>JASDDO010000001.1:518633771-519883771 GCA_030015575.1 Agapanthus africanus | reverse complement strand
GATTCTGCCTTTCAACATAGGCCGGACAACCCTATATCTTAACTCGTTTAAGAGATGGTCTCTTCCCATTCCATATCTCATATGGAGTGGTAGGCATTGATTTGGATGGAACCACATTCAATACGTATGCAGCTTCTCAAATGCATAACACAAAAAGGAAACAGGCAACTCAGCAGTACTCATCATAGAGCGCACCATATCTTATAGGGTGCGATACCTCCGCCCCGATACACCGTTGTGCTGTGGTGTATTCGAATGAGTAAGCTGAGAGAGAATCCCGTTCTCTGTTTTAGAAAATCCAGGAACTCCATGCCCAAGTGTTCGCCTTCTCGATCACATCGTAGGACTTTAATACTTCCACCCGTCTGGTTCTCAACTTCAAGCTTATATTCCTTGAATTTCTCAAAAGTTTCGGACTCGTGTTTCAACAGGAACACATGTCCGAATCTTGAGAGATTGTCGATGAATGTAATGAAGTACAAAGAACCAACCCTGGCATTTGTAGACATAAGACCGTATACATCACCATGTATCAGTTCCAAGAGTTCAATAACTCTTTCTCTGTTTCCAGTAAACGGAGTATTGGACATTTCACCTTTGAGACAAGACTGGCAAGTATCATAAGATGAAAATTCGAACCGATTCTGATATTCATCTTTATGTAATTTAGCTAATCGTGCCGCATTGATATGACCTAGTCTACAATGCCACAAGAAAGATTCGTTCATTTCTGAACTACTCCTCTTGTGTGTGTTCTATATACTTTAAACTATGGTTTGATTTAGAACTTATATGCCATTTCATGACGTGCCTGATCCAATCAACTTTTGATTGAGGAAAATGTTCACAACATTATTCTTCAATACAAAATTATATCCTTCTTTAACTTAATAAAGAAACTGATGTAATGTTGTATATCAGGTTCGGCATGTAATAACATCTGTTCAGAATCAATGTATTTACCATTTGGTAATACAAGGTGATATTTGCCAACTGACTTGGCTGTAACAATTGCACCATTCTCTAACACCTAGAGACATATCACCCAATCTCAGTTCTCTACTTTTCTGTAGCCCATGTAACTCTTACATATGTGGGATCCTGATCTGGTATCTCATACCTAGGACGTAGAGGATACTGAGAAACAGTTCTTGGTAACGAACACACCTGAAGAATATGCATCAACATGCTCATTCCTCGATTGAGTCGTGTATGAATCCGGATATTCCCCTATTTCCTGCTCGGACTTATAACAATTATAAGATAGAGCGGAACCAACGTTCTCCAGCTCAGTATAATTGTAACACCCGAGCCCAATGGTACTATTTTCAGTTACTGTTTGAGCATAATGTGGTACTCATTTCATTTAACTTGCTTATTTGTTGCTTACTGAAAAATTTACCCGGCAAAGTCATTTCTACATATAACAAATTTTGGCATCTAAAATAAAATTGAAAATATTCATCTTGGCCTACTTGACACCCCTAGCCTCGTGGTAGCGTCCGTGCATTGTGTTCTCGTCCCGCTCAGTGAAACGGGCGAGTTTGGACGGCTACGCGCGTGTACATGTGTCCGTTTTGGGGGTATGCTTTTTAATCATAAAACACTTAATTTTAAAATTTGGATCCCGCTTAAAATCCTATTATTTCAATTTCAAATTTTTGGACTCGACCCGGGCGCGATTTGGAAATGTTTTATTTGGAGCCAAAATCCCAAATTTTAATATTATTAAAACCATCGCATATATTTTTCTAACTAACCTGATATCTTACTGTTCATTACCTATCTTTTAAATCTTTAAATTAACCTATATATATATCCTACTGTTCCTTAAAATGTTTTGAATCTTTAATTAATATTTATCCCTAACTAACGATTCCCCTTTAGCCAATCCCGTTCCTTTTAATTCCGTGGGCCCCCACCTTCAGCTCTCTCTCTCTCTCTCTATCCACTTTTTCTCTCTCTCTCTCATATATTCTCTCGTACTTCTCTTTATCATTCTTTCTCTTCTTGCTTCATGTCTCGTTTTTCATTTTTTTAACTGTTCTTTTGTTGCCGGAATTCCGTCGTGCCGGTGACGCTTCTCGACGTTCCAGCGAGGTACCCCGACCCGTGTGGTTCCTTTGTTCATCGTTTGGGTTTATTCCGTAAACCGTGCGCCCGTCGCGAGTTTTCCCCGCCGACGGTTAACGTTCCGTTTTCCCGATTCGCGACCTATCGAGGCAAGTTAATCTTGCTACTTGCTATATAATTCATTTTATACCTATTTAAATAAATACCTTACCTATAGTTTAAATCTAGTGCCCCATGTTTAATTTTATAACGTTTCGATATTCCGTTTGCATCCGTTTATATCATATTAAATCTAGATCATGAAAACTTATCTTGTGACATACTAGATTACATTATACTACAACCATATCATTTAAAATATATATCGTCGTAATATTTATTATTATTATCTTTAATTAGTTTATAATCTTCATTTTATAATGTTATACATTTGAAAATCTTATAGTTTACACATGAAACGTCGTTGAAAAATCGGATATGACAAATCTGAAATTTACTGTACACCTTATCTTATAAAATTCATTATAAATCATAGAAAAATCATTAGTATACGTTCTTTAGTTCGTTACGAAGCTAACTAAGAATAATATAACTTTATGAAATATTTACTGGCAAAATAAATTGTTTAAATAACGTAAAATGCAAATGAAAATGTCTCCAAACTGCTGTCCAGGGAAATTCCAGCAGCAAACTTTCAACTTCGAATATTCATAACTTTTTGTATGGACAACCTAAGATGCTTATACTTATAAAACTGAAAACCTTATTTAATTATCTTTGTTTTGGTATAAGATACGTCCCTTTTGGAGAACGTTTGTTATTTTTAAGCTATTTTACAAATTAGGGTGACGCTGAATTTCTGAACGGAACCTTCTTGTGCATGGTTAATCAATACCACTTTTATAGTTATTAATCGCTTTGAATATGCTATCCATATTAATATTATTATATCAATATTTATATCACATATTGCTTAGTTGTACATCCCACATTACCATTTTTATAGTTTTATAACTTTTCGGATACCCGTTTGCATCCATCGCATTTAAGATACATATAATTGCATCCATAGATCACATTACTACATAATAATGTGATATTAACACTCCATGTTTAATAAATTGCATCCTAATTAATATTGGAACTATAAATGTAACCCTAATCGATAACTGTGCATCCATATCCTTGAAATTATATCTATTTGCATATCATATTACATGTTCCAGTTTATTGTTCTGATAGTACTCATGCTTGTTTATTTATACACATGCTTATGTTAGTTTGATTATGAGCACCCACATGACATCTTGTGCTTCCTGACATGACCTGTTACACTTCCTACTTGACATGAATGGTACCGTACACTCTTGACATGACATGACACCTTTATACATTGCCTGGCTGGACCTGATGTACCATGGCTTTACCTGTTACCTGATCTTGTGTCTAATGCCAACAAACATAACATGTAGTCCTCATGGACTGTTCCTGTTGTCTATCCAGACAAACCTGCTTTTACCTGATCCTGTGTTGGTATTAGTTCTTGACTACTGAATACCTGACTTGACATATATAACTTGGGGGTATGGGGAAATCAAAGGTGAAACCTGACTTGTAACTCGACAGTTCACTACCTGTTCTGGGTGTACACATTCCTGTTTTGTGCCTAGCGGCATGTCTCGGTTTCGGCCGAGAATATTGTGGCCGTGGTCCCGGGTATGTACGGGATACTATCGAGTGTACACATTCCTGTTTTGTGTCTAGCGGCATGTCTCGGCTGCAGCCGAGAATATTGTGGCCGTGGTCCCGGGTATGTACGGGATACTATTGAGTTACATCGATGATTCATCAATTGATTTCAAAGACTTTAGAATAGAAAACCTGATAGAACAGTTTAGTTTACCCACTACACGCTACCCTGTACTGGTATGATTCATATTATTGTTATTCTTGTTGTATTCATGTTTATATTATATTGCCTGCTACACTGTTCATATTTTATTACTTGATGACATGACGCGCTGACGTCTGGGTTTTGCATGGCCCAGATTCCGCACCGCTGTTGCAGTCCGAGCAGGAGTACTTCAGCCAGCAGGCTGAGCTGTGAGTTCAGTAGTAGTTAGTTTTATTTCCTGCATTTATTTCCTGATGTGAGCCCGCATTATGGGACACACTTTTCAGTTATTTGTATTGGATCATTTGCTTCCGCATTTATTTATTATTCACTCCTGTTATTCTGGATTATGGACATGTTTTAGATAGTTTTATCTTGTTCTTGATATCTCTACAGCCGTAATGTGACTGTGGATGGATACTTCCTACCCACAGGTAGCATGGTTGGCTATGTCACGTGCCCAATCTAGCGTACTCTGGGAAGCGGGGCGTGACAATAATAAGCAGGTTCGGTCAATGCATCCATATTAATATCTTTATTAAGGCGTGACATGGTCGCTACCAGGAGAGAGAGATAAGAAAACACTTTGCGTATGCTCTTGCAAGATTAGATTGGTTATTATTTTATCTAATCAGGATGGCTCCTACTATTTTTATCAAATCTTCCTTCAAACCCTAAAAGGTATGACTAGCCGGAATTAATTACACTCTACAAGTTCGCCAATCTTTCGGCCAGGCCAGTGTCGGTACTTAGAGGGAGGTTCCCTGTGCCTTCGCACGGACCTAATTAAAATAAACCTCGTTTTTCCACGGGCGTAACCCTGTTGGCACCTTTCTAGACACCTACTTGATCGGCTAATTGTAATGTGTAAAACTCTCTCAAGAGTAACTCTTACTCGCAGTGGGTATCGGGATCCAACTATCTCATAGAAGGTATGCAATCTCATTGCAAAGTTCAACACTTGAAATTCCCAATAATATTTTGCCCCTAGCAACTTATGACCTAGCAAGGTCAACAAATCATAAGCGCTAGCCAAATTCAACCCGTCATTTCCTGATTGAATTAAACCCACCCATACGACCCTTAACATAGTCAACAAAGTCGTACGACTACCCTAATCCAATCGCATCATATACTTTAGCAGATAAGCACTAATCAGCTACCGCACACTACGCCTTAACATAGTCAACAAACGTATCACGAATACTAAGTAGCATTTATGTTGTCACGCCCCGCTTCCCAGAGTACGCAAGATTGGGCACGTGACATAGCCAACCATGCTACCTGTGGGTAGGAAGAAGACGACGAGGTCGGGACGAGGGTGAAGGGAGGAGGATTCTGGTGTCGGCGGCGGTGAGAGGCGGCGGCGGCGGCGAGATCTGCGGCTGTGGTGGCGTCGGAGGGTTGGGTTGCAGGCACGGAAAAAGAACGGAGGAAGGAGGGGTGTGCTGTCGAGGTTGCAGAGGCCGGGTGACGGCGGTGGTGGTCTCGTCGGCGCGGGGACTGCGGCGGCGACGGCGACGGGATGGCTAGGGTTAGGGTTGCAGGGGTTCCTTGCGAGGTTTTTCTCGTGGGTTTTAACGAGGAACAGTGGGAAATATATAATAGAGAGAGAAAGAGAAGATTATTAGAGAGAGGGAGAGAGATTTTAGAGATAGAGAGAGAAGGAGATTAGAGAGATATAGAGAGAGACGGAGAGAGAGAGATTGTGTATGGGGCCCACGAGGGATTTATTTCCCTCGTGATTGGCTGGGAGCTGAAAGGAGATTTTAAAGAAGGATTTTCAAAGAGATTTTAACGTACGAATTTGTAACAGAGTATATATTTTAGTTTTAAAAATATTTAATTAAATGGGCATTTTCGGCGCTAAATGAAACATTTCCAAATCGCGCCCGGGTTGCGCCCAAATGTTTCAAATTCAAATTATAGGATTTTAAGCGAGTTCCAAATTTTGAAAAGAGGTGTTTTATGATTAAAATGCATGCCCCCAAGTCAGACACTTGCACGCGCGCGTAGCCGTCCAAACTTGCCCGTTTAGCCGAACGGGAAGAAATCTCGACGCGCGACAGCTACCACGCGACTAGTGGCGACGAGTAGGCCAACATGGATATTTTTAATTTTATTTTAGGTGTTAAAATTTGTTATGTGCCAAAATGACTTAACCGGTTAGAATTTTGCAATAAGCACCAAACAACCAGGAGAATTGAAATGAGTAATTTATAACACTCAACTAGCAATAGAAATAGTATTATTTGGGCTCGGGTGTTACATCATACCCAACTACAAAAAGAATTTCGTCCTCGAAATTCCAAGAATACAAGATAGCTAACTACAGGAAAAGGTGAGGAAATTTCTGCCGGATCTCGTCTTCTCGCTCCCAAGTGGATTCTTCATGCAATCGATTACCCCAAGAAACTAGCACAAGAGGGATAACTTTGTTCTTAAGAACCTTTTCTCTTCGACCCTTGATTTCAACTGGTCGCTCCTCAAAAGTTAGGTCCTCCCGTACAGTCAACTCCGAATGATCCAAGACGTGAGTTTCATCACGAACATACCTCCGTAGTTGAGACACATGAAACACATCGTGTACTCCTGCCAATGACTGGGGTAACGCCAAACGGTACGCTACCTCTCCAACACGCTCCAATATCTCGAAAGGTCCAACGAATCGAGGACTAAGCTTTCCCCGACTTCCAAAGCGAATCACCCCTCTAGTCGGTGATATCTTCAGGAATACCAAATCACCTACGGCGAACTCTAGAGGTCTTCTTGACGTGTCAGCCCAACTTTTCTGTCTGTCTTGAGCTGCCTTCATATGCTTCCAGATTGTATTCACCTTCTCGACTGTCTGTACCACCAAATCTGGTCCTAGTAATCTTCGTTCACCAACGTCATCCCAACAAACGGGTGAACGGCACTTACGACCATACAACGCTTCAAACGGAGCCATCTGAATAGTCGCTTGGAAGCTATTGTTGTACGAAAACTCCACCAGGTGTAGATGATCCTCCCAAGAACCTTTGAAGTCCAACATGCATGCTCTCAACATATCTTCAAGGGCCTGGATCGTTCTCTCCGATTGTCCATCAGTCTGAGGATGATAAGCTGTGCTAAACTTCAATCGAGTCCCCCAAACTTTCTTGTAAACTCCTCCAAAAGTGCGACAAGAATCGAGTGTCCCGATCGGACACGATGCTCACCGGTACTCCATGTAATCTTACAATCTCCTGCATGTACCGCTCTGCCAAAGTCTCCGTCGATTGACCAACCCGAAAAGGAATAAAGTGAGCTGCCTTGGTCAACCGATCGACAATCACCCATACGGCATTGTTGCCCTTTGGACTCCGCGGTAAAGCCGTCACGAAGTCCATGGTTATATGTTCCCACTTCCACTGAGGAATCGGAAGTGGTTGCAACAAACCAGCAACCCTTTGGTGTTCAGCCTTGACTTGCTGACACACCAAGCACTTAGCCACGAAGCGAGCGATCTCTCGCTTCATACCTTCCCACCAGAAGTGCTGTCGAATATCTCGGTACATCTTTGTCCCTCCTGGATGTACAGAGTAAGCTGAACTGTGTGCCTCCTTCATAAGCTCTTCACGCACATCCCCTTTTGGCACACACACACGGCTACCATACCTCAACGAACCGTCTTCGTGGATCAGTAAATCGGTTCGTATTCCGGCTTCAACCTGCTCTCGAAACTTTTGCAGTCTAGGATCCTGCGATTGTGACGCTTTAATCTTCTCAACTAAGGACGACTGTACTTGCAACTTCATCAACTGTCCCGTAGCATGTGGTAGCACAACCTCCAAGTCAAATCTCTGAAATCCGCAATGATCTCCCTTTGTGCGGTCAATGCCTGAATTGCTGGTAACCGACTTAGCGCATCTGGCACGACGTTAACTTTTCCCGGATGGTACTTAAGATCAAGGTCGTAGTCAGCCATCAGCTCCAACCATCTACGTTGCCTCATATTCAACTCCTTCTGAGTGAACACATACTTCAGACTCTTGTGATCTGTAAAAACTTCGACTTTCTCACCCAAAAGGTAGTGTCTCCAAATCTTCAAAGCGAAGATCACAGCTGCAAGCTCCATGTCATGAGTTGGATAATTCTTCTCATGAGTCTTCAGTTGTCTTGATGCGTAAGCTACGACCTTCCCATTCTGCATCAAAACACATCCCAATCCCTTTCCGGATGCGTCGCTGTGAATCACCAGTCCTCCTGAATTATCTGGTACGGTCAGGATCGGGGCGGTTATCAATTCTGCTTCAACGTCTCGAAGGCCAATGCACATCCATCCGTCCAAACAAACGGTACCTCCTTGCGCGTAAGCTTGGTTAACGGCTCTGCCAAACGAGCGAAGTTCTCCACAAATCTCCTGTAGTATCCGGCGAGTCCAAGAAAACTTCTTATCTCCACAACATTCTTTGGAATAGGCCAATCTCGAACTGCTGCAATCTTTTCGGGATCGACGGCGATTCCATCGCCCGACACAACATGCCCCAGAAATTTTACTTCTTCCAACCAGAATTCGCACTTACTCATCTTCGCGAACAATTTCTCCTGTCTCAGCGTCTGCAGTGCGATCTTTAAATGCTCAGCATGCTCCTCCGGACCCTTCGAGTACACCAGAATATCGTCAATGAATACCACAATAAACTGGTCCAAGAATGGTGAAATGATCCTGTTCATCAAATCCATGAATATTGCCGGCGCATTAGTCACTCCGAAGGGCATTACCACACACTCGAAATGTCCATATCGAGTTCGAAACGCCGTCTTGCAAATGGCTTCTGCTTTCACTCGGACCTGATGATATCCTGATCGCAAATCCAGTTTCGAGAATACCCTCGCGCCACTAAGCTGCTCAAAAGTTCTCCAATGCGAGGGATCGGTACTTGTTCTTAATAGTCACCCGATTCAATTCTCGATAATCAATGCACATCCTTCTCGTGCCATCCTTCTTCTTTACTAGAAGAACTGGAGCTTCCCAAGGTGAGTTGCTGCTTCGAATCCATCCCTTCTCGAGTAATTCACCAACTTGTTTCTTAACTTCTTCCAATTCCACCGGTGCCATCGGATAAGAAGATTGTGATACTGGCGCTGCACCAGGAATAAGGTCAATCGCGAACTCCACATCTCGCTTTGGCGGTAAGCCCGGTATATCTTCAAACACATCCATAAAGTCGCGAACAACTGCCGGCTCTTCATTCCTATCAACTTCCATAACTGCAAGAACAATGTTTGTCGGCCTAGCCCTAAACTCGACTGGCCCGACCGAACTGCTTCCTTACCGCAACTGCTGTCTGCATCGTTGGCCGCGAAAGGTCCCGCGAGACTACTGAGTCTCCTCCATTCTGCTGCATGCACGTCCACGGTTGCTCCAAACCAGTGAAAGTAGTAGGACCCACACGTCTGAACTCTGCCACGGGCCCTACTCGGTCAACTGGTCTAGTTCCAATCTCGTTCACAGACTGCTGAACGATCTGCAACTCTTCCGGAAGCGAATCTGCTGTTGCTGGATCAGCTCAGTTTGTTTCTTTGATTTCCGGCATTCCTCTTATCACTCCAAGCAAGGCGGCTTCGTTCACACGCCTCCGGTACGTTTTCAACCTCTTACCTGTCATAATCCTGAACTCAAAACACCCAACATTAGCATGATGATAGATTCTGAATGTGGATCAAGGCTAGAACTCCAAGATACTTAAATAGAGTACCGCATTGTAGCTATGCCGCGGTATCATAGCCGCAATTACTTAACTCCACCCAAGTCGCCCAAGTCCTAGGGATAACAAGAAATCAGGTTTCCGAGTCGACATGCAAAGTAAGTTTGCACGTCGTAAAAGATATAATCCGGAAGAATGTGATTCAAGAATGGTAAAACGGTCAAGGTGGCAGGACATGTTTCCTAAACACGGGTATTCTGATTCGTGTATCGGGTACAATACCCAACTACAAAGAATCAACCCAACTAACCTATGGCTCTGATACCAAAAGAACCATGTCACGCCCCGCTTCCCAGAGTACGCAAGATTGGGCACGTGACATAGCCAACCATGCTACCTGTGGGTAGGAAGAAGACGACGAGGTCGGGACGAGGGTGAAGGGAGGAGGATTCTGGTGTCGGCGGCGGTGAGAGGCGGCGGCGACGGCGAGATCTGCGGCTGTGGTGGCGTCGGAGGGTTGGGTTGCAGGCGCGGAAAAAGAACGGAGGAAGGAGGGGTGTGCTGTCGAGGTTGCAGAGGCCGGGTGACGGCGGCGGTGGTCTCGTCGGCGCGGGGACTGCGGCGGCGACGGCGACGGGATGGCTAGGGTTAGGGTTGCAGGGGTTCCTCGCGAGGTTTTTCTCGTGGGTTTTAACGAGGAACAGTGGGAAATATATAATAGAGAGAGAGAGAGAGAAGATTATTAGAGAGAGGGAGAGAGATTTTAGAGATAGAGAGAGAAGGAGATTAGAGAGATATAGAGAGAGACGGAGAGAGAGAGATTGTGTATGGGGCCCACGAGGGATTTATTTCCCTCGTGATTGGCTGGGAGCTGAAAGGAGATTTTAAAGAAGGATTTTCAAAGAGATTTTAACGTACGAATTTGTAACAGAGTATATATTTTAGTTTTAAAAATATTTAATTAAATGGGCATTTTCGGCGCTAAATGAAACATTTCCAAATCGCGCCCGGGTTGCGCCCAAATGTTTCAAATTCAAATTATAGGATTTTAAGCGAGTTCCAAATTTTGAAAAGAGGTGTTTTATGATTAAAATGCATGCCCCCAAGTCGGACACTTGCACGCGCGCGTAGCCGTCCAAACTTGCCCGTTTAGCCGAACGGGAAGAAATCTCGACGCGCGGACGCTACCACGCGACTAGTGGCGACGAGTAGGCCAACATGGATATTTTTAATTTCATTTTAGGTGTTAAAATTTGTTATGTGCCAAAATGACTTAACCGGTTAGAATTTTGCAATAAGCACCAAACAACCAGGAGAATTGAAATGAGTAATTTATAACACTCAACTAACAATAGAAATAGTATTATTTGGGCTCGGGTGTTACATATGTGAAATGACGAAGGGCTACGACAGGTTTTTAAGAAAACCTTTTGCGCAATGAACTTGGTATCGTTGTAGAATCGAGTGATTTTGAAAATGAGTGTATTTTAGGCTTTTGCTAGTTTTGCTAAAGAGGTCACTCCCGGTGAAGGGATCTCGGCTCTTTCCTCATCGAATGAGGTGCTAGATATTTCACAAATACCACTATGCAAAGCATGAACTAAAAAAGCAATCAAAAACAAAACCGAGTGGGTTGTAGTATCTGCTAATTCCGCTAAAGAGGTCACTCTCGGTGAAGGGATCTCGGCTCTTTCCTTATCGAATAAGGTGCTAGATATCCTACGAGGAATACCGCTATGCAAAGCAAGAACTAGAGCTACCAGTTTTTAAAACAAGATTCTGCAACATCTTTAGGTTTCTTTTATTTCATTAATCTCATTAATGAAGTCCCATAATTTATGCTTCCTAAGCATCACAGAAGAAACGAAAGCAACAATATTTATTATATATCATATATATAATATAAGCATTCGTCTCATCATATAAAGTGATCACATCACAGAATATCTGCAGCAGAAGAACACATATGAAATATTGGATATACTAGGAATTCCGTGTTTTAAATTAAACCAGTAAAAAACGCGGATTCCACAGTCGTGATGAATAGCCAAACCCACATCCCTACACCCCTACGAGAGCGGCAAGCAACCCTACCAATTCTAGTGTTAGGAGACCCGGTCTCGACTCCTCGAGATGGTCTCCCACTGGACCCTAGAACCCGGTTACTTGTGCTCCTCGCCTTGGGTTTATCCTAATGCGGAAAAGTAAATAATATACATCAATGGTGACATCATCCTCAATCTGGAAGTGCCCCAATAAAAGAATATTACATATAAGCTTTTACATGAACGAAAATGAAAAACTCTCATCTCACGCAAAAAAACCCGGCTGTTCAAAACACGACGATCCAATATAACATATCACAGCAACACATAACATCGCATGTCATCAACGTAAGTAAATATGCGTATCCTAATTGTCTTTGACATATATACACCACATATTACACTGAAAAACTACAACAATTGGAATCCGCAACCACCTTAGATATCATAAACCCAATGTATCACATACTTTGGATTTCATGCCTAACCAAATGAATTCCTTAGACATCATATGCCTAACAATTATAAACCCCGCATTTTAGTCTCGATATTGAAAACACTTTTCAATAACCAGTCGGGTAATTCAACAAGATTCCCGACAACTTGATCGAATGCTCGTCGGAAACTTTAGTAGACGGCCGCACCCCCGATACCATCGACGAAGTGCACTTAGGCGGAACACCGCGGCCGTGAGCACCCGAACGGATGCTTTTGGCGACGGGGTTCTCCTACAGTCACTTGGTCGGGGCTATGGAGCGTGGCTATCTAATAAGGTTACCCGGCAAGTATCGCGTACGCTACGTAATTGCGACGGACTTTTAATCCACATCAAACTTCCGTGGCAACCGATCAAATGAGACTGAATTGCTAGATTTATAAAATTCAAATTAGTTTTCATAAAACTAAATATTGTGGATTCCAAGTATTGTATCACAATCACAGATAACTAGACGATGTTAAATTTTTCGATCGAATCAACAAACATCCAAAATTTTCCAAAGAGCTCAACACTTGAGCACAATTTAAAAAACACCCAGAACATGTCACAGCACCTATGGACCAACCGTAGAAAGGTCAACCCTTGCCTCACCTATGGCGCCGCGGAACTACCACAAACCCTAGGGTTTGGTGGCGGTTCCAACGGTCACAGAATCGAGTTAGGGTTTCGTTCTTCTAAAAGGTCCACAGAATCACCTACATGATTTTCTGAAGATTTTAAACTTGGAAAAATCCAACTCTTGGAAAATTTCCAGTGAAGGAGAAAATGGGTTATTGATATCCGTTTAAACCTTTTAACGTCGTCTAAATAACCCGAAACGATGTTAGAATTACGACTATGAAACACTCCGAATTGCCTTTACAGAAATATAACATCACATGCAATATCAGTATACACCTGAAATACCAAAACCCAGAGACTGGAACACCATCAAAAATTGAAGCCAGAATCCTACTAAATAACCGGCGACCTCAGATTTTTAAGACATGTCGCTGGCCAAAATCCGGCGAGGGGGGCTCAAATTTCTGTGGTGTTCATATTACATCTCATATAACATTCTGCAACTGCTTATAAAAATTTTAGACACTCTGAAAATTTCGACAGAAACTTGGTTTTTGTTTCGAGTGTTTCGGAGTTGTTTCGGTTTCGTAATTCTACAAACATCGTTTAATTCTCTAGTATGGCTCTGATACCACTACTGGATTCCCTAGGTCGCCGCTGGGTTTTGGGAGGCATCGACCATGCCGTTTTTTAAAAAATTGGCGCACTAAAGAACCCTAACTTAGAATCTTAACTAGAGAATTAGACGAAACTAGAATGTACACATCTTTACATCTAAGTGAACAAGGAATACAACCTTTGTAGACCGGTCCTTCATTTCAATAGCTCCGTGTAGTAGTCCCTTCTCTCTAAGTAGTGAACTACCGGACTCTTGAAAGACTCCACAAGATGAAAGGAGCAAGCTTGCTTGAAGTCTTCGAGGCCGAAAATAATCTACGTCGAGAAGACACCAACTCAAACTACCTCTTCACTAATATGGAATTAGTGAAGCAAACACCCTAAACTAAATGGCTAATCTAATAGAGGATGATGATGTAGGAATTTTTCTCACTTTAGAAATATTTTTCTCACTCACCTCCCAAATCGCAAGAGAGCTAGAGGAAGGAGACGAAGAAAAGCAACCATGGAAAAAGTCAAGAGTTGAATAGGAACCATGGGTGAGTTAATATCATATACTAACTCATGTAGAGACTAAACCATGGCTAATCATAATGGTTGGGTTAATAAATATCTTAAGTAAAACAAAATTGGTGGACTTAGTCAATGATTCTACAAGCTTCCACTGAGCATCAACCATGACTAAATTCCACTCAATTTTGAATTACTTTAAATAAATAAAACCCTTGATTATGTTAAGCATAGTGTGAGTCACATACACCCATGTCTCATGTATCATCTAGCATAACATACAAAAATGTACATTAATATATATCATATATATACTAAATGCACAAGTGAGAAAAAGAATTCTTAAGTGAGCTAATATTAGTTAATGTAAGTTAATATATTAAATATATAATTATATATTAAATTATTAAATCAACACTTGATTTAATAATCCGGCTATATCACATATAACCGACTAATATTATATGTATCAACTTATCGAATCAACACTTGATTCGACAGCCCGGCTATATCACATATAACCGTCCGATATCACATATCGCGAGAATAGAATACGGTATCACATACACGTATTAATCTCGGTCCCGCACATAGCACATATGTGCTCCTACTTCGTTTCGCCTAAGCCAGGAAATCTCTATGTAGAACTCTAAAGACTCGTCAATACGCCGGCAGTATGTGATGATCATATCAGTCACCCACAAGCCGCAAGCGGTCTGCTAAACGTAACGGCCATCCGGGTATTGAGCGATCAGAAGATCAACAAGCAAGCCTGCTCATACTCCTGCGAATCCAATAAGTAACACTACCTTACAGTCCGGTCTCTTCGTCAGATATGTCGCATATCGCAGCCTGGGGTGGTAAACGTCAGACCCCAATATCCTGATAAGTCATTCCGATGTGAGGTCCATAACGGTTCGAGAAACTACTGATAACACTTACTAGTAGATCTCAGCAACCCTGGCCAGGGATTTCTTGTTATGGCCAATCGAGCATAGCGCAACATCAACCCCCGATACCGGGAAAGACGAAATCCCCTCCTATCGCTCATTGCCTCCATATGACTCAGGACTGTACCCAAAAACCACCGTTTTGCACGATCTTTTGAACGTGGTAAGGTGGAAATCAAAGCACAGTGGGAATCACACAAGACTCTATGACGATCTCGGGTCGACAGACTAACATGTACCAGTGTCACCGGAGAACTGCTATCTGACGATAGGTATAATGTAAGTCCGCGGCGGCGCCCCGGCCATCGATCCGACGCCGGAAACGCGAAAATGAAAAACTTTGCAAACTAGCAAACCGGCACCACCGCGCACTTTTCACCCGGATCGAGCCATTAACCTAGCTACTAGCAAACTAGAAAAGAGTAGAGAAGCTATACCAAGCGATCCGTGTCCTTCGGTCTTCGTCTCCACTCCGATCTCCCGCGGAATCTCCGTCCGTCACGTCCCCGTCGGAAAGGGCACCACGTAGCCGAATACTTTTATGGGCTTCCACCTCTTGACCGAGGCAACTCGGGCGCGAAGTTGGCTAGCCGACGCGTCCAAGATTTGCTGCAGGCTAGTGTAGAATCACATGTCTCTTTAGGGTTTATGTTGCCTTTGGATGGAGGGAATGAGCATAGGAATTTTGAAGCAAGCAAAGCTAAAAATGAGAATGAATCATTTTCCCTCATCAAAATAATGAACTCCCTCACTCTCATCTAATGAAGTGGTCGGCCCCTTATCCTCATGGTGGAGAAAAATGAATAATTAAATCCAAGAGAAGAAAGGGAATGAATGTATGAGAAAATGGTCACACCAATTTCCATTTCAATCCACTCACAAACCATCACATGAAAAGCAAAGGAATGGACTCAAAAAGAATCTCATGATGAAGAGGCCACAATTATGCAAGAAAACCCCTCCACAAATGTTATTTGCAAATGTGCAAATAACCCCCTTCCAACGGAAAGTCCGGCCGTGAAGGAATAAAAGAAAACCGGCCGGAACGGAATGCAAACTGGCAACTTCAGAAAACTGATCCCGTAATAAATTACAGGAAAACCCCGCAACTGCAAATACATGCCCGCATTTGTATTCGCACTGAACACAAATGCAAAGAGACAAAATCTACACTATCTAATACCAGGATCCGGCTTAAACCAAAGCCGGCTAGTAAAATCCGTCTGATCACGATCCGTGCAATACCGCACGTATCTGATCGAACCCTGCCATATCTCCATATGGCCTCTACAGCGTTTCGCCCGAAACCTGAGTAACTGAGTGTGGTGGACTCTAAAGACTCGTCAATACTATGGCCGTGGATTTAACCACTAGCACGTCAGAGGTATCAGCCATATGTGACGAGCCACCAGCTATTGACCAAAAGGGACGTTGATGAGCGAACTCATCCTGACACCCTACTGAGCCTGTCAGTGACAATATCCGTACAGTCCGGTCCGTTCGTCTATAAGCATCGCATGGCGGGCCTAGGGGGTTGGTAAAAGTCAGACCCCCAATAGCGGTACAAGTCGTGTCGGAGTGTAGTCCAGAACACCCTGAGATACTACTGGAATACCTACCAGCAAATCTCCTGCCTTGGCCAGGGACTTTTCATGTTCTGGCTCTCCTAGACACAACGCGACCTCACCCCCAATACCGGGAGAGACGAACCCCTGCAGATCCGCTCACTGCCTCCATGTGGCTCGGGACTGTACCCAACTAAAACCTGTTTGCACGTCTCCTTTGAGCGTGGTAGGGTAGTAATCAAAGCACAGTGGGAACTCACACGAGACAAATGACGATCTCAGGTCGATGAACTAACATGTACACATGTCACCTGGGAACTGCTATCTGACGTCTGGTATAATCCCAACTAGCAGGTTCCCGGCGAGTCCTGTCCGGTGTACTCATAACCCAATGAGCGCCTGTATACATCTTAGGTGAACCAACTGACACCAGTGGCTTGTGAGACCAGCCACCGCCCCTCATCGGGATCTCGACTGTATACACTAGTCTACTCCGGAGTATCGATGCCCTATCTCGAAACTCCCACGACTAGGGACCATTTAAGGATGTGCTTATAGACTCCAGCTCTCACGTATATGATCGCCCTCATACTGCCGGTAGTCAAGCAAGAATCCTAGGGGCTCTATCAACGTGTAATAGCGACTCGTAAGGTCACCTAAAGCAGTACACGATGATAAAGATAAACCAGATAGCATACTATCATCTCGAGTAAGACTGTCCTACCGGCATAGGTCCTCCTCAATCAATGCAATCACATGCCTGTGATCCAATAATTGACTCTGAGGGCACTATATCCAACATATAATACCATCAAGGAGTTCTCGGCGAGTCCGTCCAGTGTACCCGTCTCCACTGAGTACCCGTATACCATCTCTGATGTCAAACACCAATAGATATGGGATCATCCATCGCCCATCATATGGGTCGAAAAGCGTATACGCTAGTCTACTCTGGAATATCGATGCCCCGTCTCGACACTCCCACGACTAGGAACATTTGAAGTATGTACTTACCGACTACCTCTGCCCCACTAGTATGATCTGCATCATAATCCTGGTAGTCAAGTACTCATCCTAAGGGCTTTATCAACATGTAATAAAAATACAATAAGTGTACATGTTAAGATAAATAGCAACCAGATAGCATACTATCATGTCGAGCAAGAAAGTCCTCCCTATATATGTCCAAGCATCCACTATAATATACATCACATGTATAATAATGGCCTCTAGGGCATACATATAACTAACAGACTCGAGCCTAGTCTAACATCTACCTAATCAACTAAAAGACTAAACTAAGAAACTGGCTGAATGGGTAAGAAATCCACCTAAATTCCGAGTCGATATACCTAGTAGTCGGCGATCCAGCCTCATGGCGTCACGTACTGTATAATACATAGTACGACATCCTCGAGTCAAGAGTGTGGATCAATCATCATATCTATACCTCATACGGTAAAATCCATCGTACGGCATCCCCAAAATCGGGGGTACGGGTTAACTATCATATGTACATCATCCTTCATACGGTTTCATCATCGAACAATATCATGATCAGGGGTACTGTTCTAAAGTCCTGTACATTCTAAGATCATCGACACATATTATCGTATATATGAATACATATCGCCCAACGATCCACTATAATATCACGTCATATATCATATCATACCTCAATCACATATCAAATCTCACGGTATCATGCTCGATCATATCGACTCATCTCCAAGTATCATATACTATCCTCATCTCACGTGTATTTGTAAGTGTGTGTGTGTATAAACCTACACACACACACACACACACATATATACACATATACACAAGTCAAGTGTGCGCGTGTGTGTGTGTGTGATTACACGAAACCTGTGATTTGCCACCAAGATAATCATCCTATGGATAGGTCTCCCTAAATCAACCTAATCTAACATAAGGTCTTCTAAATACCCTACTCGCTAAGTATCCAATTTCACATCCAACTCATAATAACATGGTAATAACCCTATTCTACATTTGCGGGGGTGCTATACGCCATCCACCCGATTTCCCCCGTAGATATACATCTACTCATCTCGATCCTCGCTTGCCGAAGTCGATGACGCCACGCTCTTCCTTGTTATCCAAAGTCCACGTGAATGTGCCTACATATATAAACACATAGTATCGTAAACAGAAATCGCGTACGAAAACCAAAACGACACACGAATCACACATAGGTTAAAACCTATGGTTTACGCATGCAAGAATAACCAAACAACCCCCGATATCGACGTACAAACGTCAAGTGACCGAGATAAAACACAATACCAAAACTAAAGTAATTAAAACTCCCAAACGAAAACAGCAACTCATGAAAACACCTCCAGATTTAGCTCAGGTGACAATTGGGACATTTAGCATGTAGAATAGCTTAATTTACTGGACAAAGGAGCCATGAAACAAGAACGAAACTAGGATTTCATGGTCTAGCCGCAAATTGCGGCCAGAAGGCTTAAATTGGCGGCCAAGGTTTGGTTCTAGGGTCTTTAGAGTACACTCACAATCACCTGCACATATCACTATAATCGCTAAATAATTTTCCAAGTTTCCAGGTCACAGCAGATCCTTAAATATCATCACAATTCCCACAATTTTCCGATATCGGGGTTTCTAAGTTTAAGTCTTGGGTTTAAATCTCTAGTTTTAGTCCAATATACTATCACTACAGGGGTTGTAGTCACTAATTACACCTCAATACACAATCACAATTTATAATACCATCTTAAATCTCATCTTAGAATTTTCAAAGCTCACTAATCCTTACTTAACCAATTCTAAACTAAAATAAAAGCTAAAGAAACTCAATTACTAAACTAATGGTATAGGAAACCTCAATTACTAAACTCAATTACTAAACCTCATTTGGCAACTCAAGAATTTTCTTGAGTTGCCCAAAGTGCTCAAAATCTTGACTTGTTTGATCCATCGTACCTGTAGTGAGCTTGTGCACAATTTTAGTGAAGAGTATATAAGGTTTTGGTGTGGATTTAGAATGGTTTTGAGGGTGGCAGAGGATGGAGGATTAGAAGGAGAACGAGATGAAGAAGATGATGAAGAACAAATGGATGCAAAGAAGGACCCATGGGAATTTCTAGAGCTTTCTCACTCTCTCTCTCTCTCACATCAATCATGATACATGTCACCTCATACACTCTCTCTCATTTATTTCTTTTCTTTTCTTTTTGTTTTAAACTCAAAACAAATTATTCAAAAGAAAAAAAGGAGTCATGGTGCATATAAAAAAAATGTAGCAAGTATTTGTAACATGCTTAATGCACAATTTAATACATATTAATCAAGTTTAGTATAAAAACCTGTATATAATTAATTATTTAATAATTTACAAAATATCCGATTCACAAAATTTCTTTCAAAAACAATAATTCTTATTAATTTTCTGAATATTTTCCAAACTATCGGTATATAATTATACCACTTCATTAAAGCCAATTTTCTTACCTTAAGATATTCATAATATTTATTATTTTAATTATTTAAATTCCCAAAAATAATATTTTATTTTATGAAATGTTACATGGGCCAAGAGATCTTTCGTAAGTCTAAGCACTAATTTTGGCTTTTCCTCTTTTGTCCTTATCTCCTTATCTTTTTCCATATTTATTTCTATATCCTTAGATTAGATAAGGGCTCATTCATAAGTGCCCAATGAAGAAATGAATGTTTAGTTTGTAAATGTTTTGAAGACTTGCCCATTAAAAGTTTTATTAATTATTCAATAATTGGTTATATGCTAAAATGTTTATAGCTGTGCGGTAAAATATTTTTAGTTATTATACTCAGTTTATGTGTTAATATGTTGTTAATCATTAATAATTGATTGTTAATGGAGTATTGCCCATTTCTATAAAATGATAAGATGGTGAATCATGTAAAAAGATTTGCTAAAAATTTATTATATGAATATCCACAAATATTTTTAATAGTTTTAAGTTAAATCAAATTAGATATTTATAATGCACAGTATAAAATATATACTTATCTTTTTTTAAACTACATTCAATAATTATTTTTTCAATCAAAAACTAATATTGTGTTTATAATTCATATAAAAATAAATATAAATGCTGACTTTATATATTAATTTTTCTAAACCTATAGTGTTTATAAAGAAATGTCACAATGCATAAAAAAAACTTTAATTCCTGAACATTATTTTGAGGTGGAATAACCTGAATCTATACATTCTTTTTCTCCCCTACTGTTTTGCATATTAAGTTGTGATGGAGATCGGAATCTCCTCAGATGTTGTCCTCCGTCGATCTTGCGGCCATCGGGCTGAACGGTTGAGATTGGGTATGAGAATTGAATGTGCGGATCTCAATGGGTCGTTGGATATTGTTAACGCCTAGTTATCTGCAAGGAAAATCCCTGGGTGAGAAACTACCGTAGGACCCTCCGACGATCAAGTAAGTACCGAGAAATATTGAGGCAAAATAGCGGCGTATTGGATTGAGTTTGATGTATCTGAGTCGTCTGGGAGAGGAGTTTATAAAGCGGTTGCATGGAACGAGCCGATGCAAGATTCTCACCGCTCGTTACACCCCCGCGTCACGCTCGCGTTGATGGCGGGATACGCCCATTAATGGCGGGCATACGTGGGATGCGGGACTTGAAGCGGTGGAGATCTCGTCTTGGCGAGATACACGGAGCCATTACGGGGGCGCTCGGGCTCCGTGCTCTCGGCCAAACTGGGATACTGAGTAATTTCGGATATGGGATAGCTCGGAGACGAGCAAGTGGGCTGAGAAGCCTCAGCTATCGGATAGCTTGGAGATGAGCTATTGGCTAGCGGTCAGCCAAAGGGGGAACGTACTCCGGAGAGATCTTCTAAAAGGTCGGGTGCAACCTCGGGGACGAGGCGACGAGGAATGTCCCAAATGCGTCATGTTTATTCCAGCTCCACAGCCTCCAGGAATATAGCGAGATTACGTGGATGACACGTCACCTGTCACGTGTCGTGATCCAGAGAATTTCCACTTATAAGTATCATTAAGTTGTAACGATTATGTATAATAAACAGATTCATCTATAAATATTTTAGATAATCTTTAGTCTCAAGCCTTAAGCGTGGGTTCAAAATCCAGCGTACCCTATTAATGATGATTGCACTCACATCTCAATATATAAAAGCATTGATTAAATCCCTGAACTAATCCCTACCTAAAATCTCCATGAATTTATCTGCACCTTTATGCTTTCTTGATTTATAAAGTTTTTTTCGACTGGGATCTCCTAGATCCCATGCTTTTTTTTCTCAAAAAAAAAATCTCCATGAATTCTCACAACTCTAGTGTAATATATATATATATATATATATATATATATATATATATATATATATCAAGCTTGTGCAGAGGGATGTTTTAGTTTAATCGAATATGACGCAATCTTTAAAGTTTATTCATGGTTTTTTTTGGGAGGGGAGGGAGGTGGATGGTGTTAATTTATGTGCTTGATCCTTATAACTACTACAATATTTTTAAGCACTTGCAATGCACAGGAAATAAAAGAGAGATTAGTTAAAGAAAGCGGCAAGAGAGAAAGGAAGAAAAAGCAGGGAGTGGTCAGCAATTTTTATCAGCTTCTTTTTTATTTAGCTAAATTATTTAATTAAATCCTCCTAAGCTGTGATGGTGCATCACCTCCTGTGTTTCAAAATCCAACGAGATAACTCACAGGATTGCAGGTTATATCACATAACACCTCTGTGTTTTAAAATGGCACAATAAACCACCCCAAGTTTATTGATTTTTGCAAAATTTGACGTCTCATGTTTTAAAAAAAAACTACTTTGCCCTATTTTGTGAAGAGAAAGTAAAGGGCAGGTTTTACAAAGCACGGTCAAATAGGCTTTTTGAGATGGCACTGGGAAACTTTAAAAATGCCGTGAACCCTCTTGAGCCAGTTAAGTGTTATGATAAAGTTGGTTTCATTAACCCGTTTAAGACATGCATGAATTGAATAACCTTAAAATGACCTTTCTGGATAGCCGCAAAATGAACAGGAAATGACACTCCTCATCGACGAGGATACCTTGAAAAATTACTTTCCAGGGATGTAATGACATTTTACAAGTTCAATGGTGCAATCTCAAAAGGTTTGAAAATTGGATGGTGCTTTATAAAATCTACTCTAATATAACATATATAACCGAAACATAATAAATATATAGGAATATATGTTGAATGTGGCTTCTCTTACCTTCTCCCATCAAGAACTCTCTTCTATTTCTCTTTATCCCCATCCTTGGCATATGAACTTTGTTTTTAAATATGCTAATTAAATCAATATATTATTTTTAGGCTAGAATCACTATAATGGATGGAACTAAGTACATCAATGATGTGAAGAAAGACAACATAGATAAAAAAAAATATAACAAATATATAGACTATACAGATGAAAAAAGTTTAATGAAAAGAATGGTGTAATCCACATACCGTGTTAATTAAACATACCGGAATAATCTTGTAAATGTTTTATTTTGTTTTATTTTATCTTATTGAGTAGGACGTCTTGTTCTGCTTTTTCCTTCAAAATAAATTGAGCCCAAAAGAGGAGAAAGTAGAGTGAGGTATATAAATGAATAGATAATGGAAGGAGAAAAGAGTAAATAGTGAAATGAAGGAGGAAAATGACTTCCTAAATGAAAAATTAAAATGAGTTTTTAGTTATATATATAAATATATAGGTTTGTTTGGTGATTTCTCAAGGTTTATGTAGAGTTTTAGGTATTTCACAAGTTAGAAAAATATAAAGGAGCATTTTATAGCGTTTTGATACTTAGGAAGTTTATGTGATACATTTTAAACCTTTGGGGTTGTTTAGTAAAATATTGACCTAGACAAAAGGAGATTTGCGTGCAACTGTCATCCTGAAATCAAAACTGAAAAATTCATGTATCAATTTTGAGACTACCTGCTTTTGCATTAAACGGCAGTATTAGGTTCTAAGTACATACGATTCAGATGAAAAAGAGAGGAAGCAGTAGACCCATAGCTGTAGCAAGAGGAATAAATGGTTACAATAAGAGAATAAAGGAAGTAGTTTATATGTAATTTTCATTTCTTTTGTATTTGCCACATGATTTTATGAGATTCAAATCTCAACTAAATAAATTTTCCAAAAAAAAAAAAACGAATAATTCATTTTCGAAATCTA
The DNA here is from genome assembly GCA_030015575.1 of Agapanthus africanus. Classification (NCBI taxonomy): domain Eukaryota; kingdom Viridiplantae; phylum Streptophyta; class Magnoliopsida; order Asparagales; family Amaryllidaceae; genus Agapanthus; species Agapanthus africanus. The sequence goes on along the minus strand of JASDDO010000001.1, from coordinate 519,860,160 downwards.
CTACAGTTAAATATGTGAGACAATCGGAGATTTTAATAGAAATAGAAATTTTGAAACCAATACATTTTCATATAACTAGGGCCTTTTTATTGGATTCTATAACTAAATTAGAATTGAAAACCAAAACTATATTAGATTATTATTATTTTTATTGGTGCAGTCCAAACTAAACTTGAACACGAGATACCGGCTATTTTATTTTTAAAAAATTCAATGTCAATGAATGATCGCTGAATAGTATATCGCTATGACCAACCAAGCTATGCTCGTTGTTATATACGTGAACAAAATCATTATTAGTTTATATCAAATAAAAATAATTGCTGTAATGATATGTTTGAAAGATATATGAATTTTTTTTGACCAATCAACTAGAAAATATGCAATTGTTGAATCGTTCGCAAGATCAAAAACTATTTTATTGCTTTAATCATAGAAAATGAGATTTCTGTATACCGATAAAACATAATTAAACCCGTCTTTCTGTTAGTTTGATTAAATTAGGGCATAGATACGGGTTTATATATATATATATATATATATATATATATATATATATATATATATATATATATATATATATATATATATATATTCAGATTGATTTTGGGTATCTTAAAATTAATTTGGATTTGGTTGATAAAAAAGAGAGACAAAAGAGATTGGAGAGCTTGCAGAAAGAAAATGAGCAAGGAGAATGAGGAGAGAGAGGGGGAGGGTGATTTTTTAATTTTGTTCCATCCAAATTGATGTGATATCATTTTATATATAAAAAAGGTTTTAATTGGAATATTTTCTAGTTTAGATCCGGTCTCAATTATAATCATGACTAACACTGAAATAAGTATTTTAAATTATCGTTTTATTTGACTAACGCTAACCAACATATTGTATCGGTGTTTTTGTTCTAACTCTTTATTCCAATTGACCAACCTTATCCTATAATATAAGCAAATCCAAAATCTCGGATCAATAACGTTCGCAGATTAACAAGTGACGTTTTGAAGTATAAAAGAATTGAATAAAAAAATTCCTACCATTAAACTAACTAGTTTATTCCACATGCGCATATGCATATTGTAGTATCGAGCTCATATAAAAAACACACAATAACCCTAACAGCTACTCTGAAATATTCCCTTATTGACTCAAAACTTGATATTTGAAAGTTATTAACCCGTTGATAAAAAAAAGGGAAATTTCACCAAAATGTAGCATATGCTACCGAAACCATCAATGAGATTTTTTCGTGTATTCAGAAACCCCCAAAGCCTTCTTCTGTTAAATACGCCCCCCCTCGATTCTTTCCTGCCGTTAATTTCTTTATGAAATGACCAAAATATTCTGCCATATGGTGGACTTTTAAAAGGGTATGAAAGGGCAGTTTCGGAAGAAAAAGGTAAAATTTAACTTAAAAAGTTTAAATTTTAACGGCATGGGGACACATGTAATGGAAAAAGGTTCAGGAGGTTTATGTGCAAAAAAAAATCTCCAGATGATTTTGAGAACATATGCCAAAGCACACGGCGGTTATGATAAAATTTGCCAAGAAAAAAATTATTCCCATTTATTCCAGAACAAACGTAAATTTTTTTAATTAGCTTTTCTGGAACCCACACTTTTTTCTATGCATGGTCGGGTCAAATCTTATTTCAAGCTAGCAATTTTTACTTAGGTGAGGTGATTGGGGCCGTTCTTTGCCTCTGATCCTCTTAAGCCATTTTAAATGGCTAAAAGCCATTCAAAAATGAAGTTTTTTTGGTAGCAAGAAAATGGATTATGCAGGATGCCTACCGCTATACTTCGTGCTAGCGCGCTCATCTCTTACTTGGTCTAACGCTATACAGCTTTCATGCGTTGGCGCTCACTCCGTTGCTTGTGGGTTGTGAAGGACCATGGACGATGGGCCTGGATCGAGATATGGTACGGCACTTGAATCCACCCGTACGGGGTTGCAGTTGGTTGCGTTGCATTTGTATATTAAATAAAGATTTGGGGTTGATATCTTTATCATACATCATGACTAAAAGAATCTAAAAAGTCTATTATATTAACTAAAAGTCTTTAAGAATCTTTTCAAATCTTTTATTTATCTCACATGTAAAAGCCGATGATGTGGATCATCATAGGTTTAAGGATTTTTCTCAATTCTCTTAAATATTCTAACCATCGCGCCATTACCACATGCCCTATTCTTCTTAACCAGGTTCTTAAATGGGTTATTCCCATTATATTTAAATTGTTTCGTCTCGAATTTTTTTTGTTGTGCGGTGGTTGTTAGGAAAGGATACTAACTAACAACACATCCCAAATCCTCCACCGTTTCCCTTTTTCTAAATCTTAATTTTATTTGAAATTAAAATTATAATAATCCGACAAATCATCGTTACTTAGTTGCCATTGTTTGATTTTTTTAGAAATCAAATTCCTGCCCGCTACCCTAGCGCCGGAAGTGAATATATATATATTCGCGAACAGCATGCCGAAAAAGTAGATATAAATATATGGATTTTCCAACTATGACCGACCGGACCGACATGCGACATCCCGCCGAGCCACCGCGGAATGAAACCTTTGGGGTTACTATTTCTGGAAGGTAAGGAGGGGCATTCTGGTAAAATCGAAACTCGCGGCTTGAAGTGGTGAAGGCACGCCACTTGGTGAGTTGGTAGACACGTCAAATTATTGCCACCTCACCCCCTCTCGCACCTTTGCCGAGATTCTCTCTCTCTCTCTCACACCGAACTTTCTCGCTCTTATAAACCCTCGACTCCCCCCCAAATCACAATCACCGAAAATCCTGTCAAAAAAATGAGGCCCAGGATGGTGCTTTTCGGCGACTCCATCACCGAGGAGGCCTTCGGCGACGGCGGGTGGGCCTCCCAGCTGGCCCACCACTTCGCCCGCGCGGTCGGTAACCTCACCGCCTTCGATCGATCGATCGATGTCCTCACCTCTTGTCTCCGGTGAGCTCACCGCTGCTGCTTTTGTGGTTGCAGGCTGACGTGGTGCTGAGGGGGTACAGCGGGTACAACACGAAGTGGGCCTTGAAGGTGATGGACAGGGCGCTCGAGGGCGTGGCCCCCGCCGGCCACCCGCCGGCGGCGGTGACGGTGTTCTTCGGCGCCAACGACGCGTCGGTGGCCGACCGCAGCAGCTCGTTCCAGCACGTGCCTATTGGGGAGTACCGCTACAATCTCACTCGCATTTGTGCTAATCTAAAGGTCGCGCCTTTCCCCCCCCGTTTTTAGGGTTTCCAACAAGGATCTGGACATAATTATTTTTGCTTTTGAATTGAAAAGTTCAGTTTGAATCGACTAGTATTCATAAAGGAGCTCTTGAATTCAGTATTAAGTAGGGTGTTACGAAATGTATTCAATGAATTTTGTAAGGACTTAGAATTTGTTTTAGAACAAATGAAACATAGTTTAGTTAATACAGAATCGAGGGGAAAAAATTGTTTACTGAGTACAAAATAGAACTTAGTCTAAAGGCATCGTCCTTTTTTTTTCTTTAATTGTTTTTCATCCTTTTCTTGGTTTCTATGGGCATCAATTTGATGTGGTTCATCTCATAATCTAGAAGTTCTACATAGGAAAATGAAAAAAAAGAGAGATTTTTTTCTTTTAATTTCTTAGAAGTTTTTTTCTTCTCCTTTTTAAACTATTCTTTGCACCTTCTTTCAATTCAATTTGATGCTCAAAAATTTGAAGAAGAATAGGCAAAACACTTCAATTGTTTGTTTCTTTTAGCTTTTTTTTTTCCTTCCGTTTGTTCACTCAATCATTCATCTTACTTAATTGTTTTCTTTGACAAAGAAAGATATTTTATCCTTTGTATGTCTTAAAAGTTTGAAGATGAACCTATGATTTTCATGTAAGGTGTTTGATGACATTCTTTTAAGAACTATTGGATAAAAAACAAAGATAAAATAACAACCAAGGATTTGGACATAATTATTTGGCTTTTGAATCGATAAGTTGGTTTGAAACTTTGAATCTAATAGTATATTTTTTAATGCTATTGTTTATCCATTGTTTTTATTAAAAAGCTCAAAAGAAACTCTAGAATTCAGAATTAAGCGGGGTAGTAAATAATACGTTCAAGGTGTAGAATGAAATTCTGTAAGAACTTAGTGTAAAAAAGAAGCAGCTAGGTTTTTTGTTATAACATCAAAATATTATCTTAGAAGCATTAAAAAAAGATGAACTTTGAAATTTTATTAAAATCAAAAGTTTGCACAAAAATGAAATTAAAAGGACTTTTGCAGGCTAAACCCTAACGCAGCTTTAATATACGAAAGCACAAGAATAACATAGTACGAAAATAATTTTAAACATGCTAAATCAAGAAACAAAGGAAAATGCCGAAAATTTGACAAAACTAAAAGCAGAATTGTTTAGTCTTTGTACCACCTTAAACGAACTTGGAATGGCGTCAACCTTACACACAGTGGACATTATTTCATTCAGGGGCTTCAGGTATAGTCTCACATTCCACCTAAATGGAATATGGCCATGGTGGTCATTTTAATGCTTAGATCATAGACTTTAAAATTGACTAACATATAAATGTCTGATTTTGATTATTTGAACTTATAGTATATCCTCCTGTCTTCTTTTAACTTTTATGTCATTTGCTCTACTTGTATAATAAAGCAAATATATAGTTTTCAATGTAAAAGAAGATAGCACCATTGTCGTGCATATTTAGTTGATGTGAAACAGGTGGGATCCCCAAATGATGGTTTTTGTGCACAAGTTCCTTTATATGATAACTTATATATACCATACATCATTTTTTGGTTTTCATATGCTATCTCTGCTTTCTTTTCTTTCCTTTTTAAATTAAAAGTTTGTACTTTTTTTAGGAGCGGTGGCCCTCTACTGTCGTGATTCTCATCACACCACCTCCAATAGATGAAGACGGGCGGATAAAGTAACAGTTCTTGCTTATTGTAGTGCTTAATTTCATTAATTTAGTCTTTATTGAATAGATGCTGATGCTTTTTTTGGGTATAAAATGCATGCCAGATAGTGACATGATTCTATCTTGACATTCACAATATCTTGTGAATCTTTTTGGTCTACCTTATTTCTCTACACTATCATACCTTTCTTTCTTTGGTATTGATTAGCCATTTTTTAAAGTAGTAGTTTGGATTATGATAAAACACATTGTTTAGCTACAGTATATTTCATGAATGAACTTAAAAGAATTTTATTTGAAATTTGGATACAACCTGAAATTTAGTAAATTGATTGCATCACGTAAGAAGAGATTAAAAGGAATGTAGAATTTATAGTAGTTTTGGGCTGGTTATGCATCTTAAATATGGGCAGCCAATCGAAAAAATGGCCATACTTGAAAAGCAAAGCAAATATGTCAGCTTGGACCTAGTAATATTCTCCCTACTCCGATACATATATATGGAATGTTCCCTTGTAATTATCTATATGTTTCTCAACTTGGAATTAACGGAGCCTACACTTTACCTCACATCTCAAATATAGTTTTTTTATGTTCATCACATTGTTCCGAAAATAAAAATTAGACGACAATTCATTTCATGAAAGATGTAGCCAGACACATTTTGTTTTCTAACTTCATATATTTGAGCTAACACCTATAAATTTATTAAAGATATAATCCGGAACAATAAAGTGGGATATGCCACTTATCCAATTTATATTTGGATTGCTTAAAACCTTATTGGATCACATTATAATGAGAGGGTCATTATATTGAGTGGCTTGATGGATCAAAAGAATAAATGACATATATAGTATGTATGTTGCTTAGGGCAGGCACACCTCCTTTCATGTGTTGTAAGACAATATGCCTTTCTTTAGAATTCTATCATGCTTTTTGAAGTTTGAATTTTGGTTAATGAGCGGGTAAATCTATGGCTGCCCAACTTGTTGAAGTACAACAGCCAATCGTATACTGTATACATTATACAAGACTGTAAAACCTGATGAACCTGTTCAAGATCAACATTAAATGTAACAGTTTTATTTCATTGTGATGGAGGTTGAATCTAGGGTTTCCTGCTCTCTCTGTCTCTCTCTCTCTCTCACACACACACACACTCAAATATAGTAAGCAAGTTCTTTACTTCATTTATGAGAACTATTCAAATTATATTTTGTATTATTCTACTGTTGGGCTCTTCTCAAGAGATTAGAACTCCATTTTTTCAAAGTATAATTAAATCCTTTCCTTTCAGTTGAATTGGGTTTCTCCCCATGTTACGTACAAACCTAACTACCTAAGTGCATCATAATTTTCAATATTATTGTTGTTTTAGTTGCGGTGGATTTCATCACGATTCATGAACAATTTTGGTTTTCAATTTTGATGGCGTTCAGGTGGTTCTTTGAGGCAAACACGAGGATTACTTTTACACATCTTTTAGTCTGTAGCATATGGGTATATTCCTAATATGATCTTTGTTTAGTCGCACAGGAGTATGAATATGCTTAATTTCACATGCATATGGTTTTATTGCCAAATTAAGCTTTTGCTTTGTGTGTGTGTGTGTTATATAAAATTATATATGTATATATAATATTTAATATAAATATAACATCAATTTAATTTTGATGCAGAAATCCTTTTGAAGACGACCTTTCAGGACTTCCGGAGAGGACAAATGAATCTGCAGGTGCTTATGCTAAGGCATGTGTTTCCGTCGCTAAGGAATGTGGTATTCCAATAATCGATATTTGGACCAAGATGCAGAAGTTTCAAGATTGGGAGAAATCTTTTTTAAGGTACAGTCAATTTTTTTAATCAGCACTATATAAGTTTGGATTATGCTATGAGTTTTGCTTATTTGATTTGTAGGAAATTATCTTTCATAATTCAATTATTTATAATTTAATTTTAATAATTAAAGGTTATATACAACAACAACCACAATTGTGCCTTTTATCCCAAGCATATGGGTAGGCTACATGAACCAACATGAGAATCACGCCGGGTCCAGCACATGAATCCTCCGACCTCCACTCACTCCTATTCAACAATATACTTTTATTGAGGCCTTCAGCAACCATATCTTTCGTATCACCTCCATCCATGTTTTCTTCGGTATGCCTTTCGCCCTTTTGATATTGCATATATCGAGAGTATCCATTTGTTGAACCGGTGCTTTCATAGGTCTGTGTCGCACATGACTAAACCATCTTAGCCGGTTTTCCTGCATCTTCTCCTCCACATGCGCCACACTAATTTTTGCACAAATATCCTCATTTCGCATTTTATCTTTTCTAGTGTTACCACACATCTAACAAAGCATGCTCATCTCCGCTACGTGCATTTTTTGTGTATGATGCTTCTTAAGAGGCCAATATCCTGTACCATATAATAAGGCAGGCCGGATAGCGCTCCGATAAAATTTCCCTTTCAACCTTAACGGAATGCTATGATTGCACAAAATCCTTGTTGCGCTCCTTCATTTCAACCAACTAGTTTGGATCCTTTGATTGATTTCGCTATCGATCTTCCCATCCTTTTGGATGATGGAACATAGATATAACTGATCGCTCGGTGATATTTCTTATCCATCCATTGTTATACCACTGTGGTATCAACTTCTCTGTTTGCTAAATTTGCAATGCATATATGCTGCCTTGACTTCTCTGTTTGCTAAATTTGCAATGTATATATGCTGCTTTGGACCTGCTCAATCTGAATCCCCGAGATTCTAACGTTTGCCTCCATAACTCCAATTTAGCATTAACCCCTGCTTTCGTCTTATTTAGAACAATATCATCAGCAAATAACATATACTAAGGTACCTCATCTTGGATAGTTCTAGTAAGCTCATCCATCACGATGGTAAACATGAATGGACTTAATACAAATCTTTGATGTAAACTAATTGTAATTGGAAAATTACTCGTTAGGCCGTCGCAAGTTCTGACATTTGCCACTACTCTATCGTACATGTCCTTGATCATGTCAATGTACTTGACTGGGACCCTCTTCTTCATCATTGTGCTCCGTAATACCTTTCTAGGTATCTTGTTGTACGCTTTCTCTAAGTCAATAAATATCATATGTAAATCTCTGCTCCTCTCTTTAAGACGCTTAACAAGTTGAAGCAAATGAATATACTCTGTCGTCGATCGTCCAGGTATGAACCCAAATTGGTTCTCTGTTATCTTAACATCCTTAGCCCGTGTTCAATCACTCTCTCCCAAATCTTCATGGTGTCACATAAGTTTTATTCCACGGTAGTTTGAGTAACTTTGAATGTCATCCTTGTTCTTGTAGATAGATACAAGGGTACTTTTATTCCACTCATTTGGCATCTTTTTGGTCTGCCAAATCTTATTAAACAAATCTGTCAGCCATTTAACGCCTATCTCTCCTAAGCATCTCTAAACTTGATAGGAATCCCGTCTGGACCAACCGCTTTTCTTGATTTCATTCTTTTCAAAGCCTCTTCAATCTCATGTATTCTTATTTTACGCATGAAATCACGGTTTATATCTTGAGATTGAATAACTAGCCCATCCAAATTCTTAGCAAAACTCTTATTGGATAATTTGTTAAAGTAATCTTTTCACCTTTCCTTGATATTCTCTTCTCGAACTAAAGCCTTGTGATCTTCATTTTTGACACACTTCACCACACGTAAGCCTCGGGTCTCTTTCCCGTATTCGAGCAATCCTGGATATATCATTTTCAGTTTCCTTAGTGTCCAATTTCTCGTATACCTCCTCGTAGACCTTAGTTTTAGCTTTCCGAACAGCTTTCCTAACTTTTTTTAGCCATTTTATACTTCTCAAATCTCTCCACACTCTGCTTTTCTTCAAATCTTTATAAGAACCCTTCTTAATTTTAATAGCAGCTTTTATTTCTTTGTTCCATTATGATGTTTCCTTAGATGTTGGAGCATCACCTTTCGACTCACCAAGTGGATCTCTAACTATCCTCTTGATACTGTTGGAGATAGTGCCCTCAGAGTCAATTATTGGATCACAGGCACGTGATTGCAATGATTGAGGGAGGACCTATTCCGGTAGGACAGTCTTACTCAAGATGATAGTATGCTATCCGGTTTATCTTTATCATCGTGTACTGTTTTAGGTGACCTGACAGGTCGCTATTGCACGTTGATAGAGCACCTAGGATTCTTGCTTGACTGCCAGCAGTATGAGGGCGCTCATATACGTGGGAGCCGGTAGTCTATAAGCACATCCTTAAAAGGTCCCTAGTCGTGGGAGTTTCGAGACAGGGCATCGATACTCCAGAGTAGACTAGTGTATACAGTCGAGACCCCGACGAGGGGCGGTGGCCGGTCTCACAAGCCACTGGTGTCAGTTGGTTCACCTAAGATGTATACATGTGCTCATTGGGTTATGGGTACACCGGACAGGACTCGCCGGGAACATGCTAGTAGGTCTTATACCTGACGTCAGATAGCAGTTCCCTGGTGACATGTGTACAGGTTAGTTCATCGACTTGAGGATCGTCATTTGTCTCGTGTGAGTTCCCACTGTACTTCGATTACTACCCTACCACGCTCAAAGGAGACGTGCAATCATGTTTTAGTTGGGTACAGTCCCGAGCCACATGGAGGCAGTGAGCGGATCTTCAGGGGTTCGTCTCTTCCGGTATTGGGGGTGAGGTCGCGTTGTGTCTAGGAGAGCCATTACACGAAGTCCTTGGCCAAGGCAGGAGATTTACTGGTAGGTATTCCAGTAGTATCTCAGGGTGTTCTGGGCTACACTCCGACACGACTTGTACCGTTTTTGGGGGTCTGACTTTTACCAACCCCCTAGGCCCGCCATGCAATACTCATAGACGAACGGACCGGACTGTACGGATATTGTCATTGACAGGCTTAGTAGGGTGTCGGGATGAGTTCGCTCATCGACGTCCCTTTTGGTCAATACCTGGTAGCCCGTCACGTATAGGCTAATACCTCTGACGTGCTAGTGGTTAAATCCACAGCCAAGATGTTGACGAGTCTTTAGAATCCCCTACAGACCAGTTTCTCAAGTTTCGGGCGAAACGCTGTAGAGGCCGTATGGAGATATGGTAGGGTTCGATCAGATACGTGCGGTATTGCACGGATCATGATCGGACGGAAAATACTAGCGGGCTTTGGTTTAGGCCGGATCCTAGTATTGCACAGTGTAGATTTTGTCTCATTGCATTTGTATTCGGTCGGAATACAAATGCGGGTATGTATATACAGTAGCGGGGTTTTCCTGTAATTTATTACGGGATCAGTTTTATGAAGTTGCCAGTTTGCTTTCCGTTTCGGCCAATTTTCTTTGTATCTTTCATTGGCCGAAGATTGGTGGAGGAGGGCTTATTTGCATTTTTGCAAATTAGCATTGTGGAGAGTTGTCTTTGCATATTGTTGTGTCATGATCACTTGACTTTCTTTAGTCATCATGGCTTGACTTGTGGTGTTATGATGGTTGTTGTTGAGTGTGGATTTAGTTAGTGATCATGATTCTTCATGATAACTTTATTCTCTCTCTTGCATTATGAGGTTCACTCTCTTTTTGATACACACTCACTCCTCTCATTTTTCCTCCCCTAGAGAATGGCCGGCCAAGTATGCGGCTGCCCATGATTTTTGGTGGGGATTTTTGGCTCTCTCATGCTTGCAAAAAATCCCCAAGTTCACCACAAAATTCTATATCTCATTTTCTCCACATTATGGCAACTTCCTTTACCCCAAGGAGACATATCACTACACTTCATTCTACAGCAAATCTTGGGCACGTCGACTCGCCAACTTCGTGCCCGAGTTGCCTCGGTCCAGAGGTGGGAGCCCGTAAAAGAAGCCGGCGACGTGGTGCCCTTCCGGCGAGGAGGTGAAGACCGGAGATTCCGCGGCGAGATCGGGACGACGGCGAGAAGACCGAAGGACACGGATCGCTCGGTATATCTCTCTACCCTTTCTCTTGTTAGCTAGAACTAGATTAATGGCACGATCCGGGATTTTAGTGCGCGGTGGTGCCGGTTCAAAAAGTTAAAGTAAATCATCACTTCCGCATTTTGGCCTCGGATTGATGGCCGGGGCGCCGCTGTGCACTTACAGATACAACTAGCCATCTTGTTCTATGTTGTGTCTGAATCATTTTCAAACTGCCAATCCGCCTCTTGAATTACACGATCTATAAAAACTTTTTGGTTACTTTCCTTCAGTCGCCACCACTTAATTGTAGGCTCTATCTTACGTCTAATCTTTCTAGGTTCTCTTTTAAATCGAAAATTTAGAACTAAAAGTCTATGTTGAGTGGTTACATTCTCACCTAGCACCACCTTACAGTCGATGCAATCTCTATCAATCCTTGTCAGAAAATAGTCTATTTGACTTGCAGATCCACTCCGAAAGATGATAAGGTGACTCTCTTTTCCTAAACCAACAGTTTGCTAAGATCATAAGACAAGACAAAATCTAGAATTGAACTACCCGCTTTATTTCTTTGTCCAGAACCAATACCTCCATGGATAGTATCAAACCCACTACGACTAATACCTACACGTTCATTGAGATCACTACCAATAAATAACTTTTCTCTACTAGGTATCGTTTGCACAATCTTTATTTATCGCCAACAACTGGGAATACGAACGTCTTTCCTGAATTTGGGGGCAGATGCTATATGGAACATATCCATCCACCTCTCCGAAGATACCAAGTTGATTTATGGCACTGTCTATCGAAGGTTTGGATAGATGGGACCGTTTTAGCAGATTTATCAGATTCCCCTTCGTTTATGAGGGTGTTTTGATTGTGGAGACATTTTTTCCTGCAGGCGCAAGGCCCTGCAGTTAATTACGTTATCGCAAAACAATAACAACTTTCACCTTCTCCATGAATATCACTTCATGTTGTATTTTATATATTGTTTATTTTGAGATTGCCCTTGGATTGTATACGAAACTAATTTTGTCGCCCGTAGGGCGTGGATTAGCCTAAATCCGTACATTAGATTTGGAGTGAACTTATGTAATTTTTTCCATCAGTTTAGAGGTTTAAGGATCGTTAATCTTGTTTTAGATTAAGATCGACTTAAAACATGTTTAAGAACCATAAATTTTGTTTTAGACTAAGGTCGATTTAATACATATAATCATGATTGATTTTCTTTTTTAAAAACAGTGAAGTTTAAAACTTTACGGACTTGGTCTATTCTTAGACTAACCATTGGGCTTTGTGTTACCTAACAGTGCCAAGCGCTAGGTCATACATCTTGTTCTGGGTTTTAGATAACCCAACAGTGCTAAGCACCAGGTCCAGAAGCTCAAGATTCATCATAGGATATAATATCCTTTTCGCTTCAGTGTTCACGTGCGATTCATATGAGTATTCTGTTTCTTGCTGTTCACGTGAGTAGTGTTAAGCACTCGTTTATATATCGCTCACGTGAACCGCTGCCTTCATGGTTGCTCACGTGTCTTTCACGTGAGTAGTGCTAAGCACTAATTCATTTAGCGCTCACGTGAGCATCACGTAAAGCACTGTCTTCATGATCGCTCACGTGTCTTTCACGTGAGACTTTAAATCTCAGCGGCTTCCTTTTGAGCGCTCACCTGGACATCACGTGAGACACTATCTTCATGTTTTCTTCGAGCGCTCACGTGGATATCACGTGAGACGCTGTTTCATGTGGATGCTCACGTGAATATCACGTGAGACGCGTCCTCGTGTTTTTACGTGCCTTTCATGTGAGTCTTTGTTTTCTTTGCTTTCTTAGAGTATTCACGTGCTCCTTTCCGTGTTCATGCAGAGATTAACTCTGAAAAATAGAGTTAAACTCTCAAATTTTGCAGATCTTGTTTATGCAAAAACTAAGTTCTTTCCTTTTTTTTGTGAGAACTGAGTTCTTATTGGGATAAAACCTATTTTTAGGTAAAATCATATCTTTTGGGGGAACCAAGTTCCTGAAATATAAATTTCATCTTTTTCTTTCTTTCTTCTATGTCCTTTTCTTTTTGTTCATGTGGGGAGATAAACATCATAGTTCTCCTTTGGATCTTGATTTTGAAGAACAAGTTATTCCCGATGAGAATTAAATTCTCATCTTGTGGGAGATTTGTCTCGTGGATCTCAGATCCAGAAGAAAAACTAAGTTTTTTTAAAGGGTTGAATTCTTATATGATATATGAAGATAGGCAAGAAGAGAGATATTTTTATCTCTATTTTTACCCAGGGTTTGAACAAAGGGACGATCTTCTTCAAAAAGAGAATTAAATTCTCGGTTGTTCTTGTGGAAGCTTATGGAGGGTATACTTGAAGTCTCGAGTCTTTTATATAGGAGAGGAAAAACTATCAATTAGTTTTAGAAAATCTCTCATTGAGAGATCTCAGTTGATCTAATTGATGTTAAAGATCACTTGGGGAATTTTGTCCACCGTTGGATCGAAGATCCAGTAGCTTTCTGTTTAACAGAAAATATTTTCTTCTAGTTTTAACAAGATTAGGAAAATATTTTCCTGACATAGAATTTAATTTTATCTTCTGATTTGATCGGTGATATTATAATCACTGGATTTTAAATTCAAGGGCTCTCTGCTTTAACACAGAAAATCTTTCTATATTAGAAAAATCAGGGGAAACATTTCCGAGATAGAATTTAATTCTACCAGAAGCTATCGCTTCAAACTGATGCGCTCACGTGGATATCATGTAAGTACTGTCATATATATATATATATATATATATATATATGGGGCAACAGCGCTCACGTGCTTAACACCTGGGTGCTATTATATAATCATGGCCGGAGACTCACGTGCCTTACACATGAGCGCTCATGTGGATATCACGTGAGATATCATAGGATTTAATCCTAACTGAAGCCGGCACTCACATGCTTTGCATGTGAGCGCTTACGTGGATATCACGTGAGGGCTTCCATCTATTCTTTCTTTTTCTCTTTTCTTTTTTTATAATGGAATATTCTCGTCTAAATTCTTCCAGGATAGACGGTTACCAGCGTCATCAAGACCTATATGTGGTGTATAAATATTAATAACATTAAGTATCTCCCCACCTAGAATAAGATTAACCAGTAGAATCCTATTACCTTTTCTTCTAATATCAACTACATTCTCAAGCAACCGTCTATCTATGATTACGTCTACCCTATTACGATTTTTATCTTTACCCGTATAACAAAGCCTATACTTCCAAGGCTCTATGACTCTATCCTTTTCACCCACCATTTAGTTTCTTGCAAACATATAATACTAACTTTCCTCATAATCATCACCTCCACTAATTCTCTTAGTTTATCTGTAAGAGAACTTATGTTCCAAGAAGTTAGGCGGATCATATGAAACCCATGCTTATTTGTCACTACATCCGGGGTCCAATGTAGCGCGCCGTTTCCGAACGACAACTTAGAGACCCTTGCATACTTAACACTACACTCGGGATCCGATGTAGCGCGTCGCCGAGTAGGTGATGCCCCAACGATATTCTTATTATGGTTCATGTCATAGAATGTGACAGTTTTACATTGGCTGTCACAAACCTACTACAACCCTCACCCTTTTTCATCCGGACTTGGGACCGGCAACAACAAGTTTAATTAAAGGTTATATATTTACCAAAACAATGATATTACAAGATTTACAATATTGCAAGCAATAAATTGTCGTTAAAACAAAAAGATAAGTGCCAAGATCTCTGGCCCGAGGGTGAGTGAGTAATATTTTGCTCGCAAGGATTATGACATCGTCTCTTGTACAAACCATTTAAGACATTCATCCTCCTCAATGTTATAATACCCTTCTCTCATATAGTTCCGACCGTGCATTGTTGATTAGGATTTTGAACTTGATCTCAAATACTCAATAACTAAAATAAATATGTAGTGAGAATTTTGTAGAATTTATATTGAATATATTTTGCAGATGAGGAGAAAATTACTAGGGGATGATACCTATATGAAAATATTAGAGAGATCTAAGCTTGGAAACAAATTTTTGCAAAGTGAATTGATGATATGTTTCTATTTATGGATGAATTAATGTTATATTTCTATTTATGATGAGTCATATTAACATATACATTTCAAAGTTACTAGCCCTATAATTCGGACATAAAATTGTCAACAGTTGGACTTTTTTTTGAGGGACTACATTAAAATCCTTGACAATACATTACTTGATTAATGTCATCATAATAATCCAACTATTCAGAAAAATAATAAGCCATTATCAACAAAAGTCGACAATAAATTAGAGCCGATATTACATCATAAGTAATGGGAAGATAACGATAAACTATACACAAATTAAAGAACGTACATAAAATTTCAAAATTTTTAATTTTTTTTTTGTTTTCATATAAAACTTCTTATATTCCTTCTCCAAAAACCAAGTTGCGAAAACAAAAAAAATAATAAGCTAGCGTGGTTTAAGCCAATAAATATAGGGTGCTTTATATTGAGGATTTGACAAAGATATCTTTCAACTTTGAATCTCTGCTTAGAAATGTTTGTTGCAAGTTGAAGGACATTAATGGATTAGACTTTGAATTAAACCTCTTAACCATATAGTAACAAATACACAACATTTATCAATAATTAGTTTGGAGCATTTGGATGGTTGTGCTTACAGTACCGTTTGAGAGTTTGGGATCACAACGGCCTACTATTACGATGCTCATGTTTCCTCTCATATGGGTAATTTTTCAAAAGATATCTGTGACCTGGAATGAGTCTTTCCTAAATTTAGAACATTGACCAATTAAGAGTATAACTTGATCTAAAGTCACATGTTGTTATCATAAGATAATGAAATAATATCATACAAATTTACAAATAAATGCATCCTTTGCTACCAATAAGAATATATCACCAAAACACAGTGCTCCACAGAAATCACCTATCCGGCTTTTTAATATCACAATTAATATTTTTTATGGGAACAACTCGCTACTCAGATAAGTTGAGTTTCCTTGATTGGTGACCTCTAATGGGTGTAACTCCATAACCCTAAATAAATTTAGATGTATCCTCCTAGACAGACCCTTCAACATATTTTTAGTCTTGATTTATATATAGACACATGCTAGACCTTTAGCCTTTAACATATAATATTTAAATATAATAAATTTTAAACCACTCTCCAGCGTATATTCTTTAGCAAGCTTTTTAAAGTCGCATGACATATGCCAGTGGCACATGCCCTACATGAAAGTTTTCATTTAGACTGCAATACAATACCGAGATTGCATATATTTTATTTCAACATTTTTTCTCGTCAACACCTCTGAGAATTGTCGGTGACGTGCGCTACATGTTACGCTGCGCAATGATGCTGGGAACCGTAAATCTACGCTCTTCACTAACAGGAAGAAAAGGTCAATAGGGCAGGGCAGGTCTTATATGTTTTCGGGCTCGCCGGACAGAGTTGTTTAACAGAGGAGCTCCCCCTCAATCGCCGGG
Source organism: Agapanthus africanus (assembly GCA_030015575.1). Lineage (NCBI taxonomy): Eukaryota > Viridiplantae > Streptophyta > Magnoliopsida > Asparagales > Amaryllidaceae > Agapanthus > Agapanthus africanus. The sequence goes on along the minus strand of JASDDO010000001.1, from coordinate 519,843,721 downwards.
GGCTTACATCCGCGCCTTCTATCGTTCCGCTCCGTCAGTTACTTCCTTTGCTTCACTTGCCTTCGAACAACTCAATCGTTCACTTCGTTCACTTGCCTCGCCGTTCCGCTGCGCTTCACTGACTTGCTTCGTAGCGTTTAGTTGGTTTCCGTTCAGCCCGGTGCTTCGATTTGAAGTCCGCGACTGACCGGTGGCCGCTGGACGATGTATTCCGTTTCCCTATATGTTGGACTAGATTCTTGGTATCAACAAGGTATAAGGCTACGAAGCGGGGAGTGATAAATATAATATATCATATGTCATTGCATAAATGCCTTGCACTATAACAACAATATTTCTTCTCTTATGTAACTATTCGTATGATGATAACATGAAAGTTATCACCTAGAATTTTTTTTTACAAAATAAATATATAAATTAGAAAGAAATGAACTGCTGAAATTTTTCAAACTCCTTTACCCGTTATTCTTAATGCAATACGTTTACGTAGAGTCCAATTTCGTGTTCTCCTTTCATATATTTCTATAGAGATATTTGAAATAGTTTAGCAACAAATTAAAATTATGAACAATATCATGCGATAATAGGTAATCTACCTTCAAATTATAGTTATGCCAATCCAAGTATAGGGGAGAAAAAATATTCTCATGTATATAAATACAAGAGAGGACCCTTATCTAAACTCTGAGGCTAGGATTAGGGGCTGATCCAAGTAGAGCCGTCTCCCCTACCTGGTTTTGTTTTCTTATATATAATGCTCTATTAGGAATCTATTACTATAATAAATAAAACTTAAGCCACTATTAGAAGCGGTTGACTTGGTGGTTAGATTGGATGGATGATAAAGCATTAATATCAAGTTGTTGCTGATTCCATTGAATGTTACCTGGAACGCGGAACGTTTTGGTACAAGGAACGAAAACGGGAACACGGAACGCCGCTTGTTGTGGATCCGGTACGATAAGGATAATATTCCTCCATATGATTATATAAGACGGAATACATATCTTTAGAAAGTGAAGCATTTGTGGATCGTTTGTATGTTTGTGTGCGTATTGATCTAGAATATACATATATATATTTCAAATTTTTTTGCTAAAACAGACATATTTTATAGTATAGTCCAACACAAACCCAGTTATATGCCTTATTTTACTTAAGTTTTTAATGGGTTCTATCGGAACGGCGATTCTTCCGATCCGGAGCGCTATTGTTTCCGAATTGGGAACGATAGTTCCAACTCGCAACGCGTTAGTGGTATAATGATTTGTGGTAACATAGCCTTTGAGCATGCAATTTTAGTTTTAAATTTATTTTTAAGCAATCCTTATAGAAAATAATGGATTCCTTGCATTTACAACGTTCTTTTTCACAAATCCCTTGCATTTTTATGTAATGTTGAAATTCATTCTAACTATTAAAAATGTTACTTTCATAATGCAAATTGATTTAGAGTTTTGCAATTACCACATGTTTTTTTTGAAGAAGCAATTACTACATACTTGTTAGAAATTGTGGAGAATCTTCCTCAGACGTCTGAACAAATAGGTTCAGACGTCTAACCATGCACGAATCATCGAGTAAAAGTCCAGAGCAAGTTCAGACGTCTGAAGGACAAAGTGGCAGACATCCGTCGAAGGGTCTAAACCGTCTTTAGAGCAAAGCCAGACGTCTGACCAAGAAGTGACAGATGTTTGCCTAAGGAGCTGAAACCAACACAGAGCGTCGGCAGACGTCTGTCGAAGTGATATGTCTGCGCATAGGTTTTCTGTGCGAATCGAATATTTACTATATTCTGGTTGAATCCTAATTTAAATGGGATTGTGTTAGGCTATAAATAGGGTCTCTCATATGGAAAAATTAAGAAGGCCATTAAATTGTATAGAGAGGGTGACAACTAAGAGAGATTAGAGAGATTTGAAAGTAATCTTCTAGGATTTGATCTTGGTGTAACTTGACTAAAGATTTATTAGAAGTTTAGCAGATTCTCCTCTGCCGGGAAGTAGCCATACGGTGAGTGAAACTCGTGAACAAATACTATCTCTCTCTGGTTTGATTATCTTGTTCTTATATTATTTTATCTTTCGTTATATATTGCATATTGCGTGGTGGACCGTTTAGCATAGTTCTGCGTGTACCTTCTCCTTCCTCAAACAGGAGGTATCAAAGCGTAGGGAACCGAACGATCTTCGATTCTACGGTCTAAGTTTACGGTGGGTGACGATACTTTGTTTCCCATCTTCTTAGATTGTAATTTTAAAGGTGTTAGTTCAAAGATCCAAGAGTGAAGGTTAAGTTTGTCGTGACGGTAAACGAAAGATTGTTGATAAGATCAGAATCGAGAAATTTAATTGTCATAACTGTGGTTGGTGGCGTATGTAGATAGAGGACTACCTATATCAGAAAGATTTGTATCTTCTGTTATTGGGCGACAAGCCCGAGAAGATGTCCGATGAGGCATGGAATCTACTGCATAGGAAAGCTCGGCGACGATTAGGTTATTGTTGACTCCACAAGTACCCTTTAATATTTTGAAGGAGAAAACCATGGGGTTAATGACGACATTAGCAAAGTTGTATGAGAAGCCTTCAATGTCAAATAAGACATTTCTGATGAAGAAGCTTTTCAACATGATGTAGAAAACGGTTCAGTGACATCATTTGAACGAGTTCAACAGTGTGACAATCCAACTCGAATCAGTCTCAATCACATTTGAAGATGAGATTCGTGTCCTATTATTTCTATGTTCGTTGCCGAAGAGTTGGGAAAACTTGGTTATGGCAGTCAGTAACTCGATCTTAGGGACTCACATTTAAATGATGCGGTGAGTTGCATATTAAATGATGAGATGATGAGAAAGGCTGTGAGTGGAAGTTCGGGAACTTCTGCACTCTCAGTAGAGAATCGTGGCAGGACAATGGAAGGGGCAAAGGGATGAAGGGCAACACAAAGAGCCGAGGAAGGTCAAAAGGAAAGATCCACGATAACTGTTGGAACTGCGAAAAGAAGGGTCACTTGAAAACGGACCGCAAACTCTTGAAAAAAGAGAAATGCTCAGATGGGAAGTCAGATGAAAAGGAAGCCACTATGGTGTCTACACATAAATAAAGGGAATATGGATTTTGTCTTTCGACGAGTGAGAGCATAAAGGGAGATGCCTGGTTTCTAGATTCGGAGACGTCCTTTCACTACACTTCACGCCAGCATCACTTAAGAGATTATGTTCAAGGGGATCTTGGGCATGTGACGATAGGAAACGGCCAGCTGTGCAAAATCGATGGAAAATGGATGATTATATTGTATCCCTCAGGAGGAGGTCAGATAAAACTGAAGAATACTAGACACATACCAGATCTGAAGAAGAGTCTAATATTTACAGGTCAGCTGGACAATGAAAGGTACGTTACGGTATTTGAGAACTCTCAGTGGAAGATTTTCAAAGGATCGTTGGTAGTCGCAAGGGGTAAATTGATTGGTTCATTGTATTCCTGCAATGGGAGTAGCGACGATTCGATTACTTTGATGACAGTTTCAGAAACAGATTCTGAGACTTCGTTGTGGCACAAGGGACTGGACATCTTAGCGAGAAGAATATGAAGATTCTTCAGGGTAAGGGGCTTTTATCTGGGCCGAAGAAGGTAGAGTTGAGACTATGTAGAATTTGTGTTTGTGGAAAGTAAAGCGCAATCAGTTTTCAGATTGGTGGTATAGAAAAGAAGATCAAGAAGTTAGAGTTGGTGCATACAGATGTATGAGGACCGGCATCAGTATAGTCTTATGATGGAAATCGGTATTTCGTTACTTTCATTGATGATGCAAGCAGGAAGACCTTGGTGTATGCAATGAAGAAGAAGTCTGATGCGTTTGGCCATTTCAAACACTGGATTACACAGATGGAGAACCAAACAAGGACGAAAGTTAAGTGTCTAAAGTCTGACAATGGCGGGGAATATTGCACACAAGAGTTCGAGGGGTTTCTCACAGAGGGTATACTTTGCTTAAAGACGGTACCAGAGACACCGCAACAGAACGACATCGCTGAAAGGATGAACATGACGATTCTAGAGCGGATAAGAATCATGACCTTGGATGCAGATGTGTCCAAATTCCTATGGGCAGCAGCTGTTGATGTTGCTGAGTATCTGATCACTCGATGCCCGGCAAGGGCACTCGATGGAGGAATTTCAGAAGAAATTTGGTCAGGTAAACCGGTAAGTTACTCGCACCTTAAAGTTTTTTGTTGTATTTCTTATTCGTTGATATATTAGATGGAAAGGAGTAAACTTGACTCTAAATCTAGAAAGTGTGCATTCATTGGTTATGAAGGAGATGCGTTCGGATATTGGCTGTGGGATTATTCAAGCAAGAAGATAATACGAAGCGGGAACGTCGTCTTTGATGAGCAACACTCGTACAAGGAAGCAAAGCAAGCTAATGTTAACAATGGTGCAATATCTAAGTTCGTTGAGTTAGATGAGACTCAGGAGAATGGTAAGGTGTCTACAGGTGCGGATCAAAATATGAAGAAGACAAGCACTGCAGTGCAAGATTAGGTTCAGGAACCGGTTGAAGACCAGGTTTAGCAGCAAGATGCTCCAGTTATGAGACGATCTACACGAGAGCGGAGACCACCTGAAAGATCATATATCGACTTCATATTGTACATTGATTCGGGAGAGCTTGAATCCCTCACAGAAGCAACGCGGGATAGTATTAGCAAGCAATGGGAGCAAGGTATGGATGAAGAGATGGATTCATTGAAAAAGAATCGTACATGAGATCTAGTGAAGCAATCCAAGGGTCAAAAGACGTCGCTGAATAAGTGGGTGTATAAAATCAATGATGAGGCCGATGGTATGAAGCGGTACAAAGCTCGCTTGGTAGTTAAGGGATATGCACTACAACATAAAATAGACTACCATGAAATATTTTCCTCAGTGGTGAAGATGACTTCAATTCAGGTTATACTTTGTATGGTGGCAGCGAACAATTTGCATTTAGAACGGCTAGATGTGAAAACAGCGTTCTTTCATGAAGATTTGGAGGAGTAAATCTATATAATGCAACCACCATGATACGAGTGTAAGAGGAAGGAAAATATGGTTTTGTAAACTGCGAAAAGGTTTGTATGGCCTTAAGCAAGCAACAAGCTAGTGGTATCTCAAGTTTGATCGATTCATGTTGCAGTCATGATTTGTGAGATGTGATTCAGATCACCGTGTTTACGTTCAGACATTTAAGGACGACGACTATATTATTTTATCACTCTTTCAAATAATTTCAAAGTCTGAAAAATCTGATGGCTGAACAATTTTTCATGAAGGATTTGGAGCAGCCAAGCAAATTTTGGTCATGAAGATCATTAAAGATAGGCAGCAATGAAAACAGTGGCCGTCGCAAAAGGACTACATGGAAAAGGTTTTGAAGCGGATCAACATGGACAAAGAAAAACTGGTAAGTACGCATTTAGCGAAGCATTTTAAACTCAGCAAAGAGTTGTGCCGGACAACTCAAGAGTAGAAGGATGACATGACACGAGTACTATATGCATCGATGGTTGGAAATTTGATGTATGCATTTGTGAGTACACGACCAGATATTGCATAAGTTGTGGGAGTAGTAAGCAGGTACATGCAAAACCCGGAAAAAGAGTATTGGGATGCAGTGAAGTGGATTTTGAGATATCTCAGGAGAACATCCACTCATTGCTTATGTTTCGAGGGTGATTCTTTCAATATGTAAGGTTATGTTGATGCAGACTACTCAGCTGATCGAGATAGTGGGAAAAACCCAACAGGGTATGTATTCCTGGTTGAGGCAACAACAGTCAGTTGGATTTTTCAGTTGCAAAAGATTGTTGTGTTGTCAACGACAGGACGAATGACCATCACGGAAGCTAGCAAAGAGATGATATAGTTACAAGGGTTACTCGAAGAATTGGGTAAGAAATATGATTTCAATACCTTATGGAGCGATAGTCAAAGTGCAATACATTTGGTCAAGAACGCTGCATATCACTCTAGAACAAAACACATTAAGGTACGATATCATTTCATACGCATAGCTTTGGAAGACGGTGAGTTGACACCGTAGAAGATCGTGGAAGAGAAGAATCCTGCAGATATGTTCACGAAGGTTGTAGTCAGAGATAGATCTCTGTAGCTGGTCGGTGAACCTCTCCGAGAAGATTTGAACAGGAGAGCAGATAGAGAAATCGTGTGAAGTTTACTAATTTTTTGGGAGTCAAGACGGAAGAATCTCCAAGTGGGAGAATGTTAGAAATTGTAGAGAATCTTTTTCAGACGTCTGAACAAGGAGGTTTAGACGTCTGACCATGTACGAAGTGTTGAGCAAAAGTTCAAAGCAAGTTCCAAACGTTTGAATGCCAAAGTGGCTGACGTCCGTCGAAAGGTATGAGCCTTCTCGAGAGCGAATCTCGACGCCTGACCAAGCACATGTCTGCCTAAGGAGTTGAAGCCAACTCAAGGCGTCTGCAGATGTCTGTCGAAGTGATCATCAGACGTCTGCGCGCGGGTTCTCTATGTGAACCGAATATTTACTATATTCTGTTTGAATCCTAATTTAAATGGGATTAGGATTAAGCTATAAATAAAGTCTCTCATATCGAAAAATTAAAAATGCCATTAAATTGTATAGAGGGTGACGCCTAAAAGAGATTAGAGAGATTTGAAAGAAATCTCCTAGGGTTTGCTTTTGGTGTAACTTGACTAAAGATATAGTAGAAGTTTTGCAGATTCCGCTCTGCCGGAGATTAACCATACAGTGGGTGAACCTTGTTAACAAATACTGTGTCTCTCTGGTTTGATTATCTTGTTCTTGCATTATTTTATCTTTCGTTATATATCGTGTATTGCGTGGTTTGCCGTTTAGCATAGTTCCGTGCCTACCTTCTCCCTCCCCCTCCAAGAATACTAGTATAAGCTAGCAACGAAATAGATCTAAATGTTGACTCAATGTATTATATTTTTGGGTCTAGCTAATATTTTTGGGTCTAGCTATCAAATGAATTAACTATTATCTAGTACACACATAAAAGAATAACAATGTGTACACCGGATCCAAATCCAACTCTAACAACTATGAAAGTTAGTTGTACGAATTGATATTTTCTTTTTAAAAATTATTGTAGAAAAATATTCAATTTTGCTTTCTACTAGGTAAATAATTTAGAGGATATGCTTTTCCTATTTGTAATGATATTTTATGACTCATGAACAAAATATTCAAATGTAGTGAATATTTTTTCTTATGTCTGAGAGTAACACAAGCATCCAAATACGACAGTTGGCAGGATCAGAGGTAGGTGTGGGCATGCGGGCAATTGCCTGCACTTACACTTAGTTGCATGAGAGTCCTGCCCTAATTTCTTCTTCCCGGCAATTTATATGTTCATGGAGATTCGCCCCCACGTCTCTCGGAAAAGGTCTTCAACTTGTAATCTCTAACAACTAAAATTTAGCAACTCAATATGCTATCTTTTAATTTGTTTCTATAGTTATTACTTTGCATTCTAATTATTTATGTATTAGATTATATATTATTTTAGTTTGGATTCTTAATATTAACCAAATATACATAAGTAAACATTCAAATTCGTTGTTATATATGTCTGCTAAATCGGTAAGCAGGTTTTAGTTTGTTTACTTCGTTTGATTACTTATGCTCCTCACAACTAATATTTAATTCGAACTCGATTTCAATTTATATAAATGTTAGAGATAATGTGTGATAAAGTAGTTGGGTTTTTGATATTAGATCCAAACCCGTATCCGTAAACTATAGTATAAATACATATGTATTCCTCCATATGAATTTATACTAGAGCATACCTCAAATTCTGTTACGGTATCAGAGCCATGTTTTGCCAAATCCTAGCCCGCCGCTAACACCAAACCCTAGCCTTTGCCAACCTCCACCGTCAAACCCTAGTTTTTTGTTTCATTGATTTTTATCATATTTATGATTCAGATCTGATCTGGATTCACATAATTTTATCCAGACATTTTTCTTTGGATGTCGTATGTTGATTTGATTATCGTCGGTTGTTGGTCATTGTTTATTGTTGGTTGTTGATCGCTGGTCATTGTTGGTTGTGGTTGTGTTTGTTGCGGTTGTGGTTGATCCTTGCTGCTGGAATCATGTCAATGACATCGGACAATGGAGGAAGTTTATCTGCCTCGGCTGATTTTATTCTTATGGTATCGACAAAATTTAATGGTGATAATTATGTCCAATGGTCTATTCCAGTTGAGACCTTGATGGGTAAACGGAAGTTGCATTACTTGCTGGAAAATTCTTCTGTTAAGGACAAGGATGAGAATAAATATGATAATTGGCTAGCTGAAGATTCACAGATTTGGATTTGGTTGTAGAATAGTATGGAAGCTAAGGTGAACAACAACGTTATGTTTTTGGCTCCGTCGAAATAGATATGAGAGCAACTAAAAATTACATGGTATCTAGCAATATTGCACGCATTTATCAGCCGTATAAGGATTATTTCCGGGTGGAAAAAGGAGCAAACTCTCTTGAAAATCATTACTTTTCTTTCAATAGATTATACCAGGAATTGGATTTTTATTAGCCTATTTCTTCTAATCTTACGGAGATGAAGCGTGAGATGCCGAAAGTTGTGCGATTTTTATCGAGTCTTTCCCTGGGGTATTAGTCTGTTCGATTTGCTATTTTAGGGAGTTCAGAGATTCCCGACCCTTTATGAGGTATTCTCCAAGTTACACCGTTCTTCCGTGTCAGATGCCTCGTCTAATGTGCGTGGTGATAATACGCATCAAACAAAGTCTTTCGCAACCTTTCTTTCAATTTATCCTCTTGCAACGTTGATTTGCCAACAAACAAAGTTGTGTGGATAAGTCTGCATTGATGACCATATCTGGCAGTACACGTGGTTGCGGTTATTTTCGTGGTGGTCGTGATGGAGGACGTGGTTGAGGTGGAAAGTTGTGCATACATTGTGGGAAAATCAGGCCATTCTGTTGACTTTTGTTGGGATCTACATGGCAGACCTTCTGCTAATCATTCATTCTCTCAGGGTGATATATTAGAGTCCTCACATCCCATCGCTCTATCTGATGCGGCATCTTCAATCTCAAAGATATCTATTTCTGAGGATGAGTATCACAAGTTCCTTTCTACTCAGCGGTCTGCTTCTGTTGCCACGGTAACCCATGCTTCAGGTACTTCTATAGTTTGTAGTGCCACTAGCAAGCCCTGGATCATTGATTTAGGTGCTACATATCAGCTGAAAGTTGATCGTAATTCTTTTATTTCCCTCACATCGTCTACATAAAAATGTCATGTCATCTTGCCCGATAGATCTTTCTTTATCACTGGAGGTGGGATGGTACATTTGTCCAAGGATCTTTCGCTTTTATCTGTTTATCATGTTCCACGATTCCCTATTAGCTTATTATGCCCTTAGCAAACTTAGGAGACCGTTGAACTGTTCTGTGACATTTTATCCTTTACATTTTGTCTTTCAGGATCTGCAGACCATGAAGCTGATTGGTGGCGGGCATGAATCTCAAGACCTTTATTATCTGAACACGGATGATGTTTTTTCTTCAGTTTCTACAGTTTTGCCCTCATCAGTTTCTTCTCTTCAGCTCCATTGTCAGATGGATCATTCCAACTTAAGATTATTTAGGGTTTATTCCCGCATCTTAGGTCAATAAAATCACTTGATTGTGAGTCGTGTCAGTTTGGTAAATATCATCGTGCATCTTTTCCTATTTCTGAGAATCGTATATTTAACCATTTTCGTTTAGTGCATTCAGACATTTGGGGTCCTTTCAATGGGCCATCATATTTAGGTTTTAAATATTTTTTCATGTTTATTGATGATTACTCTCGTATCACTTATTTGTACTGGATGAAAAATCGCTCTGAATTAAGTAATATATTCCGTGTCTTTCATCTGGAAGTTCAAAATCAATTTGGTGTGTTGTTGAAAATCCTATGTATAGATAATGCAAAAGAATATGTTTCTGATTGTACATCAGACATTTTTCTCATATACCCCTCAACAAAATAGGGTTGCTGAACGGAAAATGTGTCATTTATTGGAAGTTGCCCGTTCTTTGTTGTTTCATATGCATGTTCCTAAAAAGTACCGGGGTGATGTTTTAACTGCATTTTATCTTATTAATAGCCTATCCATTCCTACTTTGATAGGAAAGTCTCGTCATCATGTTTTGTTCTCATGGATTTCACCTTTTTCACTGTCTGCTAAAGTGTTCGATAGTGTATGTTTTGTTCATAGACTTGCTTCTGGAGGAGATAAACTGGATTCTCGTGCCATTAAGTTCATTTTCTTAGGGTACTCTCGACTTCAGAAAGGCTACAAATGCTTTGACACTATATTGAATAAACATTATGTTTCAGCAGATGTCACTTTCTTTGATTATGTACTATATTTTTTTCTGTCGAGTGAATCCTCTACTGAACCATCCCCGTTGTCTCCTAATTGTTTACTTCTTGTGGATGTTGATTTGAGTTCTGAAGAACCATATGTTATTTTTACCAAACTACCAGTCCATCATTTTTATTCATGAAGGTCACGATTACAGCCAGCCACTCAATCAGTTCCATACTCCGTAGATTCCGTACAGACTCCACAATCTGATCTCGATCTTCCTATTGCATTACGAAAAGGTACACGCTCTTCTACTTCTCATCCAATATCGAATTTTGTTGACCACTCACAATTATCATCTAGGTATCAGTCCTTTGTGACCTTGTCATCCACTTTCTTATCTGGGCCTTTACATGAAGTTTTGGGTCACCCTGGCTGGAAAAAGGCTATGGAGGAAGAAATGGATGCTATGTATAAAAATTGTATGTGGGATTTGGTTCCTTTACCGTCTGGTAAATTTTCAGTTGAATGTCGTTAGGTGTCCACTATTAAATATCATCTTGATGGGAATATTGAGTGGTCGAAGGTTTGTCTTGTTGCTAAAGGTTATACACAAAAATATGGAATTTATCATGTGGAGACGTTCTTTCTAGTATCGAAGCTTTCGTCTGTGCGCATTCTGATTTCTTAAGAAGCAAATTTGAATTGGCCTTTATATCAGTTGGATATCAAGAATGCATTTCTCCACGGTGACCTTGAATAAGAAGTATATATGGACCAACCACCAAGTGTCGTGGTTGAAGGGGAGACAAGCAAAGTATGTAGACTGTGAAAAGCTATATACAGACTCAAGCAGTCTCCTTAGGCTTGATTTGGTAGATTCAGCGTCGTGCAGGAGTTTGGTTTATATTAGTGCAAGAGTGATTATACTGTTTTTAGACGGGTCCTTGAAGGAAATAATTATATTAGTGGTATATGTTAATGATATTATTATCAGTGGAGATGATGCTGACGGGATTGCTGTTCTTAAGAAATTTCTCCAACACCACTTCTATACAAAGGACTTGGAGTTATTGCGGTATTTTTTTAGGATTGAGGTTGGACGCTCGCCAGAGAGTATTTGCTTGTCTCAGAGGAAGTACTGTTGATTGGTTGGGAAACTTAATTATATTACGATAACAAGACCTTACATCATTTTTGCTGTTAGTGTGGTGAGTTGGTTTATGGATTTTCCAAAGGAACCTCATTGGAGGGCAGTTATTCGTATTGTTCGCTATTTGAAGAATTCACCTAGTCAAGGGTTAATTTACCGCAATCATGGAGATGCCAATGGTTGATGGGTTTTTGTGATGCTGATTTGGCGGGATCTCCTATTGATAGGAGGTCTACTCCTGGCTATTGTACCTTGGTTGTAATCTTGTATCGTGGAGAAACAAGAAACAATCAGTTATGGCTAGATCAAGTGCAGAAGCTGAATACCATGATATGGCTCCTACTACGTACGAGTTGATTTGGATAACTAACCTATTAAGTGAGCTTAGATTTCAAATTCATCGCCACATTCCCCTCTTTTGTGACAATCAAGCAGCAATCTATATTTTGTCTAACCCTGTTTTTCATTAGAGAACAAGTACATTGAAGTTGATTGATATTTGTTCGAGAAAAGAATGGACTTCTTAACCTTTAATACATTGCAAGCAAAGATCAACCATCAGATATTTTTACAAAGGCATTGGGAAATTCAAGAATTGAATTTTTATGTAACAAGATGGGTCTACACGATATGTATGCCCCAACTTGAAGGGGAGTTTTAGAGATAATGTGATAAAGTAGTTGGGCTTTTGATATTAGATCCAATCCCGTATCCGTAAACTCTAGTATAAATACATATGTATTCCTCCATGAATAAGCTAATGAATGAATTCTATTTTTCCTCAAATACCTTGTTAATAAAAATATTTATTAATAGGAAAAACACCATTTTATTTAGGTATAAATGGAGGTCAATGAACAAATGAGAAATTTATCATATCTATACAATGAAAGTTTTAACCATCAAATCAACCAAAGGTATGACTTATGATTTCTTCATTTTGATATAGATATTTTTTCTGTGGTACTAGTCATGACTTATTTTATTTTTCAATCACTTTTTAAAATAAGGCATTTAATATGTGAGTGTGTAGAGGGGGAGAGAGAGTAGTGATCCGTGAAGAAAATTTTAGTGAGAAAATATGTCTGTGTACAGAGAGAAATACTTGACAGTTGGATTTGAAACAAAGAAGTTTGATGGTTAGATCATAGTCGAGGTATTAATTTTTTTAATTAGTCAATTCTGATTAGATGACAATTATTACAATTCCAAGTATGGTATTGTTTTAAATAGATGGTAATTGTTTCTCATCTTCTCATTTAAATATGTTACCTCACCGGATCGCTACTACACACACCCGTCAGAAAAATGCTGGTATTTTTTTAACCATGTTTCGATCAACATTAAGGATTTACATGCAATTAACCATTAATATGCAATTAGACACATAATATTCAATTAACCAAAAAAAGAAATGAATGAGATTGATGCATAATGGGTCTGGATCCTCTCCATTGCTGACATGGCAATGGAGGGTCCAGTAATTAATCCCAACCGTGCATTTCATAAGAATGGCTGAGATTAAGTATAATTAAATTCAAGTTGCTTGGGCAATAAATGTCTCAGTTCCTCCAACCCAAAGGTATATCACCGTTACCCTGTTCTCGTTCTCCAACTCAAAGCTTACACAATCATTTTGTTCACAAATCTTGCAAAGTTGAATAGAGTTCTTCCATCATCATCGTTTCTCGTTATATTTTGATGAAAATCATCATTTCTTCTTGAAATTCCAGGATCATAAGATATTATTTGTTTCAGATTTATCCTCTTGCTCATGAGGGTTGAATCACATCGTTGGAATATGGGTTAATCTTATGGGTGTGTGAGTTATGAAAATAATTAGAATTTTGTGATTTGTCCAAACACCACCACTCGGCAGCATATACAATACCTAATATACAATACATTATATGACTGAAGGTCTTACTAACCAATCTTCTGCTTGATTTTTAAGGAGCGGATCAATCATATTCATCATTTTTTCCATTTTCTTCTCATATTTCTTTGTATTATCAAACCCCAAAAAACGAACTTTGAATTCGAAGATTAATTGAAGAGGAGATTGGGTATTAAGTTTGATTTGTGAGCAGGAGAAGAAAATGGATTTGGGTATCTTTATGATAGGAGGAAGAAAATGGAATTGCGGATTTGGCTGAAAAGTAAACGAAGGTTTTCTTGGGCCCTATATAGAACTTCTCTACAATTAATCCCAACCATAGTTATATATTGAACGGTTGGGATTTATTGCTGGACCCTCCAGTGCCATGTCAGCGCTGGAGATGATCTGAACCCATGCATATTACCCTAATATCAATTAATCACAAATTCCAATAAAGTTTTGATCCAACCGAGAGGCTATGAATAGGCAAAACAATCAAGATATTGTTTGAGTTTAGACTTAAACATAAGAGCATTATTAATAACAAATTTAATACCGTTATTCTGATTAAACATTTTCGAAAACATCTAAAATGTTGAGTGTGTATAAGATGTTCAACATAGTTGCATAGATAAATAATAACAAGATTTATTACAACTGAGAAAGCTATAAAAGCTTCAGTATGATAATAGAACCAACAATCAAAGAGCTGACTCAGACCATAGAAAAACACATACATTTACGTACTTATAAATTCAAGTTCAAGAAAAATCTATTGTAATGTTTATAATGAAGTTCCTTGTACAAGTATTGAACTAAAACTTAAAGGTTATGAAAAATTGCATAGTTATATATATTAAGTTCAACCTTTTAACATTCAAAAAAAAAAGATTTAATTATTTTCATTTTTAATTACTCATCATCTGTGACTGTAAGACCTTAATTGATGCTTCAAATGTAAATATATAAAGGAAATTTTGTAGAATTTACAGTGAAGAATATTTTGCAAAGAAAGAAAAAATTATAGGGCCGAATAATTTCAAAATCTTAGAGAACTTAAACTTTAAAATAAATTTCAACGAAGTAAATATCGAGATTCCATTTCTATTTATAGACGAGTCTTATAATTGTTTTAGTTCCTTCACGTTACAAAGTAATCAGTTCTATACTTTATTAAATAGCGGCTGGAAACACATGTAAGGATTATATTAAAACAATCTTATAATCATCTAACTTTTAAGAAAAATAGTGAGCCATTATTGACAATTAAGAGCCAATAATGTTCATAATTAATAGGAAAATTAAGACAAACCATATATATAAAAAAAAATTAAAGAGATGAAGTTATGAACCGGGGGTTTTCCTTTTCCTTTTTCTATATAAAACTTCTAATATATTATATGCTTATAAAAAGAAGCCGATGAAAAGAAAACATATTATTAGATTGTTAGGGTGACTTCCTTAATATTTTCTATAGCTTCAATTTACAAATCGATGTCATCTAAACCACTGGTTTGATTTAATTATAATAATTATATTATTATTGCTTGAAGTATTTTCTCATACTTATCACAAAATTGGTACTAGTAAAATTTTCGCATTGAAAAGCAATGGTCTATTATGGTAATTATACTTTTTTATTTTATGGTTCAAGTTAGAAGAAATTAGAGAGAAAAAATTGTTTTATTCGTACTCCTCAAAGGTGGAGTTAAAGAAGACCAATCCGATCTATCTAGGAGAATGGATGAGTCCTACATTGGTTTAGTTTTGTAAGTCAAAAAAATATCTTCAATTGGAGATGACTATTCTTATAATGTCAATTAAGAGAAGAATTACGAATAATTTTAGATTAAGAGATTAATCTTAAGGTTAAAGGCATTAGAAGGAGGTCTCATGTATAATTGTTATGAATTCTTCTCAGTTTAGATTTGTTGGTCATTGTTGAAGCTGTCTTCTATTTGGTTGAGTACATGATCATTGTCTTTAGTAATTTGGTTCCTCACCAATACCGAACATTACGTGTCCATCTTGTATCTATTAACTTTGGAAATGAATGGTTGATAGACTAATTAAAGCCTCCGGTATCAAAAGCTATTAGAGAGTTTCTTATTATTTTAGTTCTATGGTTGGTTTCCATGAAATTTACATGGTTGGAATTTAAATTCCTTTTCAATTTAAACCTTTTTTGTTTGAAAAGAAATAAAAGTTGGAATTGGAATGGTGGCAAAACCATATTTTGGTCGGCCCCTTGTTTATTGATTGGTTTGATTGCATTCCATCTTATTTCGTCCATTTGGGATGGAAGTCAATTTACGTAAAAGTTGACATGTGATGACATCGTGTGATGGCAATGGGCAAAATTGAAATTCCGATTCCCAAAAAGAAAGCAATGAAAAGCAATTCCAAGATCATCATCTTTGCTGCCTTTTATGGGGTCTTAAGTGATTCACTAGAAAATACCATCCCTTTATTTTTATATTAAACAAGATGCTTGAGAATTATGTCAACTTTCCAATTTTCTTCTTTCCCTTCAAATTTCCTTCAAACCAAATGACTCCTTGGTAGAAATGGAATCATGGTTGCTTGCGGATCTTGATCCAGATATTTTCCACATACGAATATAGTTTTTCAGATCGACCGTATGCACACATACCGATATGGATAAGGATATAGAAAAATTATCCGGATATTCGGATTTATGAATTCATTCATATATATATATATATATATATATATTATTCGCAGACAATTAGAAGAAAATATATCATTTTAAATTCATTTTCAGTTAATATTGCTTATTTAAACATTTTTTTGTGCTCATTTTATATGTTATGTATTTAAAAGAATATTTTAACATACTCTTCAAATGTTTGTCTCAAAATATGTAAAATAGTAGTAATATATATTATATTTGTTCACATATTTATTTATGATAAATACTCATTTTGTGCATATTTGTCTTTATCAAACATATTAAGTACTCTTATTAAATAATTATTTTATAAAATTTGTCAGTTACATACACATCACTGCTCCACATCATATGTTTTATCTTAATGTTGATTATACATATGTTTGATTCGTGTCCGTATCCGTATATGTGATCCATTTTGTATCCGTATCTAATATTGTGATATTGCGAAATACGGATATGACTTTATATTACCGAATTATATTCGTATCCGTATTTGTATTCATCAATAGAAATCAAATACGGATATGATAATGCTCTTACATTGCCATGATCAGATACAACCCTACCCTAGATGGAACCTATCATCATTCATTAAGTTAAATATCACTAGAACGATGCACTTACAATGCATCTAGGTGTATGCTAAACAGGATTTTAAAAAATAAAAAATATATAGTTGAACCAGCAGGGACTTCATAAAGATTATTAGCGGAGATTAGAAATATTTAAGAAGGTATGAACGATTAGAAATGAATTTTTTGAAATGCTATTTTTGTTTAAAATTGTGCTGATATTGTTAGATGTGCCTCACATTCGATCTCTCAAGATTTCCTACTCGAAAATCCGGAGTTATCACGAAGCTACATAGAGATTTGATGTCATCTACAGGTCAGACGTCTAGCAGTCTCAACGCTAGACTTTTGCCTCTGCACTATATGCATGAGCATATTTTAGGAAGACATCTGCCTCGATGAGGTTTAGACGTCTGCCGAGCGCACTTTTCTTTTGGGAGACAAATCGAGATGTCTGCCTAGCGTTCTGTTCTTTTGGGAGACAAATCCAGACGTTTGGTCAACTCTTGTTCAGACGTCTGGTTTACACTCTGTTAGTTTGTGACTACATACCAGACGTCCGCCGATTCCTTCAGCAGACGTCTGCCGTATGTCTGGGCAGGATATTTGCTTAGTTAGAAAATTAGTTTTTTGAGGAAATCTTTTGTATGCTATATATATGATAGCTTATTTTAGACCTACAACTGATGCCTTTTGTTAATTTGTGAGAACTCATTGATAATTATGAGAGACCTAAGGTTTGAGAGTGATTTGTATTCTCCATCGATTTATACTCCTCCGATATTTGATTATTAATAAAGTTTCGCCTTCGCCTAATTAGCAAGTTTTTGTATTTTTATCTTGCTTGTGATTTGTTCTCTTTTCTATATAGTTTGGTTTGTGCTTTGTGATCGTTTTATACACAATAAACTGGTATCAGAGCTATTGTTGCGTTGTGCGATTTTTGGTTGAACCATTAAGTTTTTAATTTTGCGATCTAGGTTAACAGTGGGTAACGACTACGTCCTCTTCCCCGCTTTCTTTGATCGTTATTTTGAAGTTTTAGGGTTCGTTAGTACTCAAGGTATTTTGATTTGATTTCACATTATGTTTACGACAATCATGAAGTTCAATTTTGAGAAGTTTGATGGAAAAATGAGTTTTAGTTTGCGGCAAGTCTGTATGGTTGCCGTTTTGATTCAAAACAATTTGAAGAAGTCGATTATAGGGAAGGATAAAAAGCGTTCCACTACGACTGAGGAAGTTTAGGAAGAGATGGATGAAAAGGCTCTCACGGCTATCCACTTGTTTTTGACAAACGAAGTTCTACAAGTGGTTTTGGTGAAGACGGCGGCTGATTTGGGGAATAAATTGGAGGAGTTATATTTGAGGAGATCTTTCACGAATCGACTCCTGTTGAAACAACGTTTCTACACACTTCGCATGCCAGAAGGCTCTCCAAAAAAATCTCACATTGGTGAGTTTAATACGATCATTATGGATCTGGGTAAGATGGACATTAAGATTGATGATAAAGATCAAGCTCTTCTCTTGTGTTCGTTGCCACGCTCTTATAAGCACTTTTATGACACCATGGTTTATGGATGAGACACGATCTCAATCCAGGATGTTAAGGAGAATTTGATGAACAAAGAAAAGATCGACAAAAAGTTGACTTCTACCGAAGCAGATGGTTCATCGTTTAGCTTATTTGTTTGAGGGCGAACGGAGAAGAGAGATCCGGAAGCAAATAGGGAGTCGCGGTCAAAATCCAAGGCAAAAAATATGACATGTAATTATTGTAAGAAAAAGATGCACTTTAAGGTTGATTGCTTTTATTTGCAAAACAAGCTGAAGCAGGAAGACAAATCGAAGTAATCTTTGGCTAAGGCGAGTATAGCGGAAGGAGAATGAGATTTTCTTGTGGCTCTTGACAGCAATATTGTTCCCGCCAAATTATTTTTGGCTAAAAGCTATTTGTTCCCTTATAAAAAAAAAGGAGAAAAGAAAACGGAAAAGAATTTCCACAGTTTGGGCTCCACGTATTAAACACGTGCGCGGTTATATACAAAGCATATAAGCGCTGGAAACAAGTAACTAAAGGCCAGTTTGGCCTTACGTGTTAAACACGTGCGCGCTCATATGCTTTGTATATGAGTGCAAAATTAAAACAGATTAAAACCCACACTATGCATCACGTGTTCAACATGTGAGTTCCCTTGCCGCATTCTTTTGGCAGCGCTCACATGCAAAGCACGTGAGCGCCGCAATCTAAAATGCTCTCTAATGATTGAATTAAATTCTACATAGAATTAAATTCTGGTTTTGGGAAATATTTTCCCTGATCTTTCTAATATGGAAAGATTTTTCTCTAACAGAGAATCTTGGATTTAAAATCCAATGGTGATAAAACTACCAATTAAACCATATGATAGAATTAAATTCTATGTAGGAAATATTTTCTTGATCTTTTTAAATTAAGAAAGATCATCTCAGTTAAACAGATTAAATCTACGGTTAGAAAATATCTTCCTAATTTTGTTAAACAAACAAGATATTCATATGATAGTAAAATCCTATGTTAGGAAAATATCTTCCTGATCTTGTTATAACGAACAAGAAATCTTCTCTGTTAAATAGAGAGCCTTTAAATTAAAATTTCAACAGTGAATTTTTATTCACCGGTTGATCTTTTCAATTTGATTGATTATGAAATCAATCGTGATCTCTCAATGAGAGATTTCCTCAAACATATTGATTTTTCTTTTCTCCTATAAATAGGAGCAAATAAATTAAATCTAAAAAGAGAAGAAAAACTCCCCATAAACTTCTGTAAAAGCACAGATGGCTCTCAAAAGGTTCCACAAAAAACAACAGAGAATTTTATTCTTAGTAAAGAAAGATCTTTCTCAAAACCCTAGGTAAAGAAAAAAGCAGAGATCAAGATATCTCTTTTACCTATAATATCATATATATATATATATATCCTTTAAAAGAACTTAGTTTTTTCTCTGGATCTGAGATCCACAAGACAAGTCTCGCACAAGTTGAGAATTTAATTTTCATTGGGAAGATATTTTTCTTGAGAATCAAAGATTCAGGAGAGAACATGAAGAAGATGGAGTCCATAATACTCCAGAAACTTAGTTCCTTCAATCTGATCCCAGATCCTCAAAATAGTGATCTTGGTAATCGTTAATAGTCAAAATACCATTAACAGAGATTTAAGTTTTCAAAAAATATCAACAGAGATTAAATTTCCAAAGAATTTGGCGTCTCACGTGAAACATAAGTGAGCGCCCAAAGAACTTAGCGTCTCACATGAAACACACGTGAGCGCTTAAAAGAAGCCAAAAGCTCGGTGCCTTATGTGAAACACACGTGAGCGCTTAAATCTAAGCGTCTCACGTGAAACACATGAGCGCCAGACGCTTAACGCCTCACGTGAACGCCAGAGAAAAACCAGTGCTTAGCGCTATTACAGCGCCTCACGTGATATACACGTGAGCACTATATACAACTGAGTGCATAACACTGCTGAGTGTTACAGAAACCCAATCTTAGCCCAAATTGGCTAAGCTTATGTTCGTGATATCCAAACTGATCTTAGTCCCATATATGACTAACGATTTTCATCCCATATCTTCTAAGTTAATCTTAGTCTTATATAAGACTAACGATTCTTAGACCCACCGTGATCGTTTCCCTCAAATACGAGATTTGGTTCAAGGGTACATCTTTCCACACCTCTAATATATGTCGTAATTCCTCGACGTCTTCAGAGAGGTGCTGGGTCCCAACAACCAACTCCTCTTCATCCCAAAATGGGAATGTTGGACCGAAATGTCCTTAAACTAACATTCGTCCCCAAAATGGAATGTTGGACCGAGATGCCCTTAAACTAACGCATCGTTCTAAATACGGCGATAATGGACCGTGATGTCCTTAAACTAAAATAATTGAGCTCATATGTTCATTTGTTTCTAAGTTAATCTTAGTCTCAAATATGACTAACGATTTTTAGAATAAACCTAAATATCCTATGAACGGATGAACCTCACAAATGTGAGAAATATGTCTTAAGTTCATTCCCGTTGGCAAACCAAGCTACCAACATGGACCCCATCAAGCAAATGCTTGACCTAAACCCAAATCTTATACATACGGATTTGGACTAATCCGCACTACGGGCGACGACATAAATTACTCTCCGTATACAATCCACAGGCAATTAAAATAAAATAAATATAACACGACACGAAGTGAACTACTGGAGCAGGAGAAAGTGGTTATCGCAACGCAATAACGTAATTATCTACAGGGTTTGCGCCCGCAAGGAAGAGCGTCTCTACAATAAAAAAAATCCTCACAAATGAGGGGGAATTTGAGAAAGTCCGCTACAACGGTCGCATCTATCCAAACCTCCGATATACGGCGCCATAAATCAACTTGGTGTTTTCGGACAGGTAGATAGATACGTCCAAATAGCATCTGCCCTCAAATTCAGGCTAGACGTCTTAATGTCTCAATCCAGTTTTCGGCGGTAAACAGATTCTATTTTGGGAGCATCTTTTTCGGCGGTAAACAGATTTTGGCCTCGCCAATGAAGTGAAAAAGTCACTTACAAGTCCTCATGACTCGTAAGGAAAAAAATACCTGAGTGAGATCCTTACGACTCACGGAGGCGATGCACACTTGGGAATCCTTACGATTTCTAGGGAGAATATACACCTATGAGATCCTCATAACTCAGGAAGAAAAACCTTCTCAAGACCCTTACGGCTCATCAAGATGAAAAAGTCTTAGGCGACAGGGATCCTAAATTTGTCTCTTAAGCCATTAATTCTATGGACATACATAACTTTGCACTACTTCATCTACATACATACTTACGTGGGCAAAGTCGTGGGGGACGTCCGTTCACGCCAATTTTTTTGGCTAAGAGCTATTTGTTCCCTTATAATAAATGGGAGAGAAAAGAAAGAGGAAAAGAATTTCCACAGTTTGGGCCTCACGTGTTAAACACGTGCACGACTATATACAAACCATATAAGCGCTGGGAACACACATATCGATCCAAGGACGAGTGAATTATGGATTCGGGTTGTTCCTACCACATGTGTCCCAATAGGGATTTGTTTATCACCTATGAGTCCGTTGATGGTAGAGTGGTTTTAATGGGCAACAATAGTTCGTGTCGAGCTATTGACAAAGGGACAATTCAAGTCAAGATGTTTGACGGTGTTATGAAGACATTAGCAGAAATCAGGAACGTACCTGACTTGGAAAAGAATCCCATCTCTTTGGATACACTCGACGACAAGGGTTACAAGTTTTCCGCTGAAGGTGGAGTTTTGAAGGTAACCGAAGGTGCTCTAGTTGTGATGAAGTGCTTGAAAAAAAAGGTCCTTATATTCGTTGGAGGGTTTGACGACTTACGGATTGACGGTTATTTCATCATCCAAATCTATGACAGATCCAGAAATTATCAGATTATAACACATGAGGCTCGGGCATATGAATGAGAGGTATGGCCGAGTTGTCGAAGCAGGGTCTACTTAGTGGCAAGAGTACGACGAAACTGGAGTTTTGTGAACATTGCGTCTTTGGAAAACAGAAACGTGTAAGCTTCAGTTCGGCGGTGCACAACACGAAAGGTACTCTAGATTATATCCATTCGGATCTTTGGGGATCCTCTCCGGTTGTTTATAAAAGAAGCGGTGCCAAGTATATGTTTACCTTCATTAATGATTATTCGAGGAAGGTTTGGATCTGCTTTTTGAAACACAAGAGTGATGTGTTTACTATATTCAAGTAATGGAAGACGTTGCTTGAGAAGCAGACAGGAAAGCAGATCAAGAGACCGAGGACAGACAATTGGTTAGAGTTTTGCGGTGGAGATTTCAATTATTTCTGCAAAAACGAAGGGATAGTTCGGCATTATACCGTTGTCTACATACCACAGTAGAAGGAAGTCGCAGAGCGTATGAACCCAACTTTTTTGGAGAAAGCGCGGTGCATGTAGTCCGATGCAAGGCTCGGAAAGGAATTTTGGATAAAAGCGGAAAATACGACGTGTTATATTGTGAATCGGTCATCTCATACATCACTAGGTTGTAAGACACCGGAGTATGGTCGAGAAAGAAACGCTGATCATTCAACACTTAAGGTGTTTGGTTGCCCTGCTTATGCACAATGCCATGAAGGCAAGTTGGATCCCCGAGCGAAGAAATGTATATTTCTCGGTTATACTACCGGCGTTAAAGGTTATATATTGTGGTGTTCGGATCTAAAATCGCTTAAATTTATGATTAGTAGAGATGTGACATTTGATAAATCTACTATGTTGAAACCGAACAACAAGAAATCTCCAGTTGAAGACGATTCAAAAAAGGACGAGTCAGGAGTTGATATTGAGGTCGGTGATAGCTTAGGTTCACAGGAGATCTCTTCTTCACGATCATCTGAAAAAGCTCAAGATGAGCAGTCCCATGATGAGGAGTATTTGCTTACTTGTGACCGACAAAGAAAGGACATTAGACCGCCACAGAGGTGTGGCTATGATGACCTAATGGCGTATGCGCTATCTGTTGCAGAGACAGTTGATAGTCGCGAGCCGACAAGCTATAAAGAAGCCATCTCATCCGATGAAGCAGCTTGTTGGCTAGTCGCTATGAATGAAGAGATTGAGTCTCTTCATAAGAACCAAACTTGGAAGCTCGTAAAGCCCGAAAGAGGAAAGAAAATAGTTGAATGCAAGTGGATTTTCAAGAAGAAAGAAGGTGACCAAAGGACGGTTGATACGAGATACAAGGCGCGGTTGGTAGCTAAAGGCTATTCGCATGTGCGGAGAGTTGACTTCACCAAGGTATTTTCTCCGGTTAAACACATCTCTATACGTGTCTTGCTCGGTTTGGTAGCCATGCAAGATTTAGAGCTTGAGCAGCTCGATGTGAAGACCGTATTCTTGCACGGTGATTTGGTGGAGAAAATCTACATGCAATAGCCCGAAGGTTTTAAAGTTGAGGGAAAAGAAGACCACGTTTATTTGTTAGAGAAGTCTCTCTACGGTCTGAAGCAGTCACCAAGACAGTGGTATAAGAAGTTCGACTCCATAAAAGAAATAAGGTTTGTGAGAAGTATGGGCGACAGTTGTGTATATTCGAAAAAGCTCGCCGAAGGTTCTTACATATATTTGCTGCTTTATGTTGATATGTTGATAGCAGCGAGATATATGGTTGATATTCAGAGTTTGAAGGAATTGCTGAAAAGTAAGTTTGAGATCAAGAATTTGGGAGCAGCCAAGAAAATACTTGGTATGGAGATCAGGCGTGATCGCAAAAGAGAAAATCTATACTCTTCTCAATAGCGATGTGTTGAGAAAGTTTTGGAGTGTTTCGGACAGACGCTAAATCTGTAAGTACTCCGTTGGGAGCTCATTTTAAACTTTCAGCTCGTTCATCACCGTAGACGGAAGATGAGATTAGACATATGTCGAATGTTCCATATGTGAGTGCGGTGGATAACGTTATGTATGCCATGGTTTGTACACGATCCGAAATTTCACATGTTGTTAGTGTTAATCGCTATATGGATCTCCTGGCAAAAGCCATTGGAAGGCGGTGAAATGGATATTATGATACTTTCGAGGTACGTCTAACGTGGGGTTGGGTTGGTTTTTGGATGGAACGACGACAATTTAGTTGGATTCAGTGACTCCGATTATGCGGGTGATCTTGACAACCGGTTCTCCTTGGGAGGATGTGCCGTTAGTTGGCATGCTTCTTTGCAGCCTACGACAACATTGTCTGTGACGGAGACGGAGTATATGACCGTTGTTGCGGCCGTTAAGAAGAAAATCTGGTTGAAAGGACTATTTTTAGAATTTGGTATTCCAAAAGATACTATAATAGTCTACGGTGATAGTCAAAGTGCTATTCACTTGTCGAAAGATCAGATGCTTCATGATAGGACGAAGCACATCGACGTAAGGTACTGGTTCGTGCATGAAGTCGTTGAGAAAGAAGAGATTATTGTAAAGAAGATTGGCACAGCGGACAATCCGGCCGACATGTTGATGAAGTCTCTTTCAGTTAAGTTTAAGTATTGCTTAAACTTAATTGGAGTGCGTAGCACTCATTGAGCCCTTGAGGGGTTTTGTGGTGAAGGTGGAGTTATTTTGATGGAGGAGTTTGTGGAATGCGAGATAAGATGGGGATTTGTTAGATGTGCCTCACATTCAATCCCTTAAGATTTCCTACTCGAATATCTGGATTTATCACGAAACTATATGGAGATTTGAAGTCATCTACAGGTCAGACATCATGTCTGTCTCTGCTCTGTATGCACGAGCATATTTTGGGCAGACTTTTGTCTCGATAAGGTTCAGACGTCTGCTGAGCGCTCCGTTCTTTTAGGAGACAAATTCAAACGTTTGGTCATCTCTTATTCAGACGTCTGGTTTACGCTTTCATGGCTACATACCAGACGTCTGCTGTATGTCTAAGCCGGATATTTCCTTAGTTAGGAAATTAGCAAGCAAGTTCTCGTATTTCTATATGATTTGTTCACTTCTACATATCGTTTGGTTTGTGTTTTGTGATCGTCTTATACGCAACAAATATTTCTTGCCGTAGCCCACACGTCACGTTGAGAATCGATTTGGAATTTCAATTTAGACCCTCCTGATCAATTCTAGTTACAATAGTAGCTAGCCTGAGAGATTTGGTTCTTGACTATGGTAAATTTTTTCTGTGTTAACTTGAAGCTAAAGTAATTAAAGTTCAAAAAATCTGCAGGGATGGGCTGCACTTCACTCCAGGCGGGAACAGGCTGCTGTTTCAGGAGGTTGTGGATTGTCTTAGAAAGGAAGGCCTCAGCCTCGAGACCCTCCCCTCCGACCTGCCGCTTTACAGCGACATCAATCCTTTCAATCCCCTCGAAGCTTTCGACAAGTGAAGCTAAGATGGCAACATAAAGATGGGGGTTGTGCTTTGTTGCTGAGCCCAGAAACGAAAAATGTAATGTACTGTAAATATTGTGTGCATGTAAAGATAGTATCTGTAGCAAGAACCGGTGCTGGTTATATGTTGTTGTTTCCTATCTTGTTTTTGTGAATAAGCTGTCTATCTTAATAAGATTAATTTCTGGCTCTTAGAAAGCAGAACATGTCAAGTATTATGCCTTATTTCTATGCATGTTCAGAAGCTGCTTGGACTTTATTGGCATTAATAGTTTTATATTTGTTTGTGTCTTTAAAGGATGTTGGCTACTGCATGTTCTACTGTTATGATGCAAAAAGGGTTATGATATATGTAAAGAAACCATGCGTATCTTCTGTGAAAATTTACCCAAAAATGCATCACATTGTCCATACAAGAAGTTTAAATGATCTATCCTTGTGATAAACTGCTTCATGGTTATTTCAATCCAAATCCAAGTAAAATAAACTACTCTTGGATTGATATGGGTGAGTACATCAAAATCTAAGGGTGATTAAAACACAAGATTCGTAGACAAAATTTAATATTTCACATCATGTAAGTGGGGTAAAAGCGCATATAACTAAAAAAAGGCAGGTAAAAGTGCATATAACTAAAAAAAGAACCAAAAAACACATCTGAATATTCTCCTGTAAATTTTTTACTGCAGTGAGGCCGTCCCAACCACATGCAAATTAGAAGGTCCACTTGTTCTGTCTTTTCTAAGACGATGAAGAAAATACTGATCCGCTCATCCCGTCGATGCTAAGGACGAGGTTGAGGTGGCAGTCCGTGATGTGCTGAATCTGGACCTCCAGGCACTATCCTCAAATTTCCAACATCACCAACATCTGCCATCTGATTGTTACTCCATCGGATTCTCTTCCCATGAAATGCTACCTCGTTTTCATCTTTGTTGCTTATAAACACCACTTCAAACGGCCGCGCTTCACATTTTTGCACCACCGTCGAAATAATCACAAACAAAATGAGAAAAAGCAATTTTATCTGGACAAAAGCCATGCTAATATAAGATCTAGTAAGAGTACTAGGCATGAAAGAGTTGGTATTTATATAGAGATATAAGTTTTGGTGGGCAAAGTATAATGGGGGGTTTGTTAGTTTATACATTAATTGCATATCTTCATATCTTTTGTAACCATATATGTATCTTTTCCAACTCATATATATAGACAAAATCCTATGCAGCATGAATCCCTGCACCTTAATTCCTTCAATAGTTATGTGCCAACCATGTCATCCATTATCTATTTACTAAGTAATTAAACATTCATGATATTGCTTTAAAATGTTCATTAGGGTATCAAAACCCTGCAAATGTTATGAAAGATTGATGATATATTTTTATTATTAGAAATTGTAGATTGGAAAGAAGAAAAATATTATTGATGATTGATCAAGATACAATATACAATATGCCTCTCTTTCTATATATAGCATATAAAATTAAATCCCAATACTAAGAGATAAGATTAAATCCCTATATAAAGAGATAAAAATAAAAAGATATATGAAAGATTTATGGATATCTTAAGAGCTCCCTCGGTTTATAATCTGAGAGTTTGGGCAAGAAATGCGAAAATTGAGTACGTGTTTAAGGCTTCGTAAAGAGATCGACCACTTGATTGTTGGGGATAAGAAAGAAATAAACTCGATCAATCTTATTAAGAGATAAACCATCTCAATTTATACACCTCATAACATAACTAACTGATAACTAATAATCCTAACAATTTAACACATTAATCATTATCTCAACAATATAAATTAAAACTTATCCGATTTATAATAACAATAATATCTAATACAGTTATATTTAAATATCTTATAATCTAATAACCTCACTTAAGCTCACGATGGATAACCGAGAGTTTGAATAATATCTTGAACCAAAATATACAACTTGTAGAACGACGGAGAAGAACAACGGATCTAAAGTATCGAGCATGGCGGACTAACACCCTTTGCACTCTTTCACGGATTGCAAGGTGGACCAAATAATCTGCAATCTTTTTCGCTGGAAGTGCTAAACAAAGAAGATCATGTTGGAAGGCGTCATAAGAAAATAATAGCTACTTGGATGGAAGAAGATCACGATGCTAGAAGACATCATAAAAAAGAATAGCAGCTTGGACGGAAGAAGATTATGATGCTAGAAGACGCTATAAAAAAGAATAGCTGCTTGGATTTGATATTGATGGAGCCAACTACTTATGATCAAACTGAGAGAACTCATTTTTGAATTAGATATTATTGACGCAACTTTATTTATTTTGGAATAATAAACTAAAAATATTAATGAAGACAAATTTTGGATCGAGCATTGACTCTCATACCATGATAAGAAAGTAATAAACTCGTCAATCTTATTACGAGATAAATCATCTCAATTTATACAACTCATAACATAACTAACCGATAACTAATAATCTTAACAATTTAACACACTAATCATAATCTTAACAATATAAATCAAAACTTATTTGATTTATGATAACCATAATATCTAATACAGTTATATTCAAATATCATATAATCTAACAACTGGAATGAATATAAGGAAGTGAAATCCGACTTCGGTCATACTCTTGGCGATCTATATGATAATCCATCTCAATATGCTTAGTACGTTCATGAAAAACTAGATTTTTAGCAATACAAACAACACTCTTATTGTCACAGTAAAGTGGAACATGAGAAGTAATGACGACACCCATATCAGCAAGTAAACTACGAAGCCATTTAAGCTCTGCAGTAGTACCGGCCATTGCACGGTACTCAGCTTCAATGCTGGAGCGAGAAACTGTATCTTGGAGCTTGTTGTATCGGGAAATCAAAGATGTATCCAATAAGACACAGAACCCAGTGGTAGATCGATGAGTATCTGGATTGTCAGCCCATCCAGCATCAGAGTATGCATGAAAAGCAATGTCAGAATCAGAAGGAAACAACAATGACCTATGAGTGCCATAAACTGAATGAGAACACATGTGCAATGTCTATCCTGGTAAGAAAGAGATATATAAGTGCACCAACCAACTCATGATACCGAGTGGGGTTTGGTAGGGTCGCTCCATCTGGTTGACGAAACTTCAGATGAAGCTCCATCGGTGTAGCTGTAGAAGTATTGACTTGCTATTCTACCCCCACTCACTATCCTGAGGGAAAGCAGTTAAAGCAGCTAAAGACTGACTTCCCTTCATAGAAGAGGAGTCCTTCTTTGCCCCATCTCTCTTCTCTTATTCAATTTCTCGTTACCGTCGACATCGTCGAACTTTTCTTATATATGAAATTTCTTCTGTCACAAGAAGCAGGATGCTATTGCTTGCTGGGTATGAATCCCATCTCTCGACGAACATTCATCACTTATGTGACCATTCTTCTTACAAAAAGAGCATGTACCTCGTCCTCTCGAGTTGGCTGGTTACACCTTTTCTTGACTATCCCTTTACCACTACCACAACCAACATTTCTCTGGTCAAATGACTTATCCTTTTATTTTATAAGAGTTTATGCTTGGAAAGACTTCCTCGGTAGCTGTCAAAGGGCGTTATCCTCTTTAAAAGGAAGAATCAAGGAGCACCTACTGGTAGTGGTGAATACTGAGAACATTCATTCCCTTAGCGCGTTGGATCATCGAAGAACTAATCAAAGCCTCATGCCGAACAAATTACTGATGTTGGTTCTGAGTCAGCTGGTGATCCAGAAAAGGCTGTTGAAAGTAAGCCAGAGATGAGAGCATATCAACGCCGATGGAGATTGATCTGGCAGAACGGAGAGAAGAAAACGACTTCCCTGACACAGAGGGCCTTTTTCACAGTTCGATATGCTATTGCTTTCTCGAACTTCATTTCTAAAAATCTACACCCATCCCGGTCGTTGCCACCAACCTGTGCATCATTCTTTTATGCAGCATCTCCTACATCTTCAGCAGTTAGAGCTGCTACTTATTCCTCACAGGTTGGTGACTTGGCCGTGCTAGAGACTGCAATACTAGAATCATCAACCGTGACTCGTACAAGAAAATCAGAAATGTACTTCTGCTGTGACAAAAGATAATCATGGGAAGAGTAAGCAACTTCGATCCTCAAGAAATAGCGTAAATATCCAAGATTTTTCATCTCAAACTGCCGCTGAAGAAATTTCTTTAGATATATGATAGTTGTTGTGTCATCACCAGTGATAATTATATCATCAATATAGATTAAGAGAAGAGCTGGGCCTTTAGAGGAAGAGCGATAAAAGAGCACATAATCAGCAAAACTCTTGGTAAATCCTGCAGTTCGAAGAGTTTAACGAAATCGCACAAATCAAGCGTAGGGTGCTTGCTTAAGACCATAAAAAGCACGACGCAGAAGACAC
Organism: Agapanthus africanus; assembly: GCA_030015575.1. Lineage (NCBI taxonomy): Eukaryota > Viridiplantae > Streptophyta > Magnoliopsida > Asparagales > Amaryllidaceae > Agapanthus > Agapanthus africanus. The sequence continues at coordinate 519,813,686 of JASDDO010000001.1, read as the reverse complement.
GCATACCCAGAGGAAGCAGAGACACTAGAAGAAAGCTCTATATAAATCTTCTTCGAAAGACCATCGTTAAGAAAAGTATTCTTAATGTCCATTTGAAATATAGGCCAGCGACAGGCTGCAGCAACTACAATGAGTGCGCGAATGGAAGTGATCTTGGCAACAGGAGCAAAAGTCTCTTCATAATCAATACCATATTCCTGAGAAAACCCACGAGCCACAGGACGTATCTTGTAACGTTCGACTGATCCATCTGACTTGATTTTGACCTTGTATATCCCCTTACAGCTGATGGGCTTGACATCTGATAGTAAAAGAACAAGATCCCACGTGTGAGTATCACGAAAAGCCTGCAATTCTTCCTATATAGCATGTTGCCATTCTAGATATTTCATAACCTTAGTATATGACTTGGGTTCCTGAATAGAATGAATATCAGAAAGAAAAGATAAAAAATGAGGAGAATAATTGTTAGTCATACAAAAGCTATAACGGACAGGTGACCGTTTTTCTCATGGAGGATTCCGACGAGGTGGAGGGGAGAAATAACATCCGGAGAAGACGGTACAAGTATAGGTGAATTCTCAATCGTCACTGTATCAGTGGAGGGAACAGTATAAGGCGTAAGAGCGTCAGTAGATGTAACAGGAGGTGGAATGAGAGTGTAGGCACAAAAGTGGGTGTAACTGACGATGAGGTAGAGAAATCAAGAAAGGACACATCTATCTCGGAATGAGCAAAATACGGCACATTCTCGAAAAACGCGACGATTCGAGAAATATGAAGCCGTCATTAGTATGATCGTAACATCTGTATCTTTTATGAGTCCGACTATACCCCATCATAAAACACTTCGATGAGCGAGAAGAAAATTTATCTCATTCATGAGCAGGTAGAAGAATAAAACAAACACAGCCAAAAGTGCCCAGAATGGAATAGTCAAAGAAGGATTTGTACAGTCTCGAGTATGGAGTGACATATGGAAATAAGGAAGATAGAGTGATATTGATGAGAAGAACTGATGCCAACAAAGCTTTAGCCCAATAAGAACGAGGGCTTGAAGAAGATAGTAAGAGAGCCCGTGCAATCTCTAAAATGTGTCGATATTTTCTCTTGGTTATAAAATTTTGTTCATGAGTGTGTGGGCATGATTGTTGTGAAAGTTTACCATGAGATTTAAGAATGGTTTGCATAAATGACGAAACATATTCACAAACATTGTCAGATCTAAAAATTTTAATTCGTTTTTGAAACTGAGTATAGATCATATTTGTAAATTCAGTATAAATGGAAGGAATCTCAGATCTGGCATGCATAAAATAAACCCAAGAATAACGAGAGTAATCATCTATAAATCTAACATAATATCGATAACCTGACATGGATACAACAGAAGCAGATCCTCAAATATCAGAATAAATCAAATCAAAAAGTCCTAATGAAGTTTTATTATGAGACACGAAAGGTAAAGCGGCTTGTTTTGCCAAACAACATCCAGCACAATTATTTAAAGTACTAACTTGAAGGGACCCTAAGAGTCCAGATTCAGATGAAGATTTAAGACGAGAACTCAAAATGTGACCTAAACGACGATGCCACAGATCGGAAGTAGCCAAGCCAGCTATAGTTTTATTCAAGGTAAGTAAATAAAGATGCTCCAATTCGTACAGTCCATTCACTCTACGACCCGTCCCGATCTTCTGACTGATGCTCGAATCCTACATAATACGAGAAGTGGATAAAAAAGTAATGGTGCAGCTAGAATCAGCACTCCGACTAAATGATAAAAGATTCATTATTAATTTAGGCACATGTAATACAGATGAAAGAATAAGATTGCCAGGAGAGTGAGTGGTAGAGGTGATATTACCATATTGATTTACCGCAAGTGATGAGCCATTAGCAGTATGTATGTATGACATAAGAATAGCAGAACAGTTTGTAAAAAGAATTTATCAAAAGTCATATGATGTAAAGCATCCGAGTCAAATATCCAAGAAATAGAAATACCAGAATTAGCGGTTGAGGCAGTGTAGGTAGAAGGTGCAGGAGTTCCACTAACACGAAGACTTTGTTGAACAATATTCACAATCTCTGCTATCTGTGCGGGAGAGAATGGACCTGAAGTTGCAGTAGAGGCTACTGATGAGACAGCAATAGATGCAGCTGGAGGGCGATTGCGATAGCGAGCAGCTGAACGAGTTTGGGTATTTGTTGACTTGTTCTTAAATACTGAGCACTGAGTGATATGATGTCCAGGTTTCTTGCAGTATGCACAAACTCATTTGGTAAAAGGAGATGGAGGTGGTGGTGGAGTTGTGACGGGTCTAGTTTGTGCAGCCAAAACAGTAGTCGATGGTGCCATAGATGAGCTTGTATCACGAGTACTAGTAGATGTAGCTATCAACGTCTCAATGCGGGTCTCGTGAGAGATGAACTCAGCTATTGCAGCCTACAGGCTAGGAAAAGGAGCACGATGAAGTATCTGACTGCATGGTCCTTCAAGCTTCGATCGAAGACACATAGCAAAGTGATACAAATGCTAACGATCACGCTGCTAGTAGTACTTGATAGAGACATCCTCTAATGTTGCTGGAATCTGAACCTCCATCAGATCTAATTCCTCCCAATATCCTTATAGAAGAGAATAAAAGTACGAACGGAACGATATCTCTGTCGAGCATCCTAAAGGGCCTGATGCAGCTGGTATTCATGAGCATCACCTGTCTAAACGAACATGCGACTAAGAGCAATCCACTGCCGACGAAAGGCAGTCAGGCGTCCAATTGACAGACGAATAGAAGTCATCACCGAACGTACAATATATGTCATAATCTGCTAAACGATTTGCATCCATCAATCACGAGTAAGAGTGTAGAGACCCAAAGTATCGGTGGAAGAACTGGACTGATCAGCTGGAGTCACGGGCGTAGCGGAAGAAGTGGTGGTAGAAGGACAGACGAATGAGCCATCAATGTAACCTCATATATAATTCCAAAACTCGAATATTATGCTGTATAGCAAGAGCACATCCAGTATAATCCGCGGACTTGTTGAGAAAAGTGTCAATTTGGGGAAATGAACAGAGTCAACGTTTATCCATATCACAAAAAAAATTGTTGATGATTCAACGCTTGGGAACTTCAGGAATTCAAGATTGCTTGAAGGAATTATTGGTGGCTCGGGGACTTCATGGGTCTTCATGGAAAATTGTCTTCGTGGGTCTTCATGGAGGCGACAACTTCGTGGGGAGATGTGGCGACTTCGACGGAGCCTTGGACGGAGGCGTCTAGATCGGCAAAAACGAGCTATCGGCAGAATCGAGACGGTCTCGTGACAACTATGATGCCCACAAGAAAAAGAAAATCGATGAGAATCAATCAACGTCGAAGGATAGCTTTGATACCATATTAAAAATTGTAGATTGGGAAGAAGAAAAATATTATTGATGATTGATCAAGATACAATATACAATGTGCTTATCTATATATAGTCTATAAGATTAAATTCCTATACAAATAGATAAAGATAAAAAGATATATGAAGAATTTATGAATATTTTAACATTTATATTCTTGCATGAACCGAACAAAAGCTGAAAGTTTTTTGGACCGAAAACATGACTCAAATAAAGATTGTACCGATACCAATTCATCAAACAAATATATTTTCATATTCTAATGATAATAATATAAGTCCAATTGAATAAATCATCACCATGATCTATCTTATAACTAATTGGAAGCTTGAAGAATATTTCATGAGATAAGATCATCTATAGCTAGCCCAAGTGATCGTTAAATAAAATCAATGCCAATCGACCTCGTTACTTTAAGTTTTAGAGCCATGTGAGAATGTTTTCAAGTGATATTCAATAGCCCTAGGGATATCCTTCAAAAGTATTTGGATATATATGGAGCCAATTTGAGCTCATTGGTCAAAGATTTGGATAATGCTCATGAGTTAAAATATATATATAAAAATAAATATTTGTGGACCAAGGTTGGATTCATACGACACCCATTTTCTTTTTCAAATAATTTATTTAAAGACTGATCTTTTTCTTACACAATCAGTATTAACTATCACAAAGACTTCCTTAAAGAGTCCAGTGACCAGAAGACCCACGTCCAAAGCTATCAAATATTTATATACGTGCCTTCCATGTGCATTGGTAGTTCTGATTTCTTCTTTTAGTTCTTGCCACTATATTTGTCTAATTGTTGTTGTTATAGACATCTGTATTCCAATTAGATTCTTTTTTCGGTTAGATGCACATATGCCGTACACAGTTGATACGCTTTCAAATGAGCCGGTTTTCATTAATGTATCATGCTAGTCACGACCTCACTTAATAACCTATATATTTTTTTCATCCAATCACCATACCACACGATTCTCATACCTTATCATCTTGTAATCCCATAAGTCAATTTCCCAAAAAATTGCTAAAATTATCCCTCTTGTGTCCATTTGACTATGTTATTTCTCTTCTTTATTAGTTATCTAATGCATGAGTTGATGAAGTGACTAGACTTTTTTTTCAAAGGGGAAGTTAGTGCAAGTAGAATGTATCAGCTGTCGCCATGCTAAACCCATGGGCCCCACCAATAGAGGGACATGCCTCGTCTTGTCCGACGTGGCTATGGCATTTTCTGCAATTATTTTTTGTCAATATATATAGCATGCATATATATGCAAAGGCAAAGGTTTCCATCTTTTTCATCATCATCATCAAATAAATCAAAGTAAACTTGATGGTTCTTTAATGGAAGTTAATTGGCAGTTAGAAAAGATCGTAGTGGGATGAACATTGTATCAGGCGTTTTATTTTAAGCTTTATTGTAAACAACAAATGATTATGCGAGCAGTGATGTAACTCACTTCCTATATATATATTTTTCCTAGTACAGTTTGACTTGAGGATTGGCATTTAGAATAAGAATAATAATATAGAGGCTTTTCTCTTTTTACCCAGTTTTCTTATATGTGTGCGTATTCAGACGAATTTTTTTTTTTTATATATATATTGGTTTTTAATAATAAAAGATAAATAAATTAGAGCTGTACATCGCTTCTTATTATGAGAAAATAGAAAGAAAAGATACATGCAAAACTATAAAGCAAAAACATTTTTGTTCTTATTCTTTGTTTTTTGAGAAAAAGTATTAACAAAAACTAAGGCATTTCTGTTAAAAATGACTTCTGTGAAACAAGTTGCTCCATATTTATCATTGACTATCATGTATATAATTGACATACATCTTCATTTATGTTCATGAAATATATGGGAATAGGGAAACGAAGAAGTAGCAATTCTCAAAAAAATTCACAATCAAAATTTGAAAATTTGTTTGAGAAAAAAAATATTAAGTTTCAAGAATGATTTATTAATCGTTTGATCCGTGATCAATCTGTGAAATACCGATCATGGGTTAAACAATTACAACTCTCATTAGAAAAATACCGACCATTGCATTGACCTGACCACCTGACCACAAATTCATAAGTTTAAAGCGGTAAGCATTGAAAAAAGTCAAGCTACATTTCACATGATTTTTCTAGTATCGATGAATAATTTTTTCATATTAATAAAGTTATATCATGTATTAACTAAGCGATTCTCTCTCTCTCTCACATACACTCTCTCTTTTTTGGCAACAACCCATAGGCTTTGGGGAGGGGATAGACCCTCTAGAGCCATGGGAATTTTCTCCATATAATTTGGTTGAAAATCTTTCTTGCCACTGCAAATGGGAGGTTTCGAACCCAATACTTCCAATCAAGTGGGGGAATGTCATTACCGCTCAAGCAAAGACGTTTTGGCGGTTCTTAGAATGCACATTCGAATGCAGTTATCATCTTTAATTACGACGGTTAATCTACTTACAGCTCCGTAACGTAGAAAAGATTCTTTTCACTCGCCGGACCACAAAACCATTTTCAAAACTGCCATGAGAAACAACATAAACTATCCATTGATCTTGCTCACTGATGACCCTTTTATTCATATACAGACTTGGGCATTTTTATCCATATACGTTTTTCCCGTCATTTTTAGATGAGCCGCTCACATATGACTATCCATCCGTTTGACAGCACTAAAGAAAGCCGCTCACACACATAGCATGACCCATCCTTTCGACAGCACTTTCTCAGCGCTGAAGAAAAGGTGATAGCATGAATATCGAGTCACTCATTTGTTTGGACTTGTGAAGATATGAAGAGCTGACGGCCACGTCATCATACCAATATAATATCATCCTCGATCCTCGTAAAACCTTTTTTGTCGTTTTTATAAATAATCCCGCCGCCGCAGTTTCTTGAGTTTGTTTGGATCATCCCAAAGGACAACAGTCACGGGTGCAGCACGTGACGTCTCTGACCCGTGATCCATGGCACGTGATCCTTTGACTTTTTGTGGGATTCGTAGTGTCAGTGTATATGGCTCCGTGGGCTTTCTACAATCTAGGCTCAACATATCCGCTGAGGAAGTTACCATAAAATAACGGTTTTTGGGCCAAATTGGTGGGTCCTTGGATTAGGTCTGTCAATGGATCGAGTCTTGATCCGGGCCCGAGCAAGACTCGCCGATAAAATCCCGGTCTTGTATAAGTTCGTCTAGACCCAAACCTGACCCGACCCATACACATTTAACTACTTAATGAATGTGTCGGGTATGGATGTGTTTGGTTCGTACCCGTTTAGACTTAACTCATATATGTTATATTAATAATTAATGTTAACTCCAATTTATCTACATAAAAAGCAACATAGTTCTTAACTACTTATTTCCTCTTTGTTTGCATCTCTCTTCAAAATAGTTTTATATGCAGTGAATTATAATTATTAAGTTATATTAGCTGCTAATTTTAAAACTAGGTCCGTGTTGATTTTTTTTATGTAAATCCCCCGGTTTTGTATGTGATTTTTCTGTATTTTTCAGATTTTTCCCAAAATTATTTCATTTTTATATCCATTTTATTATATTTTATTATTTTATATTAATTATTCCTAAACCTAAACTACTTAAATCCTAACTCTACCCATACCCGATCCATGCCCAACCGACCCGACCCGCTTTCCCCCTTCCTTCTTCCTCAATTCCTCTCGTTTCTTGCCTTTCCTCCAACGTCCCCCGCTTCTCGCACCCGCGATGACCGCACCGACGCCCGCTTCTCGCGCCGCTCGCCAACTTCCTCGCGTCCATCTTCCCCATGACCCGCTCTCGCTCCCCCAACGGCCACTTCCCCAACAGCTCTCCCTCTCGACTCCTCCCTTCTCGTGCCGCCTTCACGAGACGCGCCCACGTCCTCGCTTCCCCAACGGCCCGACTCCACTCGTCTAAAACCCCCGATCCCTCTCTCCCTCTCTCTACTTCACTCACCTCATCGATCACCTCACCTCATCCTTCATCTCGCCAACGCCTGCAACCCCCAACACCGAGCCACAGCACACGAACCCAACACTCTCGTCCTTGCATCTTCGCTAGCACCCTCATCTGAGCTCCGACGCCCGTCACCTCCGCGCCTTGCCGACCATCTCTGAGCTCCTTGCACCCCCACGCCCGCAAGACTTGCACCCACGCCTCTAACGGCCACGACTTCCCCCGCCTCTCTCTGCTTCACTCTCTATCTACTTCATCCCCTCTCTCCCTCGTCTCCCTCTCTGCTTCATCCTCTTTTTCTCACTCACTCCCACTCTGCTCCGCCACCGAGCACCCCCATCTCCGCCTCTCAACCCAAAACCACCGCCGAACCCTGCGTCCATCACCGCAACCACCGCCAGCACCACCTTATCGACGAGCTCGATCTCCGTCTCCTCCTTTCCTCCCCTTCCTCAACGACCGAGCCCCTCCCCTGCACACCGACTTCGAGATCCCAGCTCCGAGTATCTCCATCGTCAACGACTACAAGCAGTTACTCCATCGTCCGAACTCCAACATCCCTTCACCGTTGAAGCCACCGCCAGAGCATCGTCACCCCTGCACCCGACCTCGTCGCCTTCGAGCCCGCCTCTGCACTGTGCCAGCCCCGTGCCACGTTAGTGCCAACCACGTGCCGTTCCCGTGTCACGCTGTGCCAAGCCTTGTGCGCGTGCCGTGCCTTGCTCGTGCATGTATCGCGCCATGACGTCTCCGTGCCGGGTGTGTCGTGCCGCCGTACTTATCGTACCACCTTTGTCAAAGGCAAGAGAAAACCCATCTCTTATTATTTCATGCTATTTAATATCTAGGCTAGATAAAAATATTAGATTATTTTGTAGGGTAAATATGTGTTATCCACCGATTACCAAACCATGCTCTAGTGTTCGATGTGAATTATAATCTAAAACATTTCTCATTATGGTGAAACCTGTGATAGTTAGGCCCCTTTATAGATTTCGAATATTGTATAGAAATTTGGGTGCAAAATACTTGTTTTTAATCGTGTAAAGTCGCCCCTAAAAGGCGACACAAAATCTGAATTTTACCACCCAGGCTACCTCAATAAAATCATTGTAAATTAAATACTCGTTGGAACGTAACATTCTACGGCTCATATCGAAGACGACTCAATAACATAAAACCCCCTATAGTTCAATTCTTGACGTTTATAGATTTCTGTAACGATAATTGGTTGCGAATGCGGCACTGGACTGCAGTCAGGGGAAACATTTCGCTTGGATACCTGACCTTGAACACCTGCACACCCCTGATTTGAACTGAAAATGCGCGGAGCCTCATAGGTTCGCGTAGATAACTTAATTAGCTAACACATGAATCCGGTCCCGTGCATTTTCACCGTCGTTTGATATTTAATTTGTATTTTAGAGTGTCGCTGTGTTATGCAGTTTCTGCAGTAATGTTCCTTACACCGTCATACTAAACTGAACATAACTTCTAATACAGAGATGCTATTGATAATCCGTTTGATGCGTAGCAAACTTAACTGATAGAACTATATTTCATTCAACTGGAGCAATATCTGAATCTGAACACGATCACTGATAAAACGCGTGTGAAGTTGGGCTTCCAGTTCTGAAGCTGGAATTCAAGCGATCGATCGCTACCTTAAAATGATGATAATTCCTTAACCTGAATCCCGATTGACATGAAATTAATTTTACTGTTTAGATAATCAAGTGTACTTCATACGCCTTTTATATTATTTTGGTCGATTCTATACGTGTGATTTATCGTAAATTTTACAAGTTATATGGCATTGGTCGTCTTTGAAATAGGGAATATTTGTTCAGTGCATTTCTGCTTAGTTTTCATGGTTACTTTATACCTGCTGCATAGTGATCATTCATGTTGAAACCTAGCGACTGATTTGCATTGTCGATATATTAATGTTAGTGATTGGGTTGTGGCAAATACGACAATGATATTGATAAGTGGAAAAGTGATTGACAGTGACAGCGGGACATATTTGTTCACAATCTATCTGATGCCTGAATGCATATTATAACCTGAGGAATGGGAAAATCATGGTGGAATTGAACTCGTATTTAGTAAGGTATAGTGGTTTAGAGGATGATCATTCGCTATTAGTGACACACACACACACACATTAGGTCGTGGGCCTAGCGGCACGGCTGACAGGATTATGTCCCGGGCACAGTGGACGTAGTCTCGGCCATGCACGAGACCCTTGTTAAACATGGGCATCCTTTCCACCATATGATTTCATTGACTTAGTGACTGATAAGTAATGACATACACTCTACCTTGCTTACTGACATGATAACTACATTGCACTATTCATATTCAGTCAATATTTATTTTACTCATGTTCTGCAATTCATTGTACTCCTTATGTTTAATAATATTGCATGCCCATCATATATATATTTATTGTTATATGTGTCCCCCTGACGACCTGAGTGTGCATGATCAAAAGACGAAGTGGATCCAGCCCAGGAGTAGGACCCGTCCTTCGAGATCGCGGAGATCTAGACTGCTTCATCAGCGCCATCTCTTTTGCTTTCTGCACCTTATTTTGTTGGTTAGTTATTTTATTCCGCGAAATAAATGTATCTCGAACTCTTTTTATTTGCAATGTAATAAAGTTGTGAACTGTGATTTTCCTTTACTCAAGTATTGTTTACTGACTACCATGTAATGTTAGAAGCCGAAATGTGACTACGGCAGGATCACTTCCTGACCGTAGGAGCATGGCTGGCCTAGTCACCCCTCGTATCCCGTATCTTGGGAAGCGGGACGTGACATTTTAATTATATTTTAACATTTAAAAATCATTCCTAAACTTTTGAGTTATGGTAATGCATTTAGAAAAATTAAAGTTGATAAATGGGTATGGGTAAACGGGTCTGACCCAATTATTAATGGGTCCGGATCCAGGCCCATTCCATACAAATCCATCGGATGAATGGATGAGTCTGGATCCATAAAAAATAAACGGATATGAGTACGGAACACGTTAGACCCAACCTGACCCGACCTATTTATAGGTCTACTGTGTGTGTGTACGAGTGTGTTGAATATTTAGGCCAATGGGAAAAAAAAGGATATTAAATTATTATAAATCATCATTGAAGGCACAAAATGTTGTCTCATATCAGTGATTAGGATCTAACTGGTCTTCCAAAATCGATCTATTCTAACCCCTCACATTTACATTTTTCTTTTGGTTTTTCAATTTGTGAAGGCTATATGTAGGTTACTCACGTGCAAAAGCAAAAGCAAAAGCAAAAGAAAAAGAAAAAGGATAGTCAAATAAAAAACAGTGGTCATCCAGTGAAATAACCAAACTTTTATTGTCTCACATGAGCATCAAATGGGAAATTAAGTTCGATAAAACCCATCCTGTTTGAGTTAAAATAGTAAACATAGATCAGGAATTTTTATGGCATGTAAGAATAAGAGAGATCAAAGAGAATGTATTAGTTTTTCAATTTCAAACATTTAGGAAGGGCTTGCATTACAAAAGTCCATACTAGACAAAGCAATGCAAAATACATATTATATTGTATTGTCGCAAACAAATGATGCAAAATATTTTATTAAGCATGTTGGGGCTATTTTAAAAATCATACACTGCAATTCATTTTCATCGTAAAAACCCGACAACATTGATGCATCCATTTCAACTCTAATGTTTCTAGTAAACAACATTTGCCGCTGCAGCTTCATTTAATTAAAACCAAAATGACCCTTGTTTATTTTTGCCATGTAACAGCTTAGTTTTTTCTTTCCCACTTTGTGAAGCTTTCTTTTGAAGTCGATGCATGAACCTTGGTTGCCCTTTGTAACGTGGAGAGAGAGATCCCCACTTTAATCAATTCATCCAACTGTTTTCCGAAAATACCTGCGATTTATTGGGCGCCGTTTTTTGCATGTTGCTATTTTAGTAATGCAAAGCAAAGGAGAAAAAGTTTATGCTCCACTTTCAACCATCAAATGAAAGAGAAGAAATATTCTGCATGTTGCTTGCTAGCTTGGTTATATGAGGTGAGGTTCAATGTATCGGCGATGGCTCAGTTGTATGTGCGGGCAAAGGGACAAAGTAGCTTTGATTCCGACACTGTATGAGTCAGATTTGCGAATTTATAGTTTTTCAAAAATCGGGAATACGATTTGATTTGATAGGCTACGCTGACTTTTTATTGTTTACATGCATATACATAGTAATAACATAAAATCATGTTTTATAAAATCCAAACTAAGGTTACAAATATTTTGTAAGTATTGACTCAAACATCATTGGTATACATGATGATGCTTAATATTGGCGATCTCCAAGATCAGGACAAGTGGCAGATGACGTGTCCTAGAACTCAGAAGGAAGGGCCCACAGTGGCCGGCTAGACCAAACTTGTACCCGACCTCCAAGCACAAGCTGTCCCTCCTCAGGGCCCTCTGCAAATCGGCCTCCTCGGCCCCATAACTCGTCCCGAGCTGCTACAAGACCAGGACTCCTCGGTCTCCTTGCTCGTCTCGAGCTCCCAGCCGAGGCCGTCTTCCTCGGTCCTCCGACCAACTCCACCGCTCACAGACGTAGCTGCCGCTCCGCGAATCTCGCCATGCGCAGATTCTCCGCCAGCAACATCCCACGTTCCACGCCACCACGATCCCCATTAATGGACGATCCGCTCCTTACGCGGGCGTGACGTTAGGAGCGTAACTACCGGCGAGATTCTCGCGCCTGCTGCTGCGTGCTGCCGCCACTATATAAACCCCCATCACAGAGGGATCAGGTAAGCCATTCTGATTCCACTTAGCCGTTACTCTGCTCGGATCTAGCACTAACTTGATCGTCGGAGGGTCCTCGGTGGTACCAAACCATCCCGGGACTTCTTTGCAGGTACTCGGCGCTAAACTCTTCGAATCACCAATCTCCTCAAACTCATTGAGACCCACGCGCAACAGGAGATCATCTCTAAAATCCACCAGGAGATCGACAGAAGACATCATTTGAAGGAGGCCTGAAAAGGACCTCCAGCAGTTGGCGCCGTCTGTGGGAAACGGAAACTCCATAAAAACAAAGTTGGCCTTCCGATCTCCGTCCGTATGGCCAGCAACCATCCTGAAAACCCGGGTACTAGCCACTACCTTCCCCTCAGCGGAGGCGCGGGCGGACCTCAACCGAATGTCATCGGCCCCTCCTCCAGCCACCGCCTCGCGGGCCCCGCCGAAGGAAACCGAGGCCCATCAAGAGCTATGGTCATGACTACAGGAGGCCAGTCTGGCTCCTGCGAGGCCCGGCACCCCACGCCGGCAACAGGCGCCAGCGGCTGCCTGAGCAAAAAGGCCAGAGGCCATGAGCCTATCACCTTTGGCAACGGGGACCTCCGCGGCATATCCGTGTCCCACAACGACCCACTGGTGATCACAGCCCGAATCCACCGGTACGAGGTCCACCGGATACTCGTCGACTCAGGCAGCTCGACGGACATCCTCTTCCACGACTGCTTTCTACGCATGGGACTCACCCCAGCAGACTTGAAACCAACTCTCACGTCCTTTCGGGGTTCACCGACCACTCCATCCTGGCACAAGGGGTGGTCACCCTGCAGTTCACAATCGGGGAGCCCGGCCGCACGCGTACGTTGCCTGTGGACTTCATCGTAGCAAAAGTCCCATCGGCCTACAACGTCCTTCTCGGTCGTCCGACGTTGAACTCCCTCCAGGCGCAGATATCGACCTACCACCTGGCGATGAAGTTTCCTCTCGACCAGGGCGGGATAGGTCAGGTCTACGGGAACCAGCGGGTCGCGAAGATATGCGTTACCGAGACGTCTCCGCCCGAGCGGCCGACCGACGACGCCGAGGTAAGTGACGACATCAAGGGTTCCCTGGACACCCGAGACGAGCGGAAGGAGGTCCGGGGGGCGCCAGTCGAACCCCTAACCGAGGTATCCCTAACAGAAGGGGACCCGGGAAAAACCGTCCAGGTCGAATCACTCCTGACGGAGACCCAGCGAGATGACCTGGTCAGATTCCTCAGGGATAACTCCGACGTCTTCGCCTGGGCGCCTGCTGACATGCCTGAGATTGACCCCAAAATCATCTCCAACAAGGTCGGGGTTGATCCTGCGGCCCGACCCGTCAGACAGAAGAAGAGGAGCTTCGCCCCGGTCAAACAAAAGACTATCGAAGAGGAGGTTGATCGGCTCCTCGCCGCCAACTTCATCAGAAATGTACCCTACTCGGAGTGGCTGGCGAACATAGTTCTGGTCAAGAAGTCAAGCGGGAAGTGGCGCATGTGCGTCGACTTCACCGACCTCAATAAGGCCTGTCTCAAGGACAACTATCCACTCCCCCGGATAGACCAGCTCGTCGACAGCTCAGCCGGCCACGAGCTGTTGAGCTTCATGGATGCTTTCTCCGGCTACAACCAAATCCGTATGTGTCCTGAAGATGAAGATCTCACCGTGTTCACAACGGACCGGGGGGTATATTGCTACAAGGTGATGCCCTTCGGTCTCAAGAACGCCGGGGCCACGTACCAAAGGTTGGTCAACCGGATGTTCAAGCCGCAGATCGGCAGGAATATGAAAGTCTACGTCGACGACATGCTCGTCAAATCCGTCTCGTCGGCCGACCACGCCAAGGATCTAGACGAGGCCTTCGAAGTGCTCCGCAAGTTCAAGATGAAGCTAAACCCCGCCAAGTGCGCATTCGGAGTCACCGGGGGAAAGTTCCTCGGGTTCATAGTCACTCACCGCGGAATCGAAGCTAACCCAGAGAAAATCGACGCTATCCTCAACATGGTCGCGCCCAAGAGCAACGTCGAGATCATGCGGCTGACGGGACGAGTCGCCGCTCTGAGCCGTTTCATGTCCAGGTCAGGGGAGAAATGTCTTCCATTCTTCAAGGCTCTGAGGAAAATCCCGAGGTTTGAGTGGTCGGAGGAGTGCCAAGCCGCCTTCGACCAATTGAAGAAGCACCTCGCGACGCCACCACTGCTCACCCGACCAGTTGAAGGAGACGAGCTGTCGCTGTACCTGGCGGTATCCGACCAAGCAGCAGGCTCGGTGCTCGTCCGGGAGGCCGACGGAGCACAGAAGCCAGTGTACTATGTGAGCCACGTATTTAAGGACGCAGAAACGAGATACCCTGCCATAGAGAAGATTGTCTTAGCCCTCGTGGTAGCCTCAAGAAAGCTGCGGCGCTACTTCCAAGCACACACCATCATCGTCCTCACCGAGCGCCCGTTGGGGGCTATCCTAGCGTCACCAGAATCCTCAGGCCGCTTAGAAAAGTGGAGGTGGGAGCTATCTCAGTTTGATATAAAATATCGCCCAGGCCATCAAAGCGCAGGCCCTGACCGATTGCATCGTTGAATGCACCATCCCTAGCAAGAAGCCGGAGTCAACACCGCCCCTCGCAACTCAGTGTCCCATCGCGGAAAGGCCTGGCTCGGTCCCTGAGTGGGTCATCTACGTCGACGGATCTTCAACCGAGGAAGGCTGCGGTGCCGGCCTCATTAACAGGGGCCCGAACGAAGCAGAGATTGAATACTCCCTGTAGCTCAGTTTCAAGGCCTCGAACAACGCGGCAGAGTACGAGGCCTTCCTGGCCAGACTGCGCATGGCCGCCGGGCTGGGACTGAAGGTAATTCGAATCCGCAGCGACTTGGCTCTTGTTGTCGGTCAAGTGACCGGTCGCTTTGAAGCTCGAGAGCCTCTGATGATGAAGTACCTGGACGAGGTGAGGAAACCCCGGAGGAACTTTGACGAAGTCTAGGTAGAACAAATACCCAGGCAGCTGAATGCCCAAGCCGACGCCCTGAGCAAGCTGGTTTCGTCATACTCGGCCAACAATAAGCGGTCCATCCTCTTTGAAACCTTGCCTCGACCCAGCGTGGAAGACAGGGCGACGGCACTCCACGTGTATGCGGCGCGGGAAGGCGACCAGGATTGGAGGAAGCCCCTCGTGGAATTCCTAAAGGACGGCACGCTCCTAGAAGACCGGGAAGCCACCCGCCGTCTCCGGGCCAAAGCCCGCCACTTTGTCTGGAGCAATGGGAACCTCTACAAGAAGGCCTTCACTCAGCCCCTACTCTGGTGCGTTGACCCCCACGAAGCCGACTATGTCCTTCGGGAAATCCATGAGGGGGTTGGCGGTGCACACCAAGGGGCCCGGACCTTGATCCAAAAGGCGTTGCTCCAGGGGTACTACTGGCCCACCATTCACGAGGACGCCCAGAAGCTAATCAGGAGATGCAAGAGCTGCCAGCTCCACGGCAGCATTCCCCGCCTCCCGGCTACCAAACTGACTGCCCTGACATCCCCATGGTCGTTCGTCCAGTGGGGATTGGATATGATCGGCCAGTTCCCTACCGGTACGGGCGGACACAAATACATCCTCGTCGCGGTAGACTACTTCACCAAGTGGATCGAGGCCGTCCCCACCAGGAAACCGGACGCCGCCACAACCATCAAGTTCCTGCAAAACAACCTGATACTCCGGTTCGGCATCCTAAAGTGTATCGTCACTGACCACGGGACGAACTTTGAGAACGAGAAAGTGAAGGACTTTTGCAAGGAATACCATATCCTCATGAAGTTCGCCGCGGTCGCACATCCTCAATGCAACGGACAGGCCGAAGTCGCCAACCGAGACGTCCTCCTAGGCCTCCGGACCCGCCTAGAAAGGCGACGAGGTAGTTGGGTCGAAGAACTACCACGAGTCTTATGGGCCCTGCGCACATCGAAGAAGACTCCCACCGGAGAGACCCCCTTCAGCCTCTGCTACGGGACCGAAGCGATGGTCCCAGCGGAGATCGAGCTGCCCAGTCTCCGGGTCGAGCACTTCGATGATGACGCAAACACCTCGGCACTACATACCAACCTGGACATCTTGTTGGAGAAAAGAGATCGGGCTCAGATCAGAACCGCCGCTTATCAACAACAAACGGCCCGATACTACAACGCTCGGGTCAAGCACCGCTCCTTCAAGACCGGGGATCTGGTCCTGCGGCGAAACGAGTTCATCGACCAAGGCAGGCTTCACAAGTTCTCTCCGAAGTGGGATGGTCCCTTCCTCGTCTCTGAAGTGCTCCCCAGCGGAGCCTACCGCCTACAAGACGCAGACGAACGCAAGTTCCCGCGGCCTTACAACGCCGAGAAGCTCAAGTTATACTAATGAGGTTAAAGCCAACAAATGTGTACCTCCCCTTTCTTTTTCTTCGCAAATATGATGTAAAATGTTCTCTAAAAATCCTATCCCTTCGAATAAAGAAACGTCGGAACATCTAGAATAGAGTTCAGTCTTTACAACCCAAAGCCCTCGCCAAAAGGCGACCGCACAGCTTCACTGCCCGGTTATCCTTAGTGGCTTCCTACAGCCCCTCCAACACTAAGGACCAAGAGTCCTCCTTAGAGGCAACCCAGCAGCTGCCCTGCTCGGTTATCCCTAGCGGGTAGCTTCCCTACCGTAACGCCAGGGATCAGAAAGTCCTTGCAGAGACAGTCGAGCCCAACTATCGCTCGGCTATCACTGGCGGGTAGCTTCCTTACCACTACGCCAGGGATCAGAAAGCCCTTCCAGAGGCAGTCAAGCCCGAGGATCCCTCGCTTGGCTATCCTTCAGGACAAAAGCCCTCGCCAAGAGGCATCGGGCAGTAACCCTGACCGGCCAAGGGTCCTTAGTAGGCTTCTACAGCCCCTCCCGCGCCAAGGACCAAAGTCCTCCCAGAGGCAGTCGAGTCCTTGCTCGGCTATCCCCGGCTGGTAGCATCCTACCACAACCGACAGGGATCAAAGTCCTCGCTAAGAGGCACTGGGCAGTAACCCTGCTCGGTCCCTGTCCTGAAGGATCAAAGCCCTCGCAAGAGGCAACCAGGCAGCTACCCTGCTCGGTCATCTGCGACTGGTGGCTCCCTACTCGTGACGCCAGGGATCGAAGCTCTCGCAAGAGGCATCCGAGCGGCTACCCTGCTTGGTCATCCCAGGCTGGTAGTTGCCTACCCACGATGCCAGAGATCAAAGCCCTCGCCAAGAGGCAACCGTGCAGCCCCGCTGCCCGGTCACCCCTGCCCAGTTATCCTCGGCAGGTAGCTTCCCCACCGCAACGCCTGGGATCGAAGTCCTCACCAAGAGGCACTAGGCAGTGACCCTGCTCGGTTCCCGTCCTGGGGAATCAAAGCCCTAGCAAGAGGCAACCAGGCAGCTATCCTGCTCGGTCATCTTCGGCCGGTAGCTCCCTGCACATGACACCAGGAATCAGAAGCCCTCGCCAGAAGGCAACGGGGCGGCCTCCATCCATCCTCGGCACAAATAAGGCGAACAACCCTTTGCCCATCACATGCAGAGGATCCGAGCCATCGACAAGAGGCATCAGGTCTATCCAAGTCTCGAGAGATCCCCCCTCAATTTCGGGGCCATGGAAACGCCTCCTTCTCGGCGGCGCTTGACACGCTCGGCAAGTGATCGAAATCAACTCGACGAACGATTGCTGGACAGATGGTCGACCTGGCATGAAAGCCCAACAGCGCACGCAGAGATATTTTACAAGCATTCTTCACAAACGGAAGATAAAGTGCGGACCCATGAAAACAAAAAAGAAGTTCTATTATCAAGCGCGCAGTCTTTACAAAGGGTACTTTGGGCTTCCCAGTCTTACAAGCTGCCCGGAGGCTTATAAAAGAGGGACGAGAAAATATCAAAGAGGCCCAAGTCGCAAACCCCCTCCCTCATCACTGGGGGCTTCACCACCGGAGGTTTTGCCACCAGGGGCGTCCCTCACTTTCCCCATCGTTGTCAGCCGGAGGCCTTGCCACCGGGAGCGGAACCCGAGCACGGAGCTCGCCATCGGCGAACTCGGGAAGCTGCTCCTTCACGGCATCCAGAGCCTTATTCCACGCAACAGCGGAATAATCACCAAGCTCGGCATAAAACTGCTCTGACACCTTGTAACCGGCCACGGCTTTCCTGGCCCGGACCTCGGCAGCTTGAGCCGCCAGGAGCGCCGCCTTGGCATCCCTCCTGCTGGCATCTCTCTCCTTCTCCATGGCCGCGAAGCGATCGGCCAGGTCCGCCAACTTCTTCTCGGCGACCCATTGGGATGCACTCAGGCGACGGCGGACGCCCTGATTCGCTGAATTGGCGAGCTCCGCAGCCTCCGCACGGGCTGCCAGGACATCGGCCCTAGCCCTCTCCAGACGCAGGTCACGCCGCAGGATCTCGACCTCCGAAAGAAATGCTTCTACCGGCCTCGGTGCGTGGAACGCCCCCTCGGCCTCCATACGAGCGGCGATGGCGCAGTGTTGAAGGACCTGACGGAAAGCGGATGAGAAACCGGGAGTCGCTTGAGCCAAAGAAAGGAAGGCCAAAACAACGCGTGAAGGGATTCATACCTGGACCGCCCCCTAGGCTACGGCCTCTATCTGGGCCCTCAGAAATCTTCCTCCTGCCGACTCTTCCATCCCCGCAAGCAAGCCAGCAGCAACGGAAAGCCCAGACGGAACCATGAGGACGGCATCGCCCTCTTGCACGGGGATCCCTTCAGGGACCATTGACGACGGCGCACGAGAAACTGTCCTTTTTCTCTTGAGGGGGACCCCGTCCTCGCCCTCCCCTCCGTCTCTCGTCTGGGGGTCGGACGACCGCGGGCGCCTCTGACCGCCGCCGGAAAAATCCCCAGGAGCCGCCAACGAGGCGGATGACCCTGTCGCCAGCAGAACGTTCGACGCAGCACCTAGGCCAGCCAGGGGCACGGCCGCGTTGCGGGCCTGCCTCTGGAGCCAGTGACCCAAAGAGTGGGAACGAACCATGTGTCCCAAGGAAGAAGAGCGCCGAGTAACCGGGACTTAGAAGCGGGAAATATGAAGGAGTAGGGGCCCAAGGACGGCCCCACCCCTATTTATTGCTGCAAGCGACCTCATCCAACAACGCCCATCATCTCCCGCCAAAACGACTCCCCATGTCCAGCGGCTACGATCGCTCCACGTGTCGTTCCTGCGCCGAGCCGCATCCCATCAGACACCGCAGGCCTGCATACGTCGCGTCGGCCAATCGACGCTTGACACGTGGACCGTCACTTCAGTGGCAGAATGCACAAACCGACGCACTTTCCTTAAATGCAGAGATCTCGCCCTGATTCGCTAGCGGAAAAGACAACTGACAGTCCAGGGACGCGTCCCGACGAAACCTTAGGAGGGAGCTCACCTCGGGAGGCCCGGCAGTCCACTCCTGACCCGACCCGTTAGCTGGTCGGGACAGGAGTGGGGGGGCTAATGATGATGCTCAATATTGGCGATCTCCAAGATCAGGACACGTGGCAGAAGACGTGTCCCAGAACTCAAAAGGAAGGGCCCACAGTGACCGGCCGGGCCAAACCTGTACCCGGCCTGCAAGCACAAGCTGGCCCTCCTCAGGGCCCCCTGCAAATCGGCCTCCTCGGCCCCATAGCTCGCCCCGAGCTGCCACACGATCAGGACTCCTCGGTCTCCTTGCTCGTCACGAGCTCTCGGCCGATGCCGTCTTCCTCGGTCCTCCGACCAACTCCACCGCTCACAGACGTAGTCGCCGCTCCGCGAATCTCGCCATGCGCATTCTCCTCCAGCAACATCCCACGTTCTACGCCACCACGATCCTCATTAATGGGCGATCCGCTTCTTACGCGGGCGTGACGTCAGGAGCGTAACTGCCGGCGAGATTCTCGCGCCTACTGCTGCATGCTACCGCCACTATATAAACCCCCATCACAGAGGGGTCAGGTAAGCCATTCTGATTCCACTTAGCCGTTCGTTACTTTGCTCGGATCTAGCACTAACTTGATCGTCGGAGGGTCCTCGGTGGTACCAAACCACCTCGGGACTTCATTGCAAGTACTCGGCGCTAAACTTCTCGAATCACCAATCTCCTCAAACCCATTGAGACCCACGCGCTACAGGAGATCATCTCCAAAATCCACCGGGAGATCGACGGAAGACAACATCTGAAGGATGCCTGAAAAGGACCTCCATCGGTACAAGTTTAATGCATCTAGAGCAAAATATAAATTTTAGGATGTACTGAAAAGAGTTTCATAAGTACTCTAGGCAAATATGGAAAATATCCAACTCGGATATCATTTGGATACGTTATCATATACGAAGCCGATACAGATATATAACCTTGATGACGAATCCGTGCAATACAGATGACGTACGTAGAGAACACAGGAGAAAGCATTCGAAACCTCCGTGGTATCACATTAATACATCACGCATGGAGAACAGAAGCAACGTGTAAGTTATTGGCCGGATTACTCGGTGCCTCAAAACAATTTGCGGTCTTCGCTCTTTTGTTAGTAGAGTTCATACTGAAAATGGATTTTATGGGTCTACACAATCCTATAGAGACTGCTATTTAGTGCTTCGGTTCATCCCAAGCTGCTTGCATCCATGGTAATAAGGAACTTGATATGATAATCCTAAAAGCTGAAGTGATTCGGTACTGTCAAGAAGCTAGTTTGAATACATGTTGATAAATAGTGAATAAATAGAGGAAATGTGCAACAAGAGCGAATTTCCTTTCATGGCGTCCGAAAAAAACCACCCTTCACGATTTTTTTCCGAGGATCGGCACCCATCATCATCATCATCATCATCTAAGACATGGATACACCAAATTTCATATGGTTCCATCACTTTTTCACCGTTGATTTAGTGCAAAATTAACGGTTTACCGACAATATAACTTTTTACATTGCCAACTCAACGGTGAAGAAACGGTAGAATCACATGAAATTTTGTGTATCCGCATCTTAGATGATAAAGATGATGATGATGAGTTCCGATCGTCGAATAAAACGGTGAAGGATATAGATTTTTGACGCCGTGTGATGAAAAAGCCTGGTAGGGCCTCTTTTCTTCATTATTGTCAAATAAATATAGGATAAAAGAAATATATAGTAGGGGTTAATTGTGTCAACAAAAGGTCCCAATGAAAACATTTTTTTTTCTATGGCTGTTGCAGAGTCGAGCCCCGCAATTGGAAACACATTTCAAGTCCAGCAACCTTAAGAGTCAACTAGATGGAGCTTACACCAGTGAATATTAATGTCAACAAAAAAATTCCTAACTCTATTGTTTATGGCATAGAAAGACGGGCCAAGACCCACAATAAAGTAAATTGAAGCTTTTTTTTGGGTGCGGAGGGGGGTGTTAACTAGGGCTTAACCGATTCAAGAGCTTGAACCCAAGACCTCTTATGCAACTGCAAGCAGGCTTTTATCACCAAGTTATAATGGCACTTGCATGAATAAAACTCAACAATGGCTTACTAGCAAAAAAACCTAATATTTGGTCTCTATACAGTTATTGTTCATAATAAAGGCTACGATCAACAAAATGGACTCTCGATCCAATTCTCCGTTTACATTGTCGAAATTATGAGATAAATTTTCACACACATGACACATGTAGCTATGAATCAGTTTGTTAGCTATGTAAAAACGCTAGTAAAAACGCTAAAAATGACGAGGATCAAAACACACTACACATACTTAAACAATTAACTAAACGTGTTAACAGACTTAATTTAGTAAGCATTTCAAAACACTTTGACATGGTTGTTGCCTCTAGATTATTCAAAGGGGAGTTATACTTGACACTAATTAAAACAAGAAAACAAAAACTAAGAACTCGTCTCCTTAAAATGCATGTCAAATCTTCGTTGGAAGATCTGTCTCTATGAAGCATGCATGCATTTGATGCATATGTATCTTGAGGATCAATGATGTTGCGGATCGGGTCCTCCAGGGCTCACCCGCTTCGACTCAAAAACCATCCCCCTCGTCTGATCTTGTCTTGCCAAGATCAGGTTTGCCTTTGTGCTCACACTAGCTTCCAAAAGGCGGGATTCAGATAAAATGAAGGACGAGAAGATGATCAAGACGATGCACATACAGACCTTTGGGCTTACACATGCCATCCCTAGTTATATGAAGTTGTTGGTTGCTATATAAGTCCAGTAAGCAAATAGCAAGAGCTAGGGCATCATATATATATACACAATTTAGTGGACGCTTTGTATGTTCAAATAATATAGAGTAATGTCTGAGTGGAAACCACCAAAGTTGGTGTACCTCTGCCATATTGGTTGTTTTTCTTTGGAAACATAGGGCCATTTATCTTGTTAGATATGTTGATTACATATATAAGATACATGGCCATGAACAATAAATGTTTTAGTTTTTGTGTTTATGAGCATAATGCAAACTTAGAGCCTATAATTATTGATGCTACATGCGAGTATGCCACAGTGGATCTCGGGCATCAAGGTATTTTCACATGCTACATGGGTTGTCATTAATAACGCATCATTATTCCACTCCGTTGATTAAAATCCTGATCACTAGAGAAATGCCAATGCACTCGGGAGTTGCACCTTTCGCTTCGAGCCTATGATCTCTTGAAGAACAATGCTCTTGGATGACTATCTTATGCTTTTGGACAAAATGGGTAATAACATGGTGTTGGAGCAGAATTCTTATATACTATCAGAAACAGTCGCTCACCTGGAAGGAAATCTATTTTAACAGAAAGCTTCCCATACTTCTTCCTTTAATCTTTAATTTTATGTATGAGTATTATGGAATAAGTTGCTATCTTTATTACCTTCACGATAAAACCACACATATCAATGAGTTCATGGTAGAGTGAGTTGTATATTGCTCATTAGATTTTCTACAGATTTCCTAGTTAGGACGGAATGATCCTGTTTTAGAGTGAGATGTATGCCTAGAAGAAAACAATACACCCACTCGCCCAAGCACCGTAATTATCATTACCATCCAGATCATTTGTACCAACAAAAATGGTTAGCTACAAATGAAGTACAAGGTTGTACAACCACCTGACAAAGCTTTACAACTGCCGGTCAACATAAACTTTGACCAAATTTGGTGCATGGCACTCTATATTCATCCTTCGCCCACCCACACGCTTGTGTGCACATGCAGGTACTGTACAACCTCACCCCCACCACATTCCCAAACACATTTGAGTGTTGGTCTACTCACTCGTCTCATGAAAGGCTGAAGAGCCAATACCAGGTGTTTTAAGTGTGCTCAAATCCCTCAACCCCTCTTCTAATCTTTCCTATTGAGTACATACCTAATTGCATGGCCGCCCACATTCCCCACCCAGCGTCAGTGCCAACGCCGTCTCCTATATTCCTACTCTTAGTATATATAATCCATGATCTCATGCCTCTATCTATTGGGTAATCTTCCCTTTTGCCCTTTAATTTGTTTAACATGGTAGTACAACCTCAAAAATTATTGGAGACTTGTGTACTTATATAAAGACATCAACTTACAAGAGCAATGGATGGCCAAATTTGCGGCCAAGGTTATGACTTCTCATAGATTCTAATGGTCACCTACATGGCTTTTCATGAATCCGGTTGTTTATGAAGCAACTCTCATTAATATACGAGGAAGGAAATAAGAAAAGGTGGCCGAGGTTGGTGGGATAGCAGTGGATGGTATGCCAACAAGTGTACTATAAGAGTCTAAAATCATTGCATCATGCACAGATAAACTATTCTTTATTGGGGTTCAGCAGGGTCATGAAAATTTGACCCATGAAGATATCATATGGACAGATATTTGATCTGACCCCAAAAGCTTTGGGCTGATAAGCCTAGGCCATACTCCATATTTATGGCACACATTCTCCATTTAGTCGAGTTTTTGGCAAGAAGAATTCCAATAAGAAGATCTGTATTACTGTCTTCATGCATAGTGAATATTAATTATTAATGGGCTAATATCGATCTAGTTTCACAATCTCATCACCATGGACAGCCTGAACTCATTCACAACTGAAGTACCACTAACTAGGATTCGCTGGGGATCGTAAAAAGTCAACCATAAAAAATGAACCACAAACTAGACCAATAACTCAAGTCTAAATCCAACTTCATATTCATTCCTTTCCCTTTCCACCCAACTCTTGGATATGAATTGCTTTATCAATCAGACAAACTATTTCAAATTAATTACACAGGATTTAACACAATCTCACATTGGCCGATCAAATTATAGCAGAAATGGTAATTGTCTTATAGTTCCCGTTAGATGTGCATGTATAAGCAAATATATGAGTAGAAAATTCTGGTAATTGCTTACATAAAAGATAGGAAGGGAAATAATGGAGAAACATAACCAAATCTATAATCGACAAGAAGTTGGAAGCATGCACTTGAAAAGACATGAGTTGAAGCAAAGTCAGTTTCTACAGTCAAGTTTTACTAATGATTTAGTATATGGAACCAAACTGAATAAGAGTATTATTAATGTGCAAGTTTCCTATCAAAATAATATGAAGTAGCATTCATACATATTGTAAGGAGAAAATTTACATTCTGAAAAAGCTAATTACTCACAGATATTTGGATTTAGAAACATGTATGCCTGGTGCTATACATACTAATATTCGGATCATCTTCTTCAAGTGTAGACAGAATCCCATGAAATGAGAAGAATCCATATAGGTATTTGAAACCTTTGCTTTACACCCTTTTTGTAGTGTAGTAAAAATGCACCCTGTACACATATAAATAGCAAAGAAGATTAACACCCCCCCCCCCCAACTTTTTACATATAATGAGGCATATGAAAGATATTTTGTTAGGGATCTATAGTGTACAGCTAAAGCACAGTCATGGCTAAAAGGACATTAACCCCCCCCCCCTCCCTCCAAATGGTTTCCATATAATGAGGCATACAAATGATATTTTGTTCGAGATTTATAGTGTAAATCCCCGGTTTCCGTATATTTATTTTCCGTATTTTTTCCAGATTTTTCCTAGAATTTTTGCACATTTTAAATATTTTTTTATTATTTTAATTATTAAATTATTACCAAAACCTAAACTCTAAAACAAATCCTAATCTAAACCCATTACCTACCCGGCCCGTGCTCACCCGACCCGACCCAACCGCTCACCCCACTTCTTCTCCCTCGCTCGTTTCTTTTCCCGCTCGTTCTTTTCACCAACGTTCCCCGCTCTACTCGCGCCCATGTTCGCGACGACCGCGCCCCCACCAACGACCTCCGTCTCACTCGCGCGCACGACGACCCAGCAACCCACGTTTTCTCTCCACCCCCAATGACTCTTTCCCCTTCTAGCTCGCGCCAACGCCCCGCGAGACCTGTTTCCCCAACGGCCACGACGACCTCATCCCCTCACCTCTCCCCTACTTCTCTCTCCTGATCTCTCTCGTTTTCTCTCCCTCTCGTTCTCCCTTTCCCTCACTCATCATCACCGTCAACCCATTTTCTCCTCGTCATCGTTTCCGGCGACCCACCGAAACCCCCGCTGTCACCTCCTCTACGTTCAACCGTCGCCTGAACCTCCTCTCTCTTCGCCACAATGCCCCGAGCTCCAACCCCGAGCCCAAGCCCACTGCACCCTTGCCGATGACCCACCTCAAGCAACCACCAACACTCTCAAGCTCGCTGCCTCCATCAACTGTGACGATTCCAGCGATCCACTGCACCCAAG
Source organism: Agapanthus africanus (assembly GCA_030015575.1). Lineage (NCBI taxonomy): Eukaryota > Viridiplantae > Streptophyta > Magnoliopsida > Asparagales > Amaryllidaceae > Agapanthus > Agapanthus africanus. The sequence continues at coordinate 519,787,739 of JASDDO010000001.1, read as the reverse complement.
CAGGAGCTCCGCCGCACCTCGCCGCCGTGCCACAGCCTCTGAGCTCGCCTCTGCATCGTGCCGAGTCCCGAACTCCTCACCCGAGCTATTGCAAGCCGCCTGCAAACCCACTGCCCCATTGCCGTCGCCACGTCATCGCCGTCGCCACGCCATAGCCGCCGTCGGCGGACCTCTGGGCCACCATCCCAAGCACCTCACTCTCACGGGTCCCTCGCCGCGCCACACCGGAGCTTCCCAAGTCCTCACCAAAGCCGTGCTAGTCGCGCGTGTATCATGCCGTGACGTCTCCGTGCCGTGGTTATAGCTCGTGTCGTGTCGCCGCCTCGGTTGTGCCACTTTCGCCAAAGAAAGGAGAAAACCCATCTCTTGTTATTCATGTTATTCATGCTATTTTAATAGCTAGGCTAGATAATAATGTTAGATTATTTTGTTATATAGTAATGTAAATATGTGTTTCGACCGATTACCAAACACTGCCCTAGTGTTCGATACGAACTATAAACCAAAACATATCTTGTTATGGCGGAACTTGCGATAGTTCGATTCCTTTACTGTTTGCGAATATCGTGTAGTAATTTGGATGCAAAATATCGTGTTCATAACCATGTAATGTCGCCCCCTAAAAGGCGACACAAAATCTGAACTTTACCGCGCATGCTACCTTGTTAAAATCATTGTAAATTCAATACAGTTTGGAACGTAACGTTCTACGGCTCATATCGAAACCGACTCAATAATCTAAAACCATCCATAGTTTATTTCTTTTATTTCTCGACATCTATAGATTACTGTAACGATATTTGGCTGCGAATGCGGCATTGGACTGCAGTCCGGGGCAGTGTTTCGCGTGGATACCTAACTTTGAATACCTGCACATCTCTGCTTCAAACTGAAAATGCGCGGAGCCCCATATGGTCACGTAGATAATTTAATTAGCTAACACATGAATCCGGTCCCGTGCAGTTTCACCGTCGTTTGATATTTAGTTTGTATTTTTGAATATCGATGTGTTCTGCAGTTTTTGCAGTAGCATTTCTTGCCCCTTCATATTAAACAGGACGTAACTTCTAGTACAGAAAGGCTATTGATAATCCGTTTGACGCGTTGGAAACCTAACAGATAGAACTAGATTTTATTCAACTGGGGAGACACATGAAACTGAACACAATTACTAGTAAACTGCGCGTGAAGTTAGACTTCCGGTTCTGAAACTGGAATTCCAGCAATCGATCGCTAATTTAAAATGATGATAAGTCCCCAACATGAAATGCTATTGACATGAGATTAATTTTATTGCTTAGATAATCAAGAGTGCTTCGTACACCTTTTATATTATTTTGGTCGATTTTATACGTGTGATTTATGGTAAATTTTGCAAGTTATATGGTGTTGGCTGTCATAATATGGTGAATATTTGTTCAGCGCATTTCTGCCTATTTTGTACTTGCTTTATACCTGCTGCACAGTGATTATTTACATTGAGACCTAGCGACTGTTTTGCATTATCGATATATAAGTGTTAGTATGGTTCATGTCATAGCATGTGACAAAGTTTTACGTTGGCTGTCACAAGCCTACCACAACCCTCACCCTTTCTCATCCGGACTTAGGACCGGCAACGGTGGGTTTGCTCGAATGCGGGAAAGGAAGACTAGAGACTTATGTGCGGTGAAGTGTGTCAAAAATGAAAATCAGAAGGTTTTAGTTCGAGATGAGGATATCAAGGAAAGATGGAGAGATTATTTTGACAAATTGTTCAATGAGAGCTTTACTAAGAATTTGGATGGACTTGTCATTCAATCTCAAGATATAAATCGGGATTTCATGCGTAAAATAAGACTTACTGAGATTAAAGAAGCTTTGAACAGAATGGGTTTAAGAAAAACGGTTGGTCCTGACGGGATTCCTATCGAGATTTGGAGATGCTTAGGAGAAATTGGGGTTAAATGGCTGACAGATCTGTTTAATAAGATTTGACAGACAAAAAAGATGCCAAATGAATGGAGGAAAAGTATCCTTGTACCTATCTACAAGAATAAGGGTGACATTCAAAGTTGCTCAAACTACCGTGGAATAAAACTTATGTGTCACACCATGAAACTTTGGGAGAGAGTGATTGAACACAGGCTAAGAAAGGATATTAAGATAACAGAGAACCAATTTGGGTTCATGCCTGGACGATCGACGACAGAGGGGATTCATTTGCTTCGTCAACTTGTCGAGCGCTTTCGAGAGAGGAGAAGAGATTTGCATATGATATTTATTGATTTAGAAAAAGCGTACGACAAGGTACCTAGAGAGGTATTATGGGGGACAATGATGAAAAAGGGGGTCCCCGTCAAGTATATTGACATAATCAAGGATATGTACGACGGAGTAGTGGCAAATGTCAGAACTTGCGGTGGCTTAACAAGTGATTTTCCGATTACTATTGGTTTACATCAAGGATCTGCATTAAGTCCTTTCCTGTTTACCATCGTGATGGATGAGCTTACTAGAACTATCCAAGATGAGGTCCCTTGGTGTATGCTATTTGCTGATGATATTGTTCTAGTAAATGAGACGAAAGCAGGGGTTAATGCCAAATTGGAATTATGGAGACAAACATTGGAATCTCGGGGATTCAGATTGAGCAGGTCCAAGACAGTATATATGCACTGCAAATTTAGTAGCCAGAGAAGTCAAAACCATATTGGTATAACATTGGAAGGGCAAGAGATATCACCGAGCGACCAGTTTAGATATTTAGGTTCCATCATCCAAAGGAATGGGGAGATCGATAGTGATGTTAATCAAAGGATCCAAGCTGGTTGGTTGAAATGGAGGAGTGCAACAGGGATTTTGTATGATCGTAACTTTCCGTTAAAATTGAAAGGGAAGTTTTATCGGAGCGCTATTCGGCCTGCCTTATTATATGGTACAGAATGCTGGGCTCCTAAGAAGCATCATACACAGAAGATGCACGTAGCGGAGATGTGCATGCTTCGTTGGATGTGCGGTAACACTAGAAAAGACAAGGTGCGAAATGAGGATATTCGTGCAAAAGTTGGTGTAGCACCCGTGGAGGAGAAGATGCGGGAAAACCGGCTTAGATGGTTTGATCATGTGCGACGCAGACCTATGGAAGCACCGGTTCGACGAATAGATACTCTCGATATGGGTAATGGCAAAAGGGCAAAAGGGAGACCGAAGAAAACATGGATGGAGGTGATACGAAACGATATGGTTGCCAAAGGACTCAATGAAAGTATATTGTTCGATAGAAGTGAGTGGAGACAGAGGATTCATGTGCTGGACCCGGCGTGATTCTCATGTTGGTTCATGTAGCCTACCCCATATGCTTGGGATAAAAGGCTCAGTTGTTGTTGTTGTTTGTGATATATAAGTGTTAGTGATTGGGTTATGGCAAATACGAAAGTGATAATGATAAGTGGAAACATGATTGAAAGTGGAAGCGACACGTATTTGTTCACAACCTGTCTAATGCCGGAAAACATACTATAGCCTGGGGAATGGGGAAATCAAGATAGAATTGACCTCGTATTTAGCAAGGTACAGTGATTTAGAGGATGATCATTCGCTATTTTATATATATATATATATATATTAGGTCGTGGGCCTAACGGCACGACTGCAGGTTTATGTCCCGGACAACAGTGGACCGTAGTCTCAGACATGCACGAGACCCTTGTTAAACACGAGCATCTTTTCCACCAATTGATTTCATTAACTTAGTGACTCATAAGTAGTGACATACACATTGCCTAGTTTACCGACATGATACTTATATCACACTGTTCATATGCAAATGATGTTCATTAATTTCATGTTCTGCATTCTGTTGCACTTTTTATGTTTAATAACATTGCACACCGATTAGATAATTATTGCTATATGTGTCGTCCGGACGACCTGAGTGTACATACTCAGAGAACGAAGTGGATCCAGCTCAGGAGCAGGAGCTGCCATTCGAGATCGCGGAGGTCTAGACTGCATCATCAGCGCTATTTCTTTTGCTTTCATCGCTTTGTATTCCGATGGTTAGTTTTTATTCTGCAAAATAAATATATTTCGAACTCTTTTGTTGCAATGTAATAAAGTTGTAAACTATGATTTTCCTTTACTCTAGGTACCGTTTATTGACTACCATATAATGCTAGAAGCCGAAGCGTGACTACAGCGGGATTATTCCCCAGCCGTAGAAGCATGGCTGGCCTAATCACTTCTCGTATTCCGTATTTTGGGAAGCGGGACGTGACATGATTTTCTTGGTATCAGAGCCAAGATTTCGGATGAAATTACAGTTCCGTCGAGAGATCCTTAAATTGAGTTACACCCTTGACGCGTGCTTTACTACATTTCTGTTCGCTTTCTAATACTCGTTGAATCATTGTGTAGCCCTTGTTTGAATCTAATTTCTTTTGATCTTTTCAGAAATATGGACTTCTCAGGCAACTCCTCAGATGCCGGTTTCCATGATCGTACTGAGAAGATCCTCAGCAAACTGACGACCCTGGTCCAGGCTTAAGAGAGGAAGACCGATCTCCTGGCCGAGAGATTGAAGACGGTACAGGAGACCGCAATTACCGCCCTAGAGAGATCTATGGCTGTTCCCGCCACCCCCGAGGGCACCCTCGTACCGACTACCCAGGCTAGGGTTGGTACTGTTTCGGACTTCAGGAGGCTTCATCCAGAGTAGTGTTCACAGGATCAGCAAATCCGCTTGAGGCCGAGCAATGGCTCATCAACGTAGAGAACCTTCTGACGGCCGCTCGAGTTCCTGACGATGGCAGAGTGAACGTAGTGAAGATTCAGCTGGAGGACGAGGCTCGCACGTGGTGGTCCGTAGAGGAAAGCCGGCTAGAGCAACCTATCGGATGAGGCACGTTCTCCGCATGCTTTCTAGATCGCTATTTTCCGCCTACTGCCAAAGCCGAGATGGAAGAGAAATTCATTATGTTGAAGCAAAATGGACGCTCGGTGGATGTTTACGCAGCAGAGTTTAACCGGTTGAGTCGCTTCGCACCGTACATGGTAGCCACCGAAGCCGGTAGGGCAAGACGGTTCCAGCAGGGGCTCGATATTGAACTGCAGCAACTTATCGTGTTTCTCGATCTACCAACCTTTGCCCAAGTGTTGAACGTTGCCCGAGTACAGGAAAGATTGGCAGAGAAGGCCAAGGGCCAACGATCGATGGACAGAAGACCCCACGTGGTCCCAGCACGGCCTACCATCTCCCCCCGTGGAGCGATCCCAGTTCACAGGCCGGGTATGACACAGATGAAGCACACTTTCTCACCTCAGCAGCTGCAGTGGAGGGCTCTGTTTTGCGATTATTGCTAGAGATCAGGACACATGCAGAGAGATTGTCGCAGAGCTAAGGGGCAGTATCTGATTTGCGGATTCAGCGAGCACAGGGTCAGCGGATGTCCCCAGAGATCTGAGCTACAGGGAGAGTTCGAGCAACATCAACAGTCGTACGGCGCTTCAGCTCAGAGGGGTCCACCTCGGGTTTCCCGGCAGCGGTTATTCAATCAGAGGCAGACTGGTACGGGTCGGAATCAGGGACGAGCTTTCATCCTGTCCGCCGAACAGGCAGAGGCTTCCGGAGAAGTGGTTCCAGATACCCTCCTTGTTTATTCTGTACCAGTTAAAGTTCTTTTTTATTCGGATGTTTCGCATTGCTTTATTTCTACGTGGTTTGTTGACACACACTCTATACCTCACGAGCTGTTGACCAAGGGTTGGGAGATACATATGGGTAACGGTATTATTGTGTCCAACCAAGAGCGTAGGTTATGTCCGGTGGTAGTATGTGGCAGAGAATTCTATGCGAATTTCCTTTTAATCGGGACGGGCGGTTACGACGCAATTCTCGGGATGGATTGGATGCGCACCTTCCATGCGATAATCGATTGCCGAGCTAGAAAAGTGACTTTCCACATTCCCAATCATCCTGAGTTTGTTTTTGAAGGCGGAAGTGGATCTTTGGAGCCAGCCAAGTTTAGAGCCAAGTCGAGAGTGTTGACGGCTATAGGGATTGATGAGAATCCAGCTCCAGAGATCGTTCGGTATTTTCTTGATGTGTTCCTTGAAGATTTACCAGGTCTACCACCTCCCCGCGTCTTGGAATTCTCTATTGACCCGATTCCAGGAACGACGCCAATTTCCTAAGGTCCTTACAGGATGGCGTCAGTTGAGTTGGCAGAATTAAAGAAGCGGATAGAAGATCTTTTGGACAAGAGATTTATCTGTCCAAGTATTTCCTTATGGGGTGCTCCTGTGTTACTGTTGAAGAAGAAAGACGGTTCTTTGCGCATGTGTATCGACTACCGGGAGTTGAACCGAGTGACCGTGAAGAAGTATCTCATTCCCCGCATCGACGACTTGTTTGACCAGCTTGGTGGTGCTCGAGTATTTTCTAAACTAGACCTTCGGTCAGGGTACCACCAAATCAGGGTCAAGACAGAGGATGTATGCAAGACGGCTTTCTGAACCCGATATGGCCACTATGAGTTTCTTGTGATACCGTTCGGTGTCACCAATACACCGACCATATTTATGAACTTGATGAACATGGTTTTCTCCAAGTACTTGGATCGGTTTGTCGTTGTATTTATCGACGACATTCTAGTCTATTCCATAAGTCGAGAGGAGCACGCCGGGCATCTACGAATTGTATTGCAGGTTCTACGGGAGGAGCTCTATGCTAAGCTAAGCAAGTGCGACTTCTGGCTCGACAAAGTGCAATTTCTGGGGCATGTCGTTTCGAGTGACGGCATTTCAGTGGATCCGGTGAAAATCGAATCTATCAAAAACTGGCCGACACCGAAATCAGTTACTGAGATACGAAGCTTCTTGGGATTAGCTGGGTATTATCGGCGGTTCGTCCAAGATTTCTCCAGAGTAGCGGAACCCTTGACGAAGCTCATACGGAAGGAGATGCCTTATATTTGGTCGGAGGAATGCACTCAAACGTTCGAGCTGTTGAAACTGAAGTTAACCACGGCCCCAATCCTGACTGTGACAGACAACTCGGATGGTTTGGTTGTTCATAGTGATGCGTCGGGAAAAGATTTGGGCTGTGTATTAATACAGCACGGTTGAGTGGTGGCTTATGCCTCTTGTCGGCTGAAAACTCATGAGAACTACCCCATGCATGACCTGAAGTTAGCGGCCATTGTGTTCGTCTTAAAAATTTGGAGGCATTACTTGCTAGGCGAAGGCATGGAGGTGTACACAGATCACAAAAGTTTGAAGTACGTGTTCACTCAGAAGGAACTGAATTTGAGACAACGCAGATGGTTGGAGTTGATGGCAGACTACGACATTGATCTACAGTATCACCCAGGGAAGGTGAACGTCGTTCCTGATGTGCTCAGTCGCAGGACGTCAGCTGCGTTGCTGACTTGTCAGAAAGGGATTCTCGATGACCTTCAAAGACTCGAGTTGGAGGTAGTTACACCGGGTGTGCCCGGACAGTTCTGAAAGTTGCAAGTTCAATCATCGCTTATAGATCGCTTTAAAGCTGCGCAATCTGAAGACCCTCAGTTGCAGAAGTTTAGAGGGTTAGTTAAGGCTGGTTTGAGGACGGATTTGCAGGTTCATGAAGATGGTTCACTGAGATTTGGCAGCCAGCTGTGTGTTCCAAAGGGGGTATTCAAGATAAAGTTCTAGCTGAGGCATACAGTTCCGCCTACTCGGTGCACCTAGGTGGCACCAAGATGTACAAAGACATGAGCAACACTTCTGGTGAAACGGAATGAAAAGGGAGATTGCTCGCTTTGTCTCCAAGTGTTTGGTATGCCAACAGGTGAAAACCGAGCATCAGAGAATCGCGGGGTTGTTGCTACCGCTTCCAGTGCCAGAGTGAAAATGGGCGCACATCACCATGGATTTTATGACGGCACTACCACGAAGTCCAAGGGGCAACAATGTCGTCTGGGTTATTGTTGACCATCTTACGAAGGCAGAGCATTGCATACCCTTCCGAGTAAGACAATCGACGAAGTCGCTCACGGAGAAATATATGCAGGAGATTGTGAGACTACACGAGGTGCCCGTTCGTATCGTATCTGATCGAGACACCAGGTTCATTTCCCATTTCTGGAAGAGCCTGTAGGAGAGTTTGGGCACGCGTCTCAAGTTCAGCACGGCCTATCATCCACAGATGGACGGGCAATCCGAGCGTACTATCCAGACGCTCGAGGATATGCTGAGGCCATGCATGCTTAACTTTTAGGGCTCGTGGGAGGATCACCTCCATCTGGCGAAGTTTTCGTATAACAGCTACTAAGCTAGCATCCAGATGGCACCGTTCGAGGCTCTGTATGGACGAAAGTGTCGGTCCCTTGTATGTTGGGACGACGTGGGTGAACGAAGGTTGTTGGGTTCTGAGCTTATAGTGCAGACAGTGAGCAAAGTTCAGACGATTAGGTAACGGATCAAGACAACTCAGGACCGACAGAAGAGTTGGGCAGATGCCGGCAGAAGATCGTTGGAATTTGGTATTGGTGACCACGTGTTTCTGAAGATATCGCCTACTAGGGGAGTGATCAGGTTTGGTAGTCACGGGAAACTCAGTTCTCGATTCACCGGATCTTTTGAGATACTAGAGCGAGTAGGAAAGGTGGCTTATCGACTTACCTTGCCTCCATCGCTGGCTGGTGTGCACAATACTTTTCACGTATCTCAGTTGAGACGCTATGTTCGGGATGACAGCCATATTCTGGACTATTCGGAGTTAACATTGGGCACCGATTTGTCTTATGAGGAGCAGCCGACCACCATTCTCGATCGTCAGAAAAAAATGCTGAAGAACAAAGTCATTCCCCTAATTTGAGTTTCTTAAGGTGGTCATTCTCCAGAGGAGTATCGGGAACGCAAGGGGAACATCCGTGCACGTTTTCCGCACTTGTATGTGTAGTGTTTGAGTTCCGTTGTTTTCGTCCTTTAATTTCGAGGACAAAATTTTTGTAAGGATGGTATGATATAAATTCCCAGTTTCCGTATATTTGTTTTCCGTATTTTTTTTCATATTTTTCCTAGAATTTTTGCACATTTTAAATATTTTTATTATTTTAGTTATTAAATTATTACCAAAACCTAAACTCTAAAACAAATCCTAATCTAAACCCATTACCTACCCGACCCGTGCTCACCCGACCCGACCCGACCGCTCACCCCACTTCTTCTCCCTCGCTCGTTTATTTTCCCGCTCGTTCTTTTCACCAACGTTCCCCGCTCTACTCACACCCGCCTCCGCAACGATCGCGCCCCCGCCAATGACCTCCGCCTGACTCGCGCGCACGACGACCCAGCAACCCACGTTTTCTCTATACCCCCAACGACTCTTTCCCCTTCTCGCTCGCGCCGACGCCCTACGAGACCCGTTTCCCCAACGGCCACGACGACCTCATCCCCCTGCCTCTCCCCCTACTTCACTCTCTCTCCCGATCTCTCTCTCGTTCTCCATCTCCTCTCCCTCATTCGTCATCACCGACAACCCACTTTCTCCTCGTCATCGTTTCCAGCGACCCACCGAACCCCCCGCTGTCACCTCCTCCACGTTCGACCGCCGCCTGAACCTCCTTTATCGTCGCCACAACGTCCCGAGCTCCAACCCCGAGCCCAAGCCCACTACACCCTCGCCGACGACCCACCTCAAGCAACCACCAACACTCTCGAGCTCGCTGCCTCCATCAACCGCGACGATTCCAGCGACCCACTGCACCTCGCCGCCGTGCCACAGCCTCCGAGCTTGCATCTGCATCTTGCCGAGCCCCGAACTCCTCACCCGAGCCATTGCAAACCGCCTGCAAACCCACTGCCCCATCACCGTCGCCATGCCATCACCGTCGCCATGCCATCTGTTGGGGTAAAAATTTACACCCCGGTTGACCGAGTCAAAATCAAGGTCAACCCCCAAGCTAGGTGGGCCCAAGCCCAGGTCAAGCGGGCCCATGCCCAAGTCGAGCTCGCAGCCAGCCCCCCCATGCCAACAACAAAATCATGTAATAAATAATTTCTATGTAATTGTTTATGCATGAATGTAAACAAAATGGGCATAAAGCCAATATTTTGTAAGCCCATGGCTTATGTGCAAAAATGAAATGGCACATGAGCCATGGGATGGCTAAAATGCCATTTTTGTAAAGCCCAAGGGGCTATATATAAATGTGTAAGCCTATAAAAGGCAACATGATAATGAATAGAAAAGACAACTTTTTTCTCTCTCCAAAAAAGTTTCAGATCTGAGATCTTTCTTTCTTCTTCAAGGTTCCAAAACCTTCTTCTTTCTCTTGAATTAAATCAAGAGTTTTACTCCTCTTTTTATAAAACAAATTAGTTTTTCACCACAAAACCCACAAAGGGGAACTTGGATCTGTCATCAGATCTTAAAAAGGGAGAGATTTTGAGATCTCACATCTCTTGATCTTCAAGATCCAGCTTAACAGAGGAGGAAGAAGATCTTTCATTAAACCCCCAAAGAAAAGAATACATTCAGGAGTCCAACTCCTCTCTGATTTCTCTTTTGAGAAATCTTTTTTTTTTGAGATTAAAAGCCTTTTATCCTCGCCAGCGCGCAGCGCAAGTGCGCAAAGCGCCCGCGTGCCGACACGTGGCGCGCGCGCTTGCGCACCTGCTTGCTTGCGCAAGTGCGCAAAGCGCCCGCGTGCCGACACGTGGCGCGCGCGCGCTTGCGCACCTGCGCGCAGCGCTCTTGCGCAAAGCGCCCGCGTGCCGACACGTGGCGCGCGCGCTTGCGCACCTGCGCGAAGCGCTTATGCGCAAAGCGCCCACGTGCCGACACGTGGCGCGCTTGCGCCTGAGCGCACAGCACCTAACGCACAAGCGCTCAAGGCGCTGGCCCCCACGCATCCCTCGGATGCCTTTTCCCTCTCTTTTTATGTACATACATATACACATACATATGTATACAAATTCACACATATACATACTCCGCCACATTCTCCCCCTCCAAAAAATTTTCGGGCCGGGGCGCTGCCCCGAACCCCGCAAGGGGGCTGCTAGCCCCCTTGACCCCCAGCCCGCTATCCGGGTAGCGGGACCCCCGTAAAAACTCTGCGTGGCTCCCGATATATCGAAAACCCCCCTTCAGAACAGAACACACGTACATTGCACATTGAGTTCGCATGACCAGTTTAACCCGTTAATCGGAGGTTCCCTCGCCCCAAAGGCGAGGGGTAATTAACGGCAGCTTAGTCCGCGGCTGCCGGAGATTCGGATCCCCACAATCATTAAACCCCAGCCTACCCTAGGCAGGGGGAATCTGTAGTACGCCTGACAAGCGTGCGCGTATTCCCATCTCAATGGGGTGACGAAAAACACCCTACACCATCGTCGCAAGCCGCCGTCGGCGGACCTCTGGGCCACCATCCCCAGCACCTCACACTCACGGGTCCCTCACCACGCCACACCGGAGCTTCCTAAGTCCTCACCAGAGCCGTGCTAGTCGCGCGTGTATCGTGCCATGACTTCTCCGTGCCGTGGTTATAGCTCGATCGTGCCACTTTCACCAAAGGCAAGAGAAAACCCATCTCTTGTTATTCATGCTATTTTAATACCTAGGCTAGATAATAATGTTAGATTATTTTGTCATATAGTAATGTAAATGTGTTTTCAACCGATTACCAAACACTGCCCTAGTGTGCGATGCGAACCATAAACTAAAACATATCTAGTTATGGCGGAACTTACGATAGTTCGATTCCTTTACTGTTTGCGAATATCGTGTACAAATTTGGATGCAAAATATCATGTTCATAACCATGTAAAGTCGCCCCTTAAAAGGCGACACAAAATCTGAACTTTACCGCGCATGCTACCTTGTTAAAATCATTGTAAATTCAATACAGTTTAGAACATAATGTTCTACGGCTCATATCGAAGCCGACTCAATAATCTAAAACCATCCATAGTTTATTTCTCGACATCTATAGATTACTGTAACGATATTTGGCTGCGAATGCGGCACTGGACTGCCGTCCGGGGCAGTGTTTCGCGTGGATACCTAACTTTGAATACCTGCACATCCCTGCTTCAAACTGAAAATGCATGGAGCCCCATATGGTCACGTAGATAATTTAATTAGCTAATACATGAATATGGTCCCGTGCAGTTTCACCGTCGTTTGATATTTAGTTTGTATTTTTGAGTATGGATGTGTTCTGCAGTTTCTGCGGTAGCATTTCTCACCCCTTCACATTAAACATGACGTAACTTCTACTACAAGAAGGCTATTGATAATACGTTTGACGCGTTGAAAACCTAACAGATAGAACTAGATTTTATTCAACTGGGACGACATCTGAAACTGAACACAATTACTAGCAAACTGCGCGTGAAGTTGGACTTCCGGTTCTGAAACTGAAATTCCAGCAATCGATGGCTAATTTAAAATGATGATAAGTCCCTAACATAAAATGCTATTGACATGAGATTAATTTTATTGCTTAGATAATCAAGAATGCTTCGTACGCCTTTTATATTATTTTGGTCGATTTTATACGTGTGATTTATGGTAAATTTTGCAAGTTATATACTATTGGCTGTCATAATATGGTGAATATATGTTCAGCGCATTTCTGCCTATTTTGTACTTGCTTTATACCTGCTGCACAGTGATTATTTACATTGAGACCTAGCGACTGTTTTGCATTGTCGATATATAAGCGTTAGCGATTGGGTTGTGGCAAATACGAAAGTGATAGTGATAAGTGGAAACGTGATTGAAAGTGGAAGCGATATGTATTTGTTCACAGCCTGTCTAATGCCTGAAAACATACTATAACCTGGAGAATGGGAAAATCAAGAGGGAATTGAACTCGTATTTAGCGAGGTACAGTGATTTAGAGAATGATCATTCACTATTAGTGATACACACACACACACACATTAGGTCATGGGCCTAGCGGCACGGCTGCAGGGTTATGTCCCGGGCAACAGTGGACCGTAGTCTCGGACATGCACGATACCCTTGTTAAACATAAGTATCTTTTCCACCAATTGATTTCATTAACTTAGTGACTGATAAGTAGTGACACACCTTACCTGGTTTACTGACATGATACTTATATCACACTGTTCATATGCAAATGATGTTCATTAATTTCATGTTCTGCATTCTGTTGCACTTTTTATGTTTAATAACATTGCACACCCATTATATAATTATTGCTATATGTGTCGTCCTGACGACCTGAGTGTGCATGCTCAGAGGACGAAGTGGATCCAGCTCAGGAGTAAGACCTGCCATTCGAGATTGCGGGAGACTAGACTGCATCATCAGCACTATTTCTTTTGCTTTCAACACTTTGTATTATGTTGGTTAGTTTTTATTCTGCAAAATAAATGTATTTCGAACTCTTTTGTTGCGATATAATAAAGTTGTGAACTGTGATTTTTCTTTACTCTAGTACTGTTTACTGACTACCATGTAATACTAGAGTCCGAAGTGTGACTACGGCGGGATTATTCCCCGACCGTAAGAGCATGGCTGGTCTAGTCACTCCTCGTATTCCGTATTTTAGGAAGCGGGACGTGACATATAGAATACAACTAAAGCACAGTCATGGCTAAAAGGACATCAACAAATTGTTCCACCGCTTCACACAAAATAATGCAACAATGTGAACATAGAATGTGAACAATAAATAAATGAAATATTTTCTTTTAATTAGAAAACTTGACTATATTTTGTGGCACCCAGCATTATGGTCAAAAGAAAAAAGAAGATATTATTGTAAGCGAAGCATATATCAGCTTGTTTACTTTCGTAAGGAAAACAAGAAATGATACTGTTATGCATAAAATCATCATATGATAGGTTGCCTCTCACAGTTTAACTAAATAATAAAAAGTTACGTAACTCAGTAATTGATGAATAAATAAAAGATCTTTTGACTAGAAAACTTGACTATCATATGATATTTCTGAACCCTGAGCAGAGGTTTATACAGCCTTTGTAGAGATAGGGATTTAGAAGCTGTGTTTTCAGAGACAATTGTCAAAACAATAGCCATCTGTAGCAGTTGTTGTTGTATACACGAAGCTAGATTTTCATCTGCCGTAGCTCCTATAGATGTTCTCATGTTCGAATCTTTTTCTGATTTCTTTGTCTTCTTCTTTAGCTTAGGCTTGGTTGTGAAGGGTTGTTCTAATTTTGTCATGTAATTTTCTTTTCTCGTACAAACAGTTTTTAGTTTGAAAAAATGAGGCTGGCATTATTGGCTATTCCCCTGCGCTTTCATCAATTTTTTTTCTTTGTATGTAATAGCTGTGCCGGTTCTGCACTTAAAACGTCATATCCTTTCATTTCCTATAACAAACCAGGATATGAGAAAAAGGTTGCATTAGGCAGCCAAAAACATTAGTCAATCCTTAATAGGTTACAAATAGTTGACCCCAGCAGTTTGGGGTAAAAGGTCGTTGGCATTGCTACTGATTTTAATATTAACTAGGATCACCAATACAGTGCCGCTTAGTCAACAAAAGGCAAAGTATTTCCTCGCACAACGGCACAAGAGGAGGGTGTAGACAAATAATTGTAAGAACTGACTCTATGCACTGAAAAGAAAGAGCAAGGCACAAAATTTTGCATAATATACAAGGATTGACACCAGCTAAAGTAACCTGTGTCAACAAAAGGTAAAGTATTTCCTCACACGGCGACAAGAGGAGGGCATAGACAAATAATTGTAAGAACTGACTCTATGCACCGAAAAGAAAGAGCAAGGCACAGAATTTTGCATAATATACAAGGATTAACACCGGTTAAAGTAACCTGGGAAAGATTTCTTACCTAGTTCCCCAGAGGCTAGTGACCGCTCCAGCACTACACCACGCAATGACTTCTGTAAACTGAGTAACTTCTCTGCCGATTAAAAGATAAAAGAATAATTCTTACATGAATAATGCAACTCGATAAAAATAGAAAAGCCAAAGAGTTATGGTAGTTGAATTACCTACTCAGGAAGGAAAGGCAGTCTTATAATACCATTTTCTGAATTATTAGAGCCATCTGCGCCGAGCAAATACTCTAATTCATTTACAGTATCCACAGCTTGATTGAAAGGTATGCTCTGTTTTATGTCCAAAGGAAGAGAGAGTACACGTAGACTAACATGTGGGTCCCTACCAACTTTTTCCCACTTAAGCTTGTAGCTTTCAATTAGCTCTATCTGAACAGAGATGATATGCGATGGCCTTGGGAGTAGCTGCATGTGCTCTCCTTTTGGAATTACAACCTGCTCGATAGCTAATCTCACCTCCTAGAAAAATACTTTTAGTTGACTTATTGAACAACAGATGGAATAGAGTGGATAAAAGTTAATGCGATCAAGGAAAATATATAACCTCTAAAGCATCCATTTTTTCCAATGAGTTTGTTATATCTTCAGATTCATCTCTGCATCCCTTCACACGCTTATTGGTAGAAGAGCGAATGTCCTTTGTGCTTTGCGACACAGAGCTTGTCTAGAAACAGGGGAAATGATAGAACAAACTATCACAAATGAAAATTGTGGAATAACATTATTTGGTGGCCAATAATCTGGAAAAGGGAAAATATATTACCTCTGAAGCGTCCAGCTTTTCCAATGAGCTCAGTTCATCTTCGGCTTCAAATTCTTTGAGCCCTTTCACATGTTCATTGATCAGAGCACGGATGGCTTTTGTGATTTGCATCACAGAGCTTGTCTACAAGAGAGAGAGAGAGAGAAAGCCGAATCGGTAGCCATCCTGTAATTCTCAGCTTCAAGCCAAAGCTTCGGTTATATTATTAAATAACCTTTTTCCTTTTTGCGCTTTTGTTGTGGTTCAGATGTAACTAAGTTTTTTTTTTACCGTATTATTGTAAGGCATAATTATTGTTATCAATTTAGTAGTATTGTAGACTTGTAGTTGGAGCTTGGCCCCATCGTATCCTCTCAAAGATGGATATCAGAAAAATACGTGCTGATTACCTTTGTTATATACATACCTTTGTTATATACATCGGTATGCCACGAGATTTGGCAACTACTTGAATTTGAGAGTTCTTTTTGAGCTTGGAATGCAAGGCAAGAAATACATCTGCTTCACTGATATTATCTGTGAATCCAATAGTTTCTTCCATTTCCAGCTGCTTGATTGCTTGCAATACAGTAGTCTCTGTGATCTATAATAACTGCTTACCTATAAGTTTATATTGATATAATGAATATATTATTGTTAAAAGTGGTATTGATAATTCATACTGGAAGATTAAGAAGCAAAAGATTCAATAAATGCAGAAGGATATAATGTTCCCACCGGAGCATCATGAAGAATCAGAGAGCACGATAAAGTTACCTAGATGGCTTTTGATCTACGATGAATATACCGTAACTGTTATATGTTTCCAAGGAAGAGAGATATTCTACAACTACCATTCACTACAAGTCTATAATGATTTAATGCCAAACCTTTTGCGTTAAGCTAGACTAAAAGCTGAAGTCAAGTAACAACAGTTGAAGTGTCTACCAATAAAAACATGTAGGGTGCTGTCATGACAATGTAGTATTGATTTGGGTGGCTTAATTATCCATTTCTCTTTGAAAAAATGTAGTATTGATGTCAATTAGTATGTAGGAGATCAAGCAGTTTCAAATCATTTAAAGAGCCTTGCATTCAATTTCAGCACAGAAGGGGAGGATATGGATCATTTTGGACATACAAAATAATATTGGCTGAAATAGTACTCAACAACTTTAATTTTCAGTTTTAAAACGACATACCATTTCCTTTAAAGAGAAAGGTAGATGCCTTACCCCATAAATAAATAGGTGAATCCCTGCCATAGCTTCAGAAGACCTTTCTGCTAGTTTTTCAGCAAGCTGAAGATTGAATGTGGTATCACCAGTCAATTCATCATTATTCAAAAAATTGTCTTCAACAGTGACACTGACATAATCTTCTAGATGAGGATCAATGTCGTTTGAAGATTCCGGTTTTATGTGGAACATTTCATGTGTAGAAGAACCCTCTGGGTCTATCTTGCGAACTTCAAATTTTGGGGCTCGCCCTGTAAGTGATAACAGGATCATATCAACTTTCATATTACAGGAAACTTGAAATGTCGAGCTAATCGAAAAGGGCAAAGTAACGAACCTGAGAGAAGAGCATCCACAGTTGCCTCTAGATTACGATGAACCTGTAACTCAGTCTTAGAAATTATTTCAGCGCCGCAAGTAAATGTTGAAGGGCCTTTTCGCTCCAGAACAGTCTTTTGGACACCTCTCCTGCTAGCCTCTTCATCACCTAACGTAACACTCTTCGCATGCATTTATATATGAGATTAGAAGAGATGAACTCAATACAAGGCGCACACCTATATACATGCCTTCACCAAAAAAGAAAGTACGAAATAAAAGATATAAACTCAATACTTGCTTTACTACTTAGAACATATAGCAATATTAATTCATTGTGATTTATGCTGTTTTCAATAACTTATATTGAATTTGTTTACAAGAGTTGGGCAATAAAGCACATTCAGCTTGATTAATTACTAGTCAAGAATTGAGGAGACATCGCACTTTCCACTTCCTTCATTTTCAACAAATTTGGACTTCTAAGCGCCCGACTAACCAGAGACCAAAAATTTAATCCTATTAAATCACCTCATAATTTTCACTTAGTTTAAACACAATGATCCTTCGTTATAGTTGAAAACCCACATTGTGTTGTGCATTAAACTTCAAGAGATATTTTTATGCGCGTCTTTGAGAAGGTAGCTAGAGATCTACTTAGTGAGTCGAGAGGTGGTGCTCCACCATCTAAGGACATATCATGGTGGAATGAAGATGTAAAGGCTGCTATTAAAATTAAAAGGGATTCTTATAAAGATTTGAAGAAAAGTGGAGATATGGAGAGATTTGAGAAGTACAAAATGGCTAAAAAGGAAGTTAAGAAAGCTGTTCGGGAAGCTAAATCTAAGATCTACAAGGAGGTGTACGAGAAATTAGACACTGAAGAGGCTGCAAATGATATATACCGGATTGCTCGGATGCGGGAAAGGAAGACTAGAGACTTATGTGCGGTGAAGTGTGTCAAAAATGAAAATCAGAAGGTTTTAGTTCAAGATGAGGATATCAAGGAAAGATTGAGAGATTATTTTGACAAATTGTTCAATGAGAGCTTTACTAAGAATTTGGATGGACTTGTTATTCAATCTCAAGATATAAACCGTGATTTCATACGTAAAATAAGACTACCTGAGGCTAAAGAAGTTTTGAACAGAATGAGTTTAAAAAAAGCGGTTGGCCCTGACGGGATTATTAGCGAGATTTGGAGATGTTTAGGAGAAATAGGCGTTAAATGGCTGACAGGTCTGTTTAATAAGATTTGACAGACAAAAAAGATGCCGAATGGAGGAAAAGTATCCTTGTACCTATCTACAAGAACAAGGGTGACATTCAAAGTTGCTCAAACTACCGGGGAATAAAACTTATGTGTCACACCATGAAATTTTGGGAGAGAGTGATTGAACACAGGCTAAGGAAGGATATTAAGATAACAGAAAACCGGTTTGATTCATGTCTGGACGATCAACGACAGAGGCTATTCATTTGCTTCGTCAACTTGTCGAGCGTTTTCGAGAGAAGAGAAGAGATTTGCATATGATATTTATTGATTTAGAAAAAGCGTACGACAAGGTACCTAGAGAGGTATTATGGGGGGCAATGATGAAGAAGGGGTCCCCCGTCAAGTATATTGACATAACCAAGGATATGTACGATGAAGTAGTGGCAAATGTCAGAACTTGCGGCGGCTTAACGAGTGATTTTCCGATTACTATTGGTTTACATCAAGGATCTGCGTTAAGTCCATTCCTGTTTACCATCATGATGTATGAGCTTACTAGAACTATCCAAGATGAAGTACCTTGGTGTATGCTATTCGCTGATGATATTGTTCTAGTAAATGAGATGAAAGCAGGAATTAATGCCAAATTGGAATTATGGAGGCAAACATTGAAATCTCGGGGATTCAGATTGAGCAGGTCCAAGACAGCATATATGTATTGCAAATTTAGTAACCAGAGAAGTCAAAACCATATTGGTATAACATTGGAAGGGCAAGAGATATCACCGAGCGACCAGTTTAGATATCTAGGTTCCATCATCCAAAAGAATGGGAAGATCGATAGTGATATTAATCAAAGGATCCAAGCTGGTTGGTTGAAATGGAGGAGTGCAACAGGGATTTTGTGTGATCGTAACTTTCCGTTAAAATTGAAAGGGAAGTTTTATCGGAGCGCTATTCGGCATGCCTTATTATATGGTACAGAATGCTGGGCTCCTCAGAAGCATCATACACAGAAGATGCACGTAGCGGAGATGCGCATGCTTCGTTGGATGTATGGTAACACTAGAAAAATAAGGTGCGAAATGAGGATATTCGTACAAAAGTTGGTGTCGCGCCTATGGAGGAGAAGATGCGGGAAAACCGGCTAAGATGGTTGGTCATGTGCGACGCAGACCTATAGAAGCACCGGTCCGACGAATAGATACTCTCGATATGGGCAATGGCAAAAGGGAGACCGAAGAAAACATGGATGGAGGTGATACGAAACGATATGGTTGCCAAAGGACTCAATGAAAGTATATTGTTCGATAGGAGTGAGTGGAGGCAGAGGATTCATGTGCTGGACCCGGCGTGATTCTCATGTTGGTTCATGTAGCCTACCCCATATGCTTGGGATAAAAGGCCCAGTTGTTGTTGTTGTTGTTGTTGTCTTTGAGAAGTAAGAAGTACTTGTAACTGTATGAATTGTCCATTAAGCTTCACAAAGAATGCCAACTTCTACCAATCTCAATTGCATCCAGATGATAATGCAATATTTCAGTGTCAGTCAGTTGTGAAGTAGATTATACCATTTAGCAGAAACTTTTGAAACCTATGAGAAAAACGCCGATTCACTGCATGAGAGTGAAGACCGTAGTTCTATGTTGATTGGCACAGAGGGCACTACATCAAAGAGTATGATGTGGTCCCTGGAATACAGATAGATGAGGGTGGAAAAGAAGATGTTAGTAACGTAAACAAGTTGGCAGTGTGTGATGTGTTTAGCATGTTATGGATAAAGAGACAAACCAGTAGCTTAAGGACATTCGAATAGTGTGGACATACATATGGGCACAGAAGCAATCTATAGTAAGATTGCTGATCGAACCATATTATCATAATCTTCTAGGTAAAGCAGGAAGATGAACACAGCACAGAAAAGTAGAGCTTGTAAATCAAATGCCAATACACATTGTACAGATTTCAGGTCAGCGACTAATAAAGAAAGTATAACATCAAGTAACGAAGATGCTCTAGCCCCATAGCAGCATAATCTGACAATGACTGATTTTCGATAATAACCATAATATTTAGATGTTTTGCTTATATGGTTTATTTTATGACTAACGCAAAAATCAGATTCTTGAATTTGGAGCTTCATGAAAGCATATTCAGATTCTCCAAATACCTGAGAAATAAACTATCGGAGAACTGAGTGAAGGTCTTTTAGAAGTTGTAAAAACCTATACCTGTATCCCTCCTACAAGCATCTCCAGTGAAGGGTTCATTATCAAATTCTCTATGGTTACTCCATGAGCAGTAGCAACCAGCTGGATGCCCCTTTGAGCAATGGTACTCGCTGCCATAGCTTCGAGTTTAGTTCCAATTTCATCAATGACAATTACTTGGGGCATATGATTTTCAACTGCTTCTATGAGTACCTGGATATCATGCAGATTGTAGTTGAGGATCTATAAAGGTCAACGATAAAGACAATGCTCAACAGCCTAAGCTTTATGCGTTGTAAAATGTTATAGGCTTAACCATCTACATCTCTATGTTCATGGCTGCTGGATATCCCCACTTAAATATTTTGAAACACACACAAAAACTGCTCCAGCAGAGCATGAACATCTGCTGCACTTGAACCGAACCAAGTCCATCAGTATATACTTGTTTGGAAGCACCCACAAATAAAACTTAACCTGACTCAACCTCACACTAGAATCAAACTTTGGATAAACTGGTTCAATCAATCTGCCTTTAATCCAAATTTTAAACAACCTTCGGAGCAAGGTTCAAGAACTCGGTTTCGGTTTCGGTCTCTCATAATTTTATTACTTTCACTGGGTTTCGACTAGTTTCGCTAATCTCGGTTTGGGTTTGGGTTTCGACGGTAATACAACATACACAAGTGTAGATATATTAAATACTTAAATTTATGGTTCTATATTACAAGACAATGATCCCGGTGTTTAAAAATCCAGCCATGATGCAAAATATATTGAAAAGTATACTTAGATAAGTATTAATATAGGGTTTGGGTTCACTTTTTTTGCGGTTTTCTAACAACGAAGACCTATAATGATCACAATGATAGTAAAAATGATATAAAAAATAAGTTTTTAAAGGTTTCAACCGAAACGATATAGTATGGTTGGTTTTATATCAGTTTTGGGTTTCGTATCGATCTCCACCGAAACCGATACGAAACCACCATGTATCAGTGGTTTCGGCCAGAACCTCGAACCTTGCTTCAGAGTTTTACAGGTAGTGCGCCAAACACCTTGAAGCAAGTGTACCACCTCTACCAGTCAATTCATACACCTACTAAATTGTATGCACATTGTGCCATTCTATGCTTGAACTTGCCCAGAACTTTAACATAAGCTCTAATTCCAATTTGCTACGATAAAAGAATTTTGAATAAAGAGACATCAGTAATAGAAAAAAATCACTTTTGACTTAAAAGGTTAATCAAATAGGTCTTGGATTCAAATATTTTCGCATTTCCACTCTATTTCCAATGTGGGACTGAACCTTATTTCTCGCCAACCTTATATTTTGCCAATTTTACTTTCTTTTCCAGCATGATGTGAGACATAATCCTTTAAGTATTTCCTAGAGTAAGAGGGTAGATGACATCCATCTCTAAAAAAGTCAAAGATCCAAGCCGAAGTAAATTCCTGTGTCCTACCATGCTAAGGAAAATTGCATCGCAGTGAGATGATTGACAAACCTTATGTTGCACGTCAAAACTGGGCACTTGCATTCTACGTGCACTGCCTATTCCAGCATGAGGAATATCACCATCTCCACCAATCTCATTAGAGGTATCAACAATCATTACTCGTTTCTTATAATCATCCGCAAGCATCCGAGCTATGTCTCTGCGCAATCAGATACTTAGGTAATATAATATTGCTTCATGTTCAAATAAACTAAATATCTAACATCTTACCTTGCAAAAATATTGTGACAGGTTACTAGAAAAATGTACAGCTACGTTGCAACTGATGGCCCTTTACTAGAAATGTAATTAGCAACAAACTCTAAGCCTTGTTTACGGGATAAGCTATGAAATGGTATATTGATTTTGTAGAATATATTCTGTACATCGATTTAAAAGATGGCAACGATAACAGCAGCAAGACGAGCACAGCAAGCTTTTATCACAGCCTTATGAAGTAGTCTAAATGAATCTGTTAAGGGCAATTTCCTTGATCAAGTTAATGATAATATACTTTTCATAAGCATCACTATCCAGGTTCATTTAGCCCCATCTCGGAATATTTTTTTTTTTTGCTCTATTAATTGAGTTATCCCAACAGTAACATGTTAATTTACAAGTAGCTGATGAATGTAACACAATCAAATAGGGTAAGAAAGCAACCTAATGATAGTAGTCTTCCCAACTCCAGGTGGTCCTATGAGCAAAAGAGAGCCCCCATCCTTCACCATATCCCTCAACATATTCGCACTCCCTGAAACAGCACGCCCTACCCTACAAGTGAGCCCCACAATGTCCCCCTTTCTGTTCCTAATAGCACTAATCCGGTGCAAAGTTCTGCTGATCCCTGCCCTATTGTCTGCTGCAAAATCACCTATCTACAAAAATATAACAGACAGGTCAGCGAAATGAGCAAATTCAGAAGGATATTTCCCAGGGTAAATTTTATAAAGCGCCACTAAACTTTCACGGATTTTGAGGTAGCACCATTGAACTTCAAAGATGCTATGAAACCCCTTTAAGGGTAATTTTGTCAAAAATTAAGCGTATTTTTTGTCAAACAATGCCATATTCAGTTTGCTCTGGGGCTATTTAGTCCATGTACAAGGTTATTGTGGGGTTAAAACTCCATACGTGCCTTAAACAAGTTAAAGAAACTAGCATTTTCCAGATAACATCACCAGTTTACTAGGGGTTCATATAATTTTTAAAGTTCAATGGCGTTGTTGCAAAAACTCTAAAAGTTTTATGGTGCTTTATAAAATTTACCCTATTTCCGCTTTAGATATTTAAAACTCGGATTAATTGCCTATGATACACTCCATTTAGGTGGCACTTAGCCACTTGATTGACTCATTAACACCAACCTTCAAATTAGTCATCTTAACCAAAACAATCCGAGTTATGGCCTAGTTGCAGACACAATTTCGTTCAGGTAAAACCTAAAATAGGATTTGTAAGACGAAGTTTTAAAAATTCCACTTGCATATCGTTTTCAAAACCCTCGTCTCACTAATTTTTGGGTTCTCAGATCCTAGTTTGGAGTTGGAAAACTTAGTTATGGTTCTCAAACAGACCCAGTTTCAAATTCTAGAGTTCGTGCACCAAACTTCACGAAACCAAGGCGTCGTTGACATCGTGTCATCGTTGACATCGTGTCAATCCTAGTTCTGCATACTTATCTCAGTACAACTCCAAAATCCCTAAATTCACCATCTTTGCTTCATTTTGACCCTGAGACTACCCAGTCGCCTCAACCCAAAAAAGTTGAGGGAAGATTACAATTTTTGTGGAGTTCGACAACCATGCAGCCAAACAACGCATCAAAGTTATTTTTTCCCCCATAATTAGAGTTTGAATCAGCAATTGCTTTCGTTAGCCTGCTAATAACAGCGAATGATGCACAAACGAAGAATATTATATGTCATCGATCTGAGGTAAGAAATCGACCTGTGATTGAGCGTGCTGGAGATCATGAGAGGTGATGTCTCGTTGAGAGAGAACGAAATCCCCATCGGGGAATCGAGCGAGAGGTGGGCGTCCAAGGTCCATGACGATCTCGATGAGATGGAGGAGGTCAGGATGTGTCTCGAACTTGCGTCGCATTTCATGGGGGAGGAGAATGAGCAAGCGGTTGAGCTCGTCGGAGAATTCATCGGAAGAAGATGATGATGGCGATGCTAAGGAGGAGGAGAGGCGCCGGCGCCGGCGCCGGAGGAGGGATGGCGGCGGAGAGAAGCGGGAAGGGAATCGGAGAGATTGAAGGCGGTGAATCGATGGAGATGGAGGTGATGGAATTAGGGTTAGGGTTTGAGAGAGGCGAAGCTTCAGCTGCAGCATCGAGTTCCGTTAGGAGGTTGTTTGTGAGCGGAGGGAAATAAGTCTGAGGATTTTTTCCACTGAGATATGTCAAAAATAAAATAAAATAATAGCTAAATAGCAAATAAATACCCATCTTTCACATTAATAGCATATATATATACATACATGTGTTCTTGATGGAGGGTTATGTTGTCCTCCGACGATCCGTAGCGTTGATGAAAGGCTGGGATTGGTGTGGAGGTTGTCTTCTTGAGCATGTGGATCTTAGTGGGTTTGTTTTGAGGTGAAACCAACCTATCTGCAAAAGAAGTCCCGGGATGGTTGTACCACCGTGGACCCTCCGACGATCAAGTTAGCCGAGAAATTTGGGCAGAGTAACGGCTTAGTGGATTAAAATTGTGCTATCTGAGTCGTCTGGAAGAGGGGTTTTTATAGTGGTCGCATAGAGCGAGCCGACGCGAGATCTTCGCCTTCAGTTACACCCCTGGCGTTACGCCCGCGCGAATGATGGGATCTCCCCATTAATGACGGGACACGTTCGTTAATGGGGGGACGGCGCCAGCTTGGGACGCGGGACGTGGGGTGGCGGATATCTCGCTTCGGCGAGATACGCGGAGCTGTTGCGGAGGCGCTTGGGCTCTGCGTTTTTGGTTGCCAGGGAGAACCAGGAAGGCTAAGCTCGGCGGGAGGCTCGAAGACGAGCGGGGGGCCGAGGTAGCATGGTTCTGTGATAGCTCGGGGGCAAGCTGGGAGGCTGAGGAAGCTCAGCGTGTAAGAGGGCTCGGAGGCGAGCCGATGGTTATTTGTAAGGCAAACATAGGAGTGTTCTGGGAGGCCATTGAAGGCTGGGTCGTTCCTCGGGTCGGAGGCCCGAGGAATGTCTTCAAAGTATCATGTTTGCTCATGTCCCGTAAGCCTCGGGACACGTCATATGCCATGTGTTATGATCTGGGGAATTCCACTTATGAGCATCATCATTAGCCCCCCGCTCTCATCCCGATCTATTTATGGGTCGGGTCGAGAGTGGTCTAATCGGTTTTCTAGGCACAGCCCGTTGCCAGGAATCTTTTGGCGCGGATTTCCGGGGCAGCTCGTTGTAGAGCAGTTGCGCCGCTCAGATATTTGAGCCCGTGTGGCATGTCCCGAGCGTTCGGATCTCCGCGCGTATCTTTGGTGACATCAGCGGATCAGAAAAGGATCGTGCACTAAAGAGGGGGCGCCGATTCGTTCGCACGTCTGCTGAGGAACAAGCCACGTGACCGACGCGGATTGGTGGACGTGATAAGCTGTCGCCTATGGCTGAAGGGACGTCCCCAATGGTCATTCGACACGTGGAGCTCCGACGGCTGGCAGACATGACACTTTGTTTTAGCGGGAATTGATAAGGGCCGTCGGATGCTTCCCCTTAAGTTGTATAAATAGGAGGATCCTCCTAGGGTTAACACTTCCGCCATTATTTTTCTTCACTGCAAAAGATTGCTCGGCGCTCCATCCTTTAGGTCGGATCCACTTCCTTTTTTCCTCAGAGAGCTCATCTTTTGAATCGGGTTAGATGTCTTCTTCCAAGGATTCTGTAGAAGTTGTTAGGGTTGAGTCTAGGAAGTTTTCCATCTCTTTGGCTGCTGACAGCCAAGAGGGTTCTCTTGTCGCTTCCTCTGAGCCGGGCTCGTTCCATGGGGTCAGGGTTACCCGCGTCGCTCGTCGCCAGGCGACGGCAAGAGCCCCTAAGGTGCGCATTGGGAACGTCCGCAATGCGCCCTCCGTCTTAAGGGATGTGGGCGAGCTTGCCGAGATTCGGGCTCGTTTCCATATCCCCTCTAACTATTCGCTCCGTTTAGCTATGGAGGGAGAACGGGCGAATCAGGTGCAGGGTAAGAAGATTGCTCTGTATTTGGAAGCATTCCGGGCAGGAATGTGTCTGCCCTTATCAACCGAAGTATGCGGGGTGCTTCGTTGTTTCCAACTTGCCCCGGGCCAGCTAGCGCCGAACTCGTGGAGAATTCTTCTCGGGTTTCTGGTCCGGTTGAAACTTAAGGATATCCCCTTCAGCTTGACCCTTCTCACTTCCTTCCTCTGCTACAAGAATTACCCTGGCACGAGCAAGAGCGAGCCGAGCTGGGTGTATTTTTCCTTTAAAAAGCGTAAGGGTGGGATGGTCGGGTCAGGAGTGGTAGTCGTTCCTTCTTCTATTCACGAATGGAAGGAGAAGTTCGTCTTCATCGGGCCACCCGAGGGAGAGGATTGGCCTGTGCCTATACAGTGGCACAGGGCCGACTGCCTGAGGGAGAAGCAGTCGTCCTCACCTGAAGCGAGGGCGGTATCCATATGGGAGCCGATCCAGCGGGCCGACATCTTCCTTTCCGAGCAGGTCTTTAGCTGGGCCGGTCTCAACCCCGCACGCTTCGTGGGTAAGTTAGGAGTTTGGGCGATCTGTTTTGGACTTGAATGATTTCTTTTGCCCTTCTAGCATCACTAACCTTTCTGTGCACTCTTCGTTTGCAGGACAAATAGACCGTTCCAAGATCCTCGCTGCTATTGCCGCTATGGGCCAGAAGAAGGCCGGGGGCGTGACCCTGTCCCGAGCCGGCCCGAGTTTGGCTCCGAAATCGTCACCATCGGCGAGGCCTTGCGCATCGCCCTGAGCCCCCGATGACCGCCGCGGGGGTAGCCAGAAGCACGTATGGGACCCGCAGCCCCGGGCGAGGGAGGAGGAGGGGACCGAGGTTCCCATCAAGAGGAAAAGGACGGTCTCTCGCGCGCCGTCAACTGAGATCCCTGAGGGGATTCCCGTGCAGGAGGGGGACGTCTGTTTCGTGGTCCTCTTGGGGCTCTCCGTCGCCGACAGCCTGCTCACGGACATGGAGCAGTCGGCCGGGGGAAAGATTCCCCGGGGGACCCGGAAGGCCCAAGTGGCCGAGATTGCTCAGGAGGCAGTTCAGGTTGGTATCCATTTAAGTATTATCTTAAGTGCCCTTTCTTAGTTTGAACTCTTCTAAATCCATCTGCTGCTTTCCTCAGGTCCTCCAACACCGTGCCCTTATCGTCAACATGGAATCCAAGGAGATTGCCCCGGCCCTAAGAAAGGTGGGGGAATCGTCTTCGGAGGCGGAGGATCTGCGCCTTTAGCGGCGGCAGGAGAAAGAGAAGACAGACGCCCTCGAAGTCCGATTAGCCGCCGGGGAGCTCACGATCTCCAAGGGCCAGTAGTCCTACCGACTTTTGAGCGAGTCCCACTGAGCCGTCGAGGCCAAGTTGGAGGAGTTGGGCAAGCGCTACGCCATAATGAAGAAGGCGAAGGACGCCAGCAAGATGGAGACCGAGACTGCACTTGAGGCAGCAAAGATCGCTGAGCTTCGAGCTCGCAAGTTGGTGAACTTGTACAAGGAGTCGGACCAGTTCTATGCCGACATCGGCGAAGCCTCTACCATCATTTGGTACGAAGCTCTTGATGCCGTCAAGGCGTTGATGCCGGAGTTTGCCGACAGTAAGCTCCGCGCTAGAGTCCTGATCTCGGCGGATGCGCCGCAAGTGGCTGGCGCCGGGGCAGCTATCGAGGGAGAGGAGGTTTCAGAGATAGAAGCCCCGGCCCTCGGGGGCGATGCTGAGCAGGGCGAGATCCGGGTGGAGCCTGCAGCCTGAGCTTTTTTGCCTTGTGCCCTTTTTTGTTTTTCCTTTTTGTAAGCCACCGGGCACTTTTTGTAAGGTTGGGGAGCCCAGAATATCTTGTAAAAATTTTAGAACATGAATAAAGCTTGGTTTATTTTCCTCGGCATGATAATGTGTTTCTTGCATGAGTTCTTGAGCTTGTCAGTCTTTTCCTCGATTCAAGTGTTAGGTCGTAGGTCGATGACTGGCCTTTTAGATGATGATCGCGTGTCGACTGTAAGTCAATTAATCACCAAGTGCAGGAAGGTCGGTTCCCTCCCCACCCCCAGAGTCAAGGTGGCAATCGTTCACTTAGAATACATCGGAAGATCCATCAGTGTAGGTAGGTCGGTATATGGCTATTCCTTAGAGTCGGACCGACGACCACGTCTCTCAGTGTGAGTTGAACAATAGCCAAGTTAGAATTGGTCGGCGTTGACTGATTCCCTCTTGATGTAGTTCCTAGACCCTTGTCTTCAGATGGTAGGAACTTATCAGTCGGAGGATAGCCGAGCAGGGATCTGCACGGTTGCCTCTTGATGAAGGCTTCAATCTTTAGCGCAGATGGGTAGGAGCTACCTGCTAAGGATTGACTGAACATGAAAGTTGCTCGGTGGCCTCTTGGTGAGGGCTTTTGTTCCTTTGCATAGATGGGTAGGAGCTACCCGCCTGGGATTGACCGAGCAGGGAAGCTACTCGGTGGCCTTTTGATGAGGGCTTCGATCCTTAGCGTAGATGGGTAGGGGATTACCTGCCAGGGATTGACGAAGCAGGGAAGCTGCTCGGTGGCCTCTTGATGAGGGCTTCGATCCTTGGCGTAGATGGGTAGGGGATGTTCCCACCAAAAATTTCTGCGCAAAAGAGTCCAAGGTATCAAATGGCAGCGATACGCTTAAGGAAATACGAACCAGTATCTTCCGGGCTATTTTTTGACAAACTCCCGAATGAGAAATGGATAAATTCTATTTGTATCGAAAGCGTCTCGATAAAACCTTCGATTTGATATATTATGGGCCTCATAATTCATCCGGGATCAAAAGTTATGAGCAAATGTCTATGCACATGTGATTTAAGGAAGAAGATGCGAACCAGTATTTTCCGAGCTGTATTTTGACAAACTCCGGAATGAAAAATAGCTAAATTCTAATGATATTGAAAGCATCTCGAAAAGACCTTCGATTTGATATATTATGGGCCTCATAATTCATCCGAGATCAAAAGTTATGAGCAAATGTGTTATACACGTGTAATCTAAAGTAATGCTCTACTACATGGGGAATGCATTTTTTAGTCCCACATCGGGAAAAGGAGAGCTGGCTTCTCTACCACTCCCATATAAATAAGAGGGGATACCTCTTAGAAAGGGTAGAGTAAAAATCCTCAAAGGATTCAATACTCAAAGGAGCTTAGTTCTCCAAAGGAGCTTAGTTCTCCAAGATAGGAGCATGCTCCTCCATAATGCGCATATGCGCAAGCGCCATGTGCGCTACGTGCAACGCACGTGTGCTTGCCATGCGGCACTACGTGCAACGCACGTGCGCACCACATGGGAATATTTAATAATATTAAAAGAAGCATGTTCTCCATATATAGAAGCTTTGCTTCTCCTCATAATGCGCATGTGCCCCACGTGCAACGCACGTATGCCCGCCATGCGGCACCACGTGCAACGCACGTGCGCACAACAGATAGTGCCTTGCACTTGCTATGAACCTCTGGTTCTCAGATAAATAAATAAATAAAAATAGTGCCTTGCACTTGCTATGAACCTCTGGTTCTCAGATAAATAAATAAATAAAAATAGTGCCTTGCACTTGCTATGAACCTCTGGTTCTCAGATAAATAAATAAATAAAAATAGTGCCTTGCACTTGCTATGAACCTCTGGTTCTCAGATAAATAAATAAATAAAAATAGTGCCTTGCACTTGTTATGAACCTCTGGTTCTCAGATAAATAAATAAATAAAAATAGTGCCTTGCACTTGCTATGAACCTCTGGTTCTCAGATAAATAAATAAATAAAAATAGTGCCTTGCACTTGCTATGAACCTCTGGTTCTCTGAGACAGAAAGAAAGAAAAGATTTTCTTTTCTCTTCTTTGATCTAAATTTAGATCATTAAAAAGTGCTCTGCACTCATTTTCTTGAATCCAAAAGATTCTTGGTGCTTTGCACTATTTGAAGAGCCAGGCCCAAATCAAAATGACCTGACAGGCCAAAATAAATTGCAAGGCAATAAATGGGCAGAGCCCAAATAAATTGATGCTTTGCATCCTTTATATAAGGGCAGAGCCCAAATAAAATTGATACCTTGCATCATTCCTAAAGGGGCAGAGCCCAAAACAAATTGATGCCCTGCATCCTTTCTGGGCAAGGCCCAAATAAAAAAAAAAATAAAAAGAAATGCAATGCAAAAGCAAATAAAATATTGGACATTTCAACTGGACTTAGCCCAATTTCGGCCATAAGTCCTTAAATTAAATTGACTGAGCAAAATGGCTCTCCTAAATCAATTTACATCCGGTTCGAGGGTACATCTCCGAACTCCTTTGACATCCATCGTTGTAATTCCTCAATGACATCAAAGAGGTGACGGGTCCCAACGACCACACATCGATATGGACTGCGGGGTCCTTAAACTCGTGGACCGAAACGTCCATAAACTAATATTGGACCGAGACGTCCTTAAACTAATGATGGACCACTACGTCCCTAAACTGGCATCGGACCGAAATGTCCCTAAACTAATGACGGACCACCACGTCCCTAAACTGGCGATGGACCGAAATGTCCTTAAACTAATAATGGACCACTACGTCCCTAAACTGGCATCGGACCGAAACGTCCCTAAACTAATAATGGACCACTACGTCCTTAAACTGGTATCGGACCGAGACGTCCCTAAACTAATAAGGGACCACTACGTCCCTAAACTGGAACAATAGAGCCAATTGCTCTTTTGCCGGATCTAAACGATCCCGTTTAAGTTGATTTTAGCCCCAAATACGGCTAACGTATCCTTAAGCACTTAAATGGACTATAAAACCCTCAATCAGCTTTGGTTCAAGGGTACATCTCTGAGCTCCTCTGACACCTATCGTTGTAATCCTTCAACGATGTTAGAGAGGTGATGAGTCCCGATGGCCATAAATTAAATGAATCACCACGTCAGGTTGATCTTAGTCCAAAGCAAGACTAACGTATCCTTGACGAATGTTTAAGTTGATCTTAGTCGCAACGCGACTAATGCATCCTTAAACTAAAAACACCAAACCCAAATCTAAGTAAATACGGATTTGGACTAATCCACGCCCTACGGGCGACGGCCTTACTCAGTCTCCGTATACAATCCACGGGCAGCCACAAACAAAACAAACACACACGACACGAAGTGAAATTCTGGAGAAGGAGAAAGTTGTTACCGCAAAGCGGTAGCGTAATTAACTGCAGGGGCTTGCGCCTGCAGGGAAGAGCGTCCCCACAATCAAAAACCCCTCAAGCGAGGGGGAATCTGACAAAGTCTGCTACATCGGCCGCATCCGTCTAAACCTTCGATACACGGTGCCATAAATCAACTTGGCATCTTCGAAGAGGTGGACGGATAAAAACCAAATAGCATCTGCCCCGAACCTCAGGCACGTGACGTCCTAACGTCGCAGGCCGCCGTTCGGAGGGGAACAGATTCTGGCACGCCCGGTGGGACCTTTTCCTCTTTCCACTCCACACTTCGTGTGTCGTGTTCGCGAACGAATCGCGATTTGCTGTGGTTGCCTGTGGATTCGAGGTACTAAGATTTGGTATCTTGCTTCGTGCAGGAAACAGAAGATCAATGTCTTCAGACTGCACTACCTGCAACTGCATCTCTCGCTCCATCCCGTCCGGAGGAGTGACTTATGGGCCCCAAGCGGCCTCCCTTTTCAAGATGCCAGTGGAGAAAGTAACTCAGGCCACCGCTGGATTGTTCTTCGGGACTATACTCCCATTGATAAGCTTCAATGCCCCAATAACATCGCAAGAAGCTCCAAAGAAGTTGGTCTTCGACCGACTTGCCACTGCCGCGACCCCTCTCAACGAGTCATCCAACTCCACTGCTTCAGGTTTTAATGGATTAGGCCAGAGCTCCATCGGGCCCATGAAGAAGCCTGCCATACCAGAAGGCGTTATCCCGAAACGGATAGCCATCCCAACTCCCGTTCCTGGCAAAATCACCAAGGTTGCTTCCCATGTTCAGAAGTCCGCTTCTGACAAGTTGGCCGTCCCCGCTCAACGGACGTCGATCTTTAAAAAGCTGGTACCGGTATATTCTGACCAACACAGGGGGCATGAGGAGGTCACCCCTATAGCTGAAACAACTCCATCAGCACGACATGCCTGACGTCGCTACTGGCGCCGAGTGAAGAAGGCTGGGGGCAACTCCCCCTCTGGACTTACTACTCCAACTCTAATGGTGGAGATCGATACTGCTGTTCCAACAAAGAACAGCTTTGAGTTGCTGAACTCGGTGCGCAGAAACTCTCCTACTGCGGTGCTAAAGCGAACTCATTCATCTGTGAAGAATATTCTAGAGAAGAAGCTAGAGCAGCCCCTTCAACGGCTGTCCTCTAAAATTTACAAAGTCTGGCGACAAGTTCAAGAGTCGGTGATCGATCAAGACTGCCTCCGACGACAGAAAAAGATGAAGGTTCGGCAGGGGAAGGATTACTCTGTCAAAGCACAAAAAGCAAAAGCTACTTGGGTGCCCACTACAACGGCTCCCTTAACTCCAATCACTCAAAAAAGGAGGCCGCAAGAAGCCCCTGTGTCTTCGGCAAATCGCAAAGACACCGAACACAAACGCCCCAAGTCTGGGGGCATGGTGGTGCACACTGTTTATATGGCTTCTGGAAAGGAGGAAAGCCGCACTTCTATGGGCCACCGACCGCTCACCCGATCCGTGACGAAAGCCCAGGAGCAACAACAAAAGCTTCAGGAAATGATGACTACAATGGCTGCACTCACTGAGCCAAAAGAAAGCTCTGAAACGTCTTCGGATGAGCGTCAAGAACAAGAAACCGACGCTGACTTTTTACGCAGAGTCCTCGAAAAGAGGGACAAAGAAGCTGCAGAGCAAGCGGCTAACATAAAACAGATGGCGTTCCTCTTCCAAGATATGGTAGGGATGATGTTACAGCCGGACCCTCCTGCCGAAGATCCTCCGATCGTCCTTGAAGACGACAGGGGAGAAACGTCAAATCCTCCGCCGGCTCTATCAACAGCCAAGGAGGAGGCAATCTCCAAAGTTGACCTAGACGAATATATAGCTCAGCAGATCCGGGTTCATCAGGCGAATGAAGCGGCTGGGCAAATTGTTAGAACCGGACGACCGTATCCGAGCTGGTATGACCATATCAATTACCCGCCAGGATATACGATCCCTAAATTCCACGTATATAAAGGGACAGGGAATCCGCATCAGCATGTCGCTCAATTCAGGGCCTTATGCGGCAATACTGGAGGCGATGACAAATTGTTGCTACGTCAATTCGTCGGCAGCTTAGCAGAAACAGCCTTTGAATGGTATTCGGAGCTCCCTAACGACTCTGTCAAAATATTTGCAGAGATGGAACTGCTGTTTACACAAAGATTCGCAAGTGCTAGTGAACGCACCCCGATTACAGCACTGATAAATGCCAGGATAAGGTCAGGCGAAACATGTGTCCAATACGCAACACGATGGCGGAACCTATGGTCGAAATGCGAACAACGCATAGAAGAGGCTCCTGCGGTAGGCATGTTTGTGGGCACTCTCGATCCGCAGGCGACCATCTCGCAATTCATGATGTTCTTCAGGCCGACCACCTTCCAGGCCTTGATCGACAAATTAGCCCAAATGGAACAGATGGGCCATAGACCGTCTCCTCCAAGACCCGATCCCCGAAATGAGAAAGGAAAAGCGATCATCGTCGCCAACGCTCAGCAACAGCCGAGCAACTCAAAGCCGGTCGCTCGCCAAAACAACGTGCGTCCATGCCCATCCCTCGAAGAGAGGCTAGGACGTCCTTACTCGTTTCCTCAGAATAAAACGAGAAGACTGTTTGAGCTGGCAGTGCGTAACAGACTCATCAATCTGCCAAGTCCAAAGCGTCTGTCGCAGCCAGGCGATCTTAATAATCCCAATTATTGCCCTTACCACCAAACGGTAAGTCACCCGATTGAGGATTATTTCGTCTTTAAGGGATGGATTAAGGATCAATACCTGCAAGGCAAGTTCACGCTGTCTGAAAGCTGGAAGGTAAACCCCCCACAGCCGCACTCTCCAAAGAAGACGGACACGCCGGGGGCAACTTGTTCTTTCGTCGAGGATGAAAACAATGGAGAAAACTTATCGGATGAATCCGAAGACTACGTAGCGACTTGTCATGTGATTTCTCATTCACTGACGGATGAGGAGGAGGATCCTTGCGCTGAGAAATCAACGGCGGACCCTGAAACAGAAATTTCGCGGCCGTCAGACAAGTTGATCGATGCCTTCCTAAATGAAATTCGTTTGAAAGCAAAAGCCAATCAAGAGCATGAAATGGCCATACTGGAAAGAACAAGGTATTCCCGTCAAATCAAAAGCCATACACTGCGGGTAAAAATAAATTCAAGACGAGGAAACGGTTCGCCAAAGCTCTATCAGTAGGAATGAAGCTACCGCCCTCCGAAGAAAATCCTTTCTCTGAGGTAGAGATGCACCCTAACTTCTGTTTATATCATCAGAAGATCATACATCCTACCGAAGACTGCGAGTCCTTTAACTGTTGGTGGCAAGGGTATGTCGCTCAAAAGCAACACTTCGACAGGACAAAGTGTGAAGCTTGTGGACATCGGGAAAATGCGATATATGAGCGCAAAAGAGCCACCGCCGACTGTCATATAGCCGACTTCAAGGGATCACAAATTATCACCTTTGGAAGCGACTCTGACGAAGAAGCTACCTCCAACTCTTCCATCGGGGAATCTATTTCAAAAATAAAGGAATTGAGAATCTGCGAGAACGTTCAGCCGTGCAATCGCATGCTACTCGGAAAAAATCTCGGCCCCGTAAACAAAGGATCGAACAAAAAGGATAAAGGAAAAAGAAAAACGGCCATCGTCGCCAGCACTCACCAACAATCAGGTGACCCTAGACCGGTTGCTTGCCAAAGCAACAAGCGGCAATCCCTCCAGGAAAAGTTGAAACGTCCTTACTCGTTTCCGCAAGATAAAACAAGGGGACTGTTCGAGCTGGCAGTGTGCGACAGACTCATCAATCTGCCGAATCCAAAACGTCCATTGCGGCCAGGCGATATTAATAATCCTAATTATTGCCCTTACCACCAAACGGTAGGTCATCTGATCGAGGATTGCTACGTCTTCAAGAACTGGGTTGAAGACCAATACCAACAGGGCAAGTTCGCGTTGTCCGAAATTTGGAAGGTGAACCCGCCACAACCGCATGCTCCGAAAAATATGGACACGCCGGGGGCATCATGCTCATTCATAGAGAAAGCCTAACGGACCACTACGTCCTAAAACTGGATAACGGACCGAAACGTCCTTAAACTAACAACGGACCGAGATGTCCTTAAACTAACGACGGACCGCAATGTCCTAAAACTTGCAAATGACCGAAACGTCGTTAAACTACTCCCAACCCGCAGCATCTTCAGGCTGACGTGTTAATAAAAAAAAAAGGGTACGTCCACAAGCAAAATGGGCACGGATGAAAACCCGAAAGGGCTCCGTGAGTAAAAACAGCAGGGCTACCGACGAGTGTTCGTGAAAACCCGAAAGGGCACGACCTCGTTAAAAAAAAAAGAATAAAATAAAAGATAAAAAAACGGTACGTCCACAAGCAAAATGGGCACGGATGAAAACCCGAAAGGGCTCCGTGAGTAAAAACAGCAGGGCTACCGGCGAGTGTTCGTGAAAACCCGAAAGGGCGCGACCTCGTAAAAAAAAAGAAGAAAAAATAAAGGTATGTCCATAAGCAA
Organism: Agapanthus africanus; assembly: GCA_030015575.1. Taxonomy (NCBI): domain Eukaryota; kingdom Viridiplantae; phylum Streptophyta; class Magnoliopsida; order Asparagales; family Amaryllidaceae; genus Agapanthus; species Agapanthus africanus. The sequence continues at coordinate 519,751,716 of JASDDO010000001.1, read as the reverse complement.
AAAGGGCACGGATGAAAACCCGAAAGGGCTCCTTGAGTAAAAACAGCAGGGCTACCGGCGAGTGTTTGTGAAAACCCGAAAGGGCGCAACCTCGTTAAAGAAACACTTATAGAATCCTCTCGACCCTGTAAGGAGAAACCACCTGCGTGAGATCCTTACGACTCACAAAGGAGCAACACACTTGGGGATCCCCACGATTCCTAAGGAGAAAATACACTTGCGAGATCCTCACGACTCGTAAGGAGAACTCTCTTATGGGACCCCCACGGCCCGTAAGATTTGAAAGTCTTAAGTTACAGAGGCCTAAACCTGTGCTTAAGCAACCCCCACAACTTTCGACATTGCCCTACAAGTAGTCCAATATTGACCCTTGTATACAATCCACGGGCATGAATAAATATTTCCCTAACAAAGTCCCATCCGTGATTAGGGATATGCTTGTACAGCAAACAACACTTGTAAGTTCTCTCGACTTATAAGGAGAAAACCCTTTTGTAAGATCCTTACGACTTACAAGAGAACATGCACTTAGGAATCCTCACGATTCCCAAGGAGAAAACACACCTACAAGATCCTCACGACTTGTAGGGAGAAATACCTTTGTGAGACCCTTACGGCTCATGAAGTCAAAAGCCTCAGTCGACGGGATCTTAACCCTGTTCGCTAAGCCACCTTTGTTCAACATCGACGGAGGCAGATGATGATTCGCTCCTGGCAATATCCCAGTTGTAGCGATGCTGATGCCTAAACCGGTATCAAATTCCAAGTCCTTTCATGGCAAATGATGATTCGCTCCTGGCAATATTCCAGTCGCAGCGATGCTGATGCCAAGATTGGTATCGGATCCCAAATCCCCTACTCGCGAGAAAGAAAAAAATCAGCGAGCCAAAAAAAAAATGCATACGAAATAGCCGAAATGATAGGGCAACTTGCAATAAAAAGCAGCAAGTAAAATGTATGCATGCAAAATAGTCGAAATGATTGGGCAACTCGTAATAAAAAGCAGCGAGTAAAAATAAAAAAAATAGCCGAAATGATTGGGCACCGCGAAAAATTGCCGAAATGTTTGGGCAATCGCGACCTTCGCGATATAAAAGCTGAAATGATAGAGCATCGCGGAAATAAAATAAAATAAAAGAAGAAATGATAAAACTTTGGCCCTACAGTCGAGGTCACATCGATCCCTGTATACAATCCAAGGGCGTAAACAAAGAAGGAACCATACTTCCCCAGCGGATTCCGTCAAACGACGAAGCCAAACCTCAACGGTTCATTTCAACCGAAGAAGCCAATGACTTCAACAAAAACTTCTCAACTCACAGATACAAACACTCCTTGACGAGAGCCTTCTGATCCGCGTCGACTAGCAGAGCCACCAGCGCCTCCGTGGGAACCATCGACTCGTTTCAAACCCCAAGGACACAAATAATCCTTGGCGCTTGGGAAAACAAATAATCCCTCGCAAAACTTCTCAACTCACGGATACAAACACTCCTTGACGAGAGCCTTCTGATCCGCGTCGACTCGCAGAGCCACCAGCGCCTCCGTGGGAACCATCGACTCGTTTCAAACCCCAAGGACACAAATAGTCCTTGGCGCTTGGGAAACAAATAATCCCTCGCAAAACTTCTCAACTCACGGATACAAACACTCCTTGACGAGAGCCTTCTGATCCGCGTCGACTCGCAGAGCCGCCAGCGCCTCCGTGGGAACCATCGACTCGTTTCAAACCCCAAGGACACAAATAATCCTTGGCGCTTGGGAAACAAATAATCCCTCGCAAAACTTCTCAACTCACGGATACAAACACTCCTTGACGAGAGCCTTCTGATCCGCGTCGACTCGCAGAGCCACCAGCGCCTCCGTGGGAACCATCGACTCGTTTCAAACCCCAAGGACACAAATAATCCTTGGCGCTTGGGAAACAAATAATCCCTCGCAAAACTTCTCAACTCACGGATACAAACACTCCTTGACGAGAGCCTTCTGATCCGCGTCGACTCGCAGAGCCACCAGCGCCTCCGTGGGAACCATCGACTCGTTTTAAACCCCAAGGACACAAATAATCCTTGGCGCTTGGGAAACAAATAATCCCTCGCAAAACTTCTCAACTCACGGATACAAACACTCCTTGACGAGAGCCTTCTGATCCGCGTCGACTCGCAGAGCCACCCGCGCCTTCGTGGGAACCATCGACTCGTTTCAAATCCTAAGGACACAAATAATCCTTGGCGCTTGGGAAACAAATAATCCCTCGCAAAACTTCTCAACTCACGGATACAAACACTCCGTGATGAGAGCTTCTTTGACTCACATCTCAGGCAGTAAGGATTCAAAAACTCACTTCCTGAACAATGGGACCCTGCAAGTCAATCCTAAATGGTCTCTTGCATACTATTCACGGGTCTCACTCTCTGAAGTCGATTGTCGACAAAGAGGGAAACAACCGCTTACGGGTCCTCTCGACTCGTAAGAGGGAAAACTCTCTTATAGGATCCTTACGACTTATAAGAGAAAACACACTTAGGAATCCTCACGATTCCCAAGGAGAAAATACACCTACGAGATCCTCACGACTCGTAGGGAGAAAAGTCTTTATGAGACCCTCACGGCTCGTAAAGTTGAAAAGCCTTAGGTGGCAGATCCTACCCCTGTCTCCTAAGCCATCACTGTCCTGCAAAGAAGTCAAGATGGGCCGACCATCTATGGGCCACACTTGCCAAAGCTACATGCCACTGAAATGGAGAACTTACTCATAAGCGTATGAACTACTCCACGCCAGAGTGAGACAAAAAAAGAAATAGAAGGATGCGGCTCATGGAGTTAAGGGTTGGAACTATATCCCTTAAGAGTTGAGATTTGAGTCAAAGATAAATGACGACGCTTGTGTCCGCTCGTTATCTTCTCAGATCAAGATTCTGAAAGTGATACATCAACCCAAAACTGGCCATACGCCATGCATAACTCTGCATAACTCTGCACTACTTCACCCACGTACATACTTACGTGGGCAAAGTAGCGGGGGGCATTTGTTCCCACCAAAAATTTCTGCGCAAAAGAGTCCAAGGTATCAAATGGCAGCGATACGCTTAAGGAAATACGAACCAGTATCTTCCGGGCTGTTTTTTGACAAACTCCCGAATGAGAAATGGATAAATTCTATTTGTATCGAAAGCGTCTCGATAAAACCTTCGATTTGATATATTATGGGCCTCATAATTCATCCGGGATCAAAAGTTATGAGCAAATGTCTATGCACATGTGATTTAAGGAAGAAGATGCGAACCAGTATTTTCCGAGCTGTATTTTGACAAACTCCGGAACGAAAAATAGATAAATTCTAATGATATTGAAAGCATCTCGAAAAGACCTTCGATTTGATATATTATGGGCCTCATAATTCATCCGAGATCAAAAGTTATGAGCAAATGTGTTATACACGTGTAATCTAAAGTAATGCTCTACTACATGGGGAATGCATTTTTTAGTCCCACATCGGGAAAAGGAGAGCTGGCTTCTCTACCACTCCCATATAAATAAGAGGGGATACCTCTTAGAAAGGGTAGAGTAAAAATCCTCAAAGGATTCAATACTCAAAGGAGCTTAGTTCTCCAAAGGAGCTTAGTTCTCCAAGATAGGAGCATGCTCCTCCATAATGCGCATATGCGCAAGCGCCATGTGCGCTACGTGCAACGCACGTGTGCTTGCCATGCGGCACTACGTGCAACGCACGTGCGCACCACATGGGAATATTTAATAATATTAAAAGGAGCATGTTCTCCATATATAGAAGCTTTGCTTCTCCTCATAATGCGCATGTGCCCCACGTGCAACGCACGTATGCCCGCCATGCGGCACCACGTGCAACGCACGTGCGCACAACAGATAGTGCCTTGCACTTGCTATGAAGCTCTGGTTCTCAGATAAATAAATAAATAAAAATAGTGCCTTGCACTTGCTATGAACCTCTGGTTCTCAGATAAATAAATAAATAAAAATAGTGCCTTGCACTTGCTATGAACCTCTGGTTCTCAGATAAATAAATAAATAAAAATAGTGCCTTGCACTTGTTATGAACCTCTGGTTCTCAGATAAATAAATAAATAAAAATAGTGCCTTGCACTTGCTATGAATCTCTGGTTCTCAGATAAATAAATAAATAAAAATAGTGCCTTGCACTTGCTATGAACCTCTGGTTCTCAGATAAATAAATAAATAAAAATAGTGCCTTGCACTTGCTATGAACCTCTGGTTCTCTGAGACAGAAAGAAAGAAAAGATTTTCTTTTCTCTTCTTTGATCTAAATTTAGATCATTAAAAAGTGCTCTGCACTCATTTTCTTGAATCCAAAAGATTCTTGGTGCTTTGCACTATTTGAAGAGCCAGGCCCAAATCAAAATGACCTGACAGGCCAAAATAAATTGCAAGGCAATAAATGGGCAGAGCCCAAATAAATTGATGCTTTGCATCCTTTATATAAGGGCAGAGCCCAAATAAAATTGATACCTTGCATCATTCCTAAAGGGGCAGAGCCCAAAACAAATTGATGCCCTGCATCCTTTCTGGGCAAGGCCCAATTAAAAAATAAAAATAAAAAGAAATGCAATGCAAAAGCAAATAAAATATTGGACATTTCAACTGGACTTAGCCCAATTTCGGCCATAAGTCCTTAAATTAAATTGACTGATCAAAATGGCTCTCCTAAATCAATTTACATCCGGTTCGAGGGTACATCTCCGAACTCCTTTGACATCCATCGTTGTAATTCCTCAATGACGTCAAAGAGGTGACGGGTCCCAACGACCACACATCGATATGGACTGCGGGGTCCTTAAACTCGTGGACCGAAACGTCCCTAAACTAATATTGGACCGAGACGTCCTTAAACTAATGATGGACCACTACGTCCCTAAACTGGCATCGGACCGAAATGTCCCTAAACTAATGACGGACCACCACGTCCCTAAACTGGCGATGGACCGAAATATCCTTAAACTAATAATGGACCACTACGTCCCTAAACTGGCATCGGACCGAAACGTCCCTAAACTAATAATGGACCACTACGTCCTTAAACTGGTATCGGACCGAGACGTCCCTAAACTAATAAGGGACCACTACGTCCCTAAACTGGAACAATAGAGCCAATTGCTCTTTTGCCGGATCTAAACGATCCCGTTTAAGTTGATCTTAGCCCCAAATACGGCTAACGTATCCTTAAGCACTTAAATGGACTATAAAACCCTCAATCAGCTTTGGTTCAAGGGTACATCTCTGAGCTCCTCTGACACCTATCGTTGTAATCCTTCAACGATGTTAGAGAGGTGATGAGTCCCGATGGCCATAAATTAAATGAATCACCACGTCAGGTTGATCTTAGTCCAAAGCAAGACTAACGTATCCTTGACGAATGTTTAAGTTGATCTTAGTCGCAACGCGACTAATGCATCCTTAAACTAAAAACACCAAACCCAAATCTAAGTAAATACGGATTTGGACTAATCCACGCCCTACGGGCGACGGCCTTACTCAGTCTCCGTATACAATCCACGGGCAGCCACAAACAAAACAAACACACACGACACGAAGTGAAATTCTGGAGAAGGAGAAAGTTGTTACCGCAAAGCGGTAGCGTAATTAACTGCAGGGGCTTGCGCCTGCAGGGAAGAGCGTCCCCACAATCAAAAACCCCTCAAGCGAGGGGGAATCTGACAAAGTCTGCTACATCGGCCGCATCCGTCTAAACCTTCGATACACGGTGCCATAAATCAACTTGGCATCTTCGAAGAGGTGGACGGATAAAAACCAAATAGCATCTGCCCCGAACCTCAGGCACGTGACGTCCTAACGTCGCAGGCCGCCGTTCGGAGGGGAACAGGGGACTACCCGCCATGGATTGACCGAGCAGGGAAACTGCTCGGTGGCCTCCTGATGAGGGCTTCGATCCTTGGCGTAGATGGGTAGGGGACTACCCGCCAGGGATTGACCGAGTAGGAAAGCGGCTCGGTGGCCTCTTGATGAGGGTGTTTACCGCCGAAAACGGAGATGAACCGGGATGGGTCGTCTTGCCAGAATCTGTTCCCCTCCGAACGGCGGCCTGCGACGTTAGGACGTCACGTGCCTGAGGTTCGGGGCAGATGCTATTTGGTTTTTATCCGTCCACCTCTTCGAAGATGCCAAGTTGATTTATGGCACCGTGTATCGAAGGTTTAGACGGATGCGGCCGATGTAGCAGACTTTGTCAGATTCCCCCTCGCTTGAGGGGTTTTTGATTGTGGGGACGCTCTTCCCTGCAGGCGCAAGCCCCTGCAGTTAATTACGCTACCGCTTTGCGGTAACAACTTTCTCCTTCTCCAGAATTTCACTTCGTGTCGTGTGTGTTTGTTTTGTTTGTGGCTGCCCGTGGATTGTATACGGAGACTGAGTAATGCCGTCGCCCGTAGGGCGTGGATTAGTCCAAATCCGTATTTACTTAGATTTGGGTTTGGTGTTTTTAGTTTAAGGATGCATTAGTCGCGTTGCGACTAAGATCAACTTAAACATTCGTCAATGATACGTTAGTCCTGTTTTGGACTAAGATCAACCTGACGTGGTGATTCATTTAATTTATGGCCATCGGGACTCATCACCTCTCTAACATCGTTGAAGGATTACAACGATAGGTGTCAGAGGAGCTCAGAGATGTACCCTTGAACCAAAGCTGATTGAGGGTTTTATAGTCCATTTAAGTGTTTAAGGATACGTTAGCCGTGTTTGGGACTAAGATCAACTTAAACGGGATCGTTTAGATCCGGCAAAAGAGCAATTGGCTCTATTGTTCCAGTTTAGGGACGTAGTGGTCCATTATTAGTTTAGGGACGTCTCGGTCCGATACCAGTTTAAGGACGTAGTGGTCCATTATTAGTTTAGGGACGTTTCGGTCCGATGCCAGTTTAGGGACGTAGTGGTCCATTATTAGATTAGGGACATTTCGGTCCGATGCCAGTTTAGGGACGTGGTGGTCCATCATTAGTTTAGGGACATTTCGGTCCGATGCCAGTTTAGGGACGTAGTGGTCCATCATTAGTTTAAGGACGTCTCGGTCCAATATTAGTTTAAGGACATCTCGGTCCGATATTAGTTTAAGGACGTCTCGGTCCAACATTAGTTTAAGGACGTCTCGGTCCGATATTAGTTTAAGGACGTTTCGGTCCGATATTAGTTTAAGGACGTCTCGGTCCGATATTAGTTTAGGGACATCTCGGTCCACGAGTTTAAGGACCCCGCAGTCCATATCGATGTGTGGTCGTTGGGACCCGTCACCTCTTTGACGTCGTTGAGGAATTACAACGACGGATGTCAAAGGAGTTCGGAGATGTACCCTCGAACCGGATGTAGATTGATTTAGGAGAGCCATTTTGCTCAGTCAATTTAATTTAAGGACTTATGGCCAAAATTGGGCTAAGTCCAGTTGAAATGTTCAACATTTTATTTGCTTTTGCATTGCATTTCTTTTTTTTTCTTTTTTTATTTGGGCCTTGCCCAGAAAGGATGCAGAGTATCAATTTGTTTTGGGCTCTACCCTTTTAGGAATGATGCAAGGTATCAATTTTATTTGGGCTCTGCCCTTATATAAAGGATGCAAAGCATCAATTTATTTGGGCTCTGCCCATTTATTGCCTTGCAATTTATTTTGGCCTGTCAGGTCATTTTGATTTGGGCCTGGCCCTTCAAATAGTGCAAAGCACCAAGAATCTTTTGGATTCAAGAAAATGAGTGCAGAGCACTTTTTAATGATCTAAATTTATATCAAAGAAGAGAAAAGAAAATCTTTTCTTTCTTTCTGTCTCAGAGAACCAGAGGTTCATAGCAAGTGCAAGGCACTATTTTTATTTATTTATTTATCTGTGCAAGGCACTATCTGTTGTGCGCACGTGCGTTGCACGTGGTGCCGCATGGCGGGCATACGTGCGTTGCACGTGGCGCACATGCGCATTATGAGGAGAAGCAAAGCTTCTATATATGGAGAACAAGCTCCTTTTAATATTATTAAATATTCTCATGTGGTGCGCACGTGCATTGCACGTAATGCCGCATGGCAGGCACACGTGCGTTGCACGTAGCGCATATGGCGCTTGCGCATATGCGCATTATGGAGGAGCATGCTCCTATCTTGGAGAACTAAGCTCCTTTGAGTATTGAATCCTTTGAGGATTTTTACTCTCCCTTTCTAAGAGGTATCCCCTCTTATTTATATTGGAGTGGTAGAGAAGCCACCTCTCCTTTTCCCGATGTGGGACTAAAAAAATGCATTCCCCATGTAGTAGAGCATTACTTTAGATTACACGTGTATAACACATTTGCTCATAACTTTTGATCTCGGATGAATTATGAGGCCCATAATATATCAAATCGAAGGACTTTTCGAGATGCTTTCAATATCATCAGAATTTAGCTGTTTTTCGTTCCGGAGTTTATCAAAATACAGCTCGGAAAATACTGCTTCGCATCTTCTTCCTTAAATCACATGTGCATAGACATTTGCTCATAACTTTTGATCCCGGATGAATTATGAGGCCCATAATATATCAAATCGAAGGGTTTTTCGAGACGCTTTCAATACAATCAGAATTTATCTGTTTCTCCTTCGGGAGTTTGTCAAAAAACAGCCCGGAAGATACTGGTTCGTATTTCCTTAAGCGTATCGCTGCCATTTGATACCTTGGACTCTTTTGCGCAGAAATTTTTGGCGGCAACAAATGCCCCCCACTACTTTGCCCACGTAAGTATGTACGTGGGTGAAGTAGTGCAGAGTTATACAGAGTTATGCATGGCGTATGACCAGTTTTGGGTTGATGTATCACTTTCAGAATCTTGATCTGAGAAGATAACGAGCGGACACAAGCGTCGTCATTTATCATTGACTCAAATCTCAACTCTTAAGGGATATAGTTCCAACCCTTAACTCCATGAGCCGCATCCTTCTATTTCTTTTTTTTTGTCTCACTCTGGCGTGGAGTAGTTCATACGCTTATGAGTAAGTTCTCCATTTCAGTGGCATGTAGCTTTGGCAAGTGTGGCCCATAGATGGTCGGCCCATCTTGACTTCTTTGCAGGGCAGTGATGGCTCAGGAGACAGAGGTAGGATCTGCCACCTAAGGCTTTTCAACTTTACGAGCCGTGAGGGTCTCATAAAGACTTTTCTCCCTACGAGTCGTGAGGATCTCGTAGGTGTATTTTCTCCTTGGGAATCGTGAGGATTCCTAAGTGTGTTTTCTCTTATAAGTCGTAAGGATCCTATAAGAGAGTTTTCCCTCTTACGAGTCGAGAGGACCCGTAAGCGGTTGTTTCCCTCTTTGTCGACAATCGACTTCAGAGAGTGAGACCCGTGAATAGTATGCAAGAGACCATTTAGGATTGACTTGCAGGGTCCCATTGTTCAGGAAGTGAGTTTTTGAATCCTTACTGCCCGAGATGTGAGTCAAAGAAGCTCTCGTCACGGAGTGTTTGTATCCGTGAGTTGAGAAGTTTTGCGAGGGATTATTTGTTTCCCAAGCGCCAAGGATTATTTGTGTCCTTGGGGTTTGAAACGAGTCGATGGTTCCCACAGAGGCGCTGGTGGCTCTGCGAGTCGACGCGGATCAGAAGGCTCTCGTCAAGGAGTGTTTGTATCCGTGAGTTGAGAAGTTTTGCGAGGGATTATTTGTTTCCCAAGCGCCAAGGATTATTTGTATCCTTGGGGTTTGAAACGAGTCGATGGTTCCCACGGAGGCACTGGCGGCTCTGCGAGTCGACGCGGATCAGAAGGCTCTCGTCAAGGAGTGTTTGTATCCGTGAGTTGAGAAGTTTTGCGAGGGATTATTTGTTTCCCAAGCGCCAAGGATTATTTGTGTCCTTGGGGTTTGAAACGAGTCGATGGTTCCCACGGAGGCGCTGGTGGCTTTGCGAGTCGACGCGGATCAGAAGGCTCTCGTCAAGGAGTGTTTGTATCCGTGAGTTGAGAAGTTTTGCGAGGGATTATTTGTTTCCCAAGCGCCAAGGATTATTTGTGTCCTTGGGGTTTGAAACGAGTCGATGGTTCCCACGGAGGCGCTGGTGGCTCTGCGAGTCGACGCGGATCAGAAGGCTCTCGTCAAGGAGTGTTTGTATCCGTGAGTTGAGAAGTTTTGCGAGGGATTATTTGTTTCCCAAGTGCCAAGGATTATTTGTGTCCTTGGGGTTTGAAACGAGTCGAGGGTTCCTACGGAGGCACTGGTGGCTCTGCGAGTCGACGCGGATCAGGAGGCTCTCGTCAAGGAGTGTTTGTATCCTTGAGTCGAGGAATTTGCTGGCTTCTTCGGTTGAAATGAACCGTTGAGGTTTGGCTTCGTCGTTCGACGGAATCCGCTGGGGAAGTATGGTTTCTTCTTTGTTTGCGCCCTTGGATTGTATACAGGGATCGATGTGATCTTAACTGTAGGGCCGAAGTTTCATCATTTCTTATTTTTGTTTTATTTTATTTCCGCGATGCTCTATCATTTCAGCTTTTATATCGCGAAGGTCGCGATTGCCCAATCATTTCGGCTATTTTTCGCGGTGCCCAATCATTTCGGCTTTTTACTTTATCTTTACCCGTTGCTTTTCATTACGAGTTGCCCGATCATTTCGGCTATTTTTCATGCATACATTTTACTTGCTGCTTTTTATTGCAAGTTGCCCTATCATTTCGGCTATTTTGCATGCATGAGCGGCCTACTGGCTTTCGCCGTAAACCTGAAATTGGACACTGCTTTCGGCATCAGCACCGCTACAACCGGGATATTGCCAGGAGCGAATCATCATTTACCTCTGTCGTTGTCGAACAAAGGAGGCTTAGCGACCAGGGTTAGGGTCCTGTCGGCTAAGGCTTTTGACTTCATGAGCCGTAAGGGTCTCGTGAAGGTATTTCTCCCTACAAGTCGTGGGGATCTTGTAGGTGTATTTTTTCCTTAGGAATCGTAAGGGTTCCAAAGTGTTTTGTTCCTCTGTAAGTTGTAAGGATCCTACAGGGGGGTTTTCTTCTTGTAAATCGAGAGGGCTTACAAGGGTTATGCGAACATATCCCCGGTCACGGATGGACCTTGGTTAGGAAAACGTTTATTCGCGCCCGTGGATTGTATACAAGGGTCAATATTGAACCACTTGTAGGGCAACATTGGAAGTTTGTGGGGGTTTGCTTAAGCACAGGTTTAGGTCTCTGTGACTTAAGACTTTCAAATCCTATGAGCCGTGAGGGTCCCATAAGAGAGTTCTCCTTACGAGTCGTGAGGATCTCGCAAGCGTATTTTCTCCTTAGGAATCGTGGGGATTCCTAAGTGTGTTGTTCCCTTGTAAGTCGTAAGGATCTCACGCGGGTGGTTTCTCCTTACAGGGTCGAGAGGACCCTGTAAGGGTTCTTTAACGAAGTTGCGCCCTTTTGGGTTTTCACAAACACTCGCCGGTAGTCCTGCAGTTTTTACTCACGGAGCCCTTTTGGGTTTTCATCCGTGCCCATCTTGCTTATGGACATACCGTTTTTTTTTTTTTTTTTTTTTTTACGAGGTCGCGCCCTTTCGGGTTTTCACGAACACTCGCCGGTAGTCCTGCTGTTTTTACTCACGGAGCCCTTTCGGGTTTTCATCCGTGCCCTTTTTTGCTTATGGACATACCGTTTTTTTTATTTTATTTTTATATGTTTTTTTTTATATCTCGTCAGCCTAAAGATGCTGCGGTAGTAGTTTAAAGACGTTTCGGTCTGCTATTAGTTTAAGGACATTTCGGTCCGACGTTGAGAGGGCTGGCTACTGCTTATAAAGCTTGGGCTTAGGAAGACAGCGAGCGGACATAGTCGTTGTCATCTGCCATTGACCTAAACTAAGGCTCGTTAAGCGTAGTATTTCTTTAGGAAGCGACCGTTTATTGGCCTGAAAGGCCTTTCACCGTGCATGTCCATGAGTAGATAGGCCCCGCCCTGGTAGACCTTATCAATGATGTACGGTCCTTCATAGTTTGGCTCAAACTTTCCCCGCTTGGCGCGATTGGGGATCATGGGCCTTTTGACGACTAGCACGAGTTCGCCTTGGTGGAATGTCCTCGGGCGGCTCAATCTTTCATATGAGCGCGTCATCTTTGCTTTATAAGCTTCCAGATTTTGCTGTGCTAGAAGCCGGATTTCATCAAGGGCGTCAAGCTCTTCAAACCGAAGGTGAGCATTTTCTTCGTCCGTCAACTCGTAATGGACTGCCACTCGTAGAGAGGGTAATTCTATCTCGAGGGGGAGTACTGCTTCCGTCCCAAATACCAACGCGTACGGCGTTGTGTTTGTGGCCGTTTTAAATGTAGTTCGATACGCCCAAAGAGCCTCTTGCAATCTTTCGTGCCAATCTCTCTTATTTCGTGACACCGTTTTCTTCATGATCTTCGTCAAGGTCTTGTTGAAGGCCTCAGCTAGACCGTTAGCTCGGGGGTTATAAACTGAGGAATATCTCCAGTCTATATTGTGCTGCTGTGCGAAGCGGCTAATCTTATGACTTCGGTAGGCTGGCCCATTATCAGAGATGATTCTTCTCGGGGTTCCAAACCGGTATATGACATGCGTTCTGAAGAAATGGAGGATGTTCTCCGTTTTTACTTCCCTCAACGGTACCGCCTCTGCCCATTTGGAGAAGTAATCAGTCGTCGCCAATATGAAACGATGTCCCTTTGACGATGCTGGTTCGATGGAGCCGACTATGTCAGTTCCCCACATTTCGAACGGCCAACTAGCCACTGTTGGATGCAGTGGATTGGGATGCTGATGGATGAAGTCCCCATGAATTTGACATGAATGACATTGCCTCGCGTATTCCAGGCAATCCTGCATCATCGTGGGCCAGTAGTAGCCCATCCGTTTTATCTTCAACTTTATCTTAGGGCCTGCTTGGTGAGAACCGCAGAGTCCGTCGTGAACTTCCTGAACGACTCTTTTCGCTTCGTCAGGTCCTAGGCATCTCAGCCACAGAGAATCGAATGACCTTTTGTATAGAGTATCATTGACGAAGGCGAAAGACAGAGCTCGTTTCACGAGCTGATGTCTTATGGACGCTTCTTCAGGCATTCGGTGGAACTTGAAGTAATCTATGAAGACTTCTCTCCAGTCTTCGGCCTTCTCATGATCTTTTATTTGTAGGGTCGCCTGCTCAGTTGCTCCCTTTTCTTTATATGATTCTGGGGGTATTTCTGCTGGGGCAAGCACTCGACGGCTTTGTACTACGATTCTAACGTCGTCGAGGTTCTCGTCAGCCAGTTCTTTAGCAAGTTTGGCTAGTGCGTCCGCTTTGCTGTTTTCCGCTCGCGGTATACTCTCCAAAGTGTAGGAGGGAATTTGGGTTAGCAGTTGTTGCACTTTCTCACCGTATTTCACCAACTCCGGTTTGCACGTTTAGTAGTCGCCGTTCACTTGACTGACGACCAGTTGGTAATCCCCATATATGAGGAGGCTTTCAATTCCCATATCAATGGCGATCTCGAGGCCCGCTATCAAAGCTTCGTATTCGGCTTCATTGTTTGTTCTCGGCTCCGTCAGGGAGAACGCGTAGCGCATTATTCCTCCTTGGGGAGTCACAAAGATGAGTCCCACCCCCGATTTGATCGTTGGCATACTTTGTTTGTGCTTTTTCATAGAGGATGCTCCATCGAAGTAAAGCTCCCAACGGGTATTACCACTGTCGATTGCGTCAAATGCATGTCTGTCTGGCAAATCGCAGTTTAAAGGAGAGTCGGCAGGTATGGGATGCTCAGCAAGGAAGTCAGCGATGGCCTGGCCTTTTACCGCCTTGAGAGGTTGATATGTTATCGAAAATTCCATCAAGAGCAGGGCCCATTTAGCGAGTCGTCCCGTCAATATGGCTTTTGACATTAGATATTTGAGAGGGTCCACTTTTGAAATCAGACGGACCTCGTGGGCCAACGCATAGTGCCTAAGCTTTGTTATTGCGAAGATCAATGCCAGGCAGTGTTTTTCAATGGGAGAATAGTTGCTTTCTGCCCCCAGCAGTACTCGACTTAAGTAGTAGAGCGCCCTCTCTTTCCCTTGATCGTTTTCTTGTGCCCATAATGCGCCTAAGGAACCTTCGAGGGCGGTTGTATAAAGAATAAGAGGCTTTCCCTTAACCGGAGCAGCCAACACCGGCGGGTTCTGCAGGTATTGCTTGATCTCATCCAATGCGCCTTGGCATTTTTGATCCCAAACGAATGGGGTTCCTTTCTTCATCAGGTGACTGTAAGGACGGCACTTTCCTGAAAGGTTAGCTATAAATCGCCTTATGTATGCGAGTTTCCCTTGGAGAGACCGCAACTGCTTGAGAGTCCTCGGCGGAGGCATTTCCATGATCGCTTTGATCTTTGACGGATCTATTTCAATACCTCGGTGTCGAACGACGAATCCTAGGAATTTACCCGAGGAAACCCCGAACGCACATTTAAGAGGATTCATCTTCAAGTTGTATTGCCGAAGGCGTTGAAACACGATCTTCAAATGCTCGAGATGTTCCTCGTATGATTTGCTTTTAACCACAAGATCGTCGATATAGCATTCAACGATTTCATGTATGAGGTCGTCGAAGATTTTTGTCATGGCTCTCTGATAAGTAGCACCGGCGTTCTTCAAACCGAAGGGCATCACTTTATAACAAAATATCCCAAGAGGGGTCCTGAAAGCTGTGTGTTTCTGATCTTCAGGATGCATTTTTATTTGATTATACCCCGATGAGCCGTCCATGAAGGAGAAAACTTCATGAGTAGACGTGTTGTCTATCATCAGCTCGGTGACTGGTACTGGGAAATCATCTTTTGGGCAGGCTTTATTAAGATCCCGGAAATCTACGCATATACGCACCGTCCCATTTTTCTTCATCACCGGGACAATGTTGGCAATCCATTCAGGGTATTGAACTTCCTGGATGAAGCCAGAGTCTATAAGCTTTTTGACTTCGGCGTTGATGCTCATCTCAAGCTCGAGTCGCATTCTTCTCGGCGCCTGTTTGATCGGCTTGACGTCTGGGGATATTGCTAGTCTATGTACAGCAACTTCTGGATCTAGTCCCGGCATCTCGGAATAGTTCCATGCGAAGCAATCTTTGTGTTGTAGAAGCACATCCTTCAACGCAGTCACCCTTTTTTCAGATAACAGCTCGCTGATGAATGTTGGTCGCGGGTCATTTTCCGTCCCCAACTCAATTTTCTTGAGATTATCTGCAGTGGTGTGGATTCCATCCTCCAGTTCTTTCGGAGCTGGGGGAAATTCTGAGATTACCTCATCGATGCTGTTTTCAAAGCACCAAGGGAAGTCGTTCATGTCCTCGGATTCTTCTTTTAATATTGTTACCACGTGGCAAGTGCGAATTTTCTGCCAATCCCAATGCGGAGTTGGTTTTTCTTTTGCAGCCTCGGGTTCGTGCTTCTGTGGTGGTGCTACCCTCCAGTTGTCAGAAAGCGCGAATTTGCCTAACTGATATTGGTCCTCAACCCAATTCTTAAAGGTGAAACAATCTTCAAGCGGATGCCCTACTACTCGATGGTAAGAGCAATAATTTGGGTTGGAGACTTCGCCTGCTTGCTCAGGGTGTTTAGACTCTGGCAGAGTAAGCATTTGATGTTTTAGAGCAAGATCAAGTATTTTCCTTGTTTTGTTCCGAGGAAACGAGTATGCTCGACCCATTTTCTTCATAAGGGCTAGGTCAATAACGCTCGACTCTCGTATGCGTGGCTTCTTAGCTCTGTCTTGCGGTTGTCGAGCACCTTTTCGGCCCCTCGACTTGTTTTTGCTTTCGCGTCGAACCCTTTTTGTAGCAGGCTGACGTGGGGTAACATCTTCATTCTTTACTGCCTGTCGAAGAAGACGCTGTGTCTTGGCTTTCTCATAGATTGCCATTTCACGATCGTGATCATCTCGGGCTTTTTGACTCGCATCCTTTATAAGTTTGCTCATCTGGTCTTCAGACGATGGACTGGGAGGTCTTGCATCAGGAACTCTTGCTGATTCAGGATTAGCGTCTTCCCATTGAGCGTCCGCTTCTTCATCAAAGTTATACATGGCATAACAGCTGTTTATTAGCTCCCGTTTCTTTGAGCGAACATACCCGAGCCCTTTCGTTAAGGGTTGGAACTATATCCCTTAAGAGTTGAGATTTGAGTCAAAGATAAATGACGACGCTTGTGTCCGCTCGTTATCTTCTCAGATCAAGATTCTGAAAAAAGAAATAGAAGGATGCGGCTCATGGAGTTAAGGGTTGGAACTATATCCCTTAAGAGTTGAGATTTGAGTCAAAGATAAATGACGACGCTTGTGTCCGCTCGTTATCTTCTCAGATCAAGATTCTGAAAGTGATACATCAACCCAAAACTGGCCATACGCCATGCATAACTCTGCATAACTCTGCACTACTTCACCCACGTACATACTTACGTGGGCAAAGTAGTGGGGGGCATTTGTTCCCACCAAAAATTTCTGCGCAAAAGAGTCCAAGGTATCAAATGGCAGCGATACGCTTAAGGAAATACGAACCAGTATCTTCCGGGCTGTTTTTTGACAAACTCCCGAATGAGAAATGGATAAATTCTATTTGTATCGAAAGCGTCTCGATAAAACCTTCGATTTGATATATTATGGGCCTCATAATTCATCCGGGATCAAAAGTTATGAGCAAATGTCTATGCACATGTGATTTAAGGAAGAAGATGCGAACCAGTATTTTCCGAGCTGTATTTTGACAAACTCCGGAACGAAAAATAGCTAAATTCTAATGATATTGAAAGCATCTCGAAAAGACCTTCGATTTGATATATTATGGGCCTCATAATTCATCCGAGATCAAAAGTTATGAGCAAATGTGTTATACACGTGTAATCTAAAGTAATGCTCTACTACATGGGGAATGCATTTTTTAGTCCCACATCGGGAAAAGGAGAGCTGGCTTCTCTACCACTCCCATATAAATAAGAGGGGATACCTCTTAGAAAGGGTAGAGTAAAAATCCTCAAAGGATTCAATACTCAAAGGAGCTTAGTTCTCCAAAGGAGCTTAGTTCTCCAAGATAGGAGCATGCTCCTCCATAATGCGCATATGCGCAAGCGCCATGTGCGCTACGTGCAACGCACGTGTGCTTGCCATGCGGCACTACGTGCAACGCACGTGCGCACCACATGGGAATATTTAATAATATTAAAAGGAGCATGTTCTCCATATATAGAAGCTTTGCTTCTCCTCATAATGCGCATGTGCGCCACGTGCAACGCACGTATGCCCGCCATGCGGCACCACGTGCAACGCACGTGCGCACAACAGATAGTGCCTTGCACTTGCTATGAACCTCTGGTTCTCAGATAAATAAATAAATAAAAATAGTGCCTTGCACTTGCTATGAACCTCTGGTTCTCAGATAAATAAATAAATAAAAATAGTGCCTTGCACTTGCTATGAACCTCTGGTTCTCAGATAAATAAATAAATAAAAATAGTGCCTTGCACTTGCTATGAACCTCTGGTTCTCAGATAAATAAATAAATAAAAATAGTGCCTTGCACTTGTTATGAACCTCTGGTTCTCAGATAAATAAATAAATAAAAATAGTGCCTTGCACTTGCTATGAATCTCTGGTTCTCAGATAAATAAATAAATAAAAATAATGCCTTGCACTTGCTATGAACCTCTGGTTCTCAGATAAATAAATAAATAAAAATAGTGCCTTGCACTTGCTATGAACCTCTGGTTCTCTGAGACAGAAAGAAAGAAAAGATTTTCTTTTCTCTTCTTTGATCTAAATTTAGATCATTAAAAAGTGCTCTGCACTCATTTTCTTGAATCCAAAAGATTCTTGGTGTTTTGCACTATTTGAAGGGCCAGGCCCAAATCAAAATGACCTGACAGGCCAAAATAAATTGCAAGGCAATAAATGGGCAGAGCCCAAATAAATTGATGCTTTGCATCCTTTATATAAGGGCAGAGCCCAAATAAAATTGATACCTTGCATCATTCCTAAAGGGGCAGAGCCCAAAACAAATTGATGCCCTGCATCCTTTCTGGGCAAGGCCCAAATAAAAAATAAAAATAAAAAGAAATGCAATGCAAAAGCAAATAAAATATTGGACATTTCAACTGGACTTAGCCCAATTTCGGCCATAAGTCCTTAAATTAAATTGACTGAGCAAAATGGCTCTCCTAAATCAATTTACATCCGGTTCGAGGGTACATCTCCGAACTCCTTTGACATCCATCGTTGTAATTCCTCAACGACGTCAAAGAGGTGACGGGTCCCAACGACCACACATCGATATGGACTGCGGGGTCCTTAAACTCGTGGACCGAAACGTCCCTAAACTAATATTGGACCGAGACGTCCTTAAACTAATGATGGACCACTACGTCCCTAAACTGGCATCGGACCGAAATGTCCCTAAACTAATGACGGACCACCACGTCCCTAAACTGGCGATGGACCGAAATGTCCTTAAACTAATAATGGACCACTACGTCCCTAAACTGGCATCGGACCGAAACGTCCCTAAACTAATAATGGACCACTACGTCCTTAAACTGGTATCAGACCGAGACGTCCATAAACTAATAAGGGACCACTACGTCCCTAAACTGGAACAATAGAGCCAATTGCTCTTTTGCCGGATCTAAACGATCCCGTTTAAGTTGATCTTAGCCCCAAATACGGCTAACGTATCCTTAAGCACTTAAATGGACTATAAAACCCTCAATCAGCTTTGGTTCAAGGGTACATCTCTGAGCTCCTCTGACACCTATCGTTGTAATCCTTCAACGATGTTAGAGAGGTGATGAGTCCCGATGGCCATAAATTAAATGAATCACCACGTCAGGTTGATCTTAGTCCAAAGCAAGACTAACGTATCCTTGACGAATGTTTAAGTTGATCTTAGTCGCAACGCGACTAATGCATCCTTAAACTAAAAACACCAAACCCAAATCTAAGTAAATACGGATTTGGACTAATCCACGCCCTACGGGCGACGGCCTTACTCAGTCTCCGTATACAATCCACGGGCAGCCACAAACAAAACAAACACACACGACACGAAGTGAAATTCTGGAGAAGGAGAAAGTTGTTACCGCAAAGCGGTAGCGTAATTAACTGCAGGGGCTTGCGCCTGCAGGGAAGAGCGTCCCCACAATCAAAAACCCCTCAAGCGAGGGGGAATCTGACAAAATCTGCTACATCGGCCGCATCCGTCTAAACCTTCGATACACGGTGCCATAAATCAACTTGGCATCTTCGAAGAGGTGGACGGATAAAAACCAAATAGCATCTGCCCCGAACCTCAGGCACGTGACGTCCTAACGTCGCAGGCCGCCGTTCGGAGGGGAACAGGGGACTACCCGCCATGGATTGACCGAGCAGGGAAACTGCTCGGTGGCCTCCTGATGAGGGCTTCGATCCTTGGCGTAGATGGGTAGGGGACTACCCGCCAGGGATTGACCGAGTAGGAAAGCGGCTCGGTGGCCTCTTGATGAGGGTGTTTACCGCCGAAAACGGAGATGAACCGGGATGGGTCGTCTTGCCTGAATTTGTGGGCATATACTATTTGGATTTATCTATCCACCTCTCCGAAGATGTCAAGTTGATTTATGGCACCGTGTATCGGAGGTCTGGACGGATGCGGCCGTTGTAGCAGACTTCGTCAGATTCCCCCTCGTTTGCGGGGTTTTTTGATTGTGGGGCCGATCTTCCCTGCAGGCGCAAGCCCCTGCAGTTAATTACGTTACCGCATTGTGGTAACCACTTTCTCCTGCTCCAGAAGTTCACTTCATGTCGTGTGTGTTTGTTTTATTTTTGGTTGCCCGTTGATTGTATACGGAGACTAATTTATGTTGTCTCCCGTAGGGCGTAGATTAGTCTGAATCCGTATATTCTTAGATTTGGATTTGGTTTGATTTAAGGATCGTTAATCTCAAACAAATTAAGATCAACTTAAATGTTTGTTAAGGATACATTAGTCCAATTTTAGACTAAGATCTACTTAATAAGGTTTTATAGTCATTCAGATCCAACAAAAGAGCATTTGGGCTCTATTGTCTTAGTTTAAGGACATTACGGTCCATATCGTTTTGGGAGTACACCAAAAAGTTGTTGGTTGTCGGGACCCACCACCTCTCTGAAGACGTTGAAGAATTACAACGACATGTATCAGAGGTGCGGGGAGATGTATCCTTGAACCAATTTCCAGATTGAGGGGAGATGTGGGATGAACATCTTTTTAGATACCATCTATTAGGAGATCATTAGTCATCTTTGGGACTAAGATTGGTTTGGAGAGACCTGAGCATAGAGGGGCTCGGTTGATTAGTGATCAAAGAGGTTTTAGCCTCGGGAGACCTGGCTAATTTGGGTTAAGGTTGATGTGCTATAGTTACCCCATAGTGCTAAGCACTGAATCAGTGTTAAACACTGGACTTTGGAGGCGCTCACGTGGGAACACGTGAGACGCCCCAAAGTGGGAGCCGTTCCTTGGGTTTATTCCCTTATATATATATATATATCTATATATATATATATATGTATATATACATATATATATATATATATGTATATGTATATGTATATAAGTGCTAAGCACTTGGCTCACGTGTAAGCACATGAGGCGTCCGAAATGGGAACTGTTCTCTGGATTTTATTCCTCTTTCTTTTATAAGTGCTAAGCACTTAATTCATTAACGCTCATGTGCAAACATGTGAAGTACTTTCAAAATGCGAGCCCTGCCTTTAGGTTTATTCCCTTTTCTGTATAAATGCTTGGGGGTCACGTGGGAACACGTGACTACCTTAAGAGGCACTTCTTGTTCTTCCCTTTAGACTCTTGCGTGTGAATCATCAGTCTTTCCCTCTATGTGCATGAAGATCTTGATCTTATATCAATGATGCTGAGATTTGACTTTAGAGAATTTCAAGTCTCTTGTTTTATAAGAATTAAATTCTTATATAGGATTAAACCCCAGTTTTATCAAAGGAATTAAATTCCTATATACTTTTGTAAGAATTAAATTCTTTGAATTTAGTTCTTTCCCCTAAGTTTTGAATCTGTATAAAAGAATCTCCCCGATGAGAATTAAATTCTCAACTTGTGAGGAGATCTGCTTCTGCAGACCTCAACCAGAGGAAGAACTAAGTTCTTCGATGAAGGGTTAAACCCTTAAAAATGTAAAAAACAATCTTTTGTTTTTTTTAACCTAGTGTTTCAAAGGAACAAGGCTTTTCTTTTGAGAATTAAATTCTATGATCACTGTATATTCTTTTAGTCACTGGGGAGTTTTCTCTCTGCATTTATCTATTTCTTTATATTTTTTCTCAAAGCTTATGGGGGTCTCCTCTTTATTAGAGAATTGAATTTTCTTTCTATCTATCCTCCCTTTTTCCTCATTTTGCTCCTATTTATATGAGAAGAAAAAAAATTAATTTGTTAAGAAAATCCCTCATTGAGAGATAATGATTGATTCTATGATCTTTTAGATCAATCGGTGAATTTTATTCACCGTTGGATTTTAATCCAAAGGCTCTCTGTGTAACAGAGAAGATTTCTTATTTGTTTAACAAGATTATGAATATCTTGTTAGTTTTAACAAGATCAGAAATATATTTTCTTAATATAGAATTTAATTCTATCTCGTTAGTTTAACATAGAATTTTATTCTTATTATATGAATATCTTGTTAGTTTAACAAGATTAGGAAAATATTTTCCTATAATAGAATTTTATTCTACCAGATGATCACCGTTAGATCTTAGATCCAACGGTTCCTTATTGAGTAGAATTTAATTCTACATAGGGAAGTGCACTCACGTGAACACAATTGCCAGGCTAAAACAGCCTCACGTGTTTAACACGTAAGGCTGTTTTAGCCTGGCAATTGTGTTATAGGCGCTCACTTATTAAACGCGTGGGGCTATTTTAGACTAGTAATTGTTTTAATTGATGTTCCTATATGCGTTGCATATAGGCACTCATGTGTTAAACACGTGGGGTTATTTTAGCCTAGCAATTGTTTTAATTGCTGTGCCTATATGCGTTGCATATAGGCACTCACGTGTTAAACACGTGGGGTTGTTTCAGCCTAGCAATTATTTTAATTGTTGTGCCTATATGCAACGCTACATATAGACACTCACGTGTTATACACGTGGGGCTGTTTTAGCCTAGCAATTGTTTTAATTGTTGTGCTTATATGTGTTGCATATAGGCACTCATGTGTTAAACACGTGGAGCTGTTTTATCCTAGCAATTGTTTTAATTGTTGTGCCTATATGTGTTGTATATAGGCACTCACGTGTTAAACACGTGAAGCTGTTTTAGCCGAGCAATTATTTTAATTGTTGTGCCTATATGCGTTGCATATAGCCACTCACGTGTTAAACACGTGGGGCTGTTTTAGTGAAGAACTTTCCCTCATCCCCTTTTTTATAAGGGAACAAATGCTCTCCAGCGTTGCTCTCACGTGGCTTGCACGTGAGTGCAACGCTGTCTGCCCTCATAGCCGTTGGATTGCTTAGGGGAATGGGAAGATGAACCGCTCCCCATCATGTCTTATAAATGCAGGGGTATTTGCCTCTGAGAAGACCACCGTTCTTTCATCTTCTTCCTTGCTTATTTTCTTGAGAATTTAATTCTCTTCTTCAGAGCTTAGTTCTCTGCCTTGGATCTTTCAGAGTTAAACTCTGCAAAAAGAACTCTTTTGCGTAGGGATCCTGACCACCATTTGTCTCTTAGGAACAAACAACCATTTTCTTTTAATTTTTAATTAATCCTTTTTTTTATCGCAAGAGCTTTGCTCTTTTCTGGGACTGATTTCTTAAAGATCCAAAGCACACATTTTTTGTAGATTTTGAAGTCTTGAATCAATGGGGATTGTTAATCCTTCTCTTAGGGTTTTACCCTGTCACCGATCTTTATGATCCTTGGAATTTAATTCCACTTTCTTTACCTCCTTGCTATGAGGGTTTTCTGGGATTTAATCCCTTTATTAAAGGAATTTAATTCCTTGTTCACAGAGCTTGGCTCTGAGAGAGACTTAGATATTTTTGGGAATCTTATTCCCTAATGCTCTCGAATATTTGAGGGTTTTAATGCCCCTAAAGCAGATTTGAATATGTCGTGCTTTTAGCAGAACTTGCTTCAAGAGTTTGTTTAAACTTTACTATTCCCTTGATGAGAATCCTTTTCAATTCTCTCAATGATTATTTTGCCTCATCATTGGTGAGCCGTCATTTAGATTTTATGGGGTCCATTGATTTTGCAATCAGTGGTCCCATGGAACAAACATCCTGTCGTTTTCTTCTGTTAAATATATATATATATATATATAGGTTTTATTAATAGTTTTTCTTTCCCTTATTTTAGGAATAATGGTTTTAGTTCCCTACTTTCCTTATACTCACTCAGATGCCGCTTTTTCGCAATTCGCCGTCGGACGAGAAAGTTATGACAATGATCATGGCACATGACAGGGACTGCACGAGTCTACTCTTATGGGGAGTTTGGTATGGTCACAGCATGCGAGGCCGCCGTAGCTTTACTTGTGAAATGCCAACAGAGCCCCTCCACCCAATATCGCTGATGGAACGCCCGCAAACCGCTTATGCAGTGGAGGTGACTAACTGGACACCTACAGGCCGGCTTGAGCCATCGACAACTGGGATACCTAACCAGCCCCTGCTGGCTATATATATTCTGGGGCGCCGTATATATCAGGGCGAAGCCTGACCCCGGGGACAAGTTTATAAGGTAGGCGTTACCCCCGTCACCCAGTAGGCTACCTTCCCTGGGCTCGATACGTTCTTTTCGCCCACCGTACACGGTTACAGAAGGCTGGGCTGTATCAAGCGGTGTACGTGTCCCTATTTCATTATCAGGCCCCTCACGTCTGGTGGGTTAAAACTTTTCTAAACCAATGGAATCTTCCCACAACCTTTTTGCTAGGGGATTGCGAAGTCTCGATTTCACTGGAAGAGTTCCGCGAGATCTCCGGATTGCCAATCAGGGAAGAGCATTATGAAGAGTTGCTGCCTCCCGACGAGTATGTGTTGCGACCCGTGCCTGCTATGCTTGACGGCCTGATGACTAAAAACACCGTTCTCCATAAGTACCCAAGTCTAATCAAAGCTCTGGGTATTTTTGCGAAA
Organism: Agapanthus africanus; assembly: GCA_030015575.1. NCBI lineage: Eukaryota > Viridiplantae > Streptophyta > Magnoliopsida > Asparagales > Amaryllidaceae > Agapanthus > Agapanthus africanus. Next base: position 519,727,565 of record JASDDO010000001.1, on the reverse strand, counting down.
CTGGTCATGACGTTAGAAGGGCAAGGCGTCACCTTTGAGACCTTCATTGCCTGCTTTCTCCATGGAGACGCTTTCTCCAAAGAGGCTCCAAAGTTCGCGAATATCAATGACCCTCTTGGGTTTGGGTTGAACAAATTGCCGGCCAAAGAAGAAGATTTACCTCAGTTCTATATTCCGACCTCGTCGGCTGTTTCCTTTTATGCGATTGCGGCTCCCGGCATGGACGAAGAAACCTTCTTCGTTGACTTCATCAGTCTCTGGCTCAGTTAGTTTGCCATACCGACGTATCGACGCTTTATGAGAGCCTCCGTCTTCTACTTCGCTCATCGTATAGCTGGAGGGGCACGATTGGCCGTTGGTATTGCAGGCTTGTCGCACTTATATCATGGATTAAGCGTTGCGGCCAATACTTCGACCCCAGGCACGGATATTGTGAATTTCTCCCTGCACCACTTCATGTCGTGGATCGGATGCATATATTGGGAGCATTTGCTGCTCACCGGCGGCCAGATTTTTACGACTCCTATACCTTCCCACGAGTTATGAGGTTGGTGGATGCTTTCGCTCCCGATCCGACTCAGTTAGGGGCCCTCCGCGTGTTGTTTAACCCATACTCGAACGAGGGCGGGATGGTTTTTAGTGATCGAGTCCTATCTGCTCCCGCGGGGCCCATTCAGCAGCTGTTTGATCTGTCAAAGGGTGGAGCGACATCTCTAAAGCCCAAAGAGATTATGCACTTATACTCGATTAGGCCAGGATATTTCGTGTTTCGTCAGAATGACACGGTTCTCTTTATGCGGTATAATCCGCACCGCTTTGCCAAGCAATTGGGCTATAACCAGGGCATCCCTCTTGAGGCGTTTTTAGTTGAGCCCACTCTGTCTTTGGAAGTCATTCGTGACGTTATCCATCATTTCATGCGGTTGAACACCGGCTCCAGTTTCATAATCCTAGAGTCTGACTATCTTCCAAGATCTGTAGGGTCTTTTACGGGTTGGTATCGCCATTGAGTTGGTCCTGTCATTGCAGAGGAGATGCGGGTACTCTTCGAATGTATAGTTCCAGCTCCGCCTCAAGTCACTAGCGCTCCGTTGCGGTCGCGGTTAGTGGTTTGTCCTCCATTAAGGGATAGTGGTCCAGTACTTATCTCCAAAGCCGCCGAAATAGAACCCACCTCTTGTACTATCGGTATGCCGGTGCATACAAGAGCCGAAGTAAAGGCTTCTAGTGAAGTGCCAGTGGTAGTGTCACCGGTTTCGGTGTCACCAGCGGTGGTGTCACCAAAGGGGGATACCGGGAGTGAAGTTGGTCAACGTCATGCCAAAGCGCCGAGGGGGAGGAAGCGTTCTTCTGCTAGTGCTAGCACGACTTCTGAGAGGAGGAAGAAATCGGTTGCCGGCTTACTCGACACCCTGCTTGAGTCCGAGCCATTTATTCAGGACGAACCGATCGCCGTGGTAGAGTCGGATGCCTGTCTTATCTATCCTGGTTCGTTTGCTGAGGAGGTGATTGAAACTTTTTCTTAGTTTGGGATGTAAAAGCTAGTATCGAATTAATTGTTTCCCGATAACGGTTTCATTTGATCGATAATAGTATCTTGTATCGGTATTTAGAAAATTGTATAAAGAAATCACAACTAAAGAATTATATTTGACCGCAATCAATTACGGTGTCAGTTGTAGATCGTAAGCGAGTGCGGATCGTCCACAGGGATTGTGTGATTCGTTTCTATGTTTAATTTGTTTGAATTGAAAAGTTAATCGAAAAGAAAAGAAAGCATGATTCAAGATTTATCAATTGTTTCAAGTGTCACTATTCTATTCAAGAATTCAAGAAAATGATAAACAATCGAGAATCAGGTTTCGATGATTTTTCCAACCAAATGTCAAGAATCTAAATGAGGCTCGTAGGAATCGATCGGATCTATAGACGTGATGTAATCATCAAGATATCGTGTTCTTGTCCTTCGAAGAATTGATACTAGATCGATGATGATCGACGAGAGTTAGGGCTTTCTCGTGAAACTAGGGTTTCATCATTTAACCCTTGTTCTTTCGTCGATATCATTCACATTCTAGCCTCTAGCAATTTCAAGAAACGATCGCAACTCCCCAATTTCGAGCGATATCAATCAAGAAAGCATCGCAACAAAATTGGGTTGTCGATTCTTGAACTTGCTAGGGTTTACAAAACTTGTAGGAATCAAGAATTATTTTCAGATATATTACATCATCATTCTATTGATCGTCTCGACTCCTCGACGAGCGGAGTTTATTCACACATCATCACACAGAAAGCATTCAAGAATTGAAAAGATATCATGATGCAAGAATTTAAAGAAAACAAGATAAAAGAATATCACCTTTTATTTATATCAACAATTTGATTACAGTCGCTCAAGAACTACAAGAGGAAGAACTAAATTGTCGATCTGGCGTCGCTTTTCTCCGTGAGTCGTGGATCGGCTCGGACCACTTGCTCTGTTGAAGATCGGCTCCGCTCATAAAAGGTTGCAAGGCTTCTTGCTTGATGGGGTACTCGGGATCTTGGCTTTTGATTGGAATTAGAGTTAGGGTTTCACACAAGTCTTCTCACTAGACTTGTGGAAGAAGATGAAGAAAGAGAGTGAATGGATCTATTGAATGAATAGAATTCCAAAAGATGATCCCTTCAATGCATCCTCCTTTTACAAGTGAGCCTAGGGTCTTATTTATAGATCACCCAAACCCTAGGTCTAGGTTTGAAATTACAATTCCCTCTAAAAGTTTGTTGAGGCTTCTAGAAGATAGTTTGTTAGGAGTTTAGCTTAGGCTTTAAGCTAGGATTAATTAAGCTTAGAAACCCTAGTTTGTTGATCTGGCAGAAGTCTCTGGAGTCTTCTAGAACTTGAAGTACATTTCTGAACTGTAGCCACTGAGAAACGAATTTTGATGCAAAAATGAGGTGCTAACTCCTTGGACCCACCGCGGATCCGCGGCGCAAGCAGGTTCCTGCCGCGGATCCACGGCTCTTTATGGGGCTTGGGCTTTGGGCTTTCTGGTGTGGTCTTAGGATGATATTTGGGGCTTCATGTGATATGTTGAATTGTATTTGCCCCTTTGGATTGCTACCAGAACTGAAATCATTGAGTTGGCGTAATGTTTTGATCAACACCATGTAAATTTTGGCCTTTCTTCTGGATTTTTCTGCACAGATCTCAAAACAAGTGTTGCGCAATATAGGGATGATGCGATGCCATGAAATGCAGTCAATTTCCTTTATAGTGCCGGTTTTAGAGTCTAACACATGCAATCTGATATTTTGCGACAGTTTTGCTAATATGTGAAATATGAATACCGTACACTTCTAAATGAATGCAAATGATAGGGAAATTGCCGGTTAAAAGATGCAATATTTTCGACTAATCAGGAGTTCGCGCAATTGGCTGAGGCTTTAAGGTGCTCACAAGATAAGACCGAGAACGTGTGCGTCCCGAAAAAGCCCTACCCTCCTGTTATATTCTATGACGTTGATCCATCATTACGGCGGGTATATATGGGTCCTTTGTTAATGGAAGACGAACGGGTCCTCAAACAGCCCATAACGGTTACTTCTGAAGATGAGCTTGCCTTAAAGACAGGTAGTCATTCATCTGCGCTTGAATCTCGGCGAGCATATTTAGCCAGAAAGGAAAAACGTCTTGAAAAAGCCATTCTTTAAGCTCCTTGGCGCATTGGTATGCATCTTTCTCATGTCCTTCTTTTAGCGAATAGTCTGTATTACTTTTATGTCTTCTCATTTTTGTGAAAACATTGCAGGGACTTCGGCGGCGAAAGAGAATTTGAGTCCAGATTGGGCCATAACTGTGGACTCTACAAATATCTCCTGTGATGTACCGGCAGGTGTATGGGAGATTATTAAAGCTGCTACTCTTGCTGTGGAGCTTCCGGTGGTAACTTCTGTTCCTTCAGTGTATATTCCTCCAGCAGAGGTGACTTCACCAGCCACAGATCCCATGGACATCTCTAGCGACGCACCGAAGGGTATAGAAGAGACTGCTGAAGCCATTAGTCCTGTCTTGGAGCTCCCGGTGGCGACTTCCATCCCTTTAGTATCTACACTTTCAACAGAGGTGATCTCGCCGGCCATAGATCCAATGGATCTCTCTAGTGGCGCCCTGGAGGGCGTGGAAAGGATTGCCGAGACCGTTGTCCTCTCCTTGGAGCCTGAAGTGGCGGCTGTTGTTTCTCAATTGGAAGCTGCCACGCTGGCACATATCCCCAGTGATGTACCTGAGGGTGTGGAGGAGCCTGTCGAAGCTGCCATCCCTCCAGTTCAAGGAGGGCGAAGTATCGAAGGTAAACTTCTACATTTCGTTTTAATGGCCCCTCTGTTATCTGAACTCTTCTATCCTTCAGAATTGCGGGAATTGGCAGCTTCCATCATGGATCTATCTCTTAGGAAAACCTTCCAGCGTTTGCTTGATATGGCTACCCCACAGGCGATACCTCCGCAAAGCATAGTCCTTTCTTCTGGGCAAGGTTGGTGTTCTTTGATCCCTTTTATTTTTTTTTTATTTTTTTATAATGACGCTAATATGCGCTCCACAGTTCTGGAAGCTGATGACGATGTCGAGATCCTCGATGGGCCTGGGGATCTCTCAAACCTCTCTTGCGTGACTGTGGGTAAGTAAGGCTCTATCTTTGGCATTGTTTTGGCTATTTCATGTTCGTAAATCTCACCGACTGTTCATAAATCTTGACAGCTCTGCCAACCCTAACTCCGTTAGAATCTTGGATTCTCATGCTACCAGGCCCCTATACCCGGCGTGTGTCTGAAAGAATGGCGAAACAAAGCATTTACTCCCTGACGGATCTTATTGAAGACCTTCGCGCTGTTACCTCTGTCACGGCCGAAGAATTTGCTATCGAAGCCAATGCTTCCTTATCCGTTCTCGCCACCTATCATGACGAAGCATTAGTGCACGTCTGGGTTGAGTATTGTCGCCGAGTGGAGGTCTGCCTACACGGGCTCGAGTGCATCCGCCTTCCCTCCGACATCTTGACTGTAAAATCGAGTCTGCAGGGATGGATCAAATGGTGCGCAGCCAATCTGTAGTCATGTGAGAAGAGGCTCAACTGGAAGTTTTCGGAGAGGGAGTTAGCTTCGAATGCTTTGGGGGAACTTCAGGCTCAGCTTACTGCCAAGACTACCCGCGCGTACGAAATTTGGCGAGTGCTTCAAGAAACTATTAGAGAGGTGGTGGCTCTTGACAATGCTGTTATCTTTACCCGCGAGATGGTTGAATCCCATAAAGTCGCCGAAAGGGAGCTTGAGAGTCGGTTTGCTTCATATCAGACTCAGTAGACTCAGGAGGGTACCCGTCTTGCTGCATTAATGAAGCTTGAAGCCTAGGTCCAACTGAAGAATGACGAACTTACTAGCCTATTGCATTGTCTGCTGGCTTAAACATTTTTTTTGTTGTATATTCTCTTCCTTCTTCTTTTCTTTTTTTGTACTCATTCATGAATAGAAGTATCCTGTATTCATTTTGATTTATGAATAAAAGACATATTTTCTTCTTACTAGCGCTTTTCTTTCTTTTGCTGTCTTGATTTTGTATAAAGTAGTTTATATACTCATTGCGGAGTTTATAGTTTATTCACTCATCCTGGATTCTCTAGTTTATGAACTCATTTCGGAGCTTGTAGTTTATTCACTCATCCCGGAGTCTCTAGTTTATGAACTCATTTCGAAGCTTGTTTAGTTTACCTCCCTTGGGTTTATAGGCAAACTTGTCCTAATGTCACAGTTAAGCCCTGCTCTTTACGACAGAGGTCCATTAGGGTCTGTGGTACTAGGGTTTTATTCGTCGTACCCTCGCGTTGGCTGATGCATTCTTCGATATGCAATCTTGCTGTTTGAGTAGCCCCGCGATTGCCATGTCTCTGATCCCTTCGGGGGCTGGACAAGATGTCTTCAAGTAATCTCCCAGGTCATATTACTGTCGGAAGAGTAAGCGTTAAGGATTTTCCATGCCGCTTTTTACTTGAGGTTAGGCTCAATTTAGGAGCCCCGATGAGTCATAACCACTCTGCGCTGGTGTGGGATGGTCTTCGATAGTCTTTCAGATTTTATTTGAGTTGCCGTCAAGACCCTGAAGCCAGGGATTTTCCTTTGCTTCGTTTGTTGGCATTGCATCTGCTGTAACGAGATGAATGTCGAGGTTGTCTGTGAACCGTCGTGGCTTGGAACTAAGGACTTTGCCATGGCTCCGTTTGTTTTGACCTTGGGGTGGTTGTTGACGTCGCATATGCATCCTGCTGGAGTGAAAGGAAACGCCGTTGTTGATCTCTAGGTTATCTGTGAACCGTCGAGACCTGCAACTAGGGACTTTGCCATGGCTCCGAGGTAGTCAAACTAGAGACTTTGCCACGGCTCCGAGGTTTTGACCCTGGGATCGGTTGTTGACGTTGCATCTGCATCCGCTGGAGTGAGAAGAAACGCTATTGTTGATCTCTAGGCTGTCTGTGAACCGTCGAGATTTGGAACCAGGGACTTTGCCATGGCTCCTTTTTGTTGACGTTGCGTCTGCATCCTGTTAGAGTGAGAAGAAACGTCGTTGTTGATCTCTAGGCTGTTTGTGAACCATCAAGATTCGGAACTAGGGACTTTGCCATGGCTCCGAGGTGGTCTCTAGGTTGTTGGTGAACCGTCGAGGCTTGGAACTAGAGACTTTGCCATGGCTCCGAGGTTTTGACCCTCGGGTCGGTTGTTGACATCGCGTCTGCATCCTGCTGGAGTGAGAAGAAACGTCGTTGTTGATCTCTAGGCTGTCTGTGAACCGTCGAGATTTGGAACTCCCTTTGACAGAGCCCATTGGGAAAATGCGGTTCCCTTTTTGTTTATGCCCATGGATTGTATACAGGGGTTGATGTGGATTCACCTGCAGGGCAAAAGTTTCATCATTTTCATTCATTTTTTTTAATTTCTTTCCACGATGCTCTATCATTTCAGTTTTTTATATCGCGAAAGCCGCGATTTCCCAATCATTTCGGCTGTTTTTATCGCGGTGCCCAATCATTTCGGCCATTTTCTTTTTACTCTTGTTTTTTATTGCGAGTTGCCCAAACATTTCGATTGCTTTTATATGCATATATTTTGCTCTCTGATTTTTATTGCGAGTTGCCCCATCATTTCGGCTATTTCATATGCATTTATTTTTTCTCGCTGATTTTCGTTGCGAGCATGGAACTTGAGATCTGATACCAATCTTAGCATCAGCATCGCTGCGACTGGAATATTTTCATGAGCGAATCACCATTTGCCGTGAAAGGACTTGGAATTTTCTATCGATTTAGGCATCAGCATCGCTGCGACTGGAGTGTTGCCAGGAGCGAATTATCATTTGCTTTTGCTGATTTGAACAAAGGAGGCTTAGCAAACAGGGTTAAGATCCTGCCAACTAAGGCTTTTTGACTTCATGAGCCGTAAGGGTCTCATAAAAGTATTTCTTCCTATAAGTCGTGAGGATCTTGTAGGTGTATTTTCTTCTTAGGAGTCGTGAGGACTCCTAAGTGATATCTTCTCTCGTAAGCCGTAAGGATCTCACAGAGTGTTTTCTCCTTGCAAGTCGAGAGGACCTACAAGTGTTGTTTACGAAATGAGGAATTTCGCGCCATTGGTGGAACTGGGCGATGGAAAGTTTATTTATGTTCGTGGATTATATATAAGGATCAATATTGACCGCCTGTAGGGCAATTTGAGAAATGTGATGGCTTAAGAACAAGTTCAGGTTCCTGTATCTTAAGACTTTGAATCCTATGAGCCATGAGGGTCTCATAGGGGGAGTTCTCCTTACGAGTCGAGAGGATCTCGTAAGTGAAAATTTTACAAGATTGCGCCCTTTCAGGTTTTCATAAGCTCGTCGGTAGCCCTGCTGTTTTTACTCAAGGCGCCCTTTCGGGTTTTCATCCGTGCCCGTTTCACTTGTGGACGTACCGTTTTTTTAACAACAAGATTGCGCCTTTTCAGGTTTTCACAAGCTCGCCGGTAGCCTTGCTGTTTTTACTCACGGCGCCCTTTCGGGTTTCATCAGTGCCTATTTCGCTTGTGGACGTACCGTTTTTATTTTATTTTTATTTTTATTTCAAACCCCTCTGTTTGCCAATGGAACTTAGGGGGGTTCGCTGTCGGGGTAGCTGTGTAGCCAGCGGAACTTGAGTTGTAGTCCTCACCGCTGGGACTTGTGGACTTGAATTCCACTATCGCCATATTTGAGGCGACGTATTTAGTTTAAGGACATTATGGTCCATTGTTAGTTTAGGGACATTTCGGTCCGTTGTTAGTTTAGGGACATCTCGGTCCATTGCCAGCTTCGGGGCGAAGTTTTGCCGAATACCACTTATAGAGTTTGGACTCAGGAAGATAGCGAGCGGACATGAGCGTCGTCATCTATCATTAACCCGAGCCGTGACTTGTCAAGCATAGTATTTCTTAAGGAACCGACCGTTTATTGGCCGGAAGGGTCTTTCGCCATGCATATCCATGAGCAAATAGGCCCCACCTTGGTGGACCTTGTCTATGATGTACGAGCCTTCATAGTTTGGCTCGAATTTCCCCCGCTTTGCACGGTTTGGGATCATAGGTCTTTTTACGACTAGCACGAGCTCGCCTTGGCCGAATGTTCTCGGCCTAGTCAGTCTTTCATATGAGCACGTCATCGTTGCTTTGTAAGCTTCCAGGTTTTGCTGTGCTATGAGACGAGTTTCATCGAGGGCATCGAGCTCCTCAAGCCGAAGATGGGAATTTTCTTCATCCGTCAGCTCATGTCGAACCGCCACTCGTAGAGAGGGTAGTTCTATTTCTAAGGGAAGTACTGCTTCCGTGCCGAATACCAACGCGAATGGTGTTTTATTCGTGGCCTTTTTGAACGTGGTTCGATACTCCCAGAGAGCTTCATGCAGCCTCTCATGCCAATCCTTTTTATTTCTAGACACCGTTTTCTTTATGATCTTTGTCAAGATCTTGTTGAAAGCCTCAGTTAGACCGTTAGCTCGGGATTATAGAATGAAGAGTATCTCCAATCTATATTATGCTGCTGCGCGAAGCGGCTGATCTTATGGCTTCTGTAGGCTGGCCCGTTATCGGAGATAATCTGTCGTGGAGTGCCAAACCGATAAATGACGTGAGTTCTGATGAAATGGAGGATGTTCTCCGTATTTACATCCCTTAGCGGTATTGCTTCTGCCTACTTAGAGAAGTAATCGGTCGTTGCCAATATGAACCGATGTCTTTTAGATGACGTTAGTTCGATGGGCCCAATTATATCGGTTCCCCACATTTCGAACGGCCAACTAGCTAGTGTTGGGTGTAGCGGATTCGGTGGTGGATGAAGTCCCAATGAATTTGGCACGAGTGACACTGCTTCGCATATTCGAGGCAGTTCTGAATCATCGTGGGCCAATAGTAACCCATTCTTTTGATCTTCAGCTCCATCTTTGACCCGGCTTGATGAGAACCTCAGAGTCCGTCATGAGATTCTTGGACGACTGTCCTTGCTTCTTCCGGTCCCAGGCACCTTAGCTACAAACTGTTGAACGGTATCTTATATAGAGTATCATTGACGAAGGCAAAAGACAGAGCTCGTTTCATGAACTGATGTCTCAAAAATGTGTTTTCGGGTGGTCGATGGGATTTGAAGTAGTCTATGAAGACCTCTCTCCAATCCTTAGCCTTTTCTTCGTCCTCTATTTGGAAGGCTGCTTGATTGGTCGCTTCCTTTTTTTCAGACGACTCCGGAGATATTTCTGCTGGTGCGAGAATCCGACGGGTTTGCACAATGATCCTTACGTCATCAAGGTTTTCGTCATCCAGTTCCTTAGCAAGCTTGGCTAATGCATCCGCCTTGCTATTTTCTGCACGCGGTATACTTTCCAGGATGTAGGAGGGGATCTGAGTCAGCAATTGCTGCACTCTTTCGCCATATTTTACTAACTCTGGCTTGCACGTCTGGTAGTCGCCATTTACTTGGCTAACGACCAGCTGGGAGTCTTCATATATGAGGAGGTTTTCGATCCCCATGTCGATAGCGATCTCAAGACCTGCTATCAAAACTTCATATTCCGCTTCGTTGTTTGTTCTTGGCTCCGTTAAGGAAAGGGCAAAACGCGTTATCCCACCTTGTGGAGTTACGAAGATAAGGCCTACCCCAGCTTTGATTATGGGGGTGTTGTGATTTCGCTTCTTCATGGACGATGCCCCATCGAAGTAAAGTTCCCATTGAGGGTTATTTTCCTCATCCTTTGTGTCGAACGCATGTTCATCCGGCAACTCGCAATTTAGGGGAGAGTCGGCAGGTATCGGATGTTCCGCGAGGAAGTCAGCGATGACTTGGCCTTTCATTGCCTTGAGAGGTCGATATGTAATCGAGAACTCCATTAAGAGGAGGGTCCATTTGGCAAGCCTTCCTGTTAGTATGGTTCTTGACATCAAATATTTGAGAGGATCTACCTTTGATATGAGATGGACCTCATGCGCCAAGGCATAATGTCGAAGCTTCGTTATCGCGAAGATCAATACCAGACAATGCTTTTCGATAGGGGAGTACGTTGTGACTCTTCCTCACTGCGTCTTCTTCATCCTGACGTCGATGCTTGGCCCCCGTTTCATGTTCTCAGTCAGCTTTGCTCTTTTGAAAAGTTTCGTTCAGCAGCCTGTCAATTAGGCCTTCTGGAAGCTCTGGGGATTTTGGCATCGACCCTGCCCCCAGTTCCTCTGCGTTGCTTTCCGACTCCGAGGGAGTTTCTTCATTATTTAACGACGAATGAGAAACCATGTGGCAACTTGCTACATAATCTTCGGTTTCTTCTGACGAGCCATTACCTTCATCATCATCACTGTCTCCGTTCTCAAGGATATGGTTGAGAAACTCTTCGAGTGTGACTGGGGTCCATGCCTTCTGGTTGTATTCCTCCAGCGTGTCGATATATTTTTGCAGGTCTGTGCGCTTGTCGTCAGGCTGTACGGGCTTCTTGGTCTTCTTCTTTCCCTTCGAAGACTTTGAAGGCTTGACCTGGGTGTTTTTCCCATCGCTACCAGCTTTCGGTGTTGGGCGCGGTTTAAGCATCCCCTCAATGATCTTGGGCTCCAGCGAGCTTTTCCATTTGATCGCCGGACATGCTTGAAGATCCTTCAGTATTCTTTTAGTTTTAGCTGAAAGGACCACTTCCCAAGGAGCTTCTTCTACAAAAGAGCATGATGCCCCCGGCATATCCACCTTTTTAGGAGCGTGCCTCTGTGGCGGGTTCACCCTCCAGTTTTCGGACAGCTCGAATTTCCCTTGACGGTATTGGTCCTCGGCCCAGTTTTTGAAGACGTAGCAATCCTCAATTGGGTGGCCCACTGCTCTGTAGTAAGAGCAGTAGTTAGGACTGTTGACGTCACCAGGCTGTAGTGGACGTCTCGGATCTGGCAGTGTGATGAGTTTGTTGCGCATTGCCAGTTCGAACAATCTCCTCGTTTTATCACGGGGGAATAAGTAAGCATGTCCTAGCTTCTCTTCGAGGGATTGGCGCGGGCACGTATTGCCTTGGTGAGCAATCGGTTTTGGGTCACTCGGTTGCTGTTGAGTGTTGGCAACGAAGGTCGCTTTCCCTTTGCTCTTTTCATTCCGATGATCCATTTTTGAAGAGAAAGGTCTGTGGCCCATCTGGTCCATTTGGGCCAGCTTGTCGATCAAAGCCTGGAAGGTGGTCAGCTTAAAGAACATCATGAACTGGGACACAGTCGCCTGAGGATTGAGAGTCCCTATGAACATGCCCACGGCAGGAGCTTCTTCGATGCATTGTTCGCATTTTGACCAGAGGTTCCTCCATCGGATTGCGTATTGAACCCAAGTCTTTCCTGGCTTCACCCTGGCATTGATTAATGTCGCGATCGGGGTGCATTCGCTTGCGCTTGCGAACCACTGTGTGAATAGTAGCTCCATTTCTGCGAATGTTTTGATGGAGTCATTTGGGAGCTCTGAGTACCATTCAAATGCTTTCTCCGACAAGTTGCCGACAAACTGGTGAAGCAGCAATTTGTCGTTGCCTCCAGTATTGCCGTATAAAGCTCTGAACTGAGCGACATACTGGTGTGGATTTCCTGTTCCCTTGCACACATGGAACTTGGGGATCGTATATCCCGGCGGGTATTTGATTTGGTCATACCAGCCCGGGTACGGTCGCCCAGTTCTGATGATTTGGTCAGCCGCTTCACTTGCCTGATGAGCTCGTATTTGTTGAGCTATGTAATCATCAATGGCTGCTTTGGAGATCGTTTCCTCACTGGCTGTCGATAAAGCTGGAAGAGGGTTTGATGTTTCCCTTCTGTCGTCCTCGATAAATATTGGTGGATCTTCGGCTGGAGGTTCTGGCTGGATCATTATTTCCACCATATCTTAGAACAGGAGCGCCATCTGTTTTATATTAGCAGCCTGTTCCGCTGCCTCCTTATCATTTCTTTTCAGCACCCTCCGCAAGAACTCCGTATCGGTCTCCTGCTCCTGGCGCTGTTCACTTGCTGATTCTGGACTTTCTTTTTGCCCGGTGAGTACTGCCATTTTTGTCAGCATCTCCTGGAGCTTTTGTCGTTGCTCCTGAGCCTTTATCAACGACCGAGTGAGTGGTCGATGACGTACGGAAGCACGGCTTTCTTCTTTCCCGGAAGCCATGTATACCGTGTGCATGATCATTCCCCCAGACTTGGGGCATTTGGGTCCAGTGCCTTTGGAATTCGCCACGGGCAGTGAAGTTTTCTCCGGCTTTCTCCTTTTGTAGGAGGTTGAAGTCGGAGGGACCGTTGTAACAAGCACCCATGTAGACGATGCCTTCCATGGTACGATAGAGGGATGGTTCTCCTCTTGCCGAGCCTTCGTTTTCTTTAGTCGACTAGAGTAGTCTTTATCGATCACAAAATCTTGGACCTTCCGCCATACTCTGTGGATTTTGGAGGACAACTGCTGAGGGGGTTGCTCCGGCTTTGCCCGCATCATATTTTCAGCAGGCGGGGGAGACTTCTTCAATATAATGCTTGCGGAGTTCTTTCGCACCCTCCTGAGCGGATCGAAATTGTTCCCAATTGAAATAGCAGCGTCAATTTCCACTATTGGAGCTGGTGGGGTAAGTCCTGAGGTGGAACTGCCCCCAGCTTTCCTCACTCGGCACCAGTGGCGATGTCGAGCATGTCTTGTAGACGGGATCTCCTCAGTTATGGAAGTGGCTTCGGCATGCCCCCTACTCTAATGAAGGGCTACTGCTGGTGCCATCCTGTTGAAGACCGACGTCCATTGAGAGGGGACGGTCAATCTTTCGAAGGCCAACCTTTTGGTAGGGGAAGCAATCTTGATGACTTCGCTGGAAGCAAGAGTTGGAACGACCAATCTTGTGAAGACCGGTCCTTTAGCAAGAGAAGCTCTGTCGACGACTTCTCTCACCGGAGCTGGAACGGCTATCCGTTTCGGGATAACCCCCTCAGGTATCGCGAGCTTCTTTGCGGGCCCACTTAAGCTTTAGTTCAGCCTGTTGAAGACTGAGGTGGAAGACTTAGACGACCCGTCGAGAGGGGCCGTGGTGGCTGCAAGTCGATCGAAGACCGACTTCTTTGGAGCTTCTTGTGGTGGCACTGGGGCATTGAAGCTTGCTGGCGGGATCATGGTCCCAAAGAACAGTCCAGTGGTGGCTTGAGTCACCTGCTCCACTGGTATTGCAAAGATGGGGGTCATTTGGGGCCCATAAGTCACTCCTCCATTAGGGGTGGAGCGAGAGTTGCTGTTGCAGGTGTAGTTGGAAGCCATTGATTTCTCTTCTCTTCTGCATAGGACTAAGACACCAAATCTTAGTCCCTTGAATTCAGGGGCAACCATATTAAACCGCGATTTGCTTACAAACACGACACACAAAGTGTGGAGTGGAAAGAGGAAAAGGTCCCACCGGGCGTGCTGGAATCTGTTTACCGCCGAAAACGGAGACGAACCGGGATGAGTCGTCTTGCCTGAATTTGGGGGCAGATGCTATTTGGATTTATCTGTCCACCTCTCCCAAGATGCCAAGTTGATTTATGGTACCGTGTATCGGAGGTCTGGAGGGATGCGGCCATTGTAGCAGACTTCGTCAGATTCCTCCTTATTTGCGAGGGGTTTTTGATTGTGGGGACGCTTTTCCTTGCAGGCGCAAGCCCTTGCAGTTAATTACGTTACCGCATCGTGGTAACCACTTTCTCCTGCTCCAGAAGTTCACTTCGTGTCTTGTGTGTTTGTTTTATTTTTGGCTGCCCGTGGATTGTATGCGGAGACTAATTTATGTTGTTGCCCGTAGGGCGTGGATTAGTCCAAATCTGTATATTCTTAGATTTGGGTTCGGTTTGATTTAAGGATCGTTAAACTCAAACAGATTAAGATCAACTTAAAAATTTGTTAAGGATACGTTAGTCCAATTTTAGATTAAGATTTACTTAACAAGGTTTTAGGATCATTTAGATCCAACAGAAGATCATTTGGGCTCTATTGTTTTAGTTTAAGGACATTACGGTCCATATCGGTTTGGGAGTGCACCAAAAAGTTGTTGGTTGTCGGGACCCACCACCTCTCTGAAGGCGTTGAAGAATTACAATGACATGTATCAGAGGTGCGGGGAGATGTACCCTTGAACCAATTTCCAGATTGATGGGAGATATGGGATGTACATCCTTTTAGATACCATCTGTTAGGAGATCATTAGTCATATTTGGGACTAAGATCGGTTTGGGAAGACCTGAGCATAGGGGGGCTCGGTTGATTGGTGATCAAAGAGGTCTTGGCCTCGGAAGACTTGGCTAATTTGGACTAAGGTTGATGTCCCATAGTTACCCCATAATGCTAAGCACCGAATCAGTGTTAAATACTGGACTTTGGAGGCGCTCACGTGGGAACACGTGAGACGCCCCAAAGTGGGAGCCGTTCCTTGGGTTTATTCCCTCTTATATATAAAAAAGTGCTAAGAACTTGGCTCACGTGTGAGTACGTGAGGCGCCTGAAATGGGAACTGTTCTCTGGATTTTATTTCTTTTTCTTTTATAAGTGCTAAGCACTTAATTCATTAACGCTCACGTGCAAACACGTGAAGTACTTTCAAAATGTGAGCGCTGCCTTTGGGTTTATTCCCTTTTCTGTATAAATGCTTGGGGGTCCATGGGAACACGTGACTGCCCTAGGAGGCACTTCTTGTTCTTCCCTTTAGACGCTTGCGTGTGAATCATCAGTCTTTTCCTCTATGTGCATGAAGATCTTGATCTTATATCAATGATGTTGGGATTTGACTTTATAGAATTTCAAGTCTCTTGTTTTATAAGAATTAAATTCTTATACAGGGTTAAACCCCAGTTTTATTAAAGGAATTAAATTCTTATATACTTTTGTAAGAATTAAATTCTTTGAACTTAGTTCTTTCCCCTAAGTTTTGAATCTGTATAACAGAATCTTCTCGATGAGAATTAAATTCTCAACTTGTTGGGAGATCTGCTTCTGCAGACCTCAACCAGAGAAAGAACTAAGTTCTTCGATGAAGGGTTAAACCCTTAGAAATGCAAAGAACAGTCTTTTGTTTTTTTTATCTAGTGTTTCAAAGGAACAAGGCTTTTCTTTTGAGAATTAAATTCTCTGATCACTGTATATTCTTTTAGTCTCTGGGGAGTTTTCTCTCTCTGCAGTTATCTCTCTCTCTTTATTTTTTCTCAAAGCTTATGGGGGTCTCCTCTTTTTTAGAGAATTGAATTCTCTTTCTGTCTATCCTCCATTTTTCCTCCTCTTTCTGCTCCTGTTTATACGAGAAGAAAAAAAATTCAATTTGTTAAGAAAATCCCTCATTGAGAGATAATGATTGATTCCATGATCTTTTAGATTAATCGGTGAATTTTATTCACCGTTGGATTTTTAATCCAAACGTTCTCTGTGTAACAGAGAAGATTTCGTGTTAGTTTAACAAGATTATGAATATCTTGTTAGTTTTAACAAGATCAGAAATATATTTTCGTAATATAGAATTTAATTCTATCTCATTAGTTTAACATAGAATTTTATTCGTTTTATTTGAATATCTTGTTAGTTTAATAAGATTAGAAAAATATTTTCCTATAATAGAATTTTATTCTACCAGATGATCACCGTTGGATCTTAGATCCAATGGTTCCTTGTTAAGTAGAATTTAATTCTACATAGGGAATTGCCCTCACGTGTTTAACACGTGGGGCTTTTTAGCCTGGCAATTGTGTTATTGCTGAACTTTCCCTCATCCCCTTTCTTATAAGGGAACAGAAGGCTTCGATCCTTGGCATAGATGGGTAGGGGACTACCCGTTAGGGATTGACCGAGCAGGGAAGCTGCTCGGTGGCCTCTTGATGAGGACGTCGATCTTTGGCGTAAATGGGTAGGGGACTACCCGCCAGGGATTGACCGAGCACAGAAGTTGCTCGATGGCCTCTTGATGAGGGCTTAGGGGACTACCCGCTAGGGATTGACTGAGCAGGGAAGCTGCTCGGTGTTCTCTTGATGAGGGCTTCGATCCTTGGCGTAGATGGGTAGGGGACTACCTGCCAGGGATTGACCGAGCAGGGAAGCTGCTCGATGGCCTCTTGATGAGGGCTTCGATCTTTGGCGTAGATGGGTAGGGGACTACCCGCCAGGGATTGACCGAGTAAGGAAGCTGCTCGGTGGCCTCTTGATGATGGCTTTAGACTTCTCTTCGCTGTTGGGGTCAAAATTTGCACCCGGTTGACCAAGTCAAAGTCAAGGTCAAGGTCAACCCTAAGTAAGCGGGCCCAATCCCAAGCAAGTAGGCCCATGCCCAAGTCGAGCCCTGCGGCCGGCTTCCCCCACGCCGAAATAAAAAATCATGTAATAAATAATTTTGATGTAATTTTTTATGCATGGTTGTAAGAAAATGGGCATGAAGCCAAATTTTTGTAAAACCCATGTCTCATGTGCAAAAGAAAAGAGCACATGAGGCATGGGATGGGCAAAATGCCATTTTGTAAAGCCCAAGGGGCTATATGTAAATGCGTAAGCCTATATAATGTTAGTTATGTATATACCCTAGAGGCCATTGTTGTACATATGATGTATATTATAATGGATGCTTGGATGTATATGGAGATGACTTTCTTGCTCGTCATGATAGTATGCTATTTGGTTTTCCTTTATCTTAACATGTTGACTTATATTAGTTTACTGTCTTACTCTCACATGTTGATAAAGCCCTTAGGATCTGTACTCGACTACTGGGACTATGATGAGATCATACTAGTGGGCCACGGTAGTCGATGAGTACATCCTATAACTGTTCCTAGTCGAGGGTGTATCGAGACAGGGCATCGATACACCAGAGTAGACTAGCGTATACGCATCTTGACCCATATGATAGGCGATGGATGATCCCATATCCATCGGTGTTTGACATCAAGGATGGTGTACGGGTGCTCAGTGGAGACTGGGTACACTGGACGAACTTGCCGAGAACTCCCAGATGGTTTTATACCTCACGTCAGATGGCAGTTCTCCAGTGACACTGGTACATGGTAGTCTGTAGACCCGAGATCGTCATAGAGTCTTGTGTGATTCCCACTGTGCTTTGATTTCCACCTTACCACGTCCAAGAGGGCGTGCAAAACAGTGGCTTTTGGGTGCAGTCCCGAATCACATGGAGGCAATGAGCGATAGGAGGGGATTCGTCTCTCCCAGTATAGGGAGTTGATGTTGTGATGTGTTCGATTGGCTATAACTGGAAGTCCCTGGCCAGGGCTGATATAGAGATTTACTGGTAAGTGTTATCAGTAGTGTCTCGACCTGTTATGAGCCTCATATCGACACGACTTATCGGTTACTGGGGTCTGACGTATACCACCCCTAGACTAGATATGCAATATATCAGACGAAGAGACCGGACTGTACGGGAGTGTTACTGATTGGATTCACAGGAGAATGTACAGGCTTGCTTGTTGATCTTCTGATCGCTCAATACCTGGGTGGCTGTTACGTTTAGCTGACCGCTTGCAGCTTGTGGGTGTTTGATATGATCATCACCTGCTACCGGTGTATTGACGATTCTTTAGAGTCCTACATAGAGGTTTCTTGACTCAAGCAAAATGGAATAGGAGCACATATGTGATATGTGCAGGACCGAGGATAATACGATATGAGATACCGTATTATATTCTCGCGATATTTTGATATGAGCCGGGTCATCGGATCAAGTGTTGATTCGATGAATCGGTACATGATATATTAGTCGATTATATTCGATATAGTCGGATTGTCGGATCAAGTGTTGATTCGATAATTTAATGTATAATTATATATGTGATATATTACATTACATTATCTAATATTGGCTCGCTTTATTGATTCATGTTCTCACCGGATAATACATTGATATATATGCGATATATGTTAATTGTATTATTTTCTTTTGTTACAAATATATATTATATATGTGATATATAATATTGTAACATGATATGATTACCAATGCAATATGTTTAGTGGAGATTAAATAAGGTTAGGGTTTAATTTGGGTTAGTTCTTTCTTGATGCTTCTAGAAGGTTTTACTTTGTTTCTAGCAAAAGATATTATGCTTGATATTTTTCTAGATATTTCTAACCCAACCCAAACCCTTCACCCTAGATTAAATCTCTACATGAGTTAGCCTTGTCATCCTTGACCATGGTTACATTTGTAATCATATTAACCATTTCATTATTCATCACAAAAGGAATTATTCATTCATATTCTTCTTCTTCTTCCTTGAGCTTTGAAAAAGCTTTTTAGGTTTTCATTTTGTGATGAATTAGAGTGAGAATTTGATAATAAAAGAGAGCATAAATCTTACTTAATCATCCTCATCTAATCTAGCCAATTAGATTAGGGTGTTCACCTTATTAGTGAGAAAGAGCTTGAGTTAAAGGAATTTCGTGGTAGATCATCGGAGAAAAAGAAGACTACAAGCTAGCATGAATCATTCGGGTTGTGGAGCCTCTCTTGAGTCCGGGAGATCGTGGATCGCGGCGAAGGGACTTCTACTCGGAGCTTATGAAGCGAAGGAGCGGACTACAAAGGTTGTAATCTCTCACTCTTAGTTGTAAAGATATTTACTTGCATGTTAAACCCTAATAATCTAGCAAAGATCTCGGCTTTGGGTTGTTCGGCACATCTAAATTTTGAATCGGGTATGGTTGATGCTTTATAGACCCTTGTATGAGTGCCTAGGAACCCTACAGTGGTATCAGAGCCTAGCTAAAGCATTAGGCGACGTATATACGAAGTTAAAACTCCGATCGAACCCCGAAACATCGAACATGACCCCCTCTCTGGAAATTTTGTAAAAATGTGATTTTTTCTGCATTAAAAATACTTAAAAAAATCAGCAGGGAATTCTAAGAATTACCATGAAACAGAGCCCAAAGTACCATGAAGTCGCCGCATAACCGCGGCAGGAACCTGCTTCCCGCGGCGGTTCCGAGGCCGAACTTTGGCATTTTGGACACGTGTCTTCAAGGTACATCCGTAGGTACTTGTACAAGATTCTGGGTATTTTTAATCTTACTTAAGTGTTGAGTGTTCTGGGGATTATTTTATAATTGTTGATTCGATCGGAAAGTTTAATTTCGTTATGTTTTCCAGATAATTTAGAAAGTATTAAAATGTTCGAACGGATATCATTAACTCACTTTTTCCCGGCACGAAAAACTTTCAAGTGTTGAATTTTTCTTGAGTTTAAATTTTTCGGAAAAACGTGCAAATAACGCGGTGGACCCTCTAGAAGAACACAAAGCTTAACTCGATTATGTGACCGTCTGAACCGCCTCTAAACCTTAGGGTTTGGGGCAGTACAGCGTTGCCACATGTGAGGCGTTGGCTTGACCCTTCTACGGCTGGACCATTGGTACTGTAACATATTCTGGGACTTTTTGAACTCCGCTCAAGAGTTGAGCTATTTAGGAAATCTTGGGTATTTGATTATTCGATCGGAAAGTTTAATACTATCTATTTATCTGGAATGTGATACAATATGTGGAATTCATATAGTTAGGCATGAAATGCGAAGTATGTGATATTTCGGATTTACGATGTCTAAAGTGATTGTGAATTCCAAATGTTGTAGTTTTACACTTTCTTTTCTGTGACCGTAAGTGTAGTATATAGTTGTATTGCCAGTTTTCATTGCTATACATCAACGACGATCGGTGTATGCATACTTACTTACGTTGATGATATGAGATATTATGTGTTGCTGTGATATGTTATATTGGATCGTCGTGTTCTGAATAGCCGGGGGTTTTATGTGAGATGAGGGTTTTTATTTTCATTCATGTAAAATTCATTTGTATGTAATATTCTTTTATTAGGGCACTTCCGGGATGAGGTTGATGTCACCAGTGTATATTATTTACTTTTCCGCATTAGGTAGACCCAAGGAGGGGAGCACAAGTAACCGAGTTCTAGGGTCCAGTGGGAGGCCATCTCGAGGGGTCGAGACCGGGTCTCTTAACCCTAGAATTGGCAGTGTTGCTTGACGCTCTCGTAGGGGTCTGGGGATGTGGGTTTGCTATTCATCGCGACCGTGGAATCTGTGTTTTATGCAGGCTAGTATTAAAAACACGGATATCCTAGTATATCCAATATTTCATATATGTTCTTCTGCTGCAATGTTCTGTGATGAGATCATATTACTGCCTGAGACGAATGCTTATACAATATATATGCTAATATATAAATATTACTGCTTTCGTTTCTACTGTGATGCTTAGGAAGCATAAGCTGATGGGATATATTAATGAGATTAATAAAAAGAAAAGAAACCTAAAATATGTTGTAGAATCAAAAACTTTATAAAAAGGGTAGCTACAGTTTTGCTTTGCATAGCGGTATATATGATATACCCCGCACCTTATTCGATGAGGAAAGAGCCGAGATCACTTCACCGGGAGTGACCTCTTTAGCTAAACTGGCAGATGCTACAAACTCGCGGTTTAGTTTTTGACAGTTTCTATAGTTCTTGCTTTGCACAGCGGTATATATGATATATCCTGCACCTTATTCGATGGGGAAAGAGCCGAGATCCCTTCACCGGGAGTGACCTCTTTAGCGAAACTAGAAAAGCCTAAAAAACACACCTTTTCAAAATCACTTGTTTCTACAACGACATCAAGTTCATTATGCTCATAGTTTTTTGAAAAACCTGCGTAGCCCTCCGTCATTTCAGATAAGTACTACTTAGTATTCGTGCTACGTTTGTTGACCATGTTAAGGCGTAGTGTGCGGTAGCTAATTAGTGCTAATCTGCTAAAACATGTGATGTGATTGGATTAGGGTAGTCGTACGACTTTATTGACCATGTTAAGGGTCGTACGAGTGGGTTTAATTCAATCGAGAAATGACGGGTTGAACTTGGCTAGCGCTTATGATTTGTTGACCATGTTAAGGTCATGAGTTGCTAGGGGCAAAAGCATTATTGGGAATTTCAAGTGTCGAAATTTGCAATGAGATTGCATACCTCCTATGAGATAGTTGGATCCCAATACCTACTGTGAGTAAGAGTTACTCCTGAGAGAGTTTTACACAGGACAATTAGCCGATCAAGTAGGTATCTAGAAAGGTGTTAACGGGGTTATGCCTCAGGGAAAACGAGGTTTATTATAATTAGGTCCGTGTGAAAGCACGGGGAACCTCCCTCAAGTACCGACACTGATCTGGCTGAAAGATTGACGAAATTGTAGGGTGTAATTAATCCTGGCTAATCTTACCTTTTAGGGTTTGAAGAAAGATTTGATAAAAACAGTGGGAGACATCCTGATTAGATAAGATAATAACCAATCTAATGTTGCAAGAGCATACGCTAAAGTGTTTTCTTCTCTCTCTCTCTCCAGGTAGCGACCATGTCAGGCCTTAATCAAGATAATAATATGGATGTATTGACTGAACCCGCTTATTATACTGAGCAGGGGATCGTTGGTCCCGTTCTTTCTTATAAGAGTTATAAGACTGAACAGGAAACATGAGAATATCTAGATTCTCATGCCGCCCAAACAAAGAACATGCATGCTGATGTATCTTCTTCGGATGTGTTAGTTATTGAAAACTGTTTCTCAGTTCACCCTACGTCCTGGGCATTAGATACTGGATCAGGATCCCACATATGTAAATTGTTACGTGGGCTACGTAAAGGTAGAGAACTGGGAAAGGGTGATCATTCCGTACAAGTAGGGAATGATGCAAGTATTGTAGCCAAAGCAGTTGGCGAATATCACCTTGTATTACCAAGTAGTAATACAATGATTCTGAATGAGTGCTATTATATACCGAACATGATGTGCAACATTATATCAGTTTCTTTATTAAGTAAAGAAGGATATAATTTTGTAGTACAGGATAATGTTATGAACATATTCCTAGATCAAAAGTTGATTGGATCGGGTTCGTTACTTAATGGCATATTCATTCTCAATCAAAATACAGTTCTTAATATACAAAACACACATAAGAGGAAAAGTTCAGAAATGAACGAATCCTTCTTGTGGTATTGTAGACTTGGTCATATCAATGCGACACGGCTAGCTAAGTTACATAAGAATGGATATTTGAATCCATTCGAATTATCATCTTATGATACTTGCCATTCATGTCTCAAAGGTAAAATGACCAAAACTCCGTTTAGTGGACACGGAGTAAGAGTTACGGAACTCTTAGGACTGGTACATAGTGATGTATGCGGACCCATGTCTACACACGCCAGGAACGGTTCTTCCTACTTCATTACATTCACTGACGATCTCTCAAGATACGGACATGTGTTCCTGATGAAACACAAGTCTGAAACTTTTGAGAAATTCAGAGAATATAAGCACGAAGTAAAGAACCAAACGGGCAAAATTATTAAAATCCTTCGATCTGATCGAGGAGGAGAATACTTGAGCAATGATTTTCTGGATTATCTAAAAGAGAATGGGATTCTCTCTCAGCTTACTCCTCCTTATACACCACAGCACAACGGTGTATCGGAAACCCTATTAGATATAGTGCGCTCTATGATGAGCACCACTGAGTTACCTATTTCCTTTTGGGGTTATGCGCTTGAAACAGCGGCATACCTATTAAATCAAGTTCCATCTAAATCAGTGCCTACAACCCCATATGAGATATGGAGGGGAATGAGACCATATTTTAAAAGATTTAAGATATGGGGTTGTCCGGCCTATGTAAAAAGGCAAAATCCGGACAAACTAGAGGCACGATCAGTTCTTTGCAAGTTTGTGGGATATCCAAAGAATTCTCAAGGATATATTTTCTACCACGCTGAGGAATAAAAAGTGTTTGTTTCTCAATATGCCACCTTTTTAGAAAAGGAATTTCTTGCAAAAGAAATTAGTGGCAAAGAGGTAGAGCTGGAAGAGGTTCCAGCACCACAAACTACAACTGATAATTTATTGGAACCAGAGGATTCAGTAGTTCCCGACGAATCCCAGCCTCTCCGCCGATCTAGTAGGGTTTCTTACCCACCTGAGAGATACTATGGTTTTCTCATTGATGGTGGGAGCGAGAATTGTATCATGGAAGATGATGACCCGACTAGTTTCGAGCAGGCCATCACGAGTGGTGACTCTGTGAAATGGCTGGATGCAATGCGATCTGAGATGGAATCCATGTACACCAACAAAGTATGGACTTTGGAAAATGCTCCTGAAGGGGTAAAACCCATTGGAAGCAAGTGGATCTTTAAAGAGAAAATTGGTGTAGATGGAAAAATTGAGACTTTCAAAGCTAGACTTATTGCAAAGGGTTTTCGTCAACGACCAGGTGTGGATTATGACGAAACCTTTTCTCCAGTGGCTATGCTTAAGTCCATCCGGATCTTACTTGTCATTGCTGCATACCATGACTACGAAATTTGGATGTTAAGACCGCCTTTCTAAACGGTGATTTAGAAGAGTGAGTGTACATGACTTAGCCAGAGGGCTTCGTAGATGGTGGGAGCAGCGGAAAAGTGTGCAAACTGCTTAAATCCATTTATGGGTTAAAGCAAGCATCGCGGAGTTGGAATATCTGCTTTGATGTTGTAGTCAAAGAGTTTGACTTCATCATAAATGTAGATGAACCTTGTATATATAAAAAAGGTTGCAGAGAGTAAGGTTGTATTTCTCGTATTGTACGTCGATGACATACTCTTGATAGGAAATGATGTTCCTATGCTGCAGTTAGTCAAGCTCTTCTTATCACAAAGATTCTCAATGAAAGATCTAGGTGATACCTCCTGCATATTGGGAATTATGATCTATAGAGATAGATCTAAACGGATACTGGGATCGTCCCAATCCAGATACATTGACACCATACTAAAGAGGTTTAGTATGGAAGAATCCAAGCGTGGGAACCAACCCACGATCTCTGGACTCACTCTCTCCAAAGAGATGTCTCCCAAGACTGATTTGGAGAGAGCTCGCATGCAAGGGATACCCTATGCTTCGGCAGTAGGCTCTATCATGTATGCGATGCTATGTACAAGACCCGGTGTAGCATACTCACTAAGTGTAGTGAGTCGGTATCAAGCAGATCCTGGAGAGAGTCACTGGACAGCTATGAAGAACATTCTCAAGTACTTACGAAGGACTAAGGAGATATTCTTGGTGTATGGTAACGGAGAACTCCAGGTGGAGTCCTTTACCGATTCCAGCTTTCAAAGTGATAAGGACGACTCTAAGTCGCACTCGGGATTTGTCTTTACCCTCAATGGAGGGGCGGTATGTTGGAAGAGTTCCAAACAGGATACCGTTGCAGGCTCGACGATGGAGGCTGAATACATCGCTGCCAACGATGCTGCCAAAGAGGCTGTCTGGATAAAGAAGTTCATTAGTGAACTTGGTGTTGTTCCATCCATTGAGCATCCAATACCTTTGTATTGTGATAACAATGGAGCTGTGGCTTTGGCCAAGGAACCCAGGTCCCATCAGAAGTACAGGCATATTCTGAGGCGGTATCACCTGATCAGGGAGATAGTTCATCGCCGGGATATCGAGGTCAGGAGAGTAGATACGAAGGACAACACTGCGGATCCACTCACGAAGGCCATTCCCCAGATACAGTTTGAGAGATTATTCGAGATGCTAGGTATGGGATACTACAACAGCTGGCCTTAGTGCAAGTGGGAGATTGTTAGTTATGTATATACCCTAGAGGCCATTGTTGTACATATGATGTATATTATAATGGATGCTTGGATATATATGGAAAGGACTTTCTTGCTCGTCATGATAGTATGCTATTTGGTTTTCCTTTATCTTAACATGTTGCCTTATATTAGTTTACTGTCTTACTCTTACATATTGATAAAGCCCTTAGGATCTGTACTCGACTACTGGGACTATGATGAGATCATACTAGTAAGGCCAAGGTAGTCGATGAGTACATCCTATAACTGTTCCTAGTCGAGGGTGTATCGAGACAGGGCATCGATACACCAGAGTAGACTAGCGTATATGCATCTTGACCCATATGATGGGTGATGGATGATCCCATATCCATTGGTGTTTGACATCAAGGATGGTGTACGGGTGCTCGGTGGAGACTGGGTACACTGGACGGACTCGTCGAGAACTCCCAGATGGTATTATACCTCACGTCAGATGGCAGTTCTCCGGTGACACTGGTACAGGGTAGTATGTAGACCCGAGATCGTCATAGAGTCTTGTGTCATTCCCACTGTGCTTTGATTTTCACCTTACCACGTCCAAGAGGGCGTGCAAAACGGTGGCTTTTGGGTGCAGTCCCTAATCACATGGAGGCAATGAGCGATAGGGGGGATTCGTCTTTCCCGGTATTGGGAATTGATGTTGTGCTGTGTTCGATTGACTATAACTGGAAGTCTCTGGCCAGGGCTGATATAGAGATTTACTGGTAAGTGTTATCAGTAGTTTCTCGACCTGTTATGAGCCTCATATCGACACGACTTATTGGTTACTGGGGTCTGACGTATACCACCCCTAGACTAGATATGCAACATATCAGACGAAGAGACCGGACTGTACGGGAGTGTTACCGATTGGATTCACAAGAGAATGTACAGGCTTACTTGTTAATCTTCTGATTGCTGAATACCTGGATGGCTGTTACGTTTAGCTGACCGCTTGCAGCTTGTGGGTGTTTGATATGATCATCACCTACTACCGGCGTATTGACGATTCTTTAGAGTCCTACACAGAGATTTCTTGACTCAGGCAAAACGGAGTAGGAGCACATATGTGATATGTGCAGGACTGAGGATAATACGATATGAGATACCGTATTATATTCTCACGATATTTTGATATGAGCCGGGTCATCGGATCAAGTGTTGATTCGATGAATCGGTACATGATATATTAGTCGGTTATATTCGATATAGCCGGATTGTCGGATCAAGTGTTGATTCGATAATTTAATGTATAATTATATATGTGATATATTACATTACATTATCTAATATTGGCTCTCTTTATTGATTCATGTTCTCACCGAATAATACATTGATATATGCGATATATGTTAATTGTATTATTTTCTTTTATTAAAAATATATATTATATATGTGATATATAATATTGTAACATGATATGATTACTAATGCAACATGTTTAGTGGAGATTAAATAAGGTTAGGGTTTGATTTGGGTTAGTTCTTTCTTGATACTTCTAGAAGGTTTTACTTTGTTTCTAGCAAAAGATATTATGTTTGATATTTTGCTAGATATTTCTAACCCAACCCAAACCCTTCACCTTAGGTTAAATCTCTACATGAGTTAGCCTTGTCATTCTTGACCATGGTTACATTTATAATCATATTAACATTTCATTATTCATCACAAAAGGAATTATTCATTCATATTCTTCTTCTTCTTCCTTGAGCTTTGAAAAAGTTTTCTAGGTTTTCATTTTGTGATGAATTAGAGTGAGAATTTGATAATAAAAGAGAGCATAAATTCTACTTAATCATCCTCATCTAATCTAGCCAATTAGATTAGGGTGTTCACCTCATTAGTGTGAAAGAGCTTGAGTTAAAGGAACTTCAAGGTAGATCATCGGAGAAAAGGAAGACTACAAGCTAGCATGGATCATTTGGGTTGTGGAGCCTCTCTTGAGTCCGGGAGATCGTGGATCACGGCGAAGGGACTTCTACTCGGAGCTTATGAAGCGAAGGAGCGGACTACAAAGGTTGTAATCTCTCACTCTTAGTTGTAAAGATATTTACTTGCATGTTAAACTCTAATAATCTAGCAAAGATCCCGGTTTTGGGTTGTTCGGCACGTCTAAATTTTGAATCGGGCATGGTTTATGCCTTATAGACCCTTGTATGAGTGCCTAGGAACCCTATATATAAGGCAACATGATGATGAATAAAGCATACACTTTTCATTCCCCTCAAAATCTAGGGTTTGTGTGCTTCTTTCCCCTTTCTCAAGAGTCTAAAATCTTCTTCCTCCTTTTGAATTAAATCAAGAGTTTAACTCTTCCTTTCTAAAAAAGAAATAGTTTTTCACCACAAAACCCATAAAGGGGAGCTCAGATCTCCCATCAAATCTTTGAAAGGGGAGATTTTGCATCCCACTCCCCTTTCCCCCAAGATCCGGCCAACCAAGAGGAAGAAGAAGGAGACTCATCTCTAAAAACCCCACATTGGGAGGATCCAAGGCTCAAAAGAAGAGCCAAAGATTCTTAGGAGTTTAACTCCTTTCTAGATCTGTTGGAGTTTAACTCCATAAATTAAATTTATGTTAGGAGTTCAACTCCAAAACCCCTTAAGAGTTCAACTCCCAGACCTAGGGGCTAAGCCCCTTCCCGCTGGTGTTTCTCGTGGTCGTGTGCCATGCACGTGACCCGCGGGCGCCTAGTGGTCGTGTGCCGAGCACGTGACCTTTGGATGCCCAGCAATCACATGCCGAGCATGTGACCCACGGGCGCCCCGCGGTCGCGTGCATGGCATGTGACCCGCGGGCGCTAAAGCGCCCAATGGTCGCGTGCAGGGCACGTGACCTCGAGCACTAAAGCGGTCACATGCGCGCACGTGACCCGCGGGCACTAAAGTGCCTACGTGCGCGCACGCCCCGCGATCGCGTGTAGCGTACGTGACCCGCGGGCACTATAGCACCCACGTGCGCCCCACGTGCACTGCTCTGCGCCTAGTGGTCGCGTGCAGCGCGTGACCCGCGGGCGCCTCGCGGTCGCGTGCTGCACATGTGACCCACTAGCACCCAGCGCCCACGTGCTGCGCACGTGACCAGCGGGCGCCAAGCGCTCACACGCCAGGCATGTGACCCGTGGGCAGCATGCGCCCACGTGCCATGTACGCGTCTTTAAGACGCTCCTCCCCCCATTTTTTTATGCACTCCATAGTAAACACCATCCTCCGTTAGAAAAAATTTCTAACGGGGCACTGTCCCGCATCCCGTAAGGGGGCTACTAGCCCCTTTGACCCCCAATCCGCTATCTAGGTAGCGGGACCCCCATAAAAACTCTGCGGGGCCCCTAATATATCCAAAACTTCTTTAAAACACAACATTGTATATTGAGTTCGCATGACCTGTTTAACCCGTCAATCGGAGTTTCTCTCGCTCCAAAGGCGAGGGGTAATTAACGGCAGCTTAGTCCGCGGCTGCCGGAGATTCGGATCCACATGATCAATAAACCCCAGCCTACCCTAAGCAGGAAGAATCTGTAATGCGCCTGAAAAGCACGCGCGTATTCCCATCTCAATGGGGTGATGAAAAACACCCTACATTCACCTTCATAGGGCATCATTCAATCTCCCTTGACTTGTAAAAGTCTGGAAGAGTGACCGTCGCAGATAACACATGGAAGAAACACACAGGCAAGGAGCGACGCTCCGTGGATTGCGTCGTTCCAACTTCCATTGACCTCTTAGGGGCTCATGAGGACCGGCATGGTCGCCACGTGGCAGCTCTGTATTGGGAAATTTGAAAATATCCCGTGATTCGCGTTGCTGCGCATGCAAAGTTCGGCCTTTAGGGATTCTGTTGAGGCTATAAATAGCGAAGGGATGTTGGTTTCTTTTAACCTCGCGTTTCTGAAAATGGCTGGGTATACGTACTCCATCAAAGAGATTATCTCTCGCGACGACGTGTACCTGTACGACCAGGGATGCACCGAGGAGATGTACCATACGGTGATCGAGTGCATGGAGGACCACTTCAGGCGTCTATTGACCCTGCGGTCGCCCCTCCTTCAGCTGCTCATGTATGCGATTCGGAGGATGTCCCCGGGGCTGCATAACGCCTTGTCTCCACAGCTGCTGGACGAGGCGGTTGACAAGATGCACACGCTCCATCACCACGGCCTGATCTTGAAGGGTAGGCGGGACCGATCGGTGGCTCTTCTTCTGGAGTGTTTTTAGAAGAGGCAGATCGCGGACTCTTGTCCGGCAGGTGGTATCTCCGGCTCTTCCGTGGCATCTCGAGTCCGCGAGCAACATCGAAGGGAGCGGGCTGAGGAAACTAGGGCTCGGCTAGCGGAGATCTCCTCGGGATACCATCAGCAGTGTTTTCTCAGCCCCTCACCCCCTTTGTTGTAATAAATTTTTTGTAAGGCTGGGGAGCCCATAGTAACTTTTAATGAATAAAGCTCTTCTTTTCCGATGTGTTTTGTCTCTTTTTGTCTCTTAGTACTTTTAACATACTCTCTCAGAAATAAATATAGGGATCTCGGAACCGAGAGAAAGAACAAAATTTGTAGAAGAAGTCCCTTTTTAATTCGGGAGACTTAAGAAAAATTACATCGCTTTGAAAAGAAGAAAATACATTCATTTGTACAGTTTAAGTTTTTCAGCGTTGTAGGGCTGAAGAAACTTGCGTCCCCCGGCGTCTTGTAAGCGATAGGCTCCACCGGGCAATACTTCTGAGACGAGAAAAGGGCCATCCCATTTCGGGGAGAACTTGTGCAGTTTGTCCTGATCCATAAATTTGTTCCGCCTTAAGACCAGATCTCCTGTCTTGAAGGCGCGATGCTTAACTCGTGCGTTGTAGTAGCGAGCTGTTTGTTGTTGGTAAGCGGCCGCTCTGATCTGTGCTCGGTCCCGCTTCTCTAGCAAGATGTCTAAATTGGTTCGGAGCGCCGAGGTATTGGCTTCATCATCGAAGTGTTCGACTCTGTAACTGGGCAGTTCGATCTCCGCTGGGACAATTGCCTCGGTACCATAGCAGAGGCTGAAAAGGGTCTCGCCCATGGGCATCTTCTTCGATGTGCGTGGGGCCCATAGCACCCGTGGTAGTTCCTCGACCCAGCTACCCCGCCTTCCTTCCAAACGAGCTCGAAGACCTCGGATGATGTCTCGGTTAGCAGCCTCGTCCTGTCCGTTGTTAGTTATATGTATGCCCTAGAGGTCATTATTGTATATGATTGTATATTATAATGGATGCTTGGTGTAAATCCCCAGTTCCGAATAAATTTTTTTGTATTTTTTCCAGATTTTATTCCAAATTTATTTCATTTATGTATATATTTTATTATTTTATTTAATTTTTCCAAAAAAATCTAAACCTAAATTCCTAAACTCTAAACCCAAATCCTAATTTCTAACCGGCCCGACCCATGCTGACCCGACCCGACCCGCTTTCCTCCTTCTTCCCCCCTCGTCTTCGTTTTCCCTCCACTTCCCTCGCGTCATCTCCAACGTCCCCCGATTTTCGTGCCCGTGACGACCGCAACACCATCGCCCTCCTCGACAACCAACCCACAACCTGAGCTCCCCACTTCCTCCCAACCCGACTACAAGCTCCACCTCAAACCGACCACCTTGCTACCACCATCACCGCCGGCCAACGTCAGTTGCAACTGCCGCCGCCGAGCTCCCCAGGACACCATAACACCCCCTCTCCATCGCCCCATCGACTCCATGACCTCTAAGCACCCAACTCCGAGCCACAGCACCCGAACCCAACACCCTCATCCCTGCACCCTCACCTGAGATCCGACCCCCGTCACTTCCGCGCCTCGCCGACCATCTCCGAGCTCCCCCTTGACTTGCTCACCCTCCCCGATCCACTGACTCCAAGCCCGGTACTTCCGAGCTCGCTGTCGTCGCTTGTTCTCCACCGAAACACGGAGACGCGACCGCGCAGGTCCGTCTTTCCTGAATTTCAGGGTAGATGCTAATTGCTGCCATCCGTCCACCTCTTCGAAAATGCCAAGTTGATTTATGACACAACGTATCGAAGGTTTAGACGGATGCAGCCGATGTAGCAGACTTCATCAGATTCTCCCTCATTTGAAGGGTTTTTGATTGTGAGGACGTTCTTCCCTACAGGCGCAAGCCCCTGCAGTTAATTACGCTACCGCATCGCGGTAACCACTTTCTCCTTCTCCAGATGGTCACTTCATGTCGTGGGTGTTTGTTTTGTTTTTGGTTGCCCGTGGATTATATACGGAGACTAATTTATGTTGTCGCCCGTAGGGCGTGGATTAGTCCAAATCTATATTTTCTTAGATTTGGGTTTGGGGGTTGGATTTAAGGATACGTTAGCCTTATTTGAGACTAAGATCAACTTAAATGTTTATTAAGGATACATTAGTCTAATTTTTAAACTAAGATCAACTTAACGGGATCATTTAGATCTAACAAAAGAGCATTTGGACTCTATTGTTTAGTTTAAGGACATTGTGGTCGATTAGTTTAAGGACATTACGGTCCGTTGTTAGTTTAAGGACATCTCGGTCCAAGGTTAAGGACATCATAGTCCGTGAGTTTAAAGACCTCACAGTCAAGTTTAAAGACGTCATAGTCTATGAATGTATGGTTGTCGGGACCCGTCACCTCTCTGAAGACGTTGAAGGATTACAACGACAAATATCAGAGGAATTCAGAGATGTACCCTTGAACCAAAGTTGATTGGGAGATCTATAGTCCAATTTGGAACTAAGATCAATTAATTAGATTATGAGCACATTGGCTCAGTTGAATCTGAATTGAGGACTTATAGCCATTTTGTGCTAAGTCCATTTAAGTTTAAAATGTTGGCCCTTTATTGGGTTATTGAACATTTGTCTGGTTTCAGCCCTTCATTATTTAGCAATACTAAATAAGAGTTTGAGGGCTCTGATAACATTTTTGTCTTTGACTGAGCATTAAACATTGTAGCTCTGGATTTTAAAGTTCATTTGAAGGGGAGACTTGCCTCTGGAAAACTTAGCCAATTTGGGCTAAGTTGGCTTTAAAATAGTGTTAAACACTAGAGGACATCTAGCGGTCACGTGTCCTCACGTGATCTATTTAAAACAGTGTTAAACACTGGAGATAAAATGCTCAAAATAGTGTTAAACACTAGAAAGGAAGGGGTCACGTGAGGCGCCTGAAGATGGGGCCAGATCTCCTTTATTTTATTATCAGAATATTCAAATAAGTGTTAAACACTTTTAATCTTCAGGCCATCACGTGTGGGCACGTGATGAGTATCTATGTATTGATTATTAAAGTGTTTATTAGGGGTCACGTGGGGACACGTGAGGGCGCCCAATATCAGTACTGCCTTTGGCTTTGTTCTTTTCATTTATGAGGGTCACGTGTGAGCACGTGAGGCATTGCCTCCAAACTTATTTTATTTTTTTATTTTGGGGAGTCTGTTTAAGGGTCATGTGGGAACATGTGACCTAGTTTTGTTCTCTCTTTTCTGTTCATTGAGAATGGGGAGGTTACGTGTTACCACGTGACCAAGTTCTTTACGTGCATGGAGAGCTTTAAGTCTCGTGTTTTAAGAATTAAATTCTCTGTAGGGTTAAACCCTAATTCTGTTTTAGAGAAATTAAATTCCTATGTATGTGGATGAATTAAATTCTCATATAGGGTTAAACCCTAATTCTGTTTTGGAGGAATTAAATTCCTATGAATTTGGGAGAATTAAATTCTCATATAGGGTTAAACCCTAGTTCTGTTTGGGAGGAATTAAATTCCTGTGAATTTGGGAGAATTAAATTCTCATATAGGGTTAAACCCTAGATTTATTTGGAGAAATTAAATTCCTATGAATTTGGGGAAATTAAATTCCTTAAACTCAGATTCTCCCTCTTGGTCTTGGATCTGCATGGCAGAATCTCCCCGATGAGAATTAAATTCTCAACTTATGGGGAGATCTGTTTCTGCAGATCTTCAATCAAAGGAAGAACTAAGTTCTTATTCAGAAGAGTTAAACTCTTAGATTTGAGAATTAAATTCTCTTTTTATTTTATAGAGCTTAGATCTCTTTCCCCTTTCTCACTTAAGGTTTCTTTTCTCTGAAAAGAACTTCTTTTCTCTCTTGAGAATTAAATTCTCCTCTCTTTTCTCTCTATTGTTGTTTTTTCTCCAGAAAATCAAAATTTCAAGATCCCTTCTCTTCTGCTCTTGGCTTCTATTTATAGGAGAAAGAAAAGAATCAATTTGTTTAGTGAATCTTTCATTGAAAGATTTTTGGTTGTTTTTGTAACCAACATGATCTTTTAGATCACTCAGTGAATTTTATTCACCATTGGATTTTTAGTCCAAAAGATATTCTGTCTGTTATTCTTGGTGAATTCTAGTGAAATCTTTTCTTGTATAAAATCTTTCCATAAATTGGTAATTTTTAATCACTATTGGATTTTTAATCCAACGGTGCTCCACTTTACAGAGCACCATCTTCTTGTTTGGAAATATTTAGATAGATCTTTTTCCAGTTAAGGTTCTGAATTCCCACTTAATTAAAATTTAATTCTATTAGTTCAGAAGGATTAAAAGCCCATCACGTGTTGGCACGTGATCCCAATGTTAGATCATTGAAATAGAATTTAATTTTATCAATTAAAGAGTTTATGAACTTGTCACGTGACCCTCTTGATTAAACATTTTATTCAGAATTTAATTCTGCCTTTTAATCAGAGCTAAGGAATCATCACGTGTCAGCACTTGACCCTTGGTCACGTGTGAGCACGTGATGCCCCATTGGGGTTTTTCCTTAGTGTCTTATTATATCTTTTAATCCCTTTTGTTGGGTTTTAAAGGCCCATCACGTGGTGGCACGTGATTCCACAAATTGCCTACTTGATTAGAATTTAATTCTGTTATAACAGAGTCCCAGGAAACCATCACGTGTCAGCTCGTGACCTTTGGTCACATGTAAGCACGTGATACCCCATTGGGGAATTTCCTGATATTTTATCAGGGAACAAATGTGTCACGCCCCGCTTCCCAGTGTACGCGAAGAGGACGCGACGAGGTCCGCTACGTATATACTTAGAAGTACATAAGCTAAGCGTATCTAAACAATATAAAATAAATCACAAGAGACAAGAGATATGAAAATAACAACAACTTTATTAATAACATTCTTTTGTACAATGTATGAAAAGTAAATACAACTGAAATGAAAGCGATGCCTAAACAATGGCATAACAGGAAATGAAAATACTGAATAGAACAAGGTACAATGTCTAGAGCTCGGGGTCTTCGTGAAACTGCTCCAAGTCTTCACCGGTGGGCTCGATCTCTGCTGAGTCCAAAGCACCTGACGACATTCAAAGAAGAAAGAAATAGAATGTTGTCAGCGAACAGGTCATTCGGTAAGTCCCAAAGATAATGAATAATTAGAAAAGACAGAATAAGAGGTATTTTCTAAAGAGATTGTAAAATATTGTAGAATATTGTGTTAACGCTGTTGTTTGTAACTTGGTACAGAAGAATGCCAGTGTATACGAGAGGGGTCTCTATATGCTAGAGACCAGGGCAAACAGAATGTACAAGGAACCGTTAAACCACGGTACAACAGCAACGGAATATGGTTAGGTGTCTTAATCTGACCATCTCGTGCCACCTTTAACACCTTCCGTACCAATCTACCCCTTAAACCCCGTAGTGTTTTGATAGTATTGCTGTATTGTATTGTGTACGTTGGATGACCGACCAAAACCATGATATCAGTAAATATGTTGTAACTGCATAATCAGGTAAATGGAATAACGGAATAATGGATGTATATCCATGGTTTGATTCAGTCAAGTTGTATAGATTATTAACTGGATTCTGGGGTTCATGTGTTCATATTGAGTTGGAATATTAAAGAATATAGATTGACTTGAATCATATTCAAGTCAGAAATAATCGGACTCAAACCCGAGTCAGACTAAAAGAAATGTAATTTGAAGTTCTATAATTGTTAGGGTCCTTATTGTAAATTATAAAACTTGAGGGGTTTTTTATGTAAAAAGTACTTTTGTATAGTTTTCAGGATACACCTCAAGTATTTATTATTCGTTTTTATGGTTATAATGAGTGTGATTTTATTTTGTCTTATTTCTAGTGAAAATATCCTAATTATATAAATAAAGGTATTAATTTGTAATATTGAAATTCATGGTATTTTAATGTAACTTTTAATCTTGTAATTTTTAGGAAAAGGTGGAAACTTTATCTTATAATAAAATAGGTGTTTAAATGATAAATATACATATGTTTATGCAAGAATAATTTTCAATAAATATTTTAATTTCCAAAATCTTATTTTTCTTAAATGTCGTATTTTAAACCTTTCGAGACCGAATACTTCTTGCGGAGGTCTGAATCTTGCACTACTAAGCCCGAGGGTGCACGATAAACCGTACTATCCCTAACGAGTCTCCCAAAGGTGGGTTGTAGTGGCGCTTTGCAAAGATTTAATAAATACTAATCATTTAGAAAACGGTTCTATAAAATAAGGTATTTATTTGTAAAAGGGTGTAAATTTCCGTATTTTAGATTCTAGGGTTTGCTAAACCAACTAGCCTATTTCTAAATGGTCTAAACGACACGTCATTAGAAGCCTCAAATCGCCTCTTCACCGCCAATTGTGGCCAGGTAAGTACAAGTGAGGAAGGAGGGATCCGCTCACGAATCGTGAGACGGGCCTTTTAAAGTTACCTAAGCTCACTTGCCTAGCCTAGACACCACAAAATCAGGTTTAGATAAACGATCGATGTCCATGACATATCATATTTTCCTATTAAAAGATTTTGTTTTAAAATTGTATACAACTTAGAACTTTCAGAAAAGGTTTATAAAGAAAATGATATTTTAATGTAAAGTCTTGTATTATCGTATTCTAAGTTTTGATGATATCAATTAGGGTTGTATTTGCGTGTGTGTGGACATAAGTCATTACCTCATGATTTATTTTAAGGTATAGCAATGTTAAAGGGTTAAATGAGATAAACTAAAGATGGTGGTATTTAAGTGCAAAAATACGGTATTTGCAAAAGTTATCATTTCATGTGAGAAACTTTATCCAAATTGATTTTTAAGTGATTAGTAGTCAACATGAATATGTTTAAGCATTATGGAATTAGTGACAAGTGAGTTTTGATAGAAAAACCGAATCGGAAATCGGTTTGTTCCGATTTCCGCCGGGTTTTAAAAAGTCGTATTTTATGAAAGAATAGAAAGGTAGAAAAGAGGGACTTACGGGTTTGGACAAGGTAGAGAGTGCTAGGAAGGTAGTGGGTTTGTTGGTGCGTCGAAACTTCGTGAAGAGTCCTAGTACGATCGCCGGGATTTGCCGTCGATTTCGGCAGCGCTTCGCCTTTCGCTCGTTTTCTAACATACCGAGTTCTCTTGAAATTATAGAGTGGACTTAGGAATGTAGGGTGAGAGGGTAGAGGGTATGGGGGTTTATATAGGGTTAGGCTAGGGTTAGGGTTTTAATTTAAAAAAATATAAAAAATATATAAAAATTCATTAAAACTCATTAAACCTAGGATTAAAAGGGATTTATTGGCCAAATGATAACCGATCCAAGCATTTAGAGTATGCAGGAGGGTGGACCAGGTCAAGACCCAACTTTTCTCTGTTGGTGACTCGGCCGTCCGGCCAAGTCCGGCCGGCGGCGCCGTACCGAGTCGGCCGAGTCGTCGGCCGGCGCGCCGAGTCGGGCCGAGTCAAGGGTCCAATGGCCGAGGATTTTTCGGGGGTATAATGTGGTATATTTGCTTTTTGTTGTCCGGTACATATTTTGGGAGTTATGGCCTTTTTACTGTTGACTTCCAAAAGAAATTAAAATAAAATAAATACAAAAATAATGTGGGGCATGGGATTTGAACTCTGGTGGCTTGGTTCAGCAGTGCAAGGTGATACCAATGAGCTACAAGCTCCTTCTTGTAATTATGGAGTGAAATAAATACTTAAAGAGATATCAGTCGCAATAAATACTCCAAGTATACATTGAATTTAAATCAATTATTTGTACATTAAAAATGGAGTTGTTACAGTCTACCCTCCTAACAAAAATTTCGTCCTCGAAATTTACAACTTTTATTTGAGGACTGGTTTACAAAGAGGTGTGGATATCTAGTACGCATTTCATCCTCCCTTTCCCAAGTGGACTCTCCTGGAGTGTCTTTGCTCCACATCACTCGAACCAAGTTAACCTCCTTGTTCCGAAGTGTCTTCACTTTTCTGTCCAGGATCTCCACGGGCTGTTGCTCACAAGACAAGTCGGGCTGTATAGTGAGCTCGGAATGATCGAGAACATGGCTGGGGTCACTCACATATTTTCTGAGTTGGGATATGTGGAACACATTATGCACTCCTTCCAATGAAGGTGGAAGCGCTAAACGGTATGCCACTTCACCAACTCGTTCGAGTATGTCGAACGGTCCAATGTATCTCGGACTCAACTTACCCCGTCTTCCAAATCGGATCACTCCATGGTTCGGAGATATCTTCAGGGATACATGATCTCCTGGCTGGAACTCTAAGTGTCGTCTCTTTGTATCAGCCCAGTGTTTCTGTCGATCTTGGGCTATGTGCATTCTTTCCCTGATAGTACGGATCACATCAACAGTCGCTACTATCATCTCTGGTCCAAGAAGTTCCCTATCTCCGATGTCGTTCCAACTTAATGGCGAACGACACTTCCTTCCATACAATGCTGCAAAAGGCGCCATTCCTATGCTTGCTTGGTAGCTGTTGTTGTACGAAAACTCCACAAGATGTAGGTGATCTTCCCACGATCCTTTGAAGTCTAGCATACATGCTCTGAGCATATCCTCCAAGATCTGAATAGTTCGTTCCGACTGACCATCTGTTTGTGGATGATAAGCCGTGCTGAAGTTCAGACTTGTTCCCAAGCTTGCTTGCAGACTCTGCCAAAATTGCGATCAGAACCTGGTGTCACGATCGGAGACAATGCAGACCGGTACTCCATGGAGTCTCACAATTTCCTGTATGAGTTCATGGGTATTAGAGATAGTACATTATGAAGAGTTTTAAAT
Organism: Agapanthus africanus; assembly: GCA_030015575.1. Taxonomy (NCBI): domain Eukaryota; kingdom Viridiplantae; phylum Streptophyta; class Magnoliopsida; order Asparagales; family Amaryllidaceae; genus Agapanthus; species Agapanthus africanus. The sequence goes on along the minus strand of JASDDO010000001.1, from coordinate 519,689,287 downwards.
CTAAATTAGATTATTACCTCCATGTACTTCTTCGCTAGTGTCTCGGTAGATTGGCCAACTCGAAATGGGATGAAGTGAGCCGACTTTGTGAGTCGATCAACAATGACCCATATGGCATCGTTACCCTTTGTGCTGCGAGGAAGAGCAGTCACAAAGTCCATCGTGATGTGTTGCCACTTCCATTCTGGGATTGGTAACGGTTGAAGTAATCCAGCAGTCTTGTGATGTTCAGCCTTTACTTGCTGACACACCAAGCATTTTGCGACGCTTCTGGCTACTTCACGCTTCATTCCATGCCACCAATAATTCTGACGTAGATCTGAGTAGGGAGAGCTGTGAGCTTCTTTCATTAACTCTTCCCGAACAGGACCTTTTGGTACACACAATCTGCTGCCGTATCTCAAAGATCCGTCTTCATGGATGATGAAGTCTGTTCTGAGTCCATTCTCTACTTGTTCTCTGATCTTTTGCAACTTAGTATCGCTGGCTTGAGCTGCTTTGATTTGATTGACAATGGTTGATTGAACTTGTAAATTCATCAAACTTGAAGCATTACCTGGCATGACTACTTCAATCTCCATCTGATGCAAGTCTTGTTGAAGCTTCCACTGAGCGGTGAGATTCATTGCTAATGGTTGGCGACTAAGAGCATCAGGTACTACATTCACCTTCCCTGGGTGATATTGCAAGTTGATGTCAAAGTCCGCCATGAGTTCTAACCATCTTCTCTGCCGCATATTCAACTCCTTCTGAGTAAACACGTACTTCAGGCTCTTATGATCTGTGTAGATGTTCACTCGTTCACCAAGTAGATAATGGCGCCAAATCTTGAGAGCAAAGATGACGGCTGCCAACTCCAGATCATGCGTCGGATAATTGCGCTCATGCATCTTCAGCTGCCTTGAAGCATAAGCCACAACCTTACCGTGCTGATGTAGAACACATCCTAATCCTTTACCGGATGCATCGCAATGCACTTCGAATCCTCCAGATTGATCCGGTATGACGAGAATAGGTGCTGATGTCAACCTTGACTTGAGTTCTACGAAAACTTGTTCGCATGCTTCTGACCACACAAATTCTTCATCTTTACGTGTGAGCTTGGTCAGGGGCGTTGCTATCTTCGAAAAGCCTTCAATAAACCTTCTGTAATATCCAGCTAAACCCAAGAAACTTCAAATATCTTTCACTGACTTTGGTGTAGGCCATTCGCTAACTGCCGAAACCTTCGCTGGATCTATAGAGATTCCTTCTCCTGATACGATATGTCCAAGAAAACCAACTTGATTTAGCCAAAACTCGCACTTGCTGTACTTGGCATAAAGCTGATGTTGTCGAAGAGTTTCTAGGACAATTCGTAGGTGTTCTGCATGCTCTTTCCGACTCTTAGAATACACCAGGATGTCGTCGATGAAGATGACAACAAACCTGTCTGAGTACTTCTGGAAAACTTGATTCATAAGGTTCATGAATATTGCGGGTGCGTTGGTCACTCCAAATGGCATCACCAGAAATTCGTAATGTCCATAGCGAGTTCTGAAAGCTGTTTTGTGAATATCAGCTTCCTTGACCTTCACTTGATGATAACCTGAACGAAGATCTAATTTAGAGAAAACACAAGATCCACTTAGCTGATCGAATAAATCATCGATGCGCGGGAGTGGATACTTGTTCTTTATAGTGACTTCGTTCAAGGCTCTGTAATCGATGCATATTCTGTATGAACCTTCCTTCTTCTTCACAAGTAATACAGGTGATCCCCAACTTGAAGTGCTGGGACGAATCCATCCTTTCCCCAGTAATTCGTCCAACTGTGTTCGGACTTCCTTCAAACCATCCGGACTTAAACGATAGGGTGCTTTGATCACCGGTTGTGCTCCTGGTACTAAATCAATACTGAATTCAAGAGCTCGATCGGGAGGCAAACCTGATATATCTTCAGGAAATACATCGTCGAACTCTCGAACCACATCTGGTCTTGATTCTTCCTCTGCTTGAGCTGCTGCAACTACTGCTTCTCTTGGGTTTGCTTTGTAGGTACTTGGCTCCAGTGTACGGTCTCCGCTTTTGAAATAGAAGAACGGATGGTCTGGGATCTCGAATACTACCCTCCTTTGACGACAGTCTATGGTAGCATAAAAAGTTCCAAGCCAATCCATTCCTAAAACCACATTGAAATTCGGTATGTCCAGTACTTTGAAGTCAGCATAAAACTCTCGACTGCAGACGACGACTGGACACAAGCCGTATCCCATAGTTGCCTTTAGAACGCCATTTCCTGAACTGACATTCCAGTTGGATACAAGCGGTGAGACTGGAATCGCATGGGTTCGGACAAACCGTTGCGACATAAAGCAGTGTGATGCTCCAGTATCAAACAGTGCAAGTGCAGGAATTGAGGATACTAAGATTGTACCTAAAGTATGTGGGATTTGTTTTAGGTATAGAAAATATGTAACTAAGTAGCAGGATAGAAAAGCAAAGTTTGAAAAGAAAAGTTTATCAGTGATGACTTTGCCAGTGGCCTCAGCTTCTTCCACGGACATCGTGAAAGCCTGGCGCCTTGGTACATTCCTCCTGGCCTGAGGAGCATTCCTCGGAACGTTCTTTTGAGCTTGATGGAACTGACGAGGAGGTGGTGCAGCTTGTGGTCCTCTGGGTGGTGCAGGGAGTGCAGGTCTGGGAGCAGGTGCCTGAAGAGCTCGTCGTTGCGGATAAGTAATTGCTGGCCTGGGTGCAGCAACTGAGTTCTGTCTTTGGGGACAAGACCCAATATCGTGAGTAGCTGAGCCGCAGATTAAGCAAAGGCGGTTGGCTCGAAGGCAGTCCTTCATCATATGTCCAGTTCTCTTGCAGTAGGTGCAAGAGGCTGGGCTGGGATGATGGGTTGGTACTCCGGGACGCCTTGGCACGAAAGGTGGCCTGGACGAGGCTCCACCTGCCATCTGGTTGGCAGTGCGCTTGACTCCTGCAGACTGAGGTCTGCCCCTTACTTTTATCATTGCCTCATAGCTGCGGGCAGCTTCCAGAGCATCCTCATGAGTCAAAAATTTTCCCGTGGCTAGAGCAGCCTGAATCTCCGTGTCCAGTCCTTGTTGAAAGCGACGGGCTCTGATCTCGTCCGTCGGTATCAAGTGTGCCGCGAATCTATTGAAAGATTGTGTTAGCTGTGTAGTATGTGATTTTTTTTTAAAAAAAAAATTGAACTATTGTGACATATCTTACCGGCTTAACATGGTGAATTCAGCGTCGTATTTATCTACTGATTTGTCCCACATTGAACCCTGTTGTAGATGAATGAACTGCTGCTCCATTGCAAACCTGGCAGTCACAGGGAAGTATTTCATGTCGAACTTCTCGCGAAAATTCTTCCATTCAATCGGCTGTACCAGACGGCTTTCTTCCGCCTTCCACCAGTTGTGAGCATTATCCGTGAGCTATAGTTTTGCTACACGGACCCAAGCGATGTCTGGCACTTGAGCTGCCGCCAGATCGTCTTCGATGCTTTGTGCCCATTCTTCAGCTTCAAGAGGGCTTCCTTTTCCAGAGAACTGTTTGGGATGTAAAGCCCTGAATTGCTTTACTCCCTGTGCGTCGGTCTCAGGTCGGTTTAGAAGTTATTGTTGTCCCTCGAGAAGGCTGCGGATCGCTTCCAGTAGCACTGTTTGCTCGGTGGTTGGTGCAGAAACAGCTGGTACGAGAGGTAGTGTTGGAGGTGTGTTGTTGACATTGGTGCTGGTGTTGTTCGGGGAATCCATAACCTGGAAAAAAAATTTGGGTTAGGACAGATTCAAATACATGAAATGTTAAGATTAAAGGAATAGAAATTTGTAAGATTCAAGAAACATGAATTGTAAAGAATGTTTTAGTTGCTGGTTCTTGTGTTATATTGCTTAGGTTGTTCACGCAGACCAGAACTGCATGATAGGGATTCATACAGCTCAGACCTGCATGGACCACCAACAAAACCTGTCATGCCCCGCTTCCCAGTGTACGGCGAAGAGGACGCGACGAGGTCCGCTACGTATATACTTAGAAGTACATACGCTAAGCGTATCTAAGCAATATAAAGTAAATCACAAGAGATAAGAGATATGGAAATAACAGCAACTTTATTAATAACATTCTTTTGTACAATGCATGAAAAGTAAATACAACTGAAATGAAAGCAATGCCTAAACAATGGCATAACAAAAAATGAAAATACTGAATAGAATAAGGTACAATGTCTGGAGCTCAGGGTCTTCGTGAAACTGCTCAAAGTCTTCACCGGTGGGCTCGATCTCTGCTGAGTCCAAAGCACCTGACGACATTCAAAGAAGAAAGAAATAGAATGTCGTCAGCGAACAGGTCGCTCGGTAAGTCCCAAAGATAATGAATAATTAGAAAAGACAGAATAAGAGGTACTTTCTAAAGAGATTGTAAAATATTATAGAATATTGTGTTAACGCTGTTGTTTATAGCTTGGTATAGAAGGATACCAGTGTATACGAGAGGGGTCTCTATATGCTAGAGACCAGGGCAAACGGAATATTACAAGGAACCGTTAAGCCACGGTACAACAGCAACGGAATATGGTTAGGTGTCTTAATCTGACCATCTCGTGCCACCTTTAACACCTTCCATACCAATCTACCCCTTAAACCCCGTAGTGTTTTGATAGTATTGTTGTATTGTATTGTGTAGGTTGGATGACCGACGAAAACCATGATATCAGTAAACATGTTGTAACTGCATAATCAGGTAAATGGAATAACGGAATAATGGATGTATATCCATGGTTTGATTCAGTCAAGTTGTATAGATTATTAACTGGATTCTGGGGTTCATGTGTTCATATTGAGTTGGAATATTAAAGAATATAGATTGACTTGAATCATATTCAAGTCAGAAATAATCGGACTCAAACCCGAGTCAGACTAAAAGAAATGTAATTTGAAGTTCTATAATTGTTAGGGTCTTTATTGTAAATTATAAAATTTGAGGGTTTTTTTATGTAAAAAGTACTTTTGTATAGTTTTCAAGATACACCTCAAGTATTTATTATTCGTCTTTATGGTTATAATGAGTGTGATTTTATTTTGTCTTATTTCTAGTGAAAATATCCTAATTACATAAATAAAGGTATTAATTTGTAATATTGAAATTCATGGTATTTTAATGTAACTTTTAATCTTGTAATTTTTAGGAAAAGGTGGAAACTTTATCTTATAATAAAATAGGTGTTTAAATGATAAATATACATATGTTTATACAAGAATAATTTTCAATAAATATTTTAATTTCCAAAATCTCATTTTTCTTAAATGTCGTATTTTAAACCTTTCGAGACCGAATGCTCCTTGCGGAGGTCTGAATCTCGCACTACTAAGCCCGAGGGTGCACGATAAACCGTACAATCCCTAACGGGTTTCCTAAATGTGTGTTGTAGTGGCGCTTTGCAAAGATTTTATAAATACTAATCATTTAGAAAACGGTTTTATAAAGATAAGGTATTTATTTGTAAAAGGTGTAAATTTCCGTATTTTAGATTCTAGGGTTTCCTAAGCCAACTAGCCTATTTCTAAATGGTCTAAACGACACGTCATTAGAAGCCTCAAATTGCCTCTTCACCGCCAATTGTGGCCAGGTAAGTACAAGTGAGGAAGGAGGGATCCGCTCACGAATCGTGAGATGGGCCTTTTAAAGTTACCTAAGCTCACTTGCCTAGCCTAGACACCACAAAGTCAGGTTTAGATAAACGATCGATGTCCATGACATATCGTATTTTCCTATTAAAAGATTTTGTTTTAAAATTGTATACAACTTAGAACTTTCAGAAAAGGTTTATAAAGAAAATGGTATTTTAATGTAAAGTCTTGTATTATCGTATTCTAAGTTTTGATGATATCAATTAGGGTTGTATTTGCGTGTGTGTGGAGGTAGGTCATTACCTCGTGATCTATTTTAAGGTATAGCAATGTTAAAGGGTTAAATGAGTTAAACTAAATATGGTGGTATTTAAGTGCGAAAATACGGTATTTGCAAAAGTTATCATTTCATGTGAGAAACTTTATCCAAATTGATTTTTAAGTGATTAGTAGTCAACATGAATATGTTTAAGCATTATGGAATTAGTGACAAGTGAGTTTTGATAGAAAAACCGAATCGGAAATCGGTTTGTTCTGATTTCCGTCGGGTTTTAAAAAGTCGTATTTTATGAAAGAATAGAAAGGTAGAAAAGAGGGACTTACGGGTTTGGACAAGGTAGAGAGTGCTAGGAAGGTAGTGGGTTTGTCAGTGCGTCGAAACTTCGTGAAGAGTCATAGTACGATCGCCGGGATTCGCCGTCGATTTCGGCAGCGCTTCGCCTTTCGCTCGTTTTCTAACGTACCGAGTTCTCTTGAAATTTTTAGAGAGTGGACTTAGCAATGTAGGGTGAGAGGGTAGAGGGTATGAGGGTTTATATAGGGTTAGGCTAGAGTTAGGGTTTTAATTAAAAAAAATATAAAAAATATATAAAAATTCATTAAAACTCATTAAACTTAGGATTAAAAGGGATTTATTGGCCAAATGATAACCGATCCAAGCATTTAGAGTATGCAGGAGGGTGGACCAGGTCAAGACCCAACTTTTCTCTGTTGGTGACTCGGCCGTCCGGCCAAGTCCGGCCGGCGGCGCCGGACCGAGTCGGCGGAGTCGCCGGCCGGCGGCGCCGAGTCGGGCCGAGTCAAGGGTCCAATGGCCGAGGATTTTTTGGGGGTATAATGTGGTATATTTACTTTTTGTTGTCCAGTACATATTTTGGGAGTTATGGCCTTTTTACTGCTGACTTCCAAAAGAAACTAAAATAAAATAAATACAAAAATAATGTGGGGCATGGGATTTGAACTCTGGTGGCTTGGTTCAGCAGTGCAAGGTGATACCAATGAGCTACAAGCTCCTTCTTGTAATTATGGAGTGAAATAAATACTTAAAGAGATATCAGTCGCAATAAATACTCCAAGTATACATTGAATTTAAATCAATTCTTTGTACATTAAAAATGGAGTTGTTACAAAATGCCCCCACAGCGTTGTTCTCACGTGTTGGGACGTGAGTGCAATGCTGTTACTTTTGTGACCGTTTGATTTGTCTAGAGAATAGGGGAGATGAACCGTTCCCCATCACATCCTATAAATGCAAGTGTTCCTTCAGAAGCGCCTCCACTTTTTCCATCTTCTTCCTTGCTTGTTTTTCCTCTGAGAATTTAATTCTCTCTCTCAGTGCTTAGTTCTCTTTTTCGAAAATTTCCAGAGTTTAACTCTGTCAACAAAAGATTCCCTTTTTCAGGTAATGATCTTGAACGGCTGAAAAACTTTTTGTAGGAATTTGGATTTTAAATCCACACCAAGGGTTTTTTTCCCTTTAACAAGAACCCATTTTTTTAAAGTTCTTTTAAAAAGAAAACTGCTCAATCTTTAAATAATAAACCTCTTTGGTCTTCTCTGATCTTCAGGGATCGATGGTGATGCTTGTCTTCTCTCTGGAATTTAATTCCATTCTAAAGAGCTTTGGCTCTGAAAAATATTTTCTCGGAATTTAATTTCTCTATTCAAAAGTAATTTAATTCTTCTAAAGAACTCAGTTCTTTCCAGAGAACTTCTTGGGGTTTTCTTATCCTGAGTTGTTCTTTACAAAAAAAGAATTGCAGTAGAGTTTTCTGGGAATTTAATTCCTATGTTCTGCTTGATTTTTGCAGAGTCCAAGATAGGTTTATCTTTTGGGGGAATGTGTACAGTCATTTGAATTCATTGAGAATCTTCCCTTTATTCTCATAATCATTGCTTGGCCTCATTATTAGTGAGTCGCCATCTTGATTTTGTGGGACCCATATGTTTTGTAACCAATGGTCCCATAAAATAAGTTCTCTGTCGCTTTCTTCCACTGTCTTTTTATATATATACATTTATAAATATATATATATATACACGTGTTAGTTTCGCTTAACAGTTTCCCCTTTTTTTATTTCAGGCACAATGACTTCTGTTCCATACTTCCCTTTCATCTGCTCGGAGCTGTCTTTCCTCAGTCACCGTCTGACGAAGAGATGATGGCGATGATCAAGGCTCATGACCCGAATTGCACCAATCTACTTTTATGGGGGACCTGGTACGGTCACATCATCCGTAGTCGCCGCAGTTTCCTTTGCGAGATACCGACAGAGTCTACCTATCCATTCCTGCTGATGGATCATCCACGGACCACCTTTACTGTAGAGATGCTGAATTGGACCCCTATGGGACGGCTTGAGCCATTAACAACTGGTATTCCGAACCATCCCCTCGACATCCCACGGGCTACCTTCTCTTGGCCCGTTATATCCTATCCGCCCATCGTGCGCGACTACAGAGGGTCGGACTTTATCAGGCGGTATATGCGTCTCTTTTCCACTATCAGTCTTCCCATGTCTGGTGGGTTAAGGCCTTCTTAAACCAATGGAAACTTCCCACTAACACCTTCTTTCTAGGGGACCGCGAAGTTTCAATTTCTCAGGAGGAATTTCATGAGATCTCAGGGTTGCCGGTCAGGGGAACACTTTATGAAGAATTACTGCCTCCTGATGAGTATGTCTTCGAAACCGAGCCTGCCATACTTGAAGGCCTGTCGACCGAGAGTGCCGTCCGCCACAAGCGCTCAAGTTTGATCAAGAACTTGAGTATTTTTGAGAAGTTATTCACAGAGTCAGAGGAGCAAGGCGTCACTCTTAAAGCTTTATCGCCTGCTTCCATCGCGAAGATGTCCTATCAAAGACAACTTCGAAGTTCGCGAATATCAACGGCCTCTTTGGGTTTAAGTAAGCGGCCGACTAAAGAAGAGGACTTGCCGCAGTTCTACATTCTCATCATGTCAGCAGTATCTTTCGAGTCGATCGCAGCTCCTGGTATAGATGAGGAGACTTTCTTCGTGGGCTTCATCAGTGTCTGGCTCAGTTGGTTCGCCATCCCCATGCACCGTCGTTTCATGAGAGCCTCAGTTATTTACCCCGCTCATCGTATTGCCGAGGGTACGCGACTAGCTATGGGTATTGCGGGGCTGGCGCATCTGTATCACGGGCTAAGTGCTGCGGCTAATACCTCAACCCCAGGCGTAGATGTGGTAAACTTCTCTCTTCATTACTTTACGTCCTGGATTGAGATGCATGTGCTGGGGGCATTTGCTGCGCACCAAAGACCCAGCTTTTATGACGTTTACACTTTTCCGCGACTCATGCGGCTAGTGGACGCTTCTGCTCCCGACCCGACTCAGTCTGGGGCTATTCGCGTGCTGGTTAATCCCTATGCTAATACAGGCGGGATGGTATTCAACGATCGAGTCCTCTCTACTCCCTCAGGGCCGGTTCAACAGCTCCGCGACTCGTCGAAAGAGGGGGTACCTTCTCTGAAGCCTAGGGAGGCCATGCACCTATATTCGATCAGACCAGCTTATCTGGTATTTCGTCAGAACGGTGCGGCCCTTTTTATGCGGTATAACCCACACCACTTTGCTCGGCAACTCGGATATGACCAGGGTGTCCCCTTCGAGGCATTTATAGTGGAGCCTAGCCCGTCGTCAGAAGTTGTTCGTGTCGCCGCTCATCACTTCATGCGGCTGAACACTGGTTCCCGCTTCGTGATTCCTGAAGCTGATCATATTCCTCAATGTGTGGGGTCTTTCATGGGCTGGTAGCTCCACCGAGTCAGTCCAATTATTGCCGAGGAGAGGAGGGTGCTCCTCGGATATAGGGCTCCCACCCCAATACAAGCCACGGGAGTTCCGCCGCAACCGCGTGCAGCGGTTCACCTTCCTTTGAGAGATACCATCGTCGTGCTTATTCCAGAGGTGGCAGAAGTGGATTTAACTCCCACAGCTGGTATGCCACTGCGTACTAGAGCTCAATCAAGGGCCAATAGGGCGCCAGTAGCAGTGTCATCAGCTGCCGCGTCAACAATTGCCGTGTCGTCATCGGTAGCACCGCTGAGCGAGGACATTGAAGGCGAAGTGGGTCAACGCCATACCAAAGCTCCAAGGGGAAGGAAGCGATCGTCTTCGGCGGTTTGTTCTGGGCCCAAGTGGCGGAGGAAGACGGTCATAAATCTGTTCGACTCTTTAGTGGAATCCGAGCCTATTCTTCAAGATGAACCACTAGCCATGCAAGAATTGGATGGTGGTCTACTTTTCCCGGGTTCATCTGCCGAGGAAGCCGCATAATTGGCTGAGGCTATAAGACGCTCACAAGATGAATCCGAGAACGTAAGGATCCCGAAGAGGTCTTATCCTGCCGTCATTTTTTACGAAGACCCTCCATCGATACGGCGGCTATTTATAGGCCATTTGGAAGAGTGGGGTGGGAGGGCCCTTAAGCAGGCTGTTTCAGCCGATGCCGAAGACGCGCTTTCATTGTGGACCGGTGGCCACGAGTCTACTCTCGAACCTCGGCGGCCATACTAGAGGCTCCTTTGCGCATCGGTATGTTCATGTATCTCTTTGTAATATTTTGTATTGCTCATATATATATATATATCCTTATCCTCGTACAAACCTTGCAGGGACTTCGGCGATGGCGAAGGATCTGAGTTCGAGTCGCGCTTTGACTGTAGACTCCGCCAATATCCCTAATGAAACACTAATCAGTGTGGAGGGGGTCGATGCAACCGTTGCTCCTGCGATGGAGTTTCCCTCGGTGATTCCCGCTCCCTAAGTGCTTGCTCCCCCGGGAGAGGCATCTTTGTTGGTCGCCGATTCAATGGATCTTTCTGGGGGCGGCCCGGAGATTAGGGGACAGATAGTCGAGGCTACCGTCCTTCCGCTGGAGCCTGCAGTGGCGGACACTGCTCCTCGCTTGGAAGTCGTTACACTGGCCCACGTCCCCGATGATGTGCCTGGGGGCACGGAGGAGGCCGCCGAAGCTGCTATCCCTCCAGCCCAGAATGGGAGAAGCATCGAAGGTAGCCTTCTATATTTTACATTAATAATCTCTCCATTATCTGAACCCTTCTATCTTTTCAGAATTGCGCGGATTGGCGGCGTCTATTACCGATCTGTCTCCTAGGAAGTCTTTTCAGCGCCTGTTGGAGATGGCCGCTCCGCAGGCGATATCTCCTCAACGCACCGTCCTCTCTTCCGGGCAAGGTTAGTGTCGTTTGCCCTCTCCTCATCGTGTTATTATTATTTCATATAATGACATTGATGTCTTCTACAGTTCTGGAAGCTGATGACGAGGTTGAGATTCTTGACGAGCCTGGGAAGCCTTCAGACCCCTCTTGCATGACTGTGGGTAAGTAAAGTCTCAACGTTGTTCCATTTTCTCTTTGCTTACAAGTCTCGCTAACTGTTTATAAGCTTTGCCAGTTCTTACCACGCTGGAATCTCGCATCGTCATGCCACCCAGCCCCTATGCTCTACGTGCCTCGGAATGGATGGCAAACCTAAGCCTCCACTCCCTGTCAGCTCTAATTGAAGACCTCGCTGGCAGTCTGATCATGGCCGAAGCGTTTGCCACTGAAGCCAACGGCTCTCTTCCCTTTCTTGCCACCTACCATAGTGAAACATTGGTGCAAGTCTGGGTTGAGTTTTGTCGGCAGGTGGAGGCTTGCTTGCTTATTCTTGAATGTACATGCCTTCCTTCGGATGTTGTGGCAGCGAAGGCGAGCTTACAGGGGCTGATTGAGCGGTGCGCTGCGAACATAATATCATGCGAGAAGAGGCTCAGCCGCAAGTTTTCGGAGAGGGAGCTGCCTTTCAAAGCGCTGAGGGAGCTTCAAGCCAATCTTACGGCCAAGACCACCAGGACATATGAACTTTGGCAGGTGCTTCAAGAGGCTATCAAGGAGGTGGTAGCCATTGATAAAGCCGCCGTTTTTACTCGTGAAATGGTCGAAGCCCATAAGGTTACTGAAAAAGAGCTTGAAGGCCGGCTTGACTCATACCAGGCCCAACAGGCTCAAGCGGAGGCCCGTCTTTTGACGATAATAAATCATGAAGCCGAGGCCCAGCGGAAGAGGGGTGAACTGGCAAATCTACTGAATCGTCTGCCGGCTTGAAGAATTGTATATATATATTTTTATTCTTCTTTTGTACATACTCCTGAATGAGAGTATATTTTCTTTTATTCTTTCATAAATTATACTTTGTATTCATTTTGATTCATGAATAAAATACATATTTTGCTTCATGATGATGTGTCCCTTTTAGTAAATGCATTTTGTGGATAATCTATTTTGATTTCTCCGTAGGACAGCGATGGGTTAGGATTCAGGGTTAAGATCTGCCTCCTAAGACTTTTCAACTTTATGAGCCTTGAGGGTCTCATAAAGAATTTTCTCTCTACAGGTCGAGAGGATCCCGCAGGTGTAATTTCTCCTTAGGAGTTATGAGGATACCTAAGTGCGTTTTCTTCTGAGAGTCGTAAAGATCTCACAAAAGAGTTTTCTCCCTTACAAGTCGTGAGGACCTGTAAGTGATGGACGAGGTTGACATTATCCGCATTTCACGGAGTCAGGGGTTGCTCTGGACATTTTCCATGGGGTCAAGATTGACTTTAGCCGTGTTCTATGGGACCAGGATTTGCTCTGGATGCTTCCCACGGGTCAGGATTGACATAGGTCGTGTTTTGCGAGGACCAGGCTCCGCTCTGGATGCTTCCCACGAGGTCAGAATTGACATAGCCGTGTTCTGCGAGGACCAGGATCCGCTCTGGACATTTCCCACGGGGTCAGGATTGACATAGGCCGTGTTCCACGTGACCAGGAATTTGCTCTGGATGCTTCCCACGGGGTCTGATTGACATAGCCGTGTTCTGCGAGGACCAGGATCCGCTCTGGACGTTTCCCACGGGGTCAGGATTGACATAAGCCGTGTTCCACGTGACCAGGAATTTGCTCTGGATGCTTCCCATAGGGTCTGATTGACATAGCCGTGTTCTGCGAGGACCAGGCTCCGCTCTGGACGTTTTCCACGGGGTCAAGATTGACATAGGCCGTGTTCCACGTGACCAGGAATTTGCTCTGGATGCTTCCCACAGGGTCTGATTGACATAGCCGTATTCTGCGAGGACTAGGATCCGCTCTGGACGTTTCCCACGGGGTCAGGATTGACATAGGCCGTGTTCCACGTGACCAGGAATTTGCTTTGGATGCTTCCCACAGGGTCTGATTGACATAGCCGTGTTGCGAGGACCAGGCTCCGCTTTGGACGTTTCCCACGGGGTCAGGATTGACAAAGGCCGTGTTCCACGTGACCAGGAATTTGCTCTGGATGCTTCCCACAGGTCGGTTTGACATAGCCGTGTTCTTCGAGGACCAGGCTCCACTCTGGACGTTTCCCACGGGGTCAGGATTGACATAGGCCGTGTTCCACGTGACCAGGAATTTGCTCTGGATGGTTCCCATGGGGTCGGTTTGACATAGCCGTGTTCTGCGAGGACCAGGCTCCGCTCTGGACGTTTCCCACAGGGTCAAGATTGACATAGGCCGAATTCCACATGACCAGGAATTTGCTCTGGATGCTTCCCACGGGGTCGGTTTGACATAGCCGTGTTCTGCGAGGACCAGGGTCCACTCTGGACGTTTTCCACGGGGTCAAGATTGACATAGGCCGTGTTCCATGTGACCAGGAATTTGCTCTGGATGCTTCCCACGGGGTCGGTTTGACATAGCCGTGTTCTGCAAGGACCAGGCTCCGCTCTGGACGTTTCCCACGGGGTCAGAATTGACATAGGCCGTGTTCCACGTGACCAGGAATTTGCTCTGGATACTTCCCACGGGGTCGATTTGATATAGCCGTGTTCTGCGAGGACCAGGCTTCGCTCTGGACGTTTCCCACGGGGTCAGGATTGATATAGGCCGTGTTCCACATGACCAGGAATTTGCTCTGGATGCTTCCCACGGGGTCGGTTTGACATAGCCGTGTTCTGCGAAGACCAGGCTCCGCTCTGGACGTTTTCCACGGGGTCAAGATTGACATAGGCCGTGTTCCACGTGACCAGGAATTTGCTCTGGATGCTTCCCACGGGGTCTGATTGATATAGCTATGTTCTGCAAGGACCATGCTCCGCTCTGGACGTTTCCCACGGGATCAGAATTGACATAGATCGTGTTCTACGTGACCAGGAAAGGTTGACTCTCGGTTGTTTGTGCATCGTCGAGTCATGGAACTGGGGATTTTGCCGCAGCTCCGATTTGTTGATGTCGTGTCTGTTGAAATGAGACGGATATTGAGACGATCTCCGGGTTGTCTGTGAACCATTGAGATTTGGCTTTTTCTTTTGATGGAGCCCGGGGAGGGAAGGTGTGATTCCTTCTTTGTTTGCGCCCCTGGATTGTATACATGGATTGATGTGATATCACCTGTAGGGCATAAATTTCATTTTTTCAAATTTTTTTTATTTCTTTCCGCGATGCTCTATCATTTTAGCTTTTATATCGCGAAAGTCGCGATTGCCCAATCATTTAGGCTATTTTTCGCGGTGCCCAATAATTTCGGCTATTTGATTTATTTTTACTCGCTGCTTTTTATTGCGAGTTGCCCAATCATTTCGGCTATTTTTGTATGCATCCATTTTTACTTGCTGATTTTGTTGCAAGTTGCTCCATCATTTCGGCTATTTCGTATGCATGTGTGGCTCACTGGCTTTTTGCTGCAAGCTTGGAATTAGATACCGATTTCGGCATCAGCACCGCTACAACTGGGATATTACCAGGAGCGAATCATCATTTGCCTTCTTCGATGTCGAACAAAGGTGGCTTAGTAGACAGGGTTAGGATCCTGTCGACTAAGGCTTTTGAATTCATGAGCCGTAAGGGTCTCATAAAGGTATTTCTCCCTACGAGTCGTGAGGATCTCGTAGGTGCGTTTTCTCCTTAGGGATCATGAGGATTCTTAAGTGAATGGCCTCTTATAAGTCGTAAGGATCTTACAAGAGTGCTTTCTCTTTATAAGTCGAAAGGGCTTATAAGGGGGTTCACTGTGCAAACATATCCCTAGTCACAGATGGGACTCTGTTATGGAAATGTTTATTCGCGCCCGTGGATTGTATACAAGGGTCAGCATTGAGCCGCTTGTAGGGCAGCATTGGAGATTGTGGTGGCCGCTTAAGAATAGGTTCAGATTCCTGTAGCTTAAGACTTTTGAATCTTATGAGCCGTGAGGGTCTCATAAGAGGGTTCTCCTTACGAGTCGTGAGTATCTCGCAAGTATAATTTCTCCTTAGGAATCGTGGGGATCCCTAAGTGTGTTGCTCTCTTATGAGTCATAAGGATCTCACGCAGGTAGTTTCTCCTCACAAGATCAAGAGGACCTTACAAGTGCCTTTTAACGAGATCGTGCCCTTTCGAGTTTTCACAAAAACTCGCCGGTAGCCCTACTGTTTTTATTCACGGAGCCCTTTCGGGTTTTCATCTGTGCCCGTTTTGCTTATGGACATACCTTTTTTTGTTGTTTTTTTTATTTTTTTGTGTCAGCCTTGGGATGCTGCAGTCCACAGTAGTTTATCGACGTCTCGGTCAACAGTTAGTTTTAGGACATAGTGGTCCATTGTTAGTTTAAGGACGTTTCGGTCCAATAGCCAGCTACTACTTATAGAGTTTGGGCTAAGGAAGATAGCAAGCGGACATAGTCGTCGTCATCTATCGCTGACCTAAGCCGTGACCCATCAGGCGTAGTATTTCTTTAGGAAGCGACCGTTTATTGGCATGAAAGGTCTTTCACCATGCATGTCCATGAGTAGGTAGGCTCCACCCTAGTAAACTTTGTCTATGATATAAGGGCCTTCATAGTTCGGCTCGAATTTCCCCCGTTTGGCACGATTAGGGATCATAGGTCTTTTGACCACTAGCACGAGTTCGCCTTAGCGGAATGTTCTCGGCCGAATGTTCTCGGCCTAGTCAATTTTTCATATGAGCGCGTCATCTTTGCTTTATAAGCCTCCAGATTTTGTTGCGCCATGAGCCAGGTTTCATCAAGGGCGTCGAGCTTTTCAAGCCGAAGGTGAGCAATTTCTTCTTCTGTTAGCTCGTAGTGAACCACCACTCGTAGAGAGGGTAACTCTATCTCTAGAGGGAATACCGCTTCTGTGCCAAATACCAATGCTTACGGCGTCGTGTTCGTGGCAGTTTTGAACGTAGTTCGATATGCGCAGAGAGCTTCATGTAGTCTCTCGTGCCAGTCTTTCTTATTTCGAGACACCGTCTTTTTCACGATCTTTGTCAAGGTCTTATTGAAAACCTCAGCTAGACCGTTAGCTCGAGGATTATAGACTGAAGAGTATCTCCAGTCTATGCTATGTTCTTGTGTGAAGCGGTTGATCTTGTGTCTTCTCTAGGCTGGCCCGTTATCGGAGATGACCCGTCGCGGAGTTCCAAACCGATAAATGACGTGCGTCTTGAAGAAATGGAGGATATTCTCCATCTTCACATTCCTCAGCGGTACTGCTTCTGCCCACTTGGAGAAGTAATCAGTTGTCGCCAAAATGAATTGATGTCCTCTGGACGATACTGGTTCGATGGGGCCGATTATGTCAGTTCCCCACATCTCAAATGGCCAGCTAGCCACCATTAGATGCGGTGGATTTGGATGCTGATGGATAAAGTCCCCGTGAATCTGGCACGAGTGGCATTGCTTCACGTATTCGAGGCAGTCCTGGATCATCGTGGGCCAATAGTATCCCATCCTTTTGATCTTCAGCTTCATCTTCGGGCCGGCTTGGTGAGAACCGTAAAGTCCGTCGTGAGTTTCTTGGACGACTCTTTTTGCTTCTTTAGGTCCCAGGCATCTTAACCACAGAGAATCAAATGACCTCTTGTACAGAGTATCATTGACGAAGGCAAAAGAAAGAGCTCGTTTCGTGAGCTAATGTCTCGAGGATACATCTTCGGGTGTTTGACGGGATTTGAAGTAGTCTATAAAGACTTCTTTCCAATCCATAGCCTTTTCCCGGTCCTTTATTTGCAGAGCCATTTGCTCGGTCGCTCCCTTTCCTTCGGACGACTCCAGAGATATTTCTGCATGTGCAAGAACCCGACGGTTTTGCACAACGATCCTCACGTCATCGAGGTTTTCGTCAGCCAGTTCTTTAGCGAGTTTGGCTAACGCATCCGCTTTGCTATTTTCCGCATGCGGTATGCTTTCCAGAATGTAGGAGGGAACTTGAGTCAGCAACTGTTGCACTCTCTCGCCATATTTCACCAACTCTGGCTTGCATGTTTGATAGTCACCGTTTACTTGACTAACGACCGGTTGGGAGTCTCCGTATATGAGGAGACTTTCAATTCCCATGTCGATAGCGATCTCGAGACCTGCTATCAAAGCTTCATATTCGGCTTCATTGTTTGTCCTCGGCTCTGTTAAGGAGAAGGCAAAGCGTATTATCACTCCTTGTGGAGTCACGAAGATGAGGCCTACCCCTGATTTGATTATGGGGGTGCTTTGTTTACGCTTTTTCATGGAAGATGCTCCATCGAAGTAAAGTTCCCACTGGGTATCATCTTTTCTTCTCTCCTCGTCGATCGTGTCAAACGCGTGCTTGTCTGGCAATTCGCAGTTCAAGGGAGATTCGGCAGGTATCGGATGCTCAGCGAGGAAGTCGGCGATGGCCTGGCCTTTCACTGCCTTGAGGGGTCGATAAGTTATCGAGAACTCCATCAAGAGCAGGGCCCATTTAGCGAGTCGTCCCGTTAATATAGCCTTTGACATTAAATATTTGAGAGGATCCACCTTCGATATGAGATGGACCTCATGTGCCAATGCATAGTGTCTGAGCTTCGTTATCACGAAGATCAACGCCAGGCAGTGTTTTTCAATAGGAGAGTAATTGCTTTCTGCCCCCAGGAGAACTCGACTCAGATAATAAAGGGCTCTCTCTTTCCCTTGATCATTCTCTTGTGCCCACAGCGCGCCTAAGGAACCTTCGAGGGCGGTCGTATACAAGACGAGAGGTTTTCCTTTAACGGGAGCAGCCAATACAGGCGGATTCTGCAGATATTACTTGATTTCATCCAGTTCGTTTTGGCATTTGTGATCCCAGACGAATGGGATTCCCTTCTTCATTAAGTGACTGTAGGGGCAGTACTTGCCAGAGAGATTGGCTATAAATCGCCGGATATACGCGAGCTTTCCTTAGAGAGACCGCAGCTGTTTGAGAGTTCTTGGCGGGGACATTTCCATAATCGCCTTGATCTTCGACGGGTTTATCTCGATGCCTTGATGTCGTACGATGAATCCTAGGAATTTGCCCGAGGAAACGCCGAACGTGCATTTGAGAGGGTTCATCTTCAAGTTGTATTTCCGAAGGCGCTGAAACATGATCTTCAGATACTCTAAATGTTCTTCGTATGATTTGCTTTTAACCACAAGGTCGTCGATATAGCATTCGACGATTTCATGTATGAGGTCATCGAAAATCTTCGTCATGGCCCTCTGATAGGTGGCACTAGCGTTCTTTAGACCGAAAGGCATCACCTTATAGCAAAATATGCCCAAAGGGGTCCGAAAAGCAGTATACTTCTGGTCCTCGGGATGCATCTTTATCTGATTATCCCGACGAGCCATCCATGAAGGAGAAAATTTCGTGAGTGGATGTGTTATCTATCATCAGCTTAGTGACTGGTCCTGGAAAGTCGTCTTTTGGACAAGCTTTATTGAGATCCCGGAAGTCTACACATATGCGCACCGTCCCATTTTTCTTCATTACTGGAACAATGTTGGCGATCCAGTCAGGGTACTGAACCTCTTGGATGAAGCCAGAGTCAATTAGCTTCTTGACCTCGGCGTTGATGCTCATTTCAAGCTCAATCCGCATTCTTCTCGGCGCTTGTTTGATCGGTTTGACGTCTGGAGAGATCGCCAATCTGTAGACAGCAATCTCTGGATCGAGTCCCGGCATCTCTGAATAGTTCCATGCAAGGCAATCTCTATGCTGCATGAGCACGTCCTTTAGCTTAGCCATCCTTTCTTCAGACAACAGCTCACTGACGAACGTCAGCCGCGGGTCACTCGCCGTCCCCAAATCAATTTTCTTGAGGTTATTTGCAATAGTATGTATTCCATCTTCCGGCTCTTTTGGCGCCGGTGGAAACTCTGAGATTACCTCGTCATCATCGTTTTCGAAGCACCAGGGGAGGTCATCTGTATTCTCAGGCTTTTCTTCTGATATCATTATCACGTGGCAGGTACGAGATCGTTTCTAAGATCGATGTTGATCTGGTTCTACTCTCGTTATACGCGTCGCTTTCGGTTCATACTTCTGTGGCGGGCTTACCCTCTAACTGCTGGATAGAGCGAACCTACCTTGTTGATATTGGTCTTCGACCCAGTTCTTGAAGGTGAAGCAGTCTTCGAGAGGATGCTCTATTGCCCGGTGATAGGAGCAATAGTCTGAGTGAGAGACCTCGTTCGCTTGCTCGGGGTGCTTGAACTCCGGGAGTGTCATCATCTGATACTTTACGACGAGATTGAATATCTTCTTTGTCTTATCTTGGGGAAAAGAATATTCCCGACCCATCTTCTTTATAAGGGACGGATCCCGGCTGCTCGACTCTTGCTCGCGTGGCTTCTTAGACCCGCTTGGCTGCTGTAGAACGTTTTTGACGTTCTTTGGTTTATTTTTTCCTCTGCGCCCGGTCTTTTGTATGACGGGCCGGCGACGAGGAGTATTGCCATTCTCCACGGCCTGCTAAAGGAGGCGCTGCGTCCTGGCTTTCTCGTAAATGTCCATTTCACGGTTATGGTCATCTCGGACCTTTTGCCCCGCTTCCCTTATTAGCTTGTCCATCCGTTCTTCAAATGACGGACTCGGCATTTTGATGGTAGGATCTCGTTTTGGTTCAGGGTCAGCGTCTCCTAACAGGTCGTCTCCTTCTTCATCGAAGTCATGTATGACATAGCTACCATGGACTCGTTCCCGTTTCTTGGATTGGACATATCCAAGCCCGACCGTTTCTATTTTCCCGTTGGGCAACTTTCGCTGAGTTCCGGGACATCCCAAATCCTGTTGTAGAATCGAGCTTGTCGAGTAGTCTGTCTGAAGAGTACCCCTTGGCGCTTCAATAGCCTTTTCAAGCCTTCCGTGTAATATCTAGGTAGACGGATGGACTGGAGCCTGTCAAGTGTAGAATCCGCACCATGCCAAATTTCTTTCTCCACTTTGGTTTCCGTGGATCGGTAGAATAGGACCGTCTTTGCATCTCTTCGCCTGGGAGGGACATAGAATGTTTGCAGTTCCTGCACACTATAAGTTTCAAGTGCATCGAGATCTTTGTAATGTTCTTGTGGAACCATGGTAATTTGCAAACTCTGATTATCGTCAGCGAAGGCTTTTATTGACGGCCGAGCGGAAAATATAGCGTTGACCTCATCTTCCGAGTCGCTTCCGAAGATCAACATAAGGGTGGACGGTCCTGGGTTGTTGCGTTGGGGAGGCCCTAAATAAACTATCTCTTCTTCCTCCTCGGTATCCTTCCCAAAGACCGGAATAGTGGTGATAGCTTTGTTCTTCGGTTTGTGACATCTTTCCATGTCCTCAAAATCTGGTAAGAAGTATTTTGTATCTTCGTATTTTCGGACTTCATTCACGGAGAATGGGTTCGGCTCTCCTGTTACGGTATACTCGAGACCATCCTTGAAATACTTCATACACCGATGTTGTGTAGAAGGGATAATGTTGTACTCGTGTAACCAAGACCTACCGAGCAAAGCATTGTAGCATGTCTTGGCGTCAATGACATGAAACTTAATGTCCGTGACAAGCAGCCCAAAGCATAGTATCAATATTACAGACCCAAGCGTCCGTGATAACCGGGAGTCAAATCCAGAGATGGTGATTTTATCACGAGCGAGGTGCTGAACGCTCATGCAGATTTTCTTCAACACTCTCACGTTGAGGAGATTGACGGAAGACCCATTGTCAACCAGGATTTTGCCTATCTTGATGTCATGACAGTATCCGGAGACATCAAAGGGACGGTTATGCTCGCATGTCCCAAGGAGGAGATTTTCATCGCCGAAAGTGATATCCGCTGTGTGCACTTCTTCCAGCTCGTCCTTCATCTTTTCTCCGGCGAGGAAAGCTTGGAATTGCTCTGGCTCTTGTAGTGCCTTGATCAATGAATCTCTTGCCTCTTTGGATAGAAGAAGGGCGTCGAGAATGCTTAGTTGCGAAGGTAGCTTTCTCAAGTGTGCCAGAACGTTGTAGTCCACCTTACTTTTCTTTAGCGGGTCTTTGGCTGTCAGCTCTTCGACGGCTTGGTCATCAAGGATGATATCCTCAGGGACCTTTTCTTTCCCCTTATCTTTTCTATTTGACCCACTGTTCGAGGGCCCAAGATTCTTTTCGGGCAGCGTGCAATTGCGCAGCTGAATGTTCTCGCAGTTCTTCGGTTCTTCCTTTTTTCCCGACATGGATTCCTTGAAGAGAGGGCCAAGAGTCATTTCTTTGTTAGAGTCGCTCCCGAAGGTGAGAACTTGCGATCCCCCAGCGTTGACCATGCGACAGTTGCTGGTAGTTCTTTTATTCTTTGCTCCCGACGAATTTTGCGTTTCATCCGCTTGAAATGTTGTCGGTGAGCAACATACCCCTGCCACCATCTTTTAAAAGCGTTGCACTCTTCGGTGGGGTGCGCAATCTTTCGATGATATAAGCAGTAGTTAGGATGTGTTTCCGCTTCACCAAGAGCGTTCCCTTCGGAGGGTGGCAGCTTCATTCCCATCGATATGGCTTTGGCGAACCTCTTCCTCATCTTGAACCTGCTTTTATTTGCGATGGATGCACTTTGATCTGGCGGGAGTGTTTCAACCCTTTCGTCCAGTCGCCGGCGTTTGGCTTTTTCGAATATGGCCATCTCACGCTCTCGAGCAACTTTGCTTTTAAGAAGAGCTTCGTCCAGGAATGCATCAATCATTTCGTCTGATGGCCCTAAAAGTTCCGGCTCAGGACCTGCCCCCAGTTTCTCTGTGTAAGGAGCTTCTTCATCATTTATCGACGAGTGAGAGATCACATGGCAACTTGCTACGTAATCTTCAGATTCATCCGACGAGTCTTCTCCATCATCTCCGTCCTTAAGGACGTGACTGAGAAATTCTTGGAGTGTGACTGGAGTCTGCGCCTTCTGATTATACTCTTCCAGCGTGTCAATCTGCTTTTGCAGGTCCGTGCGCCTGTCACCAGGCTTCACGGGCTTTTTGGATTTTTTCTTCTTCTTCGAAGATTTTGACGGCTGGGTGTGAGCACTTTGACTATCACCACCAATTTTTGGAGTTGGGCGCGGTTTCAGCATTCCCTTGATAATCTCGGGTTCCAGCGGATTCTTCCACCTGATCGCCGGGCATATTTGGAGATCCTTCAGCATTCTTTTAGTTTTGGCTGAAAGAGCGACCTCCCATGGAGCTTCTTCTATGAAAGAGCATGATGCCCCCGGTGTGTTTGTCTTCTTGGGAGCGTGTGGCTGTGGTGGGTTCACCTTCCAATTCTCGGACAGCGCAAACTTACCCTGTTGGTATTGGTCTTTGATCCAGCCTTTAAAGACGAAGCAATCTTCAATTGGATAGCTTACCATTTGATGGTAGGGGCAATAATTGGGACTATTAGCCTCACCAGGTTGCAACGGTCATTTTGGATTCGGCAAATTGATGAGTCTGTTGCGCACCGCCAGCTCAAACAATCTCCTCGTTTTATCCCGGGGGAATGAATAAGGGCGCTTCATCTTCTCATTATAGAATTGCCGCCTCTTGTCTAGACGATCAGTTAGTTTTGGGCCACTGGGCTGCTGTTGAGTATTCGCGAATAAGGTCGCTTTCCCTTTTCCCTTTTCGTTCCGTGGCTCCGGCTTTGAAGGAGACGGTCTATGACCCATCTGGTCCATTTGGGCCAGTTTGTCAATCAAGGCCTGGAACGTAGTCGGCTTGAAGAACATCATGAATTGGGAAATAGTTGCCTGAGGGTCCAGAGTGCCCATGAACATGCCCACTGCCGGCGCTTCCTCAATGCACTGCTCACATTTTGACCATAAATTTCGCCACTGTATTGCGTATTGTACCCAAGTTTCGCCTAACTTCACCCTGGCATTAATTAATGCGGTAATCGTGGTACGCTCGCTAGCGCTCGTGAATCTCTGTGTAAACAGCAGTTCCATCTCCGCAAATGTCTTGACAGAGTCGTTTGGAAGTTCAAAATACCACTCGAATGCCGTCTCCGACAGGCTACCAACAAACTGGCGGAGCAGAAGTTTATCGTCACCCCCCGGTGTTGCCGTACAAGGCTCTGAATTGAGCGACATACTGATGTGGATTCCCCGTCCCTTTATATACGTGGAATTTGGGGATCGTATATCCTGGCGGGTACCTTATTTGGTCATACCAGCTTGGATAGGGTTGTCCAGTCTTAACGACCTGTCCAGCCGCTTCGTTTACCTGGTGAGCTCGTATTTGCCGAGCAATGTAATCATCCAGGGCGACCTTGGAGATGGTCTCTTCCTTGGCTGCTGAAAGGGCCTGAGGAGGGTTCGATGTCTCCCCTCTGTCGTCTTCAATGATAATCGGGGGGTCTTCAACCGGAGGTTCCGGTTGTAACATCATCCCGGCCATGTCTTGGAACAAAAGAGCCATTCGTTTTATATTCGCTGCCTGCTCCGCGGCCTCTTTTTCTTTCCTCTCAAGCATTCTTCGGAGGAAGTCAGCATCAGTTGATCCCGACGCTGCTCTGAGGTCTCTGGATTTTCTTTTGGCCCAGTAAGTGCGGAAATTGCAGTCAGCATCTCCTGAAGTTTCTGCTGCTGTTGTTCCTGAGCCTTCGTTATCGATCGGGTAAGCGGTTGATGACCCGTGGAAGCACGGCTTTCTTCTTTTCCGAAAGCCATATAAACGGTATGTATTACCATGCCCCCGGACTTGGGGCGTTTAGATTCGACATCCTTGCGGTTTGCCGCATTCATGGGGGCTTTCTCTGGCCTCCTTCTCTTGTGAGCAGTCGAAGTCGAGGGGGCCGTTGCAGCGGGCACCCAGACGGATGACGTCTTCTGTGGTACCACGAGATGGCTCTTTTCTTGCTGATCTTTGAGCTTCTTTGGCCGGCGAGAGTAGTCATGATTAATCACCGATTCCTGGACCTGTCGCCAGACTTTTTAAATTTTGGAGGACAGCCGCTGAGGGGGCTGCTCCGTCTTCTTTTCTGTAGTAATCTCCATAGGTGGAGGAGATCTCTTCAGCACGGCAGTCGGAGAGTTCTTGCGAACCCTCCTAAGCGGTTCAAAACTGTTCCCAGTTGGAACAGTAGCATTGATTTCCACCATCGGAGCTGGCGGAGTTAGTCCAGAAAGGGAGCTGCCCCCATCCTTCCTTACTCAGCGCCAGTGGCGACATTGAGCATGTCGTGCGGATGGGATTGTATCAGCTGTAGGGGTGACTTCTTCATGCACCCCGTGTTGGTGAAGGGTTGTCGCCAGCGTCAGCCTCTTAAAGACCGATGCCCGTTGAGAAGCAACGTCCAATCTGTCAAAGACAGACTTCTGGGCAGGGAAAGCAGCTTTAGGGACTTCGCCTGGAGCAGGAGTCGGAATGGCCAACCTTGTGAAGACTGATTTCTTGGCAGAAGAAGCCTCTGCGATGATTTCGTCCGCTTGAACCGGGATGGCTATCCGCTTAGGGATGGCTGCTTTAGGTATCACGGGCTTGTTAGCGTTTTGTCCCAGTCTGCTGAAAACTGAGGCAGTGGAGTTGGGCGACCCATTGAGAGGGGCCGCGGTAATGTTAAGTCGATCAAAGACCGACTTCTTTGGGGCTTCTTGCAGGATCATCAGGGCATTAAAGCTCATGGGTGGGATCATAGTCCCAAAGAACAACCCATTGGTGGTCTGAGTTACTTGGTCCACCGGCATCGTGAACAGGGAGGCCGCCTGGGGCCCGTAAGTTACATCTCCAGAAGAGGCGGAACGGGAGTTGCAGTTGCAGCTGGAGCATTTTATGCAGGTAGAAGCCATTGATCTTTCGTTTTCTGCACGGAGCAAGACACCAATTCTTAGTACCTCGAACCCAAGGGCAACCATATCAAACCGCGATTCGTTCACGAACACGACACACGAAGTGTGGAGTGGAAAGAGGAAAAGGTCCCACCGGGCGTGCCAGAATCTGTTCCCCGTGAAATTAACCTATCATAATTTGCTTTAATGAACTTTTTTGGGGGGTCTGAAGAAGTTCTAAGATGGAAATCTGGCACGGAGACGCGACCGTGCATGTCCGTCTTTCCTGAATTTCGGGGCAGATGCTAATTGGTGCTATCCGTCCACCTCTCCGAAGATGCCAAGTTGATTTATGACATCACGTATCGAAGGTTTAGACGGATGCGACCGATGTAGCAAACTTCGTCAGATTCCCCCTCATTTGAGGGGTTTTTGATTGTGAGGACGCTCTTCCCTGCAGGCGCAAGCCCCTGCAGTTAATTACGCTACCGCATCGCGGTAACTACTTTCTCCTTCTCTAGATGGTCACTTCGTGTCATGGGTGTTTGTTTTGTTTTTGGTTGCCCGTGGATTGTATACGGAGACTAATTTATATTGTCGCCCGTAGGGCGTGGATTAGTCCAAATCCGTATTTTCTTAGATTTGGGTTTGGGGGTTGGATTTAAGGATACGTTAGCCTCATTTGAGACTAAGATCAACTTAAACGTTTGTTAAGGATACGTTAGTCTAATTTTTAGACTAAAATCAACTTAACGGGATCATTTAGATCCAACAAAAGAGCATTTGGACTCTATTGTTTAGTTTAAGGACATTGCGGTCGATTAGTTTAAGGACATTACGGTCCGTTGTTAGTTTAAGGACATCTCGGTCCAAGGTTAAGGAAATCATAGTCCGTGAGTTTAAAGACCTCACAGTCAAGTTTAAAAGACGTCATAGTCTATGAAATGTATAGTTGTCGGGACTCGTCACCTCTCTGAAGACGTTGAAGGATTACAACGACAAATATCAGAGGAATTCAGAGATGTACTCTTAAACCAAAGTTGATTGGGAGATCTATAGTCCAATTTGGAACTAAGATCAATTAATTAGATTATGAGCACATTGGCTCAATTGAATCTGAATTGAGGACTTATGGCCAATTTGGGTTAAGTCCATTTAAGTTTGAAATGTTGGCCCTTTATTGGGCTATTGAACATTTGTCTGGGTTCAGCCCCTTATTATTTAGCAATGCTAAACAAGAGTTTGAGGGCTCTGATAACATTTTTGTCTTTGACTGAGCATTAAATATTGTAGCTCTGGATTTTAAAGTTCATTTGAAGGGGAGACTTGCATCTGGAAAACTTAGCCAATTTAGGCTAAGCTGGCTTTAAAATAGTGTTAAACACTAGAGGACATCTAGCGGTCACGTGTCCTCACGTGATGTATTTAAAACAGTGTTAAACACTGGAGACAAAATGCTCAAAATAGTGTTAAACACTAGAAAGGAAGGGGTCACGTGGGGTCACGTGAGGCGCCTGAAGATGGGGCCAGACCTCCTTTATTTTATTATCAGAATATTCAAATAAGTGTTAAACACTTTTAATCTTCAGGCCATCACGTGTGGGCACGTGATAGGAATCTATGTAAAGATTATTAAAGTGTTTATTAGGGGTCACGTGGGGACACGTGAGGGCGCCCAAAATCAGTACTGCCTTTGGCTTTGTTCTTTTCATTTATGAGGGTCACGTGTGAGCACGTGAGGCATTGCCTCCAAGCTTTTTTTTATTTTTTTTATTTTGGGGAGTCTGTTTAAGGGTTACGTGGGAACACGTGACCTAGTTTTGTTCTCTCTTTTCTGTTCATTGAGAATGGGGAGGTCACGTGTTACCACGTGACCAAGTTCTTTACGTGCATGGAGAGCTTTAAGTCTCGTGTTTTAAGAATTGTTAAACCCTAATTCTGTTTTAGAGGAATTAAATTCCTATGTATGTGGAAGAATTAAATTCTCATATAGGGTTAAACCCTAGTTCTGTTTTGGAGGAATTAAATTCCTATGAATTTGGGAGAATTAAATTCTCATATAGGGTTAAACCCTAGTTCTGTTTGGGAGGAATTAAATTCCTGTGAATTTGGGAGAATTAAATTCTCATATAGGGTTAAACCCTAGTTTTATTTGGGGAAATTAAATTCCTATGAATTTGGGGGAATTAAATTCCTTAAACTCATATTCTCCCTCTAGGTCTTGGATCTGCAAGGCAGAATCTCCCCGATGAGAATTAAATTCTCAACTTATAGGGAGATCTGCTTCTGCAGATCTTCAACCAAAGGAAGAACTAAGTTCTTATTCAGAAGAGTTAAACTCTTATATTTGAGAATTAAATTCTCTTTTTATTTTATGGAGCTTAGATCTCTTTCCCCTTTCTCACCTAGGGTTTCTTTTCTCTGAAAAGAACTTCTGTTCTCTCTTGAGAATTAAATTCTCCTCTCTTTTCTCTCTATTGTTGTTTTTTCTCCAGAAAATCAAAATTTCAAGATCCCTTCTCTTCTGCTATTGGCTCCTATTTATAGGAGAAAGAAAAGAATCAATTTGTTTAGTGAATCTTTCATTGAAAGATTTTTGGTTGTTTTTGTAACCAACATGATCTTTTAGATCACTCAGTGAATTTTATTCACCATTGGATTTTTAATCCAAAAGACATTCTGTCTGTTATTCTTGGTGAATTCTAGGGAAATCTTTTCTTGTATAAAATCTTTCCATAAATTGGTGATTTTTAATCACCATTGGATTTTTAATCCAACGGTGCTCCACTTTACAGAGCACCATCTTCTTGTTTGGAAAGATTTAGAGAGATCTTTTTCCAGTTAAAGTTCTGGATTCCTACTTAATTAAAATTTAATTCTATTAGTTCAGAAGGATTAAAAGCCCATCACGTGTTGGCACGTGATCCCAATGTTTGATTATTGAAATAGAATTTAATTCTATCAATTAAAGAGTTTAGGAACTAGTCACGTGTTGGCACGTGACCCTCTTGATTAAATATTTTATTCAGAATTTAATTCTGCCTTTTAATCAGAGCTAAGGAATTATCACGTGTCAGCATGTGACCCTTGGTCACGTGTGAGCACGTGATACCCCATTGGGGTTTTTCCTTAGTGTCTTATTACATCTTTTAATCCCTTTTGGTGGGTTTTAAAGGCCCATCACGTGGTGGCACGTGACTCCACTAATTGCCTGCTTGATTAGAATTTAATTCTGTAATAACAGAGTCCCAGGAAACCATCACGTGTCAGCACATGACCCTTGGTCACGTGTGAGCATGTGATACCCCATTGGGGAATTTCCTGATATTTTATCAAGGAACATCGCCGCCATACGAACTTCCCGAGCTCACTGCCATAGTCGCTGCGTGTGTCGTGCCGTGCCTTTGCGCGTGCCTTCGCCGTCACCGTTGTTGCCTCTCGCCGCAGGAGCCCACCGGTTAACCGTCGCCATGCAAGTTTAATACTTGCTTATATCATGCTATAATTATAATAGTTAAAATGATTATTATATACCTATATCATAGTTATTCAGTTGTGTTGTATTGAACATAAAATGGGTCTAATATCCCATATTAATATCGTATAGAACTCATAGTGGTCAAATATCGTTTTAATCTGTTGGATAAAATCGACATCTCATGTGTTACATATATATATCTAAATGTTTGATGCGATTACCCTATCCAAGACCCTATTAAAAATTCCCCAATTTTATTATTAGAAGTTTAGATCGCTGTTAACGAGTGATGTATAAGAAATTGAGATCAAATAGTTAAGGCATCGAATATAAAATGACATCCCAATTGGTTATGTCAAATCTGAAAATCACCATACATATCACGTTGTAAAATTAATAGTTAATTAAATATAAATCTAATTATGGTGTTCCAGGGCTCGTATCGAACCTAACTAGATAACCTATAACCCTATTTAAGTAGTTATTTAATATTGCAATTTTGTGACACTGAAAAATGAAGTGTAATACGGCTCTGGACTGCAGTCCGGGGCGGCATTCTACGGGTGAAACCTGAATTTAAGCACCTGTACATACCTGCGCAAAACTGAAAATGCACGGACCTCCATATGGTCGTGTATATAACTTAGTTATCTATCTCATGAATCTGGTCCCGTACATTTTTACCGTCGTTTGATATTTAAATTGTATTTTAGAGTGTCGCTGTGTTCTGCAGTTTCTGCAGTAATATTCCTTACACTGTCACATTAAACTGAACATAACTTATAATATAGAGATTCTATTGATAATCTGTTTGATGCGTTGAAAAATTAACTTATAGAACTATATTTTATTCAACTACGGCAATACCTGAATCTGAACATAATCACTAGTAAAATGCGCGCGAATTTGGGATTCCAGTTCTGAAACTGGAATTCTAGAAATCGAACGCTGCCTTAAAATAATGATAATTCCCTAACCTGAACTCCGATCGACAAGAAATAAATTTTATTGTTTATATAATCAAGTGTACTTCGTACGCCTTTTATATTATTTTGATCGATTCCATACGTGTGATTTATTGTAAATTTTACAAGTTATATGGTATGGGTCGTCATTGAAATAGTGAATACCTGTTCAGTGTCATATTTTTGTGTTTGCTTTATACCTGCTGCTTAGTGATCATTCACATTGAAACCTAGCGACTGAATTGTATTGTCGATATAGTAGTGTTAGTGATCGCGTTGTGGCAAATACAACAGTGATATTGATAAGTGGAAAAGTGATTGAAAGTGACAGTGATACGTAATTGTTCACAACCTATCTAATACCTGAGTGCATCTATAACCTGGGGAATGGGGGAATCAAAGTGGAATTGAACTCGAATTTAGCGAGATACAGTGATTTAGAGAATGATCATTCGCTATTAGTGACATATATATACATTAGGTCGTGGGCCTAGCGGCACGGCTGACAGGGTTATGTCCCAGGCACAGTGGACCGTAGTCTCGGGCATGCACGAGACCCTTGTTAAACACGAACATCCTTTCTATAATTGATATCATCGACTTAGTGACCGATAAGTAGCGACAATCATATGGCCTAGTTTATGGACATGATACATACATGGCACCATTCATATTCAGCCAATGTTTATTTTACTCATGTTCTGCAATTCATTGTACTCCTCATGTTTAATAATACTACATGCCCATTATATATTTTATTGCTATATGTGTCGCCCTGACGACCTGAGTGTGCATGCTCAGAGGACGAAGTGGATCCAGTTCAGGAGCAGGACCTACCATTCGAGATCGCGGAGATCTAGACTGCTTCATCAACGCCTTCTCTTTTGCTTTCTGCACTTGTTTAGTTGGTTAGTTTATTTTATTATGCAAAATAAATGTATTTCGAACTCTTTTATTTGCAATGTAATAAACTTGTGAACTGTAATTTTCCTTTACTCAAGTACTGTTTATTGACTATCATGTAATGCTAGAAGCCTAAGTGTGACTACGGCGGGATTATCCCCTGACCGTAGGAGCATGGCTGGCCTAGTCACCCTTCGTATCCCGTATTTTGGGAAACGGGGCATGACACTTGGACATATATAGAGAGGAATTTCTTGCTCGACATGATAGTGTGCTATCCGGTTACTCTTTATCTTAACATGTAGACTGGTATTGTGATACGGTCTTTCTCTCACATGTTGATAAAGCCCTTAGGATGTGTACTTGACTACCAGAACTATAATGTAGATCATACTAGTGGGGCCAGGGCAGTCCACAAGTTCATCCTTTAATTGTTCCTAGTCGAGAGAGTATCGAGACAGGGCATCGATATTCCAGAGTAGACTAGTCTGTACGTTTCTTGGCTCTGTATGGGGCGATGGTTGATCCCACAGCTATTGGTGTTTGACATCAAAGATTGTACACAGGTGCTCATTGGAGAATGGGTACACCGAACAGGACTCACCGAGAACTCCTAGATGGTATTATATCTATCGTCAGATAGCAGTTCTCTGGTGACACTGGTACAAGTTAGTCTGTAGACCCGAGATCGTCATAGATTCTTGTGTGATTCCCACTGTGCTTTGATTTCCTCCCTACCATGCTCAAGAGAGCGCGCAAACAGGTGGATTTTGGGTACAGTCCCGAGTCACATGGAGGCAATGAACGATATGCGGGGTTTCGTCTCTCCCGGTATTGGGAGTTGATGTTGCGCTATGCTCGATTGGCTATAACAGGAAGTCCCTAGCCAGGGATGATGATGAGATTTACTGGTAAGTGTTATTAGTAGTTTTTCGACCCATTATGAGCCTCACATCAGCATGAATTATCAAGTTATTAGGGTCTGACGTTTACCACCTCTAGACTCGATATGTGACATATCAGACGAGGAGACCGGACTGTACGGTAGTGTTACTAACTGGATTCACGGAAGTTTGGAAAAGCTAGCTTGTTGACCTTCTAATCACTCAATACCTGGGTAGCTGTTATGTCCAGCTAGTACCGCTGACGGCTTATGGGTGACTGATATGATCATTACCTACTGCTGGCGTATTGACGAGTCTTTAGAATCCTACACAGAGGTTTCCTAGCTCAAGCAAAACGAAGTAGGGCACATATGTGATATGTGCGGGACCGAGATTAATACGTGTATGTGATACAGTATTCTAATCTCACGATATAGGTTATATGTGATATAACCGGATTATTGAATCAAGCGTTGATTCAATAATTTGTTGTATATATATTTGATATATATATATATACATATATATACATATACATATATATATATACATGATATTAGTCGGTTGTATGTGATATAGCCAGATTATTAAATCAAGTGTTGATTTAATAATTTAATATATAATTATATATTTGATATATTAATATATATTAACTAATATTAGCTCACTTAAGAATTTCTTTTCTCCAAACACATATAGATATATATGTGATATATATTAATGTATTTAGTATTATGCCATGCTAGATAATACATTGGACTTGGGTGTATGAGACTCAATACCAAACTAACGATAATTTGGGTGATTAATTATTAAGGGAAAAATAAAAATTAGGTGGAAATTAGCATGGCTAAAGATACTTGTGGAAGCATGGAGAAGCCTTGACTTAGTCCACTAATTTTGTTTTACTCTAGATATTTATTAACCCAACCATTATCTTTAGCTATGGTTAAATCTCTACAAATATCATATGGGATATTTTCTCACCATGGTTCATCACTTGATCTTCTTCTTCATCACATTTTCCTTCTGTAGCTTTTGAGTGAGGTGAAAAAGAAAAAGAGAAAAATAATTCTAAAGTGAGCAAAATACCCACTTCATCAATCTATACCAAACCAGCTATTTAGTATAGATTGTTTACTTCACTAATTCCTCAATTAGTGAAGATGTAGCTTGAGTTGGAGATTCCTCAAGGTAGACCGTTTTCGGTCTCGAAGATCTTTGAGTAAGCTCGTTCCTTTCGCCTAGTGGAGCCTTAGAAGAGTTCGGGAGCCACTACTTGGAGCAAAGGAACTACTACACGGAGCTTTAGAACTGAAGGACCGGTCTACAAAGGTTGTATTCCAATTTCACTTAGTGTAAAGTTTGTTTACATGCATATAAAACCCTAATTCTCTAGTTCGATTCTTAGATGGTGTTGCTTAGCACTCTAGGTTTTTTTAAAATTGCATACTAGATACTTGCTAAAACCTAGTGGTGGTGCTAAGAAATTCCAACAGTGGTATCAGATCCAAGCTAGAGCATTAGGAGTGGTTTAGACGACGTTAATGTGTTCGATCGAACTTCGAAAACACGGAAAACCCTAGTTTCTGGAAAAAAAATTAGAAGTTAGAATTTTTTAGATTAAAAATATTCATAAAATCATGCAGGGTTTTTAATGGAGCCCCAAGAAAAATGATGCCATGACTCCATAGAACCGCCGCGGAACTGCGGCCCAAACCCCTGTTTGGCCGCGGTTCCGCCGCACTTTCTTGGAGTTGTTGGTTCTAAATTCTCGTGCTGCATCATTTTTTTGTTTTGCATTTTCTGGGTATTTTTAGTGAGACTCAAGTTGTTGAGGTCTCTGGGTTTTCTGGGTGTTTGATAAATCAATCAAAATGTTTAACATCGTCTAGATATCTGTGATTTGTGTTACAATATTTGGAATCCACAATAACTCATTTTATGAAAACCAGTTAGTATTTTGTGAATCTAGCAATTTAGTCTCTTTTGATCGATTGCCACAGGGTTTTGATTCAGATCAAAACCCTATTGCAATCTTGTATAGTACGCGAACACTTGCCGGGCAACACTACTAGATAGCCACGCCTTATAACCCCGACCAAGTGACTGTAGGAGAACCCCATTGCCAAAAGCATCCGTACGGGTGCTCACGGCCGAGGTGTTCCGCATAAGTGCACTTCGTCGACGGCGTCGAAGGTGCGGCCGTCTACTAATGTTTCCGACGAGCATTCGATCAGTTGTCGAGAATCTTGTTGAATTGCCCGACTAATTATTGAAAAGTGTTTTCAATTTGAGACTAAAATGCCGGGTTTATAACGTTAGG
Organism: Agapanthus africanus; assembly: GCA_030015575.1. Classification (NCBI taxonomy): domain Eukaryota; kingdom Viridiplantae; phylum Streptophyta; class Magnoliopsida; order Asparagales; family Amaryllidaceae; genus Agapanthus; species Agapanthus africanus. The sequence goes on along the minus strand of JASDDO010000001.1, from coordinate 519,655,790 downwards.
CATGAAATTCGGAATATATGATATTCTGAGTTTATGATGTCTAAGGAATTTATATGGTTAGGCATGAAATCCGAATTATGTGATATTTCGGGTTTATGATGTCTAAGGTGGTTGCGGATTCCAATTATTGTAGTTTTCATTTTCTTTTCTGCGACTGTAAGTGTAATATGTGGTGTATCGCCGGTTTCGTTGCTATACGTCAACGACAATTGGGATACACATATTTACTTATGTTGATGACATGTGATATTATGTGTTGCTGTGATATGTTATATTGGATCGTTGTGTTTGAATAGCCGGGGTTTTTTGCGTGAGATGAGAGTTTTTTCCATTTTCATTCATGTAAATATTTGTATGTAATATTCTTTTATTGGGACACTTCCGAGTTGAGAATGATGTCACCATTGATGTATATTATTTACTTTTCCGCATTAAGATAGACCCAAGAGGAGAGCACAAGTAACCGGGTTCTAGAGTCCAATAGGAGACCATCTCGAGGAGTCGAGTCTGGATCTCCTAACTCTAAAATTGGCAGGGTTGCTTGCCGCTCTCGTAGGGGTCTAGGGATGTGGGTTTGGATATTCATTATGACCGTGGAATCCGTGTTTTTTGTTGATTTAATTTAAAACATGGACCTCCTAGTATATCCAATATTTTATATATTGACTTCTGCTGCAATATTCTGTGATGAGATCATATAACTACGTGAGACGAATGCTTTATATTATATATATTATATATAATAAACATTGTTTATGTTTTGCATCCGCGCTAGTCCTACCCCCGCTCTGCCGTTAGTTAACTAATCTAACGGTGCATGACGGGACCCCTTGATGAATGCGGATGGTATAAACGTACGTTGTATTTTCGTTTCTTTATTTGTGATGCTTAGGAAACATAAATGATGGGACTTCATTAATGAGATTAATGAAAAGGAATGAAACCTAATGATGTTGTAGAATCAAATTTTCAAAAAGGTAGCTCTAGTTCTTACTTTTCATAGCAGTATTCTTTATGAGTATCTAGTACCTCATTCAATGAGGAAAGAGCCTGGATCCCTTCACCGGGAGTGACATCTTTAGTAAAAGCTAGAAGATTCTACAATCCACTCGGTTTGTTTTGAAAAACTCGATTTTAAAAGCGGAGCTTAAACCACTCCTTTTCAAATCACTCGATTCTACAACGATATCAAGTTCATTACGCAAAAGGTTTTCTTAAAAACCTGTCGTAGCCCTCTGTCATTTCAGATAAGTGCTATTTAGTATTCATGCTATGTTTGTTGACCATAGCCAAGACGTAGTGTGCGGTAGCTAATTAATACTTATCTGCAAGCATATGATGCGATTGGATTAGGGTAGTCGTACGGCTTTGTTGGCCATAGCTAAGGGTCGTACGGGTGGGTTTAATTCAATCAGGAAATCGGGTTGAACTTGGCTAGCGCTTATAATTTGTTGACCATAGCCAAGATCATAAGTTGTTAGGGGCAAAAATATTATCGGGAATTTCAAGTGTTGAAAAATCTTTAATGAGATTGCATGCCTTCTATGAGATAGTTGGATCTCGATACCCACTGCGAGTAAGTGTTACTCCTGAGAGAGTTTTGCACTTTACAATTAGCTGATCAAGTAGGTATCTAAGAAAGGTGTTAACGGGGTTACGCCCCTGATTGATACGAAAAAGTGTGTTTGTAGTTAACCGCAATCAATAACGGTGTCGCACGTAGCTAGACCGAGATGAGTACGGGTCGTCCTCTGGGAAACGTGGAATCTTTTACTTTTACTTTAGATGTGTTGAGAAATAGAGGAGGGATAAAGAATTTTATAGAATGGTTTCTAGATCTACGTTAAACAAGAATGTAAAATATAGATCTAGATTATTTTAAAGATGTAGTAAATATAATAAGAAGGCTTGTAGGGTTTGTTAGGATTTAGTAGTTATGGACGATTAATTAAAAGTTACCCTTTTTATCCATTAATAGATTTAGAACTAGAACGACGGTGATGCGTGTAGATTAGGGTTTCTGGAGGGAAAAGGAATCCCACTCTTAACCCTTATCTCGACACGGAACTCCGTTCATATATAGCCTTTGCCAAAACAATCATTAATCTAATCTCTAATCGCGGTCGGAACTAGCAAAGAATTGCTAGCGCGCCCGATTAGGAAGTTAATGATTCTTTTGATAAAGTTCCTAAACTTTATAGGACTCAAAAAGGGTTTAGTTATTTTCATCGTCCATTAGCCTACCCTAATCCTACGAACCCTAACAAGCGGAGAATTACTCGCGCATGTTGGAAGAAGAAGATGAAAAGACAAAGAGGGAAAACATAATGTAAAATGCAAAAACAATTAAATAAAATAACTACCTTTATTAATCGACTTGAACAAACTACACTTTAATCCGTAGAAAATGATTACAAACTAGTCGCTTCTCGATCTTTCCTAAGGAGGTAGTCGAACAGTCGATGATCAGCCTGGATACATGAGCGTCTGGAGATTCGTGATCTCTTCGGCTTGATAACTTTTCCAAGAGGCTCTCGGTGCCCTTTTATAGTGCAAAGCCATAATCTTTTTGTTGAAAACTTGGTAAAATTCATCAGAGATTCATGCCCCAAAATTTTAGCAATTGATCTTTCTAGAATGCCGCGGATCCGCGGCCAACATGGGGGTTTGGCCGCGGTTCCGCGGCCAAAGGTGGAGATTGCTTCATCAAATTTTAGGTGCTCTGTCCTTGTGACATTTGGCGATCCTTAGAACCTTCAGAATTCAGAAATCTTCTCTTGGTTGCTTCCAGACTTGGTCTCCAAGTTTTGCTTCTTAATTAGACAAGTCTTCTTCAACAACTTGATTTGCTTGATTCTAGTCTTGGAAAATTCTGCACAACTTGGAAATATTCTGCACAACAACTCAAATAAGATTTAGTAGACCTTGTTCTACTAGGATTAGGTCAATGAATTTATTTGCATACATTTTTCTACCAAATACTAATTAAAATATATTAACACATGGAAAATAGTGTTTTTACACATAAACCCTCATATGTATAATATATTATAATAAAGTCCTTTTTTTTTAATATGAAAATGGTAGGAAAAATGTAATACAAATGTGCAGTTTTATCAACTGAACAAATACCCCCAAACTTATTTTTGATCGTCCCGAGCAAACTAGTTTATTCAAGAGGGGAAAAAGAAAGGAGAAAACTAAGCACACTTTCGTAGGCAGACACGATTGCACTGAGCACGTGCAACAAGCCGTTAAACCTCTAGGTGTCCCTAGTAGGAGGAGTGTTGTCTCCTGAGGGTTTTCAGCGGATTACACCCACAATATCCAATAACAAAAGAAAGATGGTGAAATTTACATATAAAGATAAGAACCATAAAAGAAATACTTTGAAAATTTAGAGTTTCCAACTACACTAGCTTTTCAGTTGTCATGAGCCCTATCTTAATAGTCATGAAAAAATGTTAGAAATCACATCATCCCTCAATAAAACATCGTCTTTATTCTTCATTCCTACCTTTCATCCAAACATCGATCATATAACCCCACGTGTGTGTAAAGAACATCCCTACACTCGGAGAATTCAATTCAAGCTATCATACTCTTGTCCATCTACCTTAGTACTTTTTATTTTGATGAATATTGAGATTTGCTCACACATTTTCATGCGACCGTTAATACTTCTTGAGGTACTAACCGACCGATTACTCATGCGTTTGCTAATTAGGTGATATTATTTTCCTCGTCTTGCACCACCTACGGCTTAGCAGTGACTCCCAGACCAGTTGGCCTTAGGGCACTAGGTGAAGAGGCACCCTCGCTATATTTTTTTATTGCTGCCTTGGCGATACAAAACCAGTGTTCATTTTTTTCTTTTCACCATTTTTATATTTTCTTCATTTTTCTTTCATTTCCTTCATACTTTGGCTTTTAGACAAGAGCATTTCAAGGTATCCTCTACTATCCCGAGTTTCAAGACGTGTGTAAGTGCATATAGTAGGGTATCAACATTCAAATGTTTGGCTTCCAGAATAGAAACTATTTTTCAGACTTATTTTTATCCTCAGATTAGTGACTTACTTCATCTTACTAACCCTTGGGACAACAGCTCATAACTACTTATTACTAGTTCGTTTAAGAAAACTTCTAATTTTCTTGGTTTTCTTAAACTATTCCTATCTTTTGGATGTAATTTTTCACTTTCTACTCTTTTGTTACAAAAGAAATTTTTTGAAAATTTTGAAAATATTGTGCTTATGCAAAATATGATGCAAATTGATGTGTAAATAAGCACAAACCTCCCCCAAACCTGTTTACAGCAGTGTCCTCACTGATATCATCCGTTAAGCTCAAAAACCTGTAGACTTGGGAGGAAATTATTAATGGGGGCAAGAATAAGTGAAATCCTCCCCCAAACTTATTTTTGGCCCACAATTTTGTAAAAATCATTTTCTTTCAAGAGCCAAAATATACCAAACCCCCACCCCCAAACTTGAGTTAAATAATGTTAAGCAATTAAAATCATTGGGGGGTAAAGTTATTGGTCAATGCCAAGCTTTGCAAAGACCGAAGGTCAACACCAACCATTCAAAAATTTTATCGATGAAGCACCAAGGTTGGTGGAAGAACATGTCACCTTTTGACAAGAAGAAGTGGGGAGGTGATAAGAGGTGTAATGGAAAAGAATTGCGTCTCAATTTGGAGAGATGACACAGTGATAGTGATGATGGATTACTCGCATTATCATGATTGTCCAAAAGAAGGGGTGGAGTTCCAATTTCTTCATCTTGGAGTTAATTCATCTCAACACCCGTGTCTTGTAAAAATGCGAGTTCATCAGCGAAAATTTCCTCAAAGCTTTCGTCGATGCCCCGAAGAATAATGTCATCAGAAAAAATGGGGTGATCGTCCGACTCTATAAAAAGTTCCTCATCAGTGTTAGATGTTGACCCAGACAACTCGGTGGAAGAGTCCGTGTCAAACAACGACATATGAAAAGAGTCAGAATTATGAGGTTGATCAAATTCGCTGCTGTCGACATCCATTAATTCGACAGAACACACATGAGCATAGGGTTCGGAGGGTTCACTTCCCAACTTGTAAATATTAAGCTCAATTGACTTCTTTCCAAAGGATAGGGTCATAGAGCCATTTCTACAATTGATTACTGCGTTGGAAGTGGCCAAAAAGGGTCGACCGAGTATCACCGGGATTTGATTGCGTGGGTTCGCTACAGGTTGTGTATCTATAACGATAAAGTCCACAGGGAATATGAATTCCCCGACTTTGATTAACACATCCTCTAGCTCACCCCTAGGTTGGGTGATAGATTGATCGGCCATCTGAAGAGTGCAATGTGCAGGCTTTAACTCTCCGATCCCTAATTGCTCATAAACAGAATATGGAAGCAAGTTAACACTAGCACCTAAATCGAGTAGAGCACGATTGATATTTTTACCCCTAATAGAAATTGAAATTGTAGGACTTCCGGGGTCCTTTCGTTTCTTGGGTAGTTGCTGTGTAAAAGCAGTGCTCACATTACTCGCAAGGAAAACTTTTTTGGGTACTTGAACTTTTCTCTTCCTAGTGCACAAGTCCTTTAGGATTTTCGTATATGACGGAACTTGTTGAATAGCATCTAGGAGAGGAATGTTTATGTTAACTTGCTTAAAAATTTCCACAATCTTCTCCATTTGTGGACTTGGTCTGTTGCCCCTTAACCTGTTTGGATAAGGTGCTTTATCAATAAGGGTTTGGTCCAACATTGGAGATGATTGTAGGGACGGATTCGATCCCAAAACTGGAGTGGGAATCGACTTAGATAGATTTGGCGAAATGGGCGAAGGGTTCGAGCCTTGGGGAAAACGGAGAATAGGCTCGGGTGAAGGTGGGAGACTAGACGAATTAGGGGAAGAAGAAGAAACTGGGGTATCATTGGTGTCACTATCATCACATTGCTCACCCACTCGGTTATTCAGCACTTTTCCCGATCTCAACGTGGTAACAGCACTCACATTATAACTTTGTGAGTGGCCAGGATTAGGTATGGGTTGAGATGGGAGTTTCCCTTTCTCTCTTGCACTCATTGCGGCGTTTAACTGTGCAATTTGGTTTTCTATTGATTTGATACTCTTACCATGGGAGGAGGAGTTTTTCGTTAGGGTATCAATAGAAGACTTCATCTCAGCCGAAAATTGCATGGATTGTTTCATGAACATATCCAAAGTTTGTGCAAGTGAGTTGTCAGTACCGGCCACTTGTGGTGTAGAAATGTTGGCCGGATTTTAGAAATTTTGTGACTGAAAGGGGGGCTGATTCTGTGGTTGTGGTTGCTGTGGAGGAGGTCTTTGATAATTGCTTTGTTGGTTTTGATTCCAAGCAAAGTTAGGATGATTCCTCCATCCTTGATTGTATGTGGAAGAATAATGGTCGTTTCTAGGTCGCTGCTGAAAAGCAGCATTAGCTTGAAACAATGCATTCATAGGGCATTCTTCCGTTAAGTGTGAAGGATCCGAACAGCAACCACAGACGGTCTTAGGAAGCGTGACCTGATTTAGGGAGAATGATGAAAATTTGTTCTCAATAGCATCGAGTTTCTTCTGTATCGCTGCCATTTCGGTTTTTACTGCGATAGAAACATCGAGCTGGTGAATACCTCCCTTAGTTGAAGGTGGTCTTACGCTTTCCCACTGCAACGTGTGTTCAGCAAGGTCTTCCAGATATTTCCATATTTCACCGTCATCTTTAGACATGAAATTGCATCGACACATTGTTTCAAGCATCTGCTTTGTCGCTGGATTAATGCCCTCATATATAATCCGACATAAATCCCATCTTTGTATTCCGTGATGGGGGCATTGGACAAGCAGATCCTTGAAACGTTCAAAACACTTCCAAAATGGTTCATTGGGAAGCTGGGTGAACTGGTTGATCTCGCTCCTAATGTGGGAGTCTTATGGTTTGGGTAAAACTTCTTAAGAAATGCTATGACGAATTCATCCCAATTAGTGATAGAGTGTGCGGCAGTATTATAAAGCCATTTTTCTGCAAAGTCGCACAGTGTGAATGGGAGAAAACGTAAGCGCATAGCATCTAAAGTCAATTGTGAAGTACCCATCATTGCGCATACGTTTTTGAATTTGGTAATGAAAACGTACGCGTCTTCTGACTCAAGTCCGTGAAATTTGGGCAGCAGATTGATGTAGTGGGGTTTAATTTCGAAATTATCCCCATTCGGTGGTGGAAGAGATAGACAAGTGGGAAGAGGACCACGGATAGGATAGCATCTCTCTTGGAGAGAGATGCACGGTGGATTCTGCTCACCTACGGGCGGTGGCAACGTGGTGTTATAATTAGATGGAGTGCCGTCCATCACGGTCGTTGTGGTGTGTAGTGGGGGAAAAGAAGATGAAGACGTACCGATTTCGGCGTCGATAGCAGGAACGCGGACAAGACGGGCACTAGGATCCCGTGTCCAGCCGAGCATGCACTAAGCGGGTTTAGTGCAAGTGGCAGCGTGTGTGTGATTTTAAAATTGGATTGTTTTTGAAAAAGTGGGACTCAAGACAAATCTCCCCTAAGATGCACAAGCAACCCTAGAACTAAGGTCACCTAGGTCCAGTCTCTAGACCGCTCCTAGACTTCCAAAAGACAAGCCGCAGGATCAATCCTCTACCGCCTCCGTACTACCCTTATAGCCAGGTAAGTGCCAGGTAAGTGGGAAGGAACCACGGTAGTGGGCCTAATTAAAAACCACTAGCCTTTGTCACACTTGCCTAGGCACTACAAAAGTAATGTGGATAAACGATAGATTACCCACGACCTTCCTCTGTCCTTATTGAGCGCGACAGTCCTTAGAGTCTGGTCTAGATATTTTTTAAATTAATGAAGGGTTGATCTATATGCTCAGTTTGTGATTTGTGGGGCTTAGGAAGGGTGATGAAATCCCCACCTAATCTTGATTTGGTCTTTGCCCCTTAAAGTCCGTATTAAATATGCAAAACAAAACCAATCACAAAACTTTTGCAAAAAGATTTTTTAGCGGCGCAATTTTGCAAAGAATCCTGCAGAAAATAGATTTTATTGGATTTGAGGGGAGAAAGAAGGAGTTAAGAAAGATACCAGAGAAGTGTGAAACCCTAGATCTCCTGTTTCCTCAAGTCCGTGACTCCAGATTGCCTCGCAAAATTCACACACAAATCGTTAAATATGCAATTTGCAGTTTTGTTTTAATAATGATATGAATCGTCTAAGAATTCAACACAAATAGTAAGAATAAAAAATTACGCACGTATCTCCGGTAACGGCGCCATTTGATTGATACGAAAAAGTGTGTTTATAGTTAACCGCAATCAATAACGGTGTCGCACGTAGCTAGACCGAGATGAGTACGGGTCGTCCTCTGGGAAACGTGGAACCTTTTACTTTTACTTTAGATGTGTTGAGAAAGAGAGGAGGGATAAAGAATTTTATAGAATGGTTTCTAGATCTACGTTAAACAAGAATGTAAAATATAGATCTAGATTATTTTAAAGATGTAGTAAATATAATAAGAAGGCTTGTAGGGTTCGTTAGGATTGAGTAGTTATGGACGATTAATTAAAAGTTATCCTTTTTATCCATTAATAGATTTAGAACTAGAACGACGGTGATGCGTGTAGATTAGGGTTTCTGGAGGGAAAAGGAATCCCACTCTTAACCCTTATCTCGACACGGAACTCCGTTTATATCTAGCCTTTACCAAAACAATCATTAATCTAATCTCTAATCGCGGTCGGAACTAGCAAAGAATTGCTAGCGCGCCCGATTAGGAAGTTAATGATTCTTTTGATAAAGTTCCTAAACTTTATAGGACTTAAAAAGGGTTTAGTTTTTTTCATCGTCCATTAGCCTACCCTAATCCTACGAACCCTAACAAGCGGAGAATTACCCGCGCATGTTGGGAGAAGAAGATGAAAAGACAAAGAGGGAAAACATAATGTAAAATGCAAAAACAATTAAATAAAATAACTACCTTTATTAATCGACTTGAACAAACTACACTTTAATCCGTAGAAAATGATTACAAATTAGTTGCTTCTCGATCTTTCCTAAGGAGGTAGTCGAACAGTCGATGATCAGCCTGGATGCGTGAGCGTCTGGAGCTTCGTGATCTCTTCGGCTTGATAACTTTTCCAAGAGGCTCTCGGTGCCCTTTTATAGTGCAAAGCCAGAATCTTTTTGTTGAAAACTTGGTAAAATTCATCAGAGATTCATGCCCCAAAATTTTAGTAATTGGTCCTTCTAGAATGCCGCGGATCCGCGGCCAACATGGGGGTTTGGCCGCGGTTCCGCGGCCAAAGGTGGAGATTGCTTCATCAAATTTTAGGTGCTCTGTCCTTGTGACATTTGGCGATCCTTGGAACCTTCAGAATTCAGAAATCTTCTCTTGGTTGTTTCCAGACTTGGTCTCTAAGTTTTGCTTCTTAATTAGGCAAGTCTTCTTCAACAACTTGATTTGCTTGATTCTAGTCTTGGAAAATTCTGCACAACTTGGAAATATTCTGCACAACAACTCAAATAAGATTTAGTAGACCTTGTTATACTAGGATTAGGTCAATGAATTTATTTGCATACATTTTTCTACCAAATACTAATTAAAATATATTAACACATGGAAAATAGTGTTTTTACACATAAACCCTCATATGTATAATATATTATAATAAAGTCCTTTTTTTAATATGAAAATGGTAGGAAAAATGTAATACAAATGTGCAGTTTTATCAACTGAACAGCCCCTGTGGAAACGAGCTTATTTAATTAGTTCTATGCGAAAGCATGGGGAGACTCCCTCGAAGTACCAATACCTGCCTGGCTTAACGATTGGCAAATTTGTAGGGTGTAATTAATCCCAGCCAGTTTTACCTTTTAGGGTTTGAAGAAAGGTTTGACAAAAACAGTGGGAGCCATCCTGATTAGATAAGATAATAACCAATCTAATCTTGTAAGAGCATACGCTAAAGTGTTTTCTTCTCTCTCTCCAGGTAGCGATCATGACACGTCTTAATCAAGATAATATTATTGATGTATTGACCGAACCCGCTTGTTATAGTGAGCTGGGGAACGTTGGTTCCGCTCTATCTTATAATTTTTATAAGTCTGAGCAGGAAATAGGGGAATACCCGGATTCCCATGCAACTCTAATGAGGAATGAGTATGTTGATACATCTTCTTCGGGTGTGTTCATTACCAAGAATTTTTTCTCAGTTTGTTCTACGTCCTGGGTATTGGATACCGAATTAGGATCCAACATTTGTAATATGTTACATAGGCTAAAGAAAGGTAGACAACTGGGAATAGGTGATCATTCTCTCCAAGTAGGGAATGGTGCAAGGGTTGCAGCCAAAGCAGTTGACGAATATCACCTAGTATTACCAGAAGGTAGTACATTGATTCTGAACAACTGTTATTACGTACCATCTATGATGTGCAATTTAATATCGATTTCTTTATTAGATAAAAAAAGGATATAACTTTATAGTAGAGAAAAATGTATGAACATTTTTCTAAATCAAGTGTTGATTGGGTTTGGTACGTTATGTAACGGTTTATACGTTCTGAATCAAAATACAGTTCTTAACGTACAACACGCACACAAGAGGAAAAGTTCAGAAATGAACGAAGCCTTCTTGTGGCATTGTAAACTAGGTCATCAACGTGACACGACTAGCTAAGTTACACAAGGATGGATATTTAAATCCGTTCGAATTTACATCTTATGAAACTTGCCAGTCATGTCTCAAAAGTAAAATGACAAAAACTCCGTTTATTGGACACAGAGAAAGAGCTACTGAACTCTTGAGACTGATACATAGTGATGTATGCAGTCCTATGTCTACACATGCTAGGAATCGTTCCTCGTACTTTATCACATTCACCGATGATCTCTCAAGATTCGGACATGTATTCTTGTTGAAACACAAGTCTGAAGCTTTTGAGAAATTCAAGGAAAACAAGTACGAAGTGGAGAACCAAACGGGTAAAAGTATTAAAATCTTTCGATCTGATCGAGAAGGAGAATACTTAAGCACGGAGTTCCTGAATTATCTAAAAGAGAATGGAATTCTCTCTAAGCTTACTCCTTTATATACACCACAACACAACAGTGTATTGGAGCGAAGAAATCACACCCTATTAGATATGGTGCGCTCTATGATGAGTACTGCTGAGTTACCTATTTCCTTTTGGGGTTATGCGCTTGAGACAGCCGCATACCTATTGAATAGAATTCCAACCAAATCAGTGCCTACCACTCCATATGAGATATGGAATGGGAAGAGACCATATCTTAAACGAGTTAAGATGTGGGATTGTCCGGCCTATGTTAAAAAGCAAAATCCGGACAAGTTCGAGCCAAGATCTGTTCTGTGCAAGTTTATGGGATATCTAAAGGATTCCTATGGATATATCTTCTACCACAGTGAGGAACAAAAGGTGTTTGTTACTCAACATGCCACTTTTTAGAAAAGAAATTTCTCGTAAAAGAAATTAGTGGTAATAAGGTAGAACTGGAAGAAATTCCAGCCACACAACCTACAGCTGATGATTTAGTGGAGCCGGAGGATTCAATAGTTCCCGACGAACCTCAACCACTCCACAGATCTAGTAGGGTTCTTCATCCACCTGAGAGATACTATGATTTTCTTATTGAAGGTGGGAGCGAGGATTGCATCATGGAAGATGATGACCCAACTAGTTTCGAGCAGGCTATCACAAGTGGGGACTCTGTGAAATGGTTGGATGCAATGCGATCTGAGATGGAATCCATATACACCAACAAAGTATGGACTTTGGAAGTTGCTCCTGAAGGGGTAAAACCCATTGTGAACAAATGGATCTTTAAGAAGAAAACTTGGTGTAGACGGAAAAGTTGAGACTTTCAAAGCTAGATTTGTAGTAAAAGGTTTTCGTCAACGACCAGGTGTCGATTATGATGAAACCTTTTCTCCAGTGGCTATGCTTAAGTCCATCCGGATCCTACTTGCCATCGCTGCATACCATGACTATGAAATCTGGCAGATGGACGTCAAGACCGCTTTTCTAAATGGTGATTTAAAAGAGAGCGTGTAAATGACATAGCCAGAGGGCTTCGTAGATAGTGGGAGCAGCGAAAAGGTGTGCAAGCTGCTTAAATCAATCTGCGGGTTACATCACGGAGTTGGAACATCTGTTTTGATGTGGCAGTCAAAGAGTTTGACTTCATCAAAAACGTAGATGAGCCGTGTATATACAAAAAGGTTGTATAGAGTAAGATTGTCTTCCTCGTATTGTACGTGGATGACATACTCTTGATAGAAAATGATGTTCCTATGCTACAATCGGGTAAGCTCTTCTTATCACAAAGGTTCTCCATGAAGGATCTGGGTGGTGTAGGGTTCCTAGGCACCCTAGTGAGGTCTCACAAGTGATCAAACATGCAAATTTCTAAAAAATTACGGTGCCGAGAAAACCTAGAACGGATCGTTAACTAGATATTTAGGCAAAGCAAGCAATTAATCGAATTAAATGCTAAGAGAAAGTGACTACAACCTTTGTAGATCCGGTCCGCCAATTCCTAAGCTCCGCAACGAAGTCCCCTCCGCTGTCCAAAAAGAATCCGGACTCCAGCGTCGGCTTCGTCGAAGAATAAGCGAGCTAGGTCTTCGATGTCCATGCCGAAGATGATCTACGTCGAGGCATCGCTAAATCAAGCTCCACCTTCACCTTGCCATGAAAACTTGTGAAGGAAACACACTCTACTACTTGGCAAGAGATAGAGGATGAAGAAATAGGAAGTGGGTAGACTTTAGAATTGGATTTCTCACTCATTTCATCAAGTTGCCATTGATGGTCAAGCTTTTCTTCACTTGAAGGAAGAAGAAGAAGAAGCTAAAAAATTATGATAAGAAAATATGGAATAGAAAAAGAATAATAATTTCTTATCATAATTGAACCATAGTAAAGTGTAGAGAGTTAACCAAGGTTAGTGAGTGGTTAGGGTTTGAGATAAAAACAAAATGGTCACTTTTGGTCAAAGCTTCATGAAGCTTCATTAAGCTTCATGAAAGAATGAAAGCTAACCATTTTGTTTCTTTCTCATTATGCTTATTATAAATACCATAATGAATAAAACAAATAAATAAAGGAATAAGCAAACAGTAAACCCTAAGGATTTCATTAACCAAGGTTTAATTCTTTACATTTAACCAAAAAGACATGTATCATCAAACATGATACAAACTAGTGCACAATATCATATCGCATATGCAATGCGCACATCCGAGCGAGAAAATCCATTTAAAGTGAACCGATACTAGTTAATGCAAAGTAATATATCAAATATATAATTATACATTAAATCATTAAATCAACACTTGATTTAACGATCCGGTCATATCGCATATAACCGACTAGTATCCAATGTATCGGCTTATCGAATCAATCCTTGATTCGATAGCTAGGGTATATCGCATATAACCTGATCGATACATTCATCGCGAGAATAGAATACGGTATCACATACACGCATTATTCTCGGTCCCGCACATATCTCATATGCGCTCCTATTTCGTTTCGCTTGAGCCAGGAAACCTCTGTGTAGGACTCTAAAGACTCGTCAATACGCCGGCAGCAGGTGATGATCATATCAAACACCCACAAGCCGCAAGCGGTCTGCTAAACGTAACGGCCACCCGGGTATTGAGCGATCAGAAGATCGACGAGCAAGCCCGCTCACACTCCTGCGAATCCAACCAGTAACACTTACCGTACAGTCCGGTCTGTTCGTCTGATATGTCGCATATCTCGCCTAGGGGTGGTAAACGTCAGACCCCAATAGCTCGATAAGTCATGCCGACTTGAGGTCCATAACATTCGTGAAACTACTGATAACTCTTACCAGTATATCACAGCAACCCTGGCCAGGGATTTCCTGTTATGGCCAGTCGAGCATAGCACAACATCAACCCCCAATACCGGGAGAGACGAATCCCCTCCTATCGCTCATTGCCTCCATGTGAATCGGGACTGTACCCAAAAACCACCTGTTTGCACAACTCAGTAGAGCCGTGGTAGGGTGGAAATCAAAGCACAGTGGGAGACACACAAGACTCTATGACGATCTCGGGTCAACAGACTAAGCTGTACCAGTGTCACCAGAGAACTGCCATCTGACGTCAGGTATAATACCATCTGGGAGTTCTCGGCGAGTCCGTTCAGTGTACCCAGTCTCCACTGAGCACCCGCATACCATCTTCGATGTCAAACACCAATGGATATGGGATCATCCATCGCCCATCGCATGGGTCGAGAAGATATGCGCTAGTCTACTCTGGAATATCGATGCCCCGTCTCGATATTCCCACGACTAGGAACAATGAAGGATGTACTCACTGGCTACCCAGGCCCCACTAGTATGATCTGCATCATAGTCCTGGAAGTCGAGTACACATCCTAAGGGCTTTATCAACATGTAATCAGAGAGACAGAAAGTATATATGTTAAGATAAAGAGCAACCCGATAGCGTACTATCATGTCGAGCAAGAAAGTCCTATCTATATATGTCCCAGCATCCACTACAATATACATCCAATGTACAGTAATGGCCTCTAGGGCATACATATAACTAACAATCTCCCACTTGCACTAGGGCCATCTGTAGCAGTGGTTGCAGTATCACATACTCAACCATCCCATAAAGTCTCTCTTTGGGAAAAGGCCTTCGTGAGTGGATCCGCCGTGTTCTCCTCTGAGTCTACTCTCCTAACCTCGATCACCCTGGAGATCAACTATCTCCATGATCAGGTGATGCTGCCTCAGAATATGTCTGGGTCACTGATGGGACCAGGGTTCCAGGGTCGAAGCCACGCTTCCATTGTCATACAATGGCAGGAACCTAGTTCATCTTATGAACCAATTGTACACCCAAACTTCCTCTTTGGTAGTATCTTTAATAGCGATGTTACCAGCCTTTATCGTCTAGTTTGCCACGGTATCGAGCTTGGAACTCTTCCAACATACCGTCCCTTTACTGAGGGTAAAGACAATGCCCGTGACTGACATTCAGTCGTCTTTATCACCCTAGAATTCTTCCAGTGATTCTCCCCAGGATCGATTGATACCATCTCACTACATCTAGTGAGAATCCTAGCATCCAATTACATCTATCTCATAGGTGAAAACTCAGGATTTAGGAGGTATCACTTTGATCCTATATGGAAAATCTTTGTGATAAACGGAGATCGATCGAGCGTAGCATAAGAAACTCCTTTCTTATCAAGAGCATGTCATCCACGTACTCTACGAGGATCGTCACCATACTCCCTACTACCTTTTTGTATATACAAGGTTCATCTACCATTTTGATGATGTCAAACTCTTTGACCGCTTCATCAAAACAGATGTTCCAACTCCGCGATGCCTGCTTTATCCTATAAAACATCTTGCACACGTTTCCGCTGCTCCTACTGTCTACGAAGCCCTCTGGCTGTGTACTTATAGACGCTTTATTCCAAATCATCATTTAGAAAAGCAGTCATGACACCCAACCACCAGATATCGTAGTCATGGTATGTAGCCGTGACAAGTAGGATCTGGATGGACTTAAGCATAGATACTGGAAAAGGTTTCATCATTATCCACGCCTGGTCGATGACGAAAACCTTTATCAAGTCTAGTTTTGAAAGTCTCAACTTTTCCATCTACACCAAGTAATCTTCTCAAGATATACTTGCTCCTGATGGGGATTTAACCCTTCAGATATAGCAGCTAAAGTCCATACTTTGCTGGTGTACATGGATTCCATCTCAGATCGCTAAGCATCCAGCCATTCTTACAGATTCCCTACTCTCGATGGCCTGCTCGAATCTAGTTGGGTCATCATCTCATGATGCAATCCTCGCTCCCACTGTCATCGAAAAACCGAGGTATCTCTCAGGTGGGTGAGGAACCCTGCCAGATCGGCGGAGAGGCTGAGGTTCGTCGGGGACTATAGAATCCTTTGGTTCTGTCAAATCATTAGCAGTTTTGTACAGCTGGAACCTTTCCAGTTCTACAGAACTGATCTTGCCTCGATCTTGTCCGGATTTTGTTTTTGACATAGGCCGGACAATCCCAAATCTTAACTAACTTAAGAGATAGGCTCTTCCCATACCATATCTCATATGGAATGGTAGGCACTGATTTGATTCGAACCTAATTCAATAGGTATGCAGCTTCTCAAGTGCATAACTCCCAGAAGGAAATAGGTAACTCAGTAATACTCATCATAGAGCACACGATATATAATATTGTGTGATTGCTCCGCCCCGATACACCGTTGTGCTGTGGTGTATTCAGAGGAGTAATACTGAGAGAGAATCTCATTTTCCTTTAGAATAGTCCAAGGATTCCATGCACAAGTATTCTCCTCCCTGATCTCATCATAGGACATAATACTTATACCCGGTTATTGGTTCTCTACTTCTAACTTATATTCTGTGAATACCTCAAAAGGTTCGGACTTATGTTTCTACAGGAACATATGACTGAATCTTGAGAGATTATCAGAGAATATAATGAAGTAAAAAGAACCAGTCCTGGCATGTGTAGACAGGAGACCTTATATACATCATCATGTATCAGTCCCAAGAGTTTACTAACTCTTTCTCTGTTTCCAGTAAACAGAGCTGGTGTCATTATATCTTTGTGACATGACTGGCAAGTTTCATAAGATGTAAATTCAAACTGATTTAAATATGCATCTAAATGTAACTTCAGCTAGTCGGGTCGCATTGATATGACCTAGTCTACAATACCTCAAGAAGAATTCGTTCATTTCTGAACTCTTCCTCTTGTGTGTGTTCTGTATATGAGGAACTGTAGTTTGATTTAGAACGTCAATGCTTTTAGATAACGTGCCTGAACCGATCAACTTTTGATATAGGAAATGTTCAAAACATTATCCATCAATACAAAATTATATCCTTTCTTTACTAATAAAGAGACCGATATGATTTTGTATATCAGGTTCGGTATCTAATAGCATTTGTTCAGAATCAATGTATTCGTAATACAGGGTGACAGTGACCAACAGACTTGGCTGCAACACTTGCCCCGTTTTCTGTCTCATGAAACTTATCACCCGTTCTCAGTTTTTCTACCCTTTTGTAGCCCTATGTAACAGATTACATATCTGGGATCATGATCTGGCATCATACACCCAGGATGCAGAGCATACTGAGAAACAGTTCTTTTATAATGAACACACCCGAAGGAGATGCATCATATGCACTTTCTTCGTTTGGGCGGCATAGGAATTCTGGTATTCCCCTATTTCCTGCTCTGTCTTATAACAATTATAAGTTGGAGCGGGACCAACGTTCCCCAGCTCAGTATAACAAGCGGGTTCGGCCAAAATTCCGTTTTATTATCTTGATTAAGGCGTGATATGGTTGCTACCAGGAGAGAGAGAGAAGAAAACACTCTGCGTGCGCTCTTGCAAGATCAGATTGGTTATATATTTTATCTAATCAGGATGGCTCCCACTGTTTTTATCAAATCTTCCTTCAAACCCTAAAAGGAAAGACTAGCCGGGATTAATTACACTCTACAAGTTCGCCAATCTTTCAGCCAGGCCAGTGTCGGTACTTTGAGGGAGGTTCCCCGTGCTTTCGCACGGACCTAATTACTGTAAACCTCGTTTTCCCAGAGGCGTAACCCCGTTGACACCTTTCTAGACACCTACTTGATCGGCTAATTGCAAAGTGCAAAACTCTCCCAGGAGTAACAATTACTCGCAGTGGGTATCGGGATCCAACTATCACATAGAAGGTATGCAATCTCATTGCAAATTTCAACACTTGAAACTCCCGATAAAGGTTTTTACCCCTAGCACCTATGACCTTAACTATGGTCAACAAATCATAAGTACTAGTCAAGTTCTACCCGTCATTTCGTGATTAATTAGACCCACCCACATGACCCTTAACTAAGGTCAACAAAGTCACGCGACTGTCCTAACTAATCGCATCATATGCGGTGTAGGAAGACATCACTTAGCTACCGTACACTGTGCCTTGACTATGGTCAACAAACACAACACGAATACTAAGTACTCTACTTCCTAAAATGACGGAGGGTTGCGGCTGGTTTTTGTGAAAACCTTTAACGCTTTGAACTTGATCTCGTTGCGGAATCAAATGGTTTTTAAATGGAATGTTTTTGAGGCTTTTCTAGTTTTGCTAAAGGGGTCACTCCCGGTGAAGGGATCGTCGGCCCTTTCCTCGTCGAATGAGGTGCGGGATATATCATATATATCACTGTGCAAAGCAGAAACTATAGAAGCGATCAAATAAAAACCGAGTGTGTAGCATCTGCTAGTTATTGCTAAAGGAGTCACTCCCGGTGAAGGGATCTCGGTCCTTTCCTCATCGAATAAGGTGCAGGATGTTCTATAATGAACACCACAATGCAAAGCAAGAACTGTAGCTACCTGTTTTTATTTTGAAATTCGATTCCACAACATCAATTAGGTTTATTTTCTTTCATTAATATTATTAATGAATATCCCATCATTTAAGTGCACCTAACCATCACAGATAAATATAACGTACGCTTATGCCATCCGCATTCGCCTCGATGTCCCGTCTGCACCGTTAGGTTAGGTAACTAACGCCAGAGCGAGGCAGGGCTAGCGCGGGTGTAAAACATAAGCAACGTCTATATAATATATCATATATACTATATATAATACCTGTCACAGAACATCACATGATCACAGATAAATCACAGCAGAAGAAACATATGAAATATTGGATATACTAGGACGTCCGTGTTTTCAATACGAGCCAGTATAAAACACGGATTCCACGGTCGTGATGAATAGCCAATCCCACACCCCTAGACCCCTACGAGAGCGGCAAGCAACCCTACCAATTCTAGGGTTAGGAGACCCGGACTCGACTCCTCGAGTTGGTCTCCCACTGGACCCCAGAACCCGGTTACTTGTGCCCTCCTCCTTGGGTCTATCCTAGTGCAGAAAAGTAAATAATATACAAACGGTGACTACTTCCGCAACCTGGAAGTGCCCCAATAAAAGAATATTACATACAAGTTTTTACATGAATGAAAATGAAAAACACTCATCTCACATAAAAACCCCCCGGCTATTCAAACACGACGATCCAATATAACATATCCAGCAACACATAACATCACATGTCATCAACGTAAGTAAATATGCGCATCCCAATTGTCGTTGACATATAGCAACGAAACTGGCGATATCACATATTACACTTACGGTCACAGAAAAGAAAATGTAAAACTACAACAGTTGGAATCCGCAACCTTCTCAGACATCGCATGCCTGACCAAATGAATTACTTAGACATCGCATGCCTAACAATTATAAACTCCGCATTTTAGTCTCATTATCGAAAACTCTTTTCAATATCGAGTCGGGCAATTCAACAAGATTCCCGACATTCTGATCGAATGCTCGTCGCAAACTTTAGTAGACGGCCGCACCCCCGACGCCATCGACAAAGTGCACCAAGGCGGAACACCGCTACCGCGAGCACCCGAACGGATGCTTTCGGCGACGGGGTTCTCCTACAGTCACTTGGTCGGGGCTATGGGGTGAGGCTGTCTATTAAGTTTACCCGGCGAGTATCCGCGTACACTACGTGATTGCGACGGACTTTTGATCACATCAAAATTCCGTGGCAACCGATCAAGTGAGACTAAAGTGCTATGTTTATAACATTCATTCAGTTATCTCATAACTATTTGTGAATTCCAATTATTGTATCACATTCCGGATAAATAGATAATGTTAAACTTTCCGATCGAACAATCGAACACCCAAGTTTTCCCGATACAGCTCAACACATGAAATAAGTCTAACAGCATTCAGTTCGTGCCTCAGTAGCAACGGTCCAGCCGTAGAAGGGTCAAGCCAACGCCTCACATGTGGCACGCCGTACTGCCTCAAACCCGAAGGTTCAAAGGGCAGTTCAAGACGGTCACATAATCGAGTTAAGGTTTGTTGTCTTCTAGAGGGTCCATCGCGTTACTTGCACTACTTAGAACGTCGTTAAACTACGGAAAAATCCAACACTTGGAAATTTCCCGACAGGGGAAAAATTGGGTATTTATATCTGGTCGAACTTTTTAACATATTCAAAAATTTATCCGGAAAGCCACACAGACAAAATTTGATAATCCGATCGAACATTCGAATCCCCAAAACAACTCAGAAAATTCAAACTCTGGGAAAATATTAAAAATACCCAGGAAAACCAGCACTGTTAAATAGGAGTTACTGTGCAAACTTCAATGCAATATACGACAAAATAGCCGCGGAACCGCCGCACGAGCCAAGCTCGTGCCGCGGAACCGCGGCAGTTTGATGGAATTAGGGTTACGAATTGCACAGTTACTCTTATATTTTCCTGCTGATATTTCTACATATTTTTAATACTGAAAAATCTCTGTTTTTAGAAAAAGTACAGAGAGCACATTTGAGTTGGGGTTTCGGGTTCGTTCGGGTTTCAAACTTCGTCTGGACTTCGCCTAAGGCTCTAGCTAGGCTCTGATACCACTGTAGGGTTCCTAGGCACCCTAGTGAGGTTTCATAAGTGATCAAACATGCAAATTTCTAAAAAATTACGGTGCCGAGAAAACCTAGAACGGATCGTTAACTAGATATTTAGGCAAAGCAAGCAATTAATCGAATTAAATGCTAAGAGAAAGTGACTACAACCTTTGTAGATCCGGTCCGCCAATTCCTAAGCTCCGCAACGAACTCCCCTCCGCTGTCCAAAAAGAATCCGGACTCCAGCGTCGGCTTCGTCGAAGAATAAGCGAGCTAGGTCGTCGATGTCCATGCCGAAGATGATCTACGTCGAGGCATCGCTAAATCAAGCTCCACCTTCACCTTGCCATGAAAACTTGTGAAGGAAACACACTCTACTACTTGGCAAGAGGTAGAGGATGAAGAAATAGGAAGTGGGTAGACTTTAGAATTGGATTTCTCACTCATTTCATCAAGTTGCCATTGATGGTCAAGCTTTTCTTCACTTGAAGGAAGAAGAAGAAGAAGCTAAAAAATTATGATAAGAAAATATGGAATAGAAAAAGAATAATAATTTCTTATCATAATTGAACCATAGTAAAGTGTAGAGAGTTAACCAAGGTTAGTGAGTGGTTAGGGTTTGAGATAAAAACAAAATGGTCACTTTTGGTCAAAGCTTCATGAAGCTTCATTAAGCTTCATGAAAGAATGAAAGCTAACCATTTTGTTTCTTTCTCATTATGCTTATTATAAATACCATAATGAATAAAACAAATAAATAAAGGAATAAGCAAACAGTAAACCCTAAGGATTTCATTAACCAAGGTTTAATTCTTTACACTTAACCAAAAAGACATGTATCATCAAACATGATACAAACTAGTACACAATATCATATCGCATATGCAATGCGCACATCCGAGCGAGAAAATCCATTTAAAGTGAACCGATACTAGTTAATGCAAAGTAATATATCAAATATATAATTATACATTAAATCATTAAATCAACACTTGATTTAACGATCCGGTCATATCGCATATAACCGACTAGTATCCAATGTATCGGCTTATCGAATCAATCCTTGATTCGATAGCTAGGGTATATCGCATATAACCTGATCGATACATTCATCGCGAGAATAGAATACGGTATCACATACACGCATTATTCTCGGTCCCGCACATATCTCATATGCGCTCCTATTTCGTTTCGCTTGAGCCAGGAAACCTCTGTGTAGGACTCTAAAGACTCGTCAATACGCCGGCAGCAGGTGATGATCATATCAAACACCCACAAGCCGCAAGCGGTCTGCTAAACGTAACGGCCACCCGGGTATTGAGCGATCAGAAGATCGACGAGCAAGCCCGCTCACACTCCTGCGAATCCAACCAGTAACACTTACCGTACAGTCCGGTCTGTTCGTCTGATATGTCGCATATCTCGCCTAGGGGTGGTAAACGTCAGACCCCAATAGCTCGATAAGTCATGCCGACTTGAGGTCCATAACATTCGTGAAACTACTGATAACTCTTACCAGTATATCACAGCAACCCTGGCCAGGGATTTCCTGTTATGGCCAGTCGAGCATAGCACAATATCAACCCCCAATACCGGGAGAGACGAATCCCCTCCTATCGCTCATTGCCTCCATGTGAATCGGGACTGTACCCAAAAACCACCTGTTTGCACAACTCAGTAGAGCCGTGGTAGGGTGGAAATCAAAGCACAGTGGGAGACACACAAGACTCTATGACGATCTCGGGTCAACAGACTAAGCTGTACCAGTGTCACCAGAGAACTGCCATCTGACGTCAGGTATAATACCATCTGGGAGTTCTCGGCGAGTCCGTTCAGTGTACCCAGTCTCCACTGAGCACCCGCATACCATCTTCGATGTCAAACACCAATGGATATGGGATCATCCATCGCCCATCGCATGGGTCGAGAAGATATGCGCTAGTCTACTCTGGAATATCGATGCCCCGTCTCGATATTCCCACGACTAGGAACAATGAAGGATGTACTCACTGACTACCCAGGCCCCACTAGTATAATCTGCATCATAGTCCTGGAAGTCGAGTACACATCCTAAGGGCTTTATCAACATGTAATCAGAGAGACAAAAAGTATACATGTTAAGATAAAGAGCAACCAGATAGCGTACTATCATGTCGAGCAAGAAAGTCCTATCTATATATGTCCCAGCATCCACTACAATATACATCCAATGTACAGTAATAGCCTCTAGGGCATACATATAACTAACAGGTGGTGCCTCTTACATCCTGGAGATTAAGATCTATAGAGATAGATCTAAACGGATGTTGGGATTATCCCAATCCAGGTACATTGACACCATAATAAAAAGGTTTAGTATGGAAGATTCCAAGCATGGAAATTTACCCACGATCTCAGGAATTACTCTCTCCAAAGAGATGTCCCCCAAGACTGATTTGGAGAGGGCTCGCATGCAAGGGATACCCTATGCTTCGGCAGTCAGGTCTATCATGTATGCGATGTTATGTACCAGACCGGATGTAGCGTACGTACTTAGTGTTGTAAGCAGGTATCAATCGGATCCTGGGGAGAATCACTGGACAGCTGTGAAGAACATTCTTAAGTACTTGAGAAGGACCAAAGAAATGTTCTTGGTGTATGGTAACGGTGAACTCCAAGTGGAGTCCTTTACCGATTCGAGCTTCCAGAGTGATAAGGACGATAGTAAATCGATCTCGGGTTTTTTCTTCACCCTCAATGGAGGGGCGGTATGTTGGAAGAGTTCCAAGCAAGATACTGTGGCAGACTCGACGATGGAGGCTGAATACATCGCTGCCAACGATGCTGCCAAAGAGGCTGCCTGGATGAAGAAATTTATAACTGAACTTGGTGTGGTTCCATCCATCGAGCATCCAATACCTTTGTATTGTGATAACAATGGAGCTATAGTTTTAGCCAAGGAACCCAGGTCCCATCAACGATCCTGACATATTTTGAGGAGGTATCACCTGATCCGGGAGATAGTTGATCGTCGGGAGATCGAGGTCAGGAGAGTTGACATGAAGAATAACATGGTGGATCTACTCACGAAAGCCATACCCTAGATACAATTTGAGAGACTCTTTGGGATGTTGGGTATGAAATACGACAACAACTGGCCTTGGTGCAAATGGGAGATTGTTAGTTATATGTATGCCCAAGAGGCCATTATTGTACATGATTGTATATTATAATGGATGCTTGGACATATATAGAGAGGACTTTCTTGCTCGACATGATAGCGTGCTATCTGGTTACTCTTTATCTTAACATGTAGACTGGTATTGTGATACGGTCTTTCTCTCACATGTTGATAAAGCCCTTAGGATGTGTACTTGACTACCAGAACTATGATGCAGATCATACTAGTGGGGCCAAGATAGTCCACAAGTTCATCCTTTAATTGTTCCTAGTCGAGGGAGCATCGAGACAGGGCATCGATATTCCAGAGTAGACTAGTGTGTACGTTTCTTGACCCTGTATGGGGCGATGGTTGATCCCACAGCCATTGGTGTTTGACATCAAAGATTGTACACGGGTGCTCATTGGAGAATGGTACACCGAACAGGACTCGCCGAGAACTCCTAGATGGTATTATACCTATCGTCAGATAGCAGTTCTCTGGTGACACCGGTATATGTTAGTCTGTAGACCCGAGATCGTCATAGATTCTTGTGTGATTCCCACTGTGCTTTGATTTCCTCCCTACCATGTTCAAGAAAGCGTGCAAACAGGTGGATTTTGGGTACAGTCCCGAGTCACATGGAGGCAATGAGCGATATGAGGGGTTTCGTCTCTCCCAGTATTGGGAGT
Organism: Agapanthus africanus; assembly: GCA_030015575.1. NCBI lineage: Eukaryota > Viridiplantae > Streptophyta > Magnoliopsida > Asparagales > Amaryllidaceae > Agapanthus > Agapanthus africanus. The sequence continues at coordinate 519,631,362 of JASDDO010000001.1, read as the reverse complement.
TGATGTTGTGCTATACTCGATTGGCTATAACAGGAAGTCCCTAGCCAGGGCTGATGATGAGATTTACTGGTAAGTGTTATTAGTAGTTTCTCGACCCGTTATGAGTCTCACATTGGCATGACTTATCAAGTTATTGGGGTCTGACGTTTACCACCCCCAGACTCGTTATGCGACATATCAGACGAAGAGACCGGACTGTACGGTAGTGTTACTAACTGGATTCACGGGAGTTTGGACCAGTTTTCTTGTTGATCTTCTGATCGCTCAATACATAGATAGCCGTTACGTCCAGCTAGTACTTCTGACGGCTTGTGGGTAACTGATATGATCATTACCTACTACTGGCATATTAACGAGTCTTTAGAGTCCTACACAGGTTTTCTAGCTCAAGCGAAATGAAATAGGGCACATATGTGATATGTGCGGGACCGAGATTAATACGTGTATATGATACAGTATTCTAATCTCGCGATATAGGTTATATGTGATATAACCAGATTATTGAATCAAGTGTTGATTCAATAATTTGTTATATGTATAGTTGATATACATATAAATGATATTAGTCGGTTGTATGTGATATAGCCGGATTATTAAATCATGTGTTGATTTAATAATTTAATATATAATTATATATTGGATATATTAATATATATTAACTAATATTAGCTCACTTAAGAATTTCTTTTCTCCAAATACATACATATGTGTGTGTGTGTGTGTGAGATATATATTAATGTATTTACAATTATGTTATGCTAGATGATACATTGGACTTGGGTGTATGAGACTCATATCAAATTAAAGATAATTTGGGTGATTAATTATTAAGGGAAAAATCAAAATTAGGTGGAAATTAGCATGGCTAAAGATACTTGTGGAAGCATGGAGAAGCCTTGATGCGCTCCACCGACCCCTTCGTGTATCTCGCGCAGGACGTAGTCGGCTTCGTGAGGGTCACGCATCGAAGAAGAGGCTGTGTGTACGATTTCTTGTAAAGGTTTCCATTTCTCTAAATGAAATGGCGGGCTTTGGCTCGAAGGCGGCGTGCTTCCCCTTGGTCTTTCAGAAGTGTGCCATCCTTCAAGAACTCCATGAGGGGCTTCCTCCAATCCTGGCCTTCCTGCTGAGCAGTGTATATTTGAAGCGTTACCTCTTTGTCTTCCACTCTGGGCCGTGGCAAGACTTCGAAGAGGATATTCCTCTTATTGTTGGCCGCATAGGAAGAGGCAAGCTTGCTCAGAGCTTCGGCTTGGGAATTCAGGTGCCGGAGAATCTGTTCCACTTGGACTTCGTCAAAATTTTTACGAAGTCTTTTTTTCTCGGCTAGGTACTTCACCATGAGCGGCTCTCGAGCCTCAAAGCGCCTGGTCACTTGGCCGACGACTAGGTCGGAGTCACTGCGAATCTGGATCGTCTTCAGCCCTACCCCGGAAGCGATTCGCAACCCGGATAACAAGGCCTCGTATTCCGCGGCGTTGTTTGGCACTCTGAACCTAAGCTACAAAGATCACTCCATCTCTGCCTCGTTCGGGCCTCGAATGATAAGGCCGGCACTGCTCCCTTCCTCGGTAGAGGATCCATCCACGTAGAGGACCCAATCGGGGATGGAATCGGGTATTTCCTCGACCGAGAGTTGGGCCCCGGGGATATGTGCCGATGCTGCTTCCTTGGTGGGAATAGTGCACTCGACCACGAAGTCTTCCAAGAGTTGTGCTTTGATGGCTTGCCTGGGGCGGCATTTGATGCCGAATTGGGATAACTCCCACCTTTATTTCTCCAGATGACCAGACCACTCGGGAGAGGCGAGAATAGTCCCTATAGGCCGCTCGGTGAAGACGAGGATGATGTGTGCTTGGAAGTAGTGTCGTAGCTTCCTTGAGGCGACGATAAGCGCCAAGACTATCTTTTCTTTGGCTAGGTACTTTGTTTCCGCGTCTTTGAAGATGTAGCTCACGTAGTAGACCGGCTTTCGTACAACTTCGGCTTCCCTAACGAGCACCGCGCCTGCAACTTGGTCGGAGACCGCCAGGTACGATAATAGCTCGTCTCCTTCGATCAGTCGGGTGAGCAGTGGGGGAGTTTCCAGGTGCGTTTTGAGCTGCTCGAAAGCGTTTTGACATTCTTTCGACCATTCGAACTTTGGGATCTTTCTCAGGGCTTTGAAGAATGGGAGGCATTGTTCTCCAGATCTCGATATGAAATGACTCAGAGCGACCACTCTCCCCGTGAGTCGCATTATTTCAACGTTGCTTTTTGGTGTGGCCATGTTGAGAATGGCGCTGATTTTTTTCGAGTTAGCTTCGATTCCTCGGTAGGTAATGATTGGTAGAGATTTTACGATCAAAAATATAATTACCGCAATCAAGAAATGGCGTCGCTTCGCAGCTAGCCGGTGAGTGCGGGTCGATCCACAGAGACGGGTAAATTCCTTTAGTGTGTCTTAACGAGTTGATTCTATTTGTCGTTTTGGTTTTATAAAAATCTAGATCTAAAACTTAATTAATCTAATTTAAATTCTTGCTAGGGTTAGGCTTAGAGGAAGTTTTGGAGATTGATGTTTCCTCACCGCTTTCAATGCCGTATTTTAGATCCATTAGGTGTTATAGTAATTATCGATAAAGTGGGTACAACTCTTTTGGGAAGATGTTTTCTTCCTCTAGATTCGTATCCTTCCTTTATCGTTAATTACCCTAACCCCCATGGAAAACGCGCGCAACCGGCCCTTTATACTGCGGTTCACCGTTACCTCGAGGGGTAGGGTGCCGCAGGGAGCGGTTGTGCGCGCATGCATGGAGTTCTTAATGGGTTAGTTTAATATGGCATTGAAAGGGGTGAGAGATCTCATCTCTCAACCCTTTCCCTAAGGCTAACCCTAACAAGCGAGGAGACTACTCGCTCATTAGGGGATGAAATAACATTAAAAGAATAAAAGAAAAACACTTACTAATGGTGATGGCTCCCTCCAAGCAATAAAGAACAGATCTGAATGTCACTTCCAGAATTTCTGAATTTTATTTATTGAAAAGAGGCATACATTTTACAGATCTAAAACTACAATTTATAGGAAAATAGGAAACCTAGGGTTACAGACTCTCGCACATGCAAAATTACAGATTTGCCCACGTAAAATCCTGACACCAGAACCGTCACGCCGCCTCAGAGATTTTCCACCGACACGTGCATTTGATGGCCGCGGAACCGCTGCGCCAGCATGGGTTTGGCCGCGGTTCCGCGGCCAAATAAGGGAGTTGGGCTCTGTTATTTTCTGGGCTTTTTCCTTGGCTGTTTGGGCTTCTGTTTCCATATGTAATTTCTCTGTTGGGTTTCTTATTCTTCTCCAGATATTTCAGTGAAGACTTGTATTGGGCTTTTTAACCGTTTCACCTTGACATTCGTTGCCTTGCACCTATGTGAACTGGGCTTGACTAGGATCCGTCTAATAGTTGGTAAAAAATCCCTTTTTCTGTTGTTTTGTGTCTTTTTCACTGTATTTGCTCCAGAAACCTGTATCCTGTAATATGCAACAAACGTGCGTCAAGAGTACATGTTTATTTATAAAAAGGATAAGAATAGGGGATGGAAAATGCAATATTATGGTCTGAACAAATACCCCCAAACTTACCTTTTGCTCGTCCTCGAGCAAACTTATTATTTTATCCTATCCGCACTTTCGCAGGGAAACGCGATTGCACTGAGCACGTGCAACAAGCCGTTAAACCTCTAGGTGTCCCTAGTAGGAGGAGTGTTGTCTCCTGAGGGTTTTCAGCGGATTACACCCACAAAATCCTATCAACTCGGCCCATTGACTTTTGTTCTCCAATTAGGTCTTCTAATAAGGAATTCTATTATCTTATACTTGTAAATTATCCACCCATATTCTTCACACTTCCTCATTATTTAACTTAAGATTATATATGTTATGTAGATTTACTTAGCTTTCGGCATTTCTTAAGTTTTCCTTCTAGGGTTACATCTCCACTTAGGAATTTCTATCAACTCTATTAAAGATACAAATTTTATCTTTCATTCCTCTCTCTTATCTAAATTCCAATCACGTACCCCTACGTGTGTGTATAGATCACCCCTACACTTGGAAATTCAATTCAAGCAATCATGCCCTTGTCCATTGTCCAAAGTACTAATTAGTTGGTGAATGAAATTTGCTTACACATCCTTCATGCGACCGTTAATACTTCTTGAGGTACCAACGACCGATTACAAAATGCGTTTGCACTTTAAAGCGTACTTCCTAGTCCTTGCAACACCCAAGGCTTTAGCAGTGACTCCCAAACCAGTTGGTCTAAGGCACTAGGTGATGAAGCACCCTCGCTAAATATTTTTCTATTTTTACAGCCTTAAGTATATACAAAAAACCAGTGTCCATTTTTTCTTTATTCACTTTTTTTTTCTTTTTATTTTCATTGTACTAAGGACTTTAGACAAGAGCATTTCAAGGCCTCTTCTACTATTCCAAGTTTCAAGGTGCGTGAATGTGCAAATTGTAGGGTATACATTTTCAGAATTTAGACTTAAGCTAGGAACTATCTTTCAAACTTATACTCTAATAAGAACATCAATACTCTTCCCTCATTTTGACTTAGCCCAAGAAATGAACCCAAAATTTGCCTATTTCTAAATAAACTACAAGGCATATACTTTCTACCGTTAAACTTTAAGGAAGGTTATTTTTAGGGTTTTTAATTCACTAAGTCTAAGATCTAGTTGTACCAGTTAACCTATTAGTCAAACTCAAGTCAATTAGCCAAAATTGAATACAATTATTTTTATATTTTTTTGAAATTTTTCAAATTTTTATGGGTTTTCAAATAAGTATGCAAATGCAAAAATATGTACAAATGAATGCGAAGGAAGAAGACGTACCGAGCATACCCCCAAACTTGAACTTGACAGTGTCCTCACTGTCATGCTAAACCAAGAGGGTCAAAATACCGATACTCCCCTGTTTATTTATTTATAGTTTTTTTTTTATTATCAAGAAAACAAAAATATATACAAGAAGGCCCTCCCCCAAACTTCATTTAAACTATGTTAGACATTACTGCCAAACTTTGCATCGGCTAAAAGTCAACACCAACCAGTTGAAAAATTTATCAGTAAAGAATATTGGGTGGTGAAAAAATAAGTTGTGGTGGTCCGCAAAAAATTGGGGAAGATAGAAGTAGTGGTATGGGAGGTGTGGAGGTAAATATACAGGTGATGGTGATGCATCGATACGAGAATGTAAGTGATCAGCAATCAGTGGAGTGTTGGCATTCTCGTACCTTATTAAAAGAAATGGGGGTATTTCAACTTCTAAGGGAGGAAGTTGGCTCACCACAATACCCCCAAGATGTTCCCGTGTGTCCTCTATTGACATGGCATCATCCATCAATTGTGTATGATATTCACTTATGAGGGAACTTATCTCCTCGATGTCCGCTATAGTCCAACTGGAAACTTGCCGCCTATCTTGTAAGACTTTTAAAATAGCGTTCTCTTGCTCGAAGGCTAAAGAGGCTGATATGATAATGGGAAAAGTCTCATTCTCACCTATGTAAGCATATTTAAGATGAGGCGGTAAGGGCGTGAGTTCGAGTTTCGGAGGCGAAAGAATCATTGCGGAATCTACCTCGAACTCAAAGGACTCCATCACAGGTTCGAAATCACGGCAAACAACCGATTCAGATTGCTCAACTGACTCATCCAAAAATTCAAACGACTCATATTCGGGCTGTGAGTCATCATCATCCAAAAAAGTGAAGCATTCATAATCAACATCGGTTGTATCAATTGTAGTAGGCTCAAGGAGGGACGCACTAGTGGCGTCAAAACTGTTTTCATCAAATAGAAATCCTTCAAGCTCGCAGTCCTCCTGCGTGATTTCATGAATAGAGCAAACTTCTCGTGTACTAGTTTTAGGCACGGGGGGCAGACTTCCCATCTTATAAATATTGAACTCACTAGACCTCTTCCCGAAGGATAGAGTCATGGAGCCATTGCGGCAATTTATCACGGCATTGGAAGTGGCCAAAAATGGTCGACCGAGAATCACCGGAATTTGGTTTATTGGGTTAGCAACAGGTTGTGTATCCATAACAATAAAATCAACGGGGAATATTAACTCCCCAACTTTGATCAACACATCCTCTAGTTGACCCCTTGGATAGGTGATTGATCGATCAGCCATTTGGAGAGTGCAACGAGTGGGTTTCAACTCTCCAACCCCTAATTGTTCATACACGGAGTAGGGAATCAGGTTAACACTAGCCCCAAGATCTAAAAGTGCTTGATTAATTTTCTTATCCCCAATTGTAATTGAAATCGTAGGACAGCCGGGGTCCTTTCTTTTTTGGGGTAAGGTTTGATGGTGGTTAATAGCATTGCTCACTGCACTAGCTACTAGCACTTTCTTGGGTACTTGAGATGCTTTTCTCTTTGAAGTGCACAAGCCCTTTAAGATTTTCGCATATGATGGGACTTGTTGGATAGCATCCAAGAGAGGTATATTTATGCTAACCTGCTTAAATATCTCCACAATCTTCTCCACTTGTGTATTTGGTTTATTAGGACTCAACCTGTTTGGAAATGGTGCATTCTGAAAATTTGTTGAGTCAAAAGTCTGTGGAGTAGAATGTGGAATAGGAACGGATCCCAGTGTGGATGTGTTCGTGTTGTGAGAAATGGGTCCGTTAGAGCTAGAAGAAGTAGAGCCATATGAAGGGTGGAGAATAGGCTCTAAAGAAAAAGGTGAAGAAGGAAGTGAAGAAAATGAAGAAGGGGAAGAAGAAGAAGAACCACCGGCGGGGATGTCATCACTAGTTTCCACATTATTTTGCAACTCTCTTCCGGATCTCAACGTGGTCACCGCATTTACATTGTGATTGTGATATGCGTTTTGTGCGTGACCGGGATTGGGCAATGGTTGAGATGGAAGCTTTCCCTTTTCTCTCTCGTTCAACGCAGCAGTTAATTGTGCAATTTGTGCCTCAATAGATTTGATACTTTGATCGTGTGAGGCATTGTTATTCATTAAAGATTGCACATAACTTTCAAATCTTGCTGCGGATTCTGTAGTTTGCTTGAGAAATGCTTCAAGACTTTTCTCGAGCGAGCTAACCTTATCATCATTAGGTTGAACCAAATTGTTCGTTTGATTTGTATAAGGTTGTTGTTGGAAAGGTTGCTGGTTTTGAGTTTGTAAGGGTGCTTGTTGTTGTTGTGGAGGAGGTCTTTGAAAATTATTATTCCCTTAGACTTGTTGATTTTGGTTCCAAGCGAAATTCGGGTGACTCCTCCACCCCTGATTGTATGTCGAAGAGTAAGGATCATTTCTTTGTCGTTGCTGGAATGCAGCATTGACTTGATCCTGTCCTTGAATAGGTGCATTATAAGGACACTCTTCGGTTAAATGCGATGGGTTCGAACAACAAGCACAAACAGTTCGTGTGGGTAGAGTAGGGGCAGGAGAAGTTGATGAGATTTTTGTCTCAATGGCTTCTAGCTTTTTCATAAGTGAGGCCATCTCGGCCTTCATAGCAATCGACATATCTATTTGATGTATGCCTGCCCTAGATTGACCAACTGAAGAAGATGATGTGGTCTTGGTACTCTCCCACTGAATTGTTTGCTCACTTAGGTCCTCAAGAAACTGCCAAGCTTCGTCGCTAGACTTGGAGAGAAAATGACCTTGACATATTGTTTCTAGCAACTGCTTCGTTGCTGCGTTCAATCCCTCGTATAATGTTTGGCAAAGTTGCCAATTTTCTATCCCATGATGAGGGCATTGAACAAGTAGGTCTTTAAATCTCTCGAAGCACTTCCAAAATGGTTCGGAAGGAAGCTGTGAAAATTGTATAATCTTGTTTCGGATTCTAGCAGTTTTGTGGTGAGGATAGAACTTTTTCAGAAAAGCTCTCACAAACTCGTCCCAATTTCTAATAGAATGTGATGCGGTGCTGTATAGCCACTTCTCGGCTAGGTCACATAAGGTAAAAGGAATGACCCTTAGCCTTATTGCGTCATCACTTAATTGGGTTGTCTTCATCATGGCGCAAACGTTTTGGAATTTATTAATGAAAATATAAGCATCTTCGGATTCCAAACCATGAAACTTAGGCAGCATATTGATAAAGTGTGGTTTTATTTCAAAATTATCCCCATTTGCCGGTGGGGGTGAAAGACATGTGGGTAAAGAAGTGCGAACAGGGTAGAAGAGATCCTGGAGCGCAACTCGTGCGGGCGCTACAACAGGCGGAAGATTCGGGTTATTCGCACCTGGTGGAGGTGGAATCATTCCCGTCGGTAAGGTATCGTTGGGGTTGAATCCCGACATACCTTCGAAAGAAGAATTTAAAGGTGGAGGTAAGGAAATGGAGGGAATTTCGACGAAGGGTTCGCCGAAGGGTTCGTTGGTCGGTACCAACGAAACACGGACTAATCGGGTGTTAGTATCCCTAGTCCAAAATGACATACACTAAAGGGTAGTGCAGTCAGAAAAAAGAGAAAATCAGAATGTGGGGGTAAGATAACGTCAGTGAGAAGAAGTGGTGGAAGTGAGTTTGCAAGTTTTCTTAGCGGCAAGTTGCAAGTTTTTTTTAAAAGATTTTTCTTTTTCTTTTTCTTTTATTTATGTGAAGGTTTTGCAAAGAGGTTTTAGGAAAGGGACTCGTGACACCAATGTGTCAACCACACATGCACAATCAGGCCTAGATCTAAGGTCGCCTAAGTCTGCTAGACAGCTCCTAACTAGGGCTAGAAATAGACCTCAAACCGCCTCTTCACGGACAAATACGGCCAGGTAAGTGGGAAGGAACCACCACTACAGTGGGCCTAATTAAAAACCACTAGCCTAGACACTGCAATGTCGGTTAGGATAAACGGCTGATGCCTACCCTAGTCCTTTTCCTATTGAGCTCGCTGTCCTTAGGTCTGAGTCTAATCTTTTTTAATTAAAGATGGTTGATGCAAAATGCTTAGGTGTTTTCTGGGGTCCTGGGAAGGGTGATGAAATCCCCACCCAATCTGAGTTTGGTCAAATAGCCCCTTAGAATCCGGTTAAATTATGCAAAACAAATAAAATTTCACTTGCAATCAGAATTTTTTAGCGCGGCGCAAAGAAACCTGCAGAAATCTGTTATTTAGAAGGGGGAAAAAGATTTTTACGCAAATAAATCCTGCAGAAAACTTTTTACAGAGAGATATATGGGAGATTCCAGAGGAGAGAGAGAGAAATCAAACCAGAAAAATTTGGTGCGCTAACGTGGCACAGAGAGCGCGGATGCGCGGCGGTATGCCCCTAATGCGGCGGAAGAGCGGCGTTCTGGTGGGATCGCGCTCTGGAAATTTTTTCACTGTTCTGTAATTACAATTTCTCTCTGTTCCTATGCTCCGAATTTTGATTTGCCCTCTGTAAAATTCCAGATCCGTGACCTTCGCTGTTCCTGCAAGATCCAAAAATATACACCCTTCAAACAGATCAAATTTGATATTTTTTTTTGTTTTTTTTTTATATTTTCAGATTTTTATAATTTTTAAATTTTATATCAACCCGAAAATTCACAAAAAGAAATATTACGCCGTCCCCGGCAACGGCGCCATTTGATTGGTAGAGATTTTACGATCAAAAATATAATTACCGCAATCAAGAAACGGCGTCGCTTCGCAGCTAGCCGGTGAGTGCGGGTCGATCCACAGAGACGGGTAAATTCCTTTAGTGTGTCTTAACGAGTTGATTCTATTTGTCGTTTTGGTTTTATAAAAATCTAGATCTAAAACTTAATTAATCTAATTTAAATTCTTGCTAGGGTTAGGCTTAGAGAAAGTTTTGGAGATTGATGTTTCCTCACCGCTTTCAATGCCGTATTTTAGATCCATTAGGTGTTATAGTAATTATCGATAAAGTGGGTACAACTCTTTTGGGAAAACCGTCGCGCCGCCTCAGAGATTTTCCACCGACACGTGCATTTGATGGCCGCGGAACCGCTGCGCCAGCATGGGTTTGGCCGCGGTTCCGCGGCCAAATAAGGGAGTTGGGCTCTGTTATTTTCTGGGCTTTTTCCTTGGCTGTTTGGGCTTCTGTTTCCATATGTAGTTTCTCTGTTGGGTTTCTTATTCTTCTCCAGATATTTCAGTGAAGACTTGTATTGGGCTTTTTAACCGTTTCACCTTGACATTCGTTGCCTTGCACCTATGTGAACTGGGCTTGACTAGGATCCGTCTAATAGTTGGTAAAAAATCCCTTTTTCTGTTGTTTTGTGTCTTTTTCACTGTATTTGCTCCAGAAACCTGTATCCTGTAATATGCAACAAACGTGCGTCAAGAGTACCTGTTTATTTATAAAAAGGATAAGAATAGGAGAATGGAAAATGCAATATTATGGTCTGAACAGGTAACCATGAACTCGAGGAATTTCCTGCTGGTGACTCCGAACGCGCACTTGGCTGGATCCGGCTTCATTTTGTACTTGCGGAGGACGTCGAATGTCTCGTCAAGATCTTTGGTGTGCTCGTCTGATGAGGTCGATTTCACGAGCATGTCGTCGACGTAAACTTCCATGTTCTTCCCGATCTGCGGTTTGAACATTTTGTTAACTAAGCGCTGATAATTAGCCCCAGCATTTGTTAGGCTGAAGGGCATCACTTTGTAGCAGTATACCCTCTGGTCCGTGGTGAACGCGATAAGTTCTTCATCTGCCGGGTTCATGCGGATCTGGTTGTAGCCAGAGAAAGCGTCCATGAAGCTGAGCAATTCGTGGCCTGCCGAGTTGTCTACTAGCTGGTCTATCCAAGAGAAGGGATAGTTGTCTTTAGGGCAGGCCTTGCTCAGGTCCGTGAAGTCGACGCACATGCGCCACTTCCCGTTCGGCTTTTTAATCATGACTACATTCGCCAGCAGGTCCGAGTAGTCAACATTTCGAATGAAGTTGGTTGCGAGCAATCTATCGACCTCGTCCTCAATCTCCTTTTGCTTGATCGGCGTGAAACTTCACTTCTTTTGTCTGACGGGTCGGGCCTTCGGGTCAACCCTGAGCTTGTGCGAGATTACTTTGGGGTCGATCCCGGGTATGTCAGCTGGCGCCCAGGCGAACACGTTCGAGTTCTCTCGGAGAAAGTGGATCAAGTCTTCGCGCCGGGCTCCTGTCAGAAGGGATCTGATCTGGACGGTTCGTTCTTCGTCCCCCTCGATGAAAGGGACTCTTGTCAGCGCTTCTACCGGGGCTCCTCGGATTTCTTTCTGTTCATGGCACTTGTCCAAGGACCCCTGGAAATCATTCGTCTCTTTGAAGTCGTCGCTCTGCTCTCCGGCGGTAGATGTCGAGGTAAAGCAAATCTTGGCGATTTGTTGGTTCCCGTAGACCCGGCCTATCCTCCCTTGATCTAATGGAAATTTGATCGTAAGGTGATAGGTCAAGATTTAAGCCCGGAGGGCATTTAATATCGGGCGTCCCAGAAGGATGTTGTAGGATGAGCGGATCCTAGCGATGATGAATTCCACCAGTACGGTCCTCGTATGGCCCGCTTCCCCAATGTTAAGGAGGAGGGTGATCACTCCCTCGGCCAGGATGGAGTGGTTGGTAAACCCCGATAGGATATGGGAGGTTGGCCGCAGGTCGGACAGCCCTAACGCCATACGCTGGAAGCAGTCATAGAAGAGGATATCTGCCGAGCCTCCGGAATCGACCAATATCATCTGAACCTCGTAACGGTGGACCCGCGATGTTATTACGAGAGGGTCGTTGTGAGGCAATGATATACTGTGGAGGTCTTCATCAGTGAAAATGATGGGCTCGGTGGTCTTGCTCTTTTTCTGGGGCATAGCGCTTGTTCCTTCGACGGGTAGGAGGCGGTGAGGGGCGCCGGCACCACGGGCAGATCCCAAGGAAATGACCATGATTTGCCCGATTGTCAATTCCCCAGGAGGGGGCTGGTTCTCCTGCTCCCTATCGGCCTGCCGCTTGTCCCGAAGGTACCTCGCTAAGTGGCTAGAGCGGATCAACTCCTCGATGTAGTCATGGAGTTGCTTACAATTTTTGGTCGGGTGACCCTGCGACTTATGGAAGGCGTAATATGGCCCCTGGGTTCATTTAGCCGCTCTATAGGTGACTGGCGGGAGCTTGTGTAACAACTCCAATTTCAATGTACAGAAAATTGTTTAAAAGTTAATGTACAATTGGGGTATTTGCAATCCTATGTATACTATAAGTATTTGTTTTAATTTAGAACAGCAAGAAAATACTTGTAGCATATTGGTAAAGCCTTGCACTGCTGTGATGTAGCCCCTGTGATCGAATCCCCCTAGCCACATTAACTTTTTATTTAAATTACTTTTAATCTTTTAGAAGCCTAAGGGTTTGCACGTACACTACACGTAAACTGAAGAGACGCAGAATAAACAAACACGTGCACTGGGGTATACCAAGCGATAGGGACACGTGGAGACATTCCGAGCCCATTCAACCGGTTCAAGACCGGCGAGATCAAGCAAAATACCGGCACCGCCAGGCCCCCCGTTGGCAATGGTCTCCATTTCTTTGCCCGAGCACCTCTTTGCCTATCCTACTAACCCTACATTGTTTATTTTCTCTGCATTCATCCAGAGAACAATAAAATGCCATTTAATCCTAATTTTAATGCAATTTTTAATGCATTCTTTCATCCTCTAAACCCTAATTTTCTCTATAAATACCACACCATATTTCATCCCTTCTCACTCAAAAATTCCCTGTCAAAACTCTTAAAAATTCTCAAGTCCTAATAGTATGCAAGTGAAGTTAGCGAAGGGCCAAGTTCCAGCGAAGTTCCGAGAAGTTTCCGGCGATGAAACGACGCCCCGATGATCCCTAAAGCTCCTCCTACCTCTCCCATTTCCTTAAAGCCAGTAAGTCCCCTTCTTCTTTAAAAACTTCCAGTTCTAAAACCCAACGGAAGCGGAGTTAATCCGACTTCCGATTCGGTTTTTCTATAAAACTCTACTTTTCTTAATCAATAAAATTCCATACTATCATATAATGTTTAACAAATATTAACAAACACTTTAAAACAAGTTTCATCTAAAAATATTTTTATGCAATTTTTATTGTATTTTTACGGTAAAATACCACATACTTCATTTCCGACATTAAACTTGTATTGCCTTTAGATAACTCACGAGGTAATGACCTACCTCATCACAACACACATCTTGGACAGAGCACGATGAAGTTTTAGGAATATATTCATGGGATAGCTGTTCTCCGCTGAAAACGGGAGACGGAACCGCGTATGTTCGTCTTGCCTTAATTTGGGGGCAGATGCTATCAGGTTTTATCTATCTACCTCTCCGAAGATGCCAAGTTGATTTATGGCACCGTGTATCGGAGGTTTAGACGGATGCGGCCGTTGTAGCAGATTTCGTCAGATTCCCCCTCATTTGAGAGGTTTTTGATTGTGGAGACACTCTTCCCTGCAGGCGCAAGCCCCTGCAATTAATTACGGTACCGCATCGCGGTAACAACTTTCTCCTTCTCCAGATGGTCACTTCGTGTTGTGTGTGTTTATTTTATTTTTGGTTGCCCGTGAATTGTATACGGAGAATAATTTATGTTGTCGCCCGTAGGGCGTGGATTAGCCTAAATCCGTATTTTCTTAGATTTGGGTTTGGGTTGGGTTTAAGGATCATTAATCTCATTGAGATTAAGATCAATTTAAACGTTTGTTAAGGACACGTTAGTCTAATTTTAGACTAAGATCTACTAAACGGGGGTTTGGAATCATTTAGATCCGATGACAGGGCATTTGGGATCTATCGTTTTAGTTTAGGGACGTTGCGGTCCATTGGGTTTAAGGACATCATAGTCTATGGAGTTTAAAGACATCATACTCTGTGTTTAAAGACATCATAGTCTAGTTTAAAGACATCATAGTCTATAAAGTTTAAGGACATCATAGTCCATGAGTTTAAGGACCTCATAGTCCAGTTTAAAGACATTATAGTCTAGTTTAAAGACCTCATAGTCTGTAAAGTTTAAGGACATCATAGTCCATGAGTTTAAGGACCTCATAGTCCAGTTTAAAGACATTATAGTCTAGTTTAAAGACCTCATAGTCTGTAAAGTTTAAGGACATCATAGTCCATGAGTTTAAGAATCTCATAATCCATAGAGTTTAGTTTAGGGACATCGCGGTCCATAAGTTTAAGGACATTGTTTCCCCCAATCAGAGCAATGTTCTGTTCAAAATTCAAATTTTGAAATAAAGCAAAAGCTTCATAGCAGCGCCAAGTGCGCTGCGCCCTAAGTAGCGCACCACGTGCAAAGCACATGTGCGCTAAGTGCGCTGCGCTTTAAGCAGTGTACCACGTGCAAAGCACGTGTGCGCTAGCGCTAAGTGCGCTGCGCTCTAAGCAGCGCATCGCGTGCAAAGCACGGGTGCGCTAGCGCTGGAACTAAAAGCTCCCCACTGTCAGATCAAAGATCTAGTAAAGATGATAAATCATCAATTAATCAGAATAAAATTCTGTTAAGGAGAGATTCCTCAAAATCTTTCCAAACAAGAAGATTGTGCTCTGTAAATCAGAGCACTTTTGGATCAATGATCCAAAAGTGATTAAAAATCACCAAAATTACAGAATAAAGTCTGTATGTAAAAGATTTCCCAATCTTGTTAAAAACAAGAAGATAGCCTTCTGTAAATCAGAAGCCCTTGGATCAAAGATCCAACGATGGGAAAATCCTCAAATCAACTGGAGAAAAGATCTCCTTAACCGATTGAACAAATCAGCTGGCCTTATATAAAGGCCCCAAGACTTCAAGTCTCAAAAAGAAAGAGAAGCATACAGAGGAACCCCTCCATAAACTTTGAGAAATCTCAGAAAGAAGAGCCAAGCTCTCAGAAGAAGAAAATTTCCTTCAAGGTAAAAAAGAACAGAAAGACGAAAATCGTCTTGTATAAAAGAAGAATTTACTTCTTTTTCTAAAATCATAGATCTACAAGACCAAGGTCTTTTACAAAGAGATCAAAAGATCTCATCATAAAATAAAAAGAAGAACATAATTCTTCTCACAGATCATAGATCTATAAGACTAAGGTCTTTTATACAAAGAGATCACAAACATCTCATTATAAAATAAAGAGGGGGGAGAATAATTCAATTCTCTTAGGATCACAGATCCATAAAAGCAAAGCCTTTCGCTAAAATAAGAGATTAAAATATCTCCTGCAAAACAAGAACTTTGTTCTTAGAATCTTAAGACAAAGTCTCTTTTAAACGAGATTTTATTTCTCAGATCATAAAATTGATCAGATGCGCTTCTGCGCTTCTTGGACCTGCGCAAAGCGCCAAGCGCACCACGTGCTCCTCACGTGTGCGCTACTTAACAAATAGCGCTTTGCGCTCTTGGATCAGCACTTAGCGCTCATGGACTGGTGCTCAGCGCCAAGCGCACCACGTGCTCCTCACATGTGCGCCATTGAACAAATAGCGCTTTGCGCTCATAAAATAGCGCTTTGCGCTCATAAACTGGCGCAATGCGCCCATTATCTGGCGCTTAGCGCCAAGCGCGCCACGTGTTCCTCACGTGTTCGCTACCCAGCAGAAGCACTCTGCGCTCTTTGACTGGCGCAAAGCGCCAAGCGCGCCATGTGTTTCTCACATGTGCGCTGATAGAACATAAATTATTCTTTAAATAAAGCTCAGATCTATGATGATTGCTCAGCATTCAGTAAAAGACAAAAATATTGTCAGAAGCTCAAATCAATGCTTAGCATTGTCAAATATTTAACATTTTTAACTGAGTGGGCCGAGCCCAAATTGGCTATAAACCCCTCATTCAGATTAAATGAGCCCATATGCTCATAAATCTTTTAACAGATCTTAGTCCTAATTGGACTACAGATCTCCCAACCAAAATTGGTTCAAGGGTACATCTCTTCACTCCTCTGATATTTGTCGTTGTAATCCTTCAACGTCTTCAGAGAGGTGACGGGTCCCGACAACCAAACATTTTATGGACGGTGGGGTCCTTAAGCCCATGGACTATGATGTCCTTAACCTTGGACTGTGGGGTGCTTAAACCCATGGACTATGATGTCCTTAACCTTGGACTGTGGGGTGCTTAAACCCATGGACTATGATGTCCCTAACCTTGGATTGTGGGGTCCTTAAGCCCATAGACTATGATGTCTTTAACCTCGGATTGTGGGGTCCTTTAAACCCATGGACTATGATGTCCTTAACCTTGGACCACCATGTCCTTAAACCGGTAATGGACCGTAATGTCCTTAAACTAATTATGGACCGCAATGTCCCTAAACTAAACAATAGAGTCCAAATGCTCTTTTATTTGATCTAAATGTTCCCGTTATCTTAGTCTAAAAATTAGACTAACGTATCCTTAACAAACGTTTAAGTTGATCTTAGTCTCAAATGAGACTAACATATCCTTAAACCCAACCCAAACCCAAATCTAAGAAAATACGGATTTGGACTAATCCACGCCCTACGGGCGACAATATAAATTAGTCTCCGTATACAATCCACGGGCAACCAAAAACAAAACAAATACCCACGACACGAAGTGACCATCTGAAGAAAGAGAAAGTGGTTACCGCGATGCGGTAGCGTAATTAACTACAGGGGCTTGCGTCTCTAGGGAAGAGCGTCCCCACAATGAAAAACCCCTCAACGAGGGGGAATCTGACGAAGTCTGCTACATCGGCCGCATCCGTTTAAACTTTCGATACATGGTGTCATAAATCAACTTGGCATCTTCAGAGAGGTGGACGGATAGCACCAATTAGTATCTGCTCCCAAATTCAAGCAATACGGACCTACGCGGTCGCGTCTCTATGTTCGGCAGAGAACAGATTCTGGCACGCCCAGTGGGACCTTTTCCTCTTTCCACTCCACACTTCGTGTGTCGTGTTCGTGAACGAATCGCAGTTTAATATGGTTGCCCTTGGGTTCGAGGTACTAAGATTTGGTTTTTCTCCCGTGCAGAAAAAAGAACATCAATGGCCTCTAACTGCTCCGGCTGCAGCTGCAACTCCCGTTCCGCCTCATCTGGAGGTGTAACCTACGAGCCCCAAGCGGCCTCCATCTTCACTATGCCGGTGGAACAGGTGACTCAGGCCACCAATGGACTATTCTTCGGGACCATGCTCCTGCCAACGAGCTTCAGTGCTCCTGTACCACCACAATAGGCTCCTAAGAAGTCGGTCTTTGATCGGCTTACAACTACAGCGTCCCCTCTCAACGGGTCGCCCAAGTCCACTGCCTCGGTTTTCAACAGACTGTGACGAAGCTCAGATGGGCCCATGAAGGAGCCCGCAATACCAGAAGGTGTTATTCCGAAGCGGATAGCCATTCCTACTCCCGAAGTCCCCAAGGCGGCTTCTCCTGCTAAGGGGTCGGTCTTCACAAGACTGGCCATTTCAGCTCCTACTCCATGTGAAGTCATGAAGGCTATTTCCCATGTTCGGAAGTCGGCCTTCGCAAGACTGACTACCCCCTCTCAACGGGTGTCAGTCTTCAACAGGCTAGCACCAATAACAGTCTCTCCTCAAAGCAGGGGGCATGAAGAAGCTCATCCAACAACGGAGGTGATCCCGGCCGCACGACATGCTCGACGTCGCCAGTGGCGCTGAGTGAGGAAAGCTAGGGGCAATTCCCCTTCCGGATTGACTCCGCCAGCTCCAATGGTAGAAGTCGACGCTGCTGTTCCAACTGGGAACAACTTTGAACTACTTAACAGGGTGCGCAGGAATTCACCAACTGCTGTGTTGAAAAGATCTCCTCCACCTAAGGAGTATGCCCCAAAGGCGAAGCTGGAGCAGCCCCCCCCTCAACGGCTGTACTCTAAAATTTACAAGGTCTGGCGTCAAGTCCAAGACTTGGTGATTGATCCAAATTACGCCAGCCGATAGGAAAAGATAAAGGTTCGGCAAGAAGAGGACCACCCTGTCAAGCTGCAGAAGGCGACAGCTACTTGGGTGCCTACTGCAACGGCCCCCTCAACTTCGACCACCCACAAGAGGAGAAGGCCTGAGAAAATCCCTGAGTCTGCAATGAATCACAAGACCACTGAACCCAAACGCCCTAAGTCTGGGGGCATGGTGGTGCATACCGTCTATATGGTATCTAAAAAAGAGGATAGCCGTATCTCCACAGGTCATCGACCGCTTACGTAATCCGTAACAAAGGCCCAGGAGAAACAATGAAGCTCCAAGAAATGTTGACGCAGATGGCCGTACTCACAGGGCTAAAAGAAAGCCCGGAAACGTCATCAGATCAACGTCAAGAACAAGAAACTGATGCTGAGTTCCTTCGCAGAATCCTCGAAAAGAAGGACAAAGAGGCAGCGGAACAAGCTGCTAACATAAAACGAATGGCGTTCTTATTCCAAGACATGGTCGGGATGATGTTACAGCCGGATCCTCCAGCTGAAGATCCTCCGATTATTCTCGAAGATGACCGAGCGGAGATGTCAAACCCTCTTCCGGCTTGTTCAGCAGCCAAAGAGGAGACCATCTCAAAAGCTGTCCTGGATGATTACATCGCTCAGCAGATACGAGTTCATCAGGCAAATGAAGCGGGTGGGCAAATTGTTAAAACTGGACGACCCTATCCGGGTTGGTATGACCAAATAAAATACCCGCCGGGATATACGATCCCCAAATTCCACGTATATAAGGGGACTGGAAATCCGCATCAGCATGTCGCTCAATTTAGGGCTCTGTGCGGCAACACCGGAGGTGACGATAAGCTACTGCTTCGCCAATTTGTTGGCAGCTTGTCAGAGACGGCATTTGAGTGGTATTCCGAGCTCCCGAATGACTTCGTTAATACGTTCATATAAATGGAGTTGCTCTTTACATAGAGGTTCGCAAGCACTAGCGAACGCACCCCAATCACAGCATTAATCAATGCCAGGGTGAAGCCAGGCAAAACTTGGGTCCAGTACGCGATACGGTGGCCGAATTTATGGTCGAAGTGCGAGCAGCGCGTTGAAGAAGCGCTTGCGGTAGGCATGTTCGTGGGTACTCTTGATCCGCAGGTGGCCATTTTGCAATTCATGATGTTCTTCAAGCCAACCACTTTCCAGGCCTTGATTGACAAGCTGGCCCAAATGGACTAGATAGGCCACAGGCCTTCCTCTTCGAAGCCGGAGCCACGGAATGAAAAGGGAAAGGAAAAGCAACTTTCGTCGCTAACGCTCAACAACAGCCGAGCAACTTAAAGCCGGTTGTTCGCCAAAACAACGTGCGTCCACGCCCATCCCTCGAGGAGAGACTGGGACGCCCTTACTCATTTCCCCGGGATAAAACGAGGAGACTGTTCTAGTTGGCAATACGCAACAGACTCATCAATCTGTCGGATCCAAAACGTCCGTTGCAGCCAGGCGATATCAACAATCCTAATTACCGCCCTTACCACCAAGCAGTAAGCCATCCAATCGAAGATTGCTTCGTCTTGAAAGGCTGGATTGAGGACCAATACCCACTGGGCAAATTCACGCTGTCTGAAAACTGGAAGATGAACCCGCCACAACCACATGATTCGAAAAAGATGGACATGCCAGGGGCATCGTGCTCATTCATAGAGAAAGCCCTTGGACCGAAAAGTCCGTAAACTAGAAATTTGCCTCAAATATGGCAACGACAAACCGAAACGTCCTTAAACTAACAACAGACCGAGATGTCCTTAAACTAACGATGGACCGAAACGTCCTTAAACAAACGATGGACCACTATGTCCTAAAACTGGCTATTGACCGAGACGTCGATAAACTACTACAGATCGCAACATCCCAAGGCTGAAAAAAACGGTATGTTCATAAGCGAAATGGACACGGATGAAAACCCGAAAGGGATCCGTGAGTAAAAACAGCAGGACCATCGGCGAGTTTTGTGAAAAGCCGAAAGGGCGCAATCTCGTTAAAAGACACTTGCAGGGTCCTCTCAACCTTGCAAGGTGAAACCACCTGCGTGAGATCCTTACGATTCACAAGGGAGCAACACACTTAGGGATCCCCATGATTCCTAAGGAGAAAACACACTTACGAGATCCTCACGACTCGTAAGGAGAATTCCCCTCTGAGACCTTCATGGGTCATACGATTCAAAAGCCTTAAGCTACAAGGATATGAACCTGTTCTTAAGCCACCACATTTCCCAGACTGCCCTACAAGCGGTTCAATATTGACCCTTGTATACAATCCACGGGCACGAATAAACATTTTCCCAAATAAAGTCCCACCAGCGACTAGGGATATGCTCACATGGTGAACAACTCTTTTAAGTCCTCTCGACTTATAAGGAGAAAACACTCTTGTAGGATCCTTATGACTTATAAGAGAACGCACACTTAGGAATCCTCACGATTCCTAAGGAGAAAACGCACCTACGAGATCCTCACGACTCGTAGGGAGGAATACCTTCATGAGACCCTTATGGCTCATGAAGTTAAAAGCCTTAGTCAACAGGATCTTAATCCTGTTCGCTAAGCCACCTTTGTTCGACATCGACAGAGGCAAATGATGATTCGCTCCTGGCAATATCCCAGTTGTAGCGATGCTGATGCCTAAATCGGTATCAAATCCCAAATTTGCAGCGAAAAGCCAGCAATCCACAAATGCATATGAAATAGCTGAAATGATGGGGTAACTTGCAACAAAATCAGCAAGTAAAAATGTATGCATACAAAATAGCCGAAATGATTGGGCAACTCGCAATAAAAAGAAGTGAGTAAATAAAACAAATAGCCGAAATGATTGGGCACCGCGAAAAATAGCCGAAATGATTGGGCAATCGTGACTTTCGCGATATAAAAGCTGAAATGGTAGAGCATCGCGGAAAGAAAAATATATAAATGAAACTTTCTACCCTACAGGGAAGATCACATCGATCTCTGTATACAATTCAGGGGCACAAACAAAGAAGGAATCATATCATCCCACCAGGCTCCATCAGAGAGAGAGCCAGGTCTCGACAGTTCACAGACAACCTAGAGATCACCTCGACACCCGTCTCGTTACAGTAAACGCAACGTCAGCAAAGCGGAGCCACGGTAAAATCCTTAGTTCTAAATCTCGACGGTTCGTAGATAACCTAAAGACCACCTCGACATTCGTCTTGTTATAATAGGCGCAATGTCAACAACGGCGTTCTTTCACAGTCCAGCAGGATGCAGATGCAACGTCAACGAAAGACCCCATGGTCGAAGCAAAGTGGAGTGACGGAAAAATCCCAGCTCCACTTCAGCATTCGTCTCGTTATGCCAGACGCAATTTCAACAACGGCGTTCCTTCGCAGTCCAACCGGATGCAGATGCAACGTCAACGAAAGACCTCACGGTCGAAACAAAGCGGAGCCACGGCAAAATCCCTAGTTCCAAATCTCGACAGTTCACAGACAAGCTAGAGATCACCTCGACATCCATCTCGTTACAGTAGACTCAACGTCAGCAAAGCGGAGCCACGGCAAAATTCCTAGTTCCAAATCTTGACGGTTCGCAGATAACCTAGAAACCACCTCGACATTCGTCTCGTTACAATAGGCGCAGTGTCAACAGCGGCGTTTCTTCTCAACTCCAGCAGGATGCAGATACAACGTCAACAACTGACCCCAAGGTTAAAACAATGGAGCCATGGCAAAGTTGCTAGTTCCAAACCTCGACGGTTCACACGAAACCTAGAAACAACCACGACATTCGTCTCGTTATAGCAGACGCAATGCCAGCAAACGAAGCAAAGGCAATATTCCTAGCTTCAGGGTCTTGACGGCAACTCATATAAAACCTGAAAGACTATCAGAGATCATCCCACACCAGCAAGGAGTGGTCACCACCTCGATGTTCGTCTCGATACAGCAGACGAGATGTCATCCCAGCGTTCTTCCTCCAGCAGGATTTAGACGCGACAATCAAACAATGGAGCCATGGCAAAATCCCTAGTTCCAAGCCTCTACGGTTCACCAACAACCTAGAGACAACCGCGACATTCGTCTCGATACAGCAGACGCAATGCCAGCAAACGAAGCAAAGGCCAAATTCCTAGTTTCAGGGTCTTGACGGCAACTCATATAAAACCTGAAAGACTATCGGAGATCATCCCATACCAGCGCGGAGTGGTTATGACTCATCGGGGCTCCCCAAACTGAGCCCAACCTCAAGTAAAAAGCGGAATGGCAAAATTCCTAACGCTTGCTCTTCCGACGGTCAAACTGCCTAGGAAGATTGCTTGAAGACGTCTTGTCCAGCCCCCGAAGGGATCAGAGACACAACAGTCGCAAGGCTACTCAAACAGCAAGATTGCCTATTGAGGAATACATCAGCCAACGCGACGGTACGACGGACAAAACCCTAGTACCACAGACCCTAACGGATCTCTGTCGTAAAGAGCAGAGGTTAACTATGACGTTAGGACATTCTTGCAAGAATTTCTCGATTCGTCTCGACTCGTAGGGAAAAGCCTTATGCAGTAGGGATAAGGGCCTGTTTCCTAAGCACTGGGGCCCTGCAAGTCGGTCTAAAATGGACTCTTGCATACTATTCACGGACCACACTCTCCAAAGTCGAATCTCGATAAGGAGGAAAACAACCACTTACAAGTCCTCTCGACTTGTAAGAGGGGAAATTCTCTTGTGAGATCCTTACGACTCTCAAGAGAAAGCACTCTTAGGAATCCTCATGATTCCTAAAGAGAAAATACACCTACAGGATCCTCTCGACCTGTAGGGAGAAAAGTCATTATGAGACCCTCACGGCTCATAAAGTTGAAAAGCCTTAGGCAGTAGATTTGAACATGCTTCCTAAGCCATCGCTACCTCTCAAGGAGTTCAAGATGGAATGCTCTCGCTATCATCTACAGGCCACACTTGCTAAAACCACATGGCAATGACACGGCAAAGAGAAGAAAGTAACAGTAGAACAGAAAATGTGTATCTTTTATTCATGAATTCAATGGAGTACAAGTTGAATTATATGAAAGAATAAAAAATGGATACATATTATTCAAAGATTACAAGTGTTCAATCTATACAAAACAACTACTGAGAAGGAGGCATTTTCAATAAGTTAGCAAGTTGCTCGTGCACCCCTTTCAGTGCCTTCTCGTGATCAGCCGCCATAGTCAGCTCCGCTTCAATTCGAGCCCTTTGCTGCAAGCATGATGAAATCTTCTCATTAATTTCCCGTTGGGCAGCTTCGTGACTCTGCGTGACCCGCTCAATAGAGTCGAGCTTCCGCCTCAATACAAGTCCGTCCGAGATACATTGCTGCAAGGTGTCAAAAGCAGCTCTCAGTTGCGCGGCATTCGTTTTAACTTGGGCGCGCAGCCGGGCAGATTCATCCGAAGCCTCCTCGCGTTCCTTCCGCCTCAAGATTGCTTCTTGTTCGAAATGGCAGAGGAAGGAAATGCTCTGCTCAACCCACGCAGCGCGCTGGGAGTTCAAAGCCTGAATTTCAGGAGCAGGACGTCTAAGCTCAAGCTCATGCAGGCGGGCTTTAATCTTCCTGCAGTGGTTAACCCAGGACTCAACAACGCCTTCGTTATGGAAGTTCACAAGCATCGCCAGCATTGGATTAACTTCGGCAGCAAAATCTACAGCGAATGTAAGGGACTCCGCGTCAAGCTCCTCGATATAATCGCTCAACATACGCAGACTGGTCACAACGCCTTTTGAAGATGGACGTCTGGAAAAGGGTCCTGCCGGCATTATAATGTGAGACTCGAACGGAGCTGGAGTCGGTGTGACCGCTGCAAAACAAATCATAATCAAATGTTGGCTTAAGAGATAAAGAAAAATACATGAACAAAAGAGTCTACTATACCGGCTGCGACAGGTGGCAAGGTCGGAAGTTCCGGTGGCGCGACTATTCTTTCGTCCCCTCCTTCAATCTGTAGGTCTGCAGTCAAGGCAAAGAAGAATTAGCAACGAATTGGCTGCCCGTAAAATAAAGGAGAAGCTATTAGCTAGAGGCTGTACTCACCAACGCCACTAGATGAAGCAATCTCCGACTGGAAGGAGAAATGTGGGTGCAACACCTGATACGGATGATCAAAAAGGACTCATGCAAGGGTGTAATAATGCAATGTCAGTACATAAAGTATATTGCCTACAATGAAACCGATAAGTCATAGACCAGTACCTTCCAGCATTTGGGAGGACACGAGAGAAGGCAAAGGGGCGGCCACCATCAAAGCAGCAACTGGCGATGCTTCCTCGGGTGGCACAACCTCAACGTTCACCACACCTGCATTAGAAACATGAGAAATATTGTCAGAAGAGATTGAAAGGGATTGCAAAATGAAAAGGAAAGCAATGACCAAAAATCTACCTGGTGAGTCGACGGTCGAAACCGCGGCAAAGGCGTCACTGGGTGCAGCGACTACTTCACCCTCCTCCATCGGAATGGTTTCGCCGCCCGTAGCTTCATCCCCTGACTCCACGAGAACCGTCGTGATACTCGCAGCGCCCAGCAACGGCAAGGAACCGCAAGGGGAAAGAGTGGCAATTGGGGCAGTTCCAGACTCTTGAGAAAGAGTGGCCACTTCAGGCTCAGTGGTTGCCGCCGTCTCACCTACCACTTCCTCATTAAGACTCGGCCCTGTAGGATAGGATATATGAGAATCTGAAGATTAAAACTTTGACAAAAGGACTCAGTGTTATGTTACCTTCGGTCGACATTTCAATTGCTTCCCGAGCCACACGTGCCGCCTGTCTGTGAGCGATAGACAGGGTGACCGGAGCACCTTCTGAAGAAGCAGGGACAGGGGTAGCAGCGCTCGAGCCTGCACCTACGGCTAAGGCGGCGTTACGTTCTCTTGCCGCACGCCTCCAGCATTTCCTTTCCGCCCGGGCCGTGAGAGCTGATCTTCTCAAGACTTCCGTCAAGGAGACATCATCGTCCGCGACAGGAGCTACCTCTGGAGCCGTTGTGGCATCCGTCATCGGTTGCTTAAGTAAAGCCTCTTTTAGCAATACTGAGGGGGCCGGGACTTCGATAGCTGGCCGTGGAAGCATCTTCGCATCACCCTGTGGGATTGGCAATGTATTGGGGATGACCTGAGTTGAGGTAGTCCCTGCGATAAGATGAAAAAGGGGGCAGATTACCCATAAGAAAGGGGAATGAAGACACAATAAGCCGAAATATACTAATGCCCAACGAAGCACGAAACCTCTCTTCCTCCTCAAAAGTCTTGAGGAAAGCCGCGAGAGCCTCTTCAGTGGAAATGCCTGTTAAAGAAGGAGTGTCAGTCAAAACATGATAACAAAAACATAACAGCAAAAAGATGTGACTGAAGATTACCTGACTCAGCAAGGATGATCAATCCTGCTTTGTGGCTAGCTAGACGCTCAGAAGCTGCGATGGCAGCCTCCAGATCAGTATCATCTGGCGCCATGAATAGACTCTTGCTGGTCCCATATTCGCTCAGGCCATCGCTATAAGGAGCATGAGGCTCCTGGCCAAATACAACGTCTGCAGAAAGAATCGACTTCTTCTTCTTCTTCTGCGAGTGAGTACCGGTCGCCGCTAGCACAAGTTTACGCTTGGTGGGCACCTTGAGACGACGATTCCCGATATCTGAACCCACTCCAGACTCGGGAGACGCCACAGTCATCGCTTTCACGGGAGCATGGGGTATCGGTAGCTCAGGCCTGTCATGCGGGGCCTCGACCGCAGCAACCTCTCTCAAAGGAGGATGAACGATGGTCCGTTGCTTTAAAGGGACGGATGGATTACCGGCAGGGGGTGCACCCTTACAGTCGAGCAACAAATTCTTTTCCTCCCTGATGACGGCACCCATCGCGTGTTGATACCACACCACGTATACGTTCAGGGCCTTCAGAACACAACTTGGCTCACTAATGAAGAAATTGGACCCTGTGTTTAGGCGCATGAAGTGGTGCAAAGTGCTCTGGATACCGTCCTCAGTATAAACCGGTTCTGCCAGGAATGCCTCGAGCGGGACGCCCTGATTATAACTTGATTGCTGGGCAAAATGGTAGGGGTTATATCTCATGAACAAAGCCGAGTCGTTCTGCCTGAACACCAAGTATCCCGGCCTGATCAAGTACAAATGGAGAATCTCCCGAGCTTTCAGGTTAGAAACTCCGTCTTTAAAGGTGTCCCATAACGGCTGCACCGTCTTAGCGGACTCCTTACCGATGGTCATAACCTTATCAACAAAGGTCATGCCGTCCCCGACGGTACGTGGGCGAAGGATTACACCCCGGGCCTCTCGCTGACTTGGCTCCACAATGGAAGTATTAACCAGCCGCATGATCCATGGAAAATTGCAAGTTTCATAGAAATGAGGCCGCTTATGCATTCCAAAGGCACCGAGCACATGCAACTCGAGCCATGAGGTAAAATAATGCATCGGGAAGTTCACGGGCTGCACCCCCGGCTGAGTAGTGTCGGCTGCCGAACTAAGGCCGTGATACAAATGAGCCAGCCCGGCAATTCCAACAGCAATTTGTCTCCCTTCAACCATCCGATGAGCTGGGTAGAAGACAGACGGCCTCATGTAGTGAGGGTGCATAGGAAGCATGAACCAGCTTAACCACAAACCGAGGAACCCTGGAAAGAACGCTTCCTCATCGATGCCCGGAGCGGCAATTTCTGAAAATGGGACGATCGCGACATTTGAAAGAAAGAAACCCTTTTGATCGGCTTCCACTATTGGCCGGCGATCCAAGCCAAAGCCGAAAGAATCATCAAGTTTGGCAAACTTTTCACCTTGTCGCGATAAAACTTCTGGGCGAAGAAAACGGGCGATGACGTCCGCAAAGTTGACCCCCCGGCTTCCATATTCAAGAAATAGGCCCTCGTAAATGTTTAGCACCTTGATTATGCTAGGGAATCGGTGCTGAATGGCATTCTCTGGGTTTAGACCCGTCATCACCAGTCGGGTAGCGAAAATATACTCATCAGGGGGCAAGATCTCCTCATAATGCTCCCCTCTGACAGGCAAGCCAGAGATATCCACAAACTCTTCCAAAGAGATGGAAACTTCTCGATCTAGCATAAGGAAGGTATGAGTTGGAATGTTCCACTGTTCCAAAAAGGCTTTGACCCACCAGGCTGGATGTGGAGAATATTGAAACAGGGAAGCGTAGATCGCGAGGTATAACCCAAGCCTCAGCAACTCTGACTTCTTTGCCGATAGGATGTATCGGGCCCACTTCAGATATCCAGCTGGGTGAGGGGGAGTCAGGCCTATGTTATATGGCTGTCCCCAAGGGCGTGACTCACCCTGGCATATACGCCGCCCTAGAATGTCCAAAGCCATTGGCGGTTGTACAGGTATTGCAGCCATAGAGGGCTGAAGACAACCCTCTGAAGTCCAATTAACCACCTCCACGGCATAGTTCACCGGGGGTACGTCAGCATAATGATATGGCCTCTGAAGGTATTGCGCAAGAGAAGCTGCGCCGACTCATGATGATCTGATTATACCATGTTCCCCACAAATGAAGATTCTTGTGCTCTGGGTCATGGTCTTTGATTAGCGCCAGAACCTCTCGGTCTACGGGCGCTTCGGGGAATCCGCCTTCTGAGCGGACGAACGGGAAGGAAGTGTCGAAAGACATAGTACCTGAGCGGAAAAGAACAAATTTTCAGCCGCTAATGCTACAGTTTAAGTTCTGTCATTAGGTACTTTAAATCTGTACCACACTGCAATGTAGTGAAAAGGGACTAAAGGGGACCCACATAATCCAGATGACAGCCACATCATTTGATGAGACTGTCTTTAAATGAGGAAATCCTCAATTGATTCTCATTCAATGAGAACCCCTCGGGCTAAGGAGTAAATCTCCCATTGAGAGCAGTGCTCTGTGACAGAGTGACATCTGTCAAACTCTAATGATGAAGGAATAAAAATTCCTCAAGAGCCTTGCTCTGTAAAAATGATGAAATAACCCATCAGAAAAATTGAAATAACTTTTTTTAATGAATTAAAATTCTGAGATCTTCAAGATCCATAAACAAACTCTTAAGAGTTCTTCATAAGAGATTAACAAATCTCCACTATTCAAGAGAGCAAAGCTCTGTTAATGGGTGAAGAAACCCCAAGAAAGATCTCTTTAAATCTAGGAGAGCAAAGATCTGTTAATGAAACCATAAAAGGATTTTCTTTAGATCTAAGATCTATGAAGAGCAAAACACTGTTAATGGGTAAAACCCCAAAAAACATTTTAAGATCTATGATCTGAGGAAGAGCAAAGCTGTATGGATAAAGTTCAAATCTTACAAAAATTTAGCAGAGTTTTGGCTCTTGAAAGTTCTTAAAATGAAGAGCTATGCTGAAGGAGAATAAAAATTTTCAAAAGACAAAAATGAAGATGAACATAGATCATCCTAAGGGCCAAGGGTCCTATTTATAGGCACTGAGATACCGTTTCAACTTCTGAGTTGATCTAAGGACGCAGATACTGCTACCGCTGCACTCACGTGTGGACCACGTGAGCGCAACGGTGGGGGGGCATTTGTTTTCTCCAATCAGAGCAAAGCTCTGTTCAAAATTCAAATTTTGAAATAAAGCAAAAGCTTCATAGCAGCGCCAAGTGCGCTGCGGCCTAAGCAGTGCACCACGTGCAAAGCACGTGTGCACTAGCGCTAAGTGCGCTGCGCTCTAAGCAGCGCACCACGTGCAAAGCACGGGTACGCTAGCGCTGGAACTAAAAACTCCCCAGCGTCAGATCAAAGATCTAGTAAAGATGATAAATCATAAATTAATCAGAATAAAATTCTGTTAAGGAGAGATTCCTCAAAATCTTTCTAAACAAGAAGATTGTGCTCTGTAAATCAGAGCACCGTTGGATCAATGATCCAAAGGTGATTAAAAATCACAAAAATTACAGAATAAATTCTGTATGGAAAAGATTTCCCAATCTTGTTAAAAACAAGAAGATTGCCTTCTGTAAATTAGAAGCCCTTGGATCAAAGATCCAACGATGGGAAAATCCCCAAATCAACTGGAGAAAAGATCTTCTTAACCGATTGAACAAATCAGCTGGCCCTATATAAAGGCCCCAAGACTTCAAATCTCAAAAAGAGAGAGAAGCATACAGAGGAACCCCTCCATAAACTTTGAGAAATCTTAGAAAGAAGAGTCAAGCTCTCAGAAGAAGAAGATTTCCTTCAAGGTAAAATAGAACAGAAAGACAAAAATCGTCTCGTATAAAAGAAGAATTTACTTCTTTTTCTAAGATCATAGATCTACAAGACCAAGGACTTTTACAAAGAGATCAAAAGATCTCATCATAAAATAAAAAGAAGAACATAATTCTTCTTACAGATCATAGATCTATAAGACTAAGGTCTTTTATACAAAGATATCATGAACATCTCATTATAAAATAAAGAGGGGGGGAGAATAATTCAATTCTCTTAGGATCACAGATCCATAAAGGTAACGCCTTTCACTAAAATAAGAGATTGAAACATCTCTTGCAAAGCAAGAACTTTGTTCTTAGAATCTTAAGACAAAGTCTCTTTTAAACGAGATTTTATTTCTCAGATCATAAAATTGATCAGATGCGCTTTTGCGCTTCTTGGACTGGTGCAAAGCGCCAAGCGCACTACGTGCTTCTCACGTGTGCACCACTTAACAACTAGCGCCTTGCACTCTTGGAACAGCGCTTAGCGCTCATGAGCTGGCGTTCAGCGCCAAGCGAACCACGTGCTCCTCACGTGTGCGCCACTGAATAAATAGCGCTTTGCGCTCATAAAATAGTGCTTTGCGCTCATAAACTGGCGTAATGCGCCCATTATCCGGCGCTTAGCCCCAAGCGCGCCATGTGCTCCTCACGTGTGCGCTACCCAGCAGAAGCGCTCTGCGCTCTTTGACTAGCGCAAAGCGCCAAGCGCGCTACGTGTTTCTCACGTGTACGGTGATAGAACATAAATTGTTCTTTAAATAAAGTTCAGAGCTATGATGAATACTTAGCATTCAGTAAAAAACAAAAATATTGTCAGAAGCTCAAATCAATGCTTAGCATTGTCAAATGTTTAACATTTTTAACTGAGTGGGCCGAGCCCAAATTGGCTACAAACCCCTCATTCAGATTAAATGAGCCCATATGCTCATAAATCTTTTAACAGATCTTAGTCCCAATTGGACTACAGATCTCCCAACCAAAATTGGTTCAAGGGTACACCTCTTCAATCCTCTGATATTTGTCGTTGTAATCCTTCAACGTCTTCAGAGAGGTGACGGATCCCGACAACCAAACATTCTATGGACTGTTGGGTCCTTAAACCCATGGACTATGATGTCCTTAACCTTGGACTGTGGGGTCCTTAAACCCATGAACTATGATGTCCTTAACCTTGTATTGTGGGGTCCTTAAACCTATAGAACCTTGGACTGTGGGGTCCTTTAAACCCATGGACTATGATGTCCTTAACCTTGGACCACCATGTCCTTAAACTGGTAATGGACCGTAATATTCTTAAACTAATTATGGACCGCAATGTCCCTAAACTAAACAATAGAGTCCAAATGCTCTTTTGTTGGATCTAAACGATCCCGTTAAGTTGACCTTAGTCTAAAAATTAGACTAACGTATCCTTAACAAACGTTTAAGTTGATCTTAGTCTCAACTATGATGTCCTTAACCTTAGACCATCATGTTCTTAAACTGGTAATGGACCGTAATGCCTTTAAACTAATTATGGACCGCAATGTCCCTAAACTAAATAATAGAGTCCAAATGTTCTTTTGTTGGATCTAAACGATCCCGTTAAGTTGATCTTAGTCTAAAAATTAGACTAACGTATTCTTAACAAACGTTTAAGTTGATCTTAGTCTCAATTGAGACTAACATATCCTTAAACCCAACCCAAGCCCAAATCTAAGAAAATACGGATTCGGACTAATCCACGCCCTATGGGCGACAATATAAATTAGTCTCCATATACAATCCACGGGCAACCAAAAACAAAACAAACACCCACGACACGAAATGACCATCTGGAGAAAGAGAAAGTGGTTACCGCGATGCGGTAGTGTAATTAATTGCAGGGGCTTGCGCCTCCAGGGAAGTGCGTCTCCACAATCAAAAACCTCTCAACGAGGGGGAATCTGACAAAGTTTGCTACACCGGCCGCATCCGTTTAAACCTTCGATACATGGTATCATAAATCAACTTGGCA
This sequence comes from Agapanthus africanus, assembly GCA_030015575.1. NCBI lineage: Eukaryota > Viridiplantae > Streptophyta > Magnoliopsida > Asparagales > Amaryllidaceae > Agapanthus > Agapanthus africanus. The sequence goes on along the minus strand of JASDDO010000001.1, from coordinate 519,600,219 downwards.
TCTTCGGAGAGGTGGACAGATAGCACCAATTAGCATCTGCCCCCAAATTCAGACAAGACGGACCTACGCGGTCGCGTTTCTGTGTTCGGCGGAGAACATACATCATAGTCCGTGGAGTGTCTGGTTGTCGGGACCCGTCGCCTCTCTGAAGATGTTGAAGAATAATAACGACACATATCAGAGGAATGAAGAGATGTACTCTTGAACCAAGGTTGGTTGGGAGATCTATAGTCAGGTTTGGGACTAAGACCAGTTAAAAAATATTGGAAGCATATGGGCTTAATTAATCTGAATTGGGGGATTTATGGCCTACTTGGGCTCAGCCCATTCTGTTAAAGTGTTTGAACACTTAATTGGACTCAGTCCATTCATTTTTGAACAAAATGTTAACATTTGTTTGGGCTCAAGCCTTTTTTGTTCAATAATGCAAAGCATTAATTATGGGTTCTGACACCCCTTCTTCTTTTGTCTTTTATTGAGTGTTGGACACTCTTTATTATGGCGCTGGGCTTTATTTAAAGAACACTTTGTGTTCCCCTCAGCACACACGCGAGGAGCATGTGGTGCGCTTGGCGCCGAGCGCCAGACCTGGAGCGCTAAGGCGCTTCTTATGAAATAGCGCACATGTGAGGAGCACGTGGCGCGCTTGGCGCTGAGCGCCAGCTAATGAGTGCAGAGTGCTCTTGATCAATTCTGTGCTCAGAGAATTAAGAGACTTTGTCTTGTGGATCCAAGAGCTAAGTTCTTATTCTAATAGGAGATGCTATAATCTCTTCTGTTTTTGTGAAAGACTTTGTCTTTGTTTTATAGATCTGTGATCTAAAGAGAATTAAGTTCTTCTCCCTCCCCCTCTTTTATGATGAGATGCTCCAATCTCTTCTACTCTTATGAAAGACTTCTGTCTTTGTAGATCTATGATCTAGAAAAAGAACTAAGTTCTTCTTTTTTGATGAGATGCTTTGATCTCTCTGTTTTATTTACCATGAAGAAATTCTTCTTTTCAGAGCTTGCTTTTCTCTTTTTCTTTTATGAGAATTTTAAGTTTATGGGGGGTTCCTCCGTACAAGACTTAAAGTCTTGGGTCCTTTATATAGTGGAGGCTGATTTGTTGAATCAGTTAAGGAAATCTTTCCTTTGATTGATTTGGGGATGTTTTCCATCGTTGGATTTTTGATCCAAGGGCTTCTATTTTACAGAAGGCAATCTTCTTGTTTTTAATAAGATTGGGAAAATATTTTTCCATACAGAACTTATTTTGTATCTTGGTGATTTTTAATCACCATTGAATCTTTGATCCAATGGTGTTCTGATTTACAGAGCACAATCTTTTCTGTTTGGAAAGATTTGAGGAGTATTTCCTCAACAGAACTTTCTTTCTGGTAATTTGATGATTTTTAATCATTTTTGTTGGATCTTTGATCCAAGGGCGGGGAACATTTAGTTCCAACGCTAGCGCTCTCGTGCTTTGCACGTGAGCGCTGCATCAGAGTCTTTAACTCTTGGCACTGGCGCACTTGGTGCTAGCGCTCCCGTGCTTTGTATGTGAGCGCTGCATTAGAGTTTTTGACTCTTGGCGCTGGAGCACTTAGCGCTAGCGCTAGTGCTTTGCATGTGAGCGCTGCATTAGAGTTTTTGACTCTTGGCGCTGCATTAGAGTCTTTGACTCTTAGCACCAGTGCTCTCGTGCTTTGCACGTGAGCGCTGCATCAGAGTCTTTGACTCTTAGCACCAGTGCTCTCGTGCTTTGCACGTGAGCGCTGCATCAGAGTCTTTGACTCTTAGCGCCAGCGCTCTCATGCTTTGCATGTGAGCGCTGCATCAGAGACTTTGACTCTTAGCGCTGACGCATTTAGTGCTAGCGCTCTCGTGCTTTGCACGTAAGCGCTGCATTAGAGTCTTTGACTCTTAGCGCTGGTGCACTTAGCGCTAGCGTTATCGTGCTTTGCACGTGAGCGCTGCATCAGAGTCTTTGACTCTTAGTGCTGATGCATTTAGCGTGAGCGCCCTCGTGCTTTTCACGCGAGCGCTGCATCAGAGTCTTTGACTCTTAGCGCCAGCGCTCTTATGAGGCGCTGCCTCATTTTAAATTTTAAATTTTGAAATTTCAAATAGAGCTTTACTCTCTGATTGGGGGAAACAAATGCCCCCCCACCGTTGCGCTCACCGTTGGGGGAAACAATAACACGACTTTACAAATAAATACCATCAACTTATAAAACTATTTCTTTAAAAAGATGTATTAAACAATTCCTTACAATTGCGCCTTTACAACCCATTTTTGGGGACCCCGTTTGGGATGGTGCGTATTATCGCACATCTTCGGGCCTGGTAGAGTGAGATGCAGACATCCGAAAGGAGCATTCGATTTTGATGGAATTTTAATGCATTTTTCTTTAGAAAATGAGATTTCTACAAAAAAATTTTATTTTCATTAAATATATATATATATATATATATATCTATTATCAAAATATCTACTTTAATTATATTATATAAATATTCCAAGTTTTCAAAAGGAATCACCATTTCATGAAAATACCATCCAAATACAGCACAATTCCAATATTTCAATAAAATACTATATATTATGAAATTAGGTTTTACTCACTAGAAATTTTACTTGTATAAAATATACATCTATGAAAACCCTAAAGGCGATAATTAAATGTTTGAGGTGTATTTTGAATATTATATCAAAATATTTTTACATAAAACCATTTCAAGTTATACTAAATTACAATAAGGACCATAGTAAATATAGGTTTAAGCGGGACCAGTCTCTTGAGCCTCAGGGAGCCGGAGAATATGGGTGCTTACCTATCTAAGATAGACAATCTAATAAACGGTGTTATCAACACGGTAATTGTCTTGGAAAAAGATACAAATCCTGCCGTCTATGTGCAGCAGTTACCGATAATATCAAAACTAATTAAGGATTTCAAGTTCTTTTCAAAGTGTCTGATTTAGACTGAGTCTCAATCTAATCAATCTGACTTGAATGTGATTCAAGTATAAACTACAATTCAACATGAATCCGTCTATTCAATTTATATCAATCTATATTGACTGAACCGAACTGTAGGGTGTTTTTTGTCACCCCATTGAAATGGGAATACGCGCGCGCTTGTCAGGCGCATTACAGATTCCCTCTACCTAGGGTAGGCCGAGGTTTATTGATTGTGGGGATCCGAATCTCCGGTAGCCGCGAACTAAGCTGCCGTTAATTACCCCTCGCCTTTGGAGCGAGGGAACCTCCGATTGACGGGTTGAACTGGTCATGTGAACTCAATGTGAAGTGTGCGTGTGTTGTGTTTTAAAAGGGGTTTTGGATATATCGGGGGCCTCGCTGAGTTTTGACGGAGGTCCCGCTACCCGGATTGCGGGCTGGGGGTCAAGGGGGCTAGCAGTCCCCTTGCGGGATGCGGGGCAGCGCCCCGTTAGAAAATTTTTCTAACGGGGGATGTATTTTTAGTGTGGAGTATGTATATGTATATGTGTATATATATATACATACATAAGGGAGAAGGGCATCCAAAGGATGCATGGGGGAAAGCGCTCGGGCCCTAGCGCTTTGGGCGCTAGCGCTTTGAGCGCCAGGGCGCTAGCACCCCATGTGCCAGACACGTGGGCGCTCGGGCACTAGCGCTTTGGGCGCTAGCGTTTTGAGCGCAAGAGCGCTAGCACCCCACGTGTCAGGCACGTGGACGCTCGGGCGCTAGCGCCCCACGTGTCAGGCACGTGGGTGCTCGGGCGCTAGTGCTTTGGGCGCTAGCGCTCTGAGCGCAAGAGCGCTAGCGCTTCGAGTGCTAGGGGACTTGGTCACTGCAATGGGAGTTGCACTCCCAGAAAGGAACACTTATTATTATTATTTTTTGTGTGTGTATTTTTGTGTGTATGTGAGGAGTTAAACTCCTAGGCTATTTTGAAGCCGATGAAGGGGCCTCTCCCCTCGAGCCCTGGAGCTTCCCCAAAGTGGGGTTTCTGGAGATGGGTCTCCTTCTTCTTCCTTTGTTGGCCGGATCTTGAAGATCAAGAAGTATAAGATTTTAAAAATCTCTCCTTTCTGAGATCTGATGGCAGATCTGAGTTCCCCTTTGTGGGTTTTGTGGTGAAAATCTATTTAGTTTTATAAAAGGAAGAGTAAAACTCTTGATTTAATTCAAGAGAAAGAAGAAGGTTTTAGAGCCTTGAGGAAGGAGAAGATCACAGATCTTGATTTATTTTGGAGAGAGAAAAAGTTGTTGAGATATTTCATTATCTTTGCCTTTATAGGCTATACACTTTACATATAACCCCTTGGGCTTTAAAAAAATGGCATTTTGCCCATCCCATGGCTCATGCGCCATTTCTTTTTGCACATAAGCCATGGGCTTTACAAAAATTTGGCTCTATGCCCATTCATGCATAAAAAAATTATATAAAAATTATTTATTACATGATTTCATTTTGGGCATAGAGAAGGGCCGGCCGCTTCATGTTCGGACTCGACCTGGGCATGGGCCCACTTGATCCGGGCTTGGGCCTACTTGGCTTGGGGTTGACCTTGACTTTGACTTGGTCAACCGGGGTGCAATTTTTGACCCCAACGAAGTACTCCCCATCAATAAATGCACACCACATATGTTGGTCGTTTGCATGAAATTGATGGATCTTCTTTCGCGTGGAGGCGACTTGCTTTGGTTCCCACTTTTTGGGATGCACTGCCCTTTTTATGACATGGACGGTCGATTTTTGATGCGTCTCTGAGACGGAGTGTCCGTGCTAGACGTTTCCCTGACCCCGAGTGATTTAGTAGACGTGCCCCCGGAATGGAGTGTCGCTGGTCGACGTTTCCCCGAGGCGGAGTGTCTGTAGTCGACATGCCCCCGGCACGGAGTGTTTGCTTGACGTTTCCCCAAGGCGGAGTATCGGCCGGTTGACGTGTCCCCGAGACAGAGTGTCTGCTTGACGTTTCCCCATTACGGAGTGTCACTGTTGGACGTTTTCCCGGTACGGAGTGTCGTTGTTGGACGTTTCCCCGATGCGGAGTGTCTGTGTTGGACGTTTCCCCGATGCAGAGTGTAGCTGGTTGACGTGTCCCCGAGACGGAGTGTCTGCTCGACATTTCCCCGTTACGGAGTGTCGTTGTTGGACGTTTCCCCAATGCGGAATGTCTGTGTTGGAGTTTCCCCGATGCAGAGTGTCGCTGGTTGACGTGTCCCCGAGACGGAGTGTCTGCTTGACATTTCCCCCGTTACGAAGTGTCGTTGTTAGACGTTTCCCCGATGCGGAGTGTCTGTGTTGGACGTTTCCCCGATACGAAGTGTCTGTGTTGGACGTTTCCCCGAGACGGAGTGTCGCTGGTTGATGTGTCCCCGAGACGGAGTGTCGGCTGGTTGACGTATCCCCGAGACGGAGTGTCTGCTTGACGTTTCCCTGTTACGGAGTGTCGTTGTTGGACGTTTCCCTGGTACGGAGTATCTGCTTGACGTTTCCCCGAGGCGGAGTGTCGGCTGGTTGACGTGTCTCCGGCACGGAGTGTCTGCTGGCTGACGTGTTTCCGGCACGGAGTGTCTGCGTTAGACGTTTCCCCGAGACGGAGTGTCGTTGTTGGATGTTTCCTCGGTACGGAGTGTCTGTGTTGGACGTTTCCCCGAGACGGAGTGTCTGTCTGTGACATTTCCCCGGTATGGAGTGTCGCTAGTCGACATTTCCCCGAGGCGGAGTGTCGGTTGGTTGACGTATCCCCGGTACGAAGTGTCTACTTGACGTTTCCCCGTTACGGAGTGTCGTTGTTTGATGCAAAGGTCGATGTTGGAATTGGTAGGTTTGATTTGTTTGATTTGAGTTGACATCAGCATCACTACACCGGAATATGGTACCGAGAGCGAATCATCATCTGTCATGAGAGGATTTGGGAATTGGTTTTCTGTCGGTATCTGCATTGCTGCACTGGAATAATGCCAGGAGCAACTCATCATTTGCCCCGGGAGGATTTGGGAATTGGTTTTTGTTTGGCATTTGCATTGCTGCACTGGAATAATGCCAGGAGCAACTCATCATTTGCCCCAAGAGGATTTGGGAATTGGTTTTTTGTTTGGCATCTGCATTGCTGCACTGGAATAATGCCAGGAGCAACTCATCATTTGCCCCGGAAGGATTTGGGAATTGGTGACTTAGGAGATAGGTTTAGATCCCTATCACCTAAGGCTTTTCAATTTTATGGGCCGTAAGGGTCCCATAAAAGCATTTTCTCCCTACGAGTCGAAAGGATCTCGTAGGTGTTTTTTCTCCTTAGGAGTCGTGGGGACTCCTGAGTGTGTTGCTCCTTTGTGAGTCGTAAGGATCTCACGCGGGAATTTTCTCCCCCACAAAGTCGAGAGGACTTTACAAGTGCATTTCATCTCTTTTTCATGAGTTTGCGTCTTTTCGGGTTTTCACAAACACGCCAGCAGTCCTGCTGTTTTTACTCACGGAACCCTTTCGGGTTTTCATCCGTGCCCGTTTTGCTTGTGGACATGCCCCATTTTTTTGTTCCACTGGTGGGACTTTAAAAGTAGTCTCACCGGCAGGACTTAGGAGAGATTTGGATCGTTTTACGCTCGTAAATTGTATACGGTATTGCAGGATGTATGATCCAGACCGTAGGGCCGGAAAAATTTCGGGACTTTGATGGCGTCTGCAACGCTGCACTAGAATATGGTATAAGGAGAGACTCATTATTCGCCGTTGGGGTATGGAAGTTAGAATTTGGTTGGCGTCTGCATCGTTGCACTGGAATATGGTACCAGGAGAGACTCATCATTCGCCACTGGGGTATAGGATTTGGAATTTGGTTGGCGTCTACATCGCTGCACTGGAATATGGTACCAGGAGCGACTTATCATTCGCCACTTGGGGATTTGGATTTTGAATTTGGTTGGCGTCTGCATTGCTGCACTGGAATAAGGTACCAGGAGCGACTCATCATTTGCCACTTGGGGATTAGGGAGCGATGGCTTAGGAGACAGGTTTAGATCCCTATCAGCTAAGGCCTTTCAATTTTATAGGTCGTGAGGGTCCCATAAAAGCATTTTCTCCCTACGAGTCGTAAGGATCCCGTAGGTATATTTTCTCCTTAGGAGTCATGAGGACCCCCAAGTGTGTTTTTTCTTGGTGAGTCGTAAGGATCCCACGAAGGTTTGTTCTCCTCATGCATCGTGAGGACACAGGAGTGGGTCTTTCCAATGGAGTATAATTCTAAGGGCAGAGACCAACCACAGGATTGGTGATTGCGGTGGGGTATGGGTATGATGAGAATTATTTGAGCCCGTGGATTGTATACGGCAGTCAATTTGGAGACTAACCGTAGGGCCGGAAGAATTTTTAGGAAATTGAATTTTTGTTGGCGTCTGCGTCGCTGCACTGGAATATGGTACCAGGAGCGACTCATCATTCGCCGTTTTTTTTACCGCGATTGCTCTATCATTTCAGATTTTCTTATCGCGAAGATCGCGATTGCCCCATCATTTCGGCTGTTTATTTTCATCTTTATTTTTACTCGCTGATTTTTATTGCGAGTTGCCCTATCATTTCGGGTTTTCCTTATTGTTCTTTTATTTACACATTTTTGTTTATTTACATATATATTATTATTTTTTTACATTCCCAGTTTAACGACTTAGAGGTCGATTATTCCCAGTTTAACGACGTGGTGGTCAGTTGTTCCCAGTTTAATGATGTGGTGGTCAGCTGGATCAGAAGCTTGGAGAAGATACCTGATTGAACAGTTGTCAGGGGCACCGTTGGAGCTTGCCCGCCTTATTATTTTGTCGATGTTGATGGCCTTGCCCCCAGCTGGGGGCTAAGGAAAGTCGTTCAAATACCGACTTGCGTTCAAAGATGGCAATTTGAAATTTGTTAAGCTGCACAAAGAAGCATGATTTAAGTACAGGCAATCAATATGTATATTAATTGAGTTCGCATGAACGTTTAACCCGAAATATGGGAGGAGAGATTGGTCCCACCGGGCGTGCCAGAATCTGTAAGGTGTTTTTCGTCACCCCATTGAGATAGGAATACGCGCGCGCTTGTTAGGCGCATTACAGATTCCCCCTGCCTAGGGTAGGCTAGGGTTTATTGATTGTGGGGATCCGAATCTCCGCCAGCCGCGGACTAAGCTGCCGTTAATTACCCCTCGCCTTTGGAGCGAGGGAACCTCCGATTGACGGGTTGAACTGGTCATGCCAACTCAATGTGCAGTGTGCGTGTGTTGTGTTTTAAAAGGGGTTTTAGATATATCGGGGGCCCCGTAGAGTTTTGACGGGGGTCCCGCTACCCGGATAGCAGGCTGGGGGTCAAGGGGCTAGCAGCCCCCTTATGGGGTGCGGGGCAGCGCCCCATTAGAAATTTTTTCTAACGGGGGAGATATTTTTAGTGTGGAGTATGTATATGTAGAGGTATTTTTAGTGTGGATATTTATACACACACACACACACATAAGGGAGAAGGGCATCCAAAGGATGCGTGGGAGAAAACGCTCGGGCGCTAGCGCTTTGAGCGCCAGGGCGCTAGCGCCCCACATGCCAGGCACATGGGCGCTCGGGCGCTAGCACTTTAGGCGCTAGCGCTTTGAGCGCAAGAGCGCTAGCGCCCCACGTGTCAGGCACGTGGGCGCTCGGGCGCTAGCGCTAGCGCTCTGAGCGCAAGAGCGCTAGCACCCCACGTGTCAGGCACGTGGGCGCTCGGGCCCAAGCGCTTTGGGTGCTAGCACTCTGAGCGCAAGAGCGCTAGCGCTTCGAGCGCTAGGGGACTTGGTCCCTGCAATGGGAGTTGCACTCCCAGAAAAGAATACTTATTATTTTTTTTTTGTGTGTGTGTGTGTGTGTGAGGAGCTAAACTCCTAGGCTATTTTGAAATCGATGAAGGGGGCTTCTCCCCTCGAGCCCTGGAGCTTCCAAAAGTGAAGTTTCTGGAGATGGGTCTCCTTCTTCTTCCTTTGTTGGCCGGATCTTGAAGATCAAGAAGTATGAGATTTTAAAAATCTCTCCTTTCTGAGATCTGATAGCAGATCTGAGTTCCCCTTTATGGGTTTTGTGGTAAAAAACTATTTAATTTTATAAAAGGAAGAGTTAAACTCTTGATTTAATTCAAGAGAAAGAAGAAGGTTTTAGAATCTTGAGGAAGGAGAAGATCACAGATCTTGATTTTTTTTGGAGAGAGAAAAAGTTGTTGAGATATTTCATTATCTTTGCCTTTATAAGCTATACACTTTACATATAGCCTCTTGGGCTTTACAAAAATGGAATTTTGCCCATCCTATGGCTCATGTGCCATTTCTTTTTGCACATAAGCCATGGGCTTTACAAAAATTTGGCTATATGCCCATTCATGCATAAAAAAATTTCATAAAAATTATTTATTACATGATTTCATTTTGGGCATGGAGGAGGGCCGGCTGCTTCATGTTCGGACTCGACCTGGGCATGGGCCCACTTGATCCGGGCTTGGGCCCACTTGGCTTGGGGTTGACCTTGACTTTGACTTGGTCAACCGGGGTGCAATTTTTGACCCCAACACGAACTATGGATATACTCCGTCTATATGACTCTCTATTTATATCCATTCTGTTTACTGATATCATGGTTTCGGTAAGTCATCCATCTATATAACAAAACTATACAAACAATACAATCAAGACATCGCGGGGTTTATAAGGGGTATATTGGTACGGAAGGTGTTAGAAGTGGCACGAAATTGTAACCATAATACACCTAACCTGAATATCCATTGCCGTTGTACCGTGGCTGAACGGTTCCTTGTGCTCTGTATACCTTAGTCTCCGGAATAGTGGGACTCCTCTCGTATACACTGGCATTTTCTGTACCAAGTTACAAACAACAGCGTTAACAATATAATCAAACATTATAAAATATATTCTTCTTCTGTCTATTCTATCTCTACTCACCTTTGGGACTTACCGAGCGATTGTTTGCTGACGACATTCTTTTTCTTCTTTCTTTGGAATGTCGTCAGGTGTTTTGGACGCTTTAGAGACCGAGCCCAGTACTGAGGATTTGGAGCAGTTTGCTTTTGACCCGGAGCTTTAGACACTTTTACATATTTATTTCATTTCAATTATGCCATTGTTTAGGTATCGCTTTCTACTTATGTATTTACATTTCAGTTGTACCTGTAAAAGAATATTTAATAAATAAAGTTGCTGTTCATTTACATTCCTGTCTTTTGTGTACTTTACTTTATATTGCTTAGATACGCTTAGCGTATTTAGTTCTGAGTAGATATGTAGCGGGCCTTGCCGCGTCTCCTTGCCTATACACTAGGAAGCGGGGCGTGACAGCTTGAAGAATCGCTCCCCTTCGTCTCTTCTAACAGCTCGGCCTGGGAGATGTTGAGAGGAGTATTGTAACAACTCCAATTTCAATGTATAGAAAAATTGTTTAAAAGTTAATGTACAATTGGGGTATTTGCGAATCCTATGTATACTATAGGTATTTGTTTTAATTTAGAACAGTAAGAAAGTACTTGTAGCACATTGGTAAAGGCTTGCACTGCTGTGACGTAGCTCCTGTGATCGAATCCCTTCAGCCACATTATCATTTTATTTAAATTTCTTTTAAACTTTTAGAAGCCTAAGGGTTTGCACGTGCACTACACGTAGAATGTTAAGTTACAGAATATTTAAACACGTGCACTAAAGCAAACCAAGCGACACAAACACGTGGCACAAATCCTACCGCCCATCGTCGGATTTGGGCCGGCGACGCACGCTTGGGGGACCGGTACCGCCGGGCTGCCCGTAGGGAAGGCCTCCATCTTTTCACCCGAGCACCTCTTCAGCTATCCTACTACCCCCATGTTGTTTGTTTACTCTGTATTCATCCAGAGAACGATAAAATGCTCTTTAAATCCAAATTTTAATGCAATTTTTAATGCATTCTTTCACCCCCTAAATCCTAATTTCCCCTATAAATACCACACCATATTTCATCCCTCCTCACTCAGAACTTCCCTGTCAAAACTCTCAAGAATTCCCAAGTCCTAATAGTGTGCAAGTGGATTTAGTGAAGGGCGAAGTTCCAGCGACATTCCAAGGAGTTTCCGGTGATGAAACGATGCCCCGAGACTTTCCGTAGCTTCATCTCTCTCTCTTCTAGTCCAAAAGCCAGTAAGCCCCTTCTCCCCCTCTTTTCTCCTATTATAAAAAGTTCTATTTCTAAAACCCGACGGAAACGGAGTTAATCCGACTTCCGATTCGGTTTTTCTTTAAAACTCTATTTTTCTTAATCAATAAAATTCCATACTATCATATAATGTTTAACAAATATAAACAAACTTATTAAAATAAGTTTCATCTCAAAATATTCTTTTATGCAATTTTTATTGTATTTTTACGGTAAAATACCACATACTTCATTACCGACATAAAACAACATAAAACTTGTATTACCTTTAGATAACTCACGAGGTAATGACCCATCTCATCACAACATATATCTTTGACATAGCACGATGAAATTTTAGATATATATTCATGGGATAATACGACTTTACAAATAAATACCATCAACTTATAAAACCATTTCTTTAAAAAGATATATTAAACAATTCCTTACAATTGCGCCTCTACAACCCACTTTTAGGGACCCCGATCGGATGGTGCGGGTTATCGCACATCCTCGGGCCTAGTAGAGCGAGATACAGACCTCCGAAAGGTGTATTAGATCTCGATGGAATTTTTTTGCATTTTTCTTTAGAAAATGAGATTTCTACAAGAAAATAAATAAAATTTATTTTTATTAAATATATATATATCTATTATCAAAATATCTATTTTACTTATATAAATATTCCAAGTTTTCTAAATCAAAAGAATCACCATTTCATGAAAATACCATCCAATACAACACAATTCCAATATTTCAATAAAATACAATATATTATGAAATTAGGTTTTAATCACTAGAAATTTCACTTGTATAAAATATACATCTATGAAAATCCTAAAAACGATAATTAAATGCTTGAGGTGTATTTTGAAAATTATATCAAACTATTTTTATATAAAACCCCTCAAGTTATACTAAATTACAATAAGGACCATCGTAAACATAGGTTTAAGCGGGACCAGTCTCTTGAGCCTCACGGAGACGGAGAATATGGGTGCTTGCCTATCTAAGGTAGACAATCTAACAAACGGTGTTATCAACACGGTAATTGTCTTGGAAAAAGATACAAATCCTGCCGTCCATGTGCAGCAGTTACCGATAATATCAAAACTAATTAAGGATTTCAAGTTCTTTTCAAAATGTCTGACTCAGACCGAGTCTCAATCTAATCAATCTGACTTGAATGTGATTCAAGTATAAACTACAATTCAACATGAATCCGTCTATTCAATCTATATCAATTTGTATTGACCGAACCGAACCATGGGTATACTCTGTCTACATGACTCTCCATTTATATTCATTCTGTTTACTGATATTATGGTTTCGGCAAGTCATCCATATATATAACAAAACAATACAAACACTACAATCAAGACATCGCGGGATTTATAAGGGGTAGATTGGTATGGAAGGTGTTAGAAGTGGCACGAGACTGTAAGCATAATACACCTAACCTGAATATCCATTGTCGTTGTACCGTGGCTGAACGGTTTCTTGTGCTCCGTATACCTTAGTCTCCGGAATAGTGGAACTCCTCTCGTATACACTGGCATTTTCTGTACCAAGCTACAAACAACAGCGTTAATAATATAATCAAACATTATAAGATATACTACTTTTCTGTTTATTCTATCTCTACTCACCTTTGGGACTTACTGAGCGATTGTTCGCTGACGACATTCTTTTTCTTATTTCTTTGGAATGTTGTCAGGTGTTTCGGACGCAATAGAAACCAAGTCCAGCATTGAGGATTTGGAGCAGTTTGCATTTGACTCGGAGCTTTAGACACTTGTACATATTTATTTCATTTCAGTTATACCATAATTTAGGCATCACTTTCTACTCATGTATTTACATTTCAGCTGTACCTGTAAAAGAATGATTAATAAATAAAGTTGCTGTTCATTTACATTCCTATCTCTTGTGTATTTTACTTTATATTATTTAGATACACTTAGCGTATTTATTTCTGAGTAAATACGTAGCGGACCTTACCACGTCTCCATACCGTACACTGGGAAGCGGGGCGTGACAAGTATACTCTTGGAAATTTGGGGAGTACGGTTTTGGTCGGTCGACCTTCTTCTTCTCTTCTCTGCCCCTCTTCTTTTAGTCGGCTCGGTTGCCCCGAGGTAGGTTGGCGTTCACCTCAGACTCGAATTGGATCTCTCGCTCAAACCAAGCTTTTACTTCGGCCATGGTCTTAGGTTGCGCTAATGAAAAAGAGCGGAGCCACTCTTTGTGACTAAGACCCGACCTCAGAGCGGTGATGACAGTTTCATATCGATGATCGGGGACTTCGAGGAGAGCGTTGTAGAACCAAGTGACATACCTCTTAAAGGATTCTTTGTCCTCGCTCTTTATGGTAAACAGGTGTTCGACTGTTCTCTTTTGCTGCCTGTTGCAGACAAAGTGTCCGAGGAATTGGGTGGCCAACTCGTCAAAGGTCAAGATAGAGCATGGCGCCAATCCCCGAAGCCGGTCCTGACTTGCACGAATGAGGGTGGACGGGAAAGCTCGGCATTGGGCCGCTTCCGAGTTAACCTGTAAGCTCATGCTCACCGTGAACGCGTTTAGGCGGTCCTTCGGGTCGGACTTCCCGTCGAAAAGGGCCACCTTGGGCGGCTTGTTCCTGGACGAAACGTGTACGGCGAGCAGCTCATCGGTGAAGGGCTTCATGAATGAGTCGGTGGCGTACCTGGCCCCTTCACCGGATGGATGACCTTCCCGATGTATACCCTCGATTTTCTTTTCAAGGGCGTCGAGGCGGTCGTGATACTTCGAGGATTCGGCACAGTCAGAGTGGTGGCCCTTCCCGCTTGTGGCTTGCGCCAGGCTGCGACTCCGGTTCTGTTCAATCAAATTCCTTAGGTCCCCTGGAGAGGTCCTTCTTGAGTCTTTCCGGCAAGTGCCGTTTGCATGATCCTGTCGAGGGAGAAGATGTCGGTCATGCCTGAAAGCAGGCGAGCTGACCGATACCTCCTCGGGTGGGATGGGAACGCGACGAGCATTAGGGCGATGGGCTCCTTCGTGAGACCGCGGCGTGGAGCCATGGGGCGCCCAGTGGATCATTGAATCGGTTGCTGCGCGGGAGCCGCGGTTGCCGGAGTTGGCACGCCGATGTTCGGCGGTGTCGAGAGGAACAACGTTATCCGCTCTTCTGTCAGCGTCGTGGTCCCTGGGGCACTGGGCCCGCCGTTTGGACACGGACAAGGGTGTCCACTATTGACGCGAGCCTGTCGATCCTTGTCGAGAGGGCGTGGATGGCGTTCGGAGAGGGAGTAGATCCGTCTGCGCCTCCTTTGTGGGGAAGGCGGCGGCCTGTGCTTGGATCGTCACGGTTTTCGCTCACCATGAAGTCGATAGCGGAAGATCAACTTTCATGAGTGGAAGAAATTAGCATTCTTCCTACAGACGACGCAACTGATAAAAGGTATGATCTTCTTCAAATATTGTCCTCCGTCGATCTGTCGTGAGCGTTGATGAAAGGTTGAGATTGGTGTGGAGGTTGTCTTCTTGAGCGTGTAGATCACAGTGGGATCGTTTTGAGGTGAAGCCAAGCTATCTGCAAAAGAAGTCCCGGAGTGGTTGTACCACCGTGGACCCTTCAACGATCAAGTTAGCCGAGGAATTTGGGCAGAGTAGCGGCTTAGTGGATTAAAATTGCGTTACCTGAGTCGTCTGGGAAAGGGTTTTTTATAGTGGTCGCATGGAGCGAGCCGGCGTGAGATTTTCGCCGTGAGTTACGCCCCTGGAGTTACGCTTGTGCGAATGATGGGATCTCCCTATTAATGACGGGACACGTTCGTTAATGGGGGGATGGCGCCAGCATGGGACGCGGGACGTGGGGTGGTGGATATCTCGCTTCGGTGAGATACGCGGAACCGTTGCGGAGGCGCTTGGGCTCTGTGTTCTTGGTTGCTCGGAAGAATCGGGGAGGTTTAGCTCGGCGGGAGGCTCGAAGACGAGCGGGGGGCCGAGGAAGTGTGGTTCTGTGATAGCTCAGGGGTGAGCTGGGAGGCTGCAGAAGCTCGACGTGTAGGAGGGCTCGGAGGCGAGCTGATGGTTATTTGTAAGGCGAACATAGGAGTGTTCTGGGAGGCCATTGAAGGCCGGGTCGTTCCTCGGGTCGGAGACCCGAGGAATTTCTTCAAAGTACCGGGACACGTCATCTGCCACGTGTCATGATCTGCGGAATTCCCACTTATGAGCATCATCAGTTCTAAAATGTGCTGCTTCAACACCTAACTTTTTGATTTTAGGCTTACCCATTCTCCAATAATGTGTATGTTTCTTTCTTGAACTCCGCTCGCTTCTCACACGGACTTTTTTTTAGGTTTTTGAATAGTATTGAAAATAGGACAATTTTTTGAAAAAATCTCCATTTAATATTTAATTAATAAAATAGACTCCATTTGTTTTTAATTGTTAAAACCTACCTCAAACCAACTTTAGAGCAATTAGTGTCAGTTTTTCTTTTATTATCACTAATTAGAATCCGGGCTGCCAACCTGGGATTCCTCTAAAACATATTTTTAATATCTCAATTGAGTGCCAATGTTTAATAAGGGAAATTGAAAACTGGTTTGGCAACCCATTTCTCAAATGACTATGGAACCCACGCAATCAAATCAAGATAATTTAAAATTTAAAAGTTCAAAGATTTTCTCTCACCTCGCACGTGGCCGCTCGGCCAAAAAGAGAAAAACCTGCGATGAGTCTTAGGGTTTTTATTTTTTGCATCTCTATCTCTCCAACTGTTCCATCATATTTTCTCTCCTTGATCTATCGCAATCTCTCTCCGCGAAAATCTCCGGCTTCATTCTCCCTCCGATCATCTTCGACAACCTTTGATTCCTCCTCACATCGGTCAAAAAGGGTGTTAACTTTGATCTCTTCTCCCACACAAGATTAGGCAATTATGCTTTCCTTTTTGTGATTTTTCTTTAGCACATTAATTAACTGCAAATACTAATTTACATTATCCCCCTTCACAAATCAAATGGGCATCCACAGAATTAGAAGAATGCTCAAATCCCTAAATTTGCCAACGTTTCCCTTCTATTATGTTTTGTGATTTTTATTTTGCACATTAATTGCATATGCTTCACTGCTTTATGTGGCGTCTTATTTTATTTTATTTTATTTTTCTATTTGTGGTGTTGATAAATTAGCATTAGTGTAGGTTTTTTTTTTAATATAAAAATTCGCTCCCTTATGAAAGAAATTAAATCACAACCAGTTTTTATGTTATGTTAATCAATTTCATGTATTATTTTGATTCTTTGTCAGCTAGAACGTGTTTATTTTTTTAAATGTATCATTGCATGGAATTGTCTGAATGCACAAAAAATTAGTATTCTTCCCTCTAATTATGATTTTAAATTTAAATTTTTAGGTTTGATTGCAAATGCAAACGTCCCTATCTTGTGTTGGTTTAACGACAAAGTTGATCTTGAAACGGACAACAATCTTAAGTATTTGGGTGGATTTATGAAACCGATGGATATTAAGAAAACAAGTACTTATGCTGAGTTAGTTGATGAGATTTATCAGATAACTAACATTAATCCATATAGGAATCGAATAATTTTAACATGCAATTGGCCAACTACTCATGATTATATTGCAATAAAGATTTCCGATGATGAGAGTACGGGTGTAATGCTTCGTTTATATCCCCAAATGGGTACACTAGAGTTATACATGGAAACAGAAGAAATAAGTTCTCAATTACCTCAAACACATGAGGATTTTTCATGGATACTTGATTTGGATAACGAATCAACCGGATTTTTGACTCTGATGATGCTCAGAAGTGGGAATTTCCCAGATCAGGACACGTAACAAAGAACGTGTCCCAGAGGCTACGGAGCTGGAGTAAGTACGATATTTTGGGGACGTACCTCGGGATCTCGTCTCCGAGGACACGCCCGATCTATCAGAGACCTCCCTGAGTACCTTCCATACTCACCTAGCAAGCAGGCAACAGCTCGCTTCCGAGCAGCCCAGCAAGCTTCCTTAGCCTCCTTGCTCGTCTTCGAGCCATCTTACAGGCCGAGCTTCCTCGGTCTCCGTGCTCGTCTCCGAGCCATCTTACAGGCCGAGCTTCTTCGGTCTCCCTGCTCATCTCCGAGCCTCCTGACAGGCCGAGCTTCCTCGTCCTCCCTGCTCATCTCCGAGACAGGCCGCGCTTCCTCAGCTTCACCGATCAACCGAGAGCGCGGGATCCAAGCACCCCCGCAACGGCTCCGTGTATCTCGCCAGGACGAGATACCCACCTCTCCAGGTTCCGCGTGCTACGCTAGCGCGTTCCCCGACTAATGGGCGTATCCTGCCATTAATGCGAGAATAACGCAGGGGCATAACTGACGGTGATGATCTTGCGCCTGCTCGCTCCACGCGACCACTATATAAACCCCTCTTTCAGGCGACTTAGGTAACTCAAATTAATTCTAATAGGCCGCTACTCTGCTCATATTCCTCGGCACTAACTTGATCGTCGGAGGGTTTTATGGTGGTCACCCACCCCGGGACTTCACTTGCAGGTAGCTCGGGTTTAACTCCAACAACAACCCATTGAGATCCATACGCACAACAACAACCACATCAAATCTTGTCACGCCCCGCTTCCCAGAGTGCGCTAAGATAGGCACGTAACAGAGCCAACCATGCTGTCTGTGGATAGGAAACATCCTTCCACAGTCACATTACGGCTGTCTATAGATATCAAGAACGGAAAAATAAAATAAACTATCTAGTACATGTCCATGAGCCAGAATAAACGAGTCAAGAAATAATATACGGAAGCAATAAATCCAAAAAGCAAAAACATCTGGAAAGTAAAATATAACTAAACTGGATACTAACTGGATCATCACTGCTCGGCCTAACGGCGGAAGTGCTCCTGATCAGCCTGCGACAAGGGTAGAGGATCTGGGCCATACAAAACCCAGACGTCAGTGCGTCATAATATCAACAATAACATAATCAGGGGGTAGCAAGACATGCAGGCATGAGTATGAACAGTAATAAAAGTATAACAGTAATACGAATAAGAAACAGTGAAGGGTATAAGCATATATGACGTGCGGTGAGTAATCTGAACTAAACTACTGGGTTAACTACTCTCAAATCTTTGAAATCAATTTAATGAATCGTCGATGTAACTCAATAGTATCCCGTGCATGCCCGGGACCACGGTCAAGACTCTCGGGCTGAATCCGAGACGTGCCGCTAGGCAGTAAACAGGTAACATATACAGACGAATGATGTCAGCAGCATCATCCCGGGGTTGGCCTAGCCCATAAAACTGATCAGTATAAGCATCGAACTGTCGAGTTACAAGTCAGGTTTCATCATTGATTTCCCCATACCCCCAAGTTATGTGTTCAAGTCAGGTATTGATAAATCTGAAACTAATGCCAACACAGGATCAAGCAAGAACAAGTTTGCCTATACAGACAACAGGATATGTCCATCGGGACAACATGTCAGGATTGTCGGCATTAGAAACAGGATAAGGTAACATGTCAAGTAGTGATATATCAGGTCATGTCAGATAGTGTACATGTATCAAGTCATGTCAAGTAGTGGTGTATCAGGTCATGTCAAGTAGTGCACAGGTGTCAAACGGGTGCTCATAATCAAACTGTAGCAAGTATTGAATTAAGGTGAAAGTACGGATGTACAATAAAAGTATGGATGCACAAATATCGATCAGGGGTCACATCATGATTAAGTAGGATGCACAATTATCAAGCACGGTGCACTAATACAACAGTAACATGAAATAATATGGTCTCGGCGTGCAACTAGATATGTAATAAACCGTACAGATACAGACGGATACTATAAAACCGTAAATCGGTAAAATTTGCTGAATATTAAAACACAAGCACTATTATTTATTAAATAGATATTGATATAATAATATTAACATGGATAATATATTCAAACCGATTAATAACTATAAAAGTGGTATTGATTAACCATGCACAAGAAAGTTCCGTTCAGAAATTCAGCGTCACCCTGATTTGTAAAATAGCTTAAAAATAACAAACGTTCTCCAAAAAAGACGTGTCTCATACCAAAACAAAGATAATTCAATAAGGTTTTCATTTTTATAAGTTGAGGTATTCAGGTTATTCCTACAAAAAGGTATGAACATTCTAAATTGAAAGTTTGCTGCTGGAATTTTCCTGGACAACAGTTTAGAGATATTTTCATTTGCATTTTACGTTATTTAAACAATTTATTTTGCAAGTAAATATTTCATAGAGTTATAGTATTCTGAGTTATATTCGTAACGAACTAAAGAACGTATACTAATGATTTTTCTATGATTTATAATGAATTTTATAAGGTAAGGTGTACAGTAAATTTCAGATTTGTCGTATCCGCTTTGTAACGACGTTTCATGTGTAAATTATAATATTTTCAAACTATATTTTGTATAACATTATAAAATGCAGATTATAAACTAATTAAAGATAATAATAAGAAATATTACGACTATATATTTTAAATGATATGGATGCAAACGGGTATCCGAAAACGGTAAAAGTTTAATATGGATGTACAGTGCAATCAACATGTGATATTTTTACTCATATGGATGCAAAATAAGATACATATCATGTAGCAAGATGAATTAGCATGCGACTAGATATCTAAATATTGATATGGATGCATACGGATGCCCGAAGACAGTAAAACTGTAAAATGGTAATGTGGGATGCATAACTAAACATTATGTGATATTATTATTCAAATGGGTGCAATATATTATAGTCTAGCATGTAACAAAATAAATTTGCATACACTAGATACGAAATAAATTATATGGATGCAAACGGACGTCGTAAAACAGTAAAATGATAACAGGGGATGTACAATACACTAAACATGAAATATTATTATTAATATGGATGTAGTATATATCATAGTATGCAGCAAGATAAACTTGCCTCGATCGAAACACGCGACGGATACGCACGGCACGTCCGACGTCGGTAAATCGTCGCAACGCACACGCGGCACGCGGGACGGGTCCAGGCAAGGCAAGAGGGTGATCACATAGGCAAGGTACGTTCACTGGATCACTCGGATCGTCAGCGACGAGTACGGCTCCGACGATAATCACCGGAATCAAGAAACAAAATCAAGAAGAAGAAAGAAGAAAGAAGAAGAAGAAGTAAGAAGAAGAGACTGTGTATTAAATGAGGAAGAAAAAAAGTAAATAAATAAAATATATATAAATATATATATGCAGAGGAGAGAGAGAGAAAGGGGTTGTTAGTTTGTTAGGAAATTAGTTTAGATTTAAATTTAAAAAAATCTTTTATTAGTTAACTAAATTTTAATTTGTATCAGTTTATAAAATTAATATTATATAAATAAAATTTGATATTCTGGTAAATATAAATATAGTCCAAAACATGCCCGGGTCGGGTCTAAAATTCAGTTTTAAAATACGAAAAATATACATGTCGACCAAAATTAAAGTTGAATATCCGGGTAACGAAAAATGCATACCCCCAAGAACGGATGCACGCACGTGCACGTAGTCATCCAAACAAGCCCGTTTCACTGAACGGGACGAGAACAAAATGCGCGGATGCTATCACAGGGTTAGGAGTATCATGCAGACCATGGAATGTATTTTTAAAATATTTTATGTGACTTAAAATGTTATATTAAAATGCAGATGCTAGATAAAATGCGAGTATGCAATGTACAAATAAATGAAAGTGCACGAGTCCATGTAACAGGTTAGGATAAATCATAAACATGAATCAAGACTGGTTTCAAGCATGCAGGTCAGGTTGGATGCAAATACAAATGTCAAATACACTATTCACACCCAAAAAACAATAAATCAAGAAAATACCATAAATTAAGAATACTAGAAATGGTATAAATGAACTAGAGTGTTACAAATCTCAATCGTCCAAGACGCTCGTTACAAGATCGACGGAGGACAACATCCGAGGGAGATCTCAACCTCCATCAGTTGGCATCGTCTGTGGGAACTCTAAAGTTTCTACACTCATCAAAGTTGATCTTTCGTTCTCGACTCAATGGCGAGCGAAAACCGTGACGATCCCAATACGAGCCGCCACGCCCCCCATAATGGAGCGTGGATGGTTCCACTCTCCCTCCTAACATCATCAACGCTTTATCCATTCAGATCGACAGGCTCACATCGCTGGTGGATGCACTCGTCCATATTCAAGCGGCGGGCCTTACACACCAGATCGCAGTTCCCCCTCCCCGGGACAACGACGTCCACAGACGGGCGGATGACCCCGCTAACCTTAACGTCACCGAACGCCGGCGTGCCGACTCCGACAACCATGGCCTTCACGTGGCGAATGATTTCATGACTCGCTGGGCGCCAGAGAGCTCCACACCCCGATTTTGGGGAAGACCAGTCCATCACCTCGAAATCCGCCGCGCGCTCACATCCCTTGAGGAGGTGTCAGTCAGCTCGCCTGCTTCCAGGCATAACCAATGCCCCTACTCCCGTTGGGACCGTGCAAACGTCGCGAATACTCGAGAAGAACCTTTCCTGAGGATCTAAGAAATCTGATAGAGCGGAATCGAAGCCGCACCGCCGTGCAGACCAGGAGCGTGGACAGTCGTCACTCCGACTGTGCTGAATCTTAAGGGTACCACCATCGACTCCAAGCCTTCGAAAAGAAAATCGAAGGCATACGGTGAGATGTCCATTCGTCCAGCGAAGGGACTAGGTATTCCGCGGATTTGCTCATGAAGCCCTTCACAGATCATTTTATAAACAAAAAAACACAAAAGAGAAAAGATCAATAGAAACATTACAAGAAAAATAACGTTAGGAGATACTAAGAACCACAATGAACAATGTAGTGAAAGTCTTAATGATTCTTGATGTCTAAGTACAAGTATGAAATCAAATACTAAACTTTAAATTTGCAAACCCACTTAAGAGATTGCAAGATTAAAGAAAAGCAAATAAATTCATTGAAGTCACAAGCTATGGCAAGTATGATATGAAAATGAGCAGAAAAGGAGAACTTGTATTGATTCTTGAATTGAAGTACAAGCTATGAGTTCGATATCCAAAACCTAAACTTGCAAGCTCAATTAAGAGGTTACAAGATCAGGAAAAGGTAAGGAACTCAAAATTATTACAAACTAGAATGAAAATGGAAAAATGAAACTACTATGTACATTCTAAACTAGTGAAAAAAACTTAGACCTCTTCATCTCATCTGGTATTTATAGGCAAGTTTATAGAATAATCAAACAATAAAAATGAATTGAGAATACAACATGGGGTCCACAAAAGTTGCACGACCCAATTTGGAGCAAGTGGGGCCGCCCATGTGGGCCAATATGATAAACCGACGGCCAGGGTATTGAGTTGGGGCCCATCTTTCTTCTGTGATCTTCTGACGTCAGCAGGATCTCTTTGTGATCACTTGTTTCTTTTATATCAACTTGAGTTTTAATCTATCTGGAGGGAAATGATCAACCTTGAAAACCATCAAATCAACACTTTATCAACTCATTATCACAATGTTCACTTGCATGACACAATGATGTGAAAAGTTTCTAGTGCCCTTGCCGCTACAACTGTGACCGATGTGGAATCGAAAAATAAAAATTTTACGGGAAGCACTAGAAACTACTCCCTAGAGATCATTCGAAACACTAAACTAGTTAACTAAGCATGCAAGGTTTAGGGATTACAATCTTTGATGTGTGTCTACCTAATTGTGGAAGACCCTTCCAAACTTCTCGTAGGCTGTCAGGAACAAGCTTAAGAGATGACCTTCCTTACCAAAGATGATCCACCCGAGAGAACCAATCCAACCTCTACCTTCACCTAATGAAGCAACCGACGCTCAAAACTTGCTAGAAATGGAGTGTGGAGATGTAGTATTTTTCCTCTATCATTTTCACTCATCTCACATGCTCAGGAGAGCAATGAAGAAGGAGGAGAAGGAGGAAGAGATAGCCATAACACAAAATGAGCTAAGTCATGGAATGAATGGAATATGGCTTCAAATTAATTTTCAATCATCAAATAAAATATCACAACAATTTTTTTATAAACAATTGAAGCTCATCTTTCTCTACATGCCCTCAACCATACCCAAAACCACATCACCCCCCACCTCATATCTTTGAATATTCATAAATGAATATTCACAAATGAGCTGTCCTTCTTCTAGAAGTATTCCGTATAAATACAGAACACAACCCTAGTAAATGTATCAAAATACAAATATGCACATTCGTATAAATATACGAATAGCCAAGAGAGAGAAAATGAATAGTAAACATAATACTAGAATACACACACACACACATACATATATATATAAATTATTAAATAAATACTTGATTTAATAATTCGGCTTAGTCCTAAGCTGGCTAGTATTATCAACCGTCTGATTAAAATTTGTGTAGCCAGTACACGTATTTAATTGGACCCCTGCATGCATCTGCATGTATCAATATACGACCTCTACATCATATCGCCTGAACTGAAAAACCCTTTGTGTAGGACTATAAAGACTCGACAATACGCTGGCAGTGATTTACTGGATAAATCCAAAACCACAAGCACACCGGCGGCACTAGCTGTACATAACGTCTACCCAGATCTCTGCAGAAAAGGGAGGTCGACAATCAAGTCTGTTCGTATCCTACTGAGCCTAAATGTGACAATCTCTGTACAGTCCGATCTCTTCGTCTAAGAGTATCGCATACCGGGCTTAAGGGGTGGATAATGTCAGACCCCTAATAACCCGATAAGTCATAACAGAGTCAAGCTCATCACCAACCGAGAAACTACTAAACTCCATTCAGTAAATCTCATCCACGGTGACCACGAATTTAGGGTGATGGCCAACCGAATACAGCACGACATCGACTCCTAATACCAAGAGAGACGAATCCTTGACAATCACTCACTGCCTCCATGTGGCTCGAGACTGTACCTAACTAAAACCTGTTTGCACGACTCCTTTGAGCCGTGGTAGGGTAGTAATCTAGGTACAGTGGGAACTCACATGAGACAAATGTGATCTCAGGTCAAAAGACTAACATATACTCATGCCACCAAAGAATTGCTATCTGACGATAGGTATAATACCATATAAAAGTTCTCGGTGAGTCAGTCTAGTATACTCACCTCCAGTGAGCACCTGTATACTATCTTAGGTGACACAACACCAATGTATTATGAGACCAGCCACCGCCTATCGTCGGGGTCTAGAAACGTATACACTAGTCTACTCCGAAATATCGATGTCAGTCTTGATTAGGGGCGTTTAAAGATGTGCTTATGGACTACCCAGCTCTCACGTATATGATCGCCATCATAATACTGGTGGTCAAGCAAGAATCCCACGGGTTTCATCATTATGTATTAGCAACACGTAATAACAAGTAAAATGTATACACATCAATAATAAAGACAAACCGGATAACATACTATCATTTCGAATAAAATTGTTCTACCCGTATAGGTCTTCTCTCAATTATCATAATCGCATACCTGCAATTACAATAATTATCTTGAGGGCATAATATCCAACAATCTCTTACTTGCACTTAAGGCCAAATATTGTGGTATCACATACCCACAGCTTGTATGCTACCGAATACCCAATTTCTCTACTAATCAGTTTCACAAAGCTCGTTTGAGAAACATCCATGTTCAAGAAATAGCCTTAGTGAGTGGATCCGCTACAATGTTCCAACTTCATCTATCTATATCTCAACTTCATGGAGATCAACGATCTCCTGAACTAAGCGATACCTACCCTGAAGAATTTGTCTGTATACTTGATGGGACCAAATTCATAAACGAACAACTTTAACCAACAAACTTCTTGGGTTGTATCCTCAGTTGAGTCATAACCATCATCCTACACCATTCCTACCTAAGTATCTCTATTGGAACCCTATCCAATATACTGCTTGTTAGAAGAGGATAAACTCAAAACTCCGACAACATCTCTGTCTTCCATGTCACCTTGGAAGTTTGAACTGATAATTGCCTCCTGGAGGAGACTGCCGTTACCATATACCAAGAACATCCTCTTATGTTCATAACTATTTCTATTTGTTTCTCCAGAATTGGATTAATATCTGCTTACTACAACAAGTGCAAAAGCAACATCTGGTTTGGTGCATGACATCACATGATTGACCCAATTATCTAAGTAAGTGATATGTCATTCATGTAAGTCCCTCTCCTTATCAGTTTAGAAGACATCTCTTTAAAGATGGCGACTCCATTACCTGCGGGTAGATTACCACACCGGAACTCATGGTGTCCAAGTACCCAAATTAGGACACTTCCCAAATCTAGATCTATCGATATAAATCTAGTCACCAGAATCCTTGATATATTATCCTAATCCTATGTGGAGAAATACCTGTGACAACCAAAATTTGACCGATTATAGTATATGAACATCACTTCCTATCAGGAGTATGTCATCCAAATCCCAGGACATAACTCCCTACATCCTTCTTACTATGTTCATCTGTTGTTTTGATAAAATCAATCACCTTGGCTGTCATATCAAAGCAGATGATCCATCTCCGCTATATATGCTTTAGTCTACGAATATACATAAGCAACTTACACACCTTCCGCTGCTCCCACTAACTACGATAACCTACTGGCCGAGTCATAACACGTGCATTTCTAAATTCTCATTTAAAAAGACGTTATAATCATTCACCTGCCAGATATCACAGTCATAAATAGTAGCAGTGGTAAGTCATATCCATATGAACTTCAATAAGACGCTAAAGTAAAAGTTTCATCACAATTCACGTTGGGTATTTGATGAAAACATTTACTACAAGTCTAGCCTTATTAGGTTTCCACCTTTCCACCTACATTGATCTCGAAAGATCTACTTGCTCCTAATGGGTTTTACCCCTTCAGGAACACCCAGCAAATTCTATAATTTGCTGAAGTGCTTGGATTCCAACTTGGATATAATGCATCTGGTCATCTGGATGTTACCACTTCCTATGACCTGCTGATTACTAGTAGGGCCATCATAACCATGATGCCGACCTCCTTATCACCGTCTACGAGAAAACCGAAGTATCTCTCGGGTGACTGAAATTATCTACTAAAATCTGCGAAGTGACTAAGGTTTTTCAGTTCCAATTGAATCCTTAGGTTTTACTAAATTTTTAGTACCTGTTTGTAGTTCTGTAATTAATTCTAGTTCTACCATACTCTCACTAGTTTTTTTTGCAAAAAGATTCCTTTTATAAAAATGTGGCGTATAATTATTGATCTTGAAAATGGTAGAAGCTAAACCCTTACGAATACTTGGGATAACCCACAAACTGCCATTATCGAAGCGTGGCTTGAGTTTGTCCGGATTCTGCTTTTAAACAGAAATCGGATAACTCCATATCTTAACAACTTCAAGGTATACAACCATTCTATGTCCATATAGAATCAAATGTACTAATTTAAAAGGAACCAGATTCAAATGTTACACAACTATTTCCAGTGCATATCACCTAAATGGAAAAAGGTTATACAACATTACTTACCAAGGATCGCACCCACGGATGAGTAACCCGTGAGAGAATAAAGTTCTCAATATTACTACGACGGAATATCTAGCATAAGTATCTACATTTTCGATCACTTTGAAGAATCCTGATACTTCTAACATATGGTTCTCTACCTTATTCTTATACCTATAAACTTCTCAAATTTTTTGGACCTTGCATTTCAACGAATGCGTGTCTAAAACCAGAAAACTTATAGGTAAACCTAAATGAAGTAAGAGTATCAACCCCTTGTCCTAAAAGACACCGGATAACATACATTAGCATGTATAAGTCCCACGGGTATACTAACTCAAACTCCGTATGTCGTAGGTTGAAAATTGTATTTTGGTTAAGAACGTCTATACCGTTATTTTATGCATCTTATCTTATTCTCAACTAATAAAGGTAAATGTTTAGAACACAATTTTCAAAGTTTATATCTCACTTTATAAAGATACAGATATTTAATTTTAAAAATTGGTGTATAATAGCGGTTATTCGAAACCAAAATATTTACCGTTAAGCCCGACAGTTGCGAATTGGAAGAGTTTTTGCTTCACGATAATGATCTCGACGCCACTAGTGCGCTGTTATTTGATCCAGCTATTTATTATATGAGTAGGGACCCTTCTTTTGACAAGTCCACCCCCGAGTTCGAATCCTTTGACTTTTCAAATAAGATAGTTGAGCTATCCTTGCCAATCTCTTACGCTAGCTATGAACCTCTTATGGAGTTCGAGTATCATTCCCTTACGCTACCTTCTATCATCTTTTCGCCAACACTAGATCTCAAGCCGCTGCCATCTCATCTTAAATATGCATATTTAGGTGAGAATGAGTCTTTGCCCGTTATCATATCAATTGCTCTTGCTTTAGAGCAAGAGAGAGCTCTTCTGTCCGTCTTGAGATCGAATCGGCAAGCTTTTGGTTGGACAATGGCGGACTTCAAAGAGATTAGTCTCATGATTATTGAACATCATATACATTTGATGGATGAAGCCAAACCAGCTTGAGACCCACAAAGACGGTTGAATCCCGTCATGAAAGAGACGGTGAAGAAAGAAATCGTTAAATGCCTAGATAATGGTATAATCTACCCAATATCTGATAACTAGTGGGTAAGTCCTATTCATGTGGGCCCTAAAATGTCTGTCATCACGGTTATAACTAATGAGGCTAATGAGTTGATTCAAACACGCACCCAAACCGGGTGGCGGGTATGTATTGATTATAGAAAACTCAATGCCGCGACGAGGAAAGATCACTTCTCTTTACCCTTCATTGACCAGATGTTCGAATAATTAGCCGGGCATGAGTACTACTATTTTTTGGATGAATACTCAGGCTATAACCAAATTCCCATCACCGAAAAGGATCAAGATAAGACAAGTTTTACTTGTCCTTTCGGTACTTTTGCTTATAGACACATGCCCTTTGGGTTATGCAATGCTCCCGCTACATTTCAGCGGTGTATGATGGGGATATTCTCGGACATGGTCGAGAATTTTCTGGAAATATTTATGGACGATTTCTCCATATTTAGGGACTCCGTTGAGGAATGCTTATATTATCTTGACGCTGTTCTTACCTGCTGTAAGGATAAGAATTTAACTTTGAATTGAGAAAAATATCATTTCATGGTTCGAGAAGGTATTGTCTTAGGGCATATCATTTCACGAAAAGGTATTGAGGTAGACAAAGCTAAAATAAATGTCATTTCCAACCTTCTTCCTCCCTAATGCGACAAAAATATACGATCTTTTCTTGGTCATGCTGGATTTTATAGACGATTCATTAAAGACTTTAGCAAAATTGTTAAACCTTAACTCTTCTCTTGGCCAAAAATACAACATTTCACTTTGACTCGGATTGCGTGGCTGCTTTTAAATCACTTAAACGTCCCCTCACTACAGCCCCCATTCTGTCATCTCTAGATTGGAATCACCCTTTTGAGTTTATGTGTGATGCATCCGATTTTGCTATTGATGCAGTCTTAGGACAGCACATTGATAAGATGGCATATGTAATTTATTATGTAAGTACAATCTTGAACGATGCTTAAATGAGTTATACAACTACCGAGAAAGAACTTTTGACAGTTGTATTTGCACTAGAAAAATTCAGGCCCTACTTAATTGGCTCTCCAGTTGTAGTTTACACCGATCATTCCGCTTTATGACATCTTTTATCGAAGAAGGATGCTAAATTCAGGCTAATATGTTGGATCGTTTTGCTACAAGAATTTGATCATGTAATATGAGACAAAAATGGATTTGAAAACGTTGTAGCCGACCATCTTTCACGGCTTTCTTTTTCACCAACGTTGACCTTACCAATAAATGATTCCTTTCCGGATGAACAGCTCTTGACCATATCTTGCGAACCTTGATTCGTTGATATTGTGAATTATCTAGCAACGGGACTTCTACCCAGCGAATGGTCAAATCAAGACAATCACAGATTTCTATCCCAGGTAAAACACTTTTACTCGGACGAACCCTATTTATTTAAGTATTGTCCCGATCAGATCATTCACCGATGTGTCCCTAATAATGAGTTCAAGAGTGTATTATCTTTTTGCCATGATCAAGCATGTGGCGGTCACTTTGGTCCAATGAAAACGGCGGAAAAAGTTTTGCAATGTGGCTTTTATTGGCCAACGTTATTTAAAGATACATACGATTATTGCAAAATTTGTTCACTATATCAACACATGGGTCGGATTTCACGGAGAAATGAGATGCCGCCCCAACCAATCTTGGTTGTAGAGATATTTAATGTGTGGGGAATCAATTTCATAGGGCCGTTTCCTAACTCTTTTGGGAAATTATACATTTTTTGGCAGTTGATTATGTCTCTAAATGGGTGGAAGCAATACCATGCCGCACTAATGACAACAAAGTTGTTGTTAAGTTCCTTAAAGAAAATATCTTTTCTCGGTTCGGGCATCCGCGGGCTATCATTAGCGACAATGAGACACATTTCTGTAATCGTTCTTTTGAGACTTTGATGCGGAAATATTCAATCAACCACAATCTTTCTACGCCCTATCATCCCCAAACGAGCGGGCAAGCTGAGATCTCTAATAGACAGATCAAACAAAATTTGGAGAAAACGGTTTCTAAGAACCGTAAAGGTTGGTCAACCAAATTGACGGATGCTCTTTGGGCATTTCGTATCGCTTATAAGACCGATCTTGGTATGACTCCATACCGACTAGTGTTTGGGAACGCTTTCCACCTTCCTGTCGAGATTTAACATAAAACAATGTGGGCTTTTTAGGAGCTTAATTATGATTTCGATCAAGCCGACAGCTATCAGCTGTAATTAAATGAGCTAAGCGAAGCTCATGATGAAGCCTATGATGACGCATTTATAGTAAAGAACCGAACAAAGGTATTCTACGATAAATATCTTTTGAGAAAAACATTTATCTACCCATCGATTGAGAGAGATCTAGCTAGCAACTAGGGTTTTGTAATTTAGTTTTTCAGTGAGCAAGTTGTAATGCAATAGTTGATCAATAAAGCTAGTATTTGTTTTAATTCTTTTCGCATTTACTTTCTGCACTTTACTTTCTGCATTACTTTCTGCACTTTTAAATTTTAAATATGGTTCCATTCATCTTCCATATCTCTTTTACTACGCTAATATCCATGAGCGAGTAAATTCTTGCTTGATAGGGTTTGTAGGATATGGTAGAATAATAGATGAAAAATCCCTTAACTTCTTTTAGCGTTTTAATGTTTATAAACTTGAGCAAAATAAATATTAACCCTCTTATGGGCGTGCTATCAATTAATGATAGTCACGACCACGATTTGAGATTTGTTAATATTTGTTTTGTTAAGGGCTTGAGATAAATAAAGATTAATGGAAGGACAATGGGCAGTAGTGAGAAACCCTAATTCTCTTCAAGAACCCTAATCCACATTCATCACTATTTTTCTAGTATTAAACAATTAAAAGATAAAAAGAATTATATTTTTTACTTCATCCATTAACTACTAAGTCCTATAAACCCTACAAGCCCTTCAATTATAAACTTTGCATTCCTTCTTAATAGAAACGTGATCGCACTCTTTTGGCGTGTCGCGTATTCAAAATTATAAAGTTAACCGCGATCAAGGATAGTGTCGCTTTGCGGCTAGCCGGTTGAGTACAGGTCGATCCGCAGGGAGATGGTTGTATGTTTGTTCGTGTTTTAGACGAGTCAATGAAGAATGTATATGTGTTATGTTCAAATCTATCCTAAGTGATCGTATTTATATTCAAGTAAGTTTGTTAAGATTAAGATTGGTTAGTAGAGTTAGGATTAGTCTTGTGCTTATCTTTTGCAATTCTTAAAACGATGTTGGGATAATCGAATGTAGCGGGAATTAGGAGGACATAGGAATGAGATTTGCGAGTTTAAGCGAGCTTTCCAGCACTAAATCCATTCCTAGTGCCCCTTGTCCGTTCGCTAAATATGCTTATCCTAACCCTCGGCCAAACACCCGCAACCATGTATCCAATTAAGTCACAACTACATGTCACGTTGTAATGTGCTTAAAGGACTTCTCGACTTAGGTCGTGGCTATATGTTACGTATAGCGCGCCTAAGTGAGGGGGTTGCATTTGTTTGGTCGGGGTTCGTTTCAAGATGTTTGGCGAAGAGAAGCACAAGGGATTTTTCCGTCCCTCATACCACCTTCCTTAGCCTTAACAAGTGAAGTTATTCACACATGATAAATGAAAATAAAACAAAACAAAAAGGAAGAAAATAGAGAAAAGGAAAATACGGTTTTACAAATGGTGCAAGCTAACTCTTGGGTCCTCACCTTAGCAAGGAACTCTGTCGAGTATCATCGCTTGAAAATAATACGGATAAGAGAAGAAAAGAAAAGAGCAAGAAATAACAACTACTTAACAACAATTATAAAAGTTACACTACAATTAAAAGACAATGCAAGAATTAAAAGATACAAGTTAACAAATAACAAACCCTCATCTTCATTCATCATCCACTCAATGCTCTCACTACATTTTAATGGAGGAATACATGAAGAAGAAGAAGAAGCAAAACTAACACTACACTAAATCCTAACAAAAAGAAGCCTAAAAAGAAGACCCTTGGCTTGGCACAAAACTGGGCTATTTATAGGCTGAGTGCTGAAACTCTAGGGCAAGATTTTTTGCCCAAATGAAGTTACCAAAGTACCCCAAAAATCCGAGTTGACACTGAGTCAACTCGGCCGCGGATCCGCCGCATAATGGCCATATTAGCCGCGGATCCGCGGCCATTTGGAGGAGTTAAGTTGTCGTTTTTTCTGGGGTTTCTTGTGTTGCTATGTTCAATTGTTCTACATGTTCCAAATTGCAAATTGCTTCCATAATATCTTCAGATCTGCAACAATTCAAAATGGCTTCAAAAACAATTCTTTTGACCTCATCTCCCTCGAGCTCCGCGAACCCATTGAGTTTTGTGCTTCCCCTCTCGTGCTCTATACTTGTCCGAGACACGAATGACCATTGTCATTTGTCTTGTCTCTGGAACTGGTACGCGGCATTGGACGGATACGGATGACCGAAACCCTGCTTTTATCTGTTGACAACAGATGTTATGTATTTTGGCGTAACAGTGGATATTTTGTATCATTTGCATTATTTTGGACTAGAAACCTGTAGCCTGTAAATATGTAGCAAACACGGATTAAAAGCACCTGCCTATAAACAAACAAGCATAAGAATGGGCGGTATTAAATGCAATATTCTGGTATGAACAAATACCCCCAAACTTAATTTTTTCTCGTCCCGAGAAAAACCAATTATTCACAAAAAGTCCTAACCTCACCTTCGCAGGGAACGCGATTGCACTGAGCTCGTGCAACAAGCCGTTAAACCTTTAGGTGTCCCTAGTAGGAGGAGTGTTGTCTTCTGAGGGTTTTTAGTGGATTACACCCACAAAATCCCGTCAAGCTAGTTTCATAAGTTAACGTCGATTCTACTCCTCCAGTTTGGTATCTAGGTTAGAAATTCTATCATTCTAAGTTAGAAACATCCAACCCTTATGTTTCACACCTCCTATTTATTCAACCTCGGATCCTATACGTTTTATAGTTTAGAGAGATCTCGGTCTCTCCTGTGTTTTCTTTCTAAAGTGCGGTCTCCAATAAGGGATTTTTATCAGTTTTACTGAAAACATAAGTCTTATTCTTTATTCTTATTTTGCCTCCAAACATCGATCATATACCCCCACGTGTGTGTAAATTTTTCACCCATACACTTAAGAATTCAATTCAAGCTATAGTACCCTTGTCCTAAATCTAATACTACTTCTTTTCATTAATGATGGACGGAGTTGCTCACACACCTTTCATGCGACTATTAATACTTCTTGAGGCACTAACAACCGATTACTGAATGTGTGAGCTTAAAGCGTAAATAGCAATTTCCGGGTCTTGACTTTATTCTTTTTTTCCTTTTTTTTTTTCAAGACCGGATATATTTTTTCAATGATGCTCTTTTTGTTTTTAGCTTTAATTACCGTTTTTTCTTTCATACTAGGTTTTTAGGCAAGAGTATTTCTAGGTATCCTCTACTATCCCAAGTTTCAAGGTGAGTGTATATGCAGTTGTAGGGTATATACTTTATAAATTTGAACTCAAGAATAGAAACTATTTTTCAGACTTATCTTTCCGTAAAACTTCAATATTTTCCCTTCATCTTGACTTAACTCAAGAACTGAACTCAAGATTACCTATTTCTCAAAAAAACTGTAAGGACGTATACTTGCCAAGTTTAAACAGAAGGAGGGTTATTTTTAGGGTTTTCAATTTCTAAGCCTAGGATTTAATTATCTCTAACGTATCAACTTAACTTTCGGAATAAGAATCTAAGTTACCCTATTAGTTAACTTGACGACAAAGTTTTTATTTTTTTGGAATTTTTTTCGATTTTTATGGGTTTTTAGAATAATTATGCAAATGCAAAATATACAAATGAATGTGAAGGTAGAAAGCTTACCGAGCACACCCCCAAACTTAAACTTGACAGTGCCCGCACTGTTAGGCTACATCAAGAGGGTCAAAATTGTCGGCGCTCCCTAAATTTTTTTATACAAAACAAAAAAAACAAAATAAAATATATACACAAAACGGTCCCCCCAAACTTATGTGAAACAGTGTTTCCACTGTTTAAGCGTTAAAGTTCAGAGTTAGGGGAGAGAGAACAGTATCAAGCTATACAAGGCCTTACAAAGGTCAAAAGTGAGCACCGACCATTCAAAAATTCTATCATGATAATAGAGTGGTTGGTGAAAGAATAGAGTGTAGAGAAAAGAAATGAGAAACACGCGAGACCGTGTTGGGATAGTAGCGGCGTACGGTCTCGGTGGAGGAGAAGAATGGCGGAAGGGAGAAAGAAGTGGAATACTAACTTGAGGGTGGAAATGGAGTGAATCAATTAGTACAATTTGTAACGACTGATGTGAAAAAGACGATTGTACTAATCTATCAACCCGTCGAGAAATTGGGTCAAATCCCTCAAGATTCGCGAGGAAACATGGGTACGCCGAACTTGGTAAACCAGACATTGAAAATGAAAGTGAAACAATTTCTTGCAAGGTCGGAATGAGGATGGAGGGAAGTGATTGAGAAAGGGTATCGGTTAAAGATTCAGGAGGGTGTACACAGTCAATAAAAGGAGTAGGATGAATTGGAAAATCTGACTCATCATGAAAAACTGGTTCATTTTCAAAAATATCCTCAAAATTCGCCTCAATGTTAAGCTCATCCATGCATATTTCATCAAAATCAAGATGCAAATGGAGTCTGGGAAAGACAGTTACTGACTTGGGATGATGTCCATATGGAAGTAAAAGTTAATGATGAATTTGAGAACAAACTCATCCAAAGTTGTGGGTTCATCATCCGAAATATTCCCGGCGTCGATAGCCTCAATCAAGTGAAAATCAATATTCTCAGACACCTCATCAAAAGCATGAATATTAATCAAATCAGGTTCTAAGATGGAGGTGTAGAGATCTAAGGGATTGGGTGTGGTTTCACTTTTAAGGGACCCTTCACAACCGGGCAAATCAAACACTATAAAGTCGTACAACTCATCAAATGTTCTATCGGCAATTTGTTATTCGTTTGGAACACTAGATAGACATTCAAAATCGGAGTTGTGGGATTCAAGTTGAAACGGGTAGGTTTGATTTGGAAGGGTATACAACTCACTCTCTCCACTCAAATTCTCAACCTGTCTAACCGCCTCATTATACATTGGAAAATTTGGAGCTAGTTGAAAACTAGCTACAAGGTCACTAGGTTGTATGAGGTCGGCTATGGACGCATTCAAATCCATCATCTGTTGGTACGACGCTACCCTAAAGTCTTCCAATGACTGTTACAGACTAGACATGGGTTGTGAAGGGGTTTCAGTAAAAAATTCAAAGTTTGTTGGATACTGAAAACTCCTAAATGATGGTTTAGAAGCAATCTACGGAAGGTGAAAAAGTCGGGTAGGACTGGTAAGAATTGAATGGTTGGACAGGAGTAGGATCAACATTTGGATAAGAAGGTAAATGGAATTGTTAATTCCAAGAATTTGAAGTGGTGAAATGAGTGAAAGATCGGCTACGGGATTGTTCGATTCGTTCTGCAATAGACATAGGTCTTGGAGTTACAACCGGACTCTCAAAAGTGGTATCAACGTAAGAATGCGGGGAAGGTTGAAATGGTTGATACAAAGTGGATTGCGGAGTCCAATTGGTAGTCCTAAACGCGTCTATCCGATCTTTCAAAGAAATTTTTGGTATGGAGGGATCGTTCAAAGTTCGGCCAAAGCAAGAACCGTAGGAACTTATGTCTGGTTGTGGGTACCAAAGTTCGGCAATAGTTTTCCGAGGTGGGGTACCCATGATATGAAGAGAAGAAGAAAAAGGAGAGGAGGGAAAAAATGCGATTTTTTTAATTTTTTAATTTTTAAAAAAAAATGTTTGTTTTTGGAGTTTTAAAAATTGTTTATTTTGAAAGAATACGGAATTATGGGACCAAACTTTATACAATCACAATCACAATATGCACAAACAATCACCTAGAGGTAGGGTCTTCAAAGTCCAACTAGACCGCTCTTAGACTTCCAAGCGACAAGTTGCAGGATAACCCTCGAATCGCCTCTTCACTGCCAATTGTGGCCAGGTAAGCACAAGCGAGGTAAGAAGGGTTCCGCTCACGAATCACCGTGAGACGGGCCTTTTAAAATTACCTCCTCACTTGTCTAGCCTAGGCACTACAAAGTCAAGTTTAGATAAACGACCGATTCCCCGCAAGCTTCACTTGTCCTAATTGAGCGCGACAAGTCCTTATATGTTTGGTCTAGATATTTTTTATTAACTCAAGATGATGCGTATGCAATTAGTGATTTGTGGGGTCTTAGGAAGGGTGATGAAATCCCCACCCAATCTGAATTGGTGTTATAGCCCCTTAATATCCGTATTATTATATGCAAAGCGTGTAAACAAACAAAATCTTAAAAAAAGATTATTTGGCGGCGGCGCAATCTGTGCAAAGAAACCTGCAGAAAATACAGTTCAGTGGAGTTCACAGAGAAGATAAAAGGAAAGAGAAAGGGTGGAAAAAAAATTGGGGCTCAGAAGCCTCAATACAACCGCGGAACCGCCGCGAATTCCCTACTTTGACCGCGGTTTCGCGGTCAAACCATGGAGTTAGGTCTTCAAATTTGGTTCCTGCACTCCCCTTGGTCTCTTCTCCAAAATAAAATTCTCTGTTTTCTTTTTTGATTACTGTACTTGCTCCAGATAGCCTGCACACTTGCACACAAAAAATATCAAAAAGATTTTCTTTTTAAATTATATTTATAATTTTATATATATACAAAAAAAATATTAACACGAATAACAAGAAAGAAAATACGTTACCGTCTCTCCGACAACGGCGCCATTTGATCGCACGCTTTTGGCGTGTCGCGTATTCAAAATTCTAAAGTTAACCGCGATCAAGGACGGTGTCGTTTTGCATCTAGCCGGTTGAGCACCGGTCGATCCGCAGGGAGATGGTTGTTTGTTCGTTCGTGTTTTAGACGAGTCAATAAAGAATGTATATGTGTTCTGTTCAAATCTATCCTAAGTGATCGTATTTATGTTCAAGTAAGTTTGTTAAGGTTAATGTTGGTTAGTAGAGTTAGGATTAGTCTTGTGCTTATCTTTTGGAATTCTTAAAATGATGTTGGGATAATCGAAAGTAGCGGGGATTAGGAGGACATATGAATGGGTTTTGCGAGTTTAAGTGAGCTTTCCAACGCTAAATCCATTCCTAGTGCCCCTTGTCCATCTGCTAAATACGCTTATCCCAACCCTCGACCAAACACCCGCAACCATGTATCCAATTAAGTCACAACTACATGTCACGTTGTAGTGCGCTTAAAGGACTTCTCGACTTAGGTCGCGATTATATGTCATGTATAGCGCGCCTAAGTGAGGGGGTTGCATTTGTTTGGTCGGGATTCGTTTCAAAATGTTTGGCGAAGAGAAGCACAAGGGATTTTTCCGTCCCTCATACCACCTTCCTTAGCCTTAACAAGTGAAGTTATTCACACATGGTAAATGAAAATAAAACAAAACAAGAAGGAAGAAAAGAGAGAAAAGGAAAATACGGTTTTACAAATGGTGCAAGCTAACTCTTCGGTCCTCACCTTAGCAGGGAACTCCGTCGAGTATCATCGCTTGAAAATAATACAGATAAGAGAAGAAAAGAAAAGAGTAAGAAATAACAACAACTACTTAACAACAATTATAAAAGTTACACTAGAATTAAAAGACAATGCAAGAATTAAAAGATACAAGTTAAAAAATAACAAACCCTCATCTTCATTCATCATCCACTCAATACTCTCACTACATTTTAATGGAGGAATACATGAAGAAGAAGAAGAAGCAAAACTAATACTACACTAAATCCTAAAAAAAAGAAGCATAAAATGAAGACCCTTGGCTTGGCACAAAACTGGGCTATTTATAGGCTGAGTGCTGAAACCCTAGGGCAAAATTCTCTGCCCAAATGATGTTACCAAACTACCCCAAAAATCCGAGATGACACCGAGTCAACTCGGCCGCGGATCCGCCGCATAATGGCCATATTGGCCGCGGATCCGCGACCATTTGGAGGAGTTAAGTTGTCGTTTTTTTCTGGGGTTTCTTGTGTTGCTATGTTCAGTTGTTCTATATGTTCCAAATTGCAAATTTCTTCCATAATATCTTCAGATCTGCAACAGTCCAAAATGGCTTCAAAAACAATTCTTTTGACCTCATCTCTCTCGAGCTCCGCGCACCCATTGAGTTTTGTGCTGCCCCTCTCGTGCTCTGTGCTTGTTCGAGACACGAATGACCACTGTCATTTGTCTTGTCTCTGGAACCGATACGCGGCACTGGACGAATACGGATGACCGAAACCCGGCTTTTATCTGTTGACAACAGATGTTCTGTATTTTGGCGTAACAGTGGAGATTTTGTATCATTTGCGTTATTTTGGACTAGGAACCTGTAGCATGTAAATATGTAGCAAACACGGATTAAAAGCACTTACCTATAAACAAACGGGCATAAGAATGGACGGTATTAAATGCAATATTCTGGTATGAACAAAATGATAATAATCCTTTCTCTCTTTTATCAACTCGTCTAAAGTAAGATAAGAAATTCACTGTTTCCTTACGGACGACCCGTACTTATCGCGGCTAGCTATTTGCAACACCGTCTTGATTGCAGTTATTTACAACACACACATACGCACCTTTTCGCAACTAATAAAATGGCGCCGTTGCCGGGGATTGAACTCGGGTCACCTGCGTGATAGGCGGGTATACTCACCACTATACTACAACATGCGTGCCAAATATTTGTGCGTGCCAAAGAACAAGTTGGGGGTGGTTTTTCATTTACCTTTCTTTTGCCCTTATTATTCTCTACCCAAGTCTACATGTTTATGCGCTAGAAGAACATCAGTGAGGACACTTCTGCAAATAGGTTTGGGGGGAGGTTTGTATTTACTATCATTTGGCAGTAGGCACTATATATGGAAAAAATATTTTTTTTTAAAATAAAATTTAGAAAGTGGAAAATACATATGAAAGAAAGGAAGAGATTTAATAAAACCAAGAAAATTAGATGTTTTAAAACGAAGCTAGTAATACGTAGTCATGAGCTGTTGTTCTAAGGGTTAGTAAGATGAAGAAATTACTAGTCTGCGGATAGAAATAAGTCTGAAAAATAGTCCATATTCTTGAGTCCAAACTTCTGAACGTTGATACCCTACTATACTCATTTGCACACATCTTGATACTTGGGACAGTAGAGAATACCTTAAAATGCTCTTGTCTAAAAGTCTTAGTATGAAGGAAAAATATATAAACAAAAATATAAATGACACATAAAAAAATAAATGTTGAAGAAAAATGAATACTGGTTTTGTAATTACTTAAGGCGGCAAAAAAAATATAGCGATGGTGCCTTATCACCTAGTGCCTTAGACAAACTGGTTTGGGAGTCACTGCTAAGCCTTAGGTGTTGCACGACTAGGATATTGCTAATTACGTCTTAATAAGTGAGCATATTTGGTAATCGGTTGGTTAGTACTTCAAGAAGTATTAACGGTCGCATGAAGAATGTGTGAGCAAATCCATATAAAACATCACCGACTAAAAAGTACTAAGGTATATGGATAAAGGGTATGATAGCTTGAATTGAATTCTCCGAGTGTAGGAATGTCTTTTACACACATGTAGGGGTATATGATCGGTATTTGGAGGAGAGGTAAGGAGGAAGACTAAAGACAATGTTTTATTAAGGGATGATGTAATTTCTAACATCTTTTTCAAGATCATTAAGATAGGGCTCATGACAACTTAAAAACTAGTGTGGGTTGAAATACTTATTTTCAAGTTCTTTCTTTTATATATTCCTTATCTTTGCATATAATTTTTATCTTCTTTATTTTATTTTGGGATTTTGTGGGTGTAATCCGCTGAAAACCATTAGGAGACAACACTCCTCCTACTATGGACATCTAGAGGTTTAAAGGTTTATTGCACGAGTTAAGCGCAATCGTATCGCTTACGAAAGTGTGCTGGGTTTTTCTTTTTAATAAATAGTTTGCTCGGGACGATCAAACATAAGTTTGGGGGTATTTGATTAGTCAAAAATATTGCACATTTGAATGAACATTTTCCTTACTATTATTAATAACTAAAAGGTGTTAATTATAAATAATGAACATATGTGGGTTTATTTGTAAAAAGATTATTATCATATTTTTCTTCATTTATAATTAATATAATTAGGGAAAATATATGCATATAATATTTAAATGAAATATTATTAATTAAAATATTCATATCATATCAAATATTCCTAATCAATATTCTTAAGATATCATATCATATAAATGGTTGGAATAATATCTCAAAAATAACAAATGTTACTAACAATTTGATTTGAGATATTGTGCAGGTATTAGCTCAGGTCAGAAATCTAAGTAGGAGATCTACATCAAATCGAAATATCAAACCGAATCTGCTAAATATTAGAAGCAAATTGAAGAATCTAGTAACGGCAGAGACTAAGAGCAATATTTTCAGAATCTTTGTATCAAGAGAATCTCTAAATATCGAGAGAAAAAGCCAGAAAAAATCCTAAGTCAGAAGCACACAAGATGGCAGCAGATCCGCGGTTAATATGTGGCAATGTCGGCGGTTTTCAAGGACATGATCGTAATGTTACATACTCCAATATGGCATCTAGGTTTCTAATTCCAGAAACTATAAAAAGGACCGAGAGCTGTAAATTCCAAAAATCATACATTCATCTATCCATCGATCGAGAGAGATCTAGCGAGCAATTAGGGTTTTGTAATTTAGTTTTTCAGCAAGCAACTTGTAATGCAATAATTGATTAATAAAGATAGTCTTTGTTTTAATTTTTTTTGCATTTACTTTCTGCATTTTACTTTCTGCATTACTTTTCCGTATTGCTTTTCCGCATTACATTCAACATTACTTTCTGATTTTAAATATGATTTCATTCATCTTCCACCTCTATTTTACTACGCTAATAACCATGAGTGAGTAATTTCTTGCTAGGGTTTGTAGGATAGGGTAGAATAATGGATGAAAAATCCCTTAATTTCTTTTGACATTTTAATGTTTATAAACCTTAGCAAAATAAATGTTAACTCTCTTATCGGGCGCACTATCAATTAATGATAGTCATGACCATGATTTGAGATTAGTTAATACTTGTTTTGTTAAGGGCTTGAGATAAATAGAGATCAATGGAAGGACAAGGGGCAATGTGGGAAACCCTAATTCCTTCCAAGAACCCTAAACCCCATTCATGGCTATCTTTTGAGTTTTAAACAATTAAAAGATAAAAAGAATTATTTCTAAACCTTCATCCATTAACTATTAAGTCCTATAAACCCTATAAGCCTTTCTATTAGAAAATTTTCTATCCATCTTAATTTAAAATGACAATAATCCCTCCTCTCTTTTATCAACTCGTCTAAAGCAAGATAAGAAATTCACCGTTTTCCTGCGGACGACCCGTATTCATCGCGGCTAGCTATTTGCGACACCGTCTTGATTGCAGTTATTTGCAATACACATACAAACACTTTTTCGCAAACAATCAGTTACGCAGCTAAATGTTCTTGAAATTTTTCTTCTCCTCTTTTTTTTCCGAGGTGGAGTCTTCGAAGAGATGGTTAAGGGGCGTTTCATCCTCAGAATCGCTCCCAAACGTGAGAACTTGGGGGTTTTCCCTTTCCGAACTGTTACCAACCATATGAAAGTTGCCAGTTGTTTATTTATGCGTGTTCGTCTCGCCACTCTCATGTCGACGAGCGCGAGCTTCGCGTTTCTCCTTCTTGAAGTGTTTTCAATGGGCAACATATCCTTACCACCACTTCTTGAAAGCTTTGCACTCTTCGATGGGGTAGACGGCCCATCAATGATAGAGGCAGTATTTTGGACGTGATTCACCACTATCAAAGTACGGGACTTCGGAAGTGTATATCAGGAACAGTGGCAGTTTCATCCCTATGAACAAGGCTTTGGCGAACTGCTTTTCAGCTTTAGTCCCGATCTTATTTGTCGCAGGCATTGGGAGAACTTTATGACCCGTACTTGCCGCGGCTTCTTTATTTAGACGCTGTCGCTTGGCTTTTTCATATGTGATCGTTTTGCGTTCTCGATCATCTTTGCTCTTTTGAAAAGTTTCGTTTAGTAGCTTTTCAATTAGGTCTTCTTCTGGCAGCTTCGAGGATTTTAGGGCCGATTCTGTCCCCAGCTCTTCCGCATCGCTTTCTGACGCTGGTGGAGCTTCTTTGTCATATAACGATAAATGCGAGATCATGTAGAAACTTGCCACATAGTCTTCCGCTTCTTTTGATGAGTTATTTCCCTCATCATCGTCACTGTCTTCGTCCTCAAGAATATGCTTGAGGAATTCTTTGAGCATGACCGGTGTTCGCGCCTTCTGGTTATATTCTTCCAGCGCATCTATATATTTTTGGAGGTCCGTACGTTTGTCATTATACTCGACAGGCTGCACAGGCTTCTTGGTCTTCTTCTTTTTCTTAGAAGACTTTGAAGGCTCGACTTGAGGACTGTAACAACTCCAATTTCAATGTACATAAAATTGTTTAAAAGTTAATGTACAATTGGGGTATTTACAATTCCTGTGAATGCTATAAGAATTTGATTTGCTTTTGAACTGCAAGAAAGTACTTGTAGTACATTGGTAAAGCCTTGCACTGCTGAGACAAATCACCTGAGTTCAAATCCTCTCAGCCACATTATTTTTTTATTATAATTTCTTTTAATCTTTTAGAAGCCTAAAGGTTTACATGTGCACAATAGGTAAACTGAAAAGACACCGACTATTTAAACATGTGCATGAGAGTAAACCAAGCGACACCAACACGTAGCCTAAACCCTAACCCACCCGTCGGTATTGACCCGGAGAGATGAATAAAATTCCCGGCACCGTTGGTCATATCCGTCGATAATGCTCCCATCTTTTCACCCTTGCAACCTATGGCCTACCCCACTCCCCCTACACTGTTTGTATACTCTGCACATTTCCAGAGAACAATAAAATGCCCATTTAATCCAATTTTAATGCAAATTTTAATGCATTTTTTATCACCCCTAAACCCTAATTTTCCCTATAAATACCATGCCTCATTTCACACATCCTCACCAGAATTTCATTATCAAAACTCTACGAAATTCCCAAGTCTTTTAGTGTACAAGTGGAGTTAGCAAAAGGGTGAAGCTCCGACGAAATTTCGAGGAGATTCCGGTGTCGAAACGACGTCCCGACACTTCCCTATCCTCCTCCTACCTCTCCCCTCTCCTTAAAGCCAGTAAGTCCCATCTTCCCCTCTCTTTTTCTATTCTAAAAATCTTAAATACTAAACCCCGACGGAAGCGGAGTTAATCCGACTTCCGATTCGGTTTTTCTTTAAAAATCCTATTTTTCTTTTAAAAAAAAAGTACCAAATTTTTATATCATGTTCAATAAACATTAACAAACATATTAAACAAGTTTCACATCAAAAAAATTTATATTGCAATTTTTATCGCAGTTTCACAGTAAAATACCACATACTTTAGTTTCCGACATAAACAACATATTACCTTTAGATAGTCCACGAGGTAATGACCTACCTCATCACAACACACATCTCTAATATAGCATGATGGAAATTTGGGAATACAGTTATGGGATAAAACGACTTTACAAATAAATACCTTTAACTTATAAAACCATTTCTATAAAAAGATGTAT
Source organism: Agapanthus africanus (assembly GCA_030015575.1). Classification (NCBI taxonomy): domain Eukaryota; kingdom Viridiplantae; phylum Streptophyta; class Magnoliopsida; order Asparagales; family Amaryllidaceae; genus Agapanthus; species Agapanthus africanus. The sequence goes on along the minus strand of JASDDO010000001.1, from coordinate 519,556,626 downwards.
TAAACATTTCCATGCAATTGCGCCTCTACAATCCACTTTTGGGGATCCGGTTTGAGATGATGCGGGTTATCGCACATCCTCGGGCCTAATAAAGCTAGACGCAGACCTCCGAAAGGAGCATTCGATCTCGATGGAATTTTTATGCATTTTTCTTTAGAAAATGGGATTTCTACAAGAAAATAAATAAATTATTTTCATTATATATATATATATATTATCAAAATATCTATTTTAATTATATAAATATTCCAAGTTTCTAAAAGAATCACCATTACATGAAAATACCATTCAAATATAAAACAATTCCAATATTTCAAGAAAATACCATATACTATGGAAATTAGGTTCTACTCACTAGAAATTTCACTTGTATAAAAATATACATCTATGAAAACCCTAAAGATGATAATTAAATGCTTAAGGTGTATTTTGAAAATTATATTAAACTATTTTTACATAAAACCCCCTCAAGTTATCCTAAATTACAATAAGGACCCTAGTAAACATAGGTTTAAGCGGGACCGGTCTCTTGAGCCTCGGGGAGCCGGAGATATGGGTGCTTGCCTATTTAAGGTAGACAATCTAACAAACGGTGTTATCAACACGGTAATTGTCTTGGAAAAAGATACAAATCTTGTCGTCCATGTGCATCAGTTACCGATAATATCAAAACTAATTCAGGATTTCAATTTCTTTTTAAAGTGTCTAACTCAGACTGAGTCTCAATCTATATCAATCTGTATTGACCGAACCGAACCATGGATATACTCCATCTACATGACTCTCAATTTACATCCATTCCATTTACTGATATCATGGTTTCGGTAAGTCATCCATCTATATAATAATCAACACAATCAATACAATAAGACACTACAGGGTTTATAAAGGGGTAGACTGGTACAGAATATATTAAAGGTGGCACGAGGTGGTCACTTAAGACGTAATTACATCCATGCTATTGTTCCGTGGTATTTTCGGCGGAGCCTTGTACTACGGGTTATCAAAATCCACGGTGTAAGTTGGACTCCTCTCGTATACACTAGCATCTTCTGTACCAAGTTATAAATACTACATTAATCTAACAATCAAATATTATACTAGATATACTCTCTTTTCTATCTATTCTTCGCATCCTATCTTTGGGACTTATCGAGCGATTGTTCGCTGACGATATTCCTATTTCTCTTCTTCTTTACAATGTTGTCGGGTGATTCAGACTCTCTGGAGATCGAGCCCAGCCCTAAGGATTGGGAGCAGATACCATTTGACCCAGAGCTTTAGATACTTGTATATATTTATTTCATTTCTGTTATGCCATTGTTTAGGCATCGCTTTCATTCCATGTATTTATATTTCAGCTGTATTGTAAAAAGAATGTTTAATAAATAAAGTTGTTGTTCATTTATATTCATGTCTCTTGTGTACTTTACTTTATATTGCTTAGATACACTTAGCGTGTTTATTTCGGAGTAAATACGTAGCGGGCCTTGTCGCGTCCCCTCCCCGTACACCGGGAAGCGGGGCGTGACAAGGACTTTTCCCCTTATCAACGACTTTCAGCGCGGGACGTGGTTTTAGCATCCTTTCTATAATTTCGGGTTCAAGCGGATTCTTCCACTTGATTGTCGGACATTCCTATAGATCTTTCAGCATTCTTTTAGTTTTCGCTGAAAAAACTACTTCCCATGGAGCTTCTTCCACGAGTGAGCATGATGCCCCTTGTGCGTCCATCTTTTTAGGAGCGTGCTATTGGGGAGGATCTACTCTCCAGCTATCGGACAGTGCGAACTTCCCTTGTTGATACTGGTTCTCAACCCAATATTTGAAGATGTAACAATTTTCAATTGGATGGCTCACTATCCTATGATAGAAGCAGTAGTTAGGGTTGTTGACGTCACCGGGTTGTGTGGGTTGCCGTGGTTCTGGCAATGTGATCAGATTATTTCGCATTGCTAGCTCAAACAATCTCGTCGTTTTATCACGAGGGAACGAGTATGCATGTCCCAGTCTTTCTTCCAAGGACAGGCGCGTACGTGTGTTATTTTGGCGAGTAGCTGGTTTTGGACTGCTCAGTTGTTGTTGCGTGTTACCAACGAAGCCCGCCTTTCCATTTTCCTTGTTATTTCGAGGGTCCTTATGTGAGGAGGAAGGGCCATGACCCATCTGATCTATTTGGGCCAATTTGTCTATCAGCGCTTGGAAGGTTGTGAGTTTGATGAAAGTCATGAACTAGGATACGGTCGATTGAGAATCAAGGGTCCCGATGAACATGTCCATAGCCGGAGACTCTTCGATGCGCTGTTCGCATTTAGACTACAGTTTTCATTACTGGATCGCATATTAGACCCAAATTTCTCCCGACTTTACCTTGTCATTGATCAGTACCGTAATCGGAGTGTTCTCACTCGCTCTAGCGAATCGTTGTGTGAACAGCAACTCCATTTTAGAGAAGGTCTTCACGGAATGTCACGATCCGAAAAAGGCACGTGACTGCACTTGAATCACATGAAGTCTATAGCACCCCACCTAATCCAAGTAAGCCAAAAGCCCATAAATCTAAACCTTTAGGGAAAATAGTGGAGGTGATGTTTTGAAATAAATGTTTAAATAAAATTAGGTTCTTTCTTTAAAGACATAAGTAATATTATATGAAACACAAGTGGATTATATACCGTAGATAAAACAGTTTCGTCATTTGAAATTTGGGCAGCATCTCCTTTGTAAATTTTAACCCGAAAACAATACAAGTAATAATAGTAATAGGCATCCCCAAGCAGGAGCTAGCTCCTCGCCAATTGGCGAAAACAGCCACGCAAAGATATAAGTATACGACGCCCTAAGGTGAAGATCAAACACATAAAAGAAAAGTAAACCAAAACATGATCAAAGAAACCAGAAATAAAGAATAAATACACGAGTGTGACTCAAAGTCTGAAAGAATATACAAACTGTGGTTTCTAAGTCTACAAATTTACATAGTCTGGTTCTTTGAGGTTTTAACTTGATACAACTAAAAAAATATACAAGTGCAATGGTGGTCACGATGCAAGTGAACCCCACCTACTAAAGCAATCACCCGGCAGAAAGTGGTGTGCCAACAAACTGCAACGGAACTGGTGCGGTCAAACCGGCAAGAAAATTGTGGCACAATGGGGATGAGTTGCCAACTCGTGAGTAGAAGACATCATCGAGTCGAAATCGAATGTATGACGATCTCGTAGGTCATACAGTAATATAATAATATAATGACATCGAGTGATAACAAAGGTAACGGTATAAGCATAAGTATAACAATACTAAAGTAATCATGTCCAGGTCATAATGTAATACCATGTCATATGTAAATATATGTGTGAGTGTAAATGCATCATCCAATATGTGTCCAGCAACGACACACTAAATCATGATAAAACTTGAGTGCCTAGCATCGATACTCGAAAACATCATAAAAACCGTATCCAGCAGCGACACATAATCCTCATATCTCGGGCTCCGTCTGTCCGGATCGGCCTCATATCATCTGATCTCACTACTCCAGTCAGTATCCTCCGGATATCGGCCGAGCCAACTATCACCGGTCGGTAGTGCTCCCCTGTCAGGCTCAACGTCTCTCTATACGATCTTCTTGCCCCGGGATACCGCACTGGGTCCACCATGTACCCTCAGACGGTGTCTCCTCTCTCCTCGAATCGGGTATACATATAGCTCTGAACCGAAAAAACTCATGGTGAACGCTGTTTACCGCCAAAAACAGAGACGAATCGGGATGGATCGTCTTGCCTGAATTTGGGGCAGATACTATTTGGGTTTATCCGTCCACCTCTTCGAAGATGCCAAGTTGATTTATGGTACTGTGTATCGGAGGTTTGGACGGATGCAGCCGTTGTAGCAGACTTCGTCAGAATCCCCTTGTTTGTAAGGGGTTTTTGATTGTGGGGACGCTCTTCGCTGCAGGCGTAAGCCCCTGCAGTTAATTACGTTACAGCATCACGATAACCACTTTCTCCTGCTCCAGAAGTTCACTTCATGTCGTGTGTGTTTTTATTTGTTTAGGTTGCCCGTGGATTGTATACAGAGACTAATTTACGTTGTCACCCGTAGGGCGTGGATTAGTCTAAATCCGTATATCTTAGATTTGGGTTTGGTTGATTTAAGGATTATTGATCTGTTTTGAGATCAAGATCGACTTAAATGTTTGTGAGCAATTAGGGCTCGATTGGTTTTTTTGTTAAGGATACGTTAGTCCAATTTGAGACTAAGATCTACTTAACAGGGTGTTAGGATCATTTTTGTTTCAGATCCAACAAGAGAGCATTTGGGCTCTGTTGTTTTAGTTTAAGAACGTTTCGGTCCCTTATCGCCGTTTTGGAGCCGAAGTTGTAGTTTGAGAACATTTCGGTCTGTAGATCACCATTTTTGAGGTGAGGATTTAGTTTAAGGACGTTATGGTCCATTGTCGCCATTTTGGAGGCAACGATTAGTTTAAGGATGTTTCGATCTGTAGATCACCATTTTGGAGGTGAGAGTTTAGTTTAAAGATGTTACGGTCCGTTGTCGCCATTTTGGAGACAACATTTAGTTTGAGGACGTTTCGGTCTATAGATCACCCTTTTTTGAGGTGAGGTTTTAGTTTAAGGACGTTACGATCCGTTGTCGCCATTTTGGAGACAACGTTTAGTTTGAGGATGTTTCGGTCTGTAGATCACCATTTTTTAGGTGAGATTTTAGTTTAAGGACGTTACGGTCCGTTGTCGCCATTTTGGAGGCAATGTTTAGTTTGAGGATGTTTCGGTCTGTAGATCACCATTTTTTAGGTGATATTTTAGTTTAAGGACGTTACGGTCCATCGTTGCCATTTTGGAGGCAACGTTGTAGTTTGAGGACATTTCGTTCTGTAGGTCACCATTTTTGAGGTGAGGTTTTAGTTTAAGGACGTTACGGTCCGTTGTCGCCATTTTTGGAGACAACGTTTAGTTTGAGGACATTTTGGTCTGTAGATCACCATTTTCAAGGTGAGGTTTTTTTTTAAGGATGTTACGGTCCGTTGTCGCCATTTTGGAGGCAGCGTTTAGTTTGAGGACGTTTCGGTCTGTAGATCACCATTTTTGAGATGAGATTTTAGTTTAAGGACGTTACTGTCTGTAGATCACCTTGCGCGCACGTGTATTTGTTATGTGTCGGGATGAGCAATGATGATATGGGATACACCCAACTTAGGGTGTGGTTTGATTTGGGATGTGCACGTCAGTTTGGGAAGTGCACTAAAAAGCAGTTGGATTTCAGGACCCGCCACCTCGCTGAAGACGTTGAGGAATTACAACAACATGTATCAAAGGTATGGAGAGATGTACCCTTGAACCAATTCCCGTAATTGAGGGAAAAGGGATTGGTGGTAAACCAAAGAATCATTAGTCGTATTTTGAGACTAAGATTTCCTCAGGGGAATGTGGGACGAATATCGTCTTTGGATATCATCAGTTGAAAGATCGATAGTCATTTTTGGGACTAAGATCGATTTGGAAAGTAGTGAGCATATGGGCTTGGTTGATCTGAATTAGGGACCTATCCAACTTGGGCTTGGTCCACTCAGTTTTCTTTTTATTTTGAAAAGAAGTGTTAAGCACTGGTTTGGGCTCAGTCCCCCTTTTTTGTGCAAAAAGTGCTGAGTATTTATGTAAGTTCTGACGCTCACATTTTACTCTTTTTTGTCTCTTTATGGAGTGCTGAGCACTCTTTATGGCGCCTACGTGCGAAGCACGTGAGGCGCTAGGCGCTGCCTGATGAGTATCAAACACTTTTTATGTCCTGTGGTGCCCACATGAGGGACACGTGAGGCGCTGGGCGCTGGACACAGCACCACTGAGTGCTAAGCACTCCTAATTTTGTAGCGCCCAAGTGAGGAGCACGTGAGGCGCTAGGCGCTGAGCGCCATCTATTGAGTGCTAAGCACTCCTTATTTTGTAGCGCCCACGTGAGGGGCATGTGAGGCACTGGGTGCTGAGTGCCAGCCACTGAGTGCTAAGCACTCCTTATTTTGTAGCGCCCACGTGAGGGGCACGTGAGGCGCTGAGCGCTGATTTTTCCTTGTATATTTTGTTCTGAGGAGTTCAATTTCCTTGTGCTTTTCTGAATCTTTGATCTCCAAGAACAAGTTCGTCTCGATGAGAATTAAATTCTCAACTTGTGGGAGGATTATCTTGTAGATCTTAGATCCAGAGAAAAAACTGAGTTCTTCTTTTAAAATGGTTAAACCCTTCAATAGGTAAACGGGATGCTTTGATCTCTCTTCCTTTTTATTTACCTAGACTTTTTTCTCTGAGAAGGGAGATTTTCTTCTTTCTTCCTTTTTGAAGGTTTCTAATTTATTTTTTCGAAGCTTATGGAGGGTTCCTCCGTTTTCTTTCTCTATCTTCCTTCACTCTCAATCCTTTTTTGGAAAGAAGGATCATTGGTCATTAGGATCCACCACCTCTCCGACGACACTGAGAGATTACAGCGCTATATATCGAAAGTGTGGAGGGATATACCCTTTGAACCATGTCCCACTCATTAGGGGGGAAGAACAGGTTGGAGCTTAAACTCTTAACTGCTGAAAAAGGCTTCTTTGCATTCACGTACGTGCATCGAACGTGTTGGGCGAACGTGCGTCACACGTGGCCGGCGCATGTGCGTCGAACGTGTTGGGTTGGAGCTTATACTCTTAACTACTGAAAAAGGCTTCTTTGCATTCACGTACGTGCATCGAACGTGTTGGGCGAACGTGCGTCACACGTGGCCGGCGCATGTGCGTCGCACGTGTTGTGCATGACATGGGCGCGTGAGCGTCGCATGTGTTGCGCACTTGATGGGCGCACGTGCGTTGCACATGGTGTGTACGTGGCGGACGCACATGCGTCGCACGTGGCGCTTGCCCATCATGGGGAAGCTAAGGCCCTAACTTGGAGAACTAAACTCCTATAGAGAACTAAGCTCTTTTGAGAATTGAATCCTCCCACGTGCGTCGCACGTGGTGGGCGCACGTGCGTTGCACGTGGCATACATGGCGCTTGCACATATGCACATTATGGGGGGCGGCTAAGGCCCTAACTTGGAGAACTAAACTCTTATGGAGAACTAAACTCCTTTGAAAATTAAATCCTCACACGGCAGGCGTACATCCATTGCACGTGGCGCACATGGCGCTTGCACATTATGGGGGGCAGCTAAGACCCTAACTTGGAAAACTAAATTCCTATGGAGAACTAAGCTCCATTGAGAATTGAATCCTCTTTCTTCTAAGAAGTATCCCCTTTTATTTATATGGGAGTGGTAGAGAAAGGATTTCTCTTTTTCCCGATGTGGGACTAATAATGTATTCTCCATGTAGCAGAGCATTACTTAGATTACATGTGCATAGCACATTTGCTCATAACTTTTGATTCCGGATGAATTATGAGGCCCATAATATATCAAATCGAAGGATATTTCGAGATGCTTTCGATACCATCAAAATTTATCTGATTCTCATTCAGGAGTTTTTCAAAATACAGTCCGGAAAATACCGGTTTGCATTTTCTTAAACGTATCGCTGTCATTTGACCTTGGGCTCTTTTGCGCAAAATTTTTTGGCGGGAATAAATGCCCCCCACTACTTTGCCCACGTAGTTATATGCGTGGGTTAAGTAGTGCAGTAATACATAGCGTATGACCGATTTCGGGCTGGTATATAACTTTTAGAATCTCGATCTGAGAGGATAGCGAGCGGACACAAGCGTCGTCATTATCGTTGACTCAAATCTCAACTCTTAAGGGATATAGTTCCAGACCTTGAGACCTGATTGTTATAAATTTTCCGATTGTGTGTATCAAATCAAATAGTCCCCGGCAACGGCGCCATTTGATTGTTCGTTAAAATTCTAGGATGTGTGTAAAAGTATCGAATCAATTGTTTCCCGATAACGGTTTCATTTGATCGATAATAGTATTTTGTATTGGTATTTAGAAAATTGTATAAAGAAATCACAATCAAAGAATTATATTTGACCGCAATCAATTACGGTGTCAGTTGTAGATCGTAAGCGAGTGCGGATCATCCACAGGGATTGTGCGATTCGTTTCAATATTCGATTTGTTTGAATTGAAAAGTTAATTGCGAAGAAAAGAAAGCAATGATTCAAGATTTATCAATTGTTTCAAGTGTCACTATTCTATTCAAGAATCAAGAAAAAGATAAACAATCAAGAATCGGGTTTCGATGATATTTCCAACCAAATGCCAAGAATCTAAATGAGGCTCGTAGGAATCGATCGGATCTATAGACGTGATGTAATCTTAAGATTTCGTGTTCTTGTCCTTCGAAGGATTGATACTAGATCTATGATCATCCTCGAGAGTTAGGGCTTTCTTGATGAAACTAGGGTTTCATCGTTTAACCCTTGTTCTTTCGTAGATATCATTCACATTCTAGCCTCTAACAATTTCAAGAAACGATCGTAACTCCCCAATCTCGAGCGATATCAATCAAGAAAGCATCGCAACGAATTGGGTCGTCGATTCTTGAACTTGCTAGGGTTTACAAAACTCGTAGGACTCAAGAATCGATTTAAGATATATTACATCATCATTCTATTGATCGTCTCGACTCCTCGACGAGCGGAGTATTACTCAAACATCATCACACATAAAGTATTCAAGAATTGAAAAGATATCATGATGCAAGAATTTAAAGAAAACAAGATAAAAGAATATCACCTTTTATTTATATCAACAATTTGATTACAGTCGCTCAAGAACTACAAGAGGAAGAACTAAATTGTTGAATTGGCGTTGCTCGGCTCCATGAGTCGCGGATCGGCTTGGACCACTTGCTCTGTTGAAGATCGGCTCGGCTCATCAAAGGTTGCAAGGCTTCTTGCTTGATGGATACTCGGGATCTTGGCTTTTGATTGGAATTAGGGTTAGGGTTTCACATAAGCCTTCTCACTAGACTTGTGGAAGAAGATGAAGAAAGAGAGTGAATGGATCAATCAATTTCAATGAATGAATCCTCTTCAATGCATTATATTTTTTACAAGTGAGCCTAGGGTCTTATTTATAGATCACCCAAACCCTAGGTCTAGGTTTGAAATTACAATTTCCTCCAAAAGTTTGTTGAGGCTTCTAGAAGGAGTTTGTTAGGCTTTAGCTTAGGGTTTAAGCTAGGATTAATTAAGCTTAGAAACCCTAGTTTGCTGATCTGGCAGAAACCTCTGGAGTCTTCTGGAACTTGAAGTATATGAGATGAATGTGGGCCCTGAATGAAGAGTTATGGTGTAAAGATTTGGTGTTGACGTGGCAGATCCGCCGCGGAACCGCGGCGCAAGCCGGCTTCGGCCGCGGTTCCGCGGCCATGTTGGCTCCTTGGCACTTGGGATCTTTGCAGTGGTCTTGGGATGATATTTGGGGATTTATATGATATGTTGATTTGTATTTGTCCCTTTGGATTGATACCAGAATTGAAATCATTGAGTTGGCGTCATGTTTGATCGGTACCGTATAAATTGTGGCCTTTCTTCTGGATTTCCCTGCACAGATCTCAAAACAAGTGTTGCGCAATATAGAGATGATGCGATGTCATGAAATGCAGTCAATTTCCTTTATAGTGCCGGTTTTAGAGTCTAACACATGCAATCTGATATTTTGCGACAGTTTTGCTAATATGTGAAATATGAATGCCGAACACTTCTAAATGAATGCAGAAGATAGGGAAATTGCCGTGTTAAAAATACAATATTTTCGACTAATCAAATTCCCCCAAACTTAATTTCGATCGTCTCGAGCGAACTATTTTAAAAAGAGAAGGAGAAAATAAAGAAAGAGAAAAACTAACTAGCACACTTTCGTAGGCAACACGATTGCACTGAGCACGTGCAACAAGCCTTTAAACCTCTAGGTGTCCCTAGTAGGAGGAGTGTTGTCTCCTGAGGGTTTTCAGCGGGTTGCACCCACAAAATCCAATAATAAAAGAAAGATCATGAATATTACATTTAAAGAAAAGAATTGTAAAAGAAAGACTTTGAAAATTAGGGTTTCCAACTAAGCTAGCTTTTCGGTTGTCATGAGCCCTATCTTAATGGTCATGAAAAGATGTCAGAAATCACGTCCTCCCTCAATAAAACATCGTCTTATTCTTCATTCCTATCTTTCTTCCAAACATCGATCATATCTCCCTGCGTGTGTGTAAAGGACATCCCTACACCCGGAGAATTCAATTCAAGCTATCATACTCTTGCCCATCAGCCTCAGTACTTTTTAATTAATGAATATTTAGCTGAATTTGCTCACACACTTTCATGCGACCGTTAATACTTCTTGAGGTACTAACCGACCGATTACTCATGTGCTTGCTTATTTGTTGTATTTTCTTCGTCTTGCACCACCTCAGGCATAGCAGTGACTCCCAGACCAGTTGGCCTTAGGGCACTAGGTGAAGAGGCACCCTCGCAATATATTTTTTTATTGCCCTCGGCGATAACAAAACCAGTGTCCATTTTTCTCACCACTTTATATTTTCTTTATTCACTTTTTTTCTTCTTTTTATTCCTTCATACATCGGCTTTAAGACAAGAGCATTTCAAGGTATCCTCTACTATCCCAGGCTTTAAGATGTGTGTAAGTGCGAATAGCAGGGTAGCAACGTTCAAAATGTTTGGCTTCCAGAATAGAAACTATTTTTTCAGACTTATTTTTATCCTCAGATTAGTGACGTCCTTCATCTTACTAACCCTTGGGACAACGACTCATAACTACTTATTACTAGTTCGTATAAGAAAACTTCTAATCTTCTTAGTTTTCTTAAATTTTTCTAATCTCATGGATGTAATTTTTCACTATCTAATCTTTCATTATCTTATTTATGTACAAAAAAGTGTAAATATTAAAATTATTTTTATATTTGAAATTTTTTTAAATTTTTGTGGGTTTTGAAATTTTTTTAAATTTTTATAGATTTTTAAAAGAAATGTTTTGTGCTTATGCAGATGATATGCAAATGATGCAAAAATAAGCACAAACCTCCCACAAACTTGTTTTCAACAGTGTCCTCACTGTTGTCAACAGCTATATCTACAAAACCTGTAAGTCTGGGAGGAATTATTAGTGGGGGCAAAACATATAAGTGAAGAACTTCCCCCAAACTTACTCTTTTCACTCACCTTCATTCAAAAAAAATGATGCAGTGATATACTGGACATGAAGGTGAGACGGAGGAATTTTAATCCAAATAAACTGGCTCTTGTAAGAACAAGAGCTCCTCCGTGGGATCAGTGGAAAAATACGGCTTTAGTCTATGTCCATTTACTTTGAAAAGGTGCCGTTTTTAACATTTTCTACTTCTACTGCCCCGTGCTGGTATACAGACCGCACAACAAAAGGTCCCTTCCATCGAGATCGGAGCTTACCCGCGTGAAGGTGTAATCGTGAATCATAAAGAAGGACTTGTTGACCAGGTGAAAATGTTTTCCTCAAAATGTTTTTATCGTGAAAAACCTTAGTCCTATTCTTTACAATTACAGCGTTATCATAAGCTTCATCGCGGAGTTCGCTTAGCTCATTTATTTGCAGCTTCCGAAAGTTGCAAGCAAGGTTTAGATCAAAATTTATTTCTTTTATAACCCACAATGCTTTATGCTCTATCTCGACGGGTAAATGACATGCCTTCCCGAACACTATCCTATATGGAGACATCCCTAGGTCGGTTTTATATGCAGTCCTGAATGCCCAAAGAGCATCCGTCAGTTTGGTCGACCAGTCTTTCCTATTCTTAGCAACAGTCTTCTCCAGGATAAGTTTGATCTGTCTGTTTGAGATCTCAGCCTGCCCGCTCGTTTGGGGATGATAGGGTGTAGAAAGTCGGTGGTTTATTGAGTATTTTCGCATCAGAGTCTCGAAAGATCTGTTGCAGAAATGTGTCCCATTATTGCTAATAATAGCGCGTGAGTGTCCAAATCGCGAAAAGATATTCTCTTTTAAGAACTTAATGACAACTTTCTTGTCATTAGTGCGACATGGAATGGCTTCTACCCACTTGGAGACATAATCAACCGCCAGCAGTATGTACAAATTCCCAAAGGAGTTGGGAAAAGGACCCATAAAATCAATGCCCCAAACATCGAATATTTCAACAACCAGAATGGGTTGCTGAGGCATTTCATTCCTCTGGGAGATTCTACCCGTATACTGACATTGTGTACAGGTTTTGCAATACTCAAATGCGTCCTTGAATAAGGTCGGCCAATAAAATCCACATTGCAAAACCTTTTCCGCTGTCTTTTTAGGACCAAAGTGACCCCCACAGGCCTGATCATGACAAAAAGAAAGAACACTCTTGAACTCTTCATTCGGGACACACCGGCGAATGATCTGATCAGGACAATATTTAAACAGATAGGGTTCATCCCAGTAAAAGTGTTTTACTTGGGATAGAAAACGGTATTTGTCCTGTTTTGACCAATCGTTGGGTATCAGTCCCGTGGCATGATAGTTCACAATATCCCTGAACCATGGTTCATTGGATACGCTCAAGAGTTGTTCATCAGGGAACGAATCATTAATCGGCAGGGTCACAGGGGAAGAAGAGATGCGTGAAAGATGGTCAGCTACTATGTTTTCACATCCTTTCTTATCTTTGATAACAAGATCGAATTCTTGTAACAGAAGGATCCAACGTATTAGTCGACCTTTTGCATCTTTCTTCGCCAGAAGATGTTTTAAAGCGGAATGGTCAGTATACACAACTAAAGGAGAGCCAATTAAGTAAGGCCTGAATTTTTCTAATGCAAATACAACCGCTAAAAGTTCTTTCTCGGTGGTTATATAGTTAATTTGTGCATCGTTCAGGGTCTTACTTGCATAGTAGATTACGTGTGGCATCTTTTCGATGTGCTGTCCTAAGACTGCACTTACTGCAAAGTCGGATGCGTCACACATCAGCTCAAAGGGGTAGTCCCAGTTTGGTGATGATAAAACGGGGGCTGAAGTGAGTGAGTATTTAAGTGAGTCGAAAGCTGTCTCACAGTCCGAGTCAAAATGGAAGGTCGTATCCTTGGCCAGGAGAAGAGTTAAAGGTCTAGCAATTTTGCTAAAGTCCATAATGAATCTCCTATAAAAGCCCACATGGCCAAGGAAAGATCGAATATCTTTGACACTTTTGGGATGAGGGAGGTTTTGAATGACATCTATCTTAGCTCTGTCAACCTCAATGCCTTTCTGTGAAATGACATGTCCAAGTACAATTCCTTCTTGGACCATAAAATGGCATTTTTCCCAGTTCAAAGTCAAGTTCTTCTCTTTGCAACGAGTAAGAACAGCGTCAAGATTCGATAAGCAATCAGAAAAAGAGTATCCAAAAATCGAGAAATCGTCCATAAAGATCTCCAGAAAATTCTCTACCATATCAGAGAATATCCCCATCATACACCGCTGAAAGGTAGTGGGAGCATTGCATAACCCAAAGGGCATGCGACTGTAAGCAAAGGTACCAAAAGGACAAGTAAAAGTGGTTTTATCTTGATCCTTTTTGGCGATGGGGACCTAATTATAGCCTGAGTATCCGTCCATAAAACAATAATATTCTCGTCCCGCTAAGCGTTCCAGCATCTGATCAATGAATGGTAGAGGAAAGTGGTCTTTCCTCGTGGCAGCATTGAGTTTTCTATAATCAATACATACACGCCACCCAGTTTGGGTGCGTGTCTGAATCAACTCATTTGCCTCATTGGTTATAACAGTGATGCCGGATTTCTTAGGAACGACATGTATAGGACTCACCCATTGGCTATCGGAGATGGGGTATATAATCCCATTATCTAAGCATTTGACGATCTCTTTCATCACCGCTTCCTTCATGACAGGATTCAACCGTCTCTGTGGTTCTCGGGTTGGTCTGGCATCATCCATCACATGTATATGATCTTCAACTATCAAGGGACTAATCCCTTTGATGTCCGCCATGCTCCAACCAAACGCCTCTTTATTAGATCTTAATACCAATAAAAGTGCATTCTCTTGCTCTAATGCAAGAGAAGCGGAAATGATAACCGGTAAAGACTCATTCTCACCTAAATAAGTATATTTAAGATGAGAAGGTAAAATTTTTAGATCTAATTTAGGCGGAGAAATGATAGAAGGAGGGATCATCGAGTGATTTTTGGAATTACAAAGAAGCTCAGAGCCTGTGAAAGATACAGACTCGGGTGGAGTAAAGTCAGGGGTGCAGGACTCAAGTGTAGGAAAAGTGTCCTCACTAAGATCATGTGTGAGATCAAGCAGAGATGTGGTAATGTCGTCGAGATCTAGAAAACAAAGATCCTCAGCTCCACAACTATCGGGAGCGATCTCGTGGACAGAGCACATATCTAAAATATGAGCAGAGGGTTCTGATGGCTGACTTCCAACTTTGTAGATGTTTAGTTCAATGGTCATATTTCCAAATGATAAGTTCATTGAACCATTTCTACAGTTTATAACAGCGTTGGAAGTGGTAAGGAAAGGACGACCCAGAATCACCGGAATTTGGCCCCGGGGGTTTGCTACAGGATGTGTGTCGAGCACAATGAAGTCTACAGGGAAAACAAATTCCCTGACCTTTATCAACACATTCTCTAATTCACCCCTTGGTTTGGTGATTGAACGGTCTGCCATTTGGAGAGTGCAGTGAGCAGGTTTTAGCTCTCCAATCCCTAGTTGCTCATAGACAGAATATGGAAGTAGGTTAACACTTGCGCCAAGGTCTAAAAGAGCACGATTTATGTTTTTACCCCCAATAGAAATCGATATTGTAGGACATCCTGGGTCCTTTCGTTTCTTTGGTAGCTGGGGAATAAAAGCAGTGCTGATATTATTAGCCATAAAGACCTTCTTCGGCACTTGAGTCTTCCTCTTCCTAGTGCACAAGTCCTTAAGAATTTTCGCATAGGCGGGGACTTGTTGAATTGCATTTAGGAGAGGGATATTGATGTTAACCTGTTTGAACATTTCCATAATTTTCTCCATATGAGGACTCGTTCTGTTACCCCTTAACCGGTTCGGGTAAGGAGCTTTCGCAATAAGCACAGGGTCCATCATAGGAGAAGGAAGAGGGGGTAGACGAGGTCCCAAAAGAGGTGTGGGGACCGTCTGTGGAGAACTAGAAGAGCTATACTGAGGTGTCGAGCCTAGTGGAAAATGGAGAATAGGCTCGCGAGAAGATGGTGTGGTAGAAGAAGAAGGATCAGAAGGAGAAGTGTGTGTGTGTGGAAAGGTCTCAGCCGGGGTGTTGATTTGATTTTTAGTATCATCAATACCTTCCCCGACATGATTGTTCACCACTCTTCCCGATCTCAACGTTGTGATGGCATTTACATTGTAATGCCCAGGATTCTGTAGGGGTTGAGAGGGAAGTTTCCCTTTTTCTCTCGCACTCATTTCGGCTTTAAGTCGTGCGATTTCAGCTTCCATCGTTCTGATACTCTCAGCTTGGGACGCTGAGTTTTTCTTTATCTTACCGACGGAAGATCTAACCTCAGCCGAAACCTCTATGAAATTTGACAAAAGTGATTTCATGGTTTGAGTGAATTGAGAGAACTCGTCAGAACAGGTCATAGGATTAGACTGTGCAGGATTGTTGACCTGATTTTGGAAGTTTTGTGAATGATAGGGGTGCTGAGTGAGTTGAAGAGGTTGCTGTGGTGGTGGAGGAAGAGCCCTTTGAAAATTATTCGTGTTTGGAACCGTGTTTTGAGATTGGTTTTGGTTCCAAGCGAAATTCGGGCGATTCCTCCAACCCTGATTTTACGTGGAAGAATATGGATCGTTTCTAGGTCTTTGAAATGCGGCATTAGAATGCTCGTGACCTTGAAACGCAGAGTTTAATGGACATTCTTCCGTTAAATGAGATGGATCAGAACAGCACCCACAAACAGTTCTGGGGAGCGACACTGGGTTTAGGGAGGCTGCTGCAAATTTGTGTTCCATAGCGTCGAGCTTCTTTTGCATTGCTGCCATTTCAGCTCGAACACCTATGGACACATCTATTTGGTGTACGCCACCCCTATTCAATGGTTGGGTTCCACTCTCCCACTGTAGTGATTTTTCAGCAAACTCTTCTAAATACTTCCAAGCTTCCCCATCATCTTTGGTCATAAAAGTACCTTGACACATGTTTTCAAGGCTCTGTTTAGTGTTTGGGTTAATGCCCTCATAAATGATTCGGCACAATTCCCATCTCGGGATGCCGTGATGAGGACACTGAACCAATAGATCCTTGAAACGTTCAAAGCATTTTGAAAATGGTTCAGTAGGGAGCTGGGCAAATTGATTCAGTTCGCTGCGGATTCGAGCTGTCTTTTGTATTGGGTAAAATTTCTTAAGGAATGCAGCGACGAATTCTTCCCAATTTATAATAGAGTGTGCGGTAGTGTTATATAGCCACTTCTCGGCTATATCGCACAATGTAAATGGAAGAAGTCGTAGACGAATAGCATCCACTGAAAGTTGTGACGTACCCATCATTGCGCATACGTTTTCAAATTTGGTAATGAAAACGCAGGCGTCCTCAGTCTCGAGTCCGTGGAATTTGGGTAAAAGATTGATATACTGGGTCTTAATCTCAAAGTTATCCCCGTTGGCTGGTGGTGTGGATAAGCAGGTCGAAAGAGGACCTCGAATAGGGTAGCACCTCTCCTGGAGAGAGATGCGGGGTGGATTCTGCGCACCAACGGACGGCGACAGATTAGGGTTAAAGAAGTTCGATGGATTCGGATCCATCGGTGTGAGTGTGGTAGTGGGTAAAGAAAAGGTAAATGGAGAAATATCGACTTCGGAGTCGATAAAAGGTACGCGGACTAAACAGGCACTAGAATCCCGTGTCCAGCCTATCTTGTACTAAAAAGGGTTAGTACAAGTGGCAGCGTTGACTTATAATTAGGGGTAATGAATGAATGCGGTTTTTGCTTTGAAAAAGGGACGGATTTTTGAAAAAATGATGCGACAAAACAAATGCAACACACAAAAACCCTAGAATCTAGTGGTCACCTAGGTTCGGCTCTAGACCGCTCCTAACTGCCAAAAGACAAGTCGCGGGATAGAATCCTCCACTGCCTCTTTGTTCCCCTGTGGCCGGATAAGTGCCAGGTAAGTGGGAAGGTACTCCACTACGTAAGTAGTGAGCCTAATTAAAAACCACTAGCCTTAGACACACTCGCCTTAGACACCACAAGAAAACGCGGATAAGCAATGAATTACCCACGGCCTTCTTCTGTCCTAATTGAGCGCGACGGTCCTTAGAGTCATCTCTAGATATTTTTTAGTTAATATGGGTCAATGCGGATGCAAGTTTTGTGATTTTCGGGGCCTAGGAAGGGTAATGAAATCCCCACCTAATTTGGATTTGGCCGTGCCCCTTAATATCCGTATTTAGAATGCAAGCAATTAAGAAACAAAATCACGCACAAATTTAATTTTGCTTTTGTGGCGCTGCGATTATTTGCAAAGAATCCTGCAGAAAATTGTTAGTTGGAGCTAAAAAGAGGAGAGAGGAGAAGGTAAGAAATCACCTGAAGCAAAATTTGTACAGAGAACCCTCTACCAAGCCGCGGTTCCGCCGCAATAGGCTTCAAATGCCGTGCTTCCGCGGTCTCTTGATGAGATCACTGACCCAAAATTTTCCAGGGAGCTTCTGTAGACTCCCTCAACTCTCTGGTATTTTCCAAAAATTTTCTTCAATTGCCAAACAGCTCCAGATTTCCTTGCAATGAACTACAACAAATCGTTTAGGGTTTGGACGAATTTTGATCTCAAAATAACAATGGAATAAATCTTTCAATTCAAACTATAATATGAAACGAATTAGCGCGCGATCCCCGGCAACGGCGCCATTTGATTGTTATAAATTTTCCGATTGTGTGAATCAAATCAAATAGTCCCCGGCAACGGCGCCATTTGATTGTTCGTTAAAATTCTAGGATGTGTATAAAAGTATCGAATCAATTGTTTCCCGATAACGGTTTCATTTGATCGATAATAGTATTTTGTATTGGTATTTAGAAAATTGTATAAAGAAATCACAATCAAAGAATTATATTTGACCGCAATCAATTACGGTGTCAGTTGTAGATCGTAAGCGAGTGCGGATCGTCCACAGGGATTGTGCGATTCGTTTCAATATTCGATTTGTTTGAATTGAAAAGTTAATTGCGAAGAAAAGAAAGCAATGATTCAAGATTTATCAATTGTTTCAAGTGTCACTATTCTATTCAAGAATCAAGAAAAAGATAAACAATCAAGAATCGGGTTTCGATGATATTTCCAACCAAATGCCAAGAATCTAAATGAGGCTCGTAGGAATCGATCGGATCTATAGACGTGATGTAATCTTAAGATTTCGTGTTCTTGTCCTTCGAAGGATTGATACTAGATCTATGATCATCGACGAGAGTTAGGGCTTTCTTGATGAAACTAGGGTTTCATCGTTTAACCCTTGTTCTTTCGTAGATATCATTCACATTCTAGCCTCTAACAATTTCAAGAAACGATCGTAACTCCCCAATCTCGACCGATATCAATCAAGAAAGCATCGCAACGAATTGGGTCGTCGATTCTTGAACTTGGTAGGGTTTACAAAACTCGTAGGACTCAAGAATCGATTTAAGATATATTACATCATCATTCTATTGATCGTCTCGACTCCTCGACGAGCGGAGTATTACTCAAACATCATCACACAGAAAGCATTCAAGAATTGAAAAGATATCATGATGCAAGAATTTAAAGAAAACAAGATAAAAGAATATCACCTTTTATTTATATCAACAATTTGATTACAGTCGCTCAAGAACTACAAGAGGAAGAACTAAATTGTTGAATTGGCGTTGCTCGGCTCCGTGAGTCGCGGATCGGCTTGGGCCACTTGCTCTGTTGAAGATCGGCTCGGCTCATAAAAGGTTGCAAGGCTTCTTGCTTGATGGGTACTCGGGATCTTGGCTTTTGATTGGAATTAGGGTTAGGGTTTCACACAAGCCTTCTCACTAGACTTGTGGAAGAAGATGAAGAAAGAGAGTGAATGGATCAATCAATTTCAATGAATGATTCTTCTTCAATGCATTATATTTTTTACAAGTGAGCCTAGGGTCTTATTTATAGATCACCCAAACCCTAGGTCTAGGTTTGAAATTACAATTCCCTCCAAAAGTTTGTTGAGGCTTCTAGAAGGAGTTTGTTAGGCTTTAGCTTAGGGTTTAAGCTAGGATTAATTAAGCTTAGAAACCCTAGTTTGCTGATCTGGCAGAAACCTCTGGAGTCTTCTGGAACTTGAAGTACATGAGCTGAATGTGGGCCCTGAATGAAGAGTTATGGTGTAAAGATTTGGTGCTGACGTGGCAGATCCACCGCGGAACCGCGGCGCAAGCCGGCTTCGGCCGCGGTTCCGCGGCCATGTTGGCTCCTTGGGACTTGGGATCTTTGCAGTGGTCTTGGGATGATATTTGGGGCTTTATATGATATGTTGATTTGTATTTGTCCCTTTGGATTGATACCAGAATTGAAATCATTGAGTTGGCGTCATGTTTGATCGGTACTGTATAAATTGTGGCCTTTCTTCTGGATTTCCCTGCACAGATCTCAAAACAAGTGTTGCGCAATATAGAGATGATGCGATGTCATGAAATGCAGTCAATTTTCTTTATAGTGCCGGTTTTAGAGTCTAACACATGCAATCTGATATTTTGCGACAGTTTTGCTAATATGTGAAATATGAATGCCGAACACTTCTAAATGAATGCAGAAGATAGGGAAATTGCCGTGTTAAAAATACAATATTTTCGACTAATCAAGACCCATGAGCTGCACCTTTCTGTTTCTTTATGTCTTAGTCTGGCATGAAGTAGTTTATATACTCATTTCGGATGTTGTAGTTTATTCACTCGTTTTGGAGTCTCTAGTTTATGAACTCATTTTCGGATCTCGTAGTTTATTCACTCATTCCGGAGTCTCTAGTTTATGGACTCATTTCGGAGTTTGCAGTTTATTCACTCATTCCGGAGTCTCTAGTTTACGGACTAATTTCGGAGTTTGTAGTTTATTCACTCATTCCGGAGTCTCTAGTTTATGGACCCATTTCGGAGTTTGTTTAGTTTACCTTCCTTGGGCTTGTAGGTAAACCTGTCCTAACGTTACAGTAGACCCCAGCTCTTTACGACAGAGGTCCGTTAGGATCTGTGGTACTAGGGTTTTTTGTCCGTCGTACCGTCGTGTTGGCTGATGCATTCCCCGATATGCAAACTTTACGCTGCTGTTCGAGTAGCCCTGCGACTGTCATGTCTTTGATCCCTTCGGCGGCTGGATAAGACGTCTTCAAGTAATCTCCTTAGGTCATATTACCGTCGAAAGAGCAAGCGGTAGGAATTTTTCCATGCCGATTTTTACTTGAGGTTAGGCTTAGTTTAGGAGCCCCGATGAGTCATAACCACTCCGCGCTGGTGTGGGATGATCTCCGATAGCCTTTCAGGTTTTATTTGAGTTGCCGTCAAGACCCTGAAGCTAGGAATTTGGCCTTCACTTCCTTTGTCGACACTGCGTCTGCTGTAATGAGATGAATGTCGAGGTGATCTCTAAGATGTTTTGTGAACCGTCGAGACTTGGAACTAGAGACTTTGCCATGGCTTCGTTTTGTTTTGACCCTGGGATCTCTTGTTAACGTCGCGCCTGCATCCTGCTAGAGTGAGAAGAAACATCGTTGTTGACACTGCGTCTGATGTAACGAGATGAATGTCGAGGTGGTCTCTAGGTTGTTTGTGAACTGTCAAGACTTGGAACTAGGGACTTTGCTATGGCTCCGCTTTGTTTTGACCTTGGGGTCGTTTGTTGACGTCGCGTCTACATCCTGCTGGAGTGAGAAGAAACGCCGTTGTTGACACTGCGTCTGCCGTAACGAGATGAGTGTTGAGGTGGTCTCTAGGCTGTCTGTAAACTGTCAAGACTTAGAACTAGGGACTTTGCCATGGCTCTGCTTTGTTTTGACCCTGGGGTCGTTTGTTGACGTCGCGTCTGCATCCTGCTGGAGTGAGAAGGAACGCCGCTGTTGACACTGCGTCTGCCGTAACGAGATGAGTGTCGAGGTGGTCTCTAGGTTGTCTGTGAACCGTCAAGACTTGGAACTAGAGACTTTGCCATGGCTTCGCTTTGTTTTTGACCCTGGAGTCTTTGTTGACGTCGCATCTGCATCCTGTTGGAGTGAGAAGAAACACCATTGTTGACATTGCGTCTGCTGTAACGAGTTGAGTGTCGGGGTGGTCTCTAGGAAGTCTGTAAACCGTCGAGACTTGGAACTAGGGACTTTGCCATGGCTCCGTTCTGTTTTTGACCCTGAGGTTATTGTTGACGTCGCGTCTGCATCCTGCTGGAATGAGAAGGAACGCCGCTGTTGACACTGCGTCTGCTGTAACGAGATGAGTGTCGAGATGGTTTCTAGGTTGTCTGTGAACCGTCAAGACTTGGAACTAGGACTTTGCCATGGCTCCGTTCTGTTTTGACCCTACAGTCGTTTGTTGACGCCGCGTCTGCATCCTACTGGAGTGAGAAGGAACGCCGCTGTTGACACTGCGTCTGCTGTAACGAGACGAATGTCGAGGTGGTCTCTAAGTTATTTATGAACCGTCGAGACTTGGCTTTCCCTTTGACGGAGCCAGGTGGGAAAATGTGGTTCCTTTTTTGTTCGTGCCTATGGTTTGTATACAGGGGTCGATGTGCACTTACCTGCAGGGCAAAAGTTTCATTTTTTTGTTTCCGCGATGCTCCATTATTTCGGCTTTTTATATCGCGAAAGTCGTGATTGCCCAATCATTTCGGCTTTTTATCGCGGTGCCCAATTGTTCGCCGCCGAAAAGATGCAACCGGGACGTTGGGACGGCCAGCCTGAATTTTGGGGGGCAGACGCTATTTGCATTTATCCATCCACCTCTCTGAAGATGCCAAGTTGATTTATGGTACCATGTATCGAAGGTTTAGACAGATGCGGTCATTGTAGCAGACTTCGTCAGATTCCCCCTCGTGTACGAGGGGTTTTTGATTATGGGGACGCTCTTCCTTGCAGGCGCAAGCCCCTGCAGTTAATTACACTACAACATCGCGGTAACCACTTTCTCCTTCTCCAGATGGTCACTTCGTGTCGTGTGTGTTTGTTTTATTTTTGGTTGCCCATGGATTGTATACGGAGACTAATTTATGTTGTCATCCGAAGGGCGTGGATTAGTCCAAATCCATATTTTCTTAAATTTGGGTTTAGGTTGGGTTTAAGGATCGTTAATCTCATTTGAGATTAAGATCAATTTAAACGTTTGTTGAGGATACGTTACTCTAATTTTAGACTAAGATCTACTCAACAGGATCATTTAGATCCAACAAGAAAGCATTTGGGCTCTATTGTTTTAGTTTAGGGACATTGCGGTCCATAAGTTTAAGGACATCATAGTCCGTAGAGTTTAAGGACATCATAGTCCATAGTTTAAAGACGTCATAGTCTATGGTGGTTTAGTTTAAAGACGTTGCGGTCCATTGGGTTTAAGGACATCATAGTCCATGAGTTTAAGGACCTCATAGTCCATAGAGTATAGTTTAGGGACGTTGCGGTCCGTAGTTAGTTTAAGGACATTACGGTCCGTTGTTAGTTTTAGGACATTGTGATCCATTGTTTCTCTGGTTGTCGGGACCCGCCACCTCTCTGAAGACGTTGAAGAATTACAACGACGTATATCAGAGGTATGAAGAGATGTACCTTTGAACCAATGTTGGTTCGGAGATCTGTAGTCAAGTTTAGGACTAAGATCAGTCAAAAATATTTATGAGCATATGGGCTCAATTGATCTGAATTAGGGGTTTGTGGCCAACTTGGGCTCGGCCCACTCAGTCAAAATGTTGAACATTTGTTTGGGCTCAACCCTTTTTATTTAACAATACTGAGCATTGGTTTGGATTCTGACAACCTCTTTTTTTGTCTTTTATTGAGTGTTGAGCAATAATTATGGCTCTGGGGCTTTATTTAAAGAACAATTTATGTTCTCTCAGCGCACACGTGAGGGACACGTGGCGCGCTTGGCGTTGAGCGCCAGACTTAGAGCGCTAAGGCGCTTCCTGTGAGATAGCGCATACGTGAGGAGCACGTGGCGCTGAGCGCCAGTCAATGAGTGCAGAGCGCTTCTTTATAAAATAGTGCTTGGAGTATTGGGCGCTTCTTTTAAAATAGCGCTTAGAGCGCTGGGCGCTGAGCGCCAGACTTAGAGCACTGAGACGCTTCTTTAAATTGGAGCGCTAAGGCTCTGCGGCACTGTGCGCCAGAGTTGGAGCACTAAGGCGCTTCTTTAAATTGGAGCGCTAGGAGCACTGCGGCGCTGTGCGCCAGTTTAGGAGCGCTAAGGCGCTTCTTTTTAGTTGGAGCGCTAAGGCTCTTTTTAGGCAGTTTTGATCAGTTCTACGCTCTGAGAATTAAATTCTCATTTATAAGAGACTTTGTCTCATGGATCTAAGAACTAAGTTCTTATTTCAATAGGAGATGTTACAATCTTTTATGTTTTTTATGAAAGACTTTGTCTTTATAGATCTGTGATCTGAGGAGAATTAAGTTCTTCCCCCCTTTTTATGGTGAGATGCTATGATCTCTTTTTTGTGAAAGACCTCTGTTTTATATATCTATGATCTAAAAAAGAACTAGGTTCTTCTTCTTTGATGAGATGCTTTGATCTCTCTGTTTTATTTACCTTGGAGAAATTCTTCTTCCGAGAGCTTGCTCTTCTCTTTGAAATTTCTCAAAGTTTGTGGGGGGGGGGGTTCCTCTCTCTGCAAGACTTGAAGTCTTGGGGCCTTTATATAGTGGAGGCTGATCAGTTAAGGCAATCTTTTTCTGATTGATTTGGGGATATTTTCTCACCATTGGATATTTGATCCTAGGGCTTCTGTTTTATAAAAGACATCTTTCTTATTATTAACAAGATTGGGAAATTATTTTCCTATACAGAGATTACTCTATATCTTGGTAATTTTTAATCATCATTGAATCTTTGATCCAACGGTGCTCTGATTTACAGAGCACAATCTTTCCTTTTTAGAAAGATTCTATGGAGTATTCCCTTAAAAGAATTTTATTTTAGTAATTTGATGATTTATCATCTTCGTTGGATTTTTGATCCAACGGTGGAAACCATTTAGTTCTAGCGCTTGGCGCTCTTGTGCCTTGCACGTGAGCGCTGCTTCAGAGTCTTTGACTTTCAGCGCTGGCGCACTTGGCGCTGGCTCTCTCGGCGCTGGCGCTCTCATGCTTTGCACGTGGATGCTGCCTCAGAGTCTTTGACTCTTAGCACTGGCGCACTTGGTGCCAACGCTCTCGCGCTTTGCACGTGAGCGCTGCCTCAGAGTCTTTGACTCTCAGCGCTGACGCTCTTGGCGCTAGCGCTTTTATGAAGCGCTGTTTTATTTTAAATTTCAAAATTTGAACATAGCTTTGCTCTGATTGGGGGAAACAAATGCCCCCCAACGTTGCGCTCACGTGGTTATACGTGAGTGCAACGGTGGCAGCCTTTCCCCCGTTGGATTGTTCTTAGAAGTCGGATCGACTTCCCCTGCCTATAACTAGGACCTTTGGTCCTTTGAGATGACTGCTTGTTTATCTTTTAGTTTTGTTTTTGTTTCTTGAGAATTTAATTCTCTTTCAGAGCCCAACTCTCTGCCTTAAGAAATTTCTTAGAGTCAAAACTCTGCCCAAATTCGGTAAGAATTGACCTTATTAACAGAGCTTTGCTCTTCTCAAATCACAGATCTTAAAAATATATTTTAGGGTTTTTCCCATCAACAGAACCTTGCTCTTCTTTAGATCATAGATCTTCAAGATAATAATCTTTTTAGGTTGATTTAAGCCATGACTTGGAGTACTGTTCATCTTCCATGAAGAACTCTTAGAGTTTGTTCACAGATATTGAAGATCTTGGAGTTTTTACTCTGTAAAACTTTGCTTTTTTAGGTTTTTGACGGATGATTCCATCGTCTTTCACAGAGCATAGATCTTAAAATTTTTAAGGAATTTAATTCTTCTCATGATTAGAGTTGACAAATGTTACTCTATTGCAGAGCGCTGCTCTTAAGAGAGTTTTACTCCTTGGCCCGAGGAGCTCTCATTAAATGAGAATCCTTTTAGGATTCCCTCCTTAATTGCATAAATTTGAATTTGTTGGGTGTCTTAATCAGCACTTCTTTTCTTCATGCGGATATCAAGAGTTGTTTAAATCCCTGTGTCTTGATCAGTCTGTCCATTAAACTCTCACTGATTTTCATTTTCAGGCGTTATGGCCGCTCATCTGTACTGTCTTGATGAAATCATTTCTTATGAGGACATTCACGCACAAGGCCGTTGTCAAAACCAGGAGTTCACAAACGCCCAATACGCTGAAATTATGAATCGTTTCAATGCACACAATGGTCGACTACTTCCTCGTCACTCCGCTCTCTTGAAGATTATAGTGAGAGCAATTTAGGCAGCTCTTCCTGGATTTTATGAAGCCATGCCACTTAGTGCACTGGATGACGCTGAGGATAAGGTGCACTCGGTGTATCTGACGGGCCTAATCTCGAAAAAGCGGTGAGATAATCGCATTGATATTTTGCATCAAACTTTCCAACAGACGATGATAATCGCTGCTTATCAGAGGGTGGAGAACATCAGCAAAGATCCTGACGCTTGCGATCGTGAGAAGATGCACACGAGAATGGTCAGAGAGGCCAGAAACATTTTAGACGGCCTCACTTTCGAATTTCTTAATCCGTGTCCTGGATTCAATGTTTTGCCATTGTAAACATTTTAATGATGCTTTTGTTTACTGTTTTCATCAATGTAAGAACTTTCTGAGGTATGAATAACAAATTTTTCCTTTCCATGCGTTTATTTTATCCTTTTCGCACATACATGAGTGGGTACACTTCGGACGCTCAATTGGATATAAATTAAATGTTCTCCTTATTGCCTTGCATAATATGTGATTGACGTCTGTGGGTTATGCCTTTTTGTTTTGACTTGACGCAAAGCTGTTTACGTACTCTTGAGCAGCACCTCGATTTCGATGGCATGTAATTTTGGCAAGTGTGGCTTGTAGATAATAAGTAACAGTTTGTCTTGAACTCTTTGTAGGGTAGCGTTGGCTTAGGAGACAGAGTTAGGATCTGCCATCTAAGACTTTTCAACTTTATGAGCCATGAGGGTCTCATAAAGATTTTTCTCCCTACGAGTCGAGAGGATCTCGTAGGTGCATTTTCTCCTTAGGAGTCATGAGGATTCCTAAGTATGCTTTCTCTTGAGAGTCGTAAGGATCTCGCAAGAGAATTTTCTCCCTTACAAGTCGAGAGGACTCGTAAGTGATTGGTGAGTTGACTTATCTCCGAGTCGAAGCATTGCTTTACAACAGGGAGATCATAGGTTGACATGTATCCGTATCGAAGCGTTTCTTGACAACAAGGAGGTCAGGGTTGACATGTATCCGTGTCGAAGCGTTGTTTGACGACAGGGAGGTCAGAGGTTGACATGTATCCGTGTCGAAACGTTGCTTGACGACAGGGAGGTTAGGGTTAACATGTATCAGTGTCGAAGCGTTGCTTTACGACAAGGAGGTCAGGAGTTAACATGTATCTGAGTCGAAGCGTTGCTTTACGACAAAGAGGTCAGGAGTTAACATGTATCCAAGTCGAAGCGTTGCTTTATGACAAGGAGGTCAGGAGTTGACATGTATTCGAGTCGAAGCGTTGCTTTACGACAAGGAGGTCAGGAGTTGACATGTATCCGAGTCGAAGCGTTGCTTTACAACAAGGAGGTCAGGAGTTGACATGTATCCGTGTCGAAGCGTTGCTTTACGACATGGAGGTCAGGAGTTGACATGTATCCGTGTCGAAGCGTTGCTTTACGACATGGAGGTCAGGGTTGACATGTATCCGTGTCGAAGAGTTTCTTGACGACAAGGAGGTCAAGGGTTGACATGTATCTGTGTCGAAGCGTTGCTTTACGACATGGAGGTCAGGAGTTGACATGTATCCGTGTCGAAGCGTTGCTTGACGACAAAGAGGTCAAGGGTTGACATGTATCCGTATCAAAGCGTTGCTTGACGACAGGGAGGTCAGGGGTTGACATGTATCCGTGTCGAAGCGTTTCTTGACTATAGGGAGGTCAGAAGTTGACATGTATCCGTGTCGAAGCGTTGCTTGATGACAGGGAGGTCAGGGGTTGACATGTATCCGAGTCGAAGCGTTGCTTAACGACAGGGAGGTCAGGGGTTGACATGTATCCGTGTCGAAGCGTTGCTTTACGACAGGGAGGTCAGGGGTTGACATGTATCCATGTCGAAGCGTTGCTTGACGACAAAGAGGTCAGGGGTTGACACGTATCCGTGTCGAAGCGTTGCTTGACGACAGGGAGGTCAGGGGTTGACTCTAAGTTGTCTGTGTACCGTAGAGTCTTGGAACTGGGGACTTTGTCATGGTTCCTCTTGGTGATGTTGCGTCCGTGCCCTACTGGCATGAGGGGGAATGCCGCTGTTGTTCTCTAGGCTGTAGAGGTGGCAGTCGAGATTTGAAACTAGGGACTTTGCCATGGCTCCGCTTCGCTGCGACCTTAAGATCGGTTGTTGATGTCACATCTGCATCCGGTTGGAGTGAGAAGGAACGCCGTGTTGGTCTTCTGGTATGCAGATATCGTCGTTGAAACCCGACTCTCCCTTTGGTAGAGTCTGGTGGGGAAATGCAGTTCCCTTTTTCGTTTATGCCCATGGATTGTATACAGAGGGCAGTGTGGACTCGCTTGTAGGGCAAAAGTTTCATTTTTTTATTTCTTTCCGCGACGCTCTATCATTTCAGCTTTTTATATCGCGAAAGTCGCGACTGCCCAATCATTTCGGCTATTTTTCGCAGTGCCCAATCATTTCGGTTATTTTTCTTTTTACTCACTGCTTTTTATTACGAGTTGCCCAATCATTTCGGCTATTTTTGTATGCATATATTTTATTTGCTGATTTTGTTGCAAGTTGCCCTATCATTTCGGCTATTTCATATGCATTTCTTTTACTTGCTGATTTTGTTGCAAGTTTGGAACTCGGAACCTGATGCCAATCTTAGCATCAGCATCGCTGCGACTGGAATATTACCAGGAGCGAATCATCATTTGCCGTGAAAGGACTTGGAATTTTATACCGATTTAGGCATCAGCATCGCTACCACTGGGACATTGCCAGGAGAGAATCATCATTTTCCTTTGTCGATTCGAACAAAGGTGGCTTAGAAAACAGGGTTAGGATCCTGTCGACTAAGGCTTTTGACTTCATAGTCGTAAGGGTCCTATAAAGGTGTTTCTCCCTACGAGTCGTGAGGATCTCATAGGTGTATGTTCTCCTTAGAAGTCATGGGGACTTGTTCTCTTGTAAGTCGTAAGGATCTTACAAGAGTGTTTTCTTCTTATAAGTCGAGAGGACTTATAGGGGTCATTCACCAAATAAAGGGATTTCATGCCATCGGCGGAACTTGGTGAGGGAGACATTTATTTGTGCCCGTGGATTGTATACAAGGGTCAATATTGAACCGTTTGTAAGGCAGACTGGGGATTGTGATGATGGCTTAAGAACAAGTTTAGATCCATGTAGTTTAAGGCTTTTGAATCCTATGAGCCGTGAGGGTCTCATAGGGGAATTCTCCTTACGAGTTGCGAGGATCTCGTAAGTGTAACTTCTCCTTAGGAATCGTAAGGATCCCTAAGTGTGTTGCTCCCTTGTGAGTCGTAAGGATCTCACGCAGGTTTTTTCTCCTTACAAGGTCGAGAGGACCTTGCAAGTTTCTTTTAACGAGATTGCGCCCTTTCGGGTTTTCACAAACTCGCGGGTAGCCCTGCTGTTTTTACTTACGGAGCCCTTTCGGGTTTTCATCCGTGCCTATCTTTCTTATAGACATACCTTTTTTTTTGCACGTCAGCCTTAGGATGCTGCGGTTTGTAGCAAGGACGTTATGGTCCGTAGTTAGTTTTAGGACATTTCGGTCCGTTATTAGTTTTAAGACATCTCGGTCTGTTGTTAGTTTTAGGACATCTCTGTCCGTAGTTAGCTTAGGGACGTCTCGGTCCGTAGCCTTGGAGGCGGGTTTTCGCTGGGCACTACTTATAGAATTTGGACTTAGGAAGATAGCGAGCAAACATAGGCGTCGTCATCTATCGTTGACCTAGGCCGTGACTCCTTAGGCGTAGTATTTTTTTAGAAACCGGCCATTTATTGGCCGGAAGGGTCTTTCGCCATGCATATCCACGAGTAGATAGGCCCCACCTTAATAAACTTTGTCTATGACGTACGGGCCTTCATAGTTCGGCTTGAATTTCCCCCGTTTGGCATGATTGAAGATCATAGGTCTCTTGACAATTAGCACAAGTTCGTCTTGGCGGAATGTTCTCGGCCTAGTCAACCTTTCGTACGAGCGCGTCATCTTTGCTTTGTAAGCCTCCAAGTTTTGCTGCACCATGAGCCGGGTTTCTTCAAGGGCGTCGAGCTCCTCAAGCCGAAGATGAGCATTATCTTCGTCTGTTAGCTCGTAATGAACCGCTACTCGTAGGAAGGGTAGCTCTATCTTGAAGGGGAGTACTGATTCTGTGCCGAATACCAACGCATATGGCATTGTGTTGGTGGCCATTTTGAACATGGTCTGATACGCCCAGAGAGCTTCATGCAGTCTCTCGTGCCAGTCCTTCTTATTTTTGGACACCGTCTTCTTTATAAACTTCGTCAAGGTTTTGTTGAAAGCCTCAGCCAGACCGTTAGCTCGAGAATTGTAGACCGAAGAGTATCTCCAGTTTATATTATGCTACTGTGCGAAATGGCTGATTTTATGGTTTCTGTAGGCCGACCCGTTATCGGAAATAATCCGTCGCGGAATGCCGAACCGATAGATGACGTGTGTCTTGAAGAAATGGAGGATATTCTCCGTCTTCACTTCTCTTAGCGGTATCGCTTCTGCCCACTTAGAGAAGTATTCATTTGTCGCCAATATGAACCGACGTCCTTTGGATGACGCCGGCTCGATAGGCCCAATTATGCCGGTTCCTCATATTTCGAACGGCCAGCTAGCTACTGTTGGGTGTAGCGGTTTTGGATGCTGGTGGATGAAGTCTCTATGAATTTGGCACGAATGGCATTGCCTCGCGTATTTGAGGCAGTCCTGAATCATCGTTGGCCAATAGTAGCCCATCCTTTTGATCTTCAGCTTCATCTTTGGCCCGGCTTGATGAGAACCGCAGAGTCCGTCGTGAGTTTCTTGGACGACTCTCCTTGCTTCTTCCGATCCCAAGCATCTTAGCCACAGAGAGTCGAACGATCTCTTATATAGAGTATCATTAAAGAAGGCAAAAGACAGAGCTCGTTTAATGAGCTGATGTCTTGAGGTTGCATCTTCAGGTGTTCGACGGGATTTGAAGTAGTCCATAAAGACTTCTCTCCAATTCTTAACCTTCTCCTGGTCTTTTATTTGTAGGGCCATTTGTTTGGTCGCTCCCTTTTCTTCGGACTACTCCGGAAGTATTTCTGCTGGCGTAAGAACCCGAAGGCTTTGCACAACGATCCTCACGTCATCGAGGTTTTCGTCAGCCAGTTTTTTAGCGAGTTCCGCTTTGCTATTTTCCGCACGCGGTATGCTTTCCAGGGCATAGGAAGGGATCTGAGTTAGCAATTGCTGCACTCTCTCACCGTACTTCACCAACTCTGGTTTGCACGTTTGATAGTCACCGTTCACTTGACTAACAACCAGCTGGGAGTGTCCATATATGAGGAGGTTTTCGATTCCCATGTCGACAGCGATCTTAAGACCTGCTATCAAAACTTTATATTCTGCTTCATTTTTTGTTCTCGGCTCTCTTAAAGAAAAGGCAAAGCGCATTATCCCTCCTTGTGGAGTCACGAAGATGAGGCCTATCCCAGATTTGATTATGGGGGAGCTGTGCTTTCATTTCTTCATGGAGGATGCCCCATCGAAGTAGAGTTCCCATTAGGTATTACACCTTCCTCTCTCCCTGTCGATCGGGTCAAACGCGTGCTCGTTTGGCAATTTTCAATTTAGGGGTGAATCGGCAGGCATCGGATGCTCAGCGAGGAAGTCGGTGATGGCCTGGCCTTTCACTGCCTTGAGAGGTCGGTATGTTATCGAGAATTCCATCAAGAGTAAGGCCTTTTTAGCGAGTCATCCCGTTAGTATGGCTCTTGACATCAAATATTTGATAGGATCCACTTTTGATATGAGGTGGACCTCATGCGCCAAAGCATAATGCCGAAGCTTCGTTACCACGAAGATTAACGCCAGGCAGTGTTTTTCGATGGGGGAGTAGTTGTTTTATGCCCCCAGGAGAACTCGACTCAAATAGTAGAGGGCTCTCTCCTTTCCTTGGTCATTTTCCTGTGCCCATAGTGCGCCTAAGGAACCTTCAAGGGCGGTTGTATACAGGATGAGAGGCTTTCTCTTGACTGGAGCAGTCAGCACCGGAGGATTCTGCAGGTATTGCTTGATTTCATCCAGTGTGCTTTGGTATTTATGATCCCAGACGAACGGGGTCCCCTTCTTCATTAGATGACTGTAGGGGCGGCATTTGCCGGAGAGGTTAGCTATGAATCATCGAATATACGCGATCTTTCCTTGGAGAGACCGTTGTTTCTTGAGAGTTCTCGGCGGAAGCATCTTCATGATCGCCTTGATCTTTGACGAGTCTATCTCGATGCCCCGGTGTCGTACGATGAATCCTAGGAATTTACCTGAGGAGACTCCGAACGCGCATTTAAGAGGGTTCATCTTCAATTTGTATTTCTGAAGGTGTTGAAACACGATCTTTAGATGCTCCCAATGTTCCTCGTACGATTTTCTTTCAACCATGAGCTCGTCGATATAGCATTCGACGATTTCATGTATGAGGTCATCGAAAATCTTCGTCATGGCCCTCTGATAGGTGGCACCTGCGTTCTTCAGAACGAAAGGCATCACTTTGTAGCAGAATATGCCCAGAGGAGTCCGGAAAGCGGTATGCTTCCGGTCCTCGGGATGCATCTTTATTTGATTGTACCCTGATGATCCGTCCATGAAGGAGAAGACTTCGTGAGTAGACGTGTTGTCTATCATCAGCTCAGTAATCGGTACGGGAAAATCTTCTTTCGGACAGGCTTTGTTAAGGTCTCGAAAGTCCATGCAGATGTGCACCGTCCCATTTTTCTTCATTACTGGGATAATGTCGGCAATCCAGTCGGGATACTGAACTTCTTGGATGAAGCCGGAGTCGATTAGCTTCTTGACCTCGGCGTTGATGCTCATTTCAAGTTCGAGCCGCATTCTTTTCGGCGCTTGTTTTACTGTCTTGATATCCGGAGATATCACCAATTTGTGGACGGCTATTTCTGGATCTAATCCCGGCATCTCGGAATAGTTCCATGCGAAGCAATCTTTATACTGCATGAGCACGTCCTTTAGTGTAGCCACCTGTTCTTTAGATAGCAGCTAACTAACGAACGTCGGTCGCGGGTCGTTTGCCGTCCCCAAGTCGATTTTCCTTAGGTTATCCGCCGTGGTATGTATCCCATCCTCCAGCTCTTTTGGCGCTGGTGGAAATTCTGAGATCAACTCATCTTCATCCCTGTTTTCGAAGCACCAGGAGAGGTCATCGACATTACCCTTCTCTCCTTCTTCCGACATCGTTATCACATGACAGGTGCGAGATCGTTTCCAAGACTGACGTTGATCCGGTTCTACTCTCGCTGTATACGTGGCTTTCTGTACATGCTTCTGTGGTGGGGTTACCCTCCAACTGCTGGATAGAGCGAACCTGCCTTGTTGATACTGGTCTTCTACCCAGTGTTTGAATGTGAAGCAATTTTCAAGAAGGTGTCCTATCACTCGGTGATAGGAGCAATAATCCGGATGATGAACCTCGTTTGCTTGGTCGGGGTGTTTGGATTCCGGGAGCATGATCATTTGATGTTTCATGACAAGCTTAAATATCTTCCTTGTCTTGGAGAAAAGAATATGCTCGACCCATCTTCTTTATGAGAGACGGATCTCGGCTGCTCCATTCTCAATCACGTGGCTTCTTGGACCCGCTTTGCCGCTGTCGAACGCTTTTTCCGTTCTTCAATTTGTTTTTGCCTCTGTGTCGGGTCTTTTGTATGACGGGTAGGAGACGAAGGGCATCTCATTCTCCGTAGACTGCTGAAGGAGGTGCTGCGTCTTGGCTTTCTCGTAAATGGCCATTTCACGGTTGTGGTCATCCCGGACCCTTTGACCCGCTTCGCTTTTTAGGTTGTTCAACTGTTCTTCAAATGACGGACTTGGCATTTTTACGGCCGGCTCTCGTTTTGGTTCAATTGCGGCGTCTTCTAACAGAGCGTCTCCTTCTTCATCGAAGTCATGAATAACGTAGCAGCCATAGAATCGTTCCCGTTTCTTGGATTGAACATACCCAAGCCCGATCGTTTCCATTCTCCCGTTGGGCAATTTTCGCTGAGTTCCGGGGACGTTCCGGATCCTGTTATAGAACTGAGCTTGTCGAGCAGTCTGTTTGAAGGGTACGCCTTGGCGCCTCAACAGCCTTTTTAATCCTTCTGAGTAGTATCTGGGCAGACGGATGGGCTGGAGTCTGTCAAGTGTACAATCGGCACCATGCCAGATTTCTTTCTCCACTTTGGTTTCCGTGGATCGATAGAAGAGGATCGCCTTTTCATCTTTTCGCTTGGGAGGGACGTAGAACGTCTATAGTTCCTGCACACTATAGGTATCAAGTGCGTCAGGCTCTTTGTAGTACTGCCGTGGAACCATAGCGATTTGCAAGCTTTGATCTTCTCCAGTGAGGGTCTGTATCGATGGCCGGACCGAGAACACTGCGTTAACTTCGTCTTCAGAGTCGCTACCAAAGACGAGAATAGGGGTAGATGGTCCCGGCTTGCTGCATTAGGGTGGCCCTGAATAAACTATCTCTTCTTCCTCTTCGGTATCGCTCCCAAAGACCGGAATAGTGGCGATAGCTTTCTGCTTATTCTCTGGCTTACGGCATCTTTCCGTGTCTTCAAAGTCTGGCAGGAAATACTTTGCATTCTCGTACTTTTGGACTTCATTTATGGAAAATGGGTTCGGTTCCCCTGTCACGGTATACTCAAGACCATCTTTGAAGTACTACATACACTGATACTGTGTAGAAGGGATGATGTTGTACTCGTGTAACCAAGGCCTGCCGAGAAAAGCGTTGTAGCAAGTCTTGGCGTCAATGACGTAAAACATGATGTCAGTGACGAGCAACTTAAAGCGTAATGTCAGTATCACAGACCCAAGCGTCTGTGATGACTGGGAGTCGAATCCAGTGAGGGTCTGTATCGATGGCCGGACCGAGAACACTGCGTTAACTTCGTCTTCAGAGTCGCTACCAAAGACGAGAATAGGGGTAGATGGTCCCCGCTTGCTGCATTAGGGTGGCCCTGAATAAACTATCTCTTCTTCCTCTTCGGTATCGCTCCCAAAGACCGGAATAGTGGCGATAGCTTTCTGCTTATTCTCTGGCTTACGGCATCTTTCCGTGTCTTCAAAGTCTGGCAGGAAATACTTTGCATTCTCGTACTTTTGGACTTCATTTATGGAAAATGGGTTCGGTTCCCCTGTCACGGTATACTCAAGACCATCTTTGAAGTACTACATACACTGATACTGTGTAGAAGGGATGATGTTGTACTCGTGTAACCAAGGCCTGCCGAGAAAAGCGTTGTAGCAAGTCTTGGCGTCAATGACGTAAAACATGATGTCAGTGACGAGCAACTTAAAGCGTAATGTCAGTATCACAGACCCAAGCGTCTGTGATGACTGGGAGTCGAATCCGGAGATAGTGATTTTATCCCGAGCGAGGTGTTGAACGCTTATGTAGATTTCTTTTAGCACCTTCACATTTAGGAGGTTGACAGAGGACTCGTTGTCAACTAAGATCTTCCCTATCTTGATGTCATGGTAGTATCCGGTGACATATAAGGGACGGTTGTGCTCACATGTTCCGAGGAAGAGATCTTCATCGCCGAAAGTGATATCAGCCATGTGCACTTCTTCCAGCTCGTCCTTCATCTTTTCTTCTGCAAGGAAAGCTTGGAACTGCTCGGGCTCTTGTAGTACCTTGATCAAAGAATCTCTTGCCTCTTTAGATAGCAGAAGGGCATCGAGAATGCTTAGCTGCGAGGGTATTTTCTTCAGGTATGCCAGAACGTTGTAATCCACCTTGTTTTTCTTAGGCGGGTCCTTGGCTGCCAGCTCTTCGACGACTCGGTCATTGAAGGCAATATCTTCAGGGACTTTTCCTTTGCCCTTATCTTTTTGTTCAATCCCTTGTTTGTGGGTCCGATATTCTTTTCGGGTAACGTGCGATTGCGCAGCTGAATGTTCTCGCAGGTCTTCATCTCTTCTGCTTCGGAGATGGATTCCTTGAAGAGAGGGCCGAGGGCTATTTCTTCATCAGAATCGCTCCCGAAGGTGAGAACTTGCGATTCCCTAGAATCAACCATATGACAGTTACTAGCGGTTCTTTTATGCTCATTGGTCGCGCTTCTTTGTTCCCGACGAGTTTGGCGCTTCATCCGCTTGAAATGCTGTCGATGAGCAACGTATCCCTGCCACCAATTCTTAAAGGCCATGCATTCCTCGATAGGGTGTGTGATCCTCCGATGGTATAAGCACTAGTTTGGATGTGTATCTAGTTTGTCGGGGAACGTATTTTCTGAAGTGTCTTCTTTGAAAGGTGGCAACTTCATTCCCATCGACAGGGCTTTAGCAAACCGCTTTCTTGTCTTAAACCTGCTTTTGCTGGCGGCAAAAGTGTTTCCATCCGGTTAGGGTACTCTATGGCTTCTCAATACCGGAGCTTCTTTAACGTGACGCCGACGCTTGGCCCTTTCATATATGGTCGTCTCACGCTCTCGGTCAGATTTTCTTTTCTGAAGGGCTTCGCTCAGCAGTCTGTCAATCAATTCGTCCGATGGCTCTAGGGATTTTGATTCCGGTTCTGGATCTGCCCCCAGTTTCATTGCATCAGGAGCTTCTTTGTCATTTATTGATGAGTGAGAGATCATGTGGCAGCTTTCCACGTAATCCTCGAGCCCTTCTGAAGAATCGTCTCCTTCATCAGCGTTATCGGCTTCATTTTCAAGAACATGCATAAAGAATTCATCCAACATGATTGGGTCCATGCCTTCTGGTTATATTCTTCCAGCGCATCGATGTATTTCTGCAGACCTTTACGGCTGTTTTCGGGTCGGACGGGCTTCTTGGCCTTCTTCTTTTTCTTTAAAGACTTTGGAGGCTTGGCCCGAATGTTTTGTCCACCTTCACCAACTTTCAGCGCTGGGCGCTGTTCCCCTCCGAACGGCGGCCAAGACATGGACGTCTTTCCTGTGATTCGGGGCAGATGCTATTTGGTTTTATCCGTCCACCTCTCCGAAGATGCCAAGTTGATTTATGGCACCGTGTATCGGACGTTTAGACGGATGTGGCCGATGTAGCAGACTTCGTCAGATTCCCCCTCGCTTGAGGGGTTTTTGATTGTGGGAACGCTCTTCCCTGCAGGCGCAAGCCCCTGCAGTTAATTACACTACCGCATCGCGGTAACAACTTTCTCTTTCTCCAGAATTTCACTTCGTGTCGTGTGTGTTTGTTTTGTTTGTGGATGCCCGTGGATTGTATACGGAGACTAAGTTATGCCGTCGCCCGTAGGACGTGGATTAGTCCAAATCCGTATTTACTTAGATTTAGGTTTGGTGTTTTAGTTTAAGGATACGTTAGCCCTATTTAAGGCTAAGATCAACTTAAACTTTTGTTAAGGATACGTTAGCCTAATTTCCAGACTAAAATCAACTTAACGGGATCGTTTGGATCCGATAAGAGAGCAATTGGCTCTATTGTTTAGTTTAATGACGTTGCGGTCGATTTCCAGTTTAGGGACATGGTGGTCCACCATTCCCATTTCGGGACGAACATTAGTTTAAGGACATTTCGGTCCACGAGTTTAAGGACCCCGCAGTCCGTATCGATGTGTGGTTGTTGGGACCCGTCACCTCTCTGACGTCGTTGAAGGATTACAATGATAGGGGTCAGAGGAGTTCGGAGATGTACCCTCGAACCGGCTGTAATATGATTTATGAGAGCAGCCGTGCTCAGTCAATTTAATTTGAGGACTTACGGCCATGGTTGGGCTAAGTCCAGTTGGGAACATTCAATGTTTTTTAATTTATTTTTGGCCTATTAGGCCTGTGCTAGGGCTTTGCCCATGTTTGATAATATACTGCATTTTATTCTGGCCTGCTAGGCCTTTTAATTTGGGCTCAGTCCCTTTATAAATGATGCAGAGCATCTTTTATTTTGTATGGGCTCTGCCCATTTATAAATGAGGCAGAACATCAATTCTGTCTGGGCTCTGCATTTTATTTTGTTTGGGCTCTGCCCTTTTATAAATGATGCAGAGCATCAATTTTATTTGGGCCCTGCCCTTTTATTGCATTGCAATTTATTTTGGTCTACTAGGCCTTTTTGATTTGGGCCTGGCCCTTCAGTAAACAATGCAGTACATTTGTCAGGCGCTTTGCGCCGATCACTGAGCACAAGCGCTTGTGGTAATGACACGTGTCACGCAAGCGCAGTGCGCTGCGCTTGCGCTGCTGACACGTGGCGCGCTCTGGTGAGTTGCGCCAATTTCAGAGAGCAAGGCTCTATCTTAAAAGCGCATAGCGCAAGTGGTTCAGGTGCTGACACGTGGCGCTCTCTGGTGGCTTGCGCCAACCCAAGAGCGCAACAGTGTAAACTTTATAAGTGCAGGGCACTGTTTAATTTCTTGATCCAATTTAGATCAGAGAAAACAAGTTTTTCTTGTTTTTTCTTATTTTCAGAGAACCAGTGGTTCATAAAAAGTGCAAGGCACTTATTATTATTTCAAGATCATTAATCTTGTTCTTAGATCAATGATCTATTAGAAGAAATTCTTCTATTTTATGAAGGTTTTTACCTTTTTCTTGAACTTTCTTCAGAGTTCTCTCTGTTTTGAGGTTCTTAATCTCTCACAATGTTGATGATTCTTTGAATTGGGGTCTAGGGATCTTTATATAGTGCCCATAGATTTGTT
This sequence comes from Agapanthus africanus, assembly GCA_030015575.1. NCBI lineage: Eukaryota > Viridiplantae > Streptophyta > Magnoliopsida > Asparagales > Amaryllidaceae > Agapanthus > Agapanthus africanus. The sequence goes on along the minus strand of JASDDO010000001.1, from coordinate 519,518,468 downwards.
AGGTTTGTTAAAGAGATCATTCTCTGAGAGATTTGGGGAATTTTCCCCACCGTTGGATCTTTGATCCAAGGGCTTCTGTTTTACAGAAGGCAATCTTCTTGTTTTAATAAGAACAGAAAGATCTTACTAGAATTTTAATTTTGTTTGGCGCAAACGTCCCAGCGCGTGACACGTGTCACACAGCGCAGAGCGCAGCGCAACTGCGCTTGCGCAACTGCGCTGACACGTATCGCGCAGCGCACAGCGCAGCGCAACTGCGTTTGCGCTGACACGTGTCGCGCAGCGCAGCGTTTGCGCCACCGCGCCAGCGCAACTGCGCTGACACGTGTCGCTCAGCGCAGCGCTTGCGCAACTAAAGCGTTGCTTCCTTTAATTTTTGTTTTAAATAGAGCCTTGCTCTGATTGGGCGCGCTGCCTTGGACGCTGCGCTGACGTATCAGCTTTTGACACGTGGCGCGTTGCGCGCAGCGCAAGGAATTTGAAGCGTTGCTTCGAATTTTGAATTTTTTGAAATTCAAACAGAGCTTTGCTCTGATTGGGGAAACAAATGCCCCCCACCGTTGTGCTCACGTGGCACGCACGTGAGTGCAGCGGTGGCAAGATCTTAGCCATTGGATCAACCAGTGAGGTGAAAGGGCGCAGGCGCCTATAAATAGGACCCTTGGTCCTTAGAAAAATTTTACCATTTTCCAAGAACTTGATTTTCAGAGCTTTGCTATTGTTTCTTCCCAAGAACTTCAGAGTTCAGAACTTAGAACATTTTTAGGTAAAATTTAACTTAAATAAATTAAATTAATTTTAATCAACAGAGCTTTGCTCTCATAGATCTTTGATCTAAAGAAAACCTCTTTGGGGTTTCACCAATAGAGCTTTGCTCTCAAGAATCCATAGATCTGAAGAGATCCTGTTCATGGGTTCTAACCCATGAACAGAGCTTTCCTCATGGATTAAAATGTAGATCTTTTTGATCTAAAAATGAAGGATTCCTAAGAGTCTTCATGGATCTTTTAGGATCCCAAAAAAATTTAATCTTTTAGGAGTTTAAAGAGAACTTTTATTTTTAGATTTTCTCATCATTATCACAGAGCTAGGCTCTTTTAAGGAATTTTATTTCCCTAAGACTAGAGTTTGACAAGTGTCACTCTGTGACAGAGCTTTGCTCTGAAAGAGGAGATTTTCTCCTTGCCTCTAGGGATTTTTTATTATTAATGAGAATGTTCTCTTGGGGTTTAACTGACAATCTCATCCAATGATGGGGTTGTCTTATTAACTGATGCATTGTCATCCGGATTTTGTGGGTCCCCCTTTGGTCTCCTACCCACTGCACTGCAGTGTGGTGTAATTAATTTTAATTTAATTTTAATTAATTTTCAATTTAATTAATTAATTAATTGAACTTTTTAAACACCAAGCGTTGGAATTGCAACACTAACGGCTAAATTTGTTCCCTTGCAGTGACTATGTCTTTCGATACTTCATTCCCGTTCGCTCGTTCGGAAGAAGGGTTTCCTGAAGCGCCCTTGGACCGCGAAGTCCTAGCTATGATTAGGGACCACGATCCAGAATATAAGAGTCTCCACCTTTGGGGGTCGTGGTACAACCAGATTATCATAGGTCGACGGAGCTTCACGTGCGCAGTACCGTCAGAGCCCATTACGGCGATTCATTATGCCAGCCTACCCCCGGTGCAGTATGCCGAGGAGATGGTTGATTGGACCTCGAAGGGCTTTCTTCATCCTGCCATAGATGCAATTCCGGTTCAGCGTCCTATGGTTTTGGATATCCTGGGACGCCGTATCTGTCAAGGCGAGGCGCGACCTTGGGGGCAATCATATAACATAGGTCTGATCCCCCGCCACCCGATCGGCTATCTGTCGTGGGCTTGCTATATCCTGTCAGCGAAGAAGTCGCAGTTGATAAGGTTAGAGTTGTACACTGCGGTTTCCGTCTCCCTCTTCCAGTATCCCGCGCTTCCCACCTGGTGGTTCAAGGCCTTCTTGGAGCAGTGGAACATTCCTACTCACACTTTCCTCGCAATGGACCGGGAAGTGTCAATTTCTCTGGAAGAATTCACAGAGGTCTCCGGTTTACCGGTTATAGGGGAGCACTATGAGGAGTTGCCTCCTACAGATGAGTATGTCTTCGGTGCTAAGCCGGTAGTAAGGGGCCTCACCCCGGAGAATGTTGTTCAACACCAATTCCCAAGTTTGATCAAAGTGTTGAACATCTATGAGGCCTTTTTCATCGAACGTGGGAGTCGCGGAGTTAGCTTCGAGGATTTCATCGCTCGGTTCCTTCACCCAAACGTCATCTCGGCAGAAGCTGCTAAGTTTTCCACCCTTGATGACCCTTTCGGTCTAGGTTTGGATAACCTGCCGGTGAAGGAAATAGACCAAAAGGGTTTTTTCCTTCCTAACTCCCCGACCATGTCTTTTGCGGAAGTTGCAGCCTCTGGGATGGACGAGGAGGCCTTCTTCTTAGGATTTCTTGGGCTATGGCTGAGTTGGTTTGCGCTCCCGATGCATTCTCGCCATATGCGGCCCTCTGTCTTTTACCCAGCTCACTGGATGACCATCGGGGTAAAAGTGGCCGTTGGGATCGCCGGCTTGGCACACTTGTATCATGGCCTCAGTCGAGCGGCGGATGCTAATGAGCCTGGGGTACTGCACGTGATCTTCTCGATGCACTACTTCGTATCGTGGCTCAAGCTACACACATCGGGCGTCTTCGGCATGCACAAAAGGCCCTCGTTCTATGACAGGTGCAGCTTCCCTCGCATCATACAGTTGATTGGCGCATCAATTGTGACTCCATCGCCACGGAATGCCAGGGGTTTACTCCTTCGCCCCCACACCGTTGGAGACGGGGTGTCTTTCATCGACAAGGTGTTGACTATTGGAAAGGCATCTACCACTGCAGTGCGGCCATTGCAAGACACTTTCAAGGATGGAGCCTCAGTTTTGACGGCCCGTGAGACCCTCCATTTATATTCTATCAGACCAGGCTTCCTGGTGTTCAAGCAGAACGGTGCGGCGATTTTCATGAGATACAACCCGCATCGTTTCGCCCAACAACTGAGCTACAATTAAGGGGTACCACTGGAGGCTTTCCTATCGGAACCTGCTGCTACCGAAGAAGGGATGGAGAGAGCGCTGCATCACTTCATGCGTCTGAATACGGGTTCCCACTTTTTTATCAGTGAGCCGGCTTGCGCCCCATGACTCCTCAAGGTATATACAGAATGGTACAGTCATTCGACAGGAGCCGTCATAAAGGAGGAAAAGCGACTGCTGGTCGACCGTAAGGGCGTGCCTCCAGGTAGTGACCGCAACGCTCCTTTAGTGCCAAGGACCCCGGTAGTTCCCCCTCTAAAAGATGCTAGAGCCGGACCACCGCGTGCGCAGAGTCCTCCACACGGATTGCCGCTTCCCGATATTGTGGATACACTACCAGCGCCATGTGCTCCAATGGAGACAGTGGTTGTAGCATCGCCGGAGTCTGGTGTGGGTGCGGACATTGGGGCCCGCCGCCCCAAGATGCCTGCAAAGCGCAAGTCGATCCCGGGTGCACCTAGGGTTGGTGGGCAGAAGAATAAAAAGTAGTCGCTCTTCGCTGCTGACGTCGCGTTCAGTCAGGAACCCCACGCTCCCTATGGTGAGGGCATGAGTGAATACGGGACCAACAGGGGGTTAGTCATGCCGCCGGATGACACGGACTTGGAGGCTGCTCTCGTAGCTTCAGAGCGGTTGGCGAGGCGCGACGCGTGGCTAGCTAAGCTTGCGCAATCAGGTAACCACTAGTCACATTTTTTATTGTATCATATCTTTATTATTTCCCTTGACTAACGTTTTTTCCCTCTCCTCTTCAACAGGCATCACCACTGAAGAAGCCATTACTGCTTCCCTCAAGACTTTCCAAGAGGAGGAACGCCTTAGAGCGTCCTTAGGCCTTGGTAAATTTTGATTCATTAAGTCTTCATTTTCCTTGTGTTATGGTCGATCTAATCTCCCCCTTTTTATCGCAGGAACCACAATGCCGATCCCGCCAGGTGACGCGGAGACTCTTCTCGGGCCAGCTACCGATGTTTCTGCCTCCTCGGGGCTACCACGAGAGGTCCGTCTTGAAGAGCCGATGAGAGATGCCTTAAAGGCTCTGGAGGCAACTCTAAATTAGGACGACGACACCTTAATTAAGGAAGCGTAGAAGAGGTCTATCGCGACGGTCCGGGAGGAGAGGAAGCAGTTGAGGCGTGAAGCGAAGGCACGCAGGGCTGTCTTGGCCATTGGAGTGGGCCCAAGCACCGTCCCTCGTGCCGATACTCCGTCAGAAGAGCCCCCGGTCGCCTTGTCTACAGCTCATAGACAGGCGGTGCGCGCCAATAGGGAGGCTACCGACAAGTCCACCTCAAGTAATATTTCTTTCAGAATTTTGTTGTAAGAACTATAAAGCTGTTGGTTCTTATATCTTCTGTCCTGCAGGGCCAAGTCCAACCGAGGGAGAGGCGGAGACCGTCGATCCCAAGGAGACAGAGGAAGAGGCGCCGGCCGAACCCGAGCAGTCGGTGGGCAACGTCGCTGGGGTTGCTGAGCCTAAGTTGGGGGCTGAGGGAGCCGCACCCGAGAAGGTCGTTGATGCCGAGCCTGAGATGGCGGCAAATGAGACGACCGCTACAACTGAGCCTGAGGTAGCGGCGGATGAAGTGCTTGAGGCCAGTAACCCCCTGGTGATGGTGGATGAGACAATGGAGACCACTGAGCCTGAAGAAGTAGCGGGTGAGATGGGCACGACCCTTGGGGAAAAGCCAGCCGCTCCTTCTCAAGAGTCCGGCAATGCTCCGATTATTGCCCTCCCCGCCTACGGTCTTCCGCCGTCTTCCGACCGCGCAAGCACGACGACAGCCCCCATTGAGTCGGGTGATGAGGCCACGGGCGGTGGCCTCATGTCGATGGAGGAGGGAGACGCCTCTGCTTCGGCCGGCGGCTCATCAGGTAAATCTCGAGTTACAGTCCCTTTTTTATCTTGCAACCGCTTCTGACAGGTTTATCCTTGTTTTTAACACAGGTACGGCCAGTGTCGATGCTCCATTGCTCGAGGGAGCGCCGTCAACTACTGCCTTAGCGGTGGTCACTTCTCAGCCCTCTCTTGTACCATCGAAGATGTTGGAAGGTATGTATTTGCAACCTATTAGTTTCGTCTTTCAGCCGCATAATTTATATACTAAAGTCGCATTGTTGTGTCTTTCCAGGAGTGCTTTTTGATTATTTTTATTAAGTGTTGCTACCACACTTCTCCTTCCCATCTGAACTCGCTTCTTCCTCGAGTGGCGCTGGTGAGTATAGTTTCCAACTAATGTCTTTCTTTTTTAGTGATGGAATTATTTCTAACTTCTTCTCGTCCTGGTTACAGTGCTACAGATCGAAGGAAGGGATGAACGATCGGCCGCGCCACCGGCCCTTCCGGCTTTGCCACCTGCTGCAGCTGGTATAGCAAACTATTGCATTGATGACCCCTTTTTTGTCTTTCTTAAAGTGTGGTCTAATCGCATCTTTTTTTTTAGCTGTCATTCCGATCTCGGTGCCCTTCGAGCCTCGCATCACAATGCCAGCAGGCCCTTTCCTGAGACGTCCGTCCTTGAAAGGCGCCGCGAACAGTCTGCGTATGTTGAGCGACTACATCGAGGAACTCGACATCGAGACTCCTACGTCTGCTGCAGACTTCGCTACGGCGGTTAATCCGATGCTGGTGATACTCGTAAATTTCCATGACGAGGGCATCGTTGCGTCTTGCGTTAATCACTGCAGGGAGATCGAGGCTCGCCTGCATCAGCTGGAGTCGATGCGTCCCTCCCCTGAGGTTCTGGCCGTGAGCACTCAAAGAGCAGCGTGGATTGAGCAAAGCGCTTCTTATGTCCACAACTTGGAACAAGAAGCGGCTTTAAGGTTGAGGGAATACCGAGAGACCTCGAGCGAGACGGCTCGTCTGTGTGCTGAGGTTAAGGCGAATGCTGCCCAAGTGAAGGCAATCTTTGAGGGCCTCCTGGAACGCATCTCTCATGGGCTAAACTTGAAGCGAAAGCTTGATGTCGTTGAGCGTGACACCCCAGGCCGCGAAGCTGCTCATCTTGGGGAGCAGCTTGCATCTTTCTTGCCGCAGCGAGCTCAAGTGGAGGCAGAACTGGCGGTGGTGGCCGATCAGGAGAAAGCGTGGAAGGAGGTGCGCAAAATATTGCTAGAGCTATGCAAAACGCTTCCTTCCCAGTAGTTCCCCTTGTATCAATACAATTGTAATTTTTTTTCTTTTTTCAAATAATATGTATCCATTCTTTATTCTTTTGTACGCTTCACCTTGTACTTGATTAAATTAATAAATAAAGATATACATTTTTCTTTGCAATATCTTGTACTATTTCTTTGCTCTCTTCCTTCTCTTACTATCAACATACTGTCTTGATAAACACAATTGACAGATAATAGAGTAAGCATATAGATTTCTCCAAGAGATAGCGATGGCTTAGGCCGCAGGTTCAGATCTGCTGCCTAAGACTTTTCAACTCTATGAACCGTGTGGGTCTCATAGAGATTTTTCTCCCTACGGATCGAGAGGATCTCGTAGGTGGATTTTCTCCTTAGGAATCGTGAGGATTCCTAAGTGTGTTTTCTCTTATAAATCGTAAGGATCTTATAAGAGAATTTTCTCCGTTACAAGTCGAGAGGACTCGTAAGTGGTTGGTGAGTTGACTTGTTTCCGAGTCGAAGTATCGCTCCGACGGGGAGGTCGTTGGCTGACTTGTTTTCGGGTCGGAGCGTTGTTCCGACGAGGAGGTCATTGGCTGATTTGTTTCCACGACGGAGGTCATTGGCTAACTTATTTCCGAGACGGAGGTCGTTGGCTGACTTGTTTCCGAGACGGAGGTCATTGGCTGACTTGTTTCCGCGACGGAGGTCATTTGCTGACTTGTTTCCGAGACGGAGGTCATTTGCTGACTTGTTCCGCGACGGAGGTCATTGGCTGACTTGTTTCCGAGACGGAGGTCATTGGCTGACTTGTTTCCGAGACGGAGGTCGTTGGTTGACTTGTTTCCGAGACGGAGGTCGTTGGCTGACTTGTTTCCGAGACGGAGGTCATTGGTTGACTTGTTTCCGGGTCGGAGGTCATTGGCTGACTTGTTTCCGAGACGGAGGTCGTTGGCTGACTTGTTTCCGCAACGGAGGTCGTTGGTTGACTTGTTTCCGCGACGGAGGTCATTTGCTGACTTGTTTCCGAGATGAAGGTCATTTGCTGACTTGTTTCCTAGACGGAGGTCGTTGGTCGACTTGTTTCCGCGACAGAGGTCATTTGCTGACTTGTTTCCGAGACGGAGGTCGTTGGTCGACTTGTTTCCTCGACGGAGGTCATTTGCTGACTTGTTTCCGAGAAGGGGGTCGTTGGTCGACTTGTTTCCGCGACGGAGGTCATTTGCTGACTTGTTTCCGAGACGGAGGTCGTTGGTCGACTTGTTTTCGAGACGGAGGTCATTGGTTGACTCTAGGTTGTCTGTGAACCGTAGAGTCTTGGAACTGGGGACTTTGCCATAGCTTCGATTGGTGATGTCACGTCCATGTCCTGCTGGAATGAGGAGGAACACCGCTATTGGTCTCCAGGCTGTAGATGTGGTCGTCGTGATCTGACTTCCCTTTGATGCAGCTTGGTGGGGAAATGTAGTCCCCTTTCCCTTTTTTTTGTTTATGCCCATGGATTGTATACAGGGGTCACTATGGACTTACCTGCAGGGCAAAAGTTTCATTCATTTTTATTATTTTATTTCCGCGATGCTCTATCATTTCAGCTTTTGATCGCGAAATTCGCGACTGCCCAATCATTTTGGCTATTTTTCGCGGTGCCTAATCATTTCGGCTATTTAATTTATTTTTACTCGCTGCTTTTTATTGTGAGTTTCCCAATCATTTCGGCTGTTTTGTATGCATACGTTTTTACTTGCTGCTTTTTATTGCAAGTTGCCCCATCATTTCGGCTATTTCGTATGCATGTGCGGCCTACCGGATTTTCACCGTAAACCTGAAATTAGACACCGATTTCGGCATCAGCACCGCTACAACTGGGATATTGCCAGGAGCGAATCATCATTTGCCTCCGTCGATGTCGAACAAAGGTGGCTTAGCGAACAGGGTTAAGATCCTGTCGGCTAAGGCTTTTGACTTCATGAGCCATAAGGGTCTCATAAAGGTATTTCTCCCTACAAGTCGTGAGGATCTCGTAGGTGTATTTTCTCCTTAGGGACTGTGAGGATTCCTAAGTGTATGCTCCTCTGTAAGTCGTAAGGATCCTACAAGAAGGTTTTCTCCTTATAAGTCGAGAGGACTTATAAGGGTTGTTCATCGTGCGTACATATCCCCAGTCACGGATGGGACTTGGTTAGGGAAATGTTTATTCGCGCCCGTGGATTGTATACAAGGGTCAGTATTGAACCACTTGTAGGGTAATATCGAAGGTTGTGGGGGTTGCTTAAGCACAGGTTTAGGTCTCTGTAACTTAAGACTTTCAAATCTTATGAGCCGTGAGGGTCCCATAAGAGGGTTCTCCTTGCGAGTCGTGAGGATCTCGTAAGTGTATTTTCTTCTTAGGAATCGTGAGGATCCCTAAGTGTGTTGCTCCCTTGTGAGTCGTAAGGACCTCACGCGGGTGGTTTCTCCTTACAAGGTCGAGAGGACCCTGTAAGTGTCCTTTAACGAGGTTGCGCCCTTTTAGGTTTTCACAAATACTCGCCGGTAGTCTTGCTGTTTTTACTCACGGAGCCCTTTCGGGTTTTCATCCGTGCCCATTTTGCTTATGGACATACCTTTTTTTTCCTCCTTTTTTTTATTTTTATATATTTTTTTACGAGGTCGCGCCTTTTCGGGTTTTCACGAACACTCGCCGGTAGTCCTGCTGTTTTTACTCACGGAGCCCTTTCGGGTTTTCATCCGTGCCCATTTTGCTCATGGACATACCGTTTATTTCATATATATATATATTTTTTATTTATTTTTATTATTATTATTATTTATATTCATCTCGTCAGCCTAAGGATGCTGCGGTAGTAGTTTAAGGACGTTTCGGTCCGTCATTAGTTTAAGGACGTTTCGGTCCGTCATTAGTTTAGGGACGTTTACTGCTCATAAAGTTTGAGCTTAGGAAGATAGCGAGCGGACATAGTCATCGTCATCTATCATTGATCTAGGCAGTAACTCGCTAAGCGTAGTATTTCTTTAGGAATCGACCATTTATTGGCCTGTAAGGCCTTTCATCCTGCATATCCATGAGTAGATAGGCTCCACCCTGGTAGACCTTGTCTATGATGTATGGGCCTTCATAGTTCGGCTCGAATTTTCCCCGCTTGGCGCGATTGGGGATCATGGGCCTTTTGACCACTAGCACGAGTTCGCCTTGGCGGAATGTCCTCGGCCGGGTCAATCTTTCATATGAGCACGTCATCTTTGCTTTATAGGCCTCCAGATTTTGTTGTGCTATGAGCCGGGTTTCATCAAGGGCATCAAGTTCCTCAAGTCGAAGGTGAGCATTTTCCTCGTCTTTCAGCTCATAATGGACTGCCACTCGTAGAGAGGGTAACTCTATCTCGAGGGGAGTACCGCTTCTGTACTGAATACCAATGCATATGGCATTGTGTTCGTGGCCGTTTTGAACGTAGTTCGATACGCCCAGAGAGCTTCTTGCAGTCTCTCGTGCCAGTCCTTCTTATTTCGGGACACCGTCTCCTTCATGATCTTTGTCAAGGTCTTATTGAAAGCCTCGGCCAGACCGTTAGCTCGTGGATTATAAACTGAGGAATATCTCCAGTCTATGTTGTGTTGTTGCGCGAAGCGACTGATCTTGTGACTTCTGTAAGCTGGCCCGTTATCGGAGATGATCCGTCGCGGGGTTCCAAACCGATATATGACGTGCGTCTTGAAGAAATGGAGGATATTCTCCGTCTTCACTTCTCTTAACGGTACTGCTTTTTCCCATTTGGAGAAGTAGTCAGTCATCGCCAGTATGAAACGATGTCCTCTGGACGATGCTGGTTCGATGGGGCCGACTATGTCAGTTCCCTACATTTCGAATGGCCAGCTAGCCACTGTCGGGTGTAGAGGATTCGGGTGTTGATGGATTAAGTCCCCATGAATTTGGCATGAGTGGCACTGCTTCGCATACTCAAGGCAGTCTTGAATCATCGTGGGCCAATAGTAGCCCATCCGTTTAATCTTCAACTTCATCTTTGGGCCTGCTTGGTGCGAACCGCAGAGTCCGTCGTGAACTTCCTGAACGACTCTTTTCGCTTCGTCAGGTCCCAGGCATCTCAGCCACAGAGAATCAAACGACCTTTTGTACAGAGTATCATTGACGAAGGCGAAAGACAGAGCTCGTTTCAAAAGCTGATGTCTTGAGGACGCATCTTCGGGCGTTCGACGGTATTTGAAGTAGTCAATAAAGACTTCTCTCCAATCCTCAGCCTTTTCCCGGTCTTTTATTTGCAGGGTCGTCTGCTCAGCCGCTCCGTTTTCTTCGGATGATTCCGGAGATATTTCTGTTGGGGAAAGCACCCAACGGCTTTGCACCACAATTCTGACGTCATCGAGATTCTCGTCAGCCAGTTCTTTAGCGAGCTTGGCTAATGCGTCTGCTTTGCTGTTTTCCGCGTGCGGTATGTTCTCCAAAGTGTAAGAAGGGATTTGGGTCAACAGTTGTTGCACCTTTTCGCCGTACTTCACCAACTCTGGTTTGCACGTTTGGTAGTCGCTGTTTACTTGACTGACGACTAGTTGGGAGTCTCCGTATATGAGGAGGTTTTCAATTCCCATGTCAATGGCGATCTCGAGGCCTGCTATCAAAGCTTCGTATTCGGCTTCATTGTTCGTCCTCGGCTCTGTTAAGGAGAAGGCAAAGCGCTTTATCCCTCCTTGTGGAGTTACGAAGATGAGGCCTACCCCCGACTTGATTATAAGGGTGCTTTGTCCGTGCTTCTTCATGGAAGATGCTCCATCGAAATAAAGCTCCCATCGGGTACCACCACCGTCGATCGCATCAAACGCATGTTCATCTGGAAGATCGCAATTCAGAGGAGAATCGGTGGGTATCGGATGCTCAGCGAGGAAGTCGGCAATGGCCTGGCCTTTCACTGCCTTGAGAGGCTGATAGGTTATTGAGAACTCCATCAAGAGTAGGGCCCATTTAGCGAGTCGCCCCGTCAATATGGCCTTCGACATCAAATTTTTAAGGGGGTCCACCTTCAATATGAGACGGACTTCATACGCCAACGCATAGTACCTGAGCTTTGTTATCGCGAAGATCAACGCCAGGCAGTATTTTTCAATAGGGGAATAGTTGCTTTCTGCCCCCAGTAGAACTCGACTCAAGTAATAGAGAGCTCTCTCCTTCCCTTGATCGTTCTCTTATGCCCATAATGCGCCTAAGGCACCTTCGAGGGCGGTTGTATAAAGAATGAGGGGCTTTCCTTTGACCGGAGCAGCCAATACTGGCGGATTCTGGAGGTACTGCTTGATTTCGTCCGGCGTGTCTTGGCATTTATGATCCCAGACGAACGGGGTTCCCTTCTTCATCAGGTAGCTGTAAGGACGGCGCTTGCCTGAAATGTTGGCTATAAATCGCCATATATGCGTGAGCTTCCCTTGGAGAGACCGCAACTGTTTGAGAGTCCTTGGCGGAGGCATTTCCATGATCGCCTTGATCTTTGACGGATCTATCTCAATACCTCGGTGTCGGACGATGAATCCCAGGAATTTGCCCGAAGAAACTCCGAATGCACACTTGAGGGGGTTCATCTTCAATTGGTATTGTCAAAGGCGTTGAAATACGGTCTTCAGATGCTCGAGATGTTCCTCGTATGATTTGCTTTTAACCACAAGATCGTCGATATAGCATTCGATGATTTCGTGTATAAGGTCATCAAAGATTTTCGTCATGGCCCTCTGATAGGTGGCACCGGCGTTCTTTAGACCGAAGGGCATTATCTTATAGCAAAATATACCTAAAGCAGTCCTGAAGGCGGTGTGCTTCTGGTCTTCGGGATGCATCTTTATCTGATTATACCCTGATGAACCGTCCATGAAAGAGAAAACCTCATGAGTGGACGTATTGTCTATCATCAGTTCGGTGACTGGCACTGGGAAATCGTCCTTCGGGCAAGCTTTATTGAGATCGCGGAAATCCATGCATATGCGCACTGTCCCATTTTTCTTCATCACCGGGACGATGTTGGCGATCCATTCAGGATATTGGACCTCCTGGATGAAGCCAGAGTCGATCAGCTTCTTGACCTCAACATTGATACTCATCTCAAGCTCGAGCCGCATTCTTCTCGGCGCCTGTTTGACCGGCTTGACGTCCGGAGATATCGCCAATTTATGCACAGCAATTTTTGGATCTAGTCCCGGCATTTCGGAATAGTTCCATGCGAAGCAATCTTTATGCCGCATAAGCAGGTCTTTTAACGCAGCCACCCTTTCTTCAGATAGCAGCTCGCTGATGAATGTCGGTCGCGGGTCGTTTGCTGTCCCCAACTCAATTTTCTTGAGGTTATCCGCAGTGGTATGCATTCCATCCTCCAGCTCTTTCGGTGCTGGTGGAAATTCTGAGATCACTTCATCGTTGTTGTTTTCGAAGCACCGGGGAAGGTTATCCATGTTCTCGGGCTCTTCTTTTGATATTGTTATCATGTGACAAGTGCGAATTCGCTTCCAGGCTCAATGTAGAGTTGGTTCTGTTCTCGTGGCTTTGGGTTCGTGCTTCTGTGGCGGCGTTACCCTCCAGTTGTCAGATAGAGCGAACTTGCCAAGCCGATACTGATCTTCGACCCAATTCTTGAAGGTGAAGCAGTCTTCGAGAGGATGCCCTATTACTCGGTGATAAGAGCAATAGTTTGGGTGAGAGACTTCGCCTGCTTGTTCGGGGTGCTTGGACTCCGGCAGTGTAAGCATCTGGTGTTTTAGAGCGAGGTCAAGCATTCTCTTTGTCTTATCTCGAGGGAAAGAATATGCTCGACCCATTTTTCTTATGAGGGATAGATCGGAACCGCTCAATTCCCGCTTGCGTGGCTTCTTGGTCCCGCTTTGTTGCTGTTGAGCGTCTTTTTCGTGTTTCGACTTGTTTCTGCCTCTGCGTCGAGCCTTCTTTATAACAGGTTGACAGGGAGCGGTATTTTCATCTTTCACAGCCTGTTGGAGGAGGCGTTGTGTTTTGGCTTTCTCGTAGATTGCCATTTCGCGGTTGTGATCATCTCGGACTTTTTGACCAGCTTCCTTTATAAGCCTGTCCATTTGTTCTTCAAACGACGGACTGGGCATTTTTGCATCAGGAACTTTTACTGGTTCAGGATTAGCATCTTCCCATTGAGCATCCGCTTCTTCATCAAAGTCATGCACGACATAGCAACCGTGAAGTAGCTCTCGTTTCCTGGACCGAATGTATCCAAGCCCGATCGTTTCCATTCTCCCATTAGGCAACTTGTGCTGAGTTCCGGGGACGTTCCAGACCCTGTCGTAGAATTTGGCTTTCCGAGCGGTCTATTTGAAAGATATCCCCTGGCGCTTCAATAGCCTTTTCAAGCCTTTCGTATAATATCTGGGGAGATGGATGGGCTGAAGCCTGTCAAGCGTAGGCTCCGCACCGTGCCAGATTTCTTTCTCCACTTTGTTTTCTTCAGAGCGGTAGAATAGAATTGATTTTTCACCTTTTCGCCTGGGAGGGACGTAGAATGTCTGCAGCTCCTCTACACTGTAGATATCAAGTGCGTCCAGTTCTTTATGATGTTTAAGTGGAACCATGACGACTTGCAGACTTTGCTCCTTGTCAGCGGATGTTTGTATTGAAGGCCGAGCAGAGAATACAGCATGGACCTCATCTTCAGAATCACTGCCAAATATCAATATGGGAGCGGACTGTCCCGGCTTGTTGTGTTGGGGTGGACCCGAATAAATCATCTCTTCCTCTTCTTCAGTATCACTCCCGAAGACAGGAATGGTGGCATTAGCTTTATTCTCCGGCTTGTGACATCTCCCCGTGTCTTCGAAATCCGGTAAGAAGTATTTGGCATCTTCATATTTGCGGACTTCGTTCACAGAGAACAGGTTCAGTTCTCCCGTCACGGTATACTCGAGACCATCCTTAAAATACTTCATACACTGATGTTGTGTAGAAGGGATGATATTGTACTCGTGTAACCATGGTCGGCCGAGCAGAGCATTGTAGCATGTCTCGGCATCTATGACATGGAACTTAATATCCGTGACGAGTAGCCCAAAGCGTAGCGTCAATATCACAGACCCAAGAGTTCTTGATGACTGGGAGTTGAACCCGGAGATGGTGATCTTGTCCCGAGCAAGGTGCTGGACGCTCATACAGATTTCCTTTAACACCCGCATATTAAGGGGATTAACGGAGGATCCGTTATCGACCAGGATTTTGCCTATCTTTATATCATGGCAGTATCCTGAGACATAGAGAGGGCGATTGTGTTCGCACGTCCCAAGGAGAAGGTCCTCATCGCCAAAAGTGACATCAGCCGTGTGCACTTCCTCCAATTCATCCTTCATCTTCTCTTCGGCGAGGAAAGCTTGGAATTGTTCCGGTTCCTGTAGTGCCTTAATTAACGAATCTCTCGCTTCTTTCGATAGTAAAAGGGCGTCAAGAATGCTGAGCTACGAGGGTAGCTTCCTCAGATGCGCTAAGACGTTGTAATCCACCTTATTTCTCTTCGGCGGGTCTTTGGCAGTTAGCTCCTCCACAGCTTGATCATCTAGGGCGATCTCCTCAGGGACCTTCTCTTTTCCCTTATCTTTTTTATTTGAGGGTCCGAGATTCTTTTCAGGTAGCGTACGATTACGCAGCCGGATATTTTCACAGACCTTCTGCTCTCCTTCTTTTCCCGAGGTGGACTCTTTAAAGAGGGGGCTAAGAGCCAGCTCCTCGTTAGAATCGCTTCCGAATGTAAGCACTTGTGATCCCCCGGCATTAACCATGCGACAATTGCCGGTAGTTCTGTCAAGTCCCTCGGTTGTACCTTTACGCTCCCGCTGAGTTTTGCGCTTTTCCCGCTTAATATGTTGCCGGTGAACGACATATCCTTGCCACCATCTATCGAAAGCTTTGCACTCTTCAGTGGGGTGCGAAATCTTCTGATGATACAAGCAGTAGGAGGGGTGCATTTCCGCTTCACCAGTAATGCTTCTTTCAGAGGAAGGTAGCTTCATGCCCATTGATATGGCCTTAGCGAACCTTTTCCTCATCTTGAATTTGCTTTTACCCGCAGAGGATGTATTTCGCTCCAGCGGAAGTGTCTCAGCTCTTTCGTCAAGTCGCTGGCGCTTAGCCCTTTCAAATATAGCCGTCTCGAGCTCCCGATCAGCTTTACTTTTTAAGAGAGCTTCATTGAGGAACGCGTCAATTACTTCATCCGATGGCCCCAGACTTTTTGGTTCAGGATCTGCCCCCAGCTTTTCAGTGCAAGGAGTCTCCTCATCGTCCGTGAACGAATGGGAAATCACATGACAGCTCGCTATGTATTCTTCAGGTTCATCCGACGAACTTTCTCCCTCATCTTCCTCTTGAAAGACGTGGTTGAGGAACTCTTGGAGTGTAATGGGATTCCGTGCTTTCTGGTTGTATTCCTCCAGCGCGTCTATTTGTTTTTGCAACTCCGTGTGCTTGTCGCCAGGCTTCACGGGCTTCTTGGATTTCTTCTTCTTCTTCTTCGAAGATTTTGACGGCTGGTTGTGAGTGCTTGGGCCACCACCATCGGTCTTTAGAGTTGGACGCGGCTTCAACATCCCCTCAATGATCTGAGGTTCCAACGGGTTCTTCCACTTGATCGCTGGGCATGTTTGAAGATCGTTCAGCATCCTCTTTGCCTTGGCTGACAGCACAACCTCCCATGGGGCTTCTTCGACGAGAGAGCATGTTGCCCCCGGCATATTCAACCTTTTAGAGGCGTGAGGTTGCGGCGGATTCACCTTCCATCTGTCGGATAACGCGAACTTGCCCTGTTGATACTGGTCTTCGAGCCAATTTTTGAAGACGTAACAATCTTCGATCGGATAACCCAGTACCCGATGATAGGGACAGTAGTTGGGCTCATTGACATCATTTGGTTGCGACGGACGTTTTGGATCCGGCAGATTTATGAGTCGGTTGCGCAACGCCAGCTCGAATAATCTTCTCGTTTTATCTCGGGGAAATGAGTAAGGACGTCCTAGCCTCTCTTCAAGGGGTACGTGTGGACGCATATTATTTTGACGAACAACCGGCTTCGAGTTGCTCGGCTGTTGTTGAGCATTAGCGACAACGATCGTTTTTCCCTTCCCCTTGTCATTTCGGGAGTCTGGCTTTGGAAGAGGAGGTCTATGGCCCATCTGATCCATTTGCGCTAACTTGTCAATCAGGGCCTGGAAGGTAGTCGGCTTGAAGAACATCATAAATTGCGAGATGGTTGCTTGCGGATCAAGGGTTCCCACAAACATACCCACCGCAGGAGCTTCTTCAATGCGTTGCTCGCATTTTGACCATAAGTTCCGCCACCTTATAGCGTATTGGACCCATGTCTCGCCTGGCTTCACCCCGGCGTTAATCAGTGCCGTGCGTTCGCTGGCGCTTGTAAAACGCTGAGTAAACAGTAGCTCCATCTCCGCGAAGGTCTTGATAGAGTCATTTGGGAGCTCAGAGTACCACTCGAATGTTGTATCTGACAAGCTGCCAACGAACTGGCGAAGCAACAGTTTGTCATCACCGCCGGTGTTGCCGCAGAGTGCCCTGAACTGGGCAACATGCTGGTGGGGATTGCCTGTCCCCTTATAGACATGGAACTTGGGAATGGTGTAGCCCGGCGGGTACTTGATTCGGTCATACCAGCTCGGATATGGTCGTCCCGTTTTTACGACCTGGCCGGCTGCTTCGGTCGCATGATGAACCCGTATTTGTTGGGCTATATACTCGTCCAAGTCAGCTTTGGAGATTGTCTCCTCTTTGGCTGTTGACAGAGCCGGTGGAGGGTTTGACGTTTCTCCCCTATCGTCTTCAAGGACGATTGGGGGATGTTCAGCTGGAGGAGCTTGTTGGATCATCATCCCCACCATGTCTTGGAACAGGAGGGCCATACGCTTTATGTTGGCTGCTTGTTCCGCAGCCTCTTTATCTTTCTTTTCCAATATCCGACGAAGGAATTCAGCGTCAGTTTCTTGCTCCTGGCGTTCATCCGAGGACGCTTCAGGGCTTTCTTTTGGCCCAGTGAGTGCGGCCATCGCGCTCATCATTTCCTGGAGCCTTTGTTGTTGCTCCTGAGCTTTGGTCACCGATCGCGTAAGCGGTCTATGACCTGTGGATGCACGGCTCTCCTCCTTTCCCGACGCCATGTATACTGTATGAACTATTATGCCCCCGGACTTGGGGCGTTTAGATTCACCGCCTTTGGCATTTGCCGTGGGCGCGGGGATTTTCTCCGGCCTTCTTCTTTTGTGGGCCGTTGAAGTTGAAGGGGATGTCGTAGTAGGCACCCTGGCGGTTATTGTCCTTTGCTGTTTAATAGGACGGTCCTTTTCTTCTTACACCTTCGCCTTTTTCTGTTGACGAGAATGATCTGGGTCAATTACGGAGTCTTGAACCCTTCGCCAAACATTGTATATTTTTTAGGACAGCCGTTGAGGGGGCTACCCCCGCTTCATTTCCGGAACTTTCTCCGCAAGTGGAGGAGATCTTTTCAGTGTAGCATTTGGAAAGTTCTTGTGTACCCTCCTCAGTGGTTCAAAGCTGTTCCCAGTTAGAACAGCAGCATCAACTTCCACCATTGGAGCGGGTGGAGTTAGCCCCGAGGGGGAGTTGCTCCCAGCCTTTCTTACTCGTCGCCAATGGCGGCATCGAGCATGACGAGCCGTTGGGACTGGCTCGGCGATAGGGACAGCTTCATCTTGCCCCCCGTCCGAATGAGGCGCTGCTGGTGCCAGCCTCTTAAAGACGGAGGTCATCCTCTGAGTGGTTGTTAAAGACAGATCCTCGAGCAGGGGCAGGAGCCGGAATAATCAGCCTTGAAAAGACTGAATCCTTGACAGGAGAAACCGCTTTGGCGATTTCGGGAGCAGTCGTCTTCTTTGGGATGGCCTTCTCAGGTATCATGGGCTTTTTAGCGGGCCCTTTAGAGTTGAGGCTCAGTCTGGTGAAGACCGAGGAGTTGGACGACCCGTTGAGAGGGGCCGTGGGAGTAGCAAGTCGATCGAAGACTGACTTCTTTGAAGCTTCCGCTACGGGCACAGGGATGGTGAAGCTTGCTGGCGGGATCATGGTCCCGAAGAACAGGCCGGTGGTGGCTTGAGTCACTTTCTCCACGGGCATAGTAAGGACGGAGGCCGCTTGAGGCCCATATGCTATGCCTCCAGGTGAGGCAGAGCGTCGGTTGCATTGGCACTTTGAGCAGTTCGAGCAATTTGAGACCATTGATGCTTGATTTATGCACCAGGCAAAAGACCAAATCTTAGTAACTTGAAATCCAAAGGCAACCATTAACAAACCGCGATTCGTTCGCGAAGACGACACATGAAGTGTGGAGTGGAAAGAGGAAAAGGTCCCACCGGGCGTGCCAGAATCTGTTCCCCTCCGAACGGCGGCCAAGACATGGACGTCTTGCCTGTGATTCGGAGCAGATGCTATTTGGTTTTATCCGTCCACCTCTCCGAAGATGCCAAGTTGATTTATGGCACCGTGTATCGGAGGTTTAGACGGATGCGGCCGATGTAGCAGACTTCGTCAGATTCCCCCTCGCTTGAGGGGTTTTTGATTATGGGGACGCTCTTCCCTGCAGGCGCAAGGCCCTGCAGTTAATTACGCTACCGCATCGCGGTAACAACTTTCTCCTTCTCCAGAATTTCACTTCGTGTCGTGTGTGTTTATTTTGTTTGTGGATGCCCGTGGATTGTATACGGAGACTAAGTTATGCCGTCGCCCGTAGGACGTGGATTAGTCCAAATCTATATTTACTTAGATTTGGGTTTGGTGTTTTAGTTTAAGGATACGTTAGCCCTATTTAAGGCTAAGATCAACTTAAACTTTTGTTAAGGATACGTTAGCCTAATTTCCAGACTAAGATCAACTTAACGGGATCGTTTGGATCCGACAAGAGAGCAATTGGCTCTATTGTTTAGTTTAATGACGTTGCGGTCGATTTCCAGTTTAGGGACATGGTGGTCCACCATTCCCATTTCGGGACGAACATTAGTTTAAGGACATTTCGGTCCACGAGTTTAAGGACCCCGCAGTCCGTATCGATGTGTGGTTGCTGGGACCCATCACCTCTCTGACGTCGTTAAAGGATTACAATGATAGGGGTCAGAGGAGTTCGGAGATGTACCCTCGAACAGGCTGTAAATTGATTTACGAGAGCAGCCGTGCTCAGTCAATTTAATTTGAGGACTTACGGCCATGGTTGGGCTAAGTCCAGTTGGGAACATTCAATGTTTTTATTTATTTTTGGCCTATTAAGCCTGTGCTAGGGCTTTGCCCATATTTGATAATGCACTGCATTTTATTCTTGCCTGCTAGGCCCTTTAATTTGGGCTCATTCCCTTTATAAATGATGCAGAGCATCTTTTATTTTGTTTGGGCTCTGCCCATTTATAAATGAGGCAGAACATCAATTCTGTCTGGGCTCTGCATTTTATTTTGTTTGGGCTCTGCCCATTTATAAATGATGCAGAGCATCAATTTTATTTGGTCTCTGCCCTTTTATTGCATTGCAATTTATTTTGGCCTACTAGGCCTTTTTGATTTGGGCCTAGCCCTTCACTAAACAATGCAGTGCATTTGTCAGGCGTTTTGCGCCAATCACTGAGCGCAAGCGCTTGTGGTGATGACACGTGTCATGCAAGCGCAGTGCGCTGCGCCAGTGCGCTGCGCTTGCGCTGCTGACACGTAGCGCGCTCTGGTGAGTTGCGCCAATTTCAGAGAGCAAGGCTCTATCTTAAAAGCGCATAGCGCAAGTGGTTCAGGTGCTGACACGTGGCGCTCTCTGGTGGCTTGCGCCAACCCAAGAGCGCAACAGTGCAAACTTTATAAGTGCAGGACACTGTTTAATTTCTTGATCCAATTTAGATCGGAGAAAACAAGTTTTTCTTGTTTTTTCTTATTTTCAGAGAACTAGTGGTTCATAAAAAGTGCAAGGCACTTATTATTATTTGAAGATTATTGATCTTTTTCTTGGATCAATGATCTATTAGAAGAAATTCTTCTATTTTATGAAGGTTTTTACCTTTTTCTTGAACTTTCTTCAGAGTTCTCTCTGTTTTGAGGTTCTTAATCTCTCACAATGTTGATGATTCTTTGAATTGGGGTCTAGGGGTCTTTATATAGTGCCCATAGAATTGTTAGGTTTGTTAAAGAGATCATTCTTTGAGGGATTTGGGGAATTTTCCCCACCGTTGGATCTTTGATCCAAGAGCTTCTGTTTTACAGAAGGCAATTTTCTTGTTTTAACAAGAACAGAAAGATCTTACTAGAATTTTGATTCTGTTTGGCGCAAACGTCCCAGCGCGTGACACGTGTCGCGCAGCGCAACTGCGCTGACACGTGTCGCGCAGCGCACAGCGCAGCGCAACTGCGTTTGCGCTGACACGTGTCGCGCAGCGCAGCGTTTGCGCCACTGCGCCAGCGTAACTGCGCTTGCGCAACTGTGCTGACACGTGTCGCGCAGCGCTTGCGCAACTGAAGCGTTGCTTCCTTTAATTTTTGTTTTAAATAGAGCCTTGCTCTGATTGGGCATGTTGCCTTGGGCGCTGCGCTAACGTATCAGCTTTTGACACGTGGCGCGTTGCGCGCAGCGCAAGGAATTTGAAGCGTTGTTTCGAATTTTGAATTTTTTGAAATTCAAACAGAGCTTTGCTCTGATTGGGAAAATAGGCGCGTCTTCGGCATCCCTTCAATAATCTCGGGCTCCAGCAGGCTCTTCCACCTAATCGCCGGATATGCTTGGAGATCTTTCAGCATTCTTTTCATTTTGGCTGAAAGAACAACTTCCTATGGAGCTTCTTCTATAAAAGAGCACGATGCCTCCGGCGTGTCCACCTTTTTAGGAGCGTGTGGTTGGGGCGGGCTTACTTTCCAATTCTCAGACAGCGCGAATTTGCCCTGTTGGTATTAGTCCTCAATCTAGCCTTTGAAGACGAAGCAATCTTCAATTGGATGACTTACTACTCGGTAGTAGGGATAGTAATTAAGATTGTTGGCATCGCCTGGCTGCAGTAGACGTCTTAGATCTGGCAGATTGATGAGCCTGTTGCGCACTGCCAGCTCGAACAGTCTCCTTAGTTTATCTCGGGGAAATGAGTAAGGGCGTTTTAGCTTCTCTTTGAAGAATCGTTGTGTATCGCTTTGGCGATCAGCTGGTTTTGGACTACTGGGCTGCTGCTGAGCATTGGCGACGAAAGTCGCTTTCCCTTTCCCCTTTTCGTTTCGAGACTCCATTTTCGAGGAAGACGGTCTATGGCCCATCTGATCCATTTGGGCCAGCTTGTCAATCAAGGCCTGGAAGGTAATCGGCTTGAAAACCATCATGAACTGGGATATGGTCGCCTGCGGATCGAGGGTACCCATGAACATACCTACTGCATGAGCCTCTTCTATGCGCTGTTCGCACTTTAACCATAGGTTCCGCTACCGTATCGCGTACCGAACCCATGTTTCGCCTGGCTTCACCCTGGCATTAATTAGTGCGGTGATCGGGGTGCGCTTGTTAGCGCTTGCAAATCTTTGTGTAAACAGTAGTTCCATTTCTGCAAATGTCTCGACAGAGTCATTCGGGAGCTCGGAATACCACTCGAATGCTATCTCCGACAAGCTGCCAACGAATTGGTGAAGCAGTAGCTTATCGTCACCTCCGGTGTTGCCGCACAGAGCCCTGAACCGAGCGACATGTTGATGGGGATTGCATGTCCCCTTGTATATGTGGAACTTAGGGATCGTATATCCTGGCGGGTACTTTATTTGATCGTACCAACCCGGATAGGGTCGTCCAGTCTTGACGATTTGGCCGGCCGTCTCGCTCGCCTGATGAGCTCGTATCTGTTGAGCTATATAATCATCGAACGCGGCTTTCAAGATTTTTTCCTCCTTTGCTGCTGAAGAGGCCGGAAGAGGGTTTGATGTCTCTCCTCTATCGTCTTCAATTATTACTGGAGTCGGCTGGAGGATCCGGCTGGATCATCATGCTCGCCATATCTTGGAACAATAGCGCCATTTGTTTTATTTTGGCCGCTTGTTCCGCAAACTATTTGTATTTCCTCTCGAGCATTCTTTGGAAGAATTCGGCATCAGTTTCTTGCTCTTGACGCTGCTCCAACGATGTCTCCGGGCTTGCTTTTGTCCCAGTGAGTGCGGCCATCGTTGTCAGCATCTCTTGGAGCTTTTGTTGTTGTTGCTCTTGAGCCTTTGTCATAGACCGTGTCAGTGGTCGATGAACCGTGGATGCACGGCTTTCCTTTTTCCCGGAAGCCATATAGACGGTGTGTACCACCATGCTCCCAGACTTGGGGCGTTTAGGTTCAGTGCCCTTGAGATTTGTCGCAGACACGGAGATTTTCTCTGTCTTTCTCCTTTTGTGGGCAGTCGAAGTTGAGGGGGACATTGCAGCGGGAACCCAAGTAGATGACACTTTCTGTGGTATGACAGGATGGTCCTTCTCTTGCCGAACCTTCATTTTCTTTGGTTGGCGGGAGTAGTCTTAGTTGATCACCGAGTCCTGGACCTGTCACCAGACCTTGTGAATTTTAGAGGACAGCCGCTGAGGGGGCTGCTCTGGCTTCACCTTTGTAATATTCTCCATAGGTGTAGGAGATCTTTTTAGCACGGCCGTCGGAGAGTTCTTGCGCACCCTCTTAAGTGGTTCAAAGCTGTTCCCAGTTGGAACAGCAGAGTCAATTTCTACTGTTGGAGCTGGTGGGGTAAGTCCGGAAGGGGAACTGCCCCCAGCTTTCCTCACTCGGCGCCAGTGATGACGTTGAGCATGCCTTGCAGACGGTATTGGTTCAGCTATGGGAGTGGCTTCATCATGCCCCTGCTCTGGCGGAGGGTTGCTGCCGATGTCAGCTTCTTGAAGACTGATGTCCGCTGAGAAGAAACGTCCAACCTATCGAAGACTGATTTTTGAGCAGGGAAAGCAGCCTTTGTGATCTCGCCCGAAAAGGGAGTTGGAGCGGACAGTCTAGCGAAGATCGATCCCTTGGCAGGAGAAGTCTCTCTGATGACTTCATTTACTTGAAGGGATGGATATCCGCTTCGGGATAACTCTTTCGGGTATTGCAGGCTTCTTCACGTGCCTACTGGAGTTTTGGCCCAGTCTGTTAAAAAATGAGGCATTGGATTTGGGCGACCCGTTGAGAGGGGCCGGGGTAGTCGTAAGCCGATCAAAGACTGACTACTTCGGAGTTTCTTGCGATGACGCTGGGGCGTTAAGGCTCATTGGTGGGAGCATGGTCCCAAAGAACAGCCCAGTGGTGGCTTGCGTCACCTGTTCCACTGGCATCATGAAAATGGAGGCCGCTTGAGGCCCGTAAGTCACTCCTCCAGCAAGGACGGAGTGGGAGTTATTGCAGTTGTTGCAGTTGGTGCAGTTGAAAGCCTTTGATCTTCCGTTTTCTGCATAGAGCAAGACACCAAATCTTAGTATCTCGAATCCAGGGGCAACCATAGCAAACCGCGATTGGTTCGCGAAATACGACACACGAAGTGTGGAGTGGAAAGAGGAAAAGGTCCCACCGGGCGTTCCAAATCTGTTCGCCGCCGAAAAGACGCAACCGAGACATTGGGATGTCCGGCCTGAGTTTTGGGGGGCAGACGCTATTTGGATTTATCCATCCACCTCTCTGAATATGCCAAGTTGATTTATGGCACCATGTATCGAAGGTTTAGACAGAAGCGGCCGTTGTAGCAGACTTCGTCGGATTCCCCCTCGTGTACGAGGGGTTTTTTATTATGGGGGCGCTCTTCCCTACAGGCGCAAGCCCCTAGAGTTAATTACGCTACCATATCGCGGTAACCACTTTCTCCTTCTCTAGATGGTCACTTCGTGTCGTGTGTGTTTGTTTTATTTTTGGTTGCCCGTGGATTGTATACGGAGACTAATTTATGTTGTCGCCCATAGGGTGTGGATTAGTCCAAATCCGTATTTTCTTAGATTTGGGTTTGGGTTGGGTTTAAAGATCGTTAATCTCATTTGAGACTAAGATCAACTTAAACATTTATTGAGGATACGTTGGTCTAATTTTAGATTAAGATCTACTCAACAGGATCATTTAGATCCAACAAGAGAGCATTTAGGCTCTATTGTTTTAGTTTAGGGACATTGCGGTCCATAAGTTTGACATCATAGTCCGTGGAGTTTAAGGACATCATAGTCCATAGTTTAAAGACGTCATAGTCTATGGTAGTTTAGTTTAAAGACGTTACGGTCCATTGGGTTTAAGGACATCATAATCCATGAGTTTAAGGACCTCATAGTCCATAGAGTTTAGTTTAGGGACGTTGCGGTCCGTAGTTAGTTTAAGGACATTACGGTCCATTGTTAGTTTTAGTACGTTGCGGTCCATTGTTTCTTTGGTTGTCGGGACCCGCCACCTCTCTGAAGACGTTGAAGAATTACAACGACGTATATCAGAGGTATGAAGAGATGTACCTTTGAACCAATATTGGTTGGGAGATCTTTAGTCAAGTTTGGGACTAAAATCAGTCAAAAAGATTTATGAACATATGGGCTCAATTAATCTGAATTAGGGGTTTGTGGCCAACTTGGGCTCGACCCACTCAGTTAAAATGTTGAACATTTGTTTGGGCTCAACCAGTTTTATTTAACAATGCTGAGCATTGGTTTGGATTCTGACAACCTCATTTTTTGTCTTTTATTGAGTGTTGAGCACAAATTATGGCTCTAGGGCTTTATTTAAACAACAATTTATGTTCTCTCAGCGCACACGTGAGGAGCACGTGGTGCGCTTGGCGCTGAGCGCCAGACTTAGAGCGCTAAGGCGCTTCCTGTGAGATAGCGCACACGTGAGGAGCATATGGTGCGCTTGGCGCTGAGCGCCGGTCAATGAGTGCAGAGCGCTTCTTTATAAAATAGTGCTTGGAGCGCTGGGCGCTTCTTTTAAAATAGCGCTTGGAGCGCTGAGCGCCAGACTTGGAGTGCTAACGCGCTTCTTTAAATTGGAGCGCTAAGGCTCTGCGGCGCTGTGCGCCAGACTTGGAGCGCTGAGGCGCTGTGCTCCAGTCTAGGAGCGCTAAGGCGCTTCTTTTTAATTGAAGCGCTAAGGCTTTTTTTAGGCAGTTTTGATCAGTTCTGCGTTCTGAGAATTAAATTCTCGTTTATAAGAGACTTTGTCTCATGGATCTAAGAACTAAGTTCTTATTTCAATAGGAGATATTACAATCTCTTATGTTTTTTGTGAAAGACTTTGTCTTTATGGATCTGTGAACTGAGGAGAATTAAGTTCTTCCCCCTTTTTATGGTGAGATGCTATGATATCTTTTTTGTGAAAGATCTCTTTCTTATAGATCTATGATCTAAAAAAGAACTAAGTTCTTCTTCTTTGATGAGATACTTTGATCTCTCTGTTTTATTTACCTTGGAGAAATTCTTCTTCCGAGAGCTTGCTCTTCTCTTTAAAATTTCTCAAAGTTTGTGGGGGGGGTGGGGGTTTCCTCTCTCTGCAAGACTTGAAGTCTTGGGGCCTTTATATAGTGGAGGCTGATCAATTAAGGCAATTTTTTTTTGTTTGATTTGGGGACGTTTCCTCACCATTGGATCTTTGATCTTAGGAATTCTGTTTTACAGAAGACATCTTTCTTGTTATTAACAAGATTGGGAAATTGTTTTCCTATACAGAGATTACTCTGTATCTTGGTGATTTTTAATCACCATTGGATCTTTGATCCAACGGTGCTCTGATTTACAGAGCACAATCTTTCTTGTTTGGAAAGATTCTGAGGAGTATTTCCTTAACAGAATTTTATTCTGGTAATTTGATAATTTATCATCTTCATTGGAGATTTGATCCAACGGTGGAGACCATTTAGTTCTAGCGCTTGGCGCTCTCGTGCCTTATACGCGAGCGCTGCTTCAGAGTCTTTGACTCTCAGCGCTGGCATACTTGGCACTAGCGCTCTCGTGCTTTGCACATGAGCGCTGCCTCAGAATCTTTGACTCTTAGCGCTGGCGCACTTGGCCCTAGCGCTCTCACGTTTTGCACGTGAGCGCTGCCTCAGAGTCTTTGACTCTCAGTGCTGGCGCTCTTGGCGCGAGCGCTTTTATGAAGCGCTGTTTTATTTTAAATTTCAAAATTTGAACAGTGCTTTGCTCTGATTGGGGGAAACACTAATCATTTCGGCTTTTCTTTTTACTCGCTGCTTTTTTATTGCGAGTTGCCCAAACATTTCGGCTGTTTTTATATGCATATATTTTTCTCACTGATTTTTATTACGATTTGCCCCATCATTTCGGCTATTTCATATGCATTTATTTTTGCTCACTGATTTTTGTTGCGAGTATGGAACGCGAGATCTGATACCAATCTTGGCATCAGCACCGCTGCAACTAGAATATTGCCAGGAGCGAATCATCATTTGTCGTGAAAGGACTTGGAATTTTATACCGATTTAGGCATCAGCATCGCTAAACTGGGATATCGTCAGGAGCGAATCATCATTTGCCTATGTCGATTTGAACAAAGGTGACTTAGCAAACAGGGTTAGGATCCTGTCGACTAAGGCTTTTTGACTTTACGAGCCGTAAGGGTCTCATAAAGGTATTTCTCCTTATGAGTCGTGAGGATCCCATAGGTGTATGTTCTCCTTAGAAGTCGTGAGGAGTTCTAAGTGGTGTTCTCACTTATAAGTCGTAAGGATTTCATAAGAGTATTTTCTCCTTATAAGTCGAGAGGACTTACAAGTGTCGTTTACCATATGAGGACATTCCCCATGATTGGTGGAACTTGGTGGGGGAATCGTTTATTTGTGCCCGTGAAATGTATACAAGGGCTAATATCGGACCGCCTGTAGGGCAACTTGGGGGATACGACGGCTTAAGAACAGGTTCAGGTCCCTATAGCTTAAGGCTTTGAATCATATGAGCTATGAGGGTCTCATAGGGGGAGTTCTCCTTACGAGTCGAGAAGATCTCGTAAGTGGAAATTTTACGAGATTGCGCCCTTTCGGATTTTCAGAAGATCGCCGGTTGCCCTGCTGTTTTTACTCACGGCGCCCTTTCGGGTTTTCATCTGTGCCTATTTCGCTTGTGGACGTATCGTTTTTTTTACAACGAGATTGCACCCTTTCAGGTTTTCACAAGCTCGCCGGTAGCCCTGCTGTTTTTACTCACAGCGCCCTTTCGGGTTTTCATCTGTGTCCATTACGCTTATGGACGTACCGTTTTTTTTAACTTGGGTTGCAGTCTTTGCCGTTGGAGCTTTGATTGTAATATAGATCCCAAGAGAAGATATCGCCATATTTGGGGCGATGCGCCATGTTTGAAGCAGAGTACTATATTAGGGACATTCGGTCCATTGCCGCCGTGTTTGGAGGCGATGGTTAGTTTAAGGGCATTTTGGTCCGTTGCCGCCGTGTTTGGAAGCGATGGTTAGTTTAAGGATATTTCGGTCCATGGTGTTGCCATGTCTGGGGTGGAAATTCTGTTGGATACTACTTTTAGAGTTTTGACTCAGGAAGATAGCGAGCGGACACGAGCGTCATCATCTATCATTAACCTGAGTCATGACTTGTCAAGTGTAGTATTTCTTAAGAAACCGGCCGTTTATTGGCCGGAAGGGTCTTTCGCCATGCATATCCATGAGCAAGTAAGCCCCACCTTGGTAGACCTTGTCTATGATATACGGGCCTTCATAGTTCGGCTCGAATTTCCCTCGCTTTGCACGGTTAGGGATCATTGGTCTTTTTATGACTAGCACGAGTTCGCCTTGGCGAAATGTTCTCGGCCTGGCTTTGCTCTTTTGAAAGGCTTCGTTTAGCAGCCTGTCAATTAGGTCTTCTGGCAACTACGGGGATTTTGGTGCCGGTCCTGCCCCCAGTTCCTCTGCATTGCTTTCCGACGCCGAGAGAGTTTCTTCGTTATTTAACGACGAATGAGAAACCATGTGGCAACTTGATATATAATCTTCGGTTTCTCCCGATGAGCCATTTCCCTCATTATCGTCACTATCTCCGTTCTCAAGTATATGGTTGAGAAACTCTTCGAGAGTGACTGGGGTCCGCGCTTTCTGATTGTACTCTTCCAGCGCATCGATGTACCTTTGCAGGTCCATGCGCTTGTCGTCAGGCTGCATGGGCTTCTTGGTCTTCTTCTTTGCCTTCGAAGACTTCGAAGGCTTGGCCTGGAGGTCTTGCCCATCGTTACCAGTTTTCGGTATTAGGCGCGGTTTAAGTATCCCCTCAATGATCTCGGGCTCCAGCGGGCTTTTCCATTTGATCGCCGTACATGCTTGAAGATCTTTCAACATTCTTTTAGTTTTAGCTGAAAGGACCACTTCCCAAGGAGCTTCTTCCACAAACGAGCATGATGCCCCCGGTATATCCGCCTTTTTAGGAGCGTGCCTCTGTGGCGGGTTCACCCTCCAGTTCTCTGACTGCGCGAATTTCCCTTGACGGTTCTGGTCCTTATACCCTTATAAAAAAAGAGACAAAAGAAAAGAAAGAGAGAAAAAGCGATGGGAAAATTTCTCACTAATAGAGCATCACGTGCCTACACGTGAACGCCTATGAACAAAGAGTATAGGCGCTGCGCTTAATAATTGACAAGTTGAAATTGAACCTCACGTGCAAGCACGTGAGCATCTATATACAAAGTATATAGACGCCATATTAAAACAAATAGCGGGCCAGAGAAGATCACGTATTAGCATGTGATGCCCTATTAGGCTGTTGCGTATAAGCAAACAAGTTTAACTCAGTAGGGGTCACGTGAGTGGTCCTAAACACCTTCTAAGCTGATATAATTAAATTCTAAATAAAGGGATCAAAACCCTATTTGGAAAATATTTTCTTAAATCTTTCTAAACTATCTGATATAATTAAATTCTATATATATGGGAAATATATCCCTGATCTTCTTTAAAACAGAAACATCTTTTTTGTTGTTAAATAAAAGACCTTTGGATCAAAGATCCAACGGTGATAGTCTGATAGAATAAAAATTCTATCTTAGGAAAATATTTTCTAATATTATTAAACAAACAAGAAATCTTCTCTTTTAAACAGAGAGTCTTTGGATTAAAAATCTAACGGTGAATAAAATTCGCCGATTAATCTAAAAGATCATGGAATCAATCATGATCTCTTAATGAGAGATTCTCTTAACAAATTGATTCTTGTTCTTCTCATATAAATAGGAGCAAGGAGAGGAGGAGAGATATAGGAGAGACCCCCCATAAGCTTTGAGAAAAAAAACAAAAAGAGAAAAAGAGAATTCAATTCTCTAGAGGAAGAAAATCCTCTTCTTGAACAAAAATCTTAGGTAAGAAGAAAGTACAAAGATTATCTTATCTCTTCTTTAAGGGTTTAACCCTTCAAAAAAGAACTTAGTTCTTACTCTGGTTGAGGTCTGCAGAAGCAGATCTCCTTACAAGTTGAGAATTTAATTCTCATCGAGGAGATTCTGTTATGCAGATTCAAAACTTAGGGGAAAGAATTAAGTCCAAAGAATTTAATTCTTCCAAAAGTATATAGGAATTTAATTACTCTGATAAAACTAGGGTTTAACCCTGTAAAAGAATTTAATTCTTATAAAACAAGGGACCTAAAAATTTTCAAAACTCAGATTAAAATCTCTGTGCATGTAAAAGAAAAGACTGGGAATTCATTAGTGTTCGACGTTATAACGAAAGCTCACGTGTTTCCACGTGAGCACCTCTGATGAACAAAAAGGAATGACTGAGATCGAATCACGTGTTCCCACGTAACCCCTTAAAACGAGCGTTCAACAATTACATGAAAAAGGGAATATACCCAAAGATAGTTCCCATTTTAGGACGCCTCACGTGTTCCCACGTGACCCCCAAATAGTTGCTTAACACTTATATGGAAAAGGGGAAATTCCAAAGAAAGCGCTCACATTTTGAGCACCTCACATGTTCGCATGTGAGCATTATATGAGCTAAGTGCTTAGCACATATACAAGGAAGAGGGAATAAATCCCAAGAGGCAGTGCCTAACTTTGGGGGCGCCTCACGTGCTCATACATGAGGGCCACAGGAATTAAGTGTTTAACACTTGTATATATAAACGGGGATTTGAACCCAAGGGCACAGCACCAACTTTCAAGTGCCTCACGTGCCACACGTGAGCGCCCCAAATTTTAGTGTTAACACTGCTTTAGAGACTCACGTGGGAGCACGTGAGCACCGAGCATATATCAGTGTTTAACACTATAAGAAGCCAACTTCAGCCCTAAATTGGCTAAGTCTTCTTGAGATTAAAACGTCTTGGATCTCCAAATAGATTGAGCTTCTATGCTCATGAATTCCCAAACTAATTGACCAGAACGATGTCCATCACACATCTCCTAAGTTAATCATGGTCTCCCAGAAATGACTAATGATTCTTAGATGGTCCACCATGATCTCTCCCCTCAATCTGGAATTTGGTTCAAAGGTACATCTCTCCACACCTCTGATACATGTCGTTGTAATTCTTCAACGTCTTCAGAGAGGTGGAAGGTCCTGACAACCAACAACTCTTTGGTGCACTCCCAAACCGATGAGCACATCCCAACGGACCGCAACGTCCTTAAACTAGCGATGGACCGAAACGTCCTTAAACTAATAACGAACTGTAACGTCCTTAAACTAAAACAATAGAGCCCAAATGCTCTTTTGTTGGGTCTGAATGATCCAAAAACCTGTTGAGTAGATCTTAGTCTAAAATTAGACTAACGTATTCTCAACAAATATTTAAGTTGATCTTAATCTCAAACAAGATTAACGATCCTTAAACCAACCCAAACCTAAATCTAAGAATATGCGGATTTGGACTAATTCACGCCCTACGGGCGGCAACATAAATTAGTCTCCGTATACAATCCACGAGCAACCAAAACAAACACACAACACACACACGATATGGAGTGACCTTCTGGAGCAGGAGAAAGTGGTTACCGTGATGCGGTAACGTAATTAACTGCAGGGGTTTGCGCCTGCATGGAAGAGCGTCCCCACAATCAAAAACCCCTCACAACGAGGGGGAATCTGATGAAGTCTGCTATAACGGCCGCATCCGTCCAAACCTTCGATGCACGGTGCCATAAATCAACTTGGCATCTTCGGGGAGGTGGACGGATAAATCCAAATAGCATCTGCCCCAAAATTCAGGCAAGACGATCCATCCCGGATCCATCTCCCGTTTTCGGCGGTAAATAGATTCTGGCACGCCCGGTGGGACCTTTTCCTCTTTCCACTTCACACTTCGTGTGTCATGTTCATGAACAAATCGCGGTTTAATATGGTTGCCCTTGGATTCAAGGGACTAAGATTTGGTGTCTTTCTCTTGTGCAGAAAGATAACATCGATGGCTTCCAGCTGTACCAACTACAACAACAACTTCCACTCCATCCCCGCCGGAGGAGTGACTTATGGGCCCCAAGCGGCCTCCATCTTTACAATGCCAGTGGAATAGGTGACCCAGGCCACCACTGGACTGTTTTTTGGGACCATGATCCCACCGGCAAGCTTCAGTGCCCCAGTGCCATCATAAGAAGCTCCCAAGAAGTCGGTCTTCGATCGACTTGCAATCTCCACGGCTCCTTTCAACGGATCGTCCAATTTTAACGCCTCAGTCTTCAGCAAGCTGAGCCACGGCTCGAATGGGACAACAAAGAAGCTCGTGATACCTGAAGGGGTTATCCCGAAACGGATAGCCATTCCAGCTCCGAAAAGAGAAGTCGTTGACAGGGCTTCTCCTGCTAAAGGATCGGTCTTCGCAAGATTGGCCGTTCCAATTCCTGCTTCCGGCGAAGTCACCAAGACTGCTTCCCCTATCAAAAGATTGGACTTTGCAAGATTGACCGTCCCCTCTCAACGGACGTCGGTCTTCAACAGGCTGACACCAGCGGCGGCCTCTCATCAAAGTGGGGGGCATGACGAAGCCGCTCGCGTGACAGAGTTGGTTCCGTCTGCAAGACATGCTCGACGTCGCCACTAGAGCCGAGTAAGGAAG
The DNA here is from genome assembly GCA_030015575.1 of Agapanthus africanus. Classification (NCBI taxonomy): domain Eukaryota; kingdom Viridiplantae; phylum Streptophyta; class Magnoliopsida; order Asparagales; family Amaryllidaceae; genus Agapanthus; species Agapanthus africanus. The sequence goes on along the minus strand of JASDDO010000001.1, from coordinate 519,486,233 downwards.
GCTGGGGCAGTTCCCCCTCTGGACTTACCCCACCAGCTCCAATAGTTGAAATTGACGCCGCTGTTCCAACTGGGAACAGCTTCGAGCTGCTCAGGAGGGTGCGCAAGAACTCTCCAACCGCTGTACTAAAGAATTCTCCTCCGCCTGTTGAAAACACAACGTAGGAAAAACCGGAACAGCCTCCTCAGCGGTTGTCCTCCAAGATCCACAGGGTTTGGCAGAAAGTTCAAGACTCTGTAATTGACAAAGACTACTCTCGCTGGCTGAAGAAAATGAAGGCTCGGCAAGAGGAGGACCATCCCTCCGCCATACCATGGAAGATATCGTCTGCATGGGTGCCTGCTGCAACGGCCCCCTCAACTTCGACCTCCTATAAGAGGAGAAGGCCGGAGAAGATCCCCATGCCAGCAACAAATTTTAAAGGCAATGAACCCAAACGCCCCAAGTCTGGGGGCATGATAGTACACACGGTGTACATGGCTTCCGGGAAAGAGGAAATCCGTACTTCCACGGGTCATCGACCACTCACACAGTCTGTGACGAAAGCTCAGGAACAACAACAAAAGCTCCAGCGGATGCTGACAAAGATGGCCGCACTCACTGGGCAGAAAGAAAGCCCGGAAGCAACGTCTGAGCAGCGCCAAGAACAAGAGACCGACACCGAGTTCCTGCGGAGGGTGCTAGAAAGAAAGGATAAAGAGGCCACGGAATAGGCCACTAATATAAAGAAGATGGCACTTCTGTTCTAAGACATGGTTGGGATGATGATCCAGCCGAAACCTCCAGCCGAAGACCCTCCGATAATTATCGAAGACAACAGAGGGAAAATGTCAAATCCTCCACCGGCTTTCTCAGCAGCCAAGGAATAAACGATCTCCAAGGCTACCCTTGATGACTACATAGCTCAACAAATACGAGCTCATCAGGCAAGTGAAGTGGTTGGCCAAGTCGTCAGAACTGGGCGACCTTATACAGGCTGGTACGATCAAATCAAGTACCCGCCGGGATATACGATCCCTAAATTTCATGTGTATAAGGGGATGGGCAATCCACATCAGAGCGTTGCTCAATTCAAATCTTTGTGCGGTAATACTGGAGGCGACGACAAACCAATGCTTCACCAGTTCGTCGACAGCTTGGCGGAGACAGCATTTGAATGGTACTCGGAGCTTCCGAATGACCACATCAAAACATTTACAGAAATGGAGCTACTGTTCATGCAGCGTTTCGCAAGCGCAAGCGAGCGCACCCCGATCACCGCATTAATCAATGCCAGGGTGAAGCTGAGAGAAACCTGGGTTCAATACGCAATTTGGTAGCGGAACCTATGGTCAAAATGCGAACAACGCATAGAAGAAGCTCCTGCCGTGGGTATGTTCCTAGGGACCCTTGATCCTCAGGCGACTATATCCCAATTTATGATGTTCTTCAAGCTGACCACCTTCCAGGCCTTGATTGACAAGCTGGCCTAAATGGACCAGATGGGCCATAGGCCGTCCTCTTCAAAAACAGATCCCCGGAATGAAAAGGGCAAAGGGAAAGCGACCTTCGTTACCAACGCTCAACAACAACCGAGTGACCCGAAACCGGTTGCTTGCCAAAGCAACAAACCATGATCCCTCGAAGAGAAGTTAAGACGTCCTTACTCATTTTCCCGGGATAAAACGAGGAGACTGTTTGAACTAGCAGTGCACAACAGGCTCATCACTCTGCCAGATCCGAGACGCCCACTGTAGCCTGGTGACGTCAACAGTCCCAACTACTGTCCCTACCACAGAGTAATGGGCCACCCAATCGAAGATTGCTACGTCTTCAAAAACTAGGTTGAGGACCAGTACTAACAAGGCAAGTTCGCGCTGTCCGAAAATTGAAAGGTAAACCCGCGACAGCAGCACGCTCCTAAAAAGATGGATACGCCGGGGGCATCGTGTTCATTTGTAGACGAAGCTCCGTGGGAAGTTGTCCTTTCGGATAAAACTAAAAGAATGCTGAAGGATCTTCAAGCATGCCTGGCAATCAGGTGGAAAAGCCCGCTGGAGCCCGAGATCATTGACGGGATGCTGAAACCGCGTCCAACACCGAAAGTTGGTAGCGATAGGCAAAACACCCAGGTCAGGCCTTCAACGTCTTCGAAGAAAAAGAAGAAGACCAGGTAGCCCGTGCAGCTCGACGACAATCGTACGGATCTAAAAAAATACATCGACACACTGGAGGAATACAACCAAAAGGCGCGGACCCCAGTCACACTTGAAGAGTTCCTCAAGCATATTCTTGAGAACGGAGACAGTGACATTGATGAAGGAAACGGCTCGTCAGAAGAACCCGAGAATTATGTAGCGAGTTGCCACATGGTCTCTTACCTGTCGTTAAAAGACGAAGAAACTCCCTTGGCGTCAGAAAGCAACGCAGAGGAACTGGGGGCAGGACCTGCGTCAAAATCCCTGGAACCGTCAGATGACCTGATCGATAAACTGCTGAACGAAGACCTTCAAAAGAGCAAAACTGACCGAGAGCGTGAAACGGCCATATACGAAAAGGTCAAGCGTCGGCATCAGGACTAAGAAGATGCGGCGAGGAAGAGTCACAAAGTACTCCAACCAGATTGAAGCACATCCGCGGCAGACAAAAGCAGGTTTAAGATGGGGAAACGGTTCGCCAAAGCCCTGTCAATGAGAATGAAGCTGCCACCTTTCAAAGAAAATACTCCCGGGAATACGTGCCTCGACGAACCGGATGTACATCCGAACTACTGCTTATAGCATAGGAGGGTTACACATCCCACCGAAGAATGCAGCGCCTTCAAGAAGTGGTGGCAGGGATACATGGCCTACCGACAATATTTCAAGAGGATGAAGCGTGAAGCTCGTCGACAGCAAACAAATGTGACAGGTGAGCGTGGAAAAACGGCCGGCAGCTGTTATATAGTTGATACCAGTTCGACAAAAGGGAAAACCCAAGTTCTCACATTCGAGAGCGATTCTGAGGAAAAAATAACCCCCGGCCCTCTCTTCAAAGAATCCACCTCTGGAAAATAAGAAGAGGTGAAGAAATGCGAGAACATTCAGCTACATAACCGCACACTGCCTGAGAAGAAACTTAGGCCTACAAACAAAGGTTCGAGCAAAAGAGACAAGGGCAAGGAAAAAGTCCCTGAGGAAATTGCCCTCGATGATGGAGTCGTCAAAGAGCTTGCAGCCAAGGACCCGCCTAAGAAGAACAAGGTGGGTTACAATGTCCTGGCACACCTGAGGAAGATACCCTCATAATTGAGCATTTTGGATGCCCTTCTCCTGTCTAAAGAGACACGAGATTCTCTGATCAAGGCACTAAAAGAGCCCGATCAGTTTCAAGTCTTCCTTGCAGAAGAAAAAATGAAGGACGAGCTGGAAGAAGTTCACACAGTTGACATTACATTCGGCAATGAAGATCTCCTCCTCAGAACGTGCGAGCACAACCGTCCATTGTATGTAACCGGGTACTGCCACGATATCAAGATAGGAAAGATCCTGGTTGACAACAGGTCCTCCGTCTATGAAGTCCGAAAATATGAAGACGCAAAGTACTTCCTACCAGACTTCGAAGACATGGAAAGATGCCATAAGCCAGAGAATAAGCAAAAAGTCGTCTCTACTATCCCGGTCTTCAGGAGTGATACCGAGGAGGATGAAGAGATGGTCTATTCGAAGCAGCCCCAATGCAATAGACCCGAACCATTTACCCCTATTTTGGTCTTCGGCAGCGACTCTGAAGACGAGGTCAACGCAGTATTCTCTGTTCGTCCATCAATACAAACCTTCATTGGTGCTGATCAGAGTTTGAAAATCACCATGGTTCCACAGCAGCATTATAGGGAACTTGATGCGCTCGATACATACGGCATGTAAGAGCTGCAGACCTTCTACGTTCTTCCTAGGCGAAAAGGTGAGAAGGCGATCCTCTTCTACCAATCTACGGAGACTAAAGTAGAAAAAGAAGTCTGGCACGGTGCCGAACTTGTGCTTGATAGGATTCAACCGATCCGTCTGTCCAGATACTACGCAGAGGGATTGAAAAGGCTATTAAGATACCAAGGCATACCCTTCAAACAGACCGCTCAACAAGCACATTTCTACAACTGGATTTGGGACATTCCCAGGACTCAACGAAAAATGCCTAATGGGAGGATGGAGATGACAGGGCTTGGATACGTTCGGTCCAAGAAACGGGAGCGATTTCATGGTTGCCATGTCATAAATAACTCCGGTAGAGAAGCGAATGTATTTCCAGATAACGTTGATGTCGAACCAGAGCGAGATCCCGCCGTGAGAATACCAAGCCCGACATGCGAAGAACAAATTGACAAGCTGATAAGGGAAGAGGGTCAAAAGGTTCGGGATGACCACAGCCGCGAAATGACTATTTACGAGAAAGTCAGGACGCAACGTCTCATTCAGCAGTCCACGGAAAGAGAAGACTGTGATGCCCTTCATCCTCAGCCTGCTGTGCGCTCTCGTAGAAAGGAAAAAGTCCGACACAGAAGCAACAACAAGATCAAGAACGGGAATGGCGTTCAAAAACAACGAAGCGGATCCAAGAAGCCACGCGATCGAGAAAAAGTCAGCTGGAAGCCGTCTTTTATGAAAAAGATGGGTCGGGAATATTCTTTCCCTCAAGACAAGACAAGGAAAATATTCAACCTTGTCATGAAGCATCAAATGATGACACTCCCGAAGTCTCGGCACCCCCCGAGCAAATAAACGAGATCCATCACCCGGCTTATTGCTCCTACCACCGAGCAATAGGACATCCTCTTGAAGATTGCTTCACCTTCAAAGACTGGGTCGAAGACCAGTATCAGTAAGGCAGGTTTGCTCTGTCTGACAATTAGAGGGTAGCCCCACCATGAAAGCATGAGCCAAGAGCAACCTACACTGCGAAGGAAAGTCTAGATCAACATCGAGCTTGGAAACGAACTCATACCTATCACGTGATAACATTCTCAAAGGAAGAGGAGCACGAGAATATGGACGGCCCCTCCCACTGCTTCGCAGACGAGGATGAGGACGAGGTAATTTTAGAATTTCCACCGGCGCCAAAGGAGTTGGAAGATGGGATACACACTACAGCGGACAACCTGAGAAAAATCGACTTGGGGCAGAAAACGAGCCAAGGCCAACGTTCGTCAGTGAGCTACTGTCTAAAAAACAGGTGGCCACGCTAAAGGGCGTACTTACGCAATATAAAAACTGTTTCGCATGGAATTATTTTGAGATGCCGGGACTAGATCCAGAAATAGCGGTGCATAAACTGGCTATATCGCCGGACGTTAAGCCAGTCAAGCAAGCGCCAAGAAGAATGCGGCTCGAACTCGAGATGAGTATCAATGCCGAAGTCAAGAAACTAATCGACTCTGGCTTCATCCAAGAAGTTCAATATCCCGACTGGATCGCCAACATTGTTCCAGTGATGAAGAAAAATGGGACAATACGCATCTGCGTGGACTTCCGGGACCTCAACAAAGCTTGCCCGAAGGATGACTTCCTAGTACCGGTTACCGAGCTGATGACCCATAAAACGTCCACTCATGAGGTCTTCTCCTTCATGGATGGATCTTCACGCTACAATCAAATAAAAATGCATCCCGAAGACCAAAAGCACACCGCCTTCCGAACGCCGCTGGGCATATTCTGCTATAAAGTAATGCCTTTTGGTCTGAAGAACGCTGGCGCTACTTACCAGAGGGCCATGACGAAAATATTCGATGACCTCATACACGAGATTGTTGAATGTTATATCGATGGTCTCGTGGTGAAAAGCAAATCGTATGAGGAGCACTGGGAGCATTTGAAAATAGTGTTCCAACGTCTTCGAAAATATAATCTGAAGATGAACCCTCTGAAATACGCGTTTGGAGTCTCCTCAGGAAAATTCCTAGGATTCATCGTACGACACCGAGGCATTGAAAAAGACCCATCAAAGATCAAGGCGATTATTGAAATGCCCCCGCCAAGAACTCTCAAACAACTGCGGTCTCTCTAAAGGAAGCTCACGTATATCCGACGGTTCATACCTAACCTCTCCAGTAAATGCCGTCCTTACAGCCATCTAATGAAGAAGGGGACTCCGTTCGTTTGGGATCGTAAATGCCAAAGTGCACTGGACGAAATCAAGCAATATCTGCAGAATCCACCAGTACTGACCGCTCCGGTGAAGGGAAAACCCATCATCTTATATACAACAGCCTTTGAAGGTTCTTTAGGCGTGCTATGGGCACAGGAGAACGATCAAAGAAAGGAGAGAGCTCTCTACTATTTGAGTCGAGTTCTCCTGGGAGAAGAAAACAACTACTCCCCTTTCGAAAAGCATTGACTGGCATTAGTCTTTGTGATAACAAAGCTTCGGCATTATGCCTTGGCACATGAGGTCCATCTCATATCAAAGGTGGATCTTCTCAAATATTTGATGTCAAGAGCCATATTAACAGGAAGGCTTGCCAAATGGGCCCTCTTCTTGATGGAGTTCTCGATAATCTATCGGCCCCTCAGGGCAGTGCCAGGCCATCGCTGAATTTCTCGCCGAGCATCCGATACCAGCTGATTCCCTCTTAAATTGCAAATTGCCAGATGAACACGCGTTCGATGCAATCGATAGGGAGGAGAAAGAAAATAACGCCCGATGGGAACTCTCTTTGATGGAGCATCTTCCATGAAAAAGCGAAAGCAAATCACCCCTATAATTAAAGCTGGGGTGGGCCTTATCTTCGTGACTCTGCAAGGAGGGATTGTCACGCCCTGCTTCCCAGAGTACGCTAAGATGGGCACGTGACATAGCCAACCATGCTACCTGTGAATAGGAAAAATCCTTCCACAGTCACATTACGGCTGTAGAGATATCAAGAACAGGAAAGTAAACCAACTATCTAATACATGTCCATAAGCCAGAATAAAAGAGCCAAGAAATAACAATATGCGGAAGCCAAAAGATACAGTAAATGAAACACCTGGAAGTGAAACTACATACCGACGGGAACTTCACCACTCGGTCTAACAGTGGCAATACTCCTGAACAGTCAGCAACAAAGGTAGAAGGATCTGGGCCATACAAAACCCAGACGTCAGCGCGTCATAACATCAAGCAATAAAATATAACAGGGTAACAGGCAATGAAAATATAATCATGAATGAAAAGCAAGTGTAACAGTAATATAAATCAGGGCAGTGAAGGGTATTGTGCAGTGAGTAGACTAAACTGTTCTATTGGGTTTTCTACTCTCAAGTCTTTGAAATCAAATTGATGAATCGTCGATGTAACTCAATAGTATCACGTGCATACCCGGGACCACGGTCCAGATTCTCGGGCTGAATCCGAGACATGCCGCTAGGCACTATAACAGGAAATATGTACAGATGAATGATGTCAGCAGCAGCATCCCAAGGCTAGCCTAGTCTCTAAAACTGATCAGAACAAGTATCGAACTGTTGAGTTACAAGTCAGGTTTCACCATTGATTTTCCCATACCCCCAAGTTATATGTGTGTCAAGTCAGGTATTCAGTAATCAAGAACTAATGCCAACACAAGATCAGGTAAGAGCAGGTTTGTCTGGATAGACAATAGGAACGGTCCGTGAGGACTACATGTCAGGTTTGTTGGCATTAGACACGAGATCAAGTAACGGGTCAAGCTATGGTACATCAGGTCGAGTCAAGTAGTGTACGGTACCATGTCAGGTCAGGTAATGTGTGTAGCAAGTCATGTCAGGGTGTAAAAGATATCATGTGAGTGCTCATAATCAAGTAGAATAATCATGGTTATAAGTAAACAAGCATGGGTACCATCAAAACAATAAGCTGGCACATGTAATATGACATGCAAATAGGTACAGGTTAAAGTATTAGATGTACAGTTATCAGTTTGAGTATAAGATATAGTTCAACATTACATGCATACAATATAACCATCATGGGTGTTAAGTTTAATGCTAAAGTGTACTAAATAATTTAAAGGTAAAATTGAGTATACACACGATTGTCCGACAGGATATAAAATATAAAAGGGTGCTGTAGGTCATGCAAATGATTGTTACAAGATTTAAATATGAATGCGGGTACTATGTATGACAGAACTAAAAGCAAGCTGGTATGTTTCGAGCCATGATTCTAAAATGATATAATGGGACGTCACCATGTAAAAAGAGAATTTTGGTATTAAAATGGAACTACAGATCTAAAGTGCACTCTAACAGGTACATAGTAATTTAAATGGTATAAGTAGTAGTTTTAAAATAGCATGTAGCAAGATTAACTTGCCTGGACGGATCCGGAACGGGAATGCGAAACTTCTCACGTCGGCCGAAAACGTCGCGACGCACGCACGGTATACGGAACGGATCCAAACCACGCACAGTGTGATCACACGGGTCAGGTACGCTTGCTGGGTCGTCGGGATCGCCGACGGCACGCCGGTTTCCGGCGAACTAGAGACAGCAGAGAAGATGACAAAGAGTTTACCAAGAAAAGAAGAAGAGAAAGGAAAAGAAAAAGGATAAGAGATTGGGAAGAAGAAGAGAACTACCCCCGGGTGCACTGGAGTCGCCGTGGGGCCAGAGGAGTTGGCCAGGGCGACGACGATGGGTTTTCCGGCGGTGCAAAGGTGTGCAGTGCTTGGTTTTGGGTTCTGGTGTATGGGTGTGCGGGATCTCTAGTGGCTGGGGGTCGTAGGCAGAAAAGGAGAGGGAAGGGAGAGGGTTGTGATGAAGAGGAGGCCGCCGGCGATGAGACGGCGACGAGCTGGCGCAGGTTAGGTAGTCGGTGTGAGGTGAAAGCAGGTAGGGATGCAGGGTTCTAGGGTGCGCAACAGGGAGAGGGAGAGAAGAGGTGGAAGAAGGAGACGGCGATGAGTGAGGTGGTCGGCGGTGAGGTGAGGATGGCGACGATGGCGACTAGACTAGGGTGAGGGTCCTGTGATCTCGTCGCGAGTGCATGGGTTCAAAAGAAGAAGGAGAGAAGAGGGAGGTGACGGTAACCGAGGAGGCGGTGACGAGACTCCCGCTCACCGCGAGAAGAGAGAGAGAGAGCGATGCGAGAGGAAAGAGATAGAGAGAGAGGAGAGAGAAGTTTGGACGTTAGTGGGCGGTGAGAGAGGAAGAGAGAGAGAAGAAGAAAAAGAAGAGAGGGAGGGAGAAAAATAGTGCTCGTGGGGCCCAGGGGTTAGAAATAAAGATTGTGATTGGAGGAAAGAAATTTTTTAGGGAAAGATTTGATTGGCTTCAAATTTTGTTAACAACCTGAATATAAAAGAGAAAAGGAAAGAATGGGAGAGAGAGAGAGAAGGGTGGGGCGTGTGGCAGAGAGAGAAAGAGAGAGGAAGGAAAGTGGTCTGTTAACAATTTGTTTTGTTTTAATTTAAAAATATATTTTGTTAGTTAAAAGAACCGTTTAATAAGATTGTGAACTTTTAAATGAATTTTAAATATTAAACAAACTTGAATTTTGGCAGGCTACAGAAAATTCCAAAACGCGCCCGGGTCGGGTCCAAAATTTTGGATTTGAAATATTAGAATTATGAGCAAGTTCCAAAAATTGAAAGGAAGGATTATGTAATGAAAAAGCATACCCCCAAGAACGGACGCACGCACGTGCGCGTAGCCATCCAAACATGTATGTTTCACTGAACGGAACGAGAACACGATACAAGGACGCTACCACAGGGTTAGGGTATCATGCAGGCCGTGAAATGCAATTTTAATTTATTTTATGTGATATAAATTGTTACATGCAACAGATGCGATACAAGATAAAATGCCAATATAAACTGAATTGTGAGATGCAATAGCCCATGCAACCAGTCAAGGTAAACTATAAATAAGAGTCACGCGGGTTCAATTAAGCGGGTCGGGTCGAATGCAAGGTAATATGCAGAAATACTATTCGTACCCAACACACCAAATCAAAAAGGACCTCGGATAAATAAATACGGAACTGGAATTGGTATAGTGAACTCGGGTGTTACAGGGATAATGTGTTTCACCCTTTCCTTAATAGAGCCGAGAACGAATAATGAGGCTGAGTACGAAGCTTTGATAGCAGGTCGTGAAATTGCTGTTGACATGGGCATCGAAAACCTCCTCATATATGGAGACTCCCAGTTAGTCGTTAGCCAGGTAAATGGCAACTATCAGACGTGCAAGCCAGAGTTGGTAAAATATGGCAAAAGAGTGTAGCAGCTGCTGACTAAAATCCCCTCCTACATCCTAGAAAGCATACCGTGGGTGGAAAATAGCAAGGCGGATGCGTTAGCCAAGCTCGCTAAAGAACTGGCCAACGAAAACCTCGATGTCGTAAGAATCATTGTGCAAATCCGCCGGATTCTCGCGCCAGCAGAAATAGCTCCGGAGTCGTCTGAAGGAAAGGAAGCGACCAAACAAGCAGCCTGCCAAATAGAAGACGAAGAAAAGATTAAGGATTGGAGAGAATTCTTCATAGACTACTTCAAATCCCGTCGAACACTCGAAGATGCGTCATCAAGACATCAGCTCATGAAATGAGCTCTATCTTTCACCTTCGTCAATGATACTCTATAGACAGTTTGTGGCTGAGATGGCTGGGACCAGAAGAAGCAAGTAGAGTCGTCTAAGAAACTCACGACGGACTCTGTGGTTCCCATCAAGCCGGGACAAATATGAAGCTGAAGATCAAAAGGATGGGCTACTATTGGTCCACGATGATTCAGGACTGCCTCGAATTTGCGAAGCAGTGTCACTCGTGCCAAATTCACGGGAACTTCATCCACCAACATCCAAATCTGCTACTCCCAACATTGGCCAACTGGCCGTTTGAAATGTGGGGAACCGATATAATCGGGCCCATCAAACCATCATCATCCAAGGGACGTCGGTTCTTATTAGCAACAACCGATTACTTCTCTGAGTGAGCAGAGGCAGTACCGCTAAAGGAAGTTTTCACGCCCCGCTTCTCGGTATACGGTGAAGGGGACGCGACAATTCCGCTACATATTTACTCTAAAGTAAACACGCTAAGCGTATCTAAGCAATATAAAATGTAATGTACACAAGAGACGTGATGTAAATGAACAGCAACTTTATTTATTAACATTCTTTTTACAATACATCTGAAAGGTAAATTCATGGAATGGAAAGCAATGCCTAAACAGTGGCATAACAGAAATGAAAAATACAGAATGTAAATGTATACAAGGAATCTAAAGCTTTGGGTTGAAATCTAGCTGGTCCAAATCCTCGCTGGTGGGCTCGATCTCCTGTGAGTCATCACCTGGCGACATTCCAAAGAAGAAGAAAGAGAATGTTGTCAGCAAACAAATTGCTCGGTAAGTCCCAAAGAGAGAGAGAGAAGTAGAATACACAGAAAGCAAGTATATCTATTATAATGTTGATTGTTATGTTAACGTAGTTGTTTGTAGCTTGGTACAGAAGATGTCAGTGTATACGAAAGGAGTCTCACTTTCCCCGGAGACTAAGGTATCAGGAGTACAAGGCTCCATCTATAATACCACGGAACAGCGGTATGGATGTAATTACGTCTTAAGTGACGACCTCGTGCCACCTTTAACATATTCCGTATCAGTCTATCCCTTTATAACCCCGTAGTGTTTATTGTATTGAATGTATTGATTGTACGGAATGTATTGTATTGTCTGAATTGTATATTGTATATAGATGGATGACTTGACGAAACCATGATATCAGTAAATGGATGTAACTGGAGAATTATGTAAATGGATGTATATCCATGGTTCGCTTTAGTCAATATAGATTGATTAGATTGAATAGACCGATTCATGTTGAATTGTAGTTTGATACTTGAATCATATTCAAGTCAGATTGATTATATTGGGACTGAGTCTGAGTTGGACAATTAGAAAAGAAATTAAATCCTGAATTATGTTTTTGGTGCTATCGGTAACTGCTGCACATGGACGACAGGATTTGTGTCATTTTCAAAGACAATTACCGTGTTGATAACACCATTTGTTAAGTTGTCTACCTTAAATAGGCAAGCACCTATATCTCCGGCTCCCTAAGGCTCAAGAGACTGGTCCCGCTTAAACCTATGTTTACTAGGGTCCTTATTGTAATTTAGTATAACTTGAGGGGGTTTTATGTAAAAATAATTTTGTATAATTTTCAAGATACACCTCAAGTATTTTATTATCGTCTTTAGAGTTTTCATGGATGTATATTTTATCAATATGACATTTCTAGTGAATAAAACCTAATTTCATAATATATGTTATTTATTTGTAATATTGGATTTGTATGGTGTTTTCTTGTAAATGGAATATTTTTCTTAAATTTTGGAAATATGGAATTATAAATATTAAAAATAGATATTTTGATATTAATTACATATATTTATTTATTAAAAATATAAGTTTTATTTGTAATAGAAATCATATTTTCTAAAGAAAATTGTATTTTAAATCTTTCGAGATTTTATGCTCCTTGCGGGGGTCTGCATCTCACTCTACTAAGCCCGAAGATGTGCAATAATCCGCACCATCCTGAACGGGTTTCCCGAAATGGGTTGTAGAGGCGCATTTGCAAAGATTTATTAAAATACACTTCTTGTAGAAAAAGGTTTTTATAAGTCGAAGGTAGTTATGTATAAAATCGTATTTTTCCCAAATCTATGTTCCCAAATTTCATCGTGCTATATTAGATATGTGTGTTGTGAGGAGGTAGGTCATTACCTCGTGAGTTTTCTAAGGTAATACAGTTTAAAATGTTCTAGTATGTCGAAATGAAACATGAAGGCATTTTAATGTAAAAGTGGAATAAAACTTGCTACGGTTATTATTTTGATACTAAACTTGTTCTATGATCTTCATTAATGTTTAATGATCATGACATAAGAGTTTGGTATTATTGTGTTTAAGAAAAATAGAACCTTTTAAGGAAAAACCGAATCGGAAGTCGGACTAACTCCGCTTCCATCGTGTTTTAGTTTTGAATGTTTTTAGAATAGTGAAAAGGGGAAGAAGTCGGGACTTACAGGTTATTAGACTAGAAGAGAGAAGGAGGAAGAGGTGGGAGGTGTCAGTGCATCGTTTCGTCGTCGGAATCTCCTCGGATCGTCGTCGGAAGTTTGTCGGAGCTTCGCCCTTTGCTAACTCCACTTGCACACAAAAAGTCTTGGGAATTTTCTTGAGAGTTTGGGCAGGGATTTGTGAGTGAGGAGAGATGATTTTAGGGTGGTATTTATAGGAAAAATCTTGGGTTTAGGGTAGTGAAAGGGTGTGATAAAAATTGTATTTAAATTTGCATTAAAAAGTATTAAAATAGGGTATTTTAATTCTTTGGTTAATTGCAGAGAATTTAAACAGTGCAGGGGGAGTGGGGTAGGCCAAAGGGTGCAAGGGGTTCAAGAAAAATTGGGTTTGGGCCGAGTTGACTCGGCGGCGCCGGCCGAGTCAGGCGAGTCGTCGGCCCGAGTTGGGCGAGTCGGGGCCCGTGTCTTCGCCACGTGTCCCTGACGCTTGGCCTAGCCTCGTGGACACGTTTGTTTATTCTGTAACTTACCCTATTACGTGTAGTGTACGTGTAGACTCTTGGGCTTCTAAAAGATTAAAAGAATTTAATTAAAAAAATATGTGGTTGATGGGATTTGAACTATGGTGCTTTGGTTCAGCAGTGCAAGGACTTACCAATGAGCTACAAGCTCCTTCTTACTGTTCAAAAGCAAAACAAACTTATAACTTGTGCTTGGGCTCAAGTACCCCTTTCTGTATTTTTGAAAAAAATTGTACAGAAAGTTTAGGGTTGTTACAGAAGTGAAGACGGAGAATATCATCAATTTCTTCAGGACACACGCCATCTACCGGTTCGGCACTCCGCGACGAATCATCTCGGACAATGGGTCGGCCAACAGAATTCATAAGATTAGCCGCTTTGCACAGCAGTATAATATAGACTGGAGACACTCTTCAGTCTACAACCCCCGAACCAATGGTCTAGCTGAAGCATTCAACAAGACCCTGACAAAGATTATAAAGAAAACGGTGTCCAAAAACAAAAAGGACTGGCACGAAAGACTGTTGTTTCCCCAATTAGAGCAAAGCTCTGTTCAGAATTCAAAATTTGAATTAAAGTTGCGCTTTTATAAAAGCGCTGCACTACAACTAGTGCACCCCGTGCAAAGCGCATACGCACTAGCGCTAGATGCGCTGCGCTCCAAGTAGCGCACCACATGCAAAGCACGTGTGCGCTAGCGCTAAGAGCGCTGCGCTCCAAGTAGCGCACCATAGGCAAAGCGCATAAGCACTAGCGCTGGAACTAAATGTTCCTCACCGTTGGATCAAATATCCAACGGATATGATTAAATCATCAATTAACAAGAATGAAATTCTGTTGAATCTTTCCAAACAGAAAAAATTGTGCCCTGAATTTAGAACACCGTTGGATCAATGATCCAATGGTGATTAAAAAATCACTAAAATACAGAACAAATTCTGTAAGGGGGAAACATTTCTCAATCTTGTTAAAAAACAAGAAGATTATTCTGTAAACCAGAAGCCCTTGGATCAAAGATCTGACGGTGGGGAAATTCCCAAATCAATTGGAGAATAAATCTCTTTAACCGATTGAACAAATCAGCTTGCCCTATATAAAGGCCCCGAGAGTTCAAGTCTCAGAGAGAGGAACCCCCCCATAAACTTTGAGAAAATCTCAGGAAGAAGAAGAAGCTCTCGGCAGAAGAAGACAATTCTTTTCAAGGTAAAAAAGAATAGAAAGACGAAATCATCTCAATATAAAAAGAAGTATTTACTTCTTTCACAGATCATAGATCTATAAGATAAATTGTCTTTCACAAAAGAGATTATGAACATCTCATTATAAAATGGGGAGAATTATTCAATTCTCTTAGAATCACAGATCCATAAAGGCAAAGCCTTTCATCAAAAAGAGATTGAAATATGTCCTATAAACTAAGAATTTTGTTCTTAGAATCTTAAGACAAAGTCTCTTATCAAAGAAAAGATAATCTTCAGAGCGCAAAGTTAACCTAAGAAGAGACTTAGCGCTCCTAATCTAAGAAGAGCCTTAGCGCTCCTAATCTAAGAAGAGCCTTAGCGCTCCTAATTTAAAAGTGCCTTAGTGCTTTCATCTAGCGCAAAGCGCTGCAATGCCATAGCGCTTCAAACACAGCGCACTGCGCTCATTGGTTAGCGCTCAGCGCTAAGCGCGTCACGTGCTCCTCACGTGAGCGCTACATTACTAAAAGCGCTTTGCGCTCATTATATGGCACCAGCGCCAAACGCCTCAACGCTTCAACTATAGCGTATCAGCGCTTTACATCTAGCGTAAAGCGCTAAGCGCATCAGCGCTCTTCATTTAGCGCAAAGCGCTAAGCGCATTAGTGCTTCATATCTGGCGCAAAGCGCTAAGCGCATT
This sequence comes from Agapanthus africanus, assembly GCA_030015575.1. Classification (NCBI taxonomy): domain Eukaryota; kingdom Viridiplantae; phylum Streptophyta; class Magnoliopsida; order Asparagales; family Amaryllidaceae; genus Agapanthus; species Agapanthus africanus. The sequence continues at coordinate 519,470,826 of JASDDO010000001.1, read as the reverse complement.
AGCATTTTTACCATAGCGCATTGCGCTCATCGACTGGCGCTAGTGCCAAGTGCGCCACATGCTTTTATGTGTGCTTGGATAGAACATAAACTGTTCTTTGAATAAGCCTGGAGCTATGATAAATGCACAACATTAAACTAAAGACAAAACATTGTCAGAGACCAAACCAATGCTTAGCATTTTTAAAGGGATTAGGCTCAAACAAACATCTAACAACTCAAAAAAAAATGTTGAACATTGTAATTGAATGGACTTAGCCCAAATTGGCCATAAGTCCTCAATTCAGATTAATTGAGTTCATATGCTCATAAATCACAGATCTTAGTCCCAATTGGACTACAGGTCTCTCAACCCACATCAGTTTAAGGGTACATCTCTGAACTCTTCTGATATTTGTCATTGTAATCCTTCAACGTCTTCAGAGAGGTGACAGGTCCTGACAACCATACATTTCATGGACTATGATGTCCTTAACCTGGACTGTGGGGTCCTTAAGCCCATGGACTATGATGTCCTTAACCTTGACTGTGAGTTCTTTAAACTCACGGACTATGATATCCTTAACCTTGACTGTGAGGTCTTTAAACTCACGGACTATGATGTCCTTAACCTTGACTGTGAGGTCTTTAAACTCATGGACTATGATGTCCTTAACTTGGACTGTGGGGTCTTTAAACTCATGGACTATGATGTCCTTAACCTTGACTGTGATGTCTTTAAATTCACGGACTATGATGTCCTTAACATTGGACCGAGATGTCCTTAAACTAACATTGGACCGTAATGTCCTTAAACTAATCGACTGCAATATCCCTAAACTAAACAATAGAGTCCGAATGCTCTTTTGTTGGATCTAAACGATCCAGTTAAGTTGATCTTAGTCTGAAATTAGACTAACGTATACTTAACAAACGTTTAAGTTGATCTTAGTCTCAAATGAGACTAACGTATCCTTAAACCCAACCCCCAAACCCAAATCTAAGAAAATACGGATTTGGACTAATCCACGCCCTACGGGTGACAACATACATTAGTCTCCGTATACAATCCACGGGCAACCAAAAACAAAACAAACACCCACGACACGATGTGACCATCTGGAGAAGGAGAAAGTGGTTACCGCGATACAGTAGCGTAATTAACTGCAGGGTCTTGCGCCTGCAGGAAAGAGCGTCCCCACAATCAAAAACCCCTCAAATGAGGGGGAATCTGATGAAGTCTTCTACATCGGCCGCAACCGTTTAAACCTTCGATGCATGGTGTTATAAATCAACTTGGCATCTTCGGAGAGGTGGACGGATAGCACCAATTAGCATCTGCCCCGAAATTCAGGCAAGACGGACCCGCGCGGTCACGTCTCCGTGTTTCGGCGGGGAACAGAATCTGGCACGCCCGGTGGGACGTTTTCCTCTTTCCACTCCACACTTCGTGTGTCGTGCTCGCGAACGAATCGCGGTTTGATATAGTTGCCCTTAGGTTCGAGATACTAAGATTTGGTGTCTTGCTCCGTGCAGAAAACAGAAGATCAATGGCTTCAACCTGCATTAACCGCAACTGCAACTCTCACTCCGTCCCTTCCGGGGGAGTGACTTACAGGCCCCAAGCGGCCTCGCTGTTCAAGATGCCGGTGGAGCAAATAACTCAGGCTACCACTGGACTATTCTTCGGGACCATGGTCCCACCCATGAACTTCAATGCCCCGCTGACGTTGCAGGAAGCCCTGAAGAAGCCGATCTTTGATCGACTTACCACTGCTGCGGTCCCTCTCAACGGGTTGCCAACTCCGCTGTCTCAGTTTTCAACAGACTGGGCCAGAACGCCAACAAGCCCGTGATACCCGAAGCGGCCATCCCAAAGCGGATATCCATCCCGGCTCAAGCGGATGAAATTATTAGAGAAGCTTCTCCTACCAAGAAATCAGTCTTCACAAGGCTGGCCGTTCCGGCTTCCACTCCAGGTGAAGTCATCAAAGCTGCTTCCCCCTCCTAGAGGTCTGTCTTTGACAGATTGGACATTGCTTCTTAACGGAAATCGGTCTTCAAGAGGCTGACACCGGCGATGACCCTTCACCAAAACAGGGAGCATGAGGAAGTCACCCCTACAGCTGAACTAACTCCATCTGCACGACATGCTCGCTGTCGTCACTGGCGCCGAGTAAGGAAGGCTGGGGGTAGCTCCCCTTCTGGGCTAACTCCGCCAGCTCCCATGGTGGAAATCAATGCTGCTGTTCCAACTGGGAACAGCTTTGAACCGCTTAGGAGGGTTCGCAAGAACTCTCCGACTACCGTGCTGAAGAGATCTCCTCCACCTATGGAGATTACTACAAAAAAGAAGCAGGAATAGCCCCCTCAGCGGCTATCCTCCAAAATTTATAAAGTCTGGCGACAGGTCCAGGAATCGGTGATTAACCAGGACTACACTCACCGTCCAAAGAAGCTTAAAGCTCGACAAGGAGAAAACCATCCTGTCAAGCCACAAAAGGCAACAGCCGTCTGGGTGCCCGCTGCAACGGCTCCCTCGACTTCAACTGCTCACAAGAGAAGGAGGCCAGAGAAAGCCCCTATGTCCGCGACGAACCGCAAAGATACCGAACCTAAATTCCCCAAGTCTGGGGGCATGATGGTGCATACTGTTTATATGGCTTCCGGAAAAGAAAAAAGTCGTGCTTCTACGGGCCATCGACCGCTTACCCGATCGATAACGAAGGCTCAGGAACAACAGCAGCAGAAACTTCAGGAGATGCTGACTGCAATGGCTGTGCTCACTGGGCCGAAAGAAAATCCAGAGACCTCAGAGCAGCGTCGGGAACAAGAAACTAATACTGAATTCCTCCGAAGAATGCTTGAGAGGAAAGAAAAAGAGGCCGCGGAACAGGCAGTCAACATCAAACGAATGGCTCTTTTGTTCCAAGACATAGCTGGGATGATGTTACAGCCGAAACCTCCAGCTGAAGACCCCCCGATCATCATTGAAGATGACAGAGGGGAGACATCAAACCCCCCTCCGGCTCTTTCAGCAGTCAAAGAAGAGACAATCTCTAAGGCCGCCTTGGACGATTACATCGCTCAGCAAATATGAGCTCACCAGGCGAATGAAGCGGCCGGCCAAATTGTTAAAACTGGGCGACCATATCCAGGATGGTACGATCAGATCAAGTACCCGCCGGGATATACGATCCCTAAATTCCATGTATATAAGGGGACGGGAAATCCGCATCAGCATGTCGCCCAGTTCAGGGCTCTATGTGGCAACACTGGAGGTGATGATAAACTTCTGCTCCGCCAATTTGTCGGCAGCTTGTCGGAAACGGCGTTTGAGTGGTATTCGGAGCTTCCAAACGATTCTGTCAAAACCTTTGCAGAGATGGAGCTATTATTCACCCAGCGATTCGCGAGTGCTAGTGAACGCACCCTAATAACGGCATTGATCAATGTCAGGTGAAACCTGGCGAGACATGGGTTCAATACGCAATACGATGGCGGAATTTGTGGTCAAAATGTGAATAGCGCATCGAAGAAACGCCGGCAGTGGGCATGTTTGTGGGCACTCTTGACCCTCAAGCGACCATCTCACAATTCATGATGTTTTTTAAGCCAACCACGTTCCAGGCCCTGATTGACAAACTAGCTCAAATGGACCAGATGGGCCATAGGCCTTCCTCTTCGAAGCCGGAGCCGCGGAATGAAAAAGGGAAAGGAAAAGCGACCTTCGTCGCCAATGCTCAATAGCAGCCCAGTGGTCCAAAATTAACGGATCGACTAGACGAGAGACGGCGATACTATAATGAGAAAATGAAGCGCCCTTATTCATTTTCCTGGGACAAAACGAGGAGATTGTTTGAGCTGGCGGTGCGCAACGGGCTCATCAATCTGCCGAATCCAAAACAGCCGTTGCAACCTGGTGAGGCTAATAGTCCCAATTATTGCCCCTACCATCAAACAGTAAGCCATCCAATTAAAGATTGCTTCGTCTTTAAAGGCTGGATCGAAGATCAATACCAACAAAGCAAATTTGCCATGTCCGAAAATTGGAAGGTGAGCCCGCCACAGCCATACACTCCTAAGAAGACGGACACACTGGGGGCATCATGTTCTTTCGTAGAAGAAGCTCCATGGGAGATCGTTCTTTCAGCCAAGACTAAAAGAATACTGAAGGATCTCCAAACATGCCTGGAGATCAGGTGGAAAAATCCACTGGAACCCGAGATCATCGAGGGAATGCTGAAACCGCGCCCAACTCCAAAAATTGGTGGTGATAGCCAAAGCGCTCACACCCAGCCGTCAAAGTCTTCGAAGAAGAAGAAGAGATCCAAGAAGCCCGTGAAGCTTAGTGACGAGCGCACGGACCTGCAAAAGTATATCGACGCACTGGAAGAATATAACCAGAAGGTGCGGACCCCGGTCACACTCCAAGAATTTCTCAGCCACGTCCTTGAGGACGGAGATGATGACAATGGAGAAGACTCGTCGGATGAATCTGGAGATTATGTAGCAAGCTGCCATGTGATCTCTCACTCATTAATAGACGATGAAGAAGCTCCTTACGCAGAGAAACTGGGGGTAGATCCTGAGCCGGAACTTCTAGGACCATTGGACGAAATGATTGATGCGTTCCTAAACGAAGCTCTTCTGAAAAGCAAAGCTAATCAAGAGTGCGAGATGGCCATATTTGAAGAGGCCAAACGCCGACGATTGGACGAAAGGGTTAGAATACTCCCACCAGATCAAAATACATCCGCCGCAAATAAAAACAGGTTCAAGACGAGGAAGAGGTTCGCCAAGGCCATATCAATGGGAATGAAGCTGCCACCTTCCGAAAGAAACACTCCTGGTGAAGCGGAAACACATCCTAGTTACTGCTTATATCATCGAAAGATTGCGCACCCCACCGAATAGTGCAACGCTTTTAAAAGATGGTGGCAGGGATATGTTGCTCATCGACAACGTTTCAAGCGGATGAAACGCAAAACTCATCGGGAGCAAAGAAACACGAACGAGGAGCATAAAAGAATTATTGACAACTGCCACATGGTCGACGTTGGGGATCATAAGTTCTTACTTTCGAGAGCGACTCTGAAAAGAAATGACTCTTGACCCTCTCTTCAAAGAATCCACTTCGGGAAAAGAGGAAGAACCGAAGAACTGCGAGAACATTCAGCTGCGCAATCGCACGCTGCCTGAAAAGAATTGATTTAAACGATTTCCGGATGTGTAGTTGGAAAATTGTAAAGAAATCACAACCAAAAATATTTTGACCGCAATCAATAACGGTGTCGAATGTAGCGCGTTAGTAAGTGCGGATCGTCCACAGGGAAAGTGTAATCTTTCGTGCTTTGAATTAGATGAATTGAAACTTTAATGAAAAGAAAACAAACAATTCATGATTTATATTTGAAGTTCAAGAATTAGAAAATCTAGATCTAATAATAAGAAAAAGATAGAATCAAGAATTGATAGTTTGATGATTTTTCCAACCAAATATCAAGAATAGAAATGAGGCTCGTAGGAATCGATCGGATCTATAGATGTGATGTAATCTTACAATTACGTATTCTTATCTTTCGATGAATTGATACTAGATCGATGATGATCGAAAAGAATTAGGGATTTCTTGTGAAACTAGCGTTTCATCTTATCTCTTGTTCTTTCATCGATATCATTCATATTCTAGCCTCTAGTAAATTCAAGAAACGATCGTAGATCCCTAATTTCGAGCGATCACAATCAAGAAAGCATCGCAACGAAACTAGGTCATCGATTCTTGAACTTGCTAGGGTTTACAAAACTCGTAGGACTTAAGAATCGTATTAAGATTTGTTACATCATCATTCTATTGATCGTCTCGACTCCTTTACGAGCGGAGTTTTACTCAAACATCACAACAAGAACTACAATCACAAATTGAGATCGAATCATGATGCAAGAATTAAGAGAAAGCAAGATTAAAGAATTTCATCTTTTATTTATATCAACAATTTCGTTACAATCGCTCAAGAACTACAAGAGGAAGAACTCGATCGTCGATTTGGCTTCGCTCGTCTCCTTGAGTCGCGGATCGGCTTGGATCACTTGCCCGATTGAAGATCGGCTCGGCTCATAAAAGGTTGAAGGCTTATCACTTGATTTGGTACTCGGGATCTTGAATTTGGATTAGAATTAGGGTTAGGGTTTCGCACAAGTTGTGTCACTCAACTTGTGGAAGAAGAGGGCGAGATGAAGAATTGAACTAATGAATAACAACTAAAGAACTAACCAAGGATCCCCCCTTTTAACCCTAGGTCTAGGCTTCTATTTATAGACTTCCCCAAACCCTGGATCTAGGATTAGAATTTGAATTTCCCTCCAAAAGTTAGTTAGAGGAGATTTGAATTTCCCTCCAAAAGTTTGTTGAGGAGAAGCTTCTAGATGTGATTAGTTAGGAGCTTAATCAAGATTAGCATGCTTAATGATCTTTTGCTGATCTGGCAGAAGACTCTGGAGAATTCTAGAATTTGACGTGTCAAAATGAGGTGTACCCACTGAGATAGGAATTATGCCCTGAAAATTAGGTGATGATGTGGCAGAACCGCCGCGGAACCGCGGCGCAAGCCGGCTCCCCGCGGCGCTTTGGAGTCTTTAGGGCTTGATCTCTTTGCTACTGCTTTGGGCTGATGTATGGGGCTTTTATTAATATGTTGAATATTGTAATTCCTTCTGTATTGCTACCAGATCTGCATCTTTTGAGTTGGCGTAATGTTTGATCAGCAAAATGATAATTTTGGCTTGTCTCCTGGATTTTCCTGCACAAATCTCGAAACAAGTGTTGCGCAATATAGAGATGATGCGATGCCATAAAATACAGTCAATTCCCTTAAAGTGTCGGTTTTAAAGTCTAACACATGCAATTTGATATTTTACGACTAATTTGCTAATATGTGAAATATGAATACCGAACACTTCTAAATGAGTGCAAATGATAGGGAAATTGCCGGTTAAAAGATGCAGTATTTTCGACTGATCAAGAATCTCGGACCTGCAAACAAGGGATCCAATAAAAAGATAAGGGGAAAGAAAAGGTTCCTGAGGATATCGCCCTCGATGATCGAGTCGTCAAAAAGTTGACAGCCAAGGACACGCTAAAGAAAAGTAGGGTGGATTACAACATTCTGGCACACCTGAGGAAGATACCCTCGCAGCTCAGCATTCTCGACACCCTTCTGCTATCCAAAGAGGCAAGAGATTCGTTGATCAAGGTGCTATAAGAGCCCGAACAATTCCAAGCTTTCTTTGCCGAAGAAAAGATGAAGGACGAGTTGGAAGAAGTGCACAGGCTGATATCACCTTCGGCGATGAAGACCTCCTCCTCGGGACGTGCGACCATAACCGTCCCCTTTATATCTCTGGATATTGTCATGATATCAAGATAGGAAAAATCCCGATTGATAATGGGTCCTCCGTTAACCTGCTCAATGTAAGAGTGTTGAAGGAAATCTGCATGAGCGTTCAACACCTCGCTCAGGATAAGATCACTATCTCCGGGTTTGACTCCCAGTCATCACGGATGCTCGGGTCTGTGATACTGTCATGTGATAACGCTATCAGAAGAAGAACCAGAGAATATAGATGACCTCTCTTGGTGCTTCGAAAATGACGAAGATGAGTTAATCTCAGAATTTCCACCAGCGCCAAAAGAGCTGGAAGATGGAATGCATACTACCGCAGATGACCTCAGAAAAATCGACTTGGGAACGGAAAACGACCCACGGACGTTCGTCAGTGAACTGTTGTCTGAAGAAAATGAGGCTACGCTTAAAGACGTGCTTATGCAGTATAAAGACTGTTTCGCATGGAACTATTCCGAGATGCCAGGACTAGATCTAGAGATTGATGTACACAAATTGGCAATATCTCCGGACATCAAGCCGATCAAACAAGCACCGAGAAGAATGCGGCTCGAGCTTGAGATGAGCATCAACACCGAGGTCAAGAAGTTAATCGACTCCGGCTTCATCCAGGAAGTTCAGTATCCTGACTGGATCGCCAACATCGTCCCAGTGATGAAGAAAAATGGGACGTGCGCATATGTGTGGACTTTCGGGATCTCAATAAAGCCTGCCCGAAGGATGACTTCCCAGTACCAGTCACTAAGCTGATGATAGATAATACGTCCACTCACTAAGTTTTCTCCTTCATGGACGGCTCATCAGGATACAATCAGATAAAGATGCATCCCGAGGACCAGAAACATACCGCTTTCCGGGCCCCTTTGGGCATATTCTGCTACAAGGTGATGCCTTTCGGTCTAAAGAACGCTGGCGCCACCTATCAGAGGGCCATGAAGAAGATTTTCGATGACCTCATACATGAAATCGTCGAATGCTATATCGACGACCTCGTAGTTAAAAGCAAATCATACGAGGAACATTTAGAGCATCTGAAGATCGTGTTTCAGCGCCTTCGGAAATATAATTTGAAGATGAACCCTCTTAAATGTGTGTTCGGAGTTTCCTCAGGCAAATTCCTAGGATTCATCATCCGCTACCGAGGCATCGAGATAGACCCGTCGAAGATCAAGGCAATCATGGAAATGCCTCCGCCAAGGACTCTGAAGCAACTGCGGTCTCTCCAAGAAAAGCTCGCGTATATCCAGCGATTTATAGCCAATCTCTCTGGCAAGTGCCGTCCTTACAGTCACCTGATGAAGAAGGGAACCCCGTTCGTCTAGGATCGCAAATGCCAAAGCGCACTGGATGAAATCAAGCAATACCTACAGAATCCTCCGGTGCCGACCGCTCCAGTCAAGGGAAAACCTCTCATTCTGTATACAACAGCCCTCAAAGGTTCTCTAGGCGCATTATGTGCACAAGAGAATGACCAAGGAAAGGAGAGAGCCCTCTACTATTCGAGTCGAGTTCTCCTGGGGGAAGAAAATAATTACTCTCCCATCGAAAAATACTGCCTGGCGTTGATCTTCGCGATAACGAAGCTCAGACACTACGCGTTGGCACATGAGGTCCATCTCATATCAAAGGTGGATCCCCTCAAACATTTGATGTCAAAGGCTATATTAACGGGAAGACTCGCTAAATGGGCCCTACTCTTGATGGAGTTCTCGATAACTTATCGGCCTCTTAAGGCAGTGAAAGGCCAGGCCATCGCCGACTTCCTCGCTGAGCATCCAATACCTGCTGATTATCCTTTGAACTGCAAACTGCCCGATGAGTACGCTTTTGACACGATCGGCGGGGAAAGAAGAGAGAATGATACCCAGTAGGAACTCTACTTCGATGGAGTATCTTCCATGAAGAAGCACAAACAGAGCACCCCCATAATCAAATCCGGGGTGGGCCTCATCTTCGTGGCTCCACAAGGAGGGATAATGCGCTTTGCCTTCTCCTTAACAGAGCCGATGATGAATAATGAAGCCGAGTACGAAGCTTTGATAGCAGGTCTTGAGATCGCCGTCGACATGGGAATTGAGAACTTCTTCGGAGACTCCTAACTGGTCGTTAGTCAAGTAAATGGTGACTATCAAACGTGCAAGCCAGAGTTGATGAAATACGACGAGAGAGTGCAGCAACTGCTGACTCAAATCCCTACCTATGCCCTAGAGAGCATACCGCGTGCGGAAAATAGCAAGGCGGATGCATTAGCCAAGTTCGCTAAAGAACTGGCCGACGAAAAGCTCGATGACGTGAGGATCGTTGTGCAAAGCCGTCGGGTTCTTACACCGGCAGAAATATCTTCGGAGTCGTCTGAAGAGAAAGAAGCGACCAATGAGACATCCCTACAAATAAAAGACCAGGAAAAGGCTGAGGATTGGAGAGAAGTCTTTATAGACTACTTCAAATCCCGTCGAACACCTGAAGATGCATCCTCAAGGCTTCAGCTCATAAAACGAGCTATATCCTTCGCCTTCGTCAATGATACTCTATATAAGAGATCATTTGATTCTCTGTGGCTAAGATGCCTGGGACCTGAAGAGGCAAAGAGAGTCGTCTAAGAAACTCATGACGGACTCTGCGGTTCCCACCAAGCCGGCCCGAAGATGAAGCTGAAGATCAAAAGAATGGGCTATTATTGGCCCACGATGATCCAGGATTGCCTTGAATATGCGAGGCAATGCCACTCGTGCCAAATTCACGGAGACTTTATCCACCAGCATCCAAATCCACTACACCCAACGGTGGCTAGCTGGCCATTTGAAATGTGAGGAACCGACATAATCGGGCCCATCGAATCGACATCGTCCCAAGGACATCGATTCATTTTGGCGACAACCGATTACTTCTCCAAGTGGGCAGAAGCCATACCGCTAAGAGAAGTAAAGACGGAGAATATCCTCCATTTCTTCAAGACACATGTCATTTATCGGTTCGGCATTCCACGACGGATTATCTCCGATAACGGGACAACCTATAGAAGCCACAAAATCAGCCGCTTCGCACAACAGCATAACATAGACTGGAGATACTCTTCACTCTATAATCCCCGAGCTAACGGTCTAGCTGAGGCTTTCAACAAGACCTTGACGAAGATCATGAAAAAGACGGTGTCTCGAAATAAGAAGGACTGGCACGAGAGACTGCATGAAGCTCTTTGGGCGTATCGAACTACGTTCAAAACAGCCATAAACAGAACACCGTATGCATTGGTATTCGGCACAGAAGCGGTACTCCCTCTCGAGATAGAGTTACCCTCTCTACGAGTGGCGGTTCATTTCAAGCTAACAGATGAAGAGAATGCTCACCTTCGGCTTGAGGAGCTTGATGCCCTTGATGAAAACCGGCTCATGGCGCAACAGAGTCTAGAGGCTTATAAAGCAAAGATGACGTGCTTATATGAAAGGTTGACTAGGCCGAGAACATTCCGTCAAGGAGAACTCGTAATAGTGGTTAAAAGACCTATGATCCCCAATCGCGCCAAGCGGGGGAAATTCGAGCCGAACTATGAAGGCCCGTATATCATAGACAAAGTCTACCAGGGTAGAGCCTATCTACTCATAGACATGCATGGTGAAAGACCTTTCAGGCCTTTAAACGGTCGCTTCCTGAAGAAATACTACGCCTGACGAGTCACGGTCTAGGTCAATGATAGATGACGACGCCTATGTCCGCTCTCTATCTTCCTAAACCTAAACTCTGTAAGTAGTAGCCGGCTTCCTTTTCTCGGACCGAAATATCCTAAAACTAACGACGGACTGAAACGTCCCTAAACTAACCACGGACCGAAACGTCCTTAAAACTAACAGTGGACCACTATGTCCTAAAACTAGCGTCGGACCGAAACGTTCTTAAACTAACGACGGACCACTATGTCCTAAAACTGTCTGTTGACCGAGACGTCGATAAACTACTACGGACCGCAACATCCCGAGGCTGACACAAAAAAAATAATTAAAAAATGGTATGTCCATAAGCAAAATGGGCACGGATGAAAACCTAAAAGGGCTCCGTGAGTAAAAAAAGCAGGGCTACCGGCGAGTTTTGTGAAAACCCGAAAGGGCGCAATCTCGTTAAAATACACTTGCAAGGTCCTCTCGACCTTGTGAGGAGAAACCACCCGCGTGAGGTCCTTACAACTCACAAGGGAGCAACACACTTAGGGATCCCCACGATTCCTAAGGAGAAATTACACTCGCGAGATCCTCACGACTCGCAAGGAGAACCCTCCTATGAGACCCTTACGGCTCATAAGATTCAAAAGCCTTAAGCTACAGGGATCTGAACCTGTTCTTAAGCAGCCATCACAACCTCCAATACTGCCCTACAAGCGGTTCAATGCTGACCCTTGTATACAATCCACGGGCGCGAATAAACGTTTCCCTAACAAAATCCCATCCGTGACTAGGGATATGTCTACACGGTAAACAACATTTGTAAGTCCTCTCGACTTATAAGGAGAAAATACTTTTGTAAGATTCTTACGACTTACGAGAAGCCATACACTTAGGAGTCCTCACGATTCCTAAGGAGAAAATGCACCTACGAGATCCTCATGACTCGCAAGGAGAAATACCTTTATGAGATCGTTATGGCTCATGAAGTCAAAAGCCTTAGTCGACAGGATCCTAACCCTGTTCGCTAAGCCACCTTTGTTCGACATCGACAGAGACAAAAGATAATTCGCTCCTGGCAATATCCCAGTTGTAGCGGTGCTGATGCTGAAATCGGTGTCTAATTCCAAGCTTGCAGCAAAAAGCCAGCGAGCCACACATGCATACGAAATAGCCGAAATGATGGGGCAACTTGCAACAAAATCAGCAAGTAAAAATGTATGCATACGAAATAGCTGAAATGATTGGGCAACTCGCAATAAAAAGCAGCGAGTAAAAATAAAACAAATAGCCGAAATGATTGGGCACCGCGAAAAATAGCCGAAATGATTGGGCAATCGCGACTTTCGCGATATAAAAAGCTGAAATGATAGAGCATCGCGGAAAGAAATAAATAAAAAATTCTGAAAGAATGAAACTTTTGCCCTACAGGTGAGATCATATCGATCCCTGTATACAATCCAGGGGCACAAATTAAGAGGGAACCACACCTTCCCACCAGGCTCCATCCGAAAGAGAGCCAAGTCTCAACGGTTCACAAAGCAGCGTGGAGATCATCTCAACATCCGTCTCATTTCAACAGACACGACATCAACAAATCGGAGCTGCGGCAAAATTCCCAGTTCCATGACTCGACGATGCACAAACAACCGAGAGTCAACCTTTCCTGGTCAAGTGGAACACGGCCTATGTCAATCCTGACCCCGTGGGAAACGTCCAGAGCGGAGTCTGGTCCTCGCAGAACATGGCTATGTCAAACCGACCCCGTGGGAAGCATCCAGAGCAAATTCCTGGTCACGTGAAACACGACCTATGTCAATCCTGACCCCGTAGGAAACGTCCAGAGCGAAGCCTGGTCCTAGTAGAACACGGCTATGTCAAACCGACCCCGTGGGAAGCATCCAGAGTAAATTCCTGGTCACGTGGAACACGTCCTATGTCAATCCTGACCCCGTGAGAAACGTCCAGAGCGGAGCCCAGTTCTCACAGAACACGGCTATGTCAATCCGACCCCATGGGAAGCATCCAGATGAAATTCCTGGTCACGTGGAACACGGCCTATGTCAATCATGACCCCGTGGGAAACGTCCAGAGCGGATCCTGGTCCTTGCAGAACACGGCTATGTCAAACCGACCCCGTAGGAAGTATCCAGAGCAAATTCCTGGTGACATGGAACACGGCCTATGTCAATCCTGGCCCCATGGGAAACGTCCAGAGCGGAGCCTGGTCCTCGCAGAACATGGCTATACCAATCTTGACCCTGTGGGAAGCATCCAGAGCAAACTCCTAGTCACGTAGAACACGGCCTATGTCAATCCTGACCCCGTGGGAAATTTCCAGAGCGGAGCCTGGTCCTCGCAGAACATGGCCTATGTCAATCCTGACCCGTGGGAAGCATCCAGAGCAAATTCCTGGTCACGTGAAACATGGCCTGTGTCAATCCTGACCCCGTGGGAAATGTCCAAAGCGGAACCTGGTCCTCGCGGAACATGGCTATGTGAATCTTAACCCCGTGGGAAGCATCCAGAGCAAATTCCTGGTCACGTGGAACACGACCTATGTCAATCCTGATCCCGTGGGAAACGTCCAGAGCGGATCCTAGTCCTCGCAGAACACGGCTATGTCAAACCGACCCCGTGGGAAGCATCCAGAGCAAATTCCTGGTCATGTGGAACACGGCCTATGTCAATCCTGACCCCGTGGGAAACATCCAGAGGAGAGCCTGGTCCTCGTAGAACACAGCTATTTCAATCCTGACCCCGTGGGAAGCATCCAGAGCAAATTCCTGGTCACATAGAACATGGCCTATGTCAATCCTGACCCCGTGGGAAACGTCCAGAGCGGATCCTGGTCCTCGCAGAACACGGCTATGTCAAACCGACCCCGCGGGAAGCATCCAGAGCAAATTCCTGGTCACGTAGAACACGGCCTATGTCAATCCTGACCCCATGGGAAACGTCCAGAGCGGAGCTTGATCCTCGCAGAACACGGCCTATGTCAATCCTGACCCCGTGGGAAGTATCCAGAGCAAATTCCTGGTCACATGGAACACGGCCTATGTCAATCCTGACCCTGTGGGAAATGTCCAGAGCGGAGCCTGGTCCTCGCAAAACACGGCTATGTCAATCCTGACCCCGTGGGAAGCATCCAGAGCAAATTCCTGGTCACGTGGAACACAGCCTATGTCAATTCTGACCCCGTGGGAAACGTCCAGAGCGGATCCTGGTCCTCGCAGAACACGGCTATGTCAAACCGACCCCGTGGGAAGCATCCAGAGCAAATTCTTGGTCACGTGGAACACGGCCTATGTCAATCCTGACCCCGTGGGAAACGTCCAGAGCGGAGCCTGGTCCTCACAGAACACGGCTATGTCATTCCTGACCCCGTGGGAAGCATCCAGAGCTAATTCCTGGTTACGTAGAACACGGCCTATGTCAATCCTGACCCCGTGGAAAACATCCAGAGCGGATCTTGGTCCTCCCAGAACACGGCTATGTCAAACCGACCCCGTGGGAAGCATCCAGAGCAAATTTCTGGTCACGTGGAACATGGCCTATGTCAATCCTGACCCCGTGAAAAACGTCCAGAGCGGAGCTTGATCCTCGCAGAACACGGCAATGTCAATCCTGACCCCGTGGGAAGCATCCAGAGCAAATTCCTGGTCATGTAGAACACGGCCTATGTCAATCCTGACCCCGTGGGAAACGTCCAGAGCGGATCCTGGTCCTTACGGAACACGGCCTATGTCAATCCTGACCCCGTGGGAAGCGTCCAGAGCAAAATCCTGATCCCATAGAACACAGTTAAAGTCAATCTTGACCCCGTGGGAAATGGCCAGAGCAACTCCTGACTCCATGAAATGCGGATAATGGAAACCTCACCCATCACTTACGGGTCCTCACGACTCGTAAGGGAGCAAACTCTCTTGTGAGATCCTTACGACTCTCAAGAGAAAACACACTTAGGAATCCTCACAATTCTTAAGGAGAAATTACACCTACGGGATCCTCTCGACCCGTAGGGAGAAATACCTTTATGAGACCCTCACGGCTCATAATGTTGAAAAGCCTTAGGAGGCAGATCTTAACCTGACTCCTAAGCCATCGCTGTCCTACAAGGAGGTTAAAATAGATTATCCACAAAATGCATTTACTAAAAGGGACACACCATCATGAAGCAAAATATGTCTTTTATTCATGAATCAAAATGAATACAAAGTACAATTTATGAAAGAATCAAAAAATACTCTCATTCAGGAGTATGTACAAAAGAAGAATAAAAAATATATATACAATTCTTCAGGCCGGCGGACGATTTAATAGAGTTGCCAATTCATCCTTTTTCTGCTAGGCCTCAGCCTCATGATTCATTATCGTTAGGAGACGGGCCTCCGCTTGAGCCTGTTGGGCCTGATATGAGGCAAGCTGACTTTCAAGCTCTTTTTCGGTAACCTTATGAGCTTCGACCATTTCGCAAGTGAAAATGACGGCCTTATCAATGGCTACCACCTCCTTGATAGCCTCTTGAAGCCCTCGCCAAAGATCATATGCCCGAGTGGTCTTGGCCGTAAGGTTAGCTTGAAGTTCCCTCAGCGCTTTAGAAGCCAGCTCCCTCTCCAAAAACTTTCGGCTGAGCTTCTTCTCGCATGACGACATATTTGAGGCGCATCGTTCGATCAGCCCCCGCAAGCTCACCTTTGCAGCTACAACCTCTGAGGGAAGACGTGTACATTCAAGAATATGCAAGCAAGCCTCTACCTGACGACGGAACTCAACCCAGACTTGCACCAATATTTCACTATGGTAAGTAGCAAGAAAGGGAAGAGAACCGTTGGCTTCAACGGCAAATACTTCGGCCGTGATCAGATTCCCAGCACGAAGATCTTCAATCAGAGCTGACAAGAAGTGAAGGCTTAGCTTTGCCATCTGCTCAGAGGCACGTAAAGCATAGGGGACGGGCGGTATCGCGATGCAAGATTCCAGCGTGGTCAGAACTGGTAAAGCTGTTAAGATTCATAGAAAACAATCGGCGAGATTCACATGTAAAGAGGGAATGGAACAACGTTGAAACTTTACTTACCCACGGTCATGCAAGAAGGGTTTGAAGGCTCCCCAGGCCCGTCAAGAATCCCAACCTCATCATTGGCCTCCAGAACTATAGAAGACATCAGTGTCATTATATGAAACAATAATAATACCGTGAGGAGAAGGAAAATAACGCTAACCTTGCCCAGAAGAGAGGACGATGCGTTGAGGAGATATCACCTGCGGAGCGGCCATCTCTAGCAGACTCTGGAAGGACTTCCTGGGGGACAAGTCCACGATGGACGCCGCCAATTCCCGTAGCTCTGAAAAGACAGAAAAGTTCAGATAATGAAGAGATCACTAAAATAAAAGATGGAAAAATACCTTCGATGCTCCTTCCACTCTGGGTTGGAGGGATGGAAGCTTTGGCGGCCTCCTCCGTGCTCCCAGGCACATCATCGGGGATGTGGGCTGGTATAATAACTACTGGTAGAGGAGTAGTGACCATCGCTACAGGCTCTAATAAAAGGACGGTGGCCTCGACTACCTATCCCGCAGTCTCCGGGCCGTCCCCAGAGAGATCCATTGAATCCGTGGCCAATGAAAATGCCTCTTCTAGGGGAGCAAGCACCGAGGGAGCGGAAAGCACCGAGGGAAGCTCCATCGCAGGAACAACAGTTGCATCGACCCACTCCACACTGATTAGTGTCTCATCGGGGATATTTGCAGAGTCCATAGTCAGGGCACGACTTGGATTCAGATCCTCTGCCATCAGCGAAGTCCCTGCAAAGTTTGCATGAGGATAAGGATATGTATATATATAAGCAGTGCAATATAAGTGTACCAATGCACAAAGGAGCTTCTAGTATGGCTTGTTCAAGACGACGCTCCTTCCTGAGGAGGTATGCTCGCCGGGATTCGAGAGTAGACTCGTGGCCACCGGTCTATAACGAAAGCGCATCTTCGGCGTCGGCTGAAATAGGCTGCTTAAGGGCTCTCTCGCCTCCTTCTTCCAAAGGACCTATAAATATCCGCCATATTGATGGAGGGTCTTCATAAAATATGATGGCAGGATAAGGCCTCTTCGGGATCCTTACATTCTCGGATTCATCCTGTGAGCGTCTTATAGCCTCAGCCAATTGTGCAGCTTCCTCGGCAGATGAACCAGGAAAAAGAAGACTGTCTTCCGGTGGACTAGTAACGGTCTTCTTCCCCTGCTTTGGCCCAGAGCTAGTGACTGTAGAAGATCGCTTCATTCCCCTTGCCGCCCGCTTTTTGAGCTGCTTCTCGATTTTGACAGGGAGGGAAGACTTCTTCAGGACCTCCGCCAGGGGGATATTATCATTAGAGCTAGGTGTTACCTCCGGAAACGTTACGGTATCCGTCATCGGTCGTTCAAGCGAAGCCTCTGTTGGCAATGAGGCACGAAGCCTTTCCTCCTCTCCGAAGGTTTTAAGCGAAGCAGCAATGGCTTCTTCTGTGGAGGCACCTGTTAAAACAGCAGGCGTCAGTCAAAGCATGATAAAAAAAATGGACAGCGGAGAGATAAGGGTGAAGTATACCTGACTGCATAAAGGTGGCCAGTTCTTTTTCGAGGGTGGCTGACTGTTTGGAAGCTTCGATGGCAGCTTCAAAATCGGTATCATCGAGTGTCCCGAATAAACCCTCATTGGTCCCATATTCGCTCAAGCCTTCGCTAGACGGAGCAAAGGGCGTCGAGCCTAATATGGTGTCTAAAGAAAGTACTTGTTTCTTTTTCTTCTGAGGATGAGCGCCGGTGGCCGATAACACGAGTTTGCGTTTAGTAGGCACCTTTGGACGACGAGTCCCAATTTCTTTTCCTACGTCCGACTCGGGGGACGCGGCAGCCACCTCTTTTTCAGGCGCGTTGGATGGGGGAAACCCGTGTATAGGGCTTAGCACATGTAGGGGCTCAACTGCAGTGACCTCTCTCAAGGGAGGATGAACAATGTTCCGTCGCTTCAGAGGAACATTTCGATCACCAAACGGCACTGTGCCCTTGCGATCAAGCGGCAATCGCTTTTCCTCCCTAATGACGGCACCCATCGAATGTTGGTACCACGCCACATACACATTCAGGGCTTGCGGAACACAACTCGGTTCGCTGATGAAGAAGTTAGACCCTGTGTTCAGGCGCATAAAATGATGTAGTGCGCTCCGAGTACCCTGATTGTGGCATAACTGCTGGGCGAAGCGATGCGGGTTATACCTCATAAATAAATCCGAGTCATTCATCTTAAATACGAGAAAGCCCGGCTAGATAGAGTACAGATGAAGAATCTCCCAAGCTTTCAAGATAAAGGCCCCATCTTTAAATATGTCCTGCAAGGGCAGTACCGTCTTCCCCGATTCCTGGCCGACCGTCGAAACTTTATCAGTAAAGGACATGCCATCTCCAACCGTGCGCGGGCGAAGAAGCAAGCCTCTAGCTTCCTGTTGTGTTGGAGTCACAATAGAGGTGCCGACCAGTCGCATGATCCGAGGGAACCTGCACCTGTCATAAAAACCCGGCCTCGTGTGGATGCCAAAGACGCCTAGCACGTGCAACTCGAGCCATGACGTGAAATATTGCATTGGGAAATTTACCGACTGCACCCCTGGCTCAGTGGTATCCGCTGCCAAGCTGAGGCCGTGATACACATGGGCTAACCCAGCGATCCCTACAGCCACTTGTATCCCAGCAACCATCCGATGCGCAGGATAAAAGACGGACGGCCTCATACGGCGAGGGTGCATGGGAAGCGCAAACCAACTCAGCCGTAACCCAAGAAACCCTAAAAAGAACGTTTCTTCATTAATCTCAGGAGCCTCCAGCTCTGCAAAAGGGATGACCGGGGTGTCGGGTAGAAAGAAGCTCTTCCGATCCGCCTCCGCCGCCGGCAGGTTGCCCAAACCTAAGCCGAAGGGGTCGTCAAGACTAGCGAATTTCTCGGCTTCTTCCTTTAATACTTCTGGGCAAAGAAAATCAGCGATAAAAGCCGTAAAATTAACTCCACGACCTTCGGATGCAAGAGAGAGGTTCTCATAGATATTCAACACCTTTATCAAACTCGGAAATTGGTGTTGAATAGCGTTCTCGGGAGTAAGATCCATTACCACTGATTTGGTGGCGAAAATATACTCATTCGAGGGAAGCAATTCCTCATAATGTTCTTCCCTAACGTGTAAACCAGAGACCTCTGCAAATTCCTCCAAAGAAATGGAGACTTCTCGATCTGATAGGAGGAAGATGTGGGTCGGAATGTTCCACTGCTCCAGAAATGCCCTGACCTACCATGTAGGAGGTGTGGAATATTGAAACAAAGAAGCGTAAACGGCGGGATACAATCCGAGCTTCAGCAACTGTGATTTCTTCGCCGATAAAATATACCGAGCCTACTGCAAATACCCGGCTGGGTGACGGGGAGTTAGTCCGATGTTGTAGGGCTGTCTCCAAGGGCGCGACTCGCCCTGACATATGCGCCGTCCTAGAGTGTTCAAGGCCACCGGTGGCTGCACGGGTATTGCGGCCATAGAAGGCTGAAGGAGAACCTCTGAAGTCCAGTTGACCTCCTCCACAGCGTAATTTATAGGAGGTGCATCTGCATAAGCGATCGCCGAAATAGGCTCCGAGGGTGTCGCACAGGAAAAGCTCCGTCGGCCCATGATAATTCGATTGTACCATTTACCCTATAGATGAAGACTCTTGTGCTCTAGGTCATGGTCTTTGATCAGCGCAAAAACCTCTCGGTCTACGGGTGCTTCAGAGAATCCGCCTTCTGAGCGAATGAAGGGGAAGGAAGTGTTGAAAGACATAGTACCTGCGCAGAAAATAACGAATTTTCATCCACCAATGCTATAAATTAAATTCTATCACTAGGTACTATAAATCTGTACCACACTGCAATGCAGTCAAAAGGGACCAAAGGGGACCCACAAAATCTAGTTGACAGTTCATCATTAATAAAAAAAGTCTCAAAATTTGATGAGGCTGTCATTAAATGAGGAAATGCTCAAGAGATTCTCATTAAATGAGAAATCTCTCGGGCAGAGGAGTAAAACTCCCATTGAGAGCAGCGCTCTTCACTAGATAGACATCTGTCAAAGTCTAATGATGAAAGAATAAAATTCCTCAAGAAAATCCTAAGAGCTTTGCTTTGAGAAGATGATGAAATAATCCATCAAAAATAAAATTTCAATTTGATCTTCAAGATCCATGAACAAACTCTTAAGAGTTCTTCTATATGATTTGAAAGGAGCAAAGGTCCATTAATGGATTAAGAAATCATAAGTAAGATCCTTTTAGATTTGTGATTCCAAGAGAGCAAAGCTCTGTTAATAAAACCCTAAAATGGATTTTCTTTAGATCAAAGATCTATGAAGAGCAAAGCACTGTTAATGGGTGAAACCCTAAAAGATGTTTCAAAAAGATTTAATCTTTTACCTAAAAAATCTGACAGAGTTCTATCCTTAAGAAAATTCTTAAGAGGAAGAGCTGCGCTCTGAAAGAGAAAACAAATTTTCAAGAAGGATTGAAAATGAACAGAAGTCATCTCAAGGGCCAAGGGTCCTATTTATAGGCACTAAGCGCCATTTCAATTTCTCGGTTGATCTAAGAGTGGAGAAGCTGCCACTGCTGCACCCACGTGTGGGCCCCGTGAGCGCAACGGTGGGGGGCATTTGTTTCCCCAATTAGAGCAAAGCTCTGTTCAGAATTCAAAATTTGAATTAAAGTTGTGCTTTTATAAAAGCGCTGCGCAACAACTAGCGCACCCCATGCAAAGCGCATAGGCGCTAGCGCTAGATGCGCTGCGCTCCAAGTAGCGCACCACGTGCAAAGCACGTGTGTGCTAGCGCTAAGAGCGCTGCGCTCCATGTAGCGCACCATAGGCAGAGCGCATAAGCGCTAGTGCTGGAACTAAATGTTCCTCACCGTTGGATCAAATATCCAACGGATATGATTAAATCATCAATTAACAAGAATGAAATTCTGTTGAATCTTTCCAAACAGAAAAGATTGTGCCCTGAATTTGAAACACCGTTGGATCAATGATCCAATGGTGATTAAAAAATCACTAAAATACAGAACAAATTCTGTAAGGGGGAAACATTTCTCAATCTTGTTAAAAAACAAGAAGATTATTCTGTAAACCAGAAGCCCTTGGATCAAAGATCTGACGGTGGGGAAATTCCCAAATCAATTGGAGAATAAATCTCTTTAACCGATTGAACAAATCAGCTTGCCCTATATAAAGGCCCCGAGACTTCAAGTCTCAGAGAGAGGAACACCCCCCTATAAACTTTGAGAAAATCTCAGGAAGAAGAAGAAGCTCTCGGCAGAAGAAGACAATTCTTTTCAAGGTAAAAAAGAATAGAAAGACGAAATCATCTCAATATAAAAAGAAGTATTTACTTCTTTCACAGATTATAGATCTATAAGACAAATTGGCTTTCATAAAAGAGATTATGAACATCTCATTATAAAGGGGGGAGAATTATTCAATTCTCTTAGTATCACAGATCCATAAAGGCAAAGTCTTTCATCAAAAAGAGATTGAAATATCTCCTATAAACTAAGAACTTTGTTCTTAGAATCTTGAGACAAAATCTCTTATCAAAGAAAAGATAATCTTCAGAGCGCAAAGTTAACCTAAGAAGAGCCTTAGCGCTCCTAATTTAAAAGTGCCTTAGTGCTCTTCATCTAGCGCAAAGCGCTGCAGTGCCATAGCGCTTCAAACACAGCGCACTGCGCTCATTGGCTAGCGCTCAGCGCTAAGCGCGCCACGTGCTCCTCACGTGTGCGCTGCATTACTAAAAGCGCTTTGCGCTCATTA
The DNA here is from genome assembly GCA_030015575.1 of Agapanthus africanus. Classification (NCBI taxonomy): domain Eukaryota; kingdom Viridiplantae; phylum Streptophyta; class Magnoliopsida; order Asparagales; family Amaryllidaceae; genus Agapanthus; species Agapanthus africanus. Next base: position 519,448,933 of record JASDDO010000001.1, on the reverse strand, counting down.
TATGGCACCAGCGCCAAACGCTTCAACTATAGCGCATCAGCGCTCTACATCTAGCGCAAAGCGCTAAGCGCATCAGCGCTCTTCATTTAGCGCAAAGCACTAAGCGCATTAACGCTTTATATCTGGCGCAAAGCGCTAAGCGCATTATCATTTTTACCATAGCGCATTGCGCTCATCGACTGGCGCTAGTGCCAAGTGCACCACATGCTTTTATGTGCGCTTGGACAGAATATAAACTGTTCTTTGAATAAGCCTGGAGCTATGATAAATGCACAGTATTCAACTAAAGACAAAACATTGTCAGAAACCAAACCAATGCTTAGCATTTTTAAAGGGATTGGGCTCAAACAAATATCTAACAACTCAAAAACAAATGTTGAACATTGTAATTGAATGGACTTAGCCCAAATTGGCCATAAGTCCTCAATTCAGATTAATTGAGTTCATATGCTCATAAATCACAGATCTTAGTTCCAATTGGACTACAGGTCTCTCAACCAACATCGGTTTAAAGGTATGATTGATGTAGAAAAAAGTGTTTGTAGTACAACCGCAATCAATAACGGTGTCGCGTGTAGCTAGACCGAGATGAGTATGGGTCGTCCTCTGGGAAACGTTGAATATTTTATTCTTACTTTAGGCGTGTTGAGAAAGAAAGGAGGAAGAATAAAGAATGGTGAAGAATGGTTGTAGGATCTAGATCTACGTTAAACACGGATGCAAAATATAGATCTAAATTAACTACGGATGTAGGTTTTATAGTAGAAGGGGGCTTGTAGGGTTCATTAAGATTTAGTAGTCATGGATGATTAATTAAAGATTACTCTTTTTATCCTTTAATAAATTTAAAACTAGATCGACAGTGATGCATATAGATCAGGGTTTCTGGAGGAAAAAGGGTTCCCACTCTTAACCCCTATCTCGACATGGAACTCCGTTCATATCTAGCCTTTAGCAAAACAATTGTTAATCTAATCTCTAATCGTGGTCGCGATTATCAATGAATTGATAGCACGCCCAATTAGGATGTTAACTATTCTTTTGATAGAGTTTATAAACTTTATATGACTTAAAAAGAGTTTAAAGATCTTCATCATCCATTAACCTACCCTAATCCCATGAACCCTAACAAGCGATGAATTACTCACACATGTTGGGAGAAGAAGAGATGGAGAGGGAAATCATATTAAAACTACAAAGAAATAGAATAAGAAAAACAACTATCTTTATTAATCACCAAAATTCATTTACACTTTGTTCCCTTAGAAAATGATTACAAAATGCTAGTTTGCTTCTCGATCTCTTCTAAGGAGGTACATGAACAGTTGATGATCAGCCTGGATGCGTGAGCCTGTCGTGGACTTCGTGATCTCTTCAGCTTGATGATTTTTCCAAGAGGCTCCCGGTCCTTATTTATAGTCCCAGAACCAGAACCCTAGTTCCTAATTTAGAAACCAGTGGTTAAGATCCTAACAGCAAAATCCCAACTCCCAACTCTTCTGATACACGGTGGAACCGCGGCCAATAGGTGGGTTTGGCCGCGGTTCCACGGCCTTATAGTGGAATCTTTGGTTTGTTTTTCTGGGGCTTCATCTTGATGACACGTGGTGATCTTTTGAATATCTGGAAACTGAAAATCTTTTCTACGCCACTGCCAGACTTGATTTCTTTAGTTTACTTTCTTAATTAGGCAGGTTTGTTTCGCCAACTTTGATTTCCTTGATTTCAGTCCTGAAAATTCTGCACAATAACTCAACAAATAATATTAGTTTGTTTTATGGAGATATTAACTTAACCATTAAGAATTGGTCAAAGGCTTTTAATAAGGTAAGCATATTTAAATGAGCCAAAAGTTACATGGATATTATATGCTTAATTTTTCCTACCAAATGTTAATTATAATATATAAACACATGAAAATAGTATTTTTACAGAAAAATCCTCATATATATCATATATTATAATAAACACCTTTTATTATATAGAAATAGTAGGAAAAATGTCATATTAAATGTGCAGTTTTATCAACTGAACAAATACCCCCAAACTTATCTTTGATCGTCCCGAGCAAACTAGTTTATTCAAGAGAAGGAGAAAAAAAGAAAGGAGAAAGCTAAGCACACTTTCGTAGGCAACACGATTGCACTGAGCATGTGCAACAAGCCGTTAAACCCCTAGGTGTCCCTAGTAGGAGGAGTGTTGTCTCCTGAGGGTTTTCAGCGGATTACACCCACAAAATCCAATAATAAAAGAAAGATGGTGAAAGTTACATATAAAGATAAGAACTATAAAAAAAGAACTTGAAAATAAGAGTTTTCAACTACACCAGTTTTTCAGTTGCTATGAGCCCTATCTTAATGGTCGTGAAAAAATGTTAGAAATCACATCATCCCTTAATAAAACATCGCCTTTAGTTTCCCTCCCTATCTTTCTTCCAAACATCGATCGTATAACCCTACATGTGTGTAAAGAACATCTCTACACTCGGAGAATTCAATTCAAGCAATCATACTCTTGTCCATCTACCTTAGTACCTTTTTAATCGATATTTATATGGAATATGCTCACACATTTTTTCATGCGACCGTTAATATTTCTTGAGGTACTAACCGACCGATTACTCACGTATTTGCTAATTAGGTGCTTTTCCTCGTCTTGCAACACCTAAGGCTTAGCAGTGGCTCCCAAACCAGTTGGTCTAAGGCACTAGGCGATAAAGCACCCTCGCTATATTTTTTTATTGCTGCCTTGGTGATAACAAAACCAGTGTTCATTTTTCTTCACCATTTTATATTTTATTCATTTATAATTTCCTTCATACTATGGCTTTTAGACAAGAGTATTTCAAGGTATCCTCTACTATCCTGAGTTTCAAGACGTGTGTAAGTGTGTATAGTAGGATATCAACGTTCAAATGTTTGGTTTCCAAAATAGAAACTATTTTTCAGAGTTATTTTTATCCTCAGATTAGTGACTTCTTTCATCTTACTAACCTTTGGGACAACAGCTCATAACTATTTATTACTAGTTTCATTTAAGAAAACATCTAACTTTCTTGTTTTTCTTAAATTATTCCTATCTTTTAGATATAATTTTTCACTTTCTACTCTTTTGTTATTAAAAAAAATTGAATGCCCGGTGTCAAAAATAATTCAGTGAATACAAACCTCCCCCCTAAACCTGTTTTCAGCAGTGTCCTCACTGATGTTTTCTTTTGAGAGCATGGACCTGTATACTTGGGGAGAGACAAAAAGGGGTAAAATAATAGTTAAATGAAAACTACCCCCAAACTTGTTCTTTGGCACGCACAGATATTCAATTAAGTTTATTTTCACTCACCTCCATTCTTAAAACGAGAAAATGTTACCAAAATATGGAGGTGAGGCGGAGGAAATTCAGCTCTGATAAAGTGGCTCCTGTAAAAACAGGAGCTCCTCCGCTGGGTCAGCAGAGAAATACGGTTTTAATCTATGCCCATTTACTTTAAAAATTGAACCGTTTTTCAAATTTTCAACTTCTACTGCCCCGTGCGGGTGTACATACCGCACCACAAAAGGTCCTTTCCAACGAGATTTAAGCTTACATGGATGAAGATGGAGACAGGAATCATAAAGAAGGACTTGTTGCCCCGATGTGAAAGTTTTTCTAAAAAGGCTTTTATCGTAGAACACTTTAGTCCGGTTCTTTACTATCACCGCATTATCGTAAGCTTCGTCACGGAGTTCGCTTAGCTCATTCAATTGCAGCTTCCGATAGCTGCTCGCTTGATCAAAATCGAAGTTAAGCTCTTTAATAGCCCACATTGCTTTATGTTCAATCTCGACAGGAATGTAGCACGCCTTCCCAAACACAAGGCGGTATGGAGACATACCAAGATCGGTCTTATAAGCGGTGCGAAATGCCCAAAGAGCATCCGTCAATTTGCTTGACCAATCTTTACGGTTTTTACGTCTTCTCCAAAATTTGTTTGATCTGCCTATTTGAGATCTCAGCTTGCCCGCTGTAGGGTTCCTAGGCACCCTAATGAGGTCTCACAAGGCATCGATCATGCCAAATTAAAATTTTAAGGGTGCCGAGAGACCCGACTACGGATCGTTTGCTAGAAAACTAGGCGAAAAGTAAACTAGTTAACAATTAACTAATGGGAAACGGAAATACAACCTTTGTAGATCCGGTCCTCCACCTCCACGGCTCCGAGATGAGGTCCTCTCTGCTGTCCAAATCGAATCCGGGCTCTAGCGTCGACTTCATCGGAGAATAGGCGAGCTAGGTCGTCGATGTCCATGCCGAAGATGATCTACGTCGAAGCATCGCAAGATCAAGCTCTCACTTCACCAAGTCAAGAAACTTGTGAAGGAAACACACTCTACTACTTGGCAAGAGGTAGAGGATGAAGAAATAGGAAGTGGGTAGACTTTAGAATTGGATTTCTCACTCTTAATCATCAATCACCATTGATGGACTTTGGTTTTCTTCACTTGAAAAATGAAGAAGAAGAAGAAGAATGTTATTATGATAAGAATAATAAAAATGAGAAAAGAAATTCATTCTTATCATAATGAAACCATAGTTAGGTGTAGAGAATCAATCATGGTTTAGTGGAATGGTTAGGTTAAGCATGAGACAAAAATGGTTACAAAGTCAAAGACTTCATGAAGCTTCATGAAGCATTTAAAGAAAGCCACCATTTTCTCATGCTCATTTTCTTTTCCAAAAAGAATAAACAAAAGAATAAAATGAATAATCAAATAGAAAACCCTAACCATTCCATTAACCAAGGTTTAATTCTATACACTTAACAAAAAGGGCATGCACCATCAAACATGATACAAGCAAGTGCACAAATCATATCGCATATGAAATGTGCACACCCGAGTGAAAAAATCCATTTAAAGTGAACCGATACTAGTTAATGCAAAGTAATATATCAAATATATAATTATGCATTAAATCAACACTTGATTCAATGATCCGGTCATGTCGCACACAACCGACTAGTATTCAATGTATCGGCTTATCGAATCAATACTTGATTCGATAACTAGGTTATATCGCATACAACCATTCGACACATTCATCGCGAGAATGGAATACGGTATCACATACACGTATTATTCTCGGTCCCGCACATATCTCATATGCGCTCCTATTTCGTTTCGCTTGAGCCAGGAAACCTCTGTGTAGGACTCTAAAGACTCGTCAATACGCCGGCAGCAGATGATGATCATATCAAACACCCACAAGCCGCAAGCGGTCTGCTAAACGTAACGGCCACCCGGGTATTGAGCGATCTGAAGATCGACGAGCAAGCCCGCTCACACTCCAGTGAATCCAACCAGTAACACTACCGTACAGTCCGGTCTGATCGTATGATATGTCGCATATCTCGCCTAGGGGTGGTAAACGTCAGACCCCAATAGCTCGATAAGTCGTGTCGATATGAGGTCTATAACTATTCGAGAAACTACTGGTAACACTTACCAGTAAATCTCAGCAACCCTGGCCAGGGATTTCCTGTTATAGCCAATCGAACACTGCGCAACATCAACCCCCTATACCGGGAGAGACGAATCCCCTCCTATCGCTCATTGCCTCCATGTGACTCGGGACTGTACCCAAAAACCACCGTTTTGCACGCCCTCTTGGACGTGGTAAGATGGAAATCAAAGCACAGTGGGAACCACACAAGACTCTATGACGATCTCGGGTCAACAGACTACTCTGTACCAGTGTCACCAGAGAACTGCCATCTGACGTGAGGTATAATACCATCTGGGAGTTCTCGGCGAGTCCGTCCAGTGTACCCAGTCTCTACTGAGCACCCGTATATCATCTCTGATGTCAAACACCAATGGATATGGGATCATCCATCGCCCATCTGTATGGGTCGAGAAGGTATACGCTAGTCTACTCTGGTATATCGATGCCCCGTCTCGATACACCCACGACTAGGGACTTTGAAGGATGTACTTATGGACTACCATGTCCCCACTAGTATGATCCGCATCATAGTCCAGGTAGTCAAGTACAGATCCTAAGGGCTTTACCAACATGTAATTGAGAGACAATCTGTATACACGTTAAGGTAAAGTTCAACCAGATAGCATACTATCATGTCGAGCAAGAAAGTCCTCCCTATATATGTCCCAGCATCCACTACAATATACATCCTATGTACAGTAATGGCCTCTAGGGCATACATATAACTAACACCCGCTTGTTTGGGGATGATAGGGCGTAAAAAGTTTGTGAGTGATTGAATATTTCCGCATCAAAGTCTCGAAAGACCGATTACAGAAATGTGTCCCGTTGTCGCTAATTATACCGCGAGGGTGTCCGAATCGCGAAAAGATATTTTCTTTAAGGAACTTAATGACAACTTTGTTGTCATTAGTGCGACACGGTATTGCTTCCACCCATTTCGAGACATAATCAACCGCTAACAAGATATATAAATTCCCAAAAGAGTTGGGAAAAGGGCCCATAAAATCAATACCCCAAGCATCGAATATTTCCACAACCAATATAAGTTGGAGCGGCATCTCGTTTCTTCGTGAAATCCGACCCAAATGCTTACATTGCGGACAAGTTTTGCAATGTTCATATTCATCTTTAAATAATGTTGGCCAATAAAAGCCACATTGCAAAACTTTCTCCGCCGTTTTTCGAGGACCAAAATGACCGCCGCATGCCTGATCATGACAAAATGATAATACGCTCTTGAATTCATCGTTAGGGACACACCTGCGAATGATTTGATCAGAGCAATACTTAAACAGATAAGGTTCATCCTAGTAAAAGTATTTTACTTGGGATAGAAATCGAAGTTTGTCTTGTTTCGACCAATTGCTAGGAATAAATCCCGTCACAAGATAGTTCACAATATCCATGAACCAAGATTCGTAGGATGCAATCAAGAGCTGTTCATCAGGGAATGAGTCATTTATCGGCACGGTCAATGTTAGTGAAGAAGTGATGCGTGAAAGATGGTCAGCTACAACGTTTTCACATCTACTCTTATCTCGGATGACAAGATCAAATTCTTGTAACAATAGGATCCAATGTATTAGCCTGGCCTTAGCATCCTTGTCGATAAAAGGTGTCGTAGGGTGGAGTGATCAGTGTAAACCACAATTGGCGAGCCAATCATATAGGGCCTGAATTTTTCTAATGCAAATACAACTGGCAAGAGTTCTTTCTCGGTAGTTGTGTAATTTATTTGTGCATCATTCAAGGTCCTACTTGCATAATAAATTACATGTGGCATCTTATCAATGTGCTGTCCTAAGACCGCACCAATAGCAAAATCTGATGTATCACACATAAGCTCGAACGGGTGGTTCCAATCCAGAGATGATAGAACAGGGGTTGTAGTGAGCGATTCAAAAGCAGCCTCACAATCCAAATCGAAGTGAAATGTAGTATCCTTGGCCAATAGAAGGCATAAGGGTCTAGCTATTTTGCTAAAATCCTTAATGAATCTTCTATAAAATCCTGCATGACCAAAGAAGGATCGTATATCTTTGACGCATTTGGGACGAGAGAGATTATGAATGACATTTATTTTAGCTCTGTCAACCTCAATGCCTTTTCGTGAAATTATATGTCTAAGGACAATACCTTCTTGGACCATAAAATGGCATTTTTCCTAATTCAAAGTTAAGTTCTTTTCCTTACAGCGGGTAAGAACCACGTCAAGATTACGAAGGCAGTCCTCAAAGGAGTCCCCAAAAATGGAGAAATCATCCATAAAAATTTCTGGAAAATTCTCAACCATGTCTGAGAATATCCCCATCATACACCGCTGAAATGTAGCGGGAGCGTTGCATAACCCAAAGGGCATGCGTCTATAAGCAAAAGTACCAAAAGGACAAGTAAATGTGGTTTTATCTTGATCCTTTTCGGCTATGGGGACCTAGTTATAACCAGAGTATTCGTCTAAGAAACAATAGTATTCATGTCCAGCTAATCGTTCTAACATCTGATCAATGAAAGGTAGAGGGAAGTGATCTTTTCTCGTCGTGGAATTGAGTTTTCTGTAATCAATACATACGCGCCACCCAGTTTGGGTGCGTGTTTGGATTAACTCATTAGCCTCATTAGTTATGACCGTGATGCAAGACTTTTTAGGGACCACGTGAATAGGACTTACCCATTGGCTATCAGATATAGGGTAAATTATACCACTATCAAGGCACTTGACGATTTCTTTCTTTACCGCCTCCTTCATAACGGGATTTAACCGTCTTTGTGGGTCTCGAGTTGGTTTGACTTCATCCATCAGATGTATATAATGTTCAACAATTAAGGGATAATCCCTTTGATGTCAGCCATTGTCCAACCAAATACTTGCCGATTTGATCTCAATACTGCCAAAAGTGCGTTCTCTTGCTCTACGGCTAGAGACGCGGCTATAATCACTGGCAAAGTCTCATTCTCACCTAAATATGCATATTTAAGATGAGAATGTAGCGGTTTGAGATCAAGTATTGGCGGAGAGACAATAGAAGGTGGGGTAAGGGAATGATATTCGGACTCCCTAAAAGGTCCAAAACTTGCATAGGATATTGACTCAGAAAGTGCTTCTGACTTTTGCGACGAGTCAATGGATTCAAACTCAGGGATGGACTCATTGAACATATCCTTACTATGAAGTTGTGCAAGATCAAACGATGTCTCACTAGTGTTGTCGAGATCATCAAAGCAAAGTTCCTCATCCATGCAGCTTTCGGGAGCTATCTCGTGGATGGAACAAATATCAATCAAATGAGCAGAAGGTTCCGATGGTTGACTTCCTAGCTTGTAAATATTAAGCTCAATTGTCATCTTCCCGAAGGATAAGTTCATAGAACCGTTACGACAATTAATTACAGCGTTAGAAGTTGCTAGGAAGGGTCGACCGAGTATCACCGGGATTTGATTGTGTGGGTTTGCCACTGGCTGTGTATCTAAAACAATAAAGTCCACAGGGAATATGAATTCCCCGACTTTAATTAACTCATCCTCTAGTTCACCCCGAGATTTGGTGATTGATCGGTCTGCCATCTGGAGAGTACAATGGGTGGGTTTCAACTCTCCAATCCCTAACTGCTCGTATACTGAATAAGGAAGCAAGTTAATGCTAGCGCCAAGGTCGAGAAAAGCACGATTAATATTTTTACCCCCAATAGAAATAGAGATGGTAGGATAGCCAGGGTCCTTACGTTTCTTTGGTATCTGCTGGGTAAATGCTGTGCTAACATTACTCGTCATGAAAACTTTTTTAGGCACTTGAGTTTTTCTCTTCCTAGTGCACAAATCTTTAAGGATTCTTGCATAAGATGGGACTTGTTGAATAGCATCTAGGAGAGGAATATTTACGTTAACTTGCTTAAACATTTCCACAATCTTCTCTATTTGCGGACTTGGTCTGTTTCCCCTTAACCGATTCGGAGAAGGAGCTTTAGCAATAATAACTGGGTCCAACATTGGAGAAGATTGTGTGGGTAGGAAAGATCTAAGAATAAGAGTGGGGATCATCTTTGGTGGATTAGAAGAAGTGTGTTGAGGGTTCGAGCCTTGGGGAAAACAAAGAATAGGCTCGGAAGAAAATGGTGGGGTAGACGAACTGGGGTCAGAAGGAGAAGTGGAAGTGGAAGAAAAAGTCTCAGCCGGGGTATCATTGATTGATTCTTCATTATTATCAATCTCTTCACCAACATGGTTGTCAAGCATTCTTCTAGATCTCAACGTGGTGATAGCGTTCACATGATGTGAATAGCCAGGATTCGGTAAAGGTTGAGCTGGAAGTTTCCCTTTCTCTCTAGCACTCAATTCGGCATTTATTCGGGCAATTTGTGCTTCCATCGATTTAATACTCTCACTTTGGGAGTCAGAGTTTTTCTGGATTTTATCGACGGAAGACTTCATCTCAGCCGAAACTTGCATGAAATTTGTCAGAAGCAAATTCATGGTTTGTTCGAGTGAAGAGGAGTTATCAGTATCGGTCAATTGCAAAGAATTGTTGTGCAGTGCAGAAGTGTTGACCGGATTTTAAAAATTTTGTGATTGGTAGGGGTGCTGACTTATTTGAAGTGGTTGCTGTTGTGGTGGAGGACCCCTTTGGAAATTGTTTTGATTTGGAACCGTGTTTTGAGTTTGTGATTGGTTCCAAGAAAAGTTTGGGCGATCCCTCCAACCCTGATTATAAGTGGAAGAATAAGGATCGTTTCTAAGTCTTTGTTGGAAAGCAGCATTGGTATGCTCTTGACCTTGAAACGGAGAATTTAAAGGACATTCTTCCGTAAGATGAGATGGATCAGAACAGCATCCACAGACAGTTTTGGAAAGTGACATCTGATTTAGGGAGGCTGCTAAAAATTTATGTTCTATAGCTTCGAGTTTCTTTTGCATTGCTGCCATTTCAGCTCTAACTCCTATGGAAACATCAGATTGGTAGTTACCACCCCTAAACGATGATTGACTAATACTCTTCCACTGTAAAGATTTTTCAGCGAAATCTTCTAAAAATCTCCAGGCTTCACCATCATCTTTATTCATGAAGGTGCCTTGACACATGGATTCAAGGGTCTGTTTTGTTGTAGGATTAATCCCTCATATATGATTCTGCAAATATCCCATTTAGGAATTCTATGATGAGGACATTGAACTAACAGATCCTTGAAGCGTTCAAAACACTTCGAGAATGGTTCATTGGGAAGCTGGGTAAATTGATTTATTTCGCTACGGACTCGAGCTGTCTTATGATTAGGGTAGAATTTCTTTAGGAAAGCTGTTTCGAATTCTCCCCAGTTTGAAATAGAATGTGCGGCTGTTTTATAAAGCCACTTCTCGGCTATATCGCACAAAGTGAATGGGAGAAGACGTAGACGCATAGCATCCACAGAAAGCTGTGAAGTACCCATCATAATGCATACATTTTCAAATTTGGTAATAAAGACGTATGCGTCTTCAGACTCGAGACCGTGATATTTTGGTAAAAGATTGATGTAGTGGGGTTTAATTTCAAAATTATCCCCGTTGGCTGGTGGAATAGATAGACAAGTAGGAAGTGGACCACGTATAGGATAGCATCTCTCTTGGAGAGAGATGCGCGGTGGATTCTGCTCACCTACGGGCGGTGGCAGCATGGTATTATAATTTGATGGAGTACCGTCCATCTCGGTCGATGTGGAGGATGGTGGGGGAAAAGAAGATGAAGAAGTACCGACTTCAGAGTCGATAGCAGGAACGCGGACAAGACGGGCACTAGAATCCCGTGTCCAGCCAAGCATGCACTAAGCGGGTTTAGCGCAAGTGGCAGCGTGTGTACTTTTAAAAATGGTCTGTTGTTTTTATAAAAAAAGTGGGACTTTAAAACAAATCACAAAAATGCACAAACAGCCCTGTTCGAGCAGCATCCGGGCTCCCCGAGCTCACCGGCTTACGGATGTGGTGCGAAAAAAGGGGAGAAAGCACTGAGGTTACCTAGGTCAAGTCTCTAGACCGCTCCTAGACTTCCAAACGACAACCCGCGGGATCAATCCTCTACCACCTCTTTACTACTTTTGTAGCCAGGTAAGTGGGAGGTATCCTATATACGAATCACTGAAAATAGCGGGCCTAATTAAGTAACCACTTGCCTTAGACACACTTGCCTAGGCACCACAAAAGTAATGCGGATAAGCGATAAATTACTCACGACCTTCCTCTGTCCTTATTGAGCGCGACAGTCCTTAGAGTCTTGTCTAGATATTTTTTTAAATTAATGTAGGGTTGATGCAGATACTCGGTTTGTGATTTGTGGGGCTTAGGAAGGGTGATAAAATCCCCACCTAATCTGAATTTGGTCTTTGCTCCTTAAAGTCCGTATTAAAATATGCAAAACAAACCAATTACAAAACTTTGCAAAAAGATTTTTGAGCGGCAAAATTTTGCAACGAATCCTGCAGAAAAGATATTTTATTAGATTTCAGAGGAGAGAGAAAGATATAGAAAAAATACCAGAGAAGTTTGCAACCCTAAATCCCCCAATAAGCCGCGGTTCCGCAACCAATAGGCTCTTTGTGCCGCGGTTCCGCCGCCGACTAGGAAGATCTGATGAAGATTTTTGCTATGTGGCCTCCTTTGCTCCTCTGGATCTTGATGAATGTCTCTGAATCTCTGTTTCCTCAAATCTGTGACTCCAGATTCCCTCGCAAAACTCACACAATAATAGTTAAATATACAATTTGTAGTTTTGTTTATTTTCATGATATAGATCGAATAAGAATTCAACACGAATAGTAAGAAAAAAATATTACGCACGTATCCCCGGCAACGGCTCCATTTGATTGATGTAGAAAAAAGTGTTTGTAGTATAACCGCAATCAATAACGGTGGCGCGTGTAGCTAGACCGAGATGAGTACGGGTCGTCCTCTGGGAAACGTTGAATATTTTATTCTTACTTTAGGCGTGTTGAGAAAGAAAGGAGAAAGAATAAAGAATGGTGAAGAATGGTTGTAGGATCTAGATCTACGTTAAACACAGGTGCAAAATATAGATCTAGATTAACTACGGATGTAGGTTTTATAGTAGAAGGGGGCTTGTAGGGTTCATTAAGATTTAGTAGTTATGGATGATTAATTAAAGATTACTCTTTTTATCTTTTAATAGATTTAAAACTAGATCGACAGTTATGCATGTAGATTAGGGTTTCTGGAGGGAAAAGGGTTCCCACTCTTAACCCCTATCTCGACATGGAACTCCGTTCATATCTAGCCTTTACCAAAACAATTGTTAATCTAATCTCTAATCGTAGTCACGATTATCAATGAATTGATAGCTCGCCCAATTAGGATGTTAACTATTCTTTTGACAGAGTTTATAAACTTTATAGGACTTAAAAAGAGTTTAAGAATCTTCATCATCCATTAACCTACCCTAATCCCATGAACCCTAACAAGCGAAGAATTACTCGCGCATGTTAGGAGAAGAAGAGATGGAGAGGGAAATCATATTAAAACTACAAAGAAATAGAATAAGAAAAACAACTACCTTTATTAATCAACAAAATTCATTTACACTTTGTTCCCTTAGAAAATGATTACAAAATGCTAGTTTGCTTCTCGATCTCTTCTAAGGAGGTAGATGAACAGTTGATGATCAGCCTGGATGCGTGAGCCTGTTGTGGACTTCGTGATCTCTTCAGCTTGATGATTTTTACAAGAGGCTCTCGGTCCTTATTTATAGTCTCAGAGCCAGAACCCTAGCTTCCTAATTTGGAAACCAGTGATTAAGATCCTAACAGCAAAATCCCAACTCCCAACTCTTCTGATACGCGGCGGAACCGCGGCCAATAGGTGGGTTTGGCCGCGGTTCCGCGGCCTTATGGTGGGATCTTTGGGTTTTTTTTCTGGGGCATCATCTTGATGACGCGTGGTGATCTTTTGAATATCTGGGAACTGAAAATCTTTTCTACGCCACTGCCAGATTTGATTTCTTTAGTTTACTTTCTTAATTAGGCAGGTTTGTTTCACCAACTTTGTTCCTTGATTTCAGTCCTGAAATTCTGCACAATAACTCAACAAATAATATTAGTTTGTTTTATGGAGATATTAACTTAACCATTAAGAATTGGTCAAAGGCTTTTAATAAGGTAAGCATATTTAAATGGGCCAAAAGTTACATGGATATTATATGCTTACTTTTTCCTACCAAATGTTAATTATAATATATAAACACATGAAAAAAGTATTTTTACAGATAAATCCTCATATGTATCATATATTATAATAAACACCTTTTATTATATAGAAATAGTAGGAAAATGTGCAGTTTTATCAACTGAACAAGGTACATCGCTGAACTCCTCTGATATTTGTCGTTGTAATCCTTGAACGTCTTCAGAGAGGTGATGGGTCCCGATAACCATACATTTCATGGACTATGATGTCCTTAACCTGGACCGTGGGGTCCTTAAGCCCATAGACTATGATGTCCTTAATCTTGACTGTGAGGTCTTTAAACTCATGGACTATGATGTCCTTAACCTTGACTGTGAGGTTTTTAAACTCACGGACTATGATGTCCTTAACCTTGACTGTGAGGTCTTTAAACTCACGGACTATGATGTCCTTAACCTGGACTGTGGGGTCCTTAAACTCATGGACTATGATATCCTTAACCTTGACTGTGATGTCTTTAAATTCACGGACTATGATGTCCTTAACATTGGACTGAGATGTCCTTAAACTAACATTGGACCGTAATGTTGTTAAACTAATCGACCGCAATGTCCCTAAACTAAACAATAGAGCCCGAATGCTCTTTTGTTGGATCTAAACGATCCTGTTAAGTTGATCTTAGTCTAAAATTAGACTAACGTATCTTTAACAAACGTTTAAGTTGATCTTAGTCTTAAATGAGACTAACAAATCCTTAAACCCAACCCCCAAATCCAAATCTAAGAAAATACGGATTTGGACTAATCTACGCCCTACGGGTGACAACATACATTAGTCTCCGTATACAATCCACGGGCAACCAAAAACAAAAAAAACACCCACGACACGAAGTGACCATCTGGAGAAGGAGTAAGTGGTTACCGTGATGCGGTAGTATAATTAATTGCAGGGGCTTGCGCCTGCAGGGAAGAGTGTCCCCACAATCAAAAACCCCTCAAATGAGGGGGAATCTGACGAAATCTGCTACATCGGCCGCATCCGTTTAAACCTTCGATGCATGGTGTCATAAATCAACTTGGCATCTTCAGAGAGGTGGATGGATAGCACCAATTAGCATCTGCCCCGAAATTCAGGCAAGACGGACCCGCGCGGTCGCGTCTCCGCATTTCGGCGGGAAGCAACTGCATGAAGCTCTCTGGGCGTACTGAATCACATTCAAAACGGCCATGAATACAACGCCATATGCGTTGGTATTCGGCACGGAAACGGTACTCCCCTTAGAGATAGAGCTACCCTCTCTACGGGTGGTGATTCGTTATGAGGTAACGGACGAAGAAAATGCTCATCTTAGGCTTGAAGAGCTCGATGCCCTCGATGAAACCCGCCTCATGGCGCAGCAAAACCTGAAAGCTTACAAAGCAAGGATGACGCGCTCATACGAAAGACTGACCAGGCCGATAACATTCCGCCAAGGCGAATTCGTGCTAGTCGTAAAATGACCTATGATCACCAACCGTGCAAAGCAGAGGAAATTCGAACCAAACTACGAGGGTCCGTACATCATAGACAAGGTCTACCAAGGTGGGTCCTACTTTCTCATGGATATGCATGGTGAAAGACCCTTTCGGCCAATTAACGGCCGGTTCCTTAAGAAATACTACGCTTGACGGCTCAGGTTAATGATAGATAACGACGCTCATGTCCGCTCGCTGTCTTCCTGAGTCCAAACTCTATAAGTACTATCCGGAAAAACTTTGCCTCGAAGCTGACACTGGACCGAGATGTCCCTAAACTAACACTGGACCGAGATGTCCCTAAACTAACAATGGACCGTAATGTCCTTAAACTAAATACGTCACCTCAAAGATCGCGACAGTGGAATTCAAGTTCACAAGTCCCAGCAGCGAAGACTGCAACTCAAGTCCCGCTGGCTGCACAACTGCCCCGGTGACGAAGTCCTCCCTAAGTGCCATTGGCAAACGGAGGGGTTAAAAAAATGGTACGTCCACAAGCAAAATGGGCACGGATGAAAACCCAAAAGGGCTCCATGAGTAAAAACAGCAGGGCTACCGGCAAGTTTGTGAAAACCTGAAAGGTCGTGATCTCATTAAAATAAAATCACCTGCAAGGTCCTCTCGACTTTGTAAGGAGAAAACACCTGCGTGAGATCCTTACGACTCACAAGAGAGCAACACACTTAGGGATCCCCACGATTGCTAAGGAGAAATTACACTTACGAGATCCTCACGACTCGTAGAGAGAATTTCCCCCTATGAGACCCTCACGGTTCATAGGATTCAAGAGCCTTAAGATATAAGGACCTGAACCTGTTCTTAAGCCATCACACTCCCCAAGTTGCCCTCCAGGCGGTACAATGACGGCCCTTGTATACAATCCACGGGCACAAATAAACGTTTCCCCCACCAAGTCCCACCAATAAGAGGAATGTCCTCATATGGTAAACGACACTTGTAAGTCCTCTCGACTTATAAGAAGAAAATACTCTTATGAGATCCTTACGACTTATAAGAGAACACACACTTGGGGATCCCCATGATTCCTAAAGAGAAAATACACCTGCGAAATCCTCACGACTCGTAGGGAGAAAATACCTTTATGAGACCCTTACGGCTTATAATGTCAAAAAGCCTTAGTCAACAGGATCCTAACCCTGTTTGCTAAGCCACCTTTGTTCAAATCGACAAAGGCAAATGATAATTCGCTCCTGGCAATATCCCAGTTGTAGCTATGCTGATGCCTAAATCGGTATCAAATTCCAAGTCCTTTCAAGAAAAATGATGATTCGCTCCTGGCCACATTCCAGTCGCAGCGATGCTGATGCTAAGAATGGTATCAGATTTCAAGTTTCATACTCACAATAAAAAATCAGCGAGCAAAATGTATGTATATAAAAACAGCCGAAATGATAGGGCAACTCACAATAAAAAGCAGCGAGTAAAAATATAAATAGCCAAAATGATTGGGCGCCGCGAAAAATAGCCGAAATGATTGGGCAATAGCGACTTTCACGATATAAAAAGCTGAAATGATAGAGCATTGCGGAAAGAAACAAAAAGAAGAAGAGAGAATTTTTGCCCTGCAGGTGAGTCCATATCGACCCTTGTATACAATCCATAGGCACAAAAAGAGAACCATATTTTCTTACCAGGCTCCATCAGAAGGAGAGCCAGGTCTTGACGGCAATATCTATAGCCTAGAGATCAATAACGGCGTTTCTTCTCACTCCAGCAGGATGCAGACGCTACGTCAACAAAATAGAGCCATGGCAAAGTCCCTAGTTCCAAATCTCGACGGTTCATAGACAGCCTAGTGATCAACAATGGCGTTTCTCCTCACTCTAGCAGGATGCAGATGCGACGTCAACAAACGACCCTAGGGTCAAAACAACGGAGCCATGGAAAAGTCCTTAGTTTCAAATTTTGACGGTTCACAAACAGCCTAAAGATCACCCCAGTGTTTCTTCTCTACTCCAACAGGATGCAGACGCAATGTCAACAACCGACCCTAGGGTCAAAACAACGGAGCCATGGAAAAGTCCCTAGTTCAAAATCTCGACGGTACACAGACAGCCTAGAGATCAACAACGGCGTTCCCTCTCCATCCAGCAGGATGCAGACGCAACGTCAACAACCGACCCTAGGGTCAAAACAATGGAGCTACGGCAAAGTCCCTAGTTCCGAGTCTTAACGGCTCACAGACAACCTAGAGACAACCTCGACATTCATCGTAATATAGCAAACACGATGTCAACAAACGAAGCAAAGGAAGATCCCTAGCTTTAGGGTCTTGACGGCAACTCAAATAAAACCTGAAAGATTATCGGAGATCATCCCACACCAGCGCGGAGTGGTCATGACTCATCGGGGCTCCCAAATTAAGCCTAACCTCAAGTAAAAAGCAGCATGAAAAATCCCTAACGCTTGCTCTTCCGACGGTAATATGACATGGGAGATTACTTGAAGACGTCTTGTCCAGCCCTCGAAGGGATCAGAGACACGACAGTCGTAAGGCTACTCGAATAGCAAGATTGCATATCGGGTAATACATCGGCCAACGCGACGGTACGACGGACAAAAACCCTGGTACCACAAACCCTAACAGACTTCTATCAGCAGAGGTTAACTGTGACGTTAGGACATTCTTGTGAGAACTTCTCGATTCGTCTCGACTCATAGGGAAAATAATGTTCCTGCGAGAGCTTCTCAATTCGTCTCGACCCGCAAGGAAAAACATCTTCATGAAATCTTCATGAAGGTGAAAAGCCTTAGGAAGCGGGGATATCAACCTGTTTCCTAAGCACCGTGGCCCTACAAGTAGGTCCAAGATGGACTATTGTATACTATCCACGGGCCATATTCTCCAAAGTCGAATATCGATAAGGAGGTAAAAAACCACTTACGAGTCCTCTCGACTTGTAAGGGGGAAAATTCTCTTGTGAGATCCTTACGACTCTTAAGAGAAAACGCACTTAGGAGATCCTCACCACTTCTAAGGAGGAAATACACCTATGGGATCCTTTCAACTCGTAGAGAGAAAACCCTTTATGAAACCCTCATGGCTCATAAAGTTGAAAAGTCTTAGGCGGAAGATCCAAACTTGTTTCCTAAGCCATCGCTTCCCTGCTAAGAGATTAAGATGGACTATCTACGGGCCACATTTGCTAAAGTTACATGCCACTGAAATAAAGAAGCTACTTATGAGTCTTCAAGATTCGTAAGGAAAAAAAATATATCCGAGCAAGATCGTGACGACTCAAGGAGGCGATGAACTCTTGGAAATCCTCACGATTTCTAGGGAGGATGTGCTCTCCTAACGGTAATATGACCTGGGAGATTATTTGAGGATGCATTGTCCAACCCCGAAGGGAACAGAGACACGACAGCAAGACCGCGTATCGGGAATGCCTTAGTACCACACACCCTAACGGACCTCTGTCGTAAAGAGCAAGGGTTAACTATGATGTTGGGACATATTTGCCTATAAGCCCAATAGAGATAAACTAAACAAACTCCGAAATGAGTATATAAACTACTTCACATCCGGTCAAGACCGAAAGGCGCAACCCATGAGCACCAACCATGTACTGTGCAAGGCAGTAAGGAGAGTCTTTGGTTCACGCCCCCACTAAGCGCGCATTCACAACTGCGTGCCTGCTTAAATAGAAATGGTGTCCAAAACGTGCTGATTTATGTACGACACTACAATGGCGCTCGCACTTAGCAAAAATTCCTAAGGGTAAAATATAAAGCTCATGTACAGAGGCGAGATACATGTACGAATATATGATAAACAGAAAACATTCAACAGGCAATAATAAGAGAAATACATTGAAACAAACATACTACTCTACAGGGAAGAGATCACCAAATATGGGATCAGAGATACAAGGGTTAACAAAACAGTAAATAAAGTTCTCCAATTCTCTCTCTTCCCTCTCTACCATATCGAAGCGGCGGTCTTCGCAAGGAGTTTCTCCCCATCGATTAGCGCCATGCTCATCGGTGAAGGCAGACATGATGGTCCGCCGAGCTCGTATCTGACTCAGTAAATGAACCGAACAATCCTTGAGAGGCTGAGTAATCATGTGGGCCTCGTGGAAACACTCAATCTTGTCCTCCGCCGCATCGAGAATCGCCGGAGTCATCTGCACTGGATGAGGAGGGATATCAGCAAGCACGGACAAGAAAATCATTCGGAGCCAAATGGAACCCATAAGAAGAGGAGAGCCCCTACGAGCTAGGAGCTCGTACAATACCGCGTCATATTGGTCATCAGTAAGAAGAGGATCCGCTAACCGTGCGGCAAAGCAAGGAATAATCTCCTCGATAGGCACCTCCCAGGGTTGCCGACGAGCATAGGGATGGTTACAAGCCATAATTCTTGGTTTGTTTCTAAAAAATGATCACCCTAAGGTCTGAATAGGTCTCTCTCTATGAAGAAAGAGGAAGACGTAGCTTCAGGTTATAAAGAGAAGCATTCAAATCTAGACACGGAAAATTTTGTGCATGGTGGAACTACTTCCAAGGCCGGAAAAAGGGGGATAGGAATCAGAGTAAGAAGGTGAACCAATCCCAGCAGTTCACGAACGGCTGTAAGGGCAGATAGTGTTGCACTCACATGCAAGCTACGTGAGAACAACGCTGTAGGGACATTTATTCCCTTACAAAAAAGAGACAAAAGAAAAGAAAGAGAGAAAAAGCGATGGGAAAATTTCCCACTAATAGAGCATCACGTGCCCACACGTGAACGCCTATGAGCAAAGATTATAAGCGCTGCGCTTAACAATTGACAGGCTGAAATTGAGCCTCACGTGGAAGCGCGTGAGCATCTATATACAAAGTAAATAGGCGCCATATTAAAAAAATAGCAGGCCAGAGAACATCACGTGTTAGCACGTGATGCCCTATTAGGCTGTTGTATATAAACAAACAAGTTTAACTCGGTGGGGGTCACATGCTACACATGAGTGGTCCTAAACACCTTCCAAGCTGATAGAATTAAATTCTAAATAAAGGGATCAAAACCCTATTTGGAAAATATTTCCTTAAATCTTTCTAAACTATCTGATATAATTAAATTCTATATATATGGGAAATATATCCCTAATCTTCTTTAAAATAGAAACATCTTTTCTGTTGTTAAATGACAAAGATCCAACGGTGATAGTCTGATAGAATAAAATTCTATCTTAGGAAAATATTTCCTAATCTTGTTAAACAAAAAAAAATCTTCTCTGTTAAACAGAGAGTCTTTGGATTAAAAATCCAACTGTGAATAAAATTCACCAATTGATCTAAAAGATCATGGAATCAATCATGATCTCTCAATGAGAGATTCTCTTAACAAATTGATTCTTGTTCTTCTCGTATAAATAGGAGCGATGAGAGGAGGAGAGATATAGGAGAGACCCCCAATAAGCTTTGAGAAACAAAAGAAAAGGAGATAAAAAGAATTCAATTCTCCAGAAGAAGAAAATCCCTTTCTTGAAAAAAAATCCTAGGTAAGAAGAAAGTACAGAGATTATCTTATCTTTTCTTTAAGGGTTTAACCCTTCAAAAAAGAACTTAGTTCTTCCTCTTATTGAGGTCTGCAGAAGCAGATCTCCCCACAAGTTGAAAATTTAATTTTCATCGGGGAGATTCTGTTATGCAGATTCAAAACTTAGGGGAAAGAACTAAGTCCAAAGAATTTAATTCTTCCAAAAGTATATAGGAATTTAATTTCTCTGATAAAACTAGGGTTTAACCCTGTAAAAGAATTTAATTCTTATAAAACAAGGGACCTAAAACTTCTCAAAACTCAGATTAAAATCACTGTGCATGTAAAAGAAAAGACTGGGAATTCATTAGTGTTCGACGCTATAATGAAAGATCACGTGTTCCCACGTGAGCACCTCTGATGAACAAAAAGTAATGTTGAAGATCGAATCACGTGTTCCCACATGACCCCTTAAAACGAGTGCTCAGCAATAACATGAAAAGGGAATAAACCCAAAGACAGTTCCCATTTTAGGGCGCCTCACATGTTCCTACATGACCCCCAAACAGTTGCTTAACACTTATATGGAAAAGGGGAAAATTCTAAAGACAGCGCTCACATTTTGAGCACCTCACATGTTCGCATGTGAGCATTATATAAGCTAAGTGCTTAGCACTTATAAAAGAAAGAGAGAATAAATCCAAAGAGTCGGTGCTCAACTTTGGGACGCCTCACGTGCTCACACGTGAGAGCCACATGAATTAAATGTTTAACACTGGTATATATATACGAGGATTTGAACCCAAAGGCACAGCACCAACTTTTAGGTGCCTCACGTGCCACATGTGAGCGCCCCAAATTTCAGTGTTTAACACTGCTTTAGAGACTCACATGGGAGCACGTGAGCACCGAGCATATATCAGTGTTTAACACTATAAGAAGCCAACTTTAGCCCTAAATTGGCTAAGTCTTCTTGAGATTAAAACGTCATGGATCTCCAAATAGACTGAGCCTCTATGCTCATGACTTCCCAAACTAATTAACCAGAACGATGTCCATCACACATCTCCTAAGTTAATCATAGTCTCCCAAAAATGACTAATGATTCTTAGATGGTCCACCATGATCTCTCCTCTCAATCTGGAATTTGGTTCAAGGGTACATCTCTCCACACCTTTGATACATGTCATTGTAATTCTTCAACGTCTTCAGAGAGGTGGAGGGTCCCGACAACCAACAACTCTTTGGTACACTCCCAAACCGATGAGCACATCCCAACGGACCGCAACGTCCTTAAACTAGCTATGGACCGAAACGTCCTTAAACTAACAACGGACCATAACGTCCTTAAACTAAAACAATAGAGCCCAAATGCTCTTTTGTTGGGTCTGAATGATCCCAAAATCCTGTTGAGTAGATCTTAATCTAAAATTAGACTAACATATCCTTAACAAACATTTAAGTTGATCTTAATCTCAAACGAGATTAACGATCCTTAAACCAACCCAAACCCAAATCTAAGAATATGCAGATTTGGACTAATCTACACCCTATGGATGGCAACATAAATTAGTCTCTGTATACAATCTACGGGCAACCAAAACAAACACACACACACACACACGATATGAAGTTACCTTCTGGAGCAGGAGAAAGTGGTTACCGCGATACTGTAACGTAATTAACTTTAGGGGCTTGCGCCTGCAGGGAAGAGCGTCCTCACAATAAAAAAAAACCTCACAACGAGGGCGAATCTGACGAAGTCTGCTACAACGGCTGCATCCATCCAAACCTCCGATGCACGGTGCCATAAATCAACTTGGCATCTTCAGGGAGGTGGACGGATAAATCCAAATAGCATCTGCCCCCATATCCATCCCGGATCCGTCTCCTATTTTCAGCGGTAAACAGTCCTCGACCCAATTCTTGAAGATGTAGCAATCCTCAATGGGGTGGCTAACCATTCGATGATAGAAGCAGTAGTTGAGGTTGCCGACGTCACCGGGCTGCAGTGGACGTCTTGGATCCAGCAGTGTGATGAGTTTGTTGCACACTGCCAGTTTAAACAATCTTCTCGTTTTATCACAGGAGAACGAGTAAGCACGTCCTAACTTCTTTTCGAGGGATTGGCGCGGGCGCGCATTGTTTTGGCGAGCATCCGGTTTCGGATCACTCGGTTGTTGTTGAGTGTTGGCAACGAAGGTCGCGTTCCCTTTACCTTTTGCATTCCGAGGGTCCATTTTTGAAGAGGGAGGCTTATGGCCCATCTGGTCCATTTAGGCCAACTTGTCGATCAGAGCCTGAAAGGTGGTCGACTTAAAGAATGTCATGAACTGGGATACAGTCGTCTGAGGATCCAAAGCCCCTATGAACATGCCTACGGCGGGAGCTTCTTCGATGCGTTGTTCGTATTTTGACCAGAGGTTCTGCCATAGGATTGCGTATTGAACCCAAGTCTCTCCCGGATTTACCCTTGCGTTGATTAACGCTGTGATCGGGGTGCGCTCGCTTGCACTGGCGAACCGCTGTGTGAATAGTAGCTCCGTTTCTGTGAATATTTTGATAGAGTCATTTAGGAGTTCCGAGTACCATTCAAATGCCGTCTCCAACAAGATGCCAACGAACTGGCGAAACAGCAATTTGTCGTCGCCTCTAGTATTGCCGCATAATGCTCTGAACTAGGAGACGTGCTGATGCGGGTTGCCTGTCCCCTTGTATACATGGAACTTGGGGATCGTATATCCCGGCGGGTACTTGATTTGATCGTACCGGCCTGGGTAAGGTCACCCGGTTCTGACGACTTGGCCAACCGCTTCGCTTGCCTGATGAGCTCGTATTTGCTGGGCTATGTAGTCATCGAGGGCAGCTTTGGAGATCATTTCCACCCTGGCTACTGATAAAGCCAGAAGAGGGTTTGATGTTTCCCCTATGTCGTCCTCGATGATTATCGGTAGATTTTCGGCTGGAGGTTCGGGTTGGATCATCATCCAACCATGTCTTGGAACAGGAGCGCTATCTGTTTTATATTAGCCGCTTGTTCCGTGGCCTCTTTATATTTTCTTTCTAGCACCCTTCTTAGGAACTCCGTATCGGTTTCCTGCGCCTGGCGCTGTTCAGATGCTGCTTCCGGGCTTTCTTTTTGCCCGGTGGGTGCTGCTATATTTGTCGGCATCTTCTGGAGCTTTTGTTGTTGCTCCTGAGCCTTTGTCAACGACTGAGTTTGCGGCCGATGACCCATGGAAGCATGGATTTCCTCTTTTCTGGAAGCCATATAAACCGTGTGCACGATCATGCCCCCGGACTTGGGGCGTTTGGATCCATCACCCTTGGGATTTGTCGCCGACAGTAACAGATTCTCCGGCCTTCTCTTTTTTGTGAGAAGTCGAAGAAGCTGTTGTAACAGGCACCTGAGAAGTCCCTCGCTGCATGCTAGAGGGATGATTGTCCTCCTCTTGCCGAGCCTTTGTTTTCTTCAGTCGGCGAGAGTAGTCTTTATTTATCACAGAATCTTGGACCTTCCGCTAGACCCTGTGGACTTAGGAGGACAGCCGCTGAGGGGCTACTCTGGCTTCGCATGTATCATGTTTTCAATAGGTGGGGGAGATTTCTTCAACACCGTGGTCAGGGAGTTCCGCCGCACCCTCCTTAGCAGTTCAAAGTTGTTCCCGGTTAGAACAGCAGCGTCAACTTCCACCATTGGAGCTGGTGAAGTAAGTCCAGAAGAAGAGTTTCCCCCAGCTTTTCTCACTCAGTGCCAGTGGCGACGTCGAGCATGCCTTGCAGATGGGATTGCCTCAGTTGTGGGAGTGGCTTCGTCATGCCCCCGGCCTTGGTGAAGGGCTACTGCTGGTGCCAGCCTGTTGAAGACTGGCGTCTGTTGAGAGGAGACGGCCAATCTTTCGAAGGCCGACTTTCTGGTAGAGGAAGCCTTTTTGATGACTTGGCCCGTAGCAGGAGTTGGAACGGCTAATCTTGCGAAGACCGATCCTTTAGTAAGAGAAGCCCCTTTGACGACTTCACCCGCCGGAGCTGGAACGGCTATCCGTTTTGGGATAACCCCTTTGGGTATTGCGAGGCTCTTTATGGGCCTACTTGAGCTTTGGTTCAGTCTGTTGAAGACTGAGGTGGCAGACTTGGACGACCCATTGAGAGGGGCCGTAGTGGTTGCAAGTCGATCAAAGACCGGCTTCTTTTGAGCTTCCTGTAATGGCACTAGGACGCTGAAACTTGTTGACGGGAGTATGGTCCCGAAGAACAATCTAGTGGTGGCCTGAGTCACCTGCTCCACTAGCATTGAAAAGATGCAGGCCGCATTTGGCCCGTATGTCACTCCTCCAGCGGGGACAAAGCGGGAATTGCTGTAGCAAGTACACTTGGAAGCCATTGATCTTCTTTTCTTTATACAGGAGCTAGACACCAAATTTTAGTACCTCGAATCCAGGGGCAACCATAGTAAACCACGATTTGTTCACGAACAGGACACACGAAGTGTAGAATGGAAAGAGGAAAAGGTCCCACCGGGCGTGCCAGAATCTGTTTACCGCCAAAAATAGATACCAAACCGTGTAGGTCGTCTTGCCTGAATTTGGGGACAGATGCTATTTGGGTTTATCCATCCACCTCTCCGAAGATGCAAGTTGATTTATGGCACCGTGTATCAGAGGTTTGGACGGATGCGGCCGTTATAGCAGACTTTGTCAGATTCCCCCTCATTTGTGAGGGGGTTTTGACTGTGAGGACACTCTTCCCTGCAGGCACAAGCCCCTGCAATTAATTACGTTACCACATCACGATAACCACTTTCTCCTGCTCCAGAAGTTCATTTCGTGTCGTGTGTGTTTTTATTTGTTTAAGTTGCCCGTGGATTGTATACGGAGACTAATTTATGTTTTCGCCCATAGGGTGTGGATTAGTCCAAATCCGTATATCTTAGATTTGGGTTTGGGTTGATTTAAGGATCGTTGATCTGTTTTGAGATCAAGATCGACTTAAATGTTTGTGAGCAGTTCTGGCTCGATTGGTTTTTTGTTAAGGATATGTTAGTCCAATTTGAGACTAAGATCTACTTAACAGGGTGTTAAGATCGTTTTTGTTTCAGATCCAACAAGAGAGCATTTGGGCTCTGTTGTTTTAGTTTAAGGACGTTTCGGTCCCTTATCGCCATTTTGGAGGCGAAATTGTAGTTTGAGAACATTTCGGTCTTTAGATCACCATTTTTGAGGTGAGGATTTAGTTTAAGGACGTTACGGTCCGTTTTCGCCATTTTGGAGGCAACGTTTAGCTTAAGGACGTTATGGTCTGTAGATCACCATTTTGGAGGTGAGAGTTTAGTTTAAGGACGTTACGGTCCGTTGTCGCCATTTTGGAGACAACGTTTAGTTTGAGGACGTTTAGGTCTGTAGATCACCCTTTTTTATGTGAGGTTTTAGTTTAAGGACATTACGGTTCGTTGTCTCCATTTTGGATACAACGTTTAGTTTGAGGACGTTTCAGTCTGTAGATCACCATTTTTGAGGTGGGGTTTTAGTTTAAGGACGTTACGCTCCGTTATCGCCATTTTGGAGGCAACGTTGTAGTTTGAGGACATTTCAGTCTGTAGGTCACCATTTTTGATGTGAGGTTTTAGTTTAAGGACGTTACGGTCCGTTTTCGCTATTTTTGGAGACAACGTTTAGTTTGGCGGTCCATTGTCACCATTTTGGAGGCAACGTTTAGTTTGAGGATATTTCGGTCTGTAGATCGTCATTTTTGAGGTGAGATTTTAGTTTAAGAACGTTACGGTCCGTAGATCACCTTGCGCGGACGTGTATTTGTTACGTGTCGGGATGAGCAACGATGATATGGGATACACCCAACTTGGGGTGTGGTTTGATTTGGGATGTGCACGTCAGTTTGGGAAGTGCACTGAAAAGCAGTTGGTTGTTGGGACCCGCCACCTCTCTGAAGACGTTAAGAAATTACAACGACATGTATCAGAGTTATGGAGAGATGTACCCTTGAACCGATTCCCATAATTGAGGGAAAAGGTATTGATGGTAAACCCAGGAATCATTAGTCGCATTTTGAGACTAAGATTTCCCCGGGGGAATGTGGGACGAATATCGTCTTGGGATATCATCCGTTGAAAGATTGATAGTCGTTTTTGGGACTAAGATCAATTTAGAAAGTAGTAAGCACATGGGCTCGGTTGATCTGAATTAGGGACCTAGCCAACTTGGGCTTGGTCCACTCAGTTTTCTTTTTATTTTGAAAAGAAGTGCTAAGTACTGGTTTGGGCTCAGTCCTCCTTTTTTGTACAAAAAGTGCTGAGCATTTATATAAGTTCTGACGCTCACACTTTACGCACTTTTTTGTCTCTTTATGATGTGCTGAGCACTCTTTATGGCGCCCACGTACGAAGTACGTGAGGTGCTAGGTGCTGCCTGATGAGTGTCAAACACTTTTTATGTCCTGTGGCGCCCACATGAGAGACACGTGAGGTGCTGGGCGCCGCACCACTGAGTGCTAAGCATTCCTTATTTTGTAGCGCCCATGTGAGGGGCGCATGAGGCGATAGGCGCTGAGCGCCAGCCACTGAGTGCTAAGCACTCCTTATTTTGTAGCGCCCATGTGAGGGGCATGTGAGGCGTTGGGCGCTGATTTTCCTTGTATATTTTGTTCTGAAGAGTTCAATTTCCTTGTGCTTTTCTGAATCTTTGATCTCCAAGAACATGTTCGTCCCGATGAGAATTAAATTCTCAACTTGTGGGAGACTTGTCTTGTGGATCTTAGATCCAGAGAAAGAACTAAGTTCTTCTTTTTAAAAGGTTTAAATCCTTCAATAAGTAAACGAGATGTTTTGATCTCTCTTCTTTTTTATTTACCTAGAGTTTTTTTCTCTGAGAAGGGAAATCTTCTTCTTTCTTCCTTTTTGAAGCTTTCTGCTTTTTTTTTCTGAAGCATATGGGGTCCTCTGTTTTCTTTCTCTATCTTCCTTCACTCTCCGTCCTTTTTTGGAAAGAAGGATCATTACTCATTGGGACCCACCACCTCTCCGACGACGCTGAGAGATTATATCACCATATATCGAAGGTGTGGAGGGATGTACCCTTTGAACCATGTCCCACTCATCAGGGGGGAAGAACTGGTTAGAGCTTAAACTCTTAACTGCTGAAAAAGGTTTCTTTGTGTTCGCGCACATGTGTCGCACGTGGCGGACGCACGTGTGTCGCACGTGGCGGGCGCACGTGCATCGCATGTGTTCCGCACGACATGGGCGCATGAGCGTCGCACGTGTTGCGCACTTAGTGGGCGCACGTGCGTTGCACATGGTGTGCACGTGGCGGACACACGTGCATCGCACGTGGTGCTTGCCCATCATGGGGGCAGCTAAGGCCCTAACTTGGAGAACTAAGCTCCTATGAGGATTGAATCCTTGCACGTGCATTGCACGTGGTGCACATGGCGCTTGCACACATGCGTATTATGGAGGGGCTAAGGCCCTAACTTGGAGAATTAAGATTCTATGGAGAACTAAGCTCTTTTGAGGATTGAATTTTCGCACTGCGGGCGCACATGCGTTGCACGTGGCGCACATGGCGTTGCGCATATACGCATTAAGGGGGACAGCTAAGGCCCTATCTTGGAGAACTAAGCTCCTTTGAGAATTGAATTCTCTTTTTACTAAGAAGTATCCCCTCTTATTTATATGGGAGTGATAGAGAAAGGATTTCTCTTTTTCCCGATGCGGGACTAAAAATGTACCCCCTATGTAGCAGAGCATTATTTAGATTACACGTGCATAGCACATTTGCTCATAACTTTTGATTCTGGATGAATTATGGGGCCCATAATATATCAAATCGAAGGATTTTCGAGACGCTTTCGATACCATCAGAATTTAGCTGATTCTCATTTAGGATTTTGTCAAAATACAGCCCAGAAAATACCGGTTTTCATTTTCTTAAGCGTATCGCTGTCATTTGACCTTGGGCTCTTTTGCGCAGAAATTTTTGGCGGGAACAGATGACACACATCATATCACGAGAAACCGCATTTTATGTTTTTTTGAAATGATCATAAGTTTATAAAATTCACATGCGGTTTCCCCAACTCCAGAAATCCCATGAAAACCGAAATCTCATAATCATGAGTCAATAATGAAACAATGAATACCGGCATAGAGCCAATCTACAGTGCATAACTAGAATGTATATATAAATGCATGTGGCATCTAAGTAAGAAATGCAATATCTAAACCAGCATGTAAGAGCAAGAATGCTAGCAATACAATTAAACTACAAGTTATCAGGTTATACGAGTGAAGTAACGGTTTCTAATGTGTACGTGGCATGGCAATTACCGATGATGATGTGTGTGAGCCGACAAGCAAGTGTACGTGCAACATGCACATCATCGGTAATGGTACATGTGTCCTAGCTGACGAGATCATAACAGCTAATGAAGGAACATGTATATATAAACTGAAATGAGAAGAATATGAGCATAGCAGAAAAGTAAACAGTAAAAGCAACAATATAAGATATATATCTATATGCGAGCCATACAGTTATAATATTTAAAATAGCACGAATCGTTATTTTTAGAAAAATATGGACTACGGTGTTTTGAGAAAAGAGATACCTTTTGAAAATCCGTAGCGTCCATTGGGTTGTCTTTTGAAAATACATATGATTCATTAGTTTTGAAAATAGATATGACTCCAATATTATACTCTAACATCTACATAAGTGATTAAAAGACTAAAAGACTAAACTAATTCTGAGTCGAAAGTGATTAGAAATCTATATCATTACCGAGTCGATATATCTAGTCGTCGGCAATCCAGCTTCATAGAATCACGTACGGTATAGTCCATCGTATGGCATCCTCGAGTCAAGAGTGCGGATCAATCATCATCATCATATATATATATATATATATATATATATATATATATATCTCGTACGGTAAAATCCATCGTACGGCATCCTCAAATCGAGAGTATGGGTCAATATCATATATATATATATATATATATATATATATATATATATATATATATATATATATATATATATATCATATTTCGTACGGTATCATCTGTCGTACGATATCATAATCAAGGGTACGGATCTAAGGTCACGTACATTCTATTATTTCATCAAGTCACATGTTATCGCATGTTATGTGTATATCACTCAATGATCCTTTAATATATCATTTTATGATACGATGCTTCAGCCTCAAATCATATATCATAGTCTCATAACATCATGTCCGATCATATCGACTCATATCCATTTAACATATAATATTCTCATCTTACATGTGTGTGTGTGTGTGTGTGTATATATATATATTTATACATATATATATATACATATATGAACATACACATACACATACATACATACACACACACACACACATACATACATATACACACAAAAACATACCAAGTGTGAGCGTGTATGCGTGTGTGTGACAACATATATCCTAAAGATTCACGACTAAGATAACAAAAGGCTAAGGGTATACCTTCCTACGAGTACTCTTATTCAAATCCTACAATCTCCTAGAACCCTATTTGCTAAATATCCATATCCCACATTGACATATATATAATAAATATACGTATCCTAATTTACAATTGCGGTGGTGCTATACGCCATCCACCCGACTTTCCCCGTAGATATATATCTACTTACCTACAACTCCTCGCTCTAGTCGATCCTAACATATGCCTTGCCCTTCTTCGTCTTCCCAAAAATCCACACGCTTGTACCTACAAATCAAAACACATCGTATCGCATCAAAATCAGATTCGAAAACCGACATGACACGCGAAGCGCACATAGGTTAGAACCTATAGTCAACACGTGCTAAAACAACAAAATACTATCTGACGTCAACGTGTAAACGTCAAACGACCAAGTCACATCAAGAAATCCAAAAATCCAAGATTCAAATATCGGAAAATATTGTCAAAACCAACTCAAAATGCTCCCAGATTTTGGCACAGATAGTTTGGGACAAAACAAACACTATTGTGGCTAAGTTATAAGGAGTGTGAGCTACAGGACAAACCCCAACATCAAATTCCAAAATTTGGCCGCAAGAAAATGCTACAGTAACCGGTGGCGACGGGTCAATTTTGGAATTTGGGTCTCGTTCTTCTGTGGTGGTCTTCTAGTGGTCTAACTAGGTCAATATAGTTGTTTATTTTTCTTATAAATACCCCAAGTTACTCCAGAATTAATTTGATCCTCAAAAACTCCCCAAAAATGACATCGGAAAATTCCAAACTCAAGTTATCCAAGAATTTCTCCACTAAAACACTCTTACTTATCACTAAGGAGATTGTATACACTCACTAAACCTTTACTACATCACCACTGCAAGTTTCACTCACTAAATCTCACTTTAGAAATTCTAAGTCTAGAAAACATGCACATATTAACTCTAAACTACTTTATAAGGTTAAGAAATTTAATAACTTGATCAAAAGTGGATGTTTTATCTCATGAAGCAACTTAAGAAAATTTTTAGATGATCCAAAGTGCTCAAAGCTCCAACCTGATGCAAACATGGGGTTTGTGATGAAGTTTTGGTCATTTTTTATGAAAGGAGTGTGGAGTTTTAGGGGTGATGCATGATGGTAGAAGAGGTGGAGGAAGGTGGAGAAGAAGATGAAGTAATGAAGGATGGGGAAAGTGAAGAAACCATGGTCAAGGATAACCCTCCCTCTCTCTCATCCTCTCTCATGCCCATGCCTCAATATCTCCCCCCCCCCTAAAATATCTTTTCCTTTTTTCTTCTCATTTTTCTTTTCTAAATAACACAAAAACCATTTAAAAGCAAATGAAGAAATAAAGTCATGATTTAAAAATATAACAAGTGTTGCAAACTTGATATGTTGCATGTCATGATACATGACATGTTTAATACATAATTAGTAAAATATTAATTAAGTTTAGCATTAACTTGTGTACAATTAATTGTATAATGATTTATAAAATGTCCAAATCAATAAAATGCTTTCAAAATCAATAATTCATCCTAATTTCCAAATATTTTCCAAACTATATACATATAAAATCATACAATTCCATTAAAAATAATTTCTATACCTTAATAATATTCATAAAATTTATTATTTTAATTATTTAAATCCAAAAATAATATTATATATTTCTGAAATGTTACACGGAGTCATTTGGGAGCTCCAAGTACCATTCGAAAGCTGTTTCTGATAAGCTTCCGATGTGGCGAAGCAACAGTTTGTTGTCGTCTCCAGTATTGCCGCACAAAACTCTGAATTGTGCGATGTGCTGGTGGGGATTACCTGTCCCTTTGTAAACATGGAACTTCGGGATCGTAAATCCCAGTGGGTACTTGATTTGGTCATACCAGGCCGGATATGGTCACCCGGTTTTGATGAGTTGGTTGGTGGCTTCAATGGCTTGGTGAGTTCTAATTTGCTGAGTAATGTAGTCATCCAGAGCCGCTTTGGAGATTGTTTCCTCATTGGCCGCTGATAAGGCCGGGGAAGGATTTGATGTTCCTCTTCTGTCATCCTCGATAATTACTGGAAGATCTTCAGCCGGTGGTTCTGGTTGGATCATCATTCCAATCATATCTTGGAATAAGAGAGCCATCTGCTTTATGTTAGTAGTTTGCTCTGCAGCTTCTCTGTATTTTCTCTCCAGCACTCGTTGCAAGAACTCTGTATCGGTCTCTTGCTCTTGGCGCTGTTCGACTTCATTGTCCGGACTTTCTTTTGGTTCAGTGAGAACTGCCATTTTGGTCAGCATTTCTTAAAGCTTTTGCTGTTGCTCCTGAGCTTTTGTCAGCGACCAAGTATGCAGTTGGTGACTCACTGAAGCCCGACTTTCTTCTTTGCCGCTAGCCATGTAGACTGTATGTATGGTTATGCCCCCAGATTTGGGGCATTTAGATCTTTCGCCATTGGATTTTTCCGCTGGTGGTAGAGTTTTCTCCGGTCTTGTTCTTTTATTAGAGGTTGGAGCTGAATGAGCTGCTATGACAGGCTCCTGTTTAGGAGGGATCCCCCGTTGTATAGCGGAAGAGCGGTCTTTTTCTTGTCGGCTCTTAGATTTTTTTGGTCGACGAGAGTAATTTTTGTCAAGCACAGAGTCTTAGACTTTTCGCCAGACTTTATATATTTGTGAGGAGAGCCGTTGATAAGGCTGCTCCGGCTGTTTCTGTACTGGGGCCTTTGCCGGCGGAAGTGATTTCTTCAGTACCGCCTATAAGGTGTTTTTCGTCACCCCATTGACATGGGAATACAAGGCGCTTGTCAAGTGTACTACAGATTCCCCCTACCTAAGATAGGCCGGGGTTTATTGATTGTGGAGATCCGAATCTCCGGCAGCCGCGAACTAAGCTGTCGTTAATTACCCCTCGCCTTTGAAGCAAAAGAACCTCTGATTGACGGGTCAACTAGTCATGCGAACTCAGTGTACAGTGTATGTGTGTGTGTTGTGTTTTGAAAGGGTTTTGGATATATCGGGAGCCTCGCAGAGTTTATGGGGGTCCCGCTACCCGGATATCGGGCTGGGGGTCAAGGGGGCTAACGGCCCCCTTGCGGGGTGCGGGGCAGCGCCCCGTTAAAAAAAATTTCCTAACGGGGGACGTGTTTCTTGTGTGGAGTGCATGGAAAATGAGGGGTGAGGAGCGTCTTAAAGACGCGTGCATGGCATGTGGGCGCTGGGCGCCCGCAGGTCACGTGCGCGGCACGTAGGCGCTTGGCGCCCGTGGGTCGTGTGGGCGCTTGGCGTCCGTGGGTCACGTGCGCGGCACGCGACCGCTGGGTGCCAGCGGGTCAGGTGAGCTACACGCGACCGCTGGGCGCTGAGCATCCGCGGGTCATGTGAGACGGGCGCTTAGCGCCTGCGGGTCGCGTGCCCTACACACGACCGCTGGGCCCTGCGGGTCACGTGCGCGGCACGTGACCGCTGGAAACACCAGCGAAAAAAGGGCTTAGCCCTTGGGTTAGAAGTTGAACTCCCAAGGGGTTTTGGAGTTGAATTCCAAACAGGGATTATGTATAGATTTGGAGTTAAAATCTTAAAAAGGGGTTTGATTTATGGAGTTAAACTCCAACAGATCTTGAATGGAGTTAAACTCCAAGAAATTTTTGGGTCTTCTTTTGAGGCTCGGATCCTCCCGGAATGGGATTTTTGGAGATGGGTATCTTTCTTCTTCCTCTTCGTTGGGTAGATCTTGCAGAAAAGGGGGGTGAAACTCAAAAATCTCCCATTTTGGGGATTTGATGAAAGATCCGAGTTTCCCTTTAAGGATTTTATGGTGAAAGACAGTTTCTTTTTGGAAAAAGAAGAGTTAAACTCTTGATTCAAAAAAAAAGATGGTTTAGAACCTTGAAAAAGGGGAAAGAGGCACAAACCCTAGAATTTTGAGAGAAAGAAAAGGTTGTTGAGATATTTTCATCACCTTTGCCTTTATAGGCTACACACTTTACATATAGCCCTTTGGGCTTTACAAAATGGCATTTTGCCCATCCTATGCCTCATGTGCTCATTTCTTTTGCACATGAGCCATGGGTTTTACAAAAATTTGGCTTTATGTCCATTTTTCTTACATTTATTCATAAAAAAATACACCAAAATTATTTATTACAAAATTTTTATTTTGGTATGGGGGAGGCCGGCCCCTTCATATTCGAGCTCGACTCGGGCATGGGTCCACTTGACCTGGGCTTGGACCCACTTGACCTGGGCTTGAGCCCACTTGGCTTGGGGTTGACTTTTATTTTGACTTGGTCAACCGGGGTGTAAATTTTGACCCCAACAAATTGCCCCCATCAATAAATGCACACCACATATATGTGTTGTGTGCATGAAATTGATGGATTTTCTTTCGCGTGGAGGTTGACTCCGTTTTGACGACGTAGAGGTCGATGTTGCCCTTTTGCGACGTGGACGGTCGGTTCTACCCTTTTTGCGACTTGGACAGTCGGTGCTTCCATTTTTGCGACATGGACGTTCGGTTTTGCCATTTTAGTGACGTGGACGGTCGGTACTGCCATTTTTGCGACGTGGGCGGTCGGTTCTGCCATTTTAGCGACGTGGTCGGTCGGTTCTGCCATTTTTGCGACATGGACGATCGGTTCTGCCATTTTAGCGACGTGGACAGTCGGTGCTGCCATTTTTGCGACGTGGACGGTCGGTGCTGCCCTTTTTGCGACTTGGACGGTCGGTGCTTCCATTTTAGCGACGTGGACGGTCAGTGCTGCCCTTTTTGCGACTTGGATGGTCGATGTATTGCTCCGCTTCTTACGGTGTCGGGGTTTGATTTGACTTGCTCCGGCTTCTTACAGTGTCGGGGTTTGATTTGACTCGCTCTGTTTTCTGCGGTGTCGGGATTTGATTTGACTTGCTCCGTTTTCTGCAGTGTCGGGGTTGAAGTTGACTTGCTCCGCTTTCTACAGTATCAGGGTTGATTATTTGATTTGATTTATTTTAGGAGTTCCCTACCCGTCCAGCGGGACTTTTGAGCTTAGAAGTGCTGCCGGGTCGAACGTTGATTTGATCTGTTTGATTTTTGTCATGTTCGGCGGGATTTTTGAATTTGAGAGGAACTTGGAATTTGGATTTTGTTTAGCATCGGCATTGCTGTACTGGGATAATGCCAGGAGCAACTCATCATTTGCCCCGGGAGGACTTGGGATTTGGTTTTTGGGTCGGCATCAGCATTGCTGCACTGGAATAATGCCAGGAGCAACTTATCATTTGCCCCGGGAGGACTTAGGATTTGGTTTTTGGGTCGACATCGGCACCGCTAACACTGAAGCAATACCGGGAGCGACTCATCATTTGCCCTAAGAAGACTTGAGATTTGGATTTTTGTTTGGCATCAGCACCGCTACACTGAAGCAATGCCAGGAGCGACTCATCATTTACCGTTTCCCGTTAAGGAGCGATGGCTCAGGAGACAGGTTTAGATCCCTATCACCTAAGACTTTTCAATTTTATGAGCCATAAGGGTCTCATAAAAGCACTTTCTCCCAACGAGTTGAAAGGATCTTGCAGGTGTATTTTCTCCCTAAGAATCGTAGGGATTCCTAAGTGTGTTGCTCCTTTGTGAGTCATAAGGATCTCACGCAGGAATTTTCTCCTCACAAAGTCGAGAGGACTTTTCGAGTGTATTTCATCTCTTTTTTACGAGTTTTCGCCCTTTCGGGTTTTCACAAACTCGCCGGCGGTCCTGCTGTTTTTACTCATGGAGCCCTTTCGGGTTTTCATCCGTGCCCGTTTTGCTTATAGACATAACTTTTTTTGGCGAATCTTCATTGCTGGTGGGACTTTAAATGTAGTCTCGCCGGTAGGGCTTGGGATAGATAGGGGTCGTTTATGCCTGTAGATTGTATATGGTTTTACAGGATGTATGATCCATACCGTAGGGCCGGTATGCTCAATTCACCCGCGACTTGGAGCATTCACGCGTAGTATTTCTTGAGATATCTGCCATTGATGGGTGGCATGGGCCTTTCTCGCTCGACATTTATCAGCTGGTAGGATCCTCCATCAAACACTTTCTCGATGACATATGGTCCTTCCCAGTTTACTCGAATTTTCCCCTGGCATTTCGATTGGGGACGATCGGTCTTTTGAGGACCAACACCAATTCGCCTTTCTTGAAAGCGCAGAGACGGGTTATCTTGTCATAGGCCCGTGACATTTGGGCTCGGTACAGCTCCATATTTTTCTGTTCTGCGAGCCTCTTTTCTTCGAGGGCGTCGAGATCTTCGAGTCGAAGGAGCACGTTTTCCTCCTCCGTCAACTCCTGCTGAATGACCATTCTTAAGCTTGGAATTTCGACTTCGAGGGGGAGGATCGCCTCCACTCCGAAGAGTAATGAGTATGGAGTGGACTGAGTTGGAGTACGGTGCGTGGTACAATATGCCCACAACGCCTGGTGAAGTTTGAGATTCCAGTCTCTCTTGTTGGCTGAAGCATTTTTTCTCAGGAGCTTGCATAAAGTCTTATTGAAGGCTTCAGCTAGCCCATTGTCTCTTGGATTATAGATGGAAGAATGTCTCCAGTCTATCTTGTGCTGAGCAGCGAACCTTGAGATTTTGAAGCTCTTGAAAGAAGGCCCGTTGTCAGAAATGATTCTTCTTGGTGTACCGAAGCGGTATAGAATATTATGCTGGAAGAACGTCAGAATATTTTCTGTCTTGACTTCTTTTAGCGGGACTGCTTCAGCCCATATGGAGAAATAGTCAATTGCGGCCAATATGAACCAGTGGCCTTTAGATGATGGAGGATCAATTAGGCCAATTATGTCAGTGCGCCAAACCTCAAAAGGCCACGACGCCACCGTAGGATGCAACGGATTGGGATGCTTGTGAATGAAATCACTGTGAATTTAGCAGAGATGGCATTTCTTTGCATGCTCTTCGCAATCCCTTATCATGGTGGGCCAGTAATATCCAATCTGTTTGATCTGAAGTCGCATTTTGGGGCCGGAGTGGTGAGCCCCGCGGACGTCCGAATGAACTTCTCTCATGACTTTTTGGGCTTCGGCCGATGACAGGCACCTGAGCCAGAGTTGGTCATATGATCTGCGGTATAGCATATTATTTACAAACACGTATCGGAGAGCTCTCTTCTTCAGCTGAATCCTCGCAGATTATTCTTCGGGCAGCTTGTCGTATCGAAGGTACTCTATGAAGGGCTCTCTCCAATCGGGCTCCTCTTGAATGATCAGAACTTCTTTGGAAGGATTGCTCTTTTTTCTGCACTTCCCTCTTCTCGTAAAGAGACTGGGGGAAGAATTTGTCGGCTCCTGACTGTAATCATAATTTCATCCATGTCGGGATCAGCCAGTTCTTTGGCTAGGCGGGCGAGTACGTTGGCTTTTCCGTTCAACGCCCTCGGGACTCTCATTAGTTCAATGTGAGTGAACCTTTTCATAAGTTCCACCACTCGGCCTCTATATCGAGCTAACTCGGGCTTATATATCTTGTAGTCACCGCTTACTTGGTTGCCGATAAGCTGGGAATCACCGTAGACTCGTAGCTGAAGGATTTCCATTTATATAGCGAGCTCCAAACCAGCTATCAGAGCTTCATACTCAGCCTCATTGTTTGTGCGAGGCTCGGTGAGAGCAAAAGAACGTCATAGGGTTCTCATCGATGGCGTGATGAACACCAATCCTATCCCTGGTTTTATCTATAGGATGCTTGATTTGCTGGAGGTCCTGACTGATGAGGCTCCATCGAAGTAGAGCTCCCAACATGGCTCGTCATCCTCGAGGAGCAGCACTTGTTCGTCGGGTAACTCACAATTGAGCGGCGACCCTTTTGGTATGGGATGAGCAGCAAGGAAGCCGGCGAGAGCTTGCCCTTTTACTGCTTTCTGAAGAGTATAAATTATGTCAAATTCAAGCAGCATGACAGCCCATCTCGCCATTCTACCGGCTAGTCTTGCTGTGGTCATTATGTGTTTGAGTCGGTCGACCTTGGAGATCAACATAACCCGATGAGCAAGCAGATAGTGCATCAGCTTCTTCAAAGCGAATATCAGAGCCAGGAATTGCTTTTCGATCGGGGAATAGTTGTGTTCCGCCCCAACTAAAGTTCGACTGAGATAGTAGAGGGCATTTTCTTTTCTCTCCTCGTTGTTCTGGGCAAGGAGTGCACCGAGTGATTCATCTAGCACGGCAGTGTAGAGAATCAGCGATTTATTTAGAATGGGAGCGGCCAGCACTGGAGGGTGCAGTAGGTACTGTTTGATGCTTTCGAACGCTCCTTGACATTCGGCATCCCAGACAAAAGGAGCCCCTTTCTTCATGAGCTTTGAGAAAGGCCTACATCTCCCCGATAAATTTGAGATAAACCTTCGTATATAAGCAAGCTTGCCTTGAAAAGATCTCAACTGCGTCAGATTCTTCGGAGGGGGCATCTCCATGATGGCTTTTATCTTGGATGGGTCAACTTCAATCCCTCGATGTTGGACTATGAAGCCCAGGAATTTTCCCGATGACACGCCAAAAGCGCACTTTAGAGGATTCATCTTCAAGTCGCATTCCCTCAGTCTAGTGAGAACGGTCCTAAGATCTTGGATGTGATCGGCCTTGGCTTTAGTCTTGACGACCAGATCATCAACATAACATTTGACTACTTTATAGATTAGGTCATCAAAGATATTGGTCATTACCCTTTGATATGTAGCACCTGCGTTCTTCAGTCCGAACGGCATCACTTTGTAACAGTATATGCCGATCGGGATTTGAAATGTTGTATTCCTCTCATCCTCGGGCAACATTTTTATCTGATTGTACCCAGACGAACCGTCCATGATGGTGAACAGCTCGTAATTTAAGGTATCATCGACCATCATTTCCATGACCGGAACCAGGAAATCATCTTTAGGGCATGCCTTGTTAAGATCCCTGAAATCGACCCATTTTTCTTCTTTACTGGGATAATGCATGCAATCCAGTCTGCGTATTTCTCTTCCCTGATGAAGCCAACATCGATAAGTTTCTTAGTTTCCTCGATGACCTTTTCTTCCAGCTCCCTTCTCATTCTTTGAGGATCTTATTCGACAGGTTTGGCATCAGGAGATATAGCCAGCTTATGCATGGCCACTTCAGGGGAGAGGTCAGGCATTTCTTTGTACGTCCATGCGAAGCAGTCAGCGAACTCATGCAGCAGGGCAATTATCTACTCTTTCATTTTCTCTGACAAGAGTGAGCTGATGTAGGTCGGTCTTGGATTATCAGGCGTTCCCAAATCGATCTCGATTAGCTCATCGAAAGTTGCTTGTCCGCCATCTTCGAGCTCTTAAGGAGCTTCTTCTAGCTCGGCTGTCTCTTCATCATCATTTGACCTTTTGCTGGCTTCACCAACATGGTCATGTAGCATGCCTTGGAATCAGGCTGGATGAAACCTATACCCCGTCTATCTGGAATTCGTCCATCGATGAGTGCTCGGACCTGAGGCGGATGCCATAGCCCTTTATAAAACTTTGCTTCGGACTCCGTTTGATATAACCGGCATCCACACCTTTTGAAATATTCCCGCATCTCGGGCGCATAATATATGGGATTGAGAATGGCCCTTATGCCTCTCTCGTATAGAAGGCATGTCACAGACAAATCGTCCAGGTGTACAACAAGATTTGACCCATAAAACAAGATGCCTTTCTGTCCACTTTTCCTCCCGGGAATGTAGAAAGTTTTCAGCTGGTCCACGGTGGAGACTGAAAATGCATCGAGCTCTTTGCACATCTGCTCCGGCACCCTTGTGACGGCTAGGGACCCTTCTGCAACTTTAAAGGTCTCTCGTACCTTTGCTTGTTGCGTGGGGGTCCAATCTGTATAGCTGTTGCAAGGAAGGTTTTCCTCTTCCGACTCTTCAGTGTCGCTGCCTAAACGAAAGCGAATTTTGCTGTCGGATGGGCCTTCGATATCAGAATCGTCTGTATCTCTACCAAAATGAGGGCGGTTTGTGTGGACGGACGGGCTTCCAACGTCGGACTCATCAGTGTCACTGCTGAAACGCGGATGCACTTGGGGTTGTTTGCTTTTGAAAGTGACAGCCGGCTCAGATTTTCCTTTGAGTTTCGGGACCGTTCTGTCTTTGGTCAGCTGTGGCTCAGCACTTTAGAGATTCACAGAGTACCGAGAATCTTCATATCGGACTTCATGCACACCGAACAGCTGGATGTCTCCATCAATGCATCTTTCTTCTCCATTTTTGGTATATTTCATGCACTGATAGAGAGTCGATGGAACGATGCCATAATCGTGGAGCCATGGCCGTCCCAGAAGAACCTTATAAGACATGTCAGCGTCGATCACGTATATCTTAGCTTCGATTTGCAGATCCCCAAATTGATTGGCAGAGCTATAGACCCCAGAACTTGCTGGAAATTTTGGGTGAAGCCTTGAATGACAATCATTTCCCTTGACAGGTGTCGGACGTCCATTGACAGACTCTTCAGAGTCCGCAAGTTCATGATGTTCACTGAGGATCCCGGATCAATCAATATGCAATTAATCCAATCTCCGTCGCTGTACCCGGTCACGTAAAGCGGCCGATTATGCTCAGTCATTCCCAGTAGCAAGTTTTCGTCCTTAAACGTGACCGTGGCAGCATACAGAGCGTACTGGGCTTCTTTTATGTTAATTTCTGCAAAGCGAGCCTGATACCGCTCGGGGTTTTGTAGAGCGTGAATGAGAACATCTCTATGCTCTTTAGATAGAACCAAGGCATCATAGATGCTCAGGAAAGACGGAAGCTTTCGAAGATGAGCCAAGATATTATAGTCTACCGAAGAAGGACTCGAATTTTCATGAGCCGGCTCTCCGCCATCTTCTTCATTAGCAACTTGTTTTTCCTTCCCTTTTGGGGCATTGCCCTGATTTAGCGGTAGAGCCCTGCCGCTTCTAAGCTGGATTTGGTTAGCCTTTGTGGCGAGCTCCTCGTCATCTTCAGGTAAACATAGCTCTTCCTCAGAGTCGCTACCAAGGTAGACGATGTAGCAGGTCACTATAGGGATCTCTTTATTGGAGTCTTCTTCTACCTCCTCCAGAATCTCAGCCGCTTCTACAAGGAAGAACTCTTTCAATTGAATTAGAGTCATTTCCTTTTGTTCATAGTATTCGAGAGAATCGGTATATTTTTGAATGGTCGATCTCCCTGCAGACTCCTTTTCGCGTTGAGCCTCACTTTTCTTCTTCTTGAGCTTTTTGGATTTTGAGCATGATTGGGCCAAATTGGCAGCTGGAATGGTGGGATTCTTATGCCCTTCCCATTCTGTTCTGGGCTCTTTTCGAAGTAACTTTAGCATCTTCTTCATCTTATTAGATAGGTGCGTACTCCACGGAGGCTGCGGTGAATCAGTTTCATTTCTCAGGGCAGTGGGTTCGGCTGTCTGCTCCCAGGAGGCTTCAACTTCTGTCTGTATAAAGTTAGTGGTTGCAACTTGATTGTTCACCAACACACTCTTAGACAGCTCGATCTCTCCAGCCTTGTACTGCTTCTCGACCTAGTCTTTGAAGATATAGAAATCCTCGATCGCATGGCTCACTATTCGGTGGTACGGGCAATGCAGGAGATTGTCGGTCATTTTTGCTTCGTGGGGTCTCTTTGACTCTGGCAATTGTAGACCATTGCTCAAGGCATCTTTGAATATCTTGCGGAACTTGTCCCTCCTGAAAGAGTAAATCTTGTTCTTTTTCTCCTCTAGGGAAGGCCCTTCTCCTCCCAGCAATGGCTTTTGAGACCGGTTGGTTTTGGAATCGCCTGCCTTTCACTTGTCTTCATTGTCAGACGCATTGAACACGTTGGTACTGCTGGAATTCTCGCTTCTACGGTTGTCGTCTCTCTTGCTCTTCCAAGTCTTGTCTCTCTGAGAGTCCGGTGTAGACTCTTGCTTTGAGCGTTCCAACATTTGGACTTTCTTGGTTAGCTCCTGAAACGTCTTGAGGCCTTTGTACACAAGAATGGGACCATCCAATTGCCGAGGTTCCTAATGAGAAGGCTGACGGACTGGTCCTGCTCCAGCGGTGGTTCGCACTTGACCATGAGATTACGCCATCAGGTGATAAAGTCGGTGTTGCTTTCATTCTTCCCCGGCTTGGTCCTCACAAGGTCAGCAATGGAGATTTTATCACTGAGACTCATGAACCTTTGCCGAAACAGAAACTCCATTTGGGCAAAGGTAATGGCGGACCCGTCTGGTATACTCGCATACCAGTCGAAAGCGACACCGGTCAATGTCACGCCCCGCTTCCCAGAGTGCGCTAAGATTGGCACGTGACAGAGCCAACTATGCTACCTGTGGTTAGGAAACATCCCTCCACAGTCACATTATGGCAGTCTATAAGATATCAAGAACAGTAAAATAAAATAAACTATATAGTACATGTCCATATGCCAAAATAAACGAGTCAAGAAATAATATGCGGAAGCAATAAATCCAATAAACAATAACATCAGGAAAGTACGTCCCGAATACGGGTTCACATCAGGAAATGAAAGTGCGGAAATAAAACTAAACTAACAAAATCCTCACTGCTCGGCCTGACGGCGGAAATACTCCTGATCAGCCTGCGAAAGAGACAGGGGATCTAAGCCATGCAAAACCCAGACGTCGGTGCGTCATGATATCAACAATAATAAGTAAACATGATGTAATGAGATATGCAGGCATGAGTATAAACAGTAACATGAAATAAACAGGTAAGCACAAATATAGAACAGTGAAGTGTATGGGTGTATGTTTCGTGCGGTGAGTAATCTAAACTATACTACTGGGTTAATTACTCTCAAGTCTTTGAAATCAATTTAATGAATCATCGATGTAACTCAATAGTATCACGTGCATGCCCGGGACCATGGTCCAGACTCTCGGGTTGAATCTGAGACGTGCTGCTAAGCACAAAACAGGAAACATGTACAGATGAATGATGTCAGCAGCATCATCCCAGGACTGGCCTCGTCCTTAAAACTGATCGGTATAAGCGTCGAACTGTTGAGTTACAAGTCAGGTTTCATCATTGATTTTCCCTTACCCCCAAAGTTATGTGTTCAAGTCAGGTATTGATAAATATGAAGCTAATACCAACACAGGATCAAGCAAGTACAGGTTTGTCTGAATAGACAACAGGATACGTCTGTCGGGACAACAAGTCAGGATTGTCGGGATTAGAAACAATATCAGGTATCAAGTCAAGCGGTGGTGTATCAGGTCACGTTAGGTAGTGCATAGTGTATCAAACGGATACTCGTAATAAAACTGTAGCAAGTACGGATGTATGATAAAAGTACGGACGCACAGTGAAACATTGATGCATAGTATCTATCAGGGATTACATCTACAACTCCATGATTACATGAGATGCACAGTATCAAGCATGGGGTGCTAATGTAACGATAACATGATATAATATGACATGGCATGCAATTTGATATATAATCAATAACACGGATACGAACGGATATCAGAAAAATGGTAAAACTATAACATGGATGTGAACTGCAATGAACATGTACTAATTCTATACTTATAGATGTAAAATACGTTGCATAGCAAGTAACGGAATAAAATTGCATGAGATTAGATATGTAATAAATTGTACGGATGCAAACGGACATCGTAAAACAGTAAAATGGTAACAGGGGATGCACAATGCACTAAACATGTAATATTATTATTAATATGGATGCAAAAAATGTATCATAACATGTAGTAAGATATACTTGCATGCAACTAGATATGTAATAAATGATACGGATACGAACGGACATCGTACAACAGTAAAATGGTAACATGGAATGCATAACTAAACAATATGTAATATTATTATTCGCATGAATGTAAAATACAGTAATATAGCATGTAGCAAGATAAACTTGCCTGATCGGATCTCACGGCGGGATGCTTACGCTGCGTCCGACGTCGGGTAAATGTCGCAATATACACACGCGCACACAGGACAGGACCAGGCAAAGCAAGAAGGTGACCACGCTGGCTGGGAACATCCACTGGGTCGCCCGGATCGTCGGCGGCGGCCACGGCTCCGGCGATCACCGGAAACACGAGATCAAGAAAGAGAAAGAGAACAGTAAAAGAAGAAGAGGAAGAGGTGGTCTGTTGTGATGAGGCTGGGGGTTCAAGGCTCTGGGGTCAGAGAAGGCTGCGATGGAGCGACGACGATGAGTCGTGGATTTTCCGGCGAGCTTTCACGGCCAAAGGCAGTGGGTTTCGGGTTCTTGAAGTCGGGATCGGGGTTCTTGGTGTTGGGGTGTGCAGGGGAGAAGAGATGTGAAGGTGGTGATGAAGAGAAGGCCGACGAGGTAGTCTGCGTTGTAGGAGACGGCGACCGACGATGGGAGAAGATGGCGGCAGGGTTGCAGGCGCGAGTTCTTTCGGTCGCAGGGGAGAGGGTCGTAGCGGTCGAGGAGAGAGGAAGGGGATGAGTGAGGAGGTCGAGGAAGGTGAGGAATGGTCGACGACGAGGCAACGTCAGCGATGGGGTCACCGGCGTGAGGGTTTCTAGGGTCGGTTTTGTGGTGGTCAGGAATGGGTTCTCGGGTGAAAGAGAGAGAGGGGATGGAAGTGGTGGAGGTAAGGTTGACGATGATGAGGGTATCGAGGTGAGGGGGTCAGTGGTGGTGGCAACGACGAGGCGAGGGCAGGTGAGGAGTTGGGTTTCTCGTGGAGGAAGGAAGAAGAAGGAACGCGGGAAGGAAAAATGAGGCTGGGAATAGGAAGGACGTGAGGCTTTAAATAGGTTAAGAAAAAGATTTTTTTTTAATTTTAAAAAAGTATGTATAATATATAATATGTATAATATATAATATGCAGAGAAA
The DNA here is from genome assembly GCA_030015575.1 of Agapanthus africanus. Taxonomy (NCBI): domain Eukaryota; kingdom Viridiplantae; phylum Streptophyta; class Magnoliopsida; order Asparagales; family Amaryllidaceae; genus Agapanthus; species Agapanthus africanus. The sequence continues at coordinate 519,403,938 of JASDDO010000001.1, read as the reverse complement.
GGAGAGTTGGTTAACTGTTATGATAGATTATTTAAAAAAATATTTAGTAAAAAAAATAAAGGTAAATATATTTAAAACAGTATATATATAAGGAATATAATATTAAATATATTTAAGTTTTCTGGCTAAAACAAAAGTACTCCAAAATATACCTGGGTTGAGTCTAAAATTACGGTTTGAAAATACGGATAATATACGTATCAACTAAAACCAAAATATGATATCCGGGTAACGAAAATGCATACCCCCAAGAATGGATACATGTAGCGTGCACGCATCTATCCAAACGGGTCCGTTTCACTGAACGGGGCGAGAACAGAATGTACGGATTCTACCACAGGGTTAGGGGTATGATGCAGGCCATACTAGATATTTTTAAAATATTTTATTTGATTTTGTATGTTATATTGAAAAATACAGATGTTAGATATAATACAGTTATACAACATGAAAGTGCACGGATTCTCATAACTAGTCGGGATAAATTATAAATAGGAATCAAGACGGGTTTCCAGCTTGCGGGTCAGGTCGGATGCAAACACGGATACCAATTACATTATTTGCACCCAAACACAATAAATCAAGATATAGCCATAAATAAAGAAATACCCAAAAAATAGAACTGGTATAAATGAACTAGGGTGTTACAGTCAGGCTGTTGACAAACTGACAAAAAAGGAGCGCATCATTGCCCCCTGTATTTCCGCACGATTGTTTAAAATGGGCGACGTGCTGATTTGCATTTCCCGTCCCATCAAATCTTCTGAACTTAGGAATGATGTAGCCGCTCGGGAACTCAATCAGATCGTATTGTACGGGATATGGCCGCCCACTACTGCCGATTTCTTTCTGAGCTTCAGCCTCGGCTACTAATGTTCTAACCTTGCTAGTGACCAAATCCATTATCCGATCTTGTGTTAGCAGGATAGTGCTATATGGGGCCAAGGCGTCCCCAGAAGCGGAATGTGGCCGGATTTCGTGTGGCTCACCCAATCTTGGACCCAAAGGGACATGCATCAGTTGCTTCGGGTTGTCATCACCCAGCCCATGAGTAGAGACATGTGCCTGATTGGAAGGTGCTCGAGCAATTTGAGCCGTGAGCTACATCACAACATTCGTCAGGTCGTCGACTTTTGAGTAAAGCTTGGCCATTTCTTTATCTTTGCTCCTGAGTTGTTTTCGAAGCTCTTGAAGCAGCTCTTGCTCTGCGGTCTTAGGGCGGAAAGTCGGCTCTTCCTCGCTGTCCGAGCTTGACTCTACATGGACTGAGGGGTCTTTCTGTTTATCATCCTCATCGAGAGGGTTTTCATCATCCAGCGGAGGCGACTGATCTTGGGAAGCGGCAACCACATTCAAGCCAGATTGGGCTTGGGATGTAGTGGCCCCCTCCTTGCTTTTGCTGCGCAGGTTGTCGCTGGAGCGCGTGCCCACCATATAAATCATATGGATAACATATCCGGCCATCATTTCATTATCGGTATCCGATTTTGTGGACCACCGTCTTGGCCCTTCTATTTTGGTAGTGGACAATCGATTGAAGATGGCTGGCCTGACCGGATTCATGAGTGGTGCCGGCGCATCTTTTCTGGATTTGCCCCGCTGTTTTCGCACGGCGCAGAGCTCCTGATAGACTTTTGAAAAGATGGTGTCATGCTTTCTCTTCTGGGCTGGGACACGTCCCTTTGTGGCATTGTTCAGACCGCTGTCTTCTCGATTCTGGCAGTCATGGCATTTTTCTGAACCCACTTTAGAGGTTCGAAGGAATTGCTGACCTTTACGGCTGACTCAGCCGTCGTCGCGGGGTGACCCTGCTTTTGGAACCTCACAAGATTCCACTTGGCCAAAATCCTGGCCCTTTTGTTAGCTCGATACCTGAGCCGCTTCTGTCTCAACCTTTCTATTTTAAGCACTTGGCAGGCTTCGGCCCTTCGAGATGACGTCGCAGACCACTGACAGAGAGTCCATAGAATATGCCCGCTCGCTCGATCGTCAAGGGCAATGTCTGAGCTTGCTGGAGCTGCTTTGTGGCCCTATTAGTGTTGACGGCCTTGCCCCCAGTTGGAATAGTGGAGAGCCGTTCAAATATGGATTTGCATTTGGGGTGGGATGCCCTGGCGACCACGATATTGGGCCTCCTGCCCCTTGAGGCCGGTTTGGCCGTTTGGTTTGTCGGGACCTCCGTCGGATGAGCGCTTCTAGCAGGGTAGATGACGACTGAACTAAATTAACAGGGTGGCTCCTCCCATTGCCGGCTAAGACTGACAGGGAGAACCACACGAGCATTGATCTTGACCATGTACGAGATTGGGGTCGCGTCAGCAGCTGAATTCATCTTGGGAGACATCGTCGTTGAAAGTTGATTGCTGCATGAAAGGATCATTACTTCAGTACAAACGTCGGTATATATGTTAAATGAGTTCGCATGAACTCTTAACCCGAGATATGGGAGGAGAGAAAGGTCCCATCGGGCGTGTCAGAATCTGTAAGGTGTTTTCGTCACCCCATTGAGATGAGAATACGCGTCGCTTGTCAGGCGTACTAAATATTCCCCCTGCCTAAACTAAGCCGGGGTTTATTGATTGTAGGGATCCGAATCTCCGGCAGCCACGAACTAAGCTGCTATTAATTACCCCTCACCTTTGGAGAGAAAGAACCTCCGATTGACGGGTCAACTAGTCATATGAACTCAGCGTGCAGTGTGCGTGTGTTGTGTTTTGAAAGGGTTTTGGATATATCGGGGGCCTCGCAAAGTTTACGAGGGTCCCGCTACCCGAATAGCGGGCTGGGGGTCAAAGGGGCTAACATCCACGTTGCGGGGTGCGAGGCAGCGGCGCCCTATTAGAAAAATTTTCCTAACGGGGGGCGTGTTTCTGGTGTGTAGTGCATGTAAAATGGGGGGTGAGAAGCGTCTTAAAGACGCATGCGCGGCATGAGGGCGCCAGGCGTCCGCGGGTCACGTGCGCTGCGCGTGGGTGCTGGGCGCCAGCGGGTCACGTGAGCTGCATGCAACCGCTGGGCGTTGAGCGCCCGCAGGTCGCATGAGACGCATGTGGGTGCTTAGCGCCCATGGGTCACGTTCCCTGCACGCGACCGCTGGGAGCCCGCAGGTCACGTGCGCGGCATGCAATCGCTGGAAACACCAGCGAAAAAGGGCTTTGCCCTTGGGTTAGGAGTTGAACTCCCAAGGGGTTTTGCAGTTGAACTCCTAACAGGGATTATGTATAGATTTAGAGTTAAACTCTTAAAAAGAGATTTGATTTATAGAGTTAAATTCCAACATATCTTGAATGGAGTTGAACTCCTAGAAATCTTTGGGTCTTCTTTTGAGCCTTGGATCCTCCCGGAATGGGATTTTTGGAGATGGGTATCTTTCTTCTTCCTCTTCGTTGGGTAGATCTTGAAGAAAATGAGGGGTGAAACTCAAAAATCTCCCATTTTAGGGATTTGATGAAAAATCCGAGTTTCCCTTTAAGCATTTTATGGTGAAAAATAGTTTCTTTTTGGAAAAAGAAGAGTTAAACTCTTAATTCGAAAAAAAGAAGGTTTAGAACCTTGAGAAAGGTGAAAGAGGCACAAACCCTAGAATTTTTAGAGAGAGAGAAAAAGTTGTTGAGATATTTTCATCACCTTTGTCTTTATAGGCTACACACTTTACATATAGCCCATTGGGCTTTACAAAATGGTATTTTGCCTATCTCATGACTCATGTGCTCATTTCTTTTGCACATAAACCATGAGTTTTACAAAAAATTGGCTTTATGCCCATTTTTCTTATATTTATTCATAAAAAAATACACCAAAAATATTTATTACAAAATTTTTATTTTGGCATGGGGGAGGCCGACCGCTTCATGTTCGGGCTCGACTCGGGTATGGATCCACTTGATCTGGGCTTGGGACCACTTGGCTTAGGGTTGACTTTGATTTTGACTTGGTCAATCAGGGTGTAAATTTTGACCCCAATACCGCCGTCGGGGGTTCTTACGTACCCTCCTAAGCGGGTCAAAACTATTTCCAGTTGGAACAGCAGAGTTGATATCCACCATTGGAGCTGGTGGGATGAGCCCAGTGGGGGAGTTGCCCCCAGCTTCTCTCACTCGGTGCTAGTGGTGACGTCGAGCATGCCTAGCAGCAAGAACTGCCTCCGTATTAGTGGTGCCTTCATCATGCCCCCGGCATTGCTGGAGAGCTTCGCTTACTGTCAGCCTTTGGAAGAATAACATTCTTGGTGGAGCTAGAGCAGAGCTGGCCAATCTTTCGAAGACCGACCATCTAAGAGGGGAAGCACTCTTATCGGCTTCACCTGCAGCAGGAGTAGGAAGAGCTGGCCGTTTTGGGGCAACTCCTTCAGGTATCATGGGCTTCTTTACGGGCTTTTTCGAGTTCTTGTTCAGTCTGTTGAAGACTGAGACGCCGGAGTTTGGCGGCTTGCTGATAGGAGCCATCGCGGTTGCCGGCCGATCAAAGACTGACCTTCCAGGAGCTTCTTCTTGTGGCGCTAAGGCATCAAAGTTCACAGGAGGAAACATGGTCTCGAAAAATAGCCCGGTAGTAGCCTAAGTGACCTGCCCCACCGGTATTGAGAAGATGGAGGTCATGTTGGGCCCGTACGTTACTCCCGCGGATGGGATGGAGCAAGAGTTGCTGCTGCATGAAGTAAGTTGAGAGCCATTGATTCTGCGCAGGAGTAAGACACCAAGTTTTAGTATCTTGAATCCAATGGCAACCGTAGCGAACCGCGATTTTGTTCGCGATCACGACACACGAAGTGTGGAGTTGATAGAGGAAGATGTCCCACCGGGCGTGCCAGAATATGTTTACCGCCGAAAACAGTGATGCTGGGATGGTTGTTTTGCCTGAATTTGGGGGCGGATGCTATTTGGGCATATCCATCCATCTCTCCGAAGATACCAAGTTGATTTATGACACTGTATATCGAAGGTTTGGATAGATACGACCGATGTAGCAGATTTTATCAGAATTCCCCTCACGTTTGTGAGGGGTTTTGATTATGGGGACGCTCTTTCCTGCAGACGTAAGCCCCTACAGTTAATTACGTTATCGCGTTACGATAACCACTTTCTCTTGTTCCGGTAGTTCACTTCATGTCATGTGTTATTTTATTTATTATGGTTGTCCGTAGATTGTATACGGAGACTATTTTATGTCGTCGCCCATAGGGCACGAATTAGTCTAAATCCGTATATTTATGAATTTGGGTTTTGGACTTAGATTGTATGTTCCATCAGTTCAAAGGATATTTTATTTTATTTTATTTAAGGACCGTTAATCGGGTTTGAGATTAAGATCAACTTAAATATATGAGCATTTGAGCTCACTTTATTTTGACTAAGGATACGTTAGTATTGTATGAGACTAAAATCAACTTAGAAATATTTTAAAGGATTTTGAGTCATCTTGGAGACTAAAATCACTTAGTTTATTGATATTTTGATCAACAGGGAGTCCATCATTTAATTATACTTTATTTAAGTGATTAAATGATATTTTGTGGTACAAGTGCGTACGTATATAGGTGTGCACATACCCGTTTATTTCATTTGAAAGGGTGCACACGTACGTTGCACGTAGCTACGCACTTTTTCCTTTCAGGGATATTGCGCATGTATGTATCACATGAAGTGCGCACACGTGAGGATCACGTGAAGCGTATGTTTACATTGACGAGTTTCATCAAGTGCGCACACGTGAGAGTCACATGATACGCATGCCTTTATAAACAGATTTTATTAAGTGCGCGCACGTGATTTCCACATGATGTGCATGCCTTTATAGGCAGATTTTCATGAAATGCGCACTAATTTGGATGCGCATTTGTTTTAACCAGAAGACACAAGCTTTGCTAAAAAGCAATAGCTTCTTTTTTTTTCTTTTTCTTCTCTTATTTGCAAAGAAGTGAAAATCTTGGTTTCATCTATTTTCTTTTTAGTGCGCATCTTTTAATTTTTTCCCTTTGGGTCTTGGTATCGATCCCTCGCAAAAGTATGGACTTTATGAACAAGAGACGAATCCGAAGATCATTTGATCTTTTAATGTCGAATCAATTGATTTGAGAAGAAGCAAAGGCTTCTGTATAAAAGCCAAAGCTTTTAAAGAAAAAAAGAAGTTTTTTCTCTTTATTTCTTCTACCTTGCGCAGTTTTTTCTTTTCTTTGAGAAAGAAGAAGACTTGAGATATTTTCAAGTTTATAGGAGAATTTTCCCTCCTTCATTTCTTCATATGAGACTCCTATTTATAAGAGAGAATAAATTAGAATTTGTTCGGTTTGTTTTAATTTGTTTCTATCTTAATCTGATTTTAGATTAATTTAAAAAGATTTAATTGATTTATATCAATTAATGGTGACATGCGCACCGTTGGATTTTTGATCTACAGATTTTTTTGGTTAAGATATTTAATCAACAGAATATTTTACTATTAATTAAAAATTTAATTGCTTGTTTACTTCTTTTTTCAATAAGCATCAGTTTTCGGGGAATGCCCATGTGCTTGCACATGTTGTTGGTCAAGTGCACATTATGTATGTGTGTTGCACGTGCATGTGCACACCTATCATTTATGCACTTGTTGCATGTGCGCTCATTTCATATGATTTTGTCATAGACATGCACGCATTTTAACAGTTGCGCATTTGCATTTTCGCATGTTTTCGAAGCAACAAACAAGTGTCGAGCTATGATTTATTGGTTCTGTTTCGGGACTTACCAGAATGCGAACCGTCTTTTCAAAACTCTATAAATAAGTGTCTTTTTCTTCATTCTCTTTGGAGTTGTACCCTTTTAAAGTTCTTATTTTCCACCAGAAACCTTTGTTTCCTTACTAATTTGATAAATGCGTTTGTGCACCTCTGCCTTGCGCATTCTCTTTTAGTTCGCGCTTTTGATTTTGCTTGCTCATCCTTTGGATTGGGTATTTATCTTATCTTGCACACCCCTTTGGGTTGCGCACTTAAGATAAATTTTAAAACATTTCTTTTATTTTAAGTATATTACTTAAGTTTGGACTTGATCAAACTTTAATTTTGAATTTGGATATTCTTAGTCCATTCTTTTTAGTGAATTGATGTCTTTTTAGTCTTTTTCTTTCAGATATCATGGCCAGTCGTCTATATACGATTAGGAAGATCGTTTCCCATACCGACATATGCTTTTATGAGCTGGCTTTCACTAACGCTCAATGTGAAGACGTACTTCGTAGTTTTGAGGCTCATAGCGGGCGGAAGCTTTATCAACGCTCCATTTTGCTCCAGCTGATATTTCAAGCCATCCATGATATCATTAATAGGTCTATAGATGTAATGCCTCTCTCTGCTCTTGACCAAACCGCAGATAAGGTGCATTCAGTTTTCCTGATAGTGTTCATCTCCAAAGAGTTGAGAGACCGTGCAATTGTCTTTCTGCATGTAATGTTCCAACAGTAGGCGATCTTGTTCGCCTATGATAGAGGCAAACAGATATGCACAACAATAGATGATAAGGCTTTCGAGTCTTTGTCGGAGTCTATTTATAACTTCACACACCCTTATAATTCGATCAATCTATTGCCGCTCTGAACTTTCAGGTGATGTAACAGTGTTTGCTTTTATTTGTCTTTTACTTTTCAGTATTAGTCTGTAATCCTTCTTTGACATATCAATGAAAAGTTTCTGTTCTTTTACACTTGCACTTCTTCTCTCTTCTTTTTTTTTTATTTTTTGCTGAAGTTTGCTTTCATTACAAGAGTCATTTGTTAGCATATGTACATCATTCCTTATGTGCGCACTCACATATGTGTGCATGCATAGGGATGCGTAAGTCGATCGAATCACCTTTATCAGGTGCGCATGTATATAAGTGCGTAAGTCAATTGAACCCGGTTCATCGGGTGCGCATGCATGTCAATGCGCAAGTCAATTGAATCTAGTTTATCTGGTCTGCATGTGCGCCAGTCAATTGAACCCAGTTCATCAGGTGTGCATACATGTCGGCCCGCACTTGAACAGGTGCGAACAGTTGGTTTACAAAATATTACTTTGTCCGTTATGTGTATGTACTACTTTATCCGCTTGCATGTATGTCTAGCTACTTGCATGCTTGCACACAAGCTAACATGGCTTAGTCCAACCGTGCATGGAGTGTTACTATGTCAGTGTTTGAGTGGGCATACGAGTAGGCTTATGTGGTTGTAACCATCAAGAGATAGATTGGAGTCAAATGTGACCCCAAAAAACGAAGTCCAAGGTCAACCGTCAACCCCATATTGCTTCAAATCCTTTGAAATTTCCTTGCAAAATGTATATGCAGTCTAGCCAAAAAACGAAGTCCAAGGTCAACCGTCAACCCCATATTGCTTCAAATCCTTTGAAATTTCCTTGCAAAATGTATATGCAGTCTAGAATGGGCAAAAGTAGAGTAAATTTTGATTGTCATCTTATTAAACAAATAATTGTCATTAGCATCAGTTGTGGGCAAAAATTGAACAAGTCGCATTACTTGAACTTTAAAGGAAAGAAAAGGTACACAATTATACTGTTGCCATTAGATTCTTACTACAGTAAAGCCAGAAAATACACATTATTCGTAAAACTATACGGAATCAATAAAATTTAGAACAATTATACATGGATCTTCTCAATCATTGTTACTTTTGAAAAATATCTATCGAACTTGCACATGTCGGGCTGATTTTGTATCCAGCCTGAATTATGAATGAAGCATATAATACTAAAGCGATCGATTTGGACTATTTGCCGTCCCTAAGTAGATATATACCATGACTATCACGAAACGCAAAACTAATCATTTGTTATCAAACAGGGTAAAAGCCAGTGCCATCCCAAGCAATGAGACAGTAAAATTTGTGTACTCTATGAACATCTCCAAATTCCTCGACCCAAATCTCCCCGCCGGATATTGGGGCGATATCTGTGTCCCTGTCTATGTAAAACTCACTGCCGGCGAACTCTTACGTCAACCGATATCCTCGGCAGCGGCATCAATTAAGAAAAGAAAGCACAATGTAAACGATGAATATGTAAGATCTTATATTGATTTCCAAGAGATTCGCTATGAACAGGGGATTTCCGGAGGTAAATTTGTGAGTGGGTTCACTGATTGGCGACGTTTGGATCATTCTGAGGTTGATTTTGGAAGGGGAAACCCTAGGGCTGTTCTCCCATTGTCATGGGGGATTCTTGGGAGTTTGGAGCTTACCTTTTTGTTGCCTTACGACGACGAGGACGGGAGAAAGGAGGAGGGGTTTAAAGTGTTGGTTTGTTCGAAGGCGAATGCTATGGAGGGTTTTAGAGAAGAAATGAAGATGTTTAATTCTTCAAGTTGTGATTTGGGTCCGAAAACGAGGTCCGCCGCATTGTTGTAGGATGCGCCTTACAGTGACATTGATGTGACAAGACCGCGTTAGGTGTACAATGTATAATAGAAGATTATCAATTTTGTAAGTTAGTTTGTATGATGCTCCTTTCATTCTAAATTTCGTGATGCATATATGTAATAAAAGCTGACTTTTATATTCTTTGGTTGAGTTAAACATCTATCCTCGACAGGATTATCTAAACTCTTTGCATTTTGTGTTATGTTTGTGTTTACCGCCATTATCTGTTTGGGCAATTACTTGTAATTATATTTGGCAATAAACCAATTATAAACTGGAATATAATGTTTCACCTCTAAAATCAATTGCAAGTTTCTGAGCTTAGTGCTTCTCTGAATTATTCTGCAATGAGCAGTTCTTTTATAAAAATACAAAAACTTTGCACATTATAACAGATTTATAACTGTAACACCGACAAAGCGTAAGCTTTCACACCCTATCACCAATCCAGAATGCTCCTTCACATAAACACGATGAACAAAATATACAAAGCAATCAATGCCCCTTGGCTCTTTTATTCAGACATAACATATGATTAAAACAGCACCAAAAGAAAAATATAGCTCCACAAGATTTCACATTTATGCTCAGACTGTAACCCTCTTTGATTGTGGGGGATGAAATTGTTGTTCCTGCTTCATCTTTGTTTTCGGATGAGATACGATAACTGCTGGCTTCGAGCTTGATTCTCGTATGACTGATTTCTCGTCTATCGCTTTAGATGATGTTTTCTTTGCTCTCGAAGCATTTGCGTTTATTTTCTTCTCGGCTTTCGGTTGGACTTTATTTGGGCTCGTGGGCTGAGTCACGAGCCTCGTATCCCAAGGCCGAGCAGCGATCCAGCGCTCCACCCAGCTCCATCCCCAGTTACCTTTTCCAAGTTCGTAGGAAGAATGGCCGTGTCCGGAGTTAGCTCTCCACTGTAAGCAACTGAACGGCTGATAAGTCTATTATTCCAAATATTTTTGAATTATTTTTCGAAAATTGAGATCATGTAATTAAATCTCGGCTGATCCCCACCCATTATGTCCAATTATGATCCCTCAAATGACTGTCCGAGTTATGATACTAAGATTTTAAACCTTGGTAATTGGATTACCGAGTGATTAGCGGGATTTAGTATAAGTTTATTAACATGATGAGTTATTGGTTTATTTAACATCATTTATTTAAAAATATAAAAAGATTATAAGTATCTTCACACTATTTAAAGAACCACTCCAGTTATCATAAATCACAGAAATAAGTCTGTGATTATTTTACTATTCAATAGATAGATCTTTTACTAATTTTAATGAATTCGTTTAGTCAAATAATAAAAAATCCGAGATGGTTGATTTTGATCCTAATAATGAACGTCTGGTACCGGTACCAATAACGATAATTTCAAATCTTGGTCGAGATCATGCCTGATGAGAAAATGCATATGCCAAGGCCCGTTCACGCTTCACTGCTGCTTCCTCTCTTTGTTGTATCTTGGAGAGAACTTCTTCCTTTGTTTCAGAACCGCCACACCAATCTGCCTGTTGAAACCATTAGTGTGGGTTTAAGATCAACACCTTGAACATTCTTTGGTTGGCTAAATTATACAAAACTACCCTTTACTATAGTTATATTCACTAAACTAATAAAAAGATTATTCCAGTATAATACCTTAAACTTACGTTTTTAGGGAGGTTTTTTCACTAAAATACTCTTAAATCTAGCACTTTAAGGGAGCTTGCTCTAATAAAAACTTTAAGGTAGTTTAGTGGATAACAGTGATGGTTAAGTGTAGTTGCGTGCAATTTAGCCTCTTAATTTTTATAGAGAATCAAAATATGTGTGCAGTAAACGAGCAGGTGACGTCTGTTCTATAATTAAAACGAAAAGATTTAGAGTAAAGGGTTCTGATTTAAGTGCATCAACTTTAATCGATTTTCCCATTTCTGTCCAGAGTCTAGACTCAAGGACATGAAACCTGTATCCCTATAAATATTTTATCTTTTTAACAAATTGAATATATGTATGTAACATACGCGGCGGCGATTTGAAGTGAATTTGATGTGTGCAAATCCATTCTAAATATATGTCAAAATTTCATTGTGAGAACAATAATGAAGTTCTCTATTTTCGGGGATGTGAATCTGACTACAGAACATTCAAATCTACATTTTAAAAAAACATTCAAGGAAAGAAATTGATTATAAACCAAATATGTGTATGAGAGAGAGTTACTTCTATGCCATGAAGCTCGGCCTCAAGTTTTAATTGATTTTCTTGCCTTTTCTGTTTAATGCGCCCTTCTGATACCATACAAACACGGCGAGCTTTAATTTCCGATTGAATTTTTCTCCAAGACTGGATATGGCTCAAAGTGTTGGATGTTTGTTGCTTTATCGAATGGCCTTGGCTGAGGACTTTCAATCTCTGTAACCCTTTTAGGCGACGTAGAGCTTTTCTTGCCTGCATGCACAAGATATAATTTAGCAGGATTAAGACCTAAGTAACATAGAATGAGGGGAAAACTTTTTTTTTTTTTTTAAATTTAAAGGAAGCAATGGGGAGACCCTTAAAGATGATGCATACCAACTTCGTATTTTTGCAAAGTAACACACAAAATCTAATTCAACCAAACAACTTTTATATACGCATAGTATGTATAAAAGAATATTTGCGTATAGAATTATTTTTCTACCCACACACCCTAAAGCCTCGAAATGCTGTTTGAATCCGCCTCGCTGCTGTGTCCTCAAGAGGCAAACCAAAGTCCTCAGGGTTGCCACTAGATGCACCATTACATGATGCATTTGAAACTTTATTATGAGAATGATTTCTCCACTTGGATGGATTTGATCTTTCACCTGCATTCCCCTGTTGAAGGAAGTTTAAAGCAACCGATAAGTTTATATATTTGCAATGACGATGGCTTGATTAAAGAACAAGATAGTATACACACAAGTACTTAAACATCAAATTCTGAAAGCTACAAACTGCAAGTAAGAACTACCTTTGCTTGCCTAGAACGATTCTGCTTCGATTTTTTACGACTGATGATTGTCTTGAACCAGTCTCCAGAACCCATCATCCTCGGATGCAATTTTGATTGGCTATATTTGCATCTAATTTAGACCTGTTAAAAGAGCACCATTGTTTATAATTGAACTTCTAATTAATTCTTCACCAATCAATTATACTAAATTACTCACTAATGGTGAAGCCTTACATGAAGCAACAGCTAATAATTAGATTTTGAAGAATGCATGCCTTAGGCAAGTGCTAAAGCAAATAAACACTGACAGTCAGGTGCCCAAAATGTTTTCCAATGAAAAAGTAAAATAACTCAATAGCAACAATCAAGGAATCAAATTACATAACAATATAAATTAAAAAACAATGAAATCTACAATACTTAATATGATAGAAAAAAATTTAGATAATTAAGCCAAGAAAACTTGGCAAAATACATGATTACTACTATAGATTGAAAAATGAAAAAACAGGGTCACCCACATAAGCTATTTCACAGAAAAAGAGTAGAGACAATATGTACCTTGGTTGTAGGACAGGAGAAGAGAATTGATATTGAAAGAGAGAAGACAAGAAGAAGAAGAAGAAGTGTAGCTTTGTAGGGAATAAAGATATAAGGATAGTAGGTGGGTGGATGTAGCTACCAACAACTATGGCCCAGCATGCACTCCCTTCTCTCTTTCCCCTTCTCTTTATTTCTTGGTTTTGTCTCTTCTGTCTCTCTCCCAAAACCCTCTCTCAAGGGAAATCTATAAATCCGTTGTTTAATACCTGTCTGGTGGGGTTAGAACCTCCTTGCTCTGATAAAATAAAGTCTTTACCATTGCACCAAAACCAGCTATGATGAAAGTTGTGAGAAATATTTTTATATTTGAGGTGATACGCAAATTCCGAAGTTGCGATGAGGATTGACGACATTTTCACAAAAGAGTACAACCGACACTCAATCTGATCTCTATGATTGTGGTAGTTGATGGGTTGAGTTTCAGAAACCCCACAAGGATAGGAGTATAGAGACAGGAGAACCAACTAGGGGAGTTGTCAATTGGTGAGAAAGACTAGTCCTCTCGATTAGGTAGGCAGACTGGAGTTTAATTACTAGATGAACCAAACAAAATGATTGGGTTCTTATTTTATTTTATTTTTGGTACATGATGAGATATATATTCTGTTTGTCAGATGTAATTCCAAATAATATGATTAGATGGTATAAAAACCAGCAAGTTGCATCCTAAAATCCCAATACAATCCAAATCCAGTCCAACAAAGTCCATGAATTCAATGCAGCATAAAAAAAAAGGTCCATAATTATAGTGATCAGGGCTAATTGCACAAAACACCCCTGTATAATAAATACCCTGTGTAGCACTTTTGAACCCTCAAGTCATTTCTTAGCTCGCACCCCCTCTGCCTATCGACCAAAACCCTTCCAAAAATGCTCAAATCAATTTTAAATGACTCGGATGATTGTCTAATTTAATTTTGGAACTTTTCTGTGTTGTTTAGAGTCGAATACCTCTAAGGGTTTTGATCGACAAACAGGGGGATGTTTGTGCTAATAAATTACTTGCGGGTCCTGCAATTAACCTTATTGATAAATGCTTGAAGTATCATGTACCTGTGTCATAAATAATACATGTCACATGAGCAATTTGTCTAGAAGCCAACTTATCTCTTCATACAACAAAGCTCAGCACACATAGCTTCTGCACACAAAAGATCAGCAATCTTTACAGTTCTAGAACTTTCTTCTAAGCTTTGGGTTTCTTCCTCCAGCATTATACCATTGCTGTTCATACAGCAAATTCCCAGCCCAATCTCCAGGTACCATTGAATTTTTTCTTTCTTGGTTTTACATCTGCGTACACTATCCAAATGCATAACTAACGATAAAGAAGACCACCGGTGAGAAACGAAGTGTTGATAGCCAAGTCCTTAGTTGCATTGTAGCCGCAGGACTCATGTCATCCCCGCCTGGGGTTAGCCCGGTGCTAGAACCAACCAACAATCCATTGATTTTTCCATTCTTTGCTGATGAGCTGCCATTTACATGGAGAAATTATAAGCATGTCAATTTTGAAAGTGCAAATATTCAAACATTTTCATATTTAGTTACAACGCATGGGTTATATATATATATATCCAGTGAGACGTTTTCTTATGTGAGACAAATGAGACGCACTCTATAACAGCATATCCCGTATATTTCACCGATCCAGACCATTCACCGTGATCCGCATGCTACGCATACCCTACTATCAATTTTCATGAGATTTCTACACCTCTAGCACATGCGATCAAATGAACGAAAAATGAACTTCTCTCGTAGTCAGAAAAATGCATCGATCGTGCATGCTAAGGTGTAGCAATCTCATGAAAATTGATACATAGGGTATGCGTAACATGCAGATCACGGTGAACGGTCTGGATCGGTGAAATACACGGAGGGTAGGGTGTTATAGACTGTGTCTCATTTATCTCACATAAGAAAGCGTCTCACTGGATCATTACCCTAAGATATATATATAATGGGGAAGGAGCATAAAAATTTCCTAGGTTGGCATAGGCTCGAGAAAAGGTAAGATGAGAAGGAAAAAAACTGTATTTATTCTTAAAAAAGTTTATGTAACGAGCCTATCCTTTCTATTTTGATGGTTTTCAAACTTACAAGAACCTGTAAAAGACTTAAAACATTTGGAACACTCTTCTAGCAGAGAATTTCCTACATTTTAGAAGCATCATTGGATAAGCATGATAACTTAGTCATTTGGGAATCCATATCTAGGTCTTCCAAAATAGATAACTCTCTTTCCAGGTCCAACTTCTACAGAATCATAACTAAAATCCCTAGAAACTTCTCCCAGAAGTTGATATGATCTCCGACATTGCTCTTTCAGTTTCTAAATGTTAAACTAAACACAGAACCCACATGATGATAATACAAAACAGTTTTACCCCTATTTTCTAACCTGTCAAGACTTTCCGAGGTTAGCAATGCCCAAAAACAAGAGATTTTTTGCACTATGGTTTGACATGGAAAAAAAGTTTTATTGCACTAGAGGCACAAATTATCAAAAGGTTGCTTGTCCATACTCCATACCAAATGAAAAATTAACTGATTAAAACGATCATTAGAATTAAACCTACAGTTATATAATTTATCCAGCTTATTATTCAAATTTCAAATATTTGATAGTGCATGGAAGGATTGACAATACCGTGCAATTCTTACGTCTATAACTTTCACTTTTATTCAGATATTTAATAGCTCATTTTATAATTTAGCTATCTAAGACACTCAAGCCATCACCCATTCAATCAAAGTAGAGAATACTCTGACAATAGACTAGAAAACTCAATGTTTTCGTCGTCACCCTACATTAGATATGTGGATGGCCCTTTATCTATAAGTTTTGAGGGCTACTCATAATGACACAGCAATGTAGCTACAGGACTCACGTCATTCCCGGCTAGGGTTAGCCCGGTGCTAGAACCAACCGACAATCCACTGATATTTCCATTCTTTCCTGTGATATGTGGAGAAATTATAAACATTTCAATTTTGAGAATGTAAATGTTTGAACATTTTCATAAATGTTCAAGAAAATTCTAAAGGTTGGCATAGGCTTGAGAAATTGTAAGATGAGAAGGTAGAAAAAATCCTGAATTTATAGCTTAGATAAGTTTATGTAATGAGCCTATCCTTTCTATGTTTGTAGTATTCAAACTTACAATAACTTGTACAAGACCTAAATATTCGGAACACACTTCAAGCAGAAAAGTTCCTGCATTTAAGAAGTATCACTGGATAATTAGTATGATAACCGAGCTATATGGGAATCTATATCTAGGTCATACTCCAGAATGGGATACTCTATTTCCATGTCCAACTTCTACAGAATCATAACTAAAAATCCCGAGGAATTTCTCCCCGAAGTTGATACGATATCTGACATTACTCTCTTGGTTTAGAATGTTGAAGTAATAACAAAATCCTCAGGATTATACATACAAAACACTTTTACCCTTATTTTCTAACCTGACATTGCTTTCCGAGCTTAGCAATGACCAAACACATACAAAAGGGTCTGTGCACAATGGTTTTATATGGAAAAAACAAAGTGGTACGGGACTAGTGATGCGGATTATCAAAAGGCTGCTTGTCCATACCAATGGAAATATTATCTAATCGCAAATTAGCAGAATTAAATCTACAGTTATATACTTTATCTAGATCACTATTCAGATATTTGATAGTGCACGGAAGGATCGACAATACCGTGCAATCCTTATGTCTCTAATTTTAACTTTTATTCAAATACTGAATAGCTCATGTTATAATTTATCTATCCAAGACACCCGAGTCATTTTCATGAAAAGGTGGAGAATTCTCTAATAATAGACTAGAAATTTCAATGTCTTTTGTCGTTTCCTTACATTAGATATGTGGAATACCCTACATCTATAGGTTTCAAGGGTCATTGGTGACGTGGCATTTACGATATACCAGTTATTTAATCATACTAGACTATATCTTAAGTAGCTATTTAGAGAATTTGGGGGCAAAATGTCTGATTTATGATATTAGATGAGATTAATGCACAAAAAATCTGTGACATTCTAACACTTTCTATCAATAACCAAAGCTTAATGAATCGATCAATAACCCTTTCGGTCTTTATTCATGATGGAGAATGGTTACTAGCTCAATTTACTTCACCGAGTACAATGGAGGCATTGAAGTTGATTAGATTGATCAATATTGATAAATCTATCGCCCGCGACACTTCATTTTGGAAGAATTCTCATGTGGGAAAAATCACAACAAAATCGGTGAAGTTATCACTCCTAACACAACCTTCCTTCATAGATTCATGGGCTAATTTTGTTTGGTTCCACAAATCCATCCCAAAGAATTCTTTTTGTTTATGGCAAGCCACACTTGAAAAATTGAAAACTCTCGACATACTTCAACTAAGAAGCATTGGTCAAGGAGGACAATGCATTCTTTGCAAAACCCAATCCAAGAGCCATAAACATCTAGTCTTTGAATGTCAATTCTCTAGTTGAGCAATACGAGCATCTTTTGCACGTTGCGGCATTTGCAATATTCCTTCTAATCTTCATGACATCATTGATTTCATCCAATTGAAGTTCTCGCGAAAGAAACCAATCGGAACACTCCTCCGTAGGTTGATTGCAAATATTGGCATATTTGGAAAGAACGAAACTATAGAATTTTGAGGTTCCAGTTCTTACGGATGTGATCTTCGATACTTCAATCAGGATAGCTAGGTTTTTTCATGCTAAGGATTTTGGTTGTAAACCAATTGCTCGAAATTGAAGTGCATTACCTCCCTTTTAAAAAGTTCGATCTTGAGCTATTGGTGTGTGATAGCTTTGATTGGTATCTTGTACTCAATTTTCTCTTGTAACTATGTTTTATTTTAATATATAAAAATTTGGGCTTTTTGACCTCGCCTTTGGCAAGAAAAACAAACTTAATGAATCACCTCTAGATCAAAATTGGCAGTTTCACAATTAAAGCAGCCAACAAAAATTAACACAAAGCAATAAGCAAAAGGTACTAACCCTGAAGCCAAGATGCATTTATCATGACCTGCAACCAACCAAATAAATCAGCAACTAAATAAGCCGCTGTCGTCGCTGTTGTCGTTGCTGTCGTCGCTGTTGTCGTTGAGGTTGGCGGCGCATAGGGAGGTGATGAGAGAGAGGAGATGATGCACAGATGTGGATCCTTCACCAATAACCTTGCCATTTCTCATTTTTATTAACTGGATCTCTTTTTTCTCAGGTTTTAAATCAGCAGCAATTGATAAGTGCAGGCACAAAAAACAACAGGTAATTGAAAAGAATTAGAAGAAAGCTCAGATGGCTCGAGGAAGAGATATAGAACAATTTCAAGGGTGAAATTGAGAGAGGAGAGAGGAATTACATTGAAGAAGAAGAAGAGGTTGAAGGGTCTCAATCCCTTTACAATATTTTCACAGATAAAAAAAATCTCTCTCTCTCTCTCTTCCTTTATTTATATATTTCTAACAGAAAGGAAATTAACAGTTACGAGATTCCTTTGCTGGTGCCTCACTCCACTACCTCTGCCACGTCACCATTCTTTTATTCCTTAGCATGCGCCTCATCCACTGCTGTGGCCCCTTGGCGGTTTGGACCGTTAATTCCTTTGGCATGCTCATGCTGCCCCCAAAGTGTTTGAACAAATGCTTTTCAAGCCTTTAGTCCCTTCTGCAGTAGTTACTCCCAGTGAGATTGTTCTGAGTTGGCCCTTTCACTTCTGTGTGTATCAACTTGTCCCTCCATAAAATAGACCTCATCTCGAGGTCGAAGCATTGAAACATATGAACAAATGCCACCTGCTTGAATCCTTGTTGCTCCAACCATTGCTTCAGCTTGGTGTGCACAGCTTGCTCTGCACCAAAATCAATCTTCTCTCGTTTTCGAAAGTATGAAAATCGCTTCACTAAGTACCAAAATATCCCCTGATTGATCTCAACTTTACTCGAAAATTGGCCAAAAGTCAGCAACTTCCCCATCTCCAACTTGTGATCCATTCTAATAACAAACCTCCTTGTTAACAAATATTTTCTCCAAGTATTTTTATCCCATAAGATAACAATCGACTCTGCTTCATACAAAATCCTTACTCTTTTCTCCATAAGATCACTCTTTATTGCAAAGTATAGAGGCGAATTTTCACATGAAGGTCTACAACCATTCCTCTGTTTTAACTCATTTGTCATAAACCACAAAGGAGCTTCATTTCGAAGAACATTGCACACATCCGAGTGGTCAAGTTTCATGCATTGCTGTAATAAGCTAATTATCTCAGAAGCGACATGATTCAGTGGAACAAAATAGCTTAAAAGTAAAATTTGCAAATTATGTGGTGCATCCATCTTAAATCCGACGGTCAGTATTTCCAGATAGAAATAACCGGTTGTAAAGTAAAAATGACCGGTTGTAGAGCTGCAAATATTCTTGTTGAGATATACATGTGTCGTGTCCCGATTGGTCCAATTCGTGGTAAAATAAATCTTTAACTTAAAAATTTCATAAATTTTACATACGGCGTCAGAATTAACTCAAACTTGTTTTATTGGATTCGTATTGAAATTCCCTTTCAAATGAGCATCAATTTGACATATTTTGGATCCAGTTCATATCAAAAAGTCTCATTTAGAAAGTCTCGTTTAGTGAGCAGAAAGTCCTACTTAGTAAACAAAAAATCCAACTTAGAAGAACAAATAGTACCACCTGGAGAAATCCTTAATGACAATTCATTCTAAATTAGTAAATCAATAGTTCCACCAGCAAAGTTTATAGTTCCACCTGCAAATTTTATAGTTCCATCTAAGAACTTTTTAGTCTTACTTGAAAACGTTACAACAATTAGGTCAAACATATGGTTGCATAAATTTAAAAGTACCGGAATTTTGCCGAAAGAAATCAAGTATTTTTTTAGTGAAAGCTATTATCTCTACTATTATAACCCAAACTCTAGGGTTGTGATGTGACATTATGTTATTTTTTGAAAAGTAAAAACTCAAAAAAAGAACAAAAATCCTAGATGCAAAGTTTAGATGCTAGGCTATCCATCTCAGCCCTAAATACATAAAAATATCTATTTGCTTCTCCTTTCCCCATGCAATGATTCTTTTGGGAAGTTCTAAAGACCAAAATTCAAATTTCAAATGACCTTTTAGGGTCTTCTATAATTTTTTTGGCTTCTAAAGCAAAGCTAAATTTTCCTCTAAGAAACAATAATAGTATAGAACATAGCAAATGAACTCATTATCTTTCTCTTTAACAAAAAAGGCAAAAGAAAACGATCCAAAATTAGAAGAGATGAAGTGCATGTTTATTCTCTGATTTATTTTCATTCTCATCTCTTTATTTTTTCTTTTCTAATGTTTAGTTCAATAAAATTCTCTCGAAAAATTATTCCTCGATCCCATTTGCTCTGATATTTTTTATAACTGAATATGTTGACAATATGTAGATTGTAATTTCATGCCTTTTTAAATTTAACCACCATATATTATTTTCCTAAATTACTCGCAAAAATTACCATTTATTTTCATATTAATAATCAGGAAATCATTCTTTTATTTGACATTTTTTATCTAATTAGGTAAATAATAGCAATTAGAAATGACAAAATTCAGACTTTCTTTTCTTGAAACCGTAAGGAAATATTCGAACATTTCCATTTTTGTTTCTTACTTCTGAGTAGTTAATCGCAAACTAAAAATCCTTGACTTCTAATAAGTTTGATAATATTCTCTAATTAGTTGTGATTTTTTAACAAAAATTCTGGGATTATCTATCTATGAAACAATTATGTATTTTGCTAATTAATTATTCTTTTGGCAAAACATCTTATTGGGCATCTCTAATCTCTAATATTATAATACTAACTCATTTGAGCCCTACAAAATTTACAATTTAGTGTTCATATAAGATGATGGCCTCTTTTTCCAAGAAAAAGTTATTAAAAATAGGAAAAGTTCTTTAGAGTTTATTGTAATTTTAGAAACCCATGCTAACTTTTTAATATTTTAAATAATATTTTATCTTTCCAAGAAAATCTTCTCTTTCCAAATATTACCCCTACAAATAAAACATCTTTTCAACTATGTTTTTAAATTTTAAATATATATTCCAATATAAAATAATAAATTAGCAAAGTCGAAACTCAGATTCCACGCGCATCGCACGTGCAAACTACTAGTACCCATTAACACACTTGATATGTTAATATCGTAGATCGCATCCGTACGGTTGTAATTTTGTTTTTGTTCGTAAATTTCTTAATATAATTATTTGAATTTAATAATTATAACGGCTAAATTCTCAATATCCGAATATAAAAATTCAAGTTCAACCTTATGAATATATTTGACAATACATAAATAGGTTACATACCCAAAATTACCTGATTTAAAGGTCGTTTATTGTTTGATCATAAACTCACAAAATTAATACACAGAGAAAAAATAATCTTAGAAGCTTATGATCGAGGCTCAGATAAACTTCAAAAAATTTGAATTTTTTATTTAGACTATTTTATCACCATATATCAAATCGGTACGGTTCAAACTAAAAGGAAAATTACATATTTATGATTCACAGTCCAACCTTGATTGGTTAGATAACATGTAAAACTATTAAGGCTGCTATACACTAGTTAAAGTTGAACTGTGAGTCCTGTATAGGTATTTAAAAAAAAAAATCAACCGTATCGATTTGATATATAATGATAAAATAGCTTAAATAAAAAAAAATCAAATTTTTTGAAATTCATCTGACCCTCGATCATAAGCTTTTAAGATGATTTTTACTTTGTGCATTAATTTTGTGAGTTTATGATCAAGGAACAAATGATTTTCAAATTATTTGATTTTTTGTGTAAACTATGTTAACATCGTAGATCACATCCGTACGGTTGCAATTTTGTTTTTGTTCGTAAATTATTTGGTATAATTATTTGAATTTAATAATTAGAACGGCTAAATTCTTAAGATCCGAATACAAAAATTCAATTTCAACCTTACGGATTTATTTGACAATACATAAATGGGTTACGTACCAAAAATTACCTGATTTGAAGGTCATGTGTTCCTTGATCATAAACTCAGAAAATTAATGCACAAAGAAAATATAATCTTAGAAGCTTATGATTGAGACCTCGATAAACTTCAAAAAAATTGATTTTTTTTATTTAGGTTATTTTATCACCATATATCAAATCGGCACGGTTCAAATTAAAAAGAAAAAAATATATTTATGACTCACAGTTCAACCTTAATTGGTTAGATAACATGTAAAACTATAACGCTGTTATGCACTAGTTAAGGTTGAACTGTAAGTCCTATATAAGTATTTTTTTAAAAATCAACCGTACCGATTTAATATATGATGATAAAATAGCCTAAATAAAAAATTCATATATTTTGAAGTTTATCTAGGCCTTCGATCATAAGTTTTTAAAATGAATTATTCTTTGTGCATTAATTTTGTGAATTTATGATCAAGAAACAAATGGTCTTCAATTTATTTGATTTTTTTGTGTAAGCTATATTAACATCGTTGATCGCATCTGTATGATTTTAATTTTGTTTTTGTTCGAAATTTTTTTTATTATAATTATTTGAATTTAATAATTATAACGGCTAAATTCTTAAGATCCGAGTACAAAAATTCAATTTCAACCTTACGGGTATATTTTACAATACATAAATAGGTTATGTACCAAAAATTACTTGAATTGAAGGCTATTTATTTCTTGATCATAAACTCACAAAATTAATGCACAAAAAAAATAATCTTAGAAGCTTATGATCGAGGCCTAGATAAACTTCAAAAAAATTGAATTTTTTGGTTTAGGCTATTTTAACATCATATATCAATCGGTACAGTTGATTTTTTTTAAAAAGTACTTATATAGAACTCACAGTTCAACCTTAACTAGTGCATAACTGCCTTAATAGCTTTACATGTTATATAACCAATCAAGGTTGAACTGTAAATCATAAATATGTGTTTTTCTTTTTAATTTGAACCGTACTGATTTGATATAAGGTGATAAAATAGCCTAAATAAAAAAATTCAAATATTTTGAAGTTCATCCGAGCTCAATCGTAAGCTTTTAAGATTCTTTTTTCTTTGTGCATTAATTTTGTACATTTCTGATCAAAGAAAAAATGGCCTTCCAATCAGGTAATTTTTGGTACGTGACCTATTTATGTATTGTCAAACATATCCGTAAGGTTGAAATTGAATTTTTGTACTCGGATCTTGAGAATTTAGCCGTTATAATTATTAACTTCAAATAATTATATTTAAAAAATTACGAACAAAAACAAAATTACAACTGGACGGATGCAATCTACAATATTAACATATCAAGTGTTTAAGTTAATGGGTATTATAGCTTTCAGTTAAAAAAAATACTTAATTTCCTTCGGCAAAATCTCAACACTTATAAATTTATGCAACCATATGTTTAGCTTAATTGTTTTAACGTTTTCAAATGGGACTAAAAAGTTCTTAGATGGAACTATAAACTTTATAGGTGGAACTATTAATCTACCAAGTGGAATTATTGATTACCAATTTATAATGAATTTTCATTAAGAATTTCTCCAGGTTGTACTATTTGCTCTTCTAAGTAGGATTTTTTGTTTACTAAGCAGGACTTTCTGTTGAATAAACGGTATTTTTTAAAGGGGACCCTTTGATGTGAACTGGATCCAAAATATGTCAAATTAGTGCTCATTTAAAAGGGAATTTCAATACGAATCCAATGAACCAAGTTTGAGTTAATTTTGACACCGTATGTAAAAATTATGAAATTTTTAAGTTGGAGATTTGTTTTACCATGAATTGGACCAATCGGGACGTGACACATGTCTCTTTCAACAAGGACAAATTCTAAACCAGTTACAACATGTGACAATCTTTTCTACAATTAAAAAACAAACATTTTTGTTCCACTGAATCATGATCCATCTCAGAAACCTTCAAGTCTTTTTTAACATCCTCAATAGATGAAGCAAATGGATGATGGAACGCCATCCTCTTGGTATAATCCTCCAAATCATGAATTACATTATCTATTTCATTGTCAGTGGAATGCGTAGACAATGCATGTCTCTGATTTTAGCCTCCATTGCCATAAGAGAGCCTTGAAGCATTTTCCTTTCATTTTCAACCATGTTGGCCTGGAATGGATGAAAAGCGATGACATGCAGAAGAGAATTTTGAACTTTCAATTTTAATTTGCAAGCCACAATCTCTTCTTGTGAGGGAAATGATTGTATTCTTTTCAGTTGCTTATTCGCAGATGACATGCAGAAGAGAATTTTGAACTTTCAATTTTAATTTGCAAGCCACAATCTCTTCTTGTGAGGGAAATGATTGTATTCTTTTCAGTTGCTTATTCGCAAATGCTTGGAGCGATAAGTTCCGCATGAGCTCCTCTTCATTCTCACATTTTTCACTCAATTCTTTGTCCATCTCATAAGAATGAGAGAATTTAAATCTTTAGTTGCTCGCATCAACAGCATCGGATCAGCTGACTGCTTCAACGTTTTGCTAAGTGATGGTTGAAATGGTAATTGCAAGGGTTCATGGTCATTTGGAGAATTCAACACCAAATCATTATTTTTCACTTCCTCTCTAGATAACAGGTCAATATTTTCAAGCAAAGGATTTAATATAGGGTCTTTCAAAGAAGATTCTCCATTATCCTCCCAAATAGATGCATCATGAAAGATCGAGGAAGTGACCTGTTCAGACTCCTCAAGTTGGTTCTTGTCAAAAGCATTTTTGAACACTAAAGGAGGTTGCTGAAGTCTCGCAGAAATGTGATTGAGCAGGTAGTGTATATTCTGAATTTGAACTCCAAAAGGTTGAAAACCTGGCATCATCTTGCGCGACATGTTTGACATCATCCTCATAACGCATGGCTATGTTATTGCCTCTGTTAAATCCTTTGGCTCGCGTTTTAGAACATAAAGCTTATGTTCTTCTTTAAGACCGTCCACAAAAGAGTTCAGAATAAGTCAAAAATGAAGTCTCGATTGCAACTAGCAAGGAACCTTTCGATTGGGAAGATGATGTGCACAAACTGATTTAAAAAATCATCAAAAGACCCATGATCTTCGAGATGCCGCAAAGCCCAAATTACCTCGCCAATGTTGCTGGGTTGCAGTTTTTGAGTAGGCATTTCATCAAACACATGCTTGTCAATCTTCATAATCTTTCGCTCATCACAAGGACTCACCCTATTCGTTTTATCAAACACTTGTTGATAACCCTTAGATACAGTACTTGCCATGGCAGTTCTATTAGGATTTGTATATGCAGCTCTCTAAAGGTGTTGCAGAGGTTGAAAACACGGGTGGTGAACAGGAATTTGGTGCAGTGTAACGATTTCCTTTGTCCCTCCATGCACCAAAACCATAAGGATGGTAGAAATTAGAACGAGCATAATCATCTTCCTCAACTACCTTGTTCTTTCTCAGGCCATGGGACGAAGACAGAGCTGCCATCGGCCGATGCAATTCGGAATCGCAGTGTTGAAATGCCTCTGAAAGCTGATTGCAAATGCCTCTGACCGCAGTGTTAAATCAGCAGCAATTGATAAGTGCAAGCACAAAAAACAACAGGTAATTGAAAAGAATTAGAAGAAAGCTCAGATGGCTCGAGGAAGAGAGATGGAACAATTTCAAGGGTGAAATTGAGAGAGAAGAGAGGAATTTCATTGAAGAAGAAGAAGAGGTTGAACGGCCTCAATCCCTCTACAATATTTTCACAGATAAAAAAAATCTCTCCCTCTCTTTTCCTTTATTTATATATTTCTAACAGAAAGGAAATTAACAGCTATGAGATTCCTTTGCAGGTGCGTCACTCCACTACCTACGTCACCATTCTTTTATTCCTTAGCATGCGCCTCATCCACTGCTGTGGGCCCCTTGGCGGTTTGGACCGTTAATTCCTTTGGCATTCTCATGCTGCCCCCAAAGTGTTTGAACAAATGCTTTTCAAGCCTTCTAGTCCCTTCTGCAGTAGCTACTCCCAGGTGAGATTGTTCTGAGTTGGCCCTTTCACTTCTCTGTGTATCAGGAGAAGAGAGAGAAAGGGCCCATTGTCGATTTCAGGTTTTTTTTTTATTGTAGCTTCCATTTGATTATGGGTTTATTTGCAATAAAAGAATAACTAAATGGCAGATAAATACTTATTGTTTGGTGTATTTAGCAGATAAATACCTAAGTTTCAAAACGTGGCGGATAAATACCAATGTTTGCCTTCGTTAGCATTTTAGTGCTTGATGTTACTATGCCTTTCCAATATTCTCTTTTTGATTCCCACGTGATAAGCACGTGATTATTTTAGGACAATTTTGTCCTTGCAGCATAGAAAAAGGATTTAAATAAGATTTTAATTTCTCTGTCATCGAAATCAATTAAGAACCTTAATTCTATCGCACTTTATTTCTTCTCTTCTTCTCAAACCTAATTGAGAACCCTAACTCTCTTTACTTTCTCTTCCTTCCTCTCAAAACC
The DNA here is from genome assembly GCA_030015575.1 of Agapanthus africanus. Classification (NCBI taxonomy): domain Eukaryota; kingdom Viridiplantae; phylum Streptophyta; class Magnoliopsida; order Asparagales; family Amaryllidaceae; genus Agapanthus; species Agapanthus africanus. The sequence continues at coordinate 519,377,434 of JASDDO010000001.1, read as the reverse complement.
ACTTGAGAATCATAATCCAAGCCTTTTTAATTTCTTCTCCTCCTTCTCAAGTCCAATTGAGAACCTTAACCCTCTTTCTTCTTCTTCTTCCTCTCAAACTCAATTGAGAATCCTTATCCTACTCTTTTAATTTTTCTTCTCTCAAGTCCAATTGAGAACCCTTACCCTGGTCCTTTTAATTTTTTCTTCTCTTTCTCAAGTCCAATTGAGAACCCTAAACCATGATAAGATTGCAGGGTTTCGGTCAAAATAGGAAAATAAGGGAGGGAGGGGGAGAAAAGGGGTTAATTTGGGGATGAGAGGAAAAGAAAGTTAAGGTTAATTTGGGAGGATGAAAGAGAAGAGAGATGGATGAGGATGAGAAGAAGAGAGATGGAGTTAAATTGGGGATTTTTATCTTAATTGATTGGTCAAATATGGGTCAATGGATCAGATTTATCAAGAGGGTAGAAAAGTCACATTGAGTACATGTATTCATGACTCTTGCTTGAACTGTTTAGGCCATCTTTGCATGTTAGATAACGACAGGGTTTTGGGATAGTTTAGGAATAGGATGTACGTCTGCTTCGGAAGTCCTCTTACTAACACATGAACCCGTGTTGTTGTACTGAACCAGAGCGGTATGCTAACTCATGAACTCATGAGTCCGTTGTTCTATAGGGCAAACGGTATACTTTCGGAGCAAGTCGGACGCCATGTACCTGAACTTTATGTTAAGATAACAAGATCACTTTATATGCTTCACTATACTGTTCACATGATATGTTAACTCCCTGCACGTACATTACACGCCTATTGTTATTTCTCTCGTGGTTCGCATGATACTGTTTTTATTGTTTTATACTATATTTAAATGTAGGGTTTACCGAGCGCTGGTTTGCTGACGGGCATTTCTCTCTTTTTCTTTCTATCACTGAAATGTGCGTCGGTGACATAGGTAGCACCGAGGATGCTACATTTGAGCTCGAGCCAGTTGGGAAGGACATGCCAGACTTCGCGAGCAACGCGGACTTTTAGATTTCTTCAGACTAATATAAAGGCTTTTATTTCAGCTTTCTAGTATCGCACTTTGAACTATTTGAAGTTGTAATAACTATTTGGATATGTTTGTAATAAGCATGAATTGTTGGTGACTTGGTGTGCTTTAAATTCTTGCATTTATTATCTATTCCAGACTCTTAGCGTATTTATACTGATAAGGTGCTTATCTGTAACTGCGTCGTGGGCCGTGTCGTGCCTCTACCCCTATACTTTGGGGAGCGTGGCATGACAGATTTTAGTGCTGGCCCATGCAGGTCATTCTGCGTGACCGTTTAAAATAGATGATGCAAGAATTTGATTTATCCAACAACGCTTATTCTCCTTTTTTGAAATTCTACTTCTTTGAATCCTTTTTCTCTTCTTTCTTTTACCTAAACTAAACCCGCTCGACCTTCGGTATCATCTTAGTAGCTACTATACCCGCTCTTGCTCTTTTTGACACCGTGGCGTCTCCCTGCTTTATGTCTCCATGCTTCGTGAGGACGCACGCCATTTCCATCAAGCCACTCGTCTCAGAATGGAACGTTCACTCAAGGAATGGTGTGCTGAAGGCAACGCAAGTATACAACATGTGCCCTATAGTCATATGCCAGAGGGAGTTCTACGCAAACTTTAAGGTGCTTGACATTCTCAACTTCGACTTGGTGCTAGGAATGGATTGGCTAAGTACCTTTTACACTATCATTGACTGTCAGCAAGGAGGGTAGTTTTTGAGATGCCTAACCATCCAGAGTTCTACTTCCAAAGCGGCGGCAAGACTCTAGAATCACCAATCTTTCGAGCCAAGCCGAAGACGGCTTTGAGTTCTTCGTTGCAAGTTAGCCAAAATAGCCAGAGGTAGTTCAAGATTTCAAGGACGTCTTTCCAGAAGATATAACAGGTTTGCCTCCTGATCGAGAACTAGAATTCTCTATTGATTTAACACCCGGTGCACAACCCGTGTCTAAGACCTCTTACCGAGTAGCACCCATAATTCTAGAAGAACTCCGAGCCTAGATAGACGATCTTCTGAAGAAGGGTTAGATTAGACCCAGTGTGTCATCGTGTGGAGCCCCTGTGCTCCTAGTGAAGAAAGATGAGACTCACAAAATGGTTGTCGACTACATAACGATAAACGAAGTCACTATCAAGAACAAGTACCCGCTTCCATGCATTAACGATATCTTTGACCAGTTAAGTGGGTCATCTGTCTTCTCCAAGTTGGATCTTCGCTCCGGTTATCATCATGTTAAGGTCAAAGCGTCAGATGTTCATAAGACGGCTTTTAGGACCCGGTACGGGCACTTTGAATTTCTAGTTATGTCTTTCGGTGTACCAATGCCCCTGCAATTTTTATAAACCTGATAAACCGAATCTTCTACCAGTACCTAGAAAAGTTCGTGGCGATTGAAAGGTTCCTAGGCACCCTAGTGAGGTCTCACAAGGCATCATCCATGCCAATTTCTAATTTAACGGTGCCGAGAAACCCTAGAACGGATCGTTGGCTAGAAGTTTAGGCGACATAAGAAAATAGTTAACAACTTTAACTAAAAGAAACGGAAATACAACCTTTGTAGATCCGGTCCACCACTTCCTAAGCTCCGCGATGATCTCCCTCCGCTGTCCAAATCGAACCCATGACTCTAGCATCGGCTTCATCGGAGAAAAGGGTGGACTTGGTCGTCGGTTCGATGCCGAAGATGATCTACGTCGAGGCATCACAAACTCGAGCTCCGCCTTCGCCAAGTCAAGAAACTTGTGAAGACAACACACTCTACTACATGGCAAATAGTAGAGGATGAAGAAATAGGAAGTGGGTAGACTTTAGATTTGGATTTCTCACTTGTTTTGGCTAGTTGCCATTGAAGCTATCAACATCTTTCTTCTTGAAGAAGAAGAAGAAGAAGATAATATATGATAAGTTGTTTTAAAAAAAGAAAATAAATGAATACTTATCATTTCTTCAACCATGGTTTAGTGTAGAGATTTAACTAAGGTTAGATGAGTGGTTAGGGTTAGGCATGAGACAAGAATGGTGACTAAGTCAATGCTTCATGAATCTTCAACTAAAAACAAAATTAGCAACCATTCTTTTCTCTTTATCTTTTTCTTTTGCCCAAAATAAACAAAAAGAATATACAAATGAATAAGTAAATAAAAAAGGAACCCTAACCATTCATATAACCATGGTCAATTCTTTACACAAACCCAAGCTAGAATGTATCATCAAACATGATACAATCATGTGCACAAAATATATCACATATACAATGTGCACAAACCAAGTGAGTAAATCCATTTAAAGTGAACCAATACTAGTTAATGCAAAGTAATATATCAAATATATAATTATACATTAAATCATTAAATCAACACTTGATTCAATGATCCGGTCATATCGCATATAACCGGCTAGTATCTAATGTATCGGCTTATCGAATCAATCCTTGATTCGATAACTAGGTTATATCGCATACAACCATTCGACACATTCATCGCGAGAATGAAATACGGTATCACATACACGCATTATTCTCGGTCCCGCACATATCTCATATGCGCTCCTATTTCGTTTCGCTTGAGCCAGGAAACCTCTGTGTAGGACTCTAAAGACTCGTCAATACGCCGGCAGCGGATGATGATCATATCAAACATCCACAAGCCGCAAGCGGTCTGCTAAACGTAACGGCCATCCGGGTATTGAGCGATCAGAAGATCGACGAGCAAGCCCGCTCACACTCCTGTGAATCCAACCAGTAACACTTACCGTACAGTCCGGTGTGTTCGTCTGATATGTCGCATATCTCGCCTAGGGGTGGTAAACGTCAGACCCCAATAGCTCGATAAGTCATGCCGACGTGAAGTCCATGACATGTGTGAAACTACTGATAACTCTTACCAGTATATCACTGCAACCCTGGCCAGGGATTTCCTGTTATGGCCAGTCGAGCATAGCGCAACATCAACCCCCAATACCGGGAGAGACGAATCCCCTCCTATCGCTCATTGCCTCCATGTGAATCGGGACTGTACCCAAAAAACCACATGTTTGCACGACTCAGTAGAGCCGTGGTAGGATGGAAATCAAAGCACAGTGGGAGACACACAAGACTCTATGACGATCTCGGGTCAACAGACTAAGCTGTACCAGTGTCACCAGAGAACTGCCATCTGACGTGAGGTATAATACCATCTGGGAGTTCTCGGCGAGTCCGTTCAGTGTACCCAGTCTCCACTGAGCGCCCGCATACCATCTTCGATGTCAAACACCAATGGATATGGGATCATCCATCGCCCATCGCATGGGTCGAGAAGATATGCGCTAGTCTACTCTGGAATATCGATGCCCCGTCTCGATATTCCCTCGACTAGGAACATTTCAAGGATGTACTCATGGACTACCCAGGCCCCACTAGTATGATCTACATCATAGTCTTGGAAGTCGAGTACACATCCTAAGGGCTTTATCAACATGTAACAGAGAGACAGAAAGTATACACGTTAAGATAAAGAGCAACCAGATAGCGTACTATCATGTCGAGCAAGAAAGTCCTACCTATATATGTCCCAGCATCCACTACAATATACATCCAATGTACAGTAATGGCCTCTAGGGCATACATATAACTAACAATCTCCCACTTGCACTAGGGCCATCTGTAGCAGTGGTTGCAGTATCACATTCTCAACCATCCCCTAAAAGTCTCTCTTTGGGAAAAGGCCTTCGTGAGTGGATCCGCCGTGTTGTCCTCTGAGTCTACTCTCCTAACCTCGATCACCCTGGAGATCAGCTATCTCCATGATCAGGTGATGCTACCTCAGAATATGTCTGGGTCACTGATGGGACCATGGTTCCTTGGCCAAAGCCACAGTTCCATTGTCACACAATGGTAGGAACCTAGTTCATCTTATGAACCAATATACACCCAAACTGTCTCTTTGGTAGTATCTTTAATAGCGATGTTACCAGCCTTTATCGTCTAGTTTGCCACGGTATCTAGCTTGGAACTCTTCTAACATACCGTCCCTTTACTGAGGGTAAAGACAGTGCCTGTGACTGACATTCAGTCGTCTTTATCACCCTGGAACTCTTCCAGTGATTCTCCCCAGGATCGATTGATACCATCTCACTACATCTAGTGAGAATCCTAGTATCCATTTACATCTATCTCATAGATGAAAACTCAGGATTTAGGAGGTATCACTTTGATCCTATTTGGAGAATCCTTGTGATAAGCGGAGATTGATCGAGCGTAGCATAGGAAACTCCTTCCCTAACAAGAGTATGTCATCCACGTACTCTACGAGGATCGTCACCATACTCCCTACTACCTTTTCGTTTATACAAGGTTCATCTACTATTTTGATGATGTCAACTTCTTTGACTAATCCATCAAAACAGATATTCCAACTCCGCGATGCCTGCTTTATCCTATAAAGTATCTTGCACACGTTTCCGCTGCTCCCACTGTTTACGTAGCCTTCTGGCTGTATTCTTATAGACGCACTCTTCTAAAACATCATTTAGAAAAGCAGTCATGACACCCAACCATCAGATATCGTAGTCATGGTATGTAGCCGTGATAAGTAGGATCTGGATGGACTTAAGCATAGTCCCTGGAAAAGGTTTCATCATTATCCGTGCCTGGTTGATGACGAAAACCTTTAACAAGTCTAGCTTTGAAAGTCTCAACTTTTCCATCTACACCAAGTAATCTTCTCACGATATACTTGCTCCTGATGGGGATTTAACCCTTCAGATATAGCAGCTAAAGTCCATACTTTGCTGGTGTATATGGATTCCATCTCAGATCGCTAAGCATCCAGCCATTCTTACAGAGTCCCTACTCTCGATGGCCTGCTCGAAACTAGTTGGGTCATCATCTCATGATGCAATCCTTGCTCCCACTGTCATCGAGAAACCGAAGTTTCTCTCAAGCAGGTGAGGAGCCCTGCTAGATCGGCGGAGAGGCTGAGGTTCGTCGGGAACTATTGAATCCTTTGGTTCTGTCAAATCATCAGCTGCAGTTTGTATAGCTGGAACATTTCCAGTTCTACATTACAGACCTTGCCTTGAGCTTGTCCGGATTTTGCTTTTAGACATAGGCCGGTCAACCCCAAATCTTAACTAGCTTAAGACATGGGCTCTTCCCTTTCCATATCACATATGAAGCGGTAGGCAACTGATTTGATTCGAACCTAATTCAATAGATACGCAGCTTCTCAAGCGCATAACCCCAAAAGGAAATAGGTAACTCAGTAGTACTCATCATAGAGCACACCTTATCATATAGGGTGTGATTGCTCCGCCCCGATATACCATCGTGCTATGGTTTATACGGAGGAGTAATGCTGAGAGAGAATCTCATTTTCTTTTAGAATAGTCCAGGAATGCCATGCACAAGTATTCTCCTCCCTGATCTTATCATAGGACATAATACTTATACCCGTATTTTGGTTCTCCACTTCTAACTTATATTCTGTGAATACCTCAAAAGCTTCAGACTTATGTTTTAACAGAAACATATGACTGAATCTTGAGAGATTATCAGAGAATACAATGAAGTATAAAGAACCAGTCCTGGCATGTGTAGACAGGAGACTTTACATACATCATCATGTATCAGTCCCAAGAGTTCATTAACTCTTTCTCTGCTTCCAGTAAACAGAGCTGGTGTCATTATATCTTTGTGACATGACTGGCAAGTTTCACAAGATGTAAATTCAAACTGATTTAAATATGCATCTAAATGTAACTTCAGCTAGTCGGGTCGCATTGATATGACCTAGTCTACAATACCTCAAGAAGGATCCGTTCATTTCTGAACTCTTCCTCTTGTGTATGTTCTGTATATTAAAGAACTGTAGTTTGATTTAGAACGTCAATGCTTTTAGATAACGTGCCTGAACCGATCAACTTTTGATATAGGAAATGTTCAAAACATTATCCATCAATACAAAATTTTATCATTTCTTTATTAATAAAGAGACTGATATGATTTTGTATATCAGGTTCGGTATCTAATAGCATTTGTTCAGAATCAATGTATTGGAAATATAGGGTGACAGTGACTAACAGACTTGGCTGCAACACTTGCCCCGTTTTCTGTCTCATGAAACTTATCACCCGTTCTCAGTTTTTCTACCTTTTTGTAGCCCTATGTAACAGATTACATATCTGGGATCCTGATCCGGTATCCAATACTCAGGATGCAGAGAATACTGAGAAACAGTTCTTTGTAATGAACATACCCGAAGGAGATGCATCATATGCACTTTCTTCGTTTGGGCGGCATAGGAATTCTGGTATTCCCTATTTCCTGCTCTGTCTTATAACAATTATAAGCTGGAGCTGGACCAACTTTCCCCAGCTCAGTATAACAAGCGGGTTCGGTCAATTCATCCGTATTATTATCTTGATTAAGGCATGATGTGGTCGCTACCTGGAGAGAGAGAGAAGAAAACACTCAGCGTGCGCTCTTGCAAGATCAGATTGGTTATATATTTTATCTAATCAGGATGGCTCCCACTGTTTTTATCAAATCTTCCTTCAAACCTTAAAAGGAAAGACTAGCCGGGATTAATTACACTCTATAAGTTCGCCAATCTTTCAGCCAGGCCAGTGTCGGTACTTTGAGGGAGGTTCCCCGTGCTTTCGCACGGACCTAATTACTGTAAACCTCGCTTTCCCAGAGGCGTAACCCCGTTGACACCTTTCTAGACACCTACTTGATCGGCTAATTGTAAAGTGCAAAACTCTCCCAGAAGTAACAATTTCTCGCAGTGGGTATCGGGATCCAACTATCATATAGAAGGTATGCAATCTCATTGCAAATTTCAACGCTTGAAACTCCCGATAAAGGTTTTTACCCCTAGCACCTATGACCTTAACTATGGTCAACAAATCATAAGTACTAGTCAAGTTCTACCCGTCATTTCGTGATTAATTAGACCCACCCACATGACCCTTAACTAAGGTCAACAAAGTCACGCGACTGTCCTAACTAATCGCATCATATGCGGTGTAGGAAGACATCACTTGGCTACCGTACACTGTGCCTTGACTATGGTCAACAAACACAGCACGAATACTAAGTACTCTACTTCCTAAAGTGACGGAGGGTTGCGGCTGGTTTTTATGAAAACCTTTAACGCTTTGAACTTGATCTCGTTGCGGAATCAAATGGTTTTTAAATGGAATGTTTTTGAAGCTTTTCTAGTTTTGCTAAAGGGGTCACTCCCGGTGAAGGGATCGTCGGCCCTTTCCTCGTCGAATGAGGTGCGGGATATATCACATATATCACTGTGCAAAGCGGAAACTATAGAAGCTATCAAAAGACAAACCGAGTGATGTAGCATCTGCCAGTTATTGCTAAAGGAGTCACTCCCGGTGAAGGGATCTCGGTCCTTTCCCTATCGAATAAGGTGCAGGATGTTCTACAAGGAACACCGCGATGCAAAGCAAGAACTGTAGCTACCTGTTTTTATTTTGAAATTCGATTCCACAACATCAATTAGGTTTATTTTCTTTCATTAATCACATTAATGAATATCCCATCATTTAAGTCCACCTAATCATCACAGATAAATATAACGTACGCTTATGCCATCCGCATTCGCCTCGATGTCCCGTCTGCACCGTTAGGTTAGGTAACTAACGGCAGAGCGAGGCAGGGCTAGCACGGGTGTAAAACATAAGCAACGTCTTTATAATATATCATATATACTATATACAATATCTGTCACAGAACATCACATGATCACATCACAGATAAATCACAGCAGAAGAAATATATGAAATATTGGATATACTAGGACGTCCGTGTTTTCAATACGAGCCAGTATAAAACACGGATTCCACGGTCGTGATGAATAGCCAATCCCACACCCCAAGACCCCTACGAGAGCGGCAAGCAACCCTACCAATTCTAGAGTTAGGAGACCCAGACTCGACTCCTCGAGTTGGTCTCCCACTGGACTCCAGAACCCAGTTACTTGTGCTCCCCTCCTTGGGTCTATCCTAGTGCAGAAAAGTAAATAATATACATCAACGGTGACATCTTCCGCAACCTGGAAGTGTCCCAATAAAAGAATATTACATACAAGTTTTTACATGAATGAAAATGAAAAACACTCATCTCACATAAAAAAAACCCCGGCTATTCAAACACGACGATCCAATATAGCATATCTAGCAACACATAACATCATATGTCATCAACGTAAGTAAATATGCGCATCCCAATTGTCGTTGACATATAGCAACGAAACCGGCGACATCACATATTACACTTACGGTCACAGAAAAGAAAGTGTAAAACTACAACAGTTGGAATCCGCAACCACCTCAGACATCACATGCCTGACCAAATGAATTCTTTAGACATCGCATGCCTAACAATTATAAACCCCGCATTTTAGTCTCATTATCGAAAACTCTTTTCAATATCAAGTCGGGCAATTCAACAGGATTCCCGACATTCAGATCGAATGCTCGTCGCAAACTTCAGTAGACGGCCGCACCCCCGATGCCGTCGACGAAGTGCACCAAGGCGGAACACTGCCACCGCGAGCACCCGAACGGATGCTTTCGGCGACGGGGTTCTCCTACAGTCACTTGGTCGGGGCTATGGGGCGAGGCTGTCTATTAAGTTTATCCGGCGAGTATTCGCGTACGCTACGTGATTGTGACGGACTTTTGATGACATCAAAATTCCGTGGCAACCGATCAAGTGAGACTAAACTGCTATGTTTATAACATTCATTCAGTTATCTCATAACTTATTGTGAATTCCAATTATTGTATCACATTCCGGATAAATGGAAAATGTTAAACTTTCCGATCGAACAATCGAACACCCAAGTTTTTCCGAAACAGCTCAACACATGAAATAAGTCTAACAGCATTCAGTTCGTGCCTCAGTAGCAACGGTCCAGCCGTAGAAGGGTCAAGCCAACGCCTCACATGTGGTACGCCGTACTGCCCCAAACCCGAAGGTTCAAAGGGCAGTTCAAGACGGTCACATAATCGAGTTAAGGTTTGTTGTCTTCTAGAGGGACCATCGCGTTACTTGCACTACTTAAAACGTCGTTAAACTACGGAAAGATCCAACAATTGGAAATTTCCCGGCAGGGAAAAAATGGGTATTTATATCCGGTCGAACTTTTTAACATATTCTAAAAAATACCCGGAAACACACACAGACAAAATTAGACAGTCCGATCGAATCTCCGAATCCCCAATACAACCCAGAAAATACAACTCTGGAAAAAATATTAAAAATTCCAAGGAAAACCAGCACAGAAAACTAAGAATTACTGTGCAGAATTAGACGCACAAAACGACAAACTAGCCGCGTAACCGCCGCATGAGCATGCTCATGCCGCGGATCCGCGGCGACTTTAAGGAATCAGGCCATCGAATTTTACAGTAACCCTTACAATCCCCTGCTGATTTTTCTGCATATTTTTAATTCTCAAAATTCCACGATTTTAGAAAAAGTACAGAGAGCAATATTAGGGTTTGGGTTTTGATTCGATCGGAGTTCTAATTCCGTCTAGACTTCGTCTAAGGCTCTAGCTAGGCTCTGATACCAATGAAAGGTTCCTAGGCACCCTAGTGAGGTCTCACAAGGCATCATCCATGCCAATTTCTAATTTAACGGTGCCGAGAAACCCTAGAACGGATCGTTGGCTAGAAGTTTAGGCGACATAAGAAAATAGTTAACAACTTTAACTAAAAGAAACGGAAATACAACCTTTGTAGATCCGGTCCACCACTTCCTAAGCTCCGCGATGATCTCCCTCCGCTGTCCAAATCGAACCCATGACTCTAGCATCGGCTTCATCGGAGAAAAGGGCGGACTTGGTCATCGGTTCGATGCCGAAGATGATCTACGTCGAGGCATCACAAACTCGAGCTCCGCCTTCGCCAAGTCAAGAAACTTGTGAAGACAACACACTCTACTACATGGCAAGTAGTAGAGGATGAAGAAATAGGAAGTGGGTAGACTTTAGATTTGGATTTCTCACTTGTTTTGGCTAGTTGCCATTGAAGCTATCAACATCTTTCTTCTTGAAGAAGAAGAAGAAGAAGAAGAAGATAATATATGATAAGTTGTTTTAAAAAAAGAAAATAAATGAATACTTATCATTTCTTCAACCATGGTTTAGTGTAGAGATTTAACTAAGGTTAGATGAGTGGTTAGGGTTAGGCATGAGACAAGAATGGTGACTAAGTCAATGCTTCATGAATCTTCAACTAAAAACAAAATTAGCAACCATTCTTTTCTTTTTATCTTTTTCTTTTGCCCAAAATAAACAAAAAGAATATACAAATGAATAAGTAAATAAAAAAGGAACCCTAACCATTCATATAACCATGGTCAATTCTTTACACAAACCCAAGCTAGAATGTATCATCAAACATGATACAATCATGTGCACAAAATATATCACATATACAATGTGCACAAACCAAGTGAGTAAATCCATTTAAAGTGAACCAATACTAGTTAATGCAAAGTAATATATCAAATATATAATTATACATTAAATCATTAAATCAACACTTGATTCAATGATCCGGTCATATCGCATATAACCGGCTAGTATCTAATGTATCGGCTTATCGAATCAATCCTTGATTCGATAACTAGGTTATATCGCATACAACCATTCGACACATTCATCGCGAGAATGAAATACGGTATCACATACACGCATTATTCTCGGTCCCGCACATATCTCATATGCGCTCCTATTTCGTTTCGCTTGAGCCAGGAAACCTCTGTGTAGGACTCTAAAGACTCGTCAATACGCCGGCAGCGGATGATGATCATATCAAACATCCACAAGCCGCAAGCGGTCTGCTAAACGTAACGGCCATCCGGGTATTGAGCGATCAGAAGATCGACGAGCAAGCCCGCTCACACTCCTGTGAATCCAACCAGTAACACTTACCGTACAGTCCGGTGTGTTCGTCTGATATGTCGCATATCTCGCCTAGGGGTGGTAAACGTCAGACCCCAATAGCTCGATAAGTCATGCCGACGTGAAGTCCATGACATGTGTGAAACTACTGATAACTCTTACCAGTATATCACTGCAACCCTGGCCAGGGATTTCCTGTTATGGCCAGTCGAGCATAGCGCAACATCAACCCCCAATACCGGGAGAGACGAATCCCCTCCTATCGCTCATTGCCTCCATGTGAATCGGGACTGTACCCAAAAAACCACATGTTTGCACGACTCAGTAGAGCCGTGGTAGGGTGGAAATCAAAGCACAGTGGGAGACACACAAGACTCTATGACGATCTCGGGTCAACAGACTAAGCTGTACCAGTGTCACCAGAGAACTGCCATCTGACGTGAGGTATAATACCATCTGGGAGTTCTTGGCGAGTCCGTTCAGTGTACCCAGTCTCCACTGAGCGCCCGCATACCATCTTCGATGTCAAACACCAATGGATATGGGATCATCCATCGCCCATCGCATGGGTCGAGAAGATATGCGCTAGTCTACTCTGGAATATCGATGCCCCGTCTCGATATTCCCTCGACTAGGAACATTTCAAGGATGTACTCATGGACTACCCAGGCCCCACTAGTATGATCTACATCATAGTCTTGGAAGTCGAGTACACATCCTAAGGGCTTTATCAACATGTAACAGAGAGACAGAAAGTATACACGTTAAGATAAAGAGCAACCAGATAGCGTACTATCATGTCGAGCAAGAAAGTCCTACCTATATATGTCCCAGCATCCACTACAATATACATCCAATGTACAGTAATGGCCTCTAGGGCATACATATAACTAACAGCGATCTTCATCGACGACATCTTGGTATATTCAAAGACTCGGGCCGAGCATGTTGTTCATTTGCGTAATCTGCTAGAGACTCTACGACAGCATAAGTTGTACGCTAAGTACGGCAAGTGTAGTTCTGGCTCGACTAAGTGGGATTTCTGAGGCATATCGTTTTAGGCGAGGGCATCTCTGAAAAAGTCCTAGAAAGCCGATGCATAAATAGTTCTAAAGGGGGTGAATAGGACTATACAACCAATATGCCCAAATTAAAAATTCTATCAAACACTTGCTAATAAGATATCACAATTATAAACTTAGACAAAGATAAACCAATAAAGATATAGCTAAGCACAACTACGATTTTGAAACAAGCATATAGCAAGAGGCAATAATCACAAGTATGAGCATATAGAGCAAGAGGGGCAAAGCATGCAATTTCCAAGCTATGGAAATAAAGCAAGAGAGATAAGAAATTGCAAACGCAAATACAAGTCTTTTATAGTGGTTTGGCTTCCCGATAACGTCTCAGTCCCTAGTCCATTTTCTTTAGGCCCTCAAACCCGTTCCCTTTAACTTCACACGTCTCCGATGAGACTACACGTTGCGTACTAGCTACTCAACACATCACTCGACACACAAGTGACTCTTATCTCTACAAGCTCTTGCAGTTCTTCCTTACAAAAGCACTCTTGTACTAAAGAATTCTCACACAAAGAAGGAAGATACAATTCTTACTCTTATCTCTTACAAAAACACTCTTGTACTCAAAAGTTCCCACACAAAGAAAAGAAGAGGATATAATGAAGCACAATACTCTCAAGGAGTTTCTCTCAAACTCTTTCTAATACTCTAACAAGTATGGATGATCAAGTTAAGCACTTGAATCTTTTGTGTGCGAGAGTGTTTTGATAAACAAATGGAAAACTCTTTTAAACTCTCATAAGAGATGAGATTTTTCTCAAGATCACTTTAGGAATATTGCAAACTGAAATCTCAAGTGATTGGAGCTCAAAATAACCAAGGCAAAACATATATACACACACACACACACACACACACACACACACACACACATATATATATATATGCCCCTTAAAAAAACTAGCCATTTTAAATGACGTCAGCAGAAATCAATGGCAGACGTCTGAAGAAGGATACAACAAAGGTCTGAAGCTTTAAAATAAAGTCCTAACGACAATATTTTTTAAAACAAAAGCAACAGCAGACGTATATCACACAAGGCAGCAGACGTATGTCTATAGTTTTGAAGGCAAACAATAAAACACGAAGTTTGGACAGACATCTGATGAACAAATATGCAGACGTCTTAAGAACAAAAATTGCACATTCAAAATCAACATCAGATGTCTATCCATTTGACCATCTGACATCTAGCTAAAGTCTGTGTTTCTGGTATTTCAGATATTTGTCAAAACACAAAGGGAAGATGTCTGATGCATAATAAGACAGACGTCTGCTCATGCACAAAAAACAGGTATTTGGGTTTTTGTGAAACTAGAAAACTTCGAAATCAAAAAACCCGAGTTTTATGCAATGTAAAATGTTTGTGCATACAAGTGTGGGTGTTCAAGAGCTAATACTTGATAATACCATAATCAAAGAGTACTTACAAACATTCTTATGTCGGTTATCGCAAATCATCGAATCTTGAATCTTTGACTCTTCGTCTCGAGCTCTTGAACCTTGGCGAACTTTTGAAACTCGGCGAAGCACTGCTTGAACTTTGGACTACGCCATTCATGAGCGTCTCGATGTCGATCTTTAATCTTTACTTGGACTTCGACTTTTGATGCTTCAAACTCGGACTTGGGCTTCTAGTTTCTTAGTTATTTGTAGCCTGAACTCTTGAACTCTTGTACTTCGGCTGCTTAGCTTCACGAAGCTTGATATTGCAATTTGAGAAGCTTTCATCCATATCCTCCAACCTCCATTAGATTTGACGTTGTAGCTCAATTTTCTCCATTCTCCATTCTACGCTTGTGCCTTGAGATATCCTGAAATGCAATCTCAAAACGACCAAACACGTGATATACAGTGTTATGAAATAAATAAGATAATAAACACTAGTATATGAACATTCATTGTTTCGATATCACAAACTATGAATAGTATATCAATATCAAGATATAAATCAAACGCAAAGCATAAGATATTGATAAACGATATATATACACACACACACACACACATATACATACATACATGTTATATGAAAACCAAGATAAGGAACGCATGTATATATATATATAAGTATTTATGATGTCTAACAAATAGGCAAGAATACGAAATACGACATCATAAATACTATTCATATTTTGAACATCAAAACAATAAATGAGAGCAATACATCAATATCAAAGTATATAACATAAATAAAGTATAAGATATTGATATATTACTCGATATACACAAGTTATAAAATAAGTAAGCTAAAGAACAAGTGTATCGGTTTGGAGTCAATAAGGTAAACAAGATAAAACATGTGACACCAAATGACTATTCATGTTTAAGCTATCATCAAAAAAAGACGAAAATGGATGATGAAAATCCATAAGCTATCAATCTCGGTAGACAATGCAAAGGTTTCCTCAGTTAGCGACTGGCCGGTTCTAAAGACGGTCAAGGATATCAGAAGTTTTTTAGGTTAGAAGGGTATTACCGCCGCTTTATCGAAGGCTTCTCGAAGATTGCGGAACCTTTAACCAAGCTTACGTGGAAAGACGAAGGTTTTGTGTGGTCAGAAGCTTGTACCCGAGCCTTTGAGGAATTGAAGTTGAGATTGACATTAGCTCCTGTTCTCACCATCCGAGACCGAGCCGGGGGATTTGACGTACACTGTGATGCTTCGGGGAAAGCGTTAAGATGTGTGTTGCATCAACACAATAAGGTCGTGGCGTTCGCGTCGAGGCAGTTGAGGACACACGAATGTAATTATCCCACATGATCTTGAGCTAGCAGCAGTGGTCTTTACTCTAAAGATTTGGCGACGCTATCTATACATGGAGAGCGAGTAGATATTTATACCGACCACAAAATCCTGAAATATGTGTTCACACAGAAGGAGCTCAACATGCGGCAGAGGCGATGGTTAGAGCTTATGGTGGACTAGGATATCAACCTACAGTATCACCTAGGAAAAGTAAATGTGGTTCTTAATACCTTAAGTCGATAGCCATTGGCGATAAAGCTCACTTCGCAGTGAAAGTTGCAGCAGGAGATAAATGCGATGGAGATTGAAGTGTTGCCAGGAGTCGTCGCTGTTGGATATAGTGCCCTCAAAGTCAATTATTGGATCATAGGTACGTGATTGCAATGAGAGGAGGACCTATACCGGTAGGACAGTCTTACTCGAAATGATAGTATGCTATCTGGTTTTCCTTTATCAGTCGTGTACAGGTTCAGGTGACTGATCACTATTACACGTTGATAGAGCCCTTAGGATCTTGCTTGACTACCAACAGTATGATGGCGATCATATACATGAGAGTTGGGTAGTCTATAAGCACATCCTTAATTGTGGTCCCTAGTCGTGGGAGTTTCGAGACAGGGCATCGATACTCCGGAGTAGACTAGTGTATACAGTCGAGACCCCGACGAGGGACGGTGGCCGGTCTCACAAGCCACTGGTGTCAGTTGGATCATCTAAGATGTATACAGGTGCTCATTGGGTTATGAGTACACTGGACATGACTCGCCGGGAACCTGTTAGTTGGTATTTATACCTAGCATCAGATAGCAGTTCCCTGGTGACATGTGTACAGGTTAGTTCATCGACCTGAGGTCGTCATTTGTCTCGTGTGAGTTTCCACTGTACTTTGATTTCTACCCTACCACGGCTCAAAGGAATCGTGCGAACAGGTCTTTTTTGGGTACAGTCCCGAGCCACATAGAGGCAAGTGAGCGGATCGGCAGGGGATTCGTCTCTCCCGGTATTGGGGGTGAGATCGTGCTATGTCTTGGAGAGCCATTACACCAAGTCCTTGGCCAAGGCAGGTGAGAATTACTGGTAAGTATTCCAGTAGTTTCTCAGGGTGTTCATGGCTACTCTCCGACACGACTTATACCGCTATTGGGGTCTGACGTTACCAGCCCCCTAGGCCCGATATGCGATACTCGTAGACGAACGGACCGGACTGTATGTATATTGTCACTGATAGGCTCAGTAGGGTTCTAGGATGAGTTCACTCATCGGCTTCCCTTGAGGTCAGTACATGGGCAGCCGTTACGCACAGCTAGTGCCGCTGACGTGCTTGTGGTTAAAGCCGCTGCCAGGGTACTGACGAGTCTTTAGAGTCCCCCACAGATAGTTTCCCAAGTTCGGGCGAAACGTTGTAGAGGCCGTATGGTTTTATGGCAGGGTTCGGAAAATGCACGTGCATTTATGCACGTGTCATATTTCGGGCAGATAATACTGGTGGGCTTTGGTTTAAGCCGGATCCATGTATTATATTGAGTCGGAATATTTTAGTCTCTCGTATTCGTATTCGGTCGGAATACGGATACAGGTATGTATATACAGGTGGGGTATTTTCGTAATCCGTTACGAGAATATTTTAGAAGATGCATTTCTTTTTGGATTAATCATTTTGGTTTAAATGATTATTTGGCTTTGGAAATGGTGACTCATTATGGATGACACATTATTCTAGCATGTTCATTAGTGACTCATGCTAATAAGTCACTAAGTGAGTCATGAAGAATTAAATGTGTTTTGTTTTGGATTTGGATATTTGAGGAGATATTTTCATTAGATATTTGTTTATGGTTTTGATTATATATCCTCTCATATCTATTCACAAGAGAAAGATGATAGAACACAAGTTTATGAGCTTAGTTTTCTTTTGGCTCACCAGTGTTTCTTGAGTTCACCATTTCCAAACCCTAGCATCTTCTTCAACCTCCACTCTTACCCTCTCATGTGATGAGAACCAAAGAGTGTTTTGAGACAAAGTATTCTACTCGTTCTCTACTTCATCTTAGTCATCTTTTTTAGCAAACTTGATGACCGAGTTGCCTCGGTATAGAGGCGGGAGCCCGTTTAAAGATCCGTAGATGTGGTGCCATCTCGACGAGGAGCAAAGAGATCGGAGTTGCCGCAAAGGAGTGTGGGATGATGGCTAAAGACCGAAGGATTCGGATCGATCGGTATAGCCTTTCTACCTCTTTACAGTTTGTTAGTTTAGCGTTAATGGCAAGATCCGGGTTATAGTATGCGATAGCACCAGTTATAAAAGTTTTTGTTCCGCGTTTGACGTCACAATGACGGCCAGGGCGCTACTGTAGACTTACATGGTATCAGAGTCACGCCATTAACCTTTACTAACTTGTTCTAACACGTTTAAAATATCGATCGAACGAAATTTCCGAAACCGCGATTTTCGGGCTAAAGTTTCTGTCGAATTTTTAAACAGGTCTGAAAATCATTTTGAGCATCTCAGAAAATCGAGCAGGGTTTTTTAAGGATACTGTAGAAATTTGGTTCACTGTCTCCACAGTGCTGCCGCGGAACCGCCGCACAAACCATGGTTTGGCCGCGGTTCCACCGCAGGTTTGGAGCCACAGTGTACAATTTTTCTACAGTAATGTCTTGCATGGAAAATTGTGGTTTCTGGAATATTTCTTTTTGGACCAGATTTTGTTAGTGTACTGCAGATGTACGTGGGGCCCACTTCGGGAAGTTTTTTCGATCGGAATTTTAAATTTGTTAGTTTACAGTACTTATATTATATCTCCGACCATGAATGCCATTCGAGCGGTAAATTGCGTCTAATTGCTATAGTCCTTTTAGACGGGTTTGCGAACGTGACATTCGCGTTGATGTTCTGTGTTGTGCTGTAATGTTGCAGATTTGTCGTGGTGGATAGCAGTGTGCAATGGTAGTGCAGTTTGGATTTATTTGTACATTTGATATTGCGGGGCGAGCGTCCAACATATGACTGCCGTCACTGCCTGTTTGTATAATATTCTTTTGGGGCACGACCGAGCTGAGGTCGATGTACCCATTGTACATATTTTTCATTTCTATACTAGGTTTATCACGCGACGGAGTGCACGGATAGCCGGGTTCTGGAGGGAAACGGGTCCGTATCTCATGGCTTTGAGAGGCAAAGGGGCCTCACTCTAGAATTGGCAGACTATTCGCCGCACTCGTAGGGGGTACAGGTTGACCCAAGATGGAGTGCCCAAGTTACCGGATTCCGTGAAGTGCTAGGTGGTCCATTCACTTTGCTGTAGGAGGCTGCCTCGCTTCAGGTTTTGGCGGGTAACTTGCCGCACTCGTAGGGGTCTAGGTTTTCATTGTACAGGCTATCCACACGACCAGGGGAACGTCGGGTTTCAGTAGCGGCTCTGTGAAACCCGGAGATCCCAGATTATCTGTATTGTTCTGTGATGCTTATTACTTTTCTGTAATGTTGCATATTATCATGCTTGGAGCGATTATTGTATATTGGTATATATACTAGTAGACGTTGTATATGTTTTGCACCCGCGCTAGTCCAGTCCCCGCTCTGTCGTTAGTTAAGTAACCTAACGGGTAATGACGGGACCCAGTGGCGAATGCGGATAGCATATACGTACATTTTATTTTCGTTCTTTTCTGGTGTGATTAATTGATGGGACTGCATTGATTATGATCAATGCAAAGGAAAACAAACCTGTTTGGACATTGTTGGAACAGTTTTTAAAAAGTGTTATTAGAAAGACGTTTTCTTTTGTTTTGCACAGTGGTATTCGGTTGGAATAACTTGCACCTCATTAGACGAGGCAAGGGCCGATATCCCTTCACCGGGAGTGACCCCTTGGGCAGAAGTTTGCGTCAGGGTAATAACTTCACTATAGTCGATTACATGTTGCTTTGCATCGCGGTATTCAGTTGGAATATTCTGCACCTCATTCCACAAGGAAAGAGCCAAGATCCCTTCACCGGGAGTGACCTCTTTAGCAAAAGTTTTCGCCACTATATTTTTATAAAAAACTATCAGGTTCCTTCAACGAGATCAAGTTCATTACGTTAAAGGTTTTTCGCCAAAAACCAGCCGTAGCCCTCCGTCGTTTCAGATGGGTAGCACGTAGTATTCATACTATGTTTGTTGGCCTTTGTCAAGGCATAGTGGATGGTAGCTGCTTCTTACCTTTCTGTTGCATAGATAGATGAGTTGGTTTGGGACAGTCATATTACCTTGTTGGCCTTCGTCAAGGGTATGTACGGGTGGGTTTGAATTGACAAGATAATGATGGGTAGAGCTTGACATGTGACTTATGATTTGTTGGCACTCGTCAAGGTCATAAGAACATGGGGTAAAAATCTTATCGGGAGTTTCTAAAGAAACTGAAACTTGCCAGGCATGCGCATATCTTCTGGAGTGTGATAATGTGAGTGGATTCCATCACGTTATCATACGATAATAGTTGGATCCCGATTCCCACTGATGAGTTGGTTTACTCTTCGGGTGATCCCGATTGATTCTTCTTTCAGGTTTGGAGGAGAATTTGACAGTACAGTGGGAGGTTTCCTGATTAGATAAAGTGATAACCATTCTGATCTAGGTTAGAGTGCACGCAGAGTGTTTCTTTTCTCTCTCTCTTTGGCAGCGACCTTTGACCGACCCTAGACTATGACTCAGTGACCAAGTTGACCGAACCTTCTTAAAATACTGGTTTTTGGATTGTCTAAGTTGCATAAGTCATTGCCGCTCCTTCTTTTACCCTTTGCATTTCTCAGAACACCTCGTATCACTACGAACATCCACTTCCATTGGATAGATCCATCGTATGGTTATATACGAACTCGAAGGGACTTCTTCGAGGATGGATCCAGGTTCAGGAGAAGTTGAATTGGTTTATTCGGTTGTCTTTTATTATCACATTCTCTCAGGTTGCGAGGGCTCCTTGGTTTAGCAGAGTACACCTATTACGCTTATTGGATAGTCTTCTTCCAAACCATAGGCAGGTGCCGAAAGGTAGGAAATGAAGAAAACCAATTAGCCTAAGTAGGGTGTACAGAAGGTAATAAGTAAAGACAAAATAAAGAGATTAGAAAGAGGGCAAAGTAGATTGCGACTGCTATCATTCATGACCAAAATCGCGTAGTTCATCGCCACTCCTATTTCACCTTTGCTTTTTTCCCCAGTTCGAGAGAAATAGAATAAGGTATTATTCAGTTGTCTTTTATCATCACCTTCTCTCAAGTTGCGAGTACTCCTTGGTTTAGGAGGGTACACCTATTACACTTATTGGATAGTCTTCTTCCAAACTATAGGCTGGTGCCGAACGGTAGGGAAGGAAGAAAATCATTTAGCCTAACGATGGTGTACAGAAGGTAACGACTAAAGACAAATAAAGGAATTTGGAGAGATGGCAAAGAAATATACGGTTACAGTCATGAATTGGATTATGGAAGAGGCATTACTAAGAATACCAGGATACCCCTACGAAACATTTTCATGTTTCAGTTTCACTGTGCGTTGTTAAAGGAAAACTGATTTCCCGATTAGATACTTACTCCAGGGTATGTATTTACCAGGTATGATTCTCACATCTATTTGGTTTTACAGATGATGAGTGGGAGTAAGTTATTGAGAATAAGGTGATCATCCTCATTATATCGGAATTCGTTGTAATTGGTGATATTTGAGGAAGTCGCCTGGGTTTTTGCCGGAAGGTAAGTATTTGGTTTTGAGCGTCCGTTGTTGTGCACCAATTTCAAACTGATATATCTGTACGTTTATTTTTATAAAGTGAGATATAACTTTTTGAAATTATGTCCGTGACATTTACCTATATCAGTTGACGATTGGGTAAGGAGCATTGAACAACGGAGTAGTTTTTAACCATAAGTATAGTTTTCAACCTACGATGCACAGGTTTTGAGTTGTTCAACTCAGCGGACTTATACAGAGTATTGTATATTGTCCAGTGTCCATTAGAACAAAGGGGTTGGTCCTCGTACTATATTCTGTTTACTTATGACTTTTCTAGTTTTTAGACAAGTGTTTCGTAGAAATACAAGGTCTAAGTTTTGAGAAGTTGTAGGTATAAGAATAAAGTAGAAAACCAGGTATCGCAAGTATCGGGATTCTTCAAAGAGATCGAAGATGTAGATACTTGTGATTGGTATTCAGTTGATAGTAATGATTTTGAGAAACTTGTTTCTCTTTCAGGTTACTCATAATTGGATGGATTCCTAAGTTGAGTAATGCTGATTAGCCTCTTTCCATTAAGTTGATATGCACTGGAGACAGCTGCATGATTTGAATCTGGTTCCAATTAAATAAGTGCCAAAGTTTCTATATTGGATATAGAATGGTTCATATCTTAACGATGTTAAGGTACGGGGAGTTGTCCGGCTTATGATTAAAACCAGACTCTGGATAACTCAAGGCACGTTTCTGTAATGGCAGTTTGTGGGTTAGCCCAGGCTATGTCGAGGGTTGACTTTCTACCATCTGGAAGATCAATAGTGATACTGTTCTTGACTCGCCACAGTTTTAGTAAAATGGATTTTTTCAGAAAACAGTAGTGGGAGTATGGTAGAACTGGAAGTGATTCCAGAACCGCAAACGATTACGGAAAATTTAGTAGGACTTAAAGATTCAATCAGGTTTGACATTCCATTAGCCACTCCGCAGATATGGTGGACACCCGAGAGGTACTCTGATAGCCTCAAGGACGGCGACAGGGAGGTTCTTGTTTACCCAGACTTGACACTACTGTTGTTTCAGGCTATGAGACCCGGCAGGAGATTAAGTATAGCATCGTTCTAAACTAGCTTTAGAAGTGCACGTATATATTATTCTGCCAGAGGGTTGTTGTGGTCAGTGGGAGCAGCGGAAGCATAGTGGGCAAGTAGCTTATGTCTATTTATAGACTTGAGCAGTTATAGCGGAGATAGATCATCTATTTTTGATGTGACAGTCATGGGTTTGACTTCATCAGAATAGAGGATGGATCTGTTAAGAAGGTAGTAGGGTGTGATGTCCTGGTATTTAGATGACATACACAGAGTAGGAAGTAAAATTCCTATACTACGATCGGTTATACTTTTGGTTGTCACACAGTTGTTTCTCCACATAGGATATGGATATAATATCAGACATTCTGGTTACTAGATCTATGGTTTTAGATCTAGGTTTGGGTAGTTTCCCAATGTGGGTATTTTGACAATATTCTAAAAGTATTTGGAATAGATGACTCCTCGTATGGTGGTGTACCGCAGGTGATGGAGTCACCCTCTCTAAAGGTGTCTTACAGACTAAAGGGGAGAGGGATGTGCATGATTGGCAGATCACTTGCTTAGGCAATTGAGTCGATCATGAGATGTCAAGTACCACACCAGATATTGTTTTTGCACTAGATGCAATAAGTTTATATTAATCCAATCCTGGAGAAACATAAGGAAGCAGTTATAGAACATAAGTGAATGTTCTAAGGATTTGATAACGGCAGCCTCCTTCGGGAGACGGTTATTATTCCAGGCTTCAAAGGTGACATGGATGACAGAGTGATTGTCAGAGTTATAGTTTTCCCTCTGACGCGAGGGGCAGTATTATGGACAGGTGGTCCAAGAGAATACTGTGGGAGGCATGGTGCAGGATACTGATTAGGTTCAGTTGTCGATACAGTCAAAGAAGTTTGGATTTGGAGTTCATTTATGAACTAGGTCCCATCAGATATCCAGACATATTCTAAGACATGTATTACTCAATTCGGGAGATGACTTTCTCCGCGAACTTGAGATTAAGAGAGATATAGAAAGATACATCAGGGCGGATCCACTCACTGAGGCTATTTCTCGAACACAAGAGTTTTACAAACAGGCTTTGTGAAACTGATTAGTAGAGAAGTTGGGTGTTCGGTATCACACGGGCTGTGAGTATGCGACATTGCAATAATTAGCCTTAAGTGCAAGTGGGAGATTGTTGGATATAGTGCCCTCAAAGTCAATTATTGGATCGCAGGTACGTGATTGAAATGATTGAGGAGGACCTATACTGGTAGGACAGTCTTACTCGAGATGATAGTATGCTATCTGGTTTGCCTTTATCAGTCGTGTATAGGTTCAGGTGACTGATCACTATTACACGTTGATAGAGCCCTTAGGATCTTGCTTGACTACCAACAGTATGATGGCGATCATATACGTGAGAGTTGGGTAGTCTATAAGCACATCCTTAATTGTGGTCCCTAGTTGTGGGAGTTTCGAGACAGGGCATCGATACTCCGGAGTAGACTAGTGTATACAGTCGAGACCCCGACGAGGGGCGGTGGCCGGTCTCATAAGCCACTGGTGTCAGTTGGATCACCTAAGATGTATACAGGTGCTCATTGGGTTATGAGTACACCGGACAGGACTCGCCGGGAACCTGCTAGTTGGTATTTATACCTAGCGTCAGATAGCAGTTCCCTGGTGACATGTGTACAGATTAGTTCATCGACCTGAGGTCGTCATTTGTCTCGTGTGAGTTTCCACTGTGCTTTGATTTCTACCCTACCACGGCTCAAAGGAATCGTGCAAACAGGTCTTTTTTGGGTACAGTCCCGAGCCACATAGAGGCAAGTGAGCGGATCGGCAGGGGATTCGTCTCTCCCGGTATTGGGGGTGAGATCGTGCTGTGTCTAGGAGAGCCATTACACCAAGTCCTTGGCCAAGGCAGGTGAGAATTACTGGTAAGTATTCCAGTAGTTTCTCACGGTGTTCAGGGCTACTCTCCGACACGACTTATACCGCTATTGGGGGTCTGACGTTACCAGCCCCTAGGCCCGATATACGATACTCATAGACGACGGACCGGACTGTATGTATATTGTCAATGATAGGCTCAGTGGGGTTCCAGGATGAGTTCGCTCATCGGCTTCCCTTGAGGTCAGTACATGAGCAGCCGTTACGCACAGCTAGTGCCGCTGACGTGCTTGTGGTTAAAGCCGCTGCCAAGGTACTGACGAGTCTTTAGAGTCCCCCACAGATAGTTTCCCAAGTTCGGGCGAAACGTTGTAGAGGCCGTATGGTTTTATGGCAGGGTTCGGAAAATGCACGTGCATTTATGCACGTGTCATATTTCGGGCAGATAATACTGGTGGGCTTTGGTTTAAGCCGGATCCATGTATTATATTGAGTCGGAATATTTTAGTCTCTCGTATTCATATTCGGTCGGAATACGGATACAGGTATGTATATACAGGTGAGGGGTATTTTCGTAATCCGTTACGAGAATATTTTAGAAGATGCATTTCTTTTTGGATTAATCATTTTGGTTTAAATGATTATTTGGTTTTGGAAATGGTGACTCATTATGGATGACACATTATTCTAGCATGTTCATTAGTGACTCATGCTAATGAGTCACTAAGTGAATCATGAAGAATTAAATGTGTTTTGTTTAGGGTTTGGATATTTGAGGAGATATTTTCATTAGCTATTTGTTTATGGTTTTGATTATATATCCTCTCATATCTATTCACAAGAGAAAGATGATAGAACACAAGTTTATGAGCTTAGTTTTCTTTTGGCTCACCAGTGTTTCTTGAGTTCACCATTTCCAAACCCTAGCATCTTCTTCAACCTCCACTCTTACCCTCTCATGTGATGAGAACCAAAGAGTGTTTTGAGACAAAGTATTCTACTCGTTCTCTACTTCATCTTGGTCATCTCTTTTAGCAGACTTGATGACCGAGTTGTCTCGGTATAGAGGCGGGAGCCCGTTTAAAGATCCGTAGATATGGTGCCACCTCGATGAGGAGCAAAGAGATCGGAGTTGCCGCAAAAGAGCGTGGGATGATGGCTAAAGACCGAAGGACTCGGATCGATCGGTATAGCCTTTCTACCTCTTTACAGTTTGTTAGTTTAGCGTTAATGGCAAGATCCGGGTTATAGTATGCGATAGCGCCAGTTATAAAAGTTTTTGTTCCACGTTTGGCGTCAGAATGATGGCCGGGGCGCTACCGTAGACTTACAGTCGCATCATTGATGAACCTACAGATTCAGCCGTCGCTTATGGAGCAGATTAAGGTAGCCCAGGCGGGTGATACCAAGTTGCAAAGAATCCGAGAACAGGTTGAGGCTGGCCCCCGAACGGGTTTCTTAGTACATGAAGATAGATCCTTGCGCTTTGGGAGTCGGTTGTGCGTACCATCAGGATCAGTTGGGCAAGAGTTGATGAAGAGGCTCACAGCTCTCCGTATGCGGTACATCCAGGCGGCATGAAAATTTACAAGAACCTACGACAGAACTATTAGTGGAATGGTATGAAGTGTGAGGTTTCTCAGAGCATCTAAGTGTTTGGTTTGTCATCTAGTGAAGGTTGAGCATCAGAGATCTGCAGGTCTACTCCAACCGCTGTCTATTCCGGAATGGAAGTGGCAGCATATTACCATGAACTACGTAACTGCGCTTCCTCGCAGCACGAAGGGCAATTATGCAGTTTGGGTGATTGTGAATCACTCACCAAGTCAGCACATTCCATCCCCTTCCGTTTGGGACAGTCCACGGAGAGCTTGGCCCGGAGATATATGGAGAAGGTTGTGAGATTGTATGGAGAACCGGTCAGCAACGTATCCGATCAAGATAACAGGTTTCGGTCTCAGTTCTGGCATAGCCTGTAGGACATTTTGGGGACGAAACTCAGTTTCAGCACAGCCTACCATCCGCAGACGGATGATCAGTCCGAGCGAACCATCCAAATCTTAGAGGACATGCTTCGAGCTTGCATGCTTGACTTCATAGGACCATGGGAGGACCGCTTGCATCTAGTGGAATTTGCCTATAACAACAGTTATCAGGCCAGCATTAGGATGTCACCGTTCCAGCACTTTACGGTAGAGAATATCATTCTCCTTTAAGTTGTGACAATGTGGGAGAAAGAGAACTACTGGGGCCGGAGATGATCGTGGCAACAATTGAGGTTGTGCACACAATCCGTGAGCGAGCGCTCATAGCCCAAGATAGGCAGAAGCATTAGGCTGATATAAGGTGTCGATAGATAGAGTTTCAGTCGGGAGATCACGTGTTCATGAAGATTTCCCCTAACCGTGGAGTGATCCATTTTGGGAGGCGTGGGAAGCTCAGTCCTTGATACATTGGACCGTTCGATATCTTGGAGAAAGTGGGAAAGGTAGCCTATCGGTTGGCCTTGCCACCGTATCTAGAAAGAGTGCACGATGTCTTCCACATATCACAATTGTATCGTTATATGAATGACCCTAGTCACATACTTGACCACTTGGAGCTAACTGTTAGTAGCGATTTGACCTTGAAGCGGCAACCGGTCGAGATCATAGATTGGAAGAAGACCTTACGGAATAAAGTCGTTCAGCTTGTTCGCGTGTTGTGGAGAAAGGGAGTCGACTTGGGAAAGAGAAAATGAGATGCGAAGCCGTTATCCGCACCTGTTCTATCTCATGACAGTCACCCCCTAGAAATTTCGAGGACGAAATTTTTTTCTAAGGTGGATAGATTATAGCGACTATGTTCCGTTATACCCTTACTTGTATCATCGCTTGTTTTTAATAAAAAGTTCAATTTAAGTTCTCTATTTGTTCAAACCTTAACTATTTTTTCATCATGTTTTATAACAAGAAATCTCTTGTGCTGAGTTGGTTCAGCGCAAGAATCCTAGCCTACAGGCCACAAGTTCGAATCTCAGTGGCCCATTTCTTTTTATTCTTTTTTCTGTTTTTGATTTTGACTTGGTTTTTTAGGTCAAGTCAATTTTGTTGAATGCTATAGGAGTTTAGGAAGATTCTAGGGAATTTTGAATTTTAAAATTCAAAATTATGCAAACTTTTATATATCCCCTTTCTCTTTTTTCCTTTCTCTTCATATACATTTCATAAGTCCAAACTATAGTCCCTCTTCTTTTTCCTCACTTGAAAGCTTGCTTCCCAAGCTCTATCTCCCACTCCGGTGCTCCACAAATCGATGAAGGGAGGTCAAGAGATCAAGTACTCTTCCCTCTTCGTATTGCTAGTCTCGGTTCTTCCAACCGAGGATCCCTCCTCTTCATCCTTCACTCGTATTCATACGAGTGGGATCGGTAAGTCCCACATTTTCTCTCTTCTCACCTGACACTTCTTTATGAACTCTACCTAGTCCTAATAAGCATAACCAGAAATTCTTTAACTAAAAACCCAAAGTTTATGGTACTTAGATGAAATTGACTTGAAAAATGGTGAACATGTATGCCTGCTCTTTAATGAAAGCGTGTTTACTTAGTCCATGTTGTGATTTATTTTGGTGCACCTCAGCTCACGGGTGCACTATGTTCTTGTTAAATCTTACGATGTATGAAACAATGGAAAAAAAATAAAACGTAAGCAAAGTTGAGCTTTTTCTCACCTAGCTGCACCGTTTTAAACCTAACTTTGGGTGGACAAAAAACCTAGCACCGCAATATGTTTTTAATAAAATTTTGCTTGAGAAATAAGTACCAGGGAAGATGCCTATTTATGTATTTAAATTTTACTCTAAAAGTCGATGTAAAATATGTTTTTGGCACTTTAAATGGTAACTTCAATCTGGACTGCTGCTAGCCAAACCAGCGTAGCGTTACGGTTTTTGGCATAACTCTCTTTTCTGAAATTCAAA
Organism: Agapanthus africanus; assembly: GCA_030015575.1. Classification (NCBI taxonomy): domain Eukaryota; kingdom Viridiplantae; phylum Streptophyta; class Magnoliopsida; order Asparagales; family Amaryllidaceae; genus Agapanthus; species Agapanthus africanus. The sequence goes on along the minus strand of JASDDO010000001.1, from coordinate 519,348,997 downwards.
CGAGGCAAACCCTAAGTGTAAGTTCATCACAATAGAGATCCCTACAACTCTCTCATATTTTCACCTAAAAACCAACCAAAATGTATCTAAAAGTCTTTACAAGTCGTCGCTGTAAATCTGGACTGAACGCAGGAAATTCTATGCAGTCATAGTAAAATGGCCACATCTTAGTAGGTGGATCGGCGCGTTCTTTGATGCATTGTAACGGTAACGCATAGGATCACGTTTTTCTGTAGGTCAATTTTTCTTAAATCTGAACCGAAAGACCTTAAAACTGCACGCAAAGTCATGACTGTTTTCTGAAAAACAAATCTGGACAGAACTGCACACGGTCACCATACATGCCTTAACTTCTCTGAAAGTCGGAATTGAGCGTCCTTTGATGAGTTCTAACCATGATTCAGAGATGCATGTTTTACTGTATGTGATGATTTAGCTAATTTTGCACCGAGATATCTTAAAACTGCACATTAAGTCGATGGTGTTTTCTGAAAAACATTCTGAACATTTACGCCTCGATACCGTAAATGACATATCTCTCATCCGAACCCGGATCGAGACGAACTTAGATGCGCTATGAGTGTATTTTACTAACCTAATATCGCATAACAGTAGTGACACCACAATAGTACGGTAGACTATACTTTTCTGCAGATGATTGACTGAATGTCTTAGGCCTTGAAAACCCTAACTTTACTTATATCCATGATATGACATGATTGCATACACACCGATCCTCAGACTTAACATCGTGAATCTCATGAACTTGTGAACTTGACCTGTACTCATATTGAATACTTGTATTCATGACTCTTGCTTGAACTGCTTAAGCCATCTTTGTACATTAGATAACGACGGGATTTTGGGGTTGTTTGGGAATAGGATGTATGTTTGCTTCTGAAGTCCCCTTACTAACACATGAACCCGTGTTGCTGTTGTACTGAGCCAGAACGGTATACTAACTCAAGAACCCGTGAATCCGTTGTTCCGTGGGGAAAACAGAATACTTTCGGAGCAAGTTGGACGCCCTGTACCTGAACTCTATGTTAAGATAGCAAGAGCACTTTATATGCTTCACTATACTGTTCACATGATTTGTTAACTCCCTACATGTACATTACACGCTTATTGTTATTTCTTTCGTTGTTCGCATGATACTGCTTATGTTGTTTTATAACGATATTTAAATGTGGGGCTTACCAGCGCTAGTTCGCTGACGGGCATTTCTCTCTTTTTCTTTCTATCTCTGAAATATCCATCAGGTGACATAGGTAGCACCGAGAACGCTATATTTGAGCACGAGCCAGTTGGGGAGGACATGCTAGACTTCACGAGCAATGCAGACTTTTAGATTTCTTCAGCCTAATGTAAAAGCTTTTATTTCAGCTTTCTGTTATCGCACTTTGAATTATTTGAAGTTGTAATAACTATTTGGATATGTTTGTAATAAGCATGGATTGTTAGTGTGTTTTAAATTCTTATATTTATTATCTGCTATGCTTAGCGTATTTATACTGATAAGTTGCTTATCTGTATAACTACGTCGTGGGCCGTGTCATGCCTCCGCCCCTATATTTTGGAAAGCGGGGCATGTCAACGAACAAAATATCATAAACATGTGAATCAGTCACGAAAACTCACTCCAAATCGACATAAAAATGTGCTAGAAACTTCATACAAAAGAAAACCTTTTCATAATTATCTGATTCCATGATGGCGTCAAATGAGTTCTTTCGTTACTTGAATCATGAGTTCTCATAACAAATATAAATATATGATCATATTCGTGCAAGGAATCATACATACTAATATTTCATATATACTCAATCGCATGAAAGGAATACTACCATAACACTTATGCGTTGGATGTAATTACTTAGTTTACTAATCAACATTTTATCATGGGAAAACTGATGTAAAATTACAAGCAGGGAGTACGAGTGGGGTCAAGGCATAATGAAGTGGAAGAAGAGATAGAGAGAAAAAGAAGATTTACAGAATTTCAATTCGATCATACGAATTGCTGAAAGTGTAAAGATAGCCTTGATTTGATCGAAGCTTTGGGATCGAGTTGAGTCAAGAATCGTCTCCTCCTACGCAGCACGAGACACAGCTTCTACAAAAATTTGATGAGAAAGGAGAAAGGATGCTAGGGTTTATTTATAAGATTAAGGATTAAGGTTTTAGAGATCAAGGGATAGGAATAAATTGGGTTAGATCAAACGGTTTAGAAGGGGTTTTCTAAAAATATAGATTTTACATTAAGAACAAATTATTTGACCTCTTTAAAAATGCAAATAATCATTTTTCTGTTTAAGAATAGTTTTAAAAAGTTTTAAATAAAGTAAGGTCTAAATTAATTCTTTTCCCTTTTTTATTGAAAAATGTAAATAAATATTTTATATTAAAAATTCTTTTCTTTTCTTTAAAAATACTAAAAATCATTTTATAAATTATTTTCTCTAACAATAATCTTTCAAAATAAAAATAAATTCTAAAGAAATTTCTTTCCTTTAAAACACTAAAAAATAATTTTATTTAGAAAATCCCTTTCTCTAATAAAAATTCTTTTCAAAAATGTAATAAAATCTAAAAATCATAATTCTTTTCCTCATCTTCTTTACTCATGTTCCGAAACAAATAAGATTTAAATTTTAAATAGAATTTATTTATTTAAAACGGGCATGGTCGTTACACTTTGAATGCATAAATTGCATCGTTTACTCATATTTTTCGCATTAAATCCATTTAGCCAGACATTATCTACATGCAGATATCTACTACATTTATGCTTCTACCATTATAGTGTAAAAAGAAAAAGGTCTCCAATTTTAAAATCGATTTGGCCATCTAATTTGCAAGAGAAATTCATTGAAAAAATATAAAAAATAAAATCTCTGCTTCTCTACTATTATAGTGCAAAAGAAACATGGTCTTCACTTTTGAAATTGAATTGGAGATTTGACCATCTAATTTGCAAGAGAAATTACCAACAAGCAATACCTCAGTTGGTATGGGCACTTCCCCTCTTAGGGAGAGTGCGGGGTTCGAAATTAGGAACCCCAAGAGGGAAAGTGGCCATACATTAATGCTTTCGGGGCAAATTCGTGGATCCCCTGAATGTGTGTTGTGCGTGGGTGTGCTTAGATTTAGAGCTTATGGGCCAGCGCCAAAAAAAATTGCAAGAGAAATTCATTAAAAAAATCGAGTCTCAATTCTAACTGCAACTAACTCTACAAATCTCTCTCGGTAACTAACTACATACAAATCTCTTTTTAATTACAGTTAAGATGTAACGTGTGATCGTAAAATACTAGTCTTTCTATCTATCTGTACTATATATTAAGACTGGGTCATGGGCTTGGGGAAAAAGTGAACTTTCAATTAAATTCCATTTATATCCAGATTTGGATTTTCTACCGGTTAAGCCTCATTCCCAATTACACTGAGGCCACCAGGCTTATCCTTTCATATACCAACTTAAGCCCGCCAAGCTTTTCAATATAATAACACGTGTAACTTAGAAGATAACATGGCTGCACTCCTTTTTTCTCCCATTTTGACTCCTCTCTTTTCTTATTTGTCTTCCCCTTCTCTATCGATCTTCCTCCTCCTCTTTCCATTACTACTTTCTTCCTTCTAACCGAATAAATTTTAGGTGAGAACTTCTTTTCTCAGCTATCTTTTTTATTTTTTAGGATTATCTTTTTGAGCAATTTAGCTAGAGTTTTGTTGAATGCTTCGGCTAAACAATTAGTTCTTGGGTTTGTATATGGTAGAGTACCGCCAATCAATTTTATGTGGCCCAGTGAATCTTCTTATTTTACTGCTTTTATAGGCGGGTCCATTATCGGACAATATTCGTCTTGAGACTCCAAACCTATATTGAATGTTGTTTTGAAAGAACTTGACGATAGTTTCCGCTGTGATCTTTTTAAATTTGATATTTCAGACCAACGGAAAAAATTAATCAGTCGCGGCCAAGATAAACCTATGTACGTTCGACAATGGAGGATCAATTGGACAAATGATATTGATACCCCCACATTTCGAAGGGCCATGATAAGACTGTAGCAGGTTTGGGTGCATGTAAAAATTAAAATGAATTTGACACAAGTTGCATTTTCTTGCATGTTCGATGCAATCATGTGTCATATTAAGCCAATAATAACCCAATCTTTTAAGCAACGTAACATGAGTTCATCAAAAGTACGACGATATAAAACACCATCGAAGTATGCGTAACGTAATGCTTGTTTTCTTAAGGCGAACCGCGCAGATTTGTCGTCGGGCAATGTTTCGTGTTGGAAGAAGTCCAAAAATGATTAACGCCGATCAATTTCTTCAACGTTCTTTTCAGCTTCTTCAATATTTAGAGTCTGAGCACATATTTCCTCGTCTTCTAGAAGTGTGGGATATACACTCAAACAATTCCGATCCATGACTTGAATTTCATCGAGCTCAGGGTTAGCCAGTTCTTTAACTAGCTTTGCTAACGAGCCGGCCTTACTATTTTGTACCCTAGGAACATTCTCTAATCGAAACAAAGATATTTGTAAAAGACGTTGTCTAGCTCACAAGCAATATTTTAATAACTCATATTTGTTTGTTTTAAAGGTTCCCAAACACTTGTTTAACTATCATCTGGGAATCTCCATAAATATGTAGATTCATGGTACCCATTTCAATAGCGAGTTTTAAGCCTAATATAAGGACTCCGTACTCAGCTTCGTTGTTTGTTTTAGGATTCATCATCGTGAAGGGTTGTCTGATGATGCCCCTGCAGGGGTGATAAACACCAAACCTAAGCCTACTTTAACTTTAGGAATTTAGGATTGTCCCCCTGTTTCCAGTGATGATGCGCCGTCGAAATATAATTTCCAAAAAGGTTGTTCGTCTTCAATGAATAGAACATTTTCTCCAGGCAATTCACAAAGAAGGGGCAAATCATCTAGTACAGGGTGTGCTGCTAAGGAGTCGGCTAAAGCTTGACCTTTAACCGCTTTCTGAGACACGTATCGGATGTCGAATTGAAGTAAAATTAATCCCACTTGGAAAGGCGTCCAGTCAACACCGGTAATTTCATTAAGTATTTAATGGGATCTGTTTTAGATATCAACTAAATTTCATTTAAAAGTAAGTAGTGTCTTAATTTAGTCACAACGAAGACTAAAGATATACAGTGTTTTTCGATAGGGGAATAGTCCGTCTTTGCCTCTAAGAGCACTCTACTTAAGTAATATAAAGCATTTTCATGCCCGGCATTGCTATCTTGCACAAGCATTGGCCCTAAGGACCTTTCTAGCATGCCTGTATAAAGTACAAAGGATCTTCCATGAATACACGACGCCAAAATTGGGGGATGTAAGAAGTAAGTTTTGATTTGCCCAAAAGCCTCTTGACATTCTTGATCCCAAATATAGGACGCACTTTTTTTAAGACCAGTTTAGAGAAAGGTTGACGCTCGCCCAAAAGGTTAGCGATGAACCTCCGTATGTAAGCCAACTTTCCTTGAAAGAAAGGAGAGGGTTCTTATTTGAATTTGAACACAAGGTAGTGGGTGAAAAACAGAGAGCGCACCCTAGTCTTCATCTGTTACTTATTCCTAACAAGTGTTTAAAATGTCAACAAAAATCCTATTATATAAGATTTAGTTTAGCGTCATTTCGGATGAACAACATATCTTTGCAACCCTGTTGGGGAAAGGGCCTTATATTTTATCTTGAATTCATCGATTGAGATGAGATTGCCTTCTAGATACTTCCTTTGAGCCCAGTTCTTGAAGACATGGCACTCTTCGATTGGGTAATTGATAAGTCGATGATACACACGGTACCTCGGATGGTCTGTTTTGTTAACAACATCTGGTCTTTTGGGTGTGGGCAATCGTAACCCATTCTTTAGAATAGTTTTGAAGATATTTTTAGATTATTCTTTTTTTAAAATAATATTTACTACTCATTCTATCATCTGAGGAGATTTTAGGTCGATTCGCTTTGACTTGCTGATATCTCTTGTCGACAAACCGAGGGTTGCGCTGGTTGTTCTACTTTATCCGATGGCAGAAATGACTTGAGCACTTCTGCTAGACTTTGTATTTGAGCGACCATGACCTAAACAATTGCCATGAGATTAGCCTTATGAGTGCATTTCTTTGACTTGACGGTCCTTATCTTTGGCGTGTCTTCTTATCCGTACCAAAAGAATATTGTCATCATTGTTGCTTTCCTTTTCGTGGATTGGGTTGGCATCGACATTTTGAGTAGGAGCATCCGTTGCATTATCGCGATTGGCCCTTTCTAAATTCTGGGGACGCGTCAGATCATTGTCCGGTAATTCTTCGATTGCAGGGAGTGGACGATTCCGGATTGACATCGTCGAACAACCATCTCGGTTCGTCTAAGCATCTTTTGACCTCATGTGCTCTATGATTCGGCACGTGTGGATTAAGAAGGAGAAAGGAGACGCCACTGATTTCATTTGGTTGAAGAGATGGTGTTGGTCGAGAATCGGTAGACTCTTCATTCGTATCTTCCATCATCTTCATTGTTTGTTCATTCCTCGGCTGATAGCGAGATTTTTGAGCAAGCTCCGGCTTTTCATGAAAGGTCGAGCGAGGATCATTAAATAGCTCAGGCTCTACACTTTCTAACGTCGTTATTTGTTCAATCAACGAAGCGAGCATTTCATGATTGAAGGCCAACAGGAAAGATTTGATCTGACCCGGGATTTTAGAAATGAGGAGAACAAATTGCACTTCAGGCATTTGTTTTTCGCACTGTATACTAGCCATTCTCCCTCTTGGACACAATGACTCCTTGTCTTGCGGCTTCATTAATAGCGGCTGCATCAAAATCACTTTATCTGAGATGCCACATCCAAAACTTTACTTGAATTTTTTAGAGAGTTGGCTGAAAAAGTTATGGATCTTGGTTCTAACTCAGAAACCAATTGAAAGCGGTGCCGGTGAGACATTTAAAAAACTGGCAAAGAAGAAGTCAATCATCTCTCGTCGAATCTTCTCAAGTTACTTTCAAATGAGCCAGATATTGCTCAGAGTTTCTTATCCCATCGAACATTTTAAACGAGGGGACAATATAACCTACAGGGTACGAAATATCGTTGTATTCGTCCGGGAAAGGATGGTTAGCCACCGGTGTCACCAAGTCCGCATTCTTTTGTTTTATTTGCTCTGCGATGAGCTTCTGCAGAGTTGCCATATCTACGTTGATCATTGTTGTCATTGTTGTCAGCGATGTCGCTATCGTAACCATTGCTGAAGAACCGGGGCCGAGGCTGTCGCTTTACTTAGGGGCCCGGTAAAAGCTGCTTAATCCGAAATGCGTCTAGAGCCGAATTAGGTGGTTGCGCTAGTTGTTTTGAGTTGTCTGCTGGCGTAACTAACTTAAACGCTTCTGCCAGACTGTATTCGAGCGGCCATATGCTGAAGAGTTACGGTCAAACTGGCAATCTGGGTTAGCACTTCTTTGACTTGACGATCCTTGTCTCTGGCGTGTTGTTTTACTTGCGTTAGAGAAACTGCGTCGTCAATGTCATCATCTTAGGCTTCTCAAGCGGGTTTGTTATTAACGTGCGGAGCTGGACCATCTGCCTTATTATTGAAGGTGTTTCTCTCTGCATCTCGTAGGATGGTCGGGTAATCTGACAGACCCTCATCATTTAATCTGGGTGACTGCCTTCGAGGAGTTGCCTCAAGACCATTGCTTATGTTTGTTTACGGATTGTTTCTTTCTTCATTTGTATGCCCTATCGCCCGACACGTGTGAATTGTTGGAGAAGGCGGGGCCAACATTGGCTTCGGTAGTGTGGGCTTCCCATAGAAAGGATGGTCTTTGGAGACTATCGACCGGAGCCGAATTTCTCCCAACAGACTTTTCTGAATCTACCGCTTTTTGTAGTAAGTCGTAGAAAAAACCATCTTTCGCAAGGTCTTGGCTTTCCTGTAAGCCGTATGGGCTTTCTAATTAGCGCTCGTCTTATTCAAATGTTGCTAATTGGATAATCCCACGGCATTCGAACTATTCTATGAGAACCACGTCTGATGTTGCTGAAGCGGTGCAAACGAGTTCTTGAGTGGGATCGAGGAGGCGGATGGTTTTGGTAAAGGATATCTCGGGATTGCTTTTTCGCTTCGCATCTTGCATCCCAATACCTTTTTTTCATTTGGGTCAAACGACGTAAGGAAGTCTTTTGGGACGTAAAGGATCCTTTGGGACATAAGTTGAGATATGTTAAAGCTTGAATATAGGGTAGAAGCGAAGAACGGAGAGCTGACCTTGTCTTAATCCCTTACTTGGGATTAACAAATATTCAATTTCCAACGAAATCCCAAACAAAATGATCCGATATGCAATCATCAACGAAGGTAATGTTATCATCACTTCCTGGAACATACTTGATGCCCGTTGTATAAGAGACCTTTTCGAAAACGGACTTTCTTTTCGATCCTATAGTGGGAGCTGGCACCGCAATAGGTGCCCCAATAGAAAGTCTCTTTAAAACAGACTTTATTTTCAGCTTTGAACCTGGAGCTGGCACTGCGATAGGTTGCCCCTGTAGATGGCAATCGTATCAGTAACGACTAATTTCTTATCTTTGACGTGACGGGTCACTTTCTTTGAGGAGGGCACGGATCTAGGTGAGACTGGTACGACCTGATGGATCTCCTGGGTTAGCGCGGGTGCTTCCCCTGCATTGAAGTTGAGCCTGATCTTGACAAATGCCTTCTTCTGTCCGGCTTGCAGCACCTGATGGTCGTTGATGGTGCCGAAGGGCACTCCTCAAGGTCATATCCCGTGAGTCCAGTTGCTGGCAAGATGATTTGTTAATTAGCCTCGATAATTGAAAGCATGGATCTCGCTATTTTTGCAGCAGCAGCGAGATCAGCATGCGAGACGTAGCTATTGTTGTTTCCGTTGAATGCCATTGTTGATAATTTGAGTAATCCTGTAAAGAAAACTATCGTGACATTGGAAGCCTTAAGTCAAAAAGTGGGCCTGAGACAATATGTCAACCATCCTGCTTTTAAGAATGATTTTGACTCGAAAGGTTTCATAATATCACAATAGTGGCATAGGAGGAAACATAGTCCTGCTAAATCACTTGTTAGACTTAGCGGACCTTGTTAGTACATAGTCCTACTAAATTGATATAGGATTCGGCAGAATCTTATCGATGCAATTACATGTGATCTTTTAAACGGAAATTCTGTCAACCAGAGATTCTGGGACAGAATAAAATATTGATATAATTTAAAACTTAGGGAGAAGTCGTTCCCTAGCGGAGTCGCCATTTTTGTTTACCTTTTTTAGAACCTCTAATGATCAAACGTTAAGATAAAGATAGAGTTTAAACAAAACAAGTTTTAAAATTTGACCAGAAAGTCCTTAAGGTTCGAGACTTCTTGATAATCGCAAGCACTTACCGTTAATTTACACTTTATTATCTCAGGAAATACCTAGACATGATACATTTTTAGGTTGTTATAAATCTTATCGTTTAAAAGAAAGATCACGTTATATATATATATATATATATATATATATATATATATATATATATATATATATATATATAAGACAATATAAAAAGAGTCATCAAAAGATATTTCACTCATATTGATTTTGTTTACAACTTCGATACAGATACATTTCTTTACATCTCAAAAACTTATACAAAAGAATTACAAGAGATACAAATATATTTTGAAAGAAGGGGAGTTTATATGAAAGTTGATATCATTTCAAAGCATAAGTGGACACTTCCATTTTATAGGACCCAAACTTGGCCAAAGTGAACAGTTGTGATATCTTTTGTGTGAATTCCATAATTCAAATTACTCAAGATATAGGTGGGTAACTCCTAGTGGGACCTACACTACTACAAATAAGGGTTGCCCCTACGGATTTATCGGTAGGGGCAACCTACTGCCCCTACGGATATATACGTAGGGGCGTAAAAACACCCCGTAGGTGCAAAGGCCGCAGGTGCAAGTTGAGGTCCTGAACTTGGCCCTACGGATAAATATATTCCCCTACGGATAACTCAGTAGGTGCTATAGCCCCTACGGAGTACCCCGTAGGGGTAATAAAATCATATATTTAATTTTTTTTTTGAATATATTGTATATACCTACGGATACAGCCGTAGGGGATATAAAGTAGCCCCTACGGCTGTTTCCGTAGGGGCCACTCCCTACACAATGCACTGAGATCGCGGGGGGAAAATATCAGGGAAACTGATATTTTGCCCCTACGGATATATACGTAGGGGATATATATTGGCCCCTACGTATATATCCGTAGGGGCACATCCAACACCCTACACTGATATCAGGTTTCCTGATATCAGGTTTCCTGATAGTTTGCCCCTACGGATAACTCCGTAGGGGCAATATATTTACCTACGGAGTAATCCGTAGGTACATGTTTTCTGTATTTTTTTTTAAAAAAGGGCTGCTAGATTTTTTCCCGCCCTGTGCACAATACTATATACATCAATCAAATCATATATTACAGTATTCATAATCACATCCCACGCATATATATAATATACAAAAGAAACCCAAAAACTGAATATGATATAAATTCAAACCAATATCAATATCGTTTCAAAATGTAGTACAATGTGATATAAATAAATACATGTTTCAAAAAATAAGAACCAAAAAGCTACCCTAGTTCGGTCCAGCTCCACCTCCGAGTAACGTTCGAATAACGCGCGCCTGCTCCTCGGTAAATACACTATCCAATACTGCAAATAAAGGAGTCTGAGCGGCATGTGGAGCTGGCGTCGTGGTCTGCGCAGCCGCCGTCGAGGTAGTCGCTTGCGGAGCCGCGGCTGCGGGAGTCTGAGTGGGCGGTGGAGCTACAGGAGCTGTCTGCGGAACCGCAGCCGATGTAGTGGCTTGCGGAGCCGCAGCCGAAGGAGATGCATGTGGAGGCTCGGCCGATCTACCCTGTCGCGTCTGGACATAACGTGTGTAAGAAGCGTCTAAGAACTGTGTATTATTCGAATTCGTTTCATTATTAAGTTATTTCGAAACCCTGTTTGGATATCTAGTTTGGAAAAGCGTTGTTTATTTTAATTACATATGTATGTATGATTAATCAGACTTACGTACTAATAAGGGTTGTGTTGATATGTATATAATATGAAATGATATTTTACTATAAAGTAGTATACATACCAGCATCTCCTTCAACTCCTGAACGGTGGCCCTCAAGCTATCCAGTTCCTGATGGACATGCCGGCCACTGGAGACGGAGGAAGTAACCGCCGGGGTGGAGTCCAACCTCATATGGGCCCTGCTAGGGCCCAATCCCCGGCCTCTCTCCCAACCTCCGTGGTGCCCTCCGTGTGCGGCGTCCAGAACTGGGGTCAGCAGCCTCGGATCGTTCTGTCCGGTAAAATCGATCCCCGAGGCCTGGGCCTGCTCAACCACCCGCTCCTACACCCACATTAAGCAGTAAAGTATAAGTATAAAATTTAAACTTGAACCTTCCAAAACTAAAATTTCAAATTTGGGTAGAAAAAATATTAACACTTACGCAGTACTCCTGGGTAGCGACGTCGGGACATCGAAGCTCGCCCGTGGCGGGATCTGTCGAGGTGCCGTGGACGGCAAGATATGCGGACAGCACGCTCGGTGTACCACCTGACGCCACGGTCCGAGATGTCTGCAATATTAGAAAGTAACTCTTAATATTAGAAATATTAGAGAATAACTCTTAATATTGCAGAATATTAGAGAATAACACTTAATTTACCGATAACTCCATGGCTCGAGTAATGTTCCTCGAGCCACCTGTGTAAGTGGGGCGACACCTCTTCGCCGACTTCCTGTTCTCTGTATTCTGAGCGGCCTGTTTCTGCACAACGCATTAACATTTAGTTTTCTAATTAAGAAACACAAAGAAATAAATTATATCATAAATAATGAATTAAATTTAAAATACCTACTTGTTTGCGTTCGGAGTCGAAATAAGCGCACAATAGAGGCCATGTCTCTACGTCGACTCTCGCAAACGCCGGAGTAGATAGGAGGGCCGCTCTCTCTGCCTCGGGGGTCGCTATCCATAGGGAGTAGCAGTCGGCCTTCAGCTCATTCCTGTTGTATCGGACCTTGGCCTGCATGTTCTTCATCAGGCCATTGTACAGAGCATGAAGGTCGAGCACCCTCCCCGAGTGATCAGGGTCGGCTACAGGCTGAAAATCGTAATCCAACTGAAAATACAAAAAAAAAACATTGTTATTAGATTGCAAGTGTTAATAATAAATATATTGGATAGATCAAATGAAAATATATATTAATACATACCTGAGCCTGTTCAAAGAAGAGGGCGAATGAGCGCTGGTGCTGCTCGCCCCACTCAACGTGAAGTGGATAGTTTTTCACGATCCGGCTCTCGTCCCCCAAATACCGGCCGAACCTCTCGGCATGAGGACCGGTATAGCGATAGTCAAGGGTAAAAAATAGGGGGAATGCTGCCTCCCCCCTAGCTCTATTAGGCCTCAGCCTATGGGACTGATTCGGGCCTCGAGTCCCCCTCTGGGGATGGAGAGGCCCTGCGTCTGCACGAAATATCAAGACAATCAATAATAATACAAAGTTGTATTAAGAAATCAAGGTTAAACAAAAATTCAAGTGTGATATATACCTCCGGTGAATAATGCACGAGCCTGGGCCCGAGCAGCAGCACGAGCGGGACGATAGTTCCTCCGGTGAGGAACAACCGGGGTCCCGGACCATATGGCCCGTCTTGAATTCTTCGAGGTCGGTTAAGCCTTGTCTCAATGTTCTCGTCCAGATAGCGGGAGCAAAATGTGGTTGCTTCATCAAGAAGATAACCTTGCATGATAGAACCCTCTGGTCGATTTTTATTGCGTATATACTTCTTAAGAGTGTAAAGGTACCTAATGAGAATATGTTGAATAAATAAACACGGGCATACATGACAAAAATAAATTTATAAATTGCGCGAAACGAAAAATTACATGTACCTCTCGACGGGATACATCCATCGATATTGTACCGGTCCGGCTAACTTCGCCTCAGTTGCAAGATGAACCGTCAAGTGTATTATGATATCGAAGAATGACGGTGGGAAAATACGCTCAAACTTGCAAAGTATCAACGCAATAGAATTTTCTAGTTTATCCAGCGTCGCAACCTCCAGCGTTTTAGCACACAACTCCCTGAAAAAACAACATAGGTCGTTGATTACTAGACCAACCGAGTCGGGGAGAGAAGTCCTGAGGGCTAATGGAAGAAGGTGCTCCACGATAACATGGTGGTCATGACTTTTCAGCCCATCGATCTTGCCCTTCACAATTTTTATTTTCTTGCTGAATGATCCTGAGAAACCTGTGGGGACTTTCAAATCATGCAACACCTGCAGGAATCTTTTCTTCTCCGGTTGTGACATATGATAAGCGGCATTGGGAAGTACAAACTTGCCCGGTTTACCCGCTACCGGTTTAGGGTGCAGTTCACTTCTTATTCCCCACTCTTGTAGATCCATCCGGGCATTCATGTTGTCTTTCGATTTCCCGTCTTTACACAGAAGCAAGTTAAGTATGTGCTCTGATACTCCCTTCTCTATATGCATGACGTCCAGACAATGACGCACTGAATTTGTAGACCAGTACGGAAGCTCGAAGAAAATACTTAACTTGTTCCAATATTGTGGTTTGACCTGTCTCGTCGGATCCATCCCGAAGGTCACGTTATTGTAACCATCCCATTTAGCAGTCACGTCCTCTCCGGACAATGGGGATGGAGGCCCAAGAAGCTCCTGATGACCATCAAAGTGAACCGTGTCTAACCTGTAGGGGTGGTCTGGAGGCAGAAAACGTCGATGGCCGCAATAACAAACCTTCCTGCTAAAATTCAAAAATTTTGATGTTGTGTGTTCATGGCAATGAGGACATGCTTTGTGACCATGTACGGACCAACCTGAAAGCATTCCATATGCAGGAAAGTCATTAATTGTCCACATTAAAGCCGCACGCAGTATGAAGGTTGTATTTGTGTTTGAATCATATGTCTCTACACCATCAATAAACAAAGTTTTCAGCTCCTCAATCAGAGGTCGGAGATAGACGTCGATATTGTTCCCCGGTGAGTTTGGTCCGTCGATAAGAAGAGGCATCATAAAGTATGATTGGTCCATAGCCAACCAAGGCGACAGATTATAAATTATCATTACAACGGGCCATGTACTGTGACTTCCAGCCATATAGTTGAATGGGCAGAAGCCATCGGCAGCCAGTCCGAGCCGGACATTGCGGGGATCGCTACTGAATATTGTGTGCCTCCTATCGAAATCCTTCCATGCCGGTGAATCTCTTGGATGGCTCATTTTTCCATTTTCGCTTGGAGGAGCACGATGATGCCAAATCATTGCCTCGGCTGTTTTCTTGCACCTGAATAGCCTCTGTAGCCTCTGTGTTATGGGAAAATATCGTGCTATCTTCACAGGTATATCAGGCTTCTTATCAGAATCTTTCGGCTTATACCTGGCCTCTCCGCATGTTGGACACTCTTTCAAATCTGAATTCTCTTTCCGGTACAACACGCAATTTTTAGGACATGCTTGAATCTTCTCGCACTTTAGACCCAAATCAGACATCATTTTCTGGGCTTCGTACCAGCTTTCGGGCACATTATTTCCCGGAGGCATAGAATCTTTCAAGAACGAAAGAAGCATTGTGAATGACTTGTTGCTCCATCCATTTAGGCACTTAATTTGGAAAAGTTGGACGAACCATGAGAGGGTGGAATACTTCGCATTCTCATAAACTGGTTTCCTAGCATCATTCATGAAATTTTCATATTTATCCGCACGCGGTCCTTGACCGGAAGGAATGTCATCTTCGGTACGAATAGATTCACCTAGGGCAGCCTCTACCATATCCTCCATTTCTTCTGATGGAAATAAATTTCCGTATCCTGCCGTATTACCGAATTCTTCTTCTTCTCCTGCCGCATTATCGTGTTCTCCTTCTACCGCAGTACTGCATTCTTCTCCTTCCCCGTGATATTTCCAAATTGAATAAAGTCTAGTAAACCCATGTTTTACAATATGAAGCTCTGCCAATTCTACCTTCTGCCAGTACTTATTGCCACATCTATCGCACGGACAGAGAATCTTCTCTAATATGATCTTATTATGTGCTCGTGCAAATTCAAGGAAAGCAGCAACCCCTGCGACAAACGTAGGTTGCATACGTTGTTTCCAATCCACATACATCCAGTCCTTAACTCTGACGTACTCATGGGCCATGTTAGACTGAATAACATATAAATTGTAGGTTATGCTGACTATATTGAGAAATATAAGAACGGGATAGTTACTGACAAAGGAGAAAATCCATGTAGATGCTTTGTGTGTGCGTTTGTCGTTGAAAAGAATAAATTATCGCACGTTATGTTGACCGATAGACGGGGACTAAGTGGCGCTTTTAATTAGTTTCATATATGGGTATCGATGGGAATATGAAGGTTTCATATTATCATATATTGGTTTTAACCCGAACATCTCGAGTCGCTCTCTGATTATGCGTTTGTATGTATGTGTTCCGGCTGTCGGGGGTAGGCTTCTATCCCATTAAGAATGTATAGAGCGAACGCCCATCACTTGTGCTTTCAACCGTTTCGAGTAAATTTCGGCAGCACCTCCCCGCTGTTCTCCGAGTACACTGTAATAGAATAGATAATCATTTCAAAGCTGTGAAACAACGTTGAAATGAACATCTAATCTATCTTTGTACACGGAGAACCAGCGGAAAGGTACCGACGAAATATCTCGAAACGGATGAAAACACAAGTGAATGAAGGCGTTTGCTTTATACATTCTTAACTTGTCCACACGGGACAAATCTATGGGTTACCATACGATTGAATTTTCTCGTCGCGCAGACTATACGACGGTTGTTAGTATCGAGCTATACTGTCCGATATTTAACAACCTTCGTATAGTTCTAGGTCACGACGAGCATCGCACGTATGTTAACCGATAGACGGGGACTAAGTGGCGCTTTAGTTTCATATACGGGTATCGATGGGAATATGAAGGTCTCATATCATCATCGAGTATCATATATTGGTTTTAACCCGAACATCTCGAGTCGCTCTCTGATTATGCGTTTGTATGTATGTGTTCCGGCTGTCGGGGGTAGGCTTCTATCCCATTAAGAATGTATAGAGCGAACGCCCATCACTTGTGCTTTCAACCGTTTCGAGTAAATTTCGGCAGCACCTCCCCGCTGTTCTCCGAGTACACTGTAATAGAATAGATAATCATTTCAAAGCTGTGAAACAACGTTGAAATGAACATCTAATCTATCTTTGTACACGGAGAACCAGCGGAAAGGTACCGACGAAATATCTCGAAACGGATGAAAACACAAGTGAATGAAGGCGTTTGCTTTATACATTCTTAACTTGTCCACACGGGACAAATCTATGGGTTACCATACGATTGAATTTTCTTGTCGCGCAGACTATACGACGGTTGTTAGTATCGAGCTATACTGTCCGATATTTAACAACCTTCGTATAGTTCTAGGTCACGACGAGCATCGCACGTATGTTAACCGATAGACGGGGACTAAGTGGCGTTTTAGTTTCATATACGGGTATCGATGGGAATATGAAAGTTTCATATCATCATCGAGTATCATATATTGGTTTTAACCCGAACATCTCGAGTCGCTCTCTAATTATGCGTTTGTATGTATGTGTTCCGGCTGTCGGGGGTAGGATTCTATCCCATTAAGAAAAAATGGAGTGTATTTCGCTGTGAGAGACTCTTCAAAGAAATGGAGGAAGAAGCACTAAAGAAAAAAGAGAGAAAAATAAGAATATAAAGTTGAAACTAAAGTTGAGCTATCCGCTGAAATCATAAAGCATAGGAAAGTTGATTGAGTCTTGATCTATTGCTCTTTCTTTGCATTATCTCGTATGTCCATTTATAGATTTTAATGCCACATGAGATGTAATCAGTCAGCTCCCTATGGTTGTATTAATGTCAGCTCTTACACAATATGGGTATCTGCCTTACGATTAAGACAACTATGGAATATGTTAATTTAAAATGTAAGGCTAGCTTTCTATGTATTCTGAGGGACTGCTTGCATAGAACTTAGCTTGATCCTCTCAATTATTACACATAAATATGCTGACATGCCTCTCATAACCCTAACCCCAGCCCCACAGTAACCCTAACCCTAGCCCCAACCCTAACCCCAGCCCACCGTAACCCTACCCCAGCCCCACAGTAACCCTAACCCTAGCCCCAACCCTAACCCCAGCCCATCGTAACCCTACCCCAGCCCCACAGTAACCCTAACCCCAGCCCCACCGTAACCCTAACCCCAGCCCCACCACAGCAGCAGCCGAACCCCAACCCTAACCCTACCCCGACCCCGACCCCGACCCCGACCGCCACCGCGCCCCTGCCCAAACCCAACTCTCGCGCGCGCAACCCAGACCCAGCCATGAATAATCCAAAAATGCTTTAATTTACCTCGAGATTTATACCTGAACGGGCGGTGGCGACGACGGCGTCGAATTGGCGAAGAAACCGGCGGTGGCGACGACGGTGGCGACGAAACTGGCGGTGGCGACGAGGATGGCGACGAAATCGGCGGTGGCGACGACGGTGGCGACGACGGCCGGCGACGGTGGCGACGCGACGGTGGCGATTTAGGGTTTTTCGCGCGCGTTTGAGGGAGAGAGAGAAAATGAGCGTAGGCTTTTCGATCTGGATTTGTTTTAAATCGATATTTACTTGCCCCTACGGATATATCCGTAGGTCCTTTGTTTGCGCCACCGTAGGGGCAAACACCAAATTAAGAATCAAATTTTTTATTCTTGAAAGTCAGTGCCCGTAGGGGCAACCCTTTAGCCCTACGGATTAATCCGTAGGTCCAAGTAAAATCTGCCCCAACGGATAATCCCATCCGTAGGGGCAACCCCCTATTTTACTAGTGCTAAATCCTATATATAAGAGATGTGGATCTCTTTTAAGAAGATATTCCACCAAAAAGCATAATATGTGGGTATCTTTGGGAGATACCCGCAATTTTGAGCGATTCCCGCAATGTTTGAAACATTCCCGTAAATTTTGAAAGGTTCTCATAAATTTTGAAAGGTCCCCGCTTACATAAGTTTTGAAAAGAACATAGAATTTCTTTATGTTCAAAGTTCATTAAAGGACATAAGTTTTAAAATTTTCATATCCATACATGGTCTCATTTCGAAACTTAATGAATTAGCTTTCATATGTTTCGAACAAATCGCGATTTGATGCTCTTGGGTGAAAGTTATAGCCGTTTTGCTAAGATGTGTCTGGGCTGGCAATTCAACCCGCGAATCTACGAATACCTTTTGACATATCCATAATCTACTATTTCATGACCATTTATCTTCACGTATGGTCCCGTTTCGAAGCTTATTGAATTACCTTTCTTACGTTTCAAACGAATCATAATTTGATGCTCTCGGGTGAGAGTTATGGCTGTTTTGCTCAGATGTGTCGGGGGACAGGCAAATTCAATCTACTTTGAATTTATTAAAATTTGGACAAAGTCTCCTCATGTATTTTTAGGTTATTGTGAAGAATCATGGACTGTTTGGAATCTATGTTCTTTTGTATATGGGAAAAAAATAATTTCTCCTATTTTCCAAAGAGAAATACTTTTGTATTCTCATTTTGTCAAAGAATATGGTTTTAACCATATTCCTAAGTCTATCGCAGAGTTTTTGATTTGTAGGAATTGATGAGAATTCCTTCAAGTCATCAACCCTATGCGTCCCCTGTCAAAAAAAGAAAAGAAAAGAAAAGTCCTTTCAAAGAGAAGTTTTCATCAAGTCTCCACCTTCTCTCTCCTTTTCTTTTCCTCCTAGCCTAGAACGAACAAGTCTTCAAATCTTGGAACCTGTAGAATGAAAGTTCTCTTTCTTTCTCTTCTTGTTCTTGATTTTTTCAAGAGAGAAAATGAGAGAAGATTATAGAGATAGATTTCTCTCTTTTGTTGAATAATAAGGGCCTCCTCTTTTCTTTCTCTCTTTTAGGTATGTATGAGAGGAGTAGTTATAAAACTATTCCCTCATTTTGAGGGAGATGGGAAAGAAAACTTCCCCACTAACATATTGAAAATAGTCAATAACCATATATGCGGATGTCTTTTCAGAGATATCCGCAACCGCTTCACCAAAACGAATACCTGTTTTGACTTTAATCAATTAAAGATATCGACATTTTAAAAGGTATCCGTAAATTGAAGATTCCCGCAATTTTAAGAGATACCTGCATTTAGGGGATATTCGACTTAAAAGATATCCGCAAAGGGTATATTGGGGATTCTTTTATTGGATTTCAAATTTTTGGTGTCAACGAATGCACTTGAATTAAATTGAAGACAAGAAGAGGCGATGGTGATTTCATGATGTTTGGCTGCGAATAAGAAAGGTATGTAGGAGTTTTTTTCTTTTTTGTTTTGGCACTGACCTGTAAGCCCTAACATATGCACACAACACACCCACGCACACCACACGCAAGAACACAACACACACGCACCCAGGGGGCCCACGAATTTGCCTTGGACGCATTAATTTGTGGCCACTTCCTCTCTTCCGGTATGTAAAAGTCGGTTAGTAGTTACGTATTTATGTGTGAAATGTCTCTTTCACTGCACCAAAACTCCGTGGTATCAAAGCAACGCAGGTTCGATTTCCACCGGGCGCATATTAAATTCAGTTTTATTTAAATTAAAAACCGCTACGCAAAAGGTCAGGTTTTGACTCAAAGAGCCTTCGAAGGTCCTTCGTCCTGCGAGGGCGAGTCATTTTCAAACAAAAGTGGAGAACACTCTGGTAATAGACCAGAAATTGCAATGCCCGTCGTCCTTGCATTATCTGTGGCAGACCCTTCATCTATAGGTTTCGAGGGACGTTGGTGACATGGCATTTGCCAGTTACTTAATCATGCTAGACTATATCTTAAGTAGCTATTTAGAAGAATTTGGGGGCAAATAACCGATTTATGATATTACAAGAAATCGATGCGCAAGAAAATCTGGGATATTGTCTAACACTTTCTATCAAAAACCAAAGCTTAATGAATCAACTCTAGATCAAAATTGGCAGTTTTACAATTAAAGCACCCAACAAAAATCAACATTAACAGAAATCAATAAGCAAAAGGTACTAACCCTGAAGCGAAGATGCATTTACCATGACCTGCAACCAACCAAAAAAATCAGTAACCAAATCGCCGTAAATGCCTCCAAAATCAAAACTTTTCATTCAGGGGGGGGGGGGGGGGGGGGGTACCCTGAAGCGAAGATGCATTTACCATGACCTGCAACCAACCAAAAAAATCAGTAACCAAATCGCCGTAAATGCCTCCAAAATCAAAACTTTTCATTCAGGGGGGGGGGGGAACAAATTTTTACTTGGATTGAGCGAAATTGGAGCAGCAGTCCCAGAGAAATCACAGGCACCAGGATCGGACCCATGCCTCACAAAGTAATCGTTGAAGGCGTACGAAGCAAGCGACTGCAGATCGCGAGGCGAGGAGCAGGGCCCACCTTGCTGGATGGGTCCGCAGTCGGCGCCGCCGGGCCCAGACGCCCAGCCGTCGCCGTCTGCAGCCGTTGCCGCCGCCGTTGTTGAGGTTTGCGGCGCATTGGGGAGAAAGGGGAGAATCGCCATTGTTGATTTCGTTAGGGTTTGTCAAAGCTTTCATTTGATTACGGGTTTATTTGCACGGAATACCACTATTCTTCACCTCATGTGATTTATTATATCAAAACTCAAATTCAACTCTAAAACGGCCCAAAAGGTTCGTCTAATTTCACATTAAAATTTGTTTTAGTTCTTTAGAGCAGGATTTAAGTGTTTTTTTTAAGGTTTCCGTCAATGAATTGGAAAGGTGCTTACTTTATGAAACCACTTCTTTAACTGATATTTTCTATTAGCCACAAGAAGATTGATGGCTGAGATTACACGATCGTGATAGACGAAGGTGTAAAAGAATGTGGGTCACTAAGTGCGAACCATCGATACCACATAGCCGCGATTGAAAAAGAATTTGAGGAGTTAATGTGCTAAGTAAGGGTGTAACTGTTGCTTTTAGAAACCTAAAAGTAGTATTGAGATCGACGAACTCCAAACCATTCTCTGATCAATCAAACTTACATTGTTTTTATATCTTAACTTATTCTAGGAGTTGCCTAGAAGATTGTACTTTCGAAGACCTTGCCGAAGGCGAAGCAGAATGTGAATCCCTCATCGATTAGGCAACTGAGAATGGCATGATATCCTAATCATATCAAAGATGATGGTGTCGGTAAAGAATGAAGCTTTCGCATGAGTATAGTGCAAATCACTCACCGCTATAACTTCACTTTCGGTCGACAAATGCGCTCATGTTCTTTCCCTAGAGGGAATTTATGTATAAAGTGTGGATCCCCTGCATTCAGAGTTCGTCTCAGGTAAGAACGAGAGTACATAACTCTGCACGTTCATACGTGGCTTGTGTAGTGAGAAGCGTTGGAGAAAGCAAAAATGTCAATGCGGAAAATATTACTGATTTTTCTATAACATAAAATTATCGCAAACTTTACACACACGTGTGTGTGAAATCAACCCACTTTGAGGGTCGAACTTGTTGGAATAATTTTGAGTTTTTTGGAAAGAAAAGATGAGTTTTAAACATAGCCAACCAGCTCTTCGGCCGATTCTTTTCAGTTAAAACATGTTGTGCTCTTTTTCTAGAGTTAGCTGCCTAATATCTCCTGAAAAATTTCAAGACCAGGTTTTTATCTTTCTATTTATAAATAAATGATTGTTTAGGATAGAAAAAATCAATAAAACAACAAACTCAATCTAATATCTTTGTTCCTCTCTCCATATCTTCTTATAAAACAAAACCTCTCCTCCACAAATATTTGCTTTGGGCAAAAGCAATAGTCAGAGTCTTAAGATCCAGTAGATCGTGCACTATTGTATTCCAGTTCCAACGGGGTCAGTTCTATTACTTAATTCAAAAGTTAAATTTATTCTATATAAATTGAGCATCAGCTCAACGAATTTTTGGATTCAAGTAATGAAACCTTAGATTTTGTATGTCAAATGAAAGAGTTGTCAACACTTTTTAAATCAAGGTTTTTTTTTAGTTTATTTTTGTTCTATTTGCAAACGAAAATTGCATTTTTTGTTGTTGAATAAACTAGGTTTTCGCACGTGCCATGGGCGAGGATGTATTCTAATTTGATAGTGAATAATCATGTTACATATTCATATTATAAAATTCAGGACAATTCATACTATATATATATACATACGTATTAAGTTTTAATTACAAAACTACATGATGTACATAAGTAAATATAAATAAATTTTAGAGATGTCTATTCTCTTAATTATTTATTAAATAAATATCTTTTTTGGAAAAAAAATATCCTCAAATCTTTTGCTTATGCATTATATGCTAGTATTTAACAGGTGATATACACGTCTGTATTTTTTTATTATAAAAAAGTAATAAATAAAAATCTTGACTTACTCAGATTTATATTTAAATAAGCCACTTCTTTCCATTATTTCGATAAAAATAAAATCCTTGTCAAATCATGTGAATTGTTTGTGGCTTTGTTCAGTTGATATATCTTTTTTGGTATTCATGTCAATAATATGAAAGCCATGCTTGATTGCATAAATTGCGTTGTTTACTCATGTTTTTCATATTAAATCCATTTAGTCAAGCATTATCTCCATGTAAATATCTATTAACTCAATACATCCTTTTCAATAACTAACTCAACAAATCTTTCTCAATAATTAACTCCATACCAATCTCTTTTAATTACTCCACTTGTAAAATACTAGTATAAATAGCACAAGAAGAGCACGGAAGGAAATTACCATTTGTCATATTCAAGTTTGAAAATTTTGAAATTAAACATCTATATTAGGAGACTAATTTTGTAATTATTTAAAATTATTACAGGATACATTTGCATGAGATGCCGGGGAAAGCAAAATTCCAAATAATCAAGGCCAAAACAACTTTGCTATTCATGTTATCCATTATCAAGTAGCACTCCAATTAAATTGATGACCCTACTTGGCTGCGGATAAAAAAGGTATGCATAAGGTCTTTTTTTCCTCGCAAAAACCCGTAATCAAGAAAATAATTTTTTCATACGATTTTTCTTAACCACTTATTTTTCTTAACCTTGTGTTTTTAATCAACAGTTAATATTAATTTAGTTTAATAAATCGTTAATAAATGGAAGGTAAATATTCTACTTCCAAATAATCAAGATAAACACCAATTCCTTTAGTATTACCTATACAATATTTGGAAGTAGAATATTTATCTTCCATTTATTAACAACTTATTAAATGGAATTAATTTTAACCGTTAATTAAAAACAGAAAATCCAATGGTCCTTGCATTTTTAAAAACGTGAACCCGCCCTATAGGATCTATTCTCTATCTCTCAATATATGTATATCATAAAAATCTCAAAAATATGTAAATATGAGTTAAGAAAAGTATCAAATAAATTATATGCCAATAGACTATTCTAATTATCATATCGTAATCTAGTAGACCATGCTAGTTCTTAGATTCAAACAATATCCAGCACATTTTAAGGAATGCAAATTTTGTTGCAATTTAGATTATAAAATTTATAAAAAAAAAGAGAGAAATATTTGAGAACATGTGAAAACTAACAACTCTGATGTGGGTTTTTTTACAGGGGAAATCAAACCTTAATTATAAAAAGCATTTGAAGTTTATATCCAAATTAAGATATACAATTACTAAATAAAAATAGAAAATTTAAGGACCAAAAACCAACAGTGTTGGATAGTAAACTTGTATGCGCAATCGCATGGGCTGGATGGTTGAAGTCTTGCCTTATATGTGACGCTCAAGGTGAGCTATCTTGAGAGAGAAGCCTTCAACAACAACGACAACAACAACCGAGCCTTTTATCTTAAGAACAGAACATGAGGTGGACTATATGAACCAACACGAGAATCACACCGTGTTCAGCACATGAATCCTCCGCATCCACTCACTCCTATCGAACAATATACTTTCATTGAGGCCTTTGGTAACCATATCTTTTCGTATCACCTCCATCCATATTTTCTTCGGTCTCTCTTTCGCCCTTTTGACATTGCCTATGTCGAGAATATTTATTCGTCAAACCGGTGCTTTCATAGGTCTGCATCGCACATGATTAAACCATCTTAGCCGGTCTTCCGCATCTTCTCCTCCACAGGTGCTATACCAACTTTTGTATGAATATCCTTATTTCGTACCTTATCTTTTCTACTGTTACTGCATATCTAATGAAGCATGCGCATCTCCGCTACGTGCATCTTCTGTGTATGATATTTCTTAGGAGCCTGGCATTCTGTACCATATAATAAGGCATGCCGAATTGCGCTCCGATAAAACTTCTCTTTCAATTTTAACGGAAAGTTACGATCGCACAAAATCCTTATTGCACTCCTCCATTTCAACCAACCAGCTTGCATCATTTGATTGATATCGCCATCGATCTCTCCATCCTTTTGGATGATGGAACCTAGATATCTAATATCTCTTTATCCATCCAGTATTATACAGGATGGGTGTCTAAATGGGTCATGAGTGGAATTGTCATCCAATTAACAATGTTCGATTGAACGCAGTACATGTCCTTTGATAAATGGGTAGAGTTTAAGCATTACTCTAATCACTAGTAAAATAAGGGGTTGCCCCTACGGATAATATCATCCGTAGGGGCAATAAAAGTTTGGCCCTACGGATTAATCCGTAGGGCAAAGTGGTTGCCCCTACGGTCGTTCAATATTTATTTAAAATTTATTAAATCTTAAAGTGTTTTTTGCCCCTACGGTGGCGCAAACCAAGCACCTACGGGTATATCCGTAGGGGCATATAAATAGGGATTTAAGAGATCGATCCCTACGCTGATTATTTCTTTTTCCTATTCTCGCGCGAAACCAAATTTCCCAAATCGAGATCGTCGTCGCCGCCGCCGCCGCCGCAGTGATCTCGTCGTCACCGAATCCAAGCCGAATCGTCGTCGCCACACCTGCGCAGTGATCTCATGGTCGCCACCGTGCTCCGTTCTCGTTGTCGCCACCGCCCTTGTCGTCGCCGATTGCGTCTCCGTCGTCGCCTACAGGTAATTAGTTAAACATTATTATAATGATGTTAGGGTAGCGATCAATGAGGGTTAGGATTAGGTATCGGTTGTGGTTAGGGTTAGGATTAGGGTTAGGGTACGGGTTCGATCGGCGGTTGGGGTTCGACGACTGGTGTTGGGGTTAGGGTTAGGGTTAGGGTTTCGGTTGGGGTTTGGTGTTGGGGTTGGGGTTCGGCTGGGGCTGGGTTGGAGTTAGGGTTAGGCCGGGTTAGGGTTTGGTGTTGGGTTGGGGTTCGGCTGGGGCTGGGTTGGGGTTAGGATGAGTTGGAGAGATTGAAGGCGAGCTGGGTTTTGGGAGAAGAGAAGGAAATGGCACTGCTTGCTGCTTCAATTTTTTGATATAGATAGATAAGGTTCTTTTGGGATTTTGGAGGGGTTTTAATTTGGGGGAAATAAATAGCTTTGGAGATGAAATGGGGCATTTCGGTAATTTGATTCTCTGTTGCAAATATTATTTATCAATATATTTAATTATATATATTAAATAAAATAAAGTAAACTATAAATAATATGAAACCAATATATGATACTCGATGATAATACGAAACCTTCATATTCCCATCGATACCCATATATGAAACTAAAAGCGCCACTTAGTCCCCGTCTATCGGTTAACATAAGTGCGATGCTCGTCGTGACCTAGAATTATACGAAAGTTGTTAAATATCGGACAGTATAGCTCGATACTAACAACCGTCGTATAGTCTACGCGACGAGAAAATTCAATCGTATGGTAACCCATAGATTTATCCCGTGTGGACAAGTTAAGAATGTATAAAGCAAACGCCTTCATTCACTTGTGTTTTCATCCGTTTCGAGATATTTCGTCGGTACCTTTCCGCTGGTTCTCCGTGTACAAAGATAGATTAGATGTTCATTTCAACGTTGTTTCACAGGTTTGAAATGATTATCTATTCTATTACAGTGTACTCGGAGAACAGCGGGGAGGTGCTGCTGAAATTTACTCGAAACGGTTGAAAGCACAAGTGATGGGCGTTCGCTCTATACATTCTTAATGGGATAGAAGCCTACCCCCGACAGCCGGAACACATACATACAAACGCATAATCAGAGAGCGACTCGAGATGTTCGGGTTAAAACCAATATATGATACTCGATGATGATATGAAACCTTCATATTCCCATCGATACCCGTATATGAAACTAAAAGCGCCACTTAGTCCCCGTCTATCGGTTAACATACGTGCGATGCTCGTCGTGACCTAAAACTATACGAAGGTTGTTAAATATCGGACAGTATAGCTCGATACTAACAACCGTCGTATAGTCTATGCGACGAGAAAATTCAATCGTATGGTAACCCATAGATTTGTCCCGTGTGGACAAGTTAAGAATGTATAAAGCAAACGCCTTCATTCACTTGTGTTTTCATCCGTTTCGAGATATTTCGTCGGTACCTTTCCGCTGGTTCTCCGTGTACAAAGATAGATTAGATGTTCATTTCATCGTTGTTTCACAGCTTTGAAATGATTATCTATTCTATTACAGTGTACTCGGAGAACAGCGGGGAGGTGCTGCCGAAATTTACTCGAAACGGTTGAAAGCACAAGTGATGGGCGTTCGCTCTATACATTCTTAATGGGATAGAAGCCTACCCCCGACAGCCGGAACACATACATACAAACGCATAATCAGAGAGCGACTCGAGATGTTCGGGTTAAAACCAATATATGATAATATGAAACCTTTATATTCCCATCGATACCCATATATGAAACTAAAAGCGCCACTTAGTCCCCGTCTATCGGTCAACATAACGTGCGATAATTTATTCTTTTCAACGACAAACGCACACACAAAGCATATACATGGATTTTCTCCTTTGTCAGTAACTATCCCGTTCTTATATTTCTCAATATAGTCAGCATAACCTACAATTTATATGTTATTCAGTCTAACATGGCCCATGAGTACGTCAGAGTTAAGGACTGGATGTATGTGGATTGGAAACAACGTATGCAACCTAAGTTTGTCGCAGGAGTTGCTGCTTTCCTTGAATTTGCACGAGCACATAATAAGATCATAATAGAGAAGATTCTCTGTCCGTGCGATAGATGTGGCAATAAGTACTGGCAGAAGGTAGAATTGGCAGAGCTTCATATTGTAAAACATGGGTTTACTAGACTTTATTCAATTTGGAAATATCACGGGGAAGGAGAAGAATGCAGTACTGCGGTAGAAGAAGGAGAACACGATAATGCGGCAGGAGAAGAAGAAGAATTCGGTAATACGGCAGGATACGGAAATTTATTTCCATCAGAAGAAATGGAGGATATGGTAGAGGCTGCCCTAGGTGAATCTATTCGTACCGAAGATGACATTCCTTCCGGTCAAGGACCGCGTGCGGATAAATATGAAAATTTCATGAATGATGCTAGGAAACCAATTTATGAGAATGCGAAGTATTCCACCCTCTCATGGTTCGTCCAACTTTTCCAAATTAAGTGCCTAAATGGATGGAGCAACAAGTCATTCACAATGCTTCTTTCGTTCTTGAAAGATTCTATGCCTCCGGGAAATAATGTGCCCGAAAGCTGGTACGAAGCCCAGAAAATGATGTCTGATTTGGGTCTAAAGTGCGAGAAGATTCAAGCATGTCCTAAAAATTGCATGTTGTACCGGAAAGAGAATTCAGATTTGAAAGAGTGTCCAACATGCGGAGAGGCCAGGTATAAGCCGAAAGATTCTGATAAGAAGCCTGATATACCTGTGAAGATAGCACGATATTTTCCCATAACACAGAGGCTACAGAGGCTATTCAGGTGCAAGAAAACAGCCGAGGCAATGATTTGGCATCACCGTGCTCCTCCAAGCGAAAATGGAAAAATGAGCCATCCAAGAGATTCACCGGCATGGAAGGATTTCGATAGGAGGCACGCAATATTCAGTAGCGATCCTCGCAATGTCCGGCTCGGACTGGCTGCCGATGGCTTCTGCCCATTCAACTATATGGCTGGAAGTCACAGTACATGGCCCGTTGTAATGATAATTTATAATCTGTCGCCTTGGTTGGCTATGGACCAATCATACTTTATGATGCCTCTTCTTATCGACGGACCAAACTCACCGGGGAACAATATCGACGTCTATCTCCGACCTCTGATTGAGGAGCTGAAAACTTTGTTCATTGATGGTGTAGAGACATATGATTCAAACACAAATACAACCTTCATACTGCGTGCGGCTTTAATGTGGACAATTAATGATTTTCCTGCGTATGGAATGCTTTCAGGTTGGTCCGTACATGGTCACAAAGCATGTCCTCATTGCCATGAACACACAACATCAAAATTTTTGAATTTTAGCAGGAAGGTTTGTTATTGCGGCCATCGACGTTTTCTGCCTCCAGACCACCCCTATAGGTTAGACACGGTTCACTTTGATGGTCATCAGGAGCTTCTTGGGCCTCCATCCCCATTGTCCGGAGAGGACGTGACTGCTAAATGGGATTGTTACAATAACGTGACCTTCGGGATGGATCCGACGAGACAGGTCAAACCACAATATTGGAACAAGTTAAGCATTTTCTTCGAGCTTCCGTACTGGTCTACAAATTCAGTGCGTCATTGTCTGGACGTCATGCATATAGAGAAGGGAGTATCAGAGCACATACTTAACTTGCTTCTGTGTAAAGACGGGAAATCGAAAGACAACATGAATGCCCGGATGGATCTACAAGAGTGGGGAATAAGAAGTGAACTGCACCCTAAACCGGTAGCGGGTAAACCGGGCAAGTTTGTACTTCCCAATGCCGCTTATCATATGTCACAACCGGAGAAGAAAAGATTCCTGCAGGTGTTGCATGATTTGAAAGTCCCCACAGGTTTCTCAGGATCATTCAGCAGGAAAATAAAAATTGTGAAGGGCAAGATCGATGGGCTGAAAAGTCATGACCACCATGTTATCGTGGAGCACCTTCTTCCATTAGCCCTCAGGACTTCTCTCCCCGACTCGGTTGGTCTAGTAATCAACGACCTATGTTGTTTTTTTAGGGAGTTGTGTGCTAAAACGCTGGAGGTTGCGACGCTGGATAAACTAGAAAATTCTATTGCGTTGATACTTTGCAAGTTTGAGCGTATTTTCCCACCGTCATTCTTCGATATCATAATACACTTGACGGTTCATCTTGCAACTGAGGCGAAATTAGCCGGACCGGTACAATATCGATGGATGTATCCCGTCGAGAGGTACGTTAAATTTTTCGTTTCGCGCAATTTATAAATTTATTTTTGTCATGTATGCCCGTGTTTATTTATTCAACATATTCTCATTAGGTACCTTTACACTCTTAAGAAGTATATACGCAATAAAAATCGACCAGAGGGTTCTATCATGCAAGGTTATCTTCTTGATGAAGCAACCACATTTTGTTCCCGCTATCTGGACGAGAACATTGAGACAAGGCTTAACCGACCACAAAGAATTCAAGACGGGCCATATGGTAAAGCCGAGTATAAGAGGATAGACACTATGTTTATCAACAAGATATACCGGTTTATCTTGCTTAATTGCGTATGTCTTGAACAAATTAGAGAGTAAGTTCTTTTGGATTAATTGTTATATCTGTGTTTGTGTGTGTATGAAATGACATAATATTAATGTCATAATTATTTGTCGAAAACAGAACTCATTTTAACGAGGTACGTGAGGGGCATCCTGATTGGAACGAAGAGCGTTTGGAAAAATACCATCAGGATAATTTTTGTGATTGGGTCACAGAGCATGTAAGTTATTCGAATTACATTTTATTGCTATCAGTTTTAATCTAAACTTGTATCGTTATGTATTTATCGTAAAATTTGTTTTGTTAGATCCACGATCCGAACTTGTCTGCATCATTTGAGAGTGATTCAAGATGTTTAGCTCAATTTCCTAGTATGGAGGTTGCACATTACAAAGGATTTGGTGTCCTTGGATACAAATTCGAAGTTAAGGACATAGAAACATCTAGAATCACTCAGAATAGTGGGATTGCGACGGTAGGATCGGACGGTGTGATTTACTATGGGTACTTAAATTGTATACTCGGCATCCACTATCCCGGACGATCAGAACCCTTTTATATATTCCACTGTATTTGGTACGATCCGCGAACCGATACAGACAGGTGGAGAAGCAGTCTTGGGACTTGGAAAGATGAATATGGATTGACCAGTGTGAACACACTTCGATTTTACGGTCAGGACGATCCGTTTATCTTTCCGAACCAAGCGTTCCAAGTATACTACTCGCAGTGTTTGAAGCATCCGGGGTGGAGTGTTGTATGCCGATGGAAACCTAGAGATGTCTATGATGTCCCAGAATACGAGGACAGCGATGAGGACGAAGAAGAGAGAAGGCTTAAAGTGCTCCGACCGTCTGTTTCGAAGGACGGGTTGTCTTCGACCGATCATGAAGTTACGTGGGTTAGAAATGACATCGACGATGAAATCCAAATAGATATGTATGATGCGCCCACGAAACGAAAAAGGTTATCAGTAATGTTATATTATTACTTCACATTTTACGCTCTAGATCATATATAGTCAATACTTTTAATGATTGTCTAATGCATCCACGAACCGTTTATCTAGATTTGATGACGATGTCGGGAGCAGCGAGGGGCGGCAGGAGCTCCAGCCGCGGCAGAGGCAGAGGCAGAGGCAGAGGCAGAGCGGTTCTGCCGCCCGGAGAGCTCCGTAGGGAGCTTCAGAGGGCCGGTCTTGCACCCAGATCGGAGACCCCTTCGGATGCCTCCTTCCGTGTGGATTTTGCCACACATCCAGGTATACTGCACGCATATCCATTTTCAATTTAATATTACAGATATTCATGCCTGTTTATGTCAAAATTACTTATATTGTCAATGTTTGATTGTCTAGTTGTTGGTGATGCGTCCACATCTGGGACAGAGGCCACCCCCGCTCCTCCAGGTATGTTTATATATCATATAGTGTATGTATATTGATTTAGAATGCTATATCATAAATATACACATTCCTTTTGCTCTTACTTAGCAATTTTTATTATTGTCTAGCTGTAGGTGGTGACACCACCGCACCTGCGGGTATGTTTATATGTCCTATAGTTCATGCATATTGATTTAGAACGTTATATTATTGATCTACACATTCTTTTTGCAATTACTTATAAAATCTATTTTTAATTGTCTAATTATAGGTGGTGCGTCCACACCTTCCACAGGGGCCACTCCTGCCGCTTCCGTACCCTCCGCATCGTCTGCAGGTTAGTATGAATAAATTTAAAATATTTATTTATTTTACATATGCTATATAGAACAAATATGAACTTCATGGAGATTTAGCGTCGATGTTTATTTTATAGTTGGAGGGGATGCGTCCGGGTCCGGGACCCCGGTTGTTCCTCACCGGAGGAACTATCGTCCCGCTCGTGCTGCTGCTCGGGCCCAGGCTCGTGCGCTAATCACCGGAGGTATATATCACACTTGAATTTTTGTTTAACCTTGATTTCTTAATACAACTTTGTCTTATTATTGATTGTCTTGATATTTCATGCAGACGCAGGGCCTCTCTATCCCCAGAGGGGGACTCGAGGCCCGAATCAGTCCCATAGGCTGAGGCCTGATAGAGCTAGGGGGGAGGCAGCATTCCCCCTATTTTTTACCCTTGACTATCGCTATACCGGTCCTCATGCCGAGAGGTTCGGCCGGTATTTGGGAGACGAGAGCCGGATCGTGAAGAACTATCCACTTCACGTTGAGTGGGGCGAGCAGCACCAGCGCTCATTCGCCCTCTTCTTTGATCAGGCTCGGGTATGTATTAATATATATTTTCATTTGATCTATCCAATATATTTATTATTAACACTTACAATCTAATAACAATGTTTTTTTTTGTATTTTCAGTTGGATTACGATTTTCAGCCTGTAGCCGACCCTGATCACTCGGGGAGGGTGCTCGACCTTCATGCTCTGTACAATGGCCTGATGAAGAACATGCAGGCCAAGGTCCGATACAACAGGAATGAGCTGAAGGCCGACTGCTACTCCCTGTGGATAGCGACCCCCGAGGCAGAGAGAGCGGCCCTCCTATCTACTCCGGCGTTTGCGAGAGTCGACGTAGAGACATGGCCTCTATTGTGCGCTTATTTCGACTCCGAACGCAAACAAGTATGTATTTTAAATTTAATTCATTATTTATGATATAATTTATTTCTTTGTGTTTCTTAATTAGAAAACTAAATGTTAATGCGTTGTGCAGAAACAGGCCGCTCAGAATATGGAGAACAGGAAGTCGGCGAAGAGGGGTCGCCCCACTTACACAGGTGGTTCGAGGAACATTACTCGAGCCATGGAGTTATCGGTAAATTAAGAGTTATTCTCTAATATTCTGCAATATTAAGAGTTATTCTCTAATATTTCTAATATTAAGAGTTACTTTCTAATATTGCAGACATCTCGGACCGTGGCGTCAGGTGGTACACCGAGCGTGCTGTCCGCATATCTTGCCGTCCACGGCACCTCGACAGATCCCGCCACGGGCGAGCTTCGATGTCCCGACGTCGCTACCCAGGAGTACTGCGTAAGTGTTAATATTTTTTCTACCCAAATTTGAAATTTTAGTTTTGGAAGGTTCAAGTTTAAATTTTATACTTATATTTTACTGCTTAATGTGGGTGTAGGAGCGGGTGGTTGAGCAGGCCCAGGCCTCGGGGATCGATTTTACCGGACAGAACGATCCGAGGCTGCTGACCCCAGTTCTGGACGCCGCACACGGAGGGCACCACGGAGGTTGGGAGAGAGGCCGGGGATTGGGCCCTAGCAGGGCCCATATGAGGTTGGACTCCACCCCGGCGGTTACTTCCTCCGTCTCCAGTGACCGGCATGTCCATCAGGAACTGGATAGCTTGAGGGCCACCGTTCAGGAGTTGAAGGAGATGCTGGTATGTATACTACTTTATAGTAAAATATCATTTCATATTATATACATATCAACATATCCATAATTAGTACGTAGCTTGAGCTTATTTGGTTTTAGACTTAAGTTTGATTAATCATACATACATATGTAATTAAAATAAACAACGCTTTTCCAAACTAGATATCCAAACAGGGTTTCGAAATAACTTAATAATGAAACGAATTCGAATAATACACAGTTCTTACACGCTTCTTACACACGTTATGTCCAGACGCGACAGGGTAGATCGGCCGAGCCTCCACATGCATCTCCTTCGGCTGCGGCTCCGCAAGCTACTACATCGGCTGCGGTTCCGCAGACAGCTCCTGTAGCTCCACCGCCCACTCAGACTCCCGCAGCCGCGGCTCCGCAAGCGACTACCTCGACGGCGGCTGCGCAGACCACATCGCCAGCTCCACATGCCGCTCAGACTCCCTTATATGTAGCATTGGAGAGTGTATTTACCGAGGAGCAGGCGCGCGTTATTTTAACGTTATTCGGAGGTGGAGCTGGACCGAACTAGGGTAGCTTTTTGGTTCATATTTTTTGAAACATGTATTTATTTATATCACATTGTACTACATTTTGAAACGATATTGATATTGGTTTGTATTTATATCATATTCAGTTTTTGGGTTTCTTTTGTATATTATATATATGCGTGAGATGTGATTATGAATACTGCAATATATGATTTGATTGATGTATATAGTATTGTGCACAGGGCGGGAAAAAATCTAGCAGCCCATTTTTAAAAAAAAAATACAGACAATATGTACCTACGGATTAAGCCGTAGGTATATATGTTGCCCCTACGGGCATATCCGTAGGGGCAAACTATCAGGAAACCTGATATTTTCCCACCTGATATCAGTGCAGGGTGTTGGGGATGCCCCTACGGATATGTCCGTAGGGGCCACTGTTTATCCCCTACGAATTTATCCGTAGGGGCAAAATATCAGGTTTCCTGATATTTTTCCCCCCGATCTCAGTGCAGTGTGTTGGGAGTGGCCCCTACAGGTCAATCCGTAGGGGCTACTTTATATCCCCTACGGATGTATCCGTAGGGGTCTAAAAAGGACCTACGGGTATATCCGTAGGTATATACAATATATTCAAAAAAAAAAATTACATATATGATTTTATTACCCCTACGGGGTACTCCGTAGGGGCTATAGCACCTACTGATACATCCGTAGGGGCATAAATTTGTCCGTAGGGGCAAGTTCAGGGCCTCAACTTGCACCTGCGGCCTTTGCACCTACGGGGTCTTTTTTCGCCCCTACGGATATATCCGTAGGGGCAGTGGGTTGCCCCTACGGATTTATCCGTAGGGGCAACCCTTCTTTGTAGTAGTGAATGTTCATGGGGCCAACAATGGATACGAAATAGACCAACGGGTGTAAAATTTTGAGTGTGCACATGAGTAATTAACATGTGCATGACAACACAATACACACACACACACACATAATCTGTTAACCCTATTTTATACATAACCAATCACTAATTTTTTTAAAAAAATAATATTATATTTCTAAAGAATTATTATTCAGAAATATAGTAAAAACATTTGTATCAAGCATTAAACCACTTATTAAGGATAATTAGTTGAGAAAGAAAATAATGGAAAACAAATACAAAAAAATAAGCCCATGTTGAGAGTATATAATGAGAGATTTATTGAATCTAATTGGTTAAATAACCACTTCCACTATAAGAGCTCCTACTAAATCTCAGATCTATAGACCATTTCTTCTATTCTTCCTGTTGTTAGATCTTTATTAGATCTATATACAGAGAGAGATATTTATTAGCCATTTGTTCCCTTTTTTGAGACAATAGGTGGATTAAAATCGCCACCCCTTATAAATGGGATCCCAGGTCTCCTCCCCAACAGGCTACTCCAAACCCATTGCCATTTGTTCCTTAAACATGTGTGTGTTCAATTCTAGAACAAAATTTTTAATGGTCATGTTTGTAATTATGATCTTGATGTCATTAAAGCTAGATGGAGGGCAAGATCCAAATGGTGGAGACTCGAACAAGAACAACAAAATTTAAAAGACTCTTTAATGCAGACCAAGAATAGCAAAGCTCGAAAAGTTTAGATTGGAAAAACTGAAATGTGGTTTAGCAGGAGAGTTATCTTCCAATGATCCCAATTTTCTGTTTGGATCCGAATCCAGGTTTAATGCTATATCACCGATAAGAAGAAATAAAATCAGATTATTCTACATTTTTTTATCCAAACAATTCATTTTTCTAAGAAATTCCGGAAAGAGCTTTTATGATGGTTCCAGATAGATAGAACATTATTAATACCTCCATCAAACAATCTTCAAACAAAGATCTCTTTGAACCAAAATTACAGAAGTAGCATCAGTTGTGGCATGCTATCTTATCGAAAACGCAAGGTACTGTAAGCAATTTTCCGTTTTATTTAAGATCTAAGAATTATTATTCAACTATTGATTATTCTTTTTATGTCTCTAGGTAATCATACTGGTTTTTCCTATGTATAAATCAAGGCTAAACTTCAGTAAATCGCCTAACAATTGTATTACGATTAAAAATGCTATAAAAATCCGGATTCGGGTTGGCTGCCATTATGAGGATAATAGCATCCATGCTATTATCCTCAACGGTCCAGATTTATTTAAAATCAAGATGAACGGCTGAGATTTGTGTAAAACAGGGGGCTTTTGGTTTTGATGTATCATACCTGCTTTGCATGTATGATATGTGGCAAAGATGTGAGGAGAGTACACATGCTATTATTTGGTAATAGCACCACTCTTTTTCCTAAAAATCCATGCAATGTATATGTGTGTGTTTCTTTTCATAAGTAAAGACCATTTTTTCCGTATCTTTTTTTTGAGAGAAAAATGAAAAGGTACGGTCATACTCCCTAAAATAAATAAATAAAATAATCCAGCAGAAAATTTACAAGAAAGGACTTTGAGAGTTTACAGTTTAGTAGATTAGAGGTGATAAACCATCCAACAGTTGTGGCAAGCCGAAAAATGTCCATATCTTATAAAACAAAATAACTAACAAAAAATGTGTAGAAAGTTATGGCTTAATACGATATTTTTCATATTTTCTCTAATCCTCTAATATTTGTTTTGTTCTTTCCCTATATTTAGAACCAAAGTAACAAGATGTATCAAAAAGTCAAATTATGATTTTTTTGCAACAAAAACATAATTTTTTAGCGAACAAGTTACAAGAAAATGCGGTAAAGAGGGAGCTGAATAGAAGGAGAAGATAATTAGACAAAATTTAATAGAAAGGAGAGTTTCATTTCAATTTTCATCATATTTCTTTCTGCTGCACACTCACTTCTTGATGATACTTGTAAGTGAGGATTCCCTGGATCATGTCACGTAGCAGATGACGTGTCATCCACATAAGCCCACTAGATTTCTTGGGGCTGCGGAACTGGAGTAAGTATGATGTAAAGGAAACATTTCTTGGAGCCTCATCTCAGAGGCTCAATCCGAGGAATAGGCTCTGACCTCTCGGAGCCTCCACCTGGTGCATTCCTTCTTTGTCTAACCACCAGCCAATGGCTCGTCTCCGAGCAATCATAGAGTTGAGCTTCGTCATCTTTTTTGCTCGTTCCGAGCTATCATATAACTGACATTCCTCAGCATCCCTGTTTGGCCGGGAGCATGGAGCACGAGTGTCCTCGTAATGGCTCTGCGTATCTCGTCCCAACGAGATCTCTGCACTCCACGTCCTGCATCCCATACTAGCGTATCTTGCTATCAATGCGGACGTTATGCATGAACGAAACGGACGGCGATAATCTCACATCGGTTTGCACTCAAATGACCCTTATATAAACCCTTCTTCCAGACGACTCAGGTATGTGGAACTTATTCCAATATGCCGCTACTCTGCTAAATATTCTCTGATACTTACTTGATCGTCGGAGGGTCCTACGGTGCTTTCCATCCCGGGACTTCTTTTGTAGGTAGCTCAGCGTCAATATCAACCAGAAAATCCATTGAGATCTACACGCTGAATCCTCCATAACAAATTGTAACAACTCCAACTTTTGTATACATAAAATTGATTTAAATTTGAAGTATACTTGGGGTATTTAATGTTTCTGTTATCACTTTAAGTATTTATTTTCCCACAATAATTACAAGAAAAATCTTGTAACTCATTGGTAACACTTTGCACTGCTGAACTAAGTCACCAGAGTTCAAATCCCTTGCCCCACATTATTTTTAGATTATTTTTGTTTTAAATTTCTTGGAAGCTCTTTGCAAAGATTGTAAAATACTAATCCTTTAGAAAACGGTTTTATAAAGTAAAAGATATTTATTTGCAAAGTGTAATTTTCCGTATTTTAGATTCTAGGGTTTCCTAAGCCAACTAGCCTATTTCTAAAGGGTCTAAACGACAAGTCGTTAGAAACCTCAAATCGCCTTTTCACCGCCAATTGTGGCCAGGTAAGTACAAATGAGGAAGGAGGGATCCGCTCACGAATTGTGAGACGGGCCTTTTAAAATTACCTTTGCTCACTTGCCTAACCTAGACACCATAAAATCAGTTTAGATAAACGATCGATGTCCACAACTTATCGTGTTTTCCTAATAAGAGGTATTTATTTAAAAGTGTATCAAAACTAAAACTTCTAGAAATGATTTTATTAAGAATATGGTATTTAAATGAAAGTATTGTTTTATCGTATTCTAAGTTTTTGATGATGTCGTTTAGGGTTGTATTTGCGTGTGTGTGGAGGTAGGTCATTACCTCGTGCTCTACTTTAAATGTATAGCAAAGTTTAAGGGGTTAAATGTGAAATCGAAATATTGTGGTATTAAAGTGAAAAATACGATAAATTGGAAAGGCTATCATTTCATGTGAGAAAACTTGTTCAAATTATTTGTTAAGTGTTTAATAGTCAACAATAAGATGTTTAAGCATGATTGAATTGGTGAGAAGTGAAATTTTATAGAAAACCGAATCGGAAATCGCATTTGTTCCGATTCCGTCGGGTTTTGTAGTTTCGTATTTTAGAGAATAAGAAAGGGGGATAGAATGAGACTTACGGGTTCGATTAGGCAAATGAGTGAAGGGGGGACTAGAGAGATTGCCGAGGCGTTACTTCATCGCCGGTTGTTCTTAAAAACGTCGCCGGAATTTCGTCGGAGCTTCGCCACGCACTTGTTTTCAAATTACACAACTCTTGGAAAATTTTTGAGAGAGTGAGCTTAGGGTTTTGGGATGAGAGGATAGAGGGCAGGGGGTGTATTTATAGGGTAGACTAAGGTAGGGTAGGTGAAGAGTATTTAATTAAAAAAATTGTAAAAATGTGGGGAAAACATTAAAAATCATAGTAATTATGGTATATTAAATCCTCGGGAACCGATCCAAGTAAATGGTGTGTGCAGGGGAGTTGGGCAACTGAAAAGTCACAACTTTTCAGTTGCCGACTCGGCCGTCCGGCCGGCGGCGCCGGCCCGAGTCGGGGTGCCGGGATGTGGGGGGTCATCAGGTGAGAGCTCTGGTATTTTTAGTTTTTTTATATTTAGTTCAACTTTTGGGAGTTATGGTCTGTGGACTGTCACTACTATAAATAAGGGTTGCCCCTACGGATTTGTCCGTAGGGGCAAACCATTGCCCCTACGGATATGTGCGTAGGGGCGAAAAAAGAAGGCCGCAGGTGCAAAGGCCGCAGGTGCAAGTTGAAGTCCTGAACTTGCCCCTACGGAGTTCTGTGTAGGTCCAGTTGCACCTACGGAGTAGTCCGTAGGGTAAA
Organism: Agapanthus africanus; assembly: GCA_030015575.1. Classification (NCBI taxonomy): domain Eukaryota; kingdom Viridiplantae; phylum Streptophyta; class Magnoliopsida; order Asparagales; family Amaryllidaceae; genus Agapanthus; species Agapanthus africanus. The sequence goes on along the minus strand of JASDDO010000001.1, from coordinate 519,310,009 downwards.
AAAAGTTATATTATTTACGGTTTTTTTAAATATATTACCTGTACCTACGGAGATAGCCGTAGGGCCACGTAATATCCCCTACGGATATATGCGTAGGTACTTATCCGTAGGGGCAAAATATCAGGATTTCTAATATTTTGCCCCTAAGGATAACGCCGTAGGGGCTAAGCAATGGCCCTTACGGACATATCCGTATGGGCACTCCCAACCCCCCCGGTACTGAGATCAGGGAGGAATATCAGTTACTGTTGATATTTTGCCCCTACGGACATATCCGTAGGAGCAACATGTGTACCTACGGATTAATCCGTAGGTACACATTATCTGTATTTTTTAAAAAAAAAATACAGATATCTGATTTTTTTCCGCCCTGTGCATAATAATATATATAACAATAAAATATAAAATTAATCATCACGCAACATATATCGCAGTATTTATAATCACATCTCACGCATATAATATACAAAAGAAACCCAAAAACTGAATATGATATAAATATAAACCAATATCAATATCAATATCGTTTCAAAATGTAGTACAATATGTATCATATAAATAAATACATGTTTCAAAAAATAAGAATCAAAAAGCTACCCTAGCTCGGTCCAGCTCCACATCTGATAAACGATAGAATCTGGCGCGCCTACTCCTCGGTTAATAAACCATGCAATTCGACACGTGCGGGAGTCTGAGCGGCCTGTGGAGCTGGCGATGTGGTCTGCGCAGCCGCCGTCGAGGTAGTAGCTTGCGGAGCCGTGGCTGCGGGAGTCTGAGCGGGCGGTGGAGCTATAGGAGCTGTCTGCGGAACCGCAGCCGATGTAGCGGTTGAAAATAATACAATTGCATAACCTTAAGAAAAACAACCACCCCTTTTTTAATGAATTTGGATTGGTAATTATCCCAAATTTTTTTAAAACAAAAGAAAAACAGTGACCTATATACAAAATGGATAAATGTCGTGATCAATAAATTACTTACCATTTGCCGAGACATGTATTTTTGCAGCATCCATACATCCTTTTCCTCTTCTTCGATGCCGTATTCTCATTATCTTCGTCTAATCCATCTGAAACTGCAATTAAATTTAATTAAACCAAATAAAATCAAAAATTAAAATCAAACAGCAACAACAAAATCAATGAAATTTATAGCCTACTAGAGTCTTCAAGAATATCCACATATGAATCCTGGGCTTTCTTCTTTTTCTTCAAAGATCTTTTAGAAGCAGAGAATTTTGTTTTCTGGCAAGTGCTTTGAAGTTAAACACCATATTGCCTTTGTATTTGAAAACCAAAAAATGCCCAGTTTGCAGATTATTGGTTACTGTAAATTCATGCCACCCATCACCACTCATGGAAGCAACTTTGTTCTCGATGTGAAGATCAACATGCCATATTTTGCCATTGTGGCTCACTAGGTTAGCCTTTTCTCTTCTCTTGACCATCTTGCTAATCTGCTTGGTAAATTTATTCGGAACCGGCTGCGAATCATTAAAAGACATGCATAAGAAAGGAAGCTAAAATACAGATATATAGCATACCGATACATCGAAACTTCAAAGTTGCGATGACAATCCAGAGATATTTATTTCTACACTCGTGGTGCACATGCGAATGCGTCAGGCATCATGGACAAATATTTGAGAACATGGAAAGTATTATTAGTATAAAGTAATTAAAGCTTTTAAACACCTTGGGTAGATATTTTCTTAGTTGATGCAATCATATCATGATGACTAAATTTAAGCTATTATATATATGCATATGTATTTTTCTAATCTAATATATTACACACACACACACAGAGAACCAATTTGGTAGAAAAATCAGGTAGCAGGACTCTGAAGAAATGGAGTCCATAGCATTGCTCATCATCATCATCCATGATCCTTTTGAAGAAATATTATCAAAAGAGGAGAATAAATTGTTACTGCTAGTTAATGGTTGCAAGAAGTTGAAACATGCGTTCAACCCATTTATATAATAATTCTCACTGCTTGTAGTATTTATTCTCCCCTTTTGATAATATTTCTTTAAAGGGATCATGGATGATGATGATGAGCAATGCTATGGACTCCATTTCTTCAGGGTCCTGCTACCTAATTTCTCTACCAAATTGGTGTCCTCTGTGTGTGTGTGTGTGTGTGTGTAATATATTAGATTAGAAAAATACATATGTATATGTATAATAGCTTAAATTTAGTCCTCATGATATGATTGCATCAACTAAGAAAATATCTACCCAAGGTGTTTAAAAGCTTTAATTACTTTATACTAATAATACTTTCCATGTTCTCAAATATTTGTCCATGATGCCTGACGCATTCGCACGTGCACCACGTGTGTAGAAATAAATATCTCTGGATTGTCATCGCAACTTTGAAGTTTCGATGTATCGGTATGCTATATATCTGTATTTTAGCTTCCTTTCTTATGCATGTCTTTTAATGATTCGCAGCCGGTTCCGAATAAATTTACCAAGCAGATTAGCAAGATGGTCAAGAGAAGAGAAAATGCTAACCTAGTGAGCCACAATGGCAAAATATGGCATGTTGATCTTCACATCGAGAACAAAGTTGCTTCCATGAGTGGAGATGGATGGCATGAATTTACAGTAGCCAATAATCTGCAAACTGGGCATTTTTTGGTTTTCAAATACAAAGGCAATATGGTGTTTAGCTTCAAAGCACTTGCCAGAAAACAAAATTCTCTGCTTCTAAAAGATCTTTGAAGAAAAAGAAGAAGGCACATGATTCATATGTGGATATTCTTGAAGACTCTGGTAGGCTATAAATTTCATTGATTTTGTTGTTGCTGTTAGATTTTAATTTTTGATTTTATTTGGTTTAATTAAATTTAATTGCAGTTTCAGATGGATTAGACGAAGATAATGAGAATACGGCATCGAAGAAGAGGAAAAGGATGTATGGATGCTGCAAAAATACATGTCTCGGCAAATGGTAAGTAATTTATTGATCACGACATTTACCCATTTTGTATATAGGTCACTGTTTTTCTTTTGTTTTAAAAAAATTTGGGTGTGCTATTCTACTATCTACAATTAAAAAAAAAGGTAGACATAATGATCAAAGTGCAATTTTTGAAATGAGTGTGCTATTCTACTATCTACAATTTCTATTTTTTTCTCTCTATTTCTTTTATAATCAATCTCCATGACTATTACCATGACTCTCGACTAACAAAGGTGGCTTTTCGTCCTCGGTAGCTTGATAATTGATGGAGGATATAAACTTTTGACGACACCTAACGAAAAGTGGACCCTCTTTTCTTCATTAATTCACTCCTTGTGTGTGTGTTTGTTTGTTTTTTGAATTAAAGGTCATTGATTTTAGAAAGACCTGATGATATATATGTTGAATATATGTAAGGTGATATGCATGATCACAAGAGCTTGGTGGAGGCAATAAAAAAAGTTGATGTGGTGATCTCTATGCTGGGCTACAAATATCATGAGCAGTTGGTTGATCATAAGTGCATGTTGCGTGAATAAATATTGTGTTAATTCCAAACTAAATATAAATATAACAAACTTATCAATTATATAGTATTCAATTTGATTTCAAACAAATACCAAATAAGAATTTATTGTACAGGTCCACGACTTACAATCATTCCCGCATGCGAGCACATATAAAAATCATAGTTTCTAGGATGACAAATTTTATTGTCAACTATTGTCACCACCTACAGCTAGACAATAATAAAAATTACTATCTAAGTAAGAGCAAAAGGAATGTGTGTATATTTATGATATAACATTCTAAATCAATATACATGCACTATATGATATATAAACATACCTGGAGGAGCGGGAGTGGCCTCTGTCCCTGATATGGACGCATCACCAACAACTAGATAATCAAATATTGACAATATAAGTAATTTTGATATAAACATGCATGAATATCTATAATATTACATTCAAAATGGATATTAGAGAGCGCACCTGCAGTGAGAAGCGGTAAAAGTATCATCCAACTAGGGTGTAATTTACAGAATCAGTTGAAACTCTTGAAAGTCATAGAAGAATCTGACCTGCACAAATCTGATGTATACTTTCCATTGGACACTAAGAAGTCTCTAAAAGGAAAAGCCAATGTGAAAGCCATCATTAGTTCATATCAGAAGATTGATGCTGAAACAGAGAACAAGGAATGCCATTTTTTTCTTCTTCTGCCACATTACTGTCTTCTCCTTCTTTTTCTGCCACATTACTGTCTTCTCCTTCTTATTATGTGCGCGTGCAAATTCAATGAAAGCAGAAACTCCAGTGACAAACTTAGGTTGCATACGCTGTTGCCAATTCACATACATCCAGTCCTTAACCCTGACGTACTCATGGGTCATGTTAGACTGTATCATATAAATAGTAGGTTATGATGACTATATTGAGAAATCTAAGAACGGGATGGTTACTGACAAAGGAGAAAATCCGTGTATATGCTTTGTGTGTGCATTTGTCGTTGAAAAGAATAAATTATCGATAATTAAAGTTAGATTTGAGGATACCCATGTATGAGTTGTATTCTATATATGTGTGTTTCAATTTATGATTTCGCTTAAGTGTAGGGTTGTTTTTACTTAAAGAAGTATCACCATCTACTATATATCAAAAAATGTAGCAAACTAGGACTATAACTCATTTAACATTATCAACTAGTGAGATTTCAATATCAAAAACTCTCTAAAGAGGAAAATTACTAAAAGGAAAAGACTCTTTGAACAAAACGCATCCAGTAGAAATAAAAGAGATTGTATCATGCTTTAGTACCAACACACAAGCACTTACATCTTGCTATGATCATAACAACATCATGATGATTTGTCAATTGCCTTGCTCATATTATGAAATTATGAACACCAAAACTTTAATCAAATCTCCGTCTCAATAATTAAGCCGACAAAGGGAAAAATAATAACCAAAAAGAGGAGAGAGTCTTAATTTGCATGCTCAAAGTTTCATGATAGACAGAGACCAGGAGAAAAGGAGAGAAAATATCACAAGCAATGAAAAAGTTGGGAAGGTGTTGAACATCATCTTTGTAACTTGTAATATGTGGCCATTTGTCATCGATATCTAAGCTTTTCTTTATCAATGTAGAATCATTGAGTTTAGAAGAAGATTCAAAATTAATATACTTTAAGAAGTTTTACCACCGGCTATTCGTTTAACGTCCAGTCTTTGGTGTCACACAAAATTCTTGAATCAATATGATCCTGAGACTCGATCAAGATTCTCTGGACTAAAAAATTCCAAGGAATTGCTATTTGAATTACGTAAATTTGGAACACGTTTGTATGATTGAAGCTAAGAAACAAATATATTTCCATATTATATCATGCATTGTTTTATCAAAAATAATTTTATCACATACCTAGCTATGTGCTGAAGTAGGCTATATATCTCTACAGAGAGAGAAATTTATAACCAACATGCCACGAATATTGAGATTGTAAATATATATATATATATATATATATATATATATATATAAGTAGACATTTGAATCTAGACAAATAGAAAACAAAACTTTATTGCTCCCTTGTCTCTTATCAAAATCATTAGAAATATTCATTCTTAGGGGGCTCAAAATTTCCTTCACAAGCTTTAAAAGAAACCTAGAAAAATTCTCACCCCTTGCCGCAACCCCCTGCCCCAACCCTAACCCTAACCCTAACCCCAACCCCAACCGCAACCCCCTGCCGAACCCCAACCCCAACCGCAACCCCAACTATGAAACATATTAGAAAAAGGATAGAAGTTCAAGATATTAATAACACGATGATAATCAAAGCAGTTGCGTACAAATGCTAAAACCGAATATGTGACATGATATTCTTGTAAAGATAGACATGTATTAAAAGAGGAGACGCCCAAGTAAAATCCATAACTAAATCCCTATTTTGCCCTTCCTTTTCTTCAAATCAGAAATGTGTCTTTTTTTTTGCAATTATATATAGCTAAAATAAAGAAGGTCCTACAATTCTAAGTATTTCCAATTACAACGGCCCATCCTCAAAATCCAGAATGTTATGAGCATCTTATGCAATTAGCAAACATATTCAACTGAAAACACCCACAAAATTTCCACCAGACTACAAATCCTTTGCATACTCAAACCCCAACCAGATCAAATTAAGGGACTACTCAGACCCACAGTTTAAATCAATCAAAAATATCCAAAATCAGACACGGGGTCTTTGGATACCTACCAAATGCCATGTCCGATGACTCCAAAAACAAAACCCCAACATGCCCAACGGCTAAAAGTTCCACAAAACAGTCTCCGTTTCTAAGAAAATTTGAGAATGACAAATAAAATTATTAATTAAACTTGGCTTTACCTACATTATTAGTCCAGTTTCCAACACCTTCTCAAACTAGACAAATTTTACTCTTATGATTATCATCAACATTTCAATTAACGAGCTTAATGCTAATTAGAATGGAAATTAACTTAGACCCTGAAATCCAAAACCCCAACCCCAACCCTAACCCCAACCCCAACCCCAACAGCAACCCCCTGCCGAACCCTAACCCCAACCGAAGCCCCATCCCCAACCCTAACGCTAACCGCAGCCCGAGCCCCAACCCCAACCCCAACCACAGCCCTAGCCGCAGCCCGAGCCCGAGCCCCAACCCCAACCACAGCCCTAGCCGCAGCCCGAGCCCGAGCCCCAACCCTAGCCCTAGCCCCAGCCCCAGCCCGAAGCCCCAGCCTCACCCCCAATCAAAAATTTAAGTAATTGAAGAATTCCTTACCTGTGCAGAGGCGACGACGAGAACTCTGATGAGCCAGTGCTGGCGACGATGAAAGCAGGTGGTGGCTACGACGAAAGCAGGCGGTGGCTACGACGAATCGGCGGCGCTGGAGATGACGAGAACGACGAGAACGACGATCGATCGGCGGGAACGAGGGTTTGGGAATTTTTTGTTCGCGCGAGAATTGGGAATAATGAGCGTAGGGATCGATCTGAGCTTTTAACTTAAATCCCTATTTAGATGCCCCTACGGATAAGTCCGTAGGTTCTTGGTTTGCGGCTCCGTAGGGGCAAACAATAATTTAAGATTTAATAATTTTTATATAAATATGTAAGGACCGTAGGGGCAACCGTATAGCCCTACGGACTAAATCGTAGGGCCAAAATAAATCTGCACCTACGGATTTCAATATCCGTAGGGGCAACCCCCTATTGTAGTAGTGAGCGCCGCTACAATCCATTTTTGGGGAACCCGTTTGGGATTGTGCGGTTTATCGCGCACCCTCGGGCTAATAGTGCGAGATTCAGACCTCCGCAAGGAGCATTCGGTATCGAAAGATTTAAAATACGACATCTTAAGAAAATGAGATTTTAGAATATAAAATATATATTAAAATTATTTTTGTATAAATATATGTATGTTTATCATTAAAATACCTATTTTGTTATGATATAAACATTCCACTTTTTTCTAAAAATCACAAGAATCAATTTTACACTAAAATACCATGAATATTACAAATAAATACCCTTATTTATAAAACTAGGATATTTTCACTAGAAATATCACAACATAAAATCCACCCTCATTACAACTCTAAAGACGAACAATAAATACTTGAGGTGTATTTTGAAAAGTATATAAAAGTATTTTTACATAAAACCCCCTCAAGTTTTATAAATTACCCTAAGGACCCTAGCAATTATAAGACTTCGATTCACATTTCTGATTGTCTGACTCGGGTTTGAGTCTGATTAATCTGACTTGAATATGATTCAAGTCAATCTATAATCTATAAGATTCCAATTCAATATGAACACATGAATCCATGAATCTAAATATCAATTTATACAACTTGACTGAACCGAACCATGGATATATATTCCTTTTACATGATTCTCAGTATTCCATTTACATGACTCTACGGTTACAACCGTTTTCTGATATCATGGTTTCGGTCAGTCAGTCAATCAAACTTACAATCAATATAATTAACAAGATAACAATACAAATAAGACATCGCGGGGCTTAAGGGGTAGATTGGTACGGAAGGTGTTAAAAGTGGCACGAGACTGTAAAACTTAATACACCTAACATGAATCCAGTTGCTGTTGTACCGTGGCATAAACTGTTCCTTTTACTATACGTGCCTCTAGTCTCTGGCATACAGAGACTCCTCTCGTATACACTGGCATTCTTCTGTACCAAGCTACAAACAACAGCGTTAATACGACATTACTATAAGATAATATAACTTTAAAAGATACATTCTTATTCTGTCTATTCTACTTTCCTCTTACCTTTGGGACTTACCGAGCGACCTGTTCGCTGACGACATTCTGTTTCTTTCTTTTTTGAATGTCGTCAGGTAATTTGGACCCGGCAGAGATCGAGCCATCTCAAGAAGATTTGGAGCAGTTTGCCGAAGACCCTGCACTTTAGTTTCATTGTACACTTTTCCTCTCTGTACTTTTCATTTTCTGTTATACCACTGTTTAGGCATCTTTTTACTTCAGTCGTATTTCCTTTCATGTATTGTACAAAGAATGTTAATAAATAAAAGTTGCTGTTTTTTTTATTTCTTGTCTCTTGTGTATTTATTTTATATTGCTTAGATACGCTTAGCGTATGTACTTCTGAGTATATACGTAGCGGACCTCGTCGCGTCCCTTTCGACGTACACTGGGAAGCGGGGCGTGACACAAATCCCAGCCTTTTGACCTTGTTGGCCACTAGCTACATTGACGGAGGACAACATCTCAGCCTCTATCACTTCTATTTATAAATTCTCGACTAACTTCCTTCTAACAAAATTTTAACAATGTAATCAATCCAACAATCCCAATCCTGTCTATAGTAGCTTGGTATAACATTCATAGATCACATCATTACACAGAAGAAAGAAATGATAAAAATATTATAAAATTAAAGAAAAAAATACGACTTTGAAAGAAGAGAAAATAGAATATGGAATAAATAAGAACAATAAATGAAGCAAGAAGAAAATTAAATAGTGAAATGAAAGTAAACGATTTTCAAAAGGAAAAATAAAGTGGGTTTTATTTGTACATGAAGTTTTATAGTTATTTGGCCATTTTGCAAGATTTATGTTGAATTATTTGTTCCACAAGTTGGAAAAATATAAGAGGGTTGCTGGTAGCATTTGAAACATAAGAACGTTATGTGATACACCCTCAAATTAATTGGGGTTTAAAATTTATCTATATTATCGATTTGTAATACCTCATAGCTGAGCGGTCTTCAGACATCATAGTGATCTGAGTGTGGAGCCACTTCAGAACAATGAGATCGGGTCTTTGAAGTACATTCCGAAAAAGGACCGAACTGAATTACATATGTAATGATGTCACCCTCAATTATGGAGGCGCCTTTTGGATAAACCGGCACTTCGGAGTTTGAAGAACTCCGTAGTTAAGGGTGCTTAGGCTAGGGAAATCCTTAACAGACTTCCTTAGGGCGACCATTTTACATGACCTGTCGACGACAACGACGATGGTGATGATAAAAAGATTCAAATGAACAGTGTGATCTTATGGAAGATGAAAATTAACAAATCGATGAAGCAGAAGACGATGTCGATACAGAATTGAAACTCTGATATTTACAGAAATAGTATTAGTTTTTAGAGAAAAGTGGGAAATCATAGTTATTATTTTAATGATTTCCTTTAAATAATTACAATTATCGTTATTATTCTTAACATTTTTGAGGAATTGTTTGATGCAACTGTTTTCTTGATTTATATATGAATACTTGAATTTTTGAATTCGTAATTTTTTCTTTATTTCCTCATATTATAGTGTCTCCCTTTTTATTTTATTTTTATTTTTATTTTTCGGTGGCGAATATAGTGATCTTTTGATTCAAATTACTAAAACCATTTTTTTCCACTTTATAAGATAAGGTGCTCCTTTTTGCTCCACTCCTTGGGGCCTAGCTATACCACCAGTTTGGAGGATGGAGATTCGACCGATTGTAGTGAACAATTAATGCAATGGAGATGAAGAGGAGAATTGGGTTCATGACGAAAAAGATGAAGCCTTTGAGCATTGCTTGCGGAGATGCAACTCAAATGAAGTGAGGGGCATGGCGCCATTCATGAATTTATGCAAGCAGGAGGAGATTCCTAATCTAGAGGACATTCATGTTATGGATGAGGTCCAACTTCCTTGTAGTCCCCAGTATTCAATCTTTCGACCAAGATACTAGAGAGTTTTAAGATCATGGTGGTAGATAAGAATGCTAAGATGCATTTCGACATTATTGATACCGACGAGGATGAAAATGGCACATTCCATCAAAATGAACAGCATGAAAGGATGAGGACTGATTTGATTTTGGAGGAACAAGCACCATCCAACTTTGATTTGTACATGGAACAGATCCAGTGTGCAATGTTGAAGGCCAAGAAGCTATATGATGAGGAAGATCATGCACAATTACAGATCCAATACTTGGATGAGTTGCTCAAGCGGAAGGATCCGATCAATCAAACTACGGAGAAAACACGGGTCGAAGGACAGGAGAGGTGGCAGAATACCGTTTCTTGGTACGGGCATGAACTCAATGTTTTGGTCAATCTAATGGTTGGTTATAAGAGAGCGTTGAAGAAGACCCAGAATAAATTCGAGGAGTACATAAAGAAATGCCCACGGGGTGATGAGCCTATGTATAGGGATGATGCCGTGTTGGTGGTTTAGTCATTGCATCGAGAGATCCTGAAAGTCTGCGATTTGAGAAAGAGGAAGAAGAGATTGCAGAGGAGATTATCAACACTTATCAATGCGCCGGGGGAACTCAAACTTTTTGAAGTTTTGAAGTAGGATTAAGGATGCTTGATTGTTTTAAACCTTACATTATACTTGTTAAACTATAGCTGTAGACATGATCCTTTATCTATAATGTACATGAGACTAGCGTAAAGGTTCTTTTTTGTTTAAGGAAGCATCTCTGATCCATGCAATTCGACATTGGTGAGAAATGAGAATATTAAATTACAAGCACCACATTTTGTTCAAAAACTATAAATACACATCTTAACAGCTATAAATATATATCTAGCTTTCTTCTTACAATGCCATTATGATGTGATTGCATTATTGTTTACAAGATTAAGAAGTAGAACAAGTGTTTTATAAGGAGTCACAATGTTTCAAGTTCAATTCTGATTCCAGCTGAAAACACCTCTCAATGGAAGAGTGTTTTGGAAGAAGAAAGAAGGCTGCATACAAAGGAAATTTAAGAAACAACCTTCACTTCACAGATTGAGTACTTTATCTTTATGATCAAATTTCATTAATCATCTTTTCTCCCATCTCTGAGTTCATTTTGCATATATTTACAGGGACTAAACTCTTTAGTTCTAATTCATCTAAAATTTGTAATATGACATAACATAAATTTACCGGTTGATTTATCGGGTCCAAACACATATATTCACTCGGTCCAGAGACCACATAAAGCCCAAATCCGCACATCACTGTAGTTAACCATGGATCCTAACTAATCAATTAATTAGTTATTCATATATCTTTACCTTACTAAAGATATTCGAGAGGATGCAAATAAACCCTCCTAAACTTGCTATAAATACGTCACACAATTCCCTCGTAAGGGGATCGAGCTCTAAGAGATACACATACTGAAGCCCTAAAAAGGAGGAGGAGACGATCAACAATATGCCCGGCGGCCCGACTTAGGGTCTTGTCATCAAAAGCGTCTCGGCCCTCATACCACCATTGATATTCTTTATATACATGCTTTCTTATGCTTTATATGGAAAAAGATAGCTTTAATGACTTGAGCATAGGAGGGGGTCCTGCGGTTCAAACCCGGGGTCCTTGGTTTTGCAGGTTTTTGAATCCGGAGGCCTGCCTCCTTGCTCAAACGACCTACCAAAACAAATTCATTGGCGCATCAAAGGTACGTGATATTTTGTGACGCATCATAATCCATCTTAATTTTTAACTAAAAATAAATATAAAGATAGGCTCAAATAAAAACTTCTAATTCTAATCAAACTCAAATTCCACTTTATATAAATACATTGAAGACTCTAGAGAGCCGGAAGTACTGAAGGAATGGCCACAAGAATGGACGTATCATGACATCGTAATCTATCTCGCCCGAGATACTTCCGACTAATTTAAAAGTGCTATGCTAATTCTACTCAAATACAAACTGAGAGATACAATTAATTCTTATTCCTAATAATCAAATCAACTTGAAATGGTTTTGCGGGCTTTATTACGCAGTCCTTCTGAAACAAATGATTGATAGCATGTATACCACTTAGAAGAAATTATTGAATGCTAGTGAAACCGAGAGTAGAGATGATTACATTTCAGGAAGTACAAGAGTTGCTTTAAGTTTGTCGACAAATAAGCTTAATGGTTTGCATGAAAACCTCAGGAGATCCAGCTTATATGTAAATATTTCTGGTGCTTCATAGAGTGAAGTGTGTTTGTAGAGTAACCTGTGTTTGTATAGTAAAAATTTTATTTGTTATTTGAACTGTATATTTCTATGTTGAATCGGCTAATATTTACTGGTTTGTATACCAGGTACTTATTTTTTGTAGTTAGTTCTGCATTCTACCCTATTTTTGAAGATAGATCATTCAATTTTAGTTTTCCTTTTCTGTTTATCCATTTTTGCTTAAAACTCAAATATGATTACTTTGTCATCCGAACTTTATACATTTATACAGAGAGCAGTAACATATATGTGAACAGGGCATATGCTTCACAATGTTCATATCATTATACAGAGAGCTGTATCGCTTTTCTCAGAGATTCACATAAACCCCCCCAAAAGTCTCAATGCACACATTTGAAAAGAAAATGATTATCCTGTCCATTTTGAGTATCATTTGTTTATTTCTGGTATGAATTGGATAACTGAGGAACAGCTGTAGATTGTGTAGGCAGATGTTAGCATGTGAAACTCCACAGCTGAGAATATATAACTGATGCAAGCTGTCTCTTCATTTGGTGTGAGTACTTCACTTTGCTTTTGGCACTTTGTTGTCTAATTCAGGAGTTTAATATTGGTTTCAGTACATAACTACATTTTTAATCTATTGCAACTTGCGCAACTTGGTCTGAACTAAATACAGCGCAGCGTACTGCTTTCTTTGAGTTGTTGCCTCTGTTTCTTGTTTTCAGTTTTGTTCAGGATTTAGTGCTTGATTTGCTTTGAAGAGTAAGTGACAGTAATATATAGTCTTCTTCGATAATCTTATATGGAACGGTTTCACATATGGTAATGTTTATTTAAAAGCTTTATTACACTAAACATCCTTAAACCTTGAAGTCTTTAAATTACAGTAAAATATCTTAAAGGGAGTTTTCCCCACTAAAATACCGTTAGGTGTAGCATTTTTTAAGGGAGCTTACTGTAACATATGAAGAAACTTAAAAGGTTGTTTAGTTAAGGGTATTTTAAGGTAATTTGGATCTTGTGTCTGATAATACTATTGTATCTATATGTATTGAGATTCTATCAATCTAACATTGCTCTGGCTTGCACTATCACATCAACCCACAGAAAAATGAGAGATATGAACAAAACAAGTGGACTGTGAAACTATAGGCAACGTGAGCACCACCTTATACATAATCATGCATGCATTTCTCACTTACATTAATCTAGTTGATGAAAATTACTAGCTTCATGATCATGTCACTCATGCTGGTCTCACAAGTTAGTTGGGATTTTTGAGTTCCCTTTTCTTAAATATAGAGAGGGTGTCTCATGAGGTTGCGTATTCATTAAATATTTAAGAGAGATGCCAAATTGAGGAGAGGTAAACAATTGAATGTTGAGCCTCAATAGAGATGAGAATGGATATATACCACTACCATTAGTATATATATAAGAGATGAAGAAGAACACAAGGAAGTGGGCAACCTCATGTGTTGTCCCCCTTAATTTCCTCTACAGTATTCACATGTCTGTCCCTTTCCATCACCTCCACATGCTCTCTCTCTCTCTATACACACACACCACATGCACTTATACGAATATAAAAATAGAGTATGATATTGTTTACTCGCATGCAAACTCAAGGTTGGCAATATACTGAGCTACAGTTGTCGATACATTGATAGACATATGCATACGGACAGACTGCATTTTTCGGAAAATGTATTTTGGCGCATTGACAAAGACTTTAAGATGATATCTGAACATCAATTCCATATTCTGCTAGAGTTTGCTTACCATGCAGGAGAGTAGTAGAGTATAACAGATCTATGTATTACTAAGTTTTCTGTACATAAAGTTGGGAATTTTTTGATTCATTGCTTAGAATTAATTAAAAAGAGAGTGTGAATTGAAAGGGACTTTGATGCTAAGTACTGTACAGTACTGTTTTTTCCTCAATTTCAGCATATGGTTAGCCTCATGTTTTGGTGGTAATCCATATGCAATCTTTAATCATTTGGAGATCTTCTTAGTTTTTGTTACCTTAAGCTCAAATTAAAACTTCCACTGATTGGCACAGTTTACTAAATTTTCTTATCTAATGAAATTTCTGACATGGGTTAATTTCTATGTGTTTAGCATCCAAATTTAGAACAAATTCTAGAATTAGTACTAAGAACCTGCTAGGAAACAGCAGAGACTAAAGTAAGAAGATAGAATATAAATACGTCATATGTTCTTCACATTAGTTATTATAAAAGAAAAGAAATCAATATTATATGTAGTTTGTGATATAGGATCATTGGAGGTGCATGTGAGGGAGAGAGCAATGTTTACGCACAAAGCAAGATGTAGGAGGAGGTACTCAAGCAGTGGGCACATGGGCATGCACTAGTCATTGCATTTGCACCATTTTAGCACAGATATACTTTATGTAGTTGTTCTAGAGAGAGAGACACACTAGAATTTTGTTAGTTTAAAAAAATTGAGAAGGGAGGAGAGGAGAGAAAGAGATGTGGAGGGTTCTGGAATTTTATTTATTTATTTTAAAAAAAGGGGATTGATGATGTGTAGGGTTGTAGATAAACAATTAATTGTTTTTTGGGAGGAGAGAGATGATGTGGAGGATTTAAGAGGTGTGGGAGATGATATGGAGGGCTTGAGATGTGAAGATTTTTTTTTCTTTTTTCTTTTTTTCCAGAAGAAAGGAGAAGGTTGAACCTCTAACCATAGATATTTGCATTATATATATATATATATATAGAGAGAGAGAGAGAGAGAGAGAGAGAGGAGGTGTCAAATAAGGGGATTTCCTCTTATGGCGTCGAAAAAATACACCTTTCATAATTTTTTCCGATGATCGGCACACATCATCATCCTCTTCGTCATCTAAGACATGGATACACCAAATTTCATTTGATTCTACCACTTTTTCACCGTCGATTTAGTGGATGCATAATTAACGGTTTACCCGTCGATAGAACTTTTTACATTGCTGAAAAAATGGTAAAATCAAATGAAATTTGGTGTATCCACATCTTAGATGATAAAGATAATGATGATGGGTGCCGATTGTCGGAAAAAATTGTAGAGATATTGTATTTTTTCGAAACCATAGGAGGAAATTCCCTCCTATCGCCTCTTTTTTACATCATTCTCTCTCTCTCTCTCTCTCTCTCTCTCTATATATATATATATATATATATATATATATATATATAAGACCGAACAGAAAGAGAAACTCGAAGTTGATTCATTTTTCTGGGACATAGTTTTTTATCGAGTCTTTAGTGCAATGTAGAAGCGATAAGATGAAATAGAATAGAAAAGAGGGGTGTTAATTTCTCTTGTTGGTGCATTCATGTTGAGTTCTTATTCTCATGTTATATTTTTGAAATGTATGTTTTTTGGGTAATTTTTTTTTTATACGCTGCTTCTTTAGAAATCGAACTAGGGACTTCTTACTTCAGAGAGGGAAGCTCTGTATTGTTTACCCTCTTTAAAATCTCTAACGATTGAACTTTAAAATAAAATTAGAGTTTAAACACAAAAGTTTAATGTTTTAAAGTTTGGCCAGAAGGTCTTGGGTTCGTGAGTTCCAATCAGTGCAAGCACGTACTATTAATTTACACCATATTATCTCAGGAAATACCTAGACAGATACCTTATTAGATTATTCTAAATCACATCACAATTATAAAAGATCATATCACATACAACACACTTGCAAGAGAGACAACACCCATGTTTTATGAGAAGGGGAACACCTTATTTTAAATGTCCCATTTGTTTATTTATAAAACATATGTATGAACATGATTTTTAATAGAAAGTCGCCATTTCGACAACCCTTATATTTTGAATACATCATTTCTGTAGTTTGGTGAACATATTTATATTGAATATATTCAAAGTGGAATACAGTATTTCTACCATATTCCAAAGTTGTTTTCTGTTAAAAAAAATAGGGTGTCATTCTATTTTTGATTTGGTAGAAACATGGTATAATAGCTGACGTTTCAAAATATGCAAGAAAAGAAAAATGATGTTTCACTCATTTTCCAAATTTATATGGAACATAGATTTATGGTTTATGTTCCAAGGTCAACAATGATATATCCTTGTTATTAATCGTTCTCTCTTGAGAAGCCTACGGCCAAAGAAAGAAGTAACACTTGATTTGTTAGGATTTTTGTGAGAATTCTTCAAGTGTTGCACTCGATGAAGGAAAATTTGTAGCGAAAAAAAGGAATTTCAAGGAATTCCCCTATTTTCTGCCTTCTTCTTTTCTTCAAAAGATACTAGTTTTTCTTCTGATTTGAATTCTTCTCATCCCCCAAATTCAGGATAAGTTGGAAAAAAAATAACTTCCCATTTACTTGGCTGGGGATTCCAATTGGGGCATCCGCACCCGCTCTTGCAAGCGTGGTCTGGTGGGGCCTCTCGATAGGGGGCGTCCGTCATGGGTGAGTGCCGGACATAAGGCTTCCCAACCTACACCGGAATGCATTTTTTTTTCTTATTCTCTTATTTTTTACTTCAACAAATGCCCTCCCTCCCACGCCACCCCACCCCCTACCCTACCCCCAATCAAGGAATGCAAAACAATTTATTCTGAGTTGTATGCATGAAATTGAGGAAATTTTGCAATCACTAATATTACTAGAAATGAGGCATCTGATCCAGAGGCCATCCAAAGTTGGCCTTATGAAACACATTCTCCTTTAAAACAGTCAATGCTGTAGATATTGATGTATTCATTATACAGTGATGTCCAATGTGAAGCAACTTTGATTCAGATAGAGCAACACATCCTCCTTTGCGTGCACCTTTGCTCTCACTTATCTTCGTCGTGATTCTCCATGCTCTCCCAAGCCCTCTTACCGAAGTTACATTGGGATGTTCGACTACGTTGAAGGCAAAGTCCAGTCCCTTTCTGCGACTGGCTTTTGATAAACGAACGATTGAAAGATCGTTCAGTCGAGCTCCTCTGTCAGATACTCTGGGCGGACTGTTCTTAGGGCCTTGGCTAGACCAAACGAGCAGCTTCCCCGACTCCTCTCGAGGAGTCCAGGACCCGACTCGGGTGCCAACGTGGGACAGACATGGGTGCTACCAATCGGTGCCAACGCTTAGTCATTTTGACTAGGTATATATAGTGCTAAGCACTTTGTATGGCGCTCATGTGGGAAGCACGTGAGGCACTGAGCCTTCACCTCTGGACGCTCACGTGGGAAGCACATGAGGCGCCGAATTAATGTTTTTTAGACGCTCACGTGAAAAGTACGTGAGACGCTGAGTTTTTTTTCTTTTAGAGAGCGCTCACGTGTGTTTCACGTGAGACACTGGGTTCTTTTAAAGATTTAATCTCTTTTTATAGAAATTTAACTTCTGTTTCATGGCGTTTTGGCCATTAATGATCACAAGATCTATGCTCAGGAGAGAATCCTCTTGGAGGGCCAAGCAAACCCTAGTGGGTTCGCCGCCCTCTACTTGATTTCCATTAATGAAGAACAAGGTCCAGGAAGGTCGAAGAGTCAATGCCCCGATTGGATTTGGAGGAGCTCTGACCCCCACCTTGATTCGAAGAAGATGATTAATGAAAAGGGGGTCGTTGAAACGGGGAGCTCTCTTTTTCTCTCTACTAAATGGAGACAATGATGATCTTAGGATCGCCCCCTTAAATAGTGGGGAAGGCAAAGAGTTATGGCAGGCGCCCATCAAATGGACGCCACGTCGCCCCCAATCCGTTTGACTATGAGTTAAGCGGGATCGGGTGGATACCGACCTTAGAGGGCACCCGATATCGTGTGGTCTCCTGACCGTATAGGATACTTAATATTGGGTGTTCCCCTCATTACACACACACACACACACCACCACACACACACACACACACACACACACACCAAATATCATCTGCACTTAATTCGCTTTGGAATTCATTTGCTTCGCCTAGCCGGCGATGCGAATTTTTCTCGCTTCGTCGGCTAGGTGAGGCGAGGGCAAAAGTGCCGATGCCAGAACCCGCTCGCCTCGCCGCATCGCGAGGCGAGGCGAGGCAAATTCACCGAACCAGGTAAATTTTTTGCCTGGCTCGGCTGCTATGTTTTTTTTTGAAAATTAAAAATTAAAATTAGGCTTAAAAATTTGAAATTTAAACAAGCTTTTTATTTAAAAAATCTTAATTAAATTACAATTTCATAAAACATTTGTTGTTGTTTTTTTACATTAAAGACCGAACCCACTCGGGCTGTCTGCGTATCCCTTCCAAATATTGATCTCAATGAGAGGGAATCAGATCTACGTAGTTCTTTTTCTACTATTACATATCTTACTCACTACTCGTCGACGCCGGTTGTTGTTCCTCCTTCTTCGGTGTTGGTCTCATCTGATATTGTAAGCTCCTCAGGTAGATAATACGAGCCCAAAATGATTGCATTTTGTTTCCTGACGGCTGCTGCTTTCCAACCTTGCGATCAAATCATGCACTTTATTGTGTCATGCGCCAAGCTGCATCTCTTCTCGCTTAGTATCCTGCCATCTGTACTAAAAATACCTTCCGACGCTATTGTGGACACTGAAATGGTTAGTAAATCACGGGACATAGTAGAAAGCACCGGAAACAAATGTCCGTGGCTTTTCCACCTTGCTAAAATATCAAAATCATCTATAGTTAAATCTACATCTGAATCAGTTTGTAAAAATATTAATAACTCATTTAAAAATGACGATGATGAGGCTACCGGGCCTTTTGCCCTTTTCTTATGTTGAATAAATACTAAAGCTGGAGTCGAAACACACGAACCAATTGAGGGTAGCGGTCTATTAATTCTACCGGAAGAAGATCATGCAACATACAAATCAAACACTTCATCTAAATTACTTCTAACGATACTAATATATACATCAATATCTATAGCATGTCCCATGATCGTGTGGAACCTAACTAAAAGAGCCTCCAAACCTTCTAATTTAATTTTAGGGTTCATTATTGAACATAAACAGTAAATAATTGGAACTTCAGAGAAATATTTAGAAATCTTAGCGATCATAGTAAGTATCGGATGGTGAAGTACTGGATTTTCGACGTGACTAGCAAAACAATTAGCTATATTATACAATTCAAAGATAAGAATATGAGAAGTGGGGGTATGAGTAGCAGAAAATTGTTCGGTTACTATTTTAAAAATCATAAGAAAATCTTTAAAAAGATCTGCAACCGCCCAATGATCGAGTGTTAAGTGTTTTTCTACAGGCATTTGTTCATTCCATATATTACTAATAATTCAGACGGTCTTTAATACAGTACGAAGTATGTCATATGTACTATTTCACCTAGTGGCCACATCTTTTTTAAGAGATGGCCTTACATCTGTAGTAAGGCATCTAATTTTGTATTCAGCTTTTCTTTTTCCAGAACTTTAATAAACCTAAATTCATCTTTAATTGTTTGAATATTTGTATTACATATGGTATATGCATCCTGTACAGTAAGGTTAAGTATATGACATGCACAACGAATATGAAAAAACGACCACTGCAAATTGGTTTGCATAGCCTAATAAGTTCAGCAATAGCAGAATTATTGTTGCTTGCATTACCGAAAGAAATAGAATTTTTTTTATTTACACAATGATATTCTTTTAAAATAAATCTAATTTTAGAAGTTATATAAAAAGCACCGTGCAGGTATGGAAATTGTCTAAAACTAATAATTCTTTTTTACAAAAACCAGTCAGAATCAATCCAATGTGCAGTAACATAAATCCAGAAAAGTTCCCTTCTATCCATCCAAATATCAGAAGTTAATGAAATACCGGTATCTAAAGAAATAAAAGTAATAATTAATGCTTGTTTACCATCGTTATAGAGGCTAAAACAACGACTTTTAAGCGTAGTTCTCGGAACCCTTTTGAATGTCGGTTGTAACACCGTTTAAATGTATAACTCAAAAGCCGCACTTTCTCCGAATCCGAGAATTTGTTCATCTGCCATAACATATCTTGTCATTTCTGAAACATTTAAATCATGATTATATTGAAAAAGACATTGACCGGCAAACCAATTTGTGTTTGTGTAGTGGAGGAACCGGCCGGGGTTTCTAAGTGGTTTTTTCCATGTTTATTCAAACTACCGGTGTTGGCACTATCTTTGTGTTTATATGCATCACCACAATATTTGCAAACGGCGTATCTAACACCGTCCCTAAATTTAATTTTATGGTGATCCCAAACATTACTAGTAGTCGCACGTTTTTTAGCTTCTCTTAATATATGAGTGGATCCTTCCGCTTGTTGTTCGGGATGAGAAATTTGGATTTGATGCGTATCGGATGAACCCTCCATATCAATATTTTAACTAAATGCTAGAGAAAATAGTGTTAGAGTAGAAATTAGAAATAATAAATTAAAAACGAGAAATAAGAAAGAGAGAAGAATGGGTTGATCAGAGGCTCGGAGATTCGAAAACTCAGAGTCGGACTGTCGGAGGATCGGATCGGAACTTCTATTCTTTAGAGAGATGGAAATTGCCATAATAGTAATAAAGATTAAGATTAAATCTTTTTTTGAGAGATGGGAATTTTTTTCTTTGAAAGTGTAACACCTTAGGATGTGTTTTGTGGCTAATTATATTTTTATATATAGTTTTTTTTAATAAAAAGTTTACCAATTTGGGTTTTAAATATTTTATCCTATTTATTGAGTATTTTATTAGATTTTTCCTAGCCTTGCACACACTTGTGCATGATAACTAGGGTTGTTTTGGGGGTTTAACCATGATTAGCAACATGGTGAACTAACCATTCCTTAATCTAGTTTAATATTGTTAGGTGTTTTGGGTTAAATAGTTATGGTTGTTAAAATAAAAAGGGTTTTATTTTGAATTTTGTTTTGGGTATTGACCTTGGTGTGAGAGAGAGAGAGAGTGCATTATGAGGCATGATGGCTTTGCCCATGCCTTCATTAATGAAGAGAGAGAGAGAGGGTTGACTAATGCTAGATCTCATTTCCCTTTCCTTCTCATTCTCTCACTCTCATTCTCACACACAACACACACCCTCACACCCTCACAGCAGCAGCAACAGCAGTGACAACAACAACAACATCAGCTACAACTGCAACAACAACAACTTCAGCTACAACTGCAGCAACAACAGCATCAACAGCAGCAGCAAGAGAAGCTCCAGCAGCAGGAGCCCCAGCAGCAGTAGCAACCCCTCACACACTTCTTCTCCTGCTTCTTAGGGTTCATTAGGGTATAATTCTGAACCCCATTTCATGTTTGCTTAAGTTGTGTGTGGTTTAGTGTCAATTACTGTTAATTAGCTAGTTTCGTGCTAGATTTTGGTGATTTGTGAGATGTTGTGGCAAAGTGGTGATTGTGTTGGTTAACCCTACCTATTTAAGTGTTATTAGGGCCATTTCAACTGAGAATTAACCCAGATTACATTAAAATACCATAGGGTTTCCTTTTTAGTGAAAATTGGTGTTTTTAAGCGATATTTGTGACTTCTGAGATCTGCTATTGACCCGGACCCTACAGGACAAAATTGAGGAAACTGGAACATGCTACCTAGGTCTAGACACCACCACCAGAACACGAACCATCCTCTCCCTACCCAGGCCGCCAATTAAATCAATCTGGCCGCAATTTGCGGCCAGGAAGGGGTGTTGGGGCTTGGGGTTTTGGCTACTGTAGTCTACTGTGTAGTGTAGTGTTTTGGCATGTCTAGTTTTGTAAGATTTAACCTGTAGGAAAATCTGGGGCAATATATCGTTTTGCATGTCCGTTGTGTTTGCGTGATACGCGCGATACGTGAGAGGGTTCTGTGATCCAGCGTATCACGGCGTGTCGCGATGGTTTTAGACGCGTACACACACGATTCAGCGTATCGTGCACACGCGCGTTTAGTTCGCGACGCGAGTTTCTCGTTTTGGTTCGATATCGCGTTTCGCGGAATATTTGGCTTATATATGATTTCCATGTCTTATTTACAGGTTTGCAGGCATGGACTACGAACACTACTACAGGGGGGAGCAGATGGTAGGATTCACCTAGCGTGGAGCGTAGGTGAGTAGATTTAACATCTACAGGGGAATCGCCCGCATGGCGTTATGCGTCTGGGCTATATTCAAATACCTGTCGCATATTCTACGTCATTGTTAGAATTACGCCTTTACTTTATTTCCTTGATATAGTTGTACTGTGACTAGCAGCCATAGGACACTGCACATATTATTGACGGTTCATGTTTCACGGGCACGGATTGTATGCAACACACACACCGTCAATAATTGACATGTCACACACAATCCTTTATAGATACTATATTGCTTATCATACTTGACATCTAGCTTATAGGTATACCTTGTACATATTTTACTTATACCCAGGGGGTATACGACATCTTTTACTTATAGGTAGATACCTATACTTAGCTGTACCTTATTGATTTCGCATACATCTGGTTTCAGCTACATGTTCTCATTTATATGCTCACATTCAGATATATCGCATTTATTTGTTCCTGGATTTGCTCATTGTTTATTTGGATTTTACATGGTGTTTTCTGGATTTGGGAACCGTGGGAGTTCATGAAATTATGCATACATTGAAAAACCCGGTTTCCTTGAGATGATATTTGCGCGTCCACCATGAGTTTTATCGGTGCTGATTATATACTCCATACGAGGTGTGGTTGCCGTATGAGAGTACAGGTGGGGCCCGGTATGGTTCCCCTCGGCAAGAAGATCGATGGATTTTGCCGATTGAGCCTGGAGGAGGGCGAGTACCTACCGGTGACAGTACCCATGACTCGGCGGGGGATCACGGAGACACCGCTGGGAGTCATGTACGTATGCATACATCGAAAGGCGAGGGTCAGAGCTAGACACTCGTGCTTTCGGGATAGCGTATGATACGTGATCAGAATTTCTGTGTCGATGCTTGGCACATTGTTTTCATGATATTTCTTTTAATACCTTTGTATATATAACAGGGGATTTAGCCGTTGTTATATATACCCTTACACCAATATTAGTGGAATGGGACGCTAATATATGTGTATTGCCCCCATCATATTTTACTTCTGCATATATATATATATATATATATATATATATATATATATATATATATATATATATATATATATATATATATATATAAGATGTTAGAAATTATATTGAGATTCGACTTGGGATGTAGGTGATTCATTGAGATTGGATATGAAAGAGATTGATGATTTGTACATTCGGGATATAAGAGATCTATTCGATATTGTACATTGAGGAGATGTGAGACTTATATGATATGAGAGCCCAGTTTGGGGGCTGATTTGAGGATTTGCGGATTGGAGTGTCTTGATGGATGGTGATCCTACCATGATGTCAGGTTTCCGTGGAAATGACATATTCCACCCCATACCTCACACTTATCTATTCTTTGCACATATTCATATATTGGTGTACATGTTAGTGTACCCTTATGCTAGTTGCATATCTGCTTTCTCATATCCCTATTGCATAGTTATTGCATACTATTATCATGTCATCATTGCTTCATATATTGATTGTACCTGCTAGTGTACATCTCCATTACTTTGCTTTCACATGACATGTTATTACTGTAATCACATATCTTAGATTTATGCTGTACGTACATTCCTGAGATTTCAAATGTTTCAAAAACTTATATTATCTTTTCCGTATTTTCTTGGTTTAGATTTCTGGGTTTTGGCTTTCTTTTACTACGTTACGTCCTTAGGCGTTGCGTAGTATTAGGGCCGTCACGGGCAAATTCTGGGTCGTGACAAAGTTGGTATCAGAGCGCTAGGTTTTACCTTTCGGAGTGTAGGATGACCTTAGTATGATGGAGTAGGTAGCTTAAGCAGAGTAACGTAGTGTGTGTATGTCTGCAGCATACCCACGATGCGGTACCTTGCATTAAGTGACCTAAGTACAATTTGCTTGAAATTCCTTCCTTGATGATTCATATCCTTGAGGTTCGATTCCTTATTCTCATCGAATCTTATATCCATTTATAGCCTTGCCGCCGATGACTATGGGGACTCAGAGTGATGCAGCGAGGGCCGAGGTCAGAGTTGGCTCGGGTGAAACGAGTACTGACCAGGATGGCACTCTAGTTGCACAGGTGCAGACGGATCAGCCTACGACATATACTATGGATAGACTTTTGGCAGAGATGCAGGACTTCCGCCAGACTATGAGTTCTTTGGTTGATGTCGTTCGGGAGTTACGACAGGAGGTTGTCACCCCTGTTACTCAGTTGTCACTTACGATCAGCATGCAGCAGTCCGTCACCTACATAGCACCAGTGGTTGCAGCTCCAGTTGACGAGGCACATACTCCAGAGGCTCAGAGAGTGCCAGGACAGTGGAGGACTCGTACCAGTGTACCAGCCCAGAGACAGGGATTTGGTCATCGAGACAGATTTCGTGGCCGTCGCGGGAGTAGCAGAGGCTTAGGACGAAGACAGTCGTTCAGCTCTCATCCCCAGGATGGTTAGCAGTCAGCGCGTGGATGTTTTCGATGCGGGAGCCTTCAGCACTTCGTCAGGGATTGTTCCTTAGCACCTCGTCAGAGTCGTATTCAGAGAGGCCGTAGACGCGGAAGATTCGCTCAGAGGGCTCAGTCTACCAGAGGAGTTCATCCAACTGCGAGTAGAGGGTAGACACATGAGTTTGCTTCTACTCATCGGGACGCGCAGACGTCCAATGTGGAGTTTTCAGGTACCCTTGATTTATATGTTCTTTTCATGTATTCGTTTGTTTTTCATGCTTGTACCGTGGTTGGGTAGATTAGTCGTAGTTGTGTTAACTTCTGTCAGCGATTCTTTTGTTGCGCGACACGTATTTCAGTTGTGTGCCAATCGGATAGGAGATAGAGATTTGTCCGTCGTTTTGGTCCTTTTAGAGATGTTGGATTTGACGTTCTCCTGGGCACGGACTGGTTAACTACGTGCTAGGCGTCTGTGGACTACCGTGAGGAAACAGTCAGGTTTGTTTTCCTCGGCAAGTCAGTTCTTGTTGTGCAGGTGGATAGGTGTGCCGCCTCTCACAGCTTGAATTCAGCCTTTTTCGTTAGTCGGCTTTTGAGGAGATGTCGTGGATTCTTGGCGTTCATTCGTGATACCGGAGCCACAGTGGGATTGTTGGACCGGGTTCCTTTCGTGCGAGAGTTTTTCCGACGTTGTTCCGAATGAGCTGGCGAAGCTTGGGAGCTTAAGGATCAGCTGCAGAGTTGTGGTTTGGGGAGTTTTGTGCGTCTGAGTGTTTCGCTTTTGGAGGCTCCTATTTCTGTTCGTCAAGAAGAAAGACGGCAGTTTAAGGTTGTGTATCGACGAATCGTTAATTGAACCGGCTTATGGTGCGGATAGGTATCCTTTACCTCGCCGCGACGATTTCTTCGATCAGCTCCACAGTGCGAGACATTTCTAAGTTTGCTTGGGATCAGGTCATCATTATTGCGGGTTCGGAGTGATGGCATTCCGATGTCTGCCTTGTGCGTGCTATGGGCTTTGTGTGTGTTAGTGAGTCACAGGATTCACTGATGCCCTAGCAGCATTCGTCGATGTAATGAACCAGATTTCTGCAGGCCGTTCCTCAACCAGTTTTCGTTGTGTTAATTACGACATTCTGGTTTATTTAATTTGTCTTGAGGGACAGGAGTAACACTTGGGGATTTGTTATGCAAATACTGGGAGAGCACCAGCAGTTCGCTAAATTCTCGGAGTGTTTCTTCAGGCTTGTTTTGTGTTGACTCCTAGGTCTTACAGTCACGGGAGACGGTTTCGTATGGTTCCGAGGGAGATCGTGGCCGTACAACCTAGGCCCAGACCTGTGTGCAGGACGGAGATCCGCAGATTGTTGGGCTTAGCAGGTTTCTACCACCGTTTCATGCAGGATTGCTAGAGTAGTGCTGCCCCGTCGACTGAGTTGACCGGAAATGAGGTTTCTTTTCTTTGGACTGAGGCATGTGTGCAGAATTTTCAGCAGTTGAAGATTCGGTTAACAACTGCATTAGTCCTTTCTTTGCTTTTGGTTTGGGCGACCTTGTTGTTTAACTGTAATGTTTCTTGAGTGGGCTCGAGTGTGTACTGAGGTGACACTATAGAGTTATCGCTTTTGCTTCCCTACATTGGAGGAAGTACGAGGAGGATATTCCACTCATGATCTGGAGATGGCCGCGGTGGTTTTGCGTTAGAGATTTGGAGACACCATCTGTTCGAGAGTCTTGTCAGATTTTACCGGACCACCAGAGCTTAACGTACATCTTCCTGCAGCGGATTTTGATTGTTGTGATAGTCTTCTGCAGATTTACAGTTCTTGTGTGATCGTCGAGTACAGCTTTAGTTCGTCTCTACGGAGGGGACAGCTTGCTCATGTCCGCGCCCGACCACTTTTCCTTAATCGTTTTTGCGAGACACTGCCCGCCCATGCTCATTCGTCAGTGATACTTGAGCATACTCGGCTGGGTAATGATTCGGAGACCTTGATTTGTGACAATGGTGTGCTAAGTTAGGGACGCGTTTGTGTACCTGGTATCGTCAGGTAGAGACGTGTAATCCTAGAACATGCACATCTGTCAACTCTCTATATGCATTCGAGTTCGCAGGGACGTGACTTGTGAGATAGTTACGGGCGGACAGGGATGTAAAGAGACGTTTCAGGTTTCGTTTCAAGGTGTCTGTCTTGTTGTGTGTTTGGGTTGAGCATCTGAGGCCGGCTGGAGAATTGCAATCTTTTACTGTTCCGAAGTAGGAATGGGAGCAGATCTCCACGAGTTTCGTTATGGTTTCTACCCAAGTTTAGTCAGGGTGTGACTCCATTCGGATTCTTGTCGTCCGGTTATACTCAGTTTGCTCAGTTGTTCTTTGTTAAGTGGTGTGTTTGTTTTTTTTGTTGTCAGCAGTTGGGGATCGTCACTCGCCATCGTTAGGGTTCTCCTTCGATAACTATTATCAGGAGACACTCCAATTGGCCACCTTTAGGTTTAGGGGTTAGGTCGTGTCGATCACCAGTCTGTTGTCTTTCTGACTCTGCGTAAGTAGGACTTTGGACCCCAGCTAGTCTTGAGATTTCGGAGATGGTCCAGTTGTGTTAGGTCAGGATGGGAATTGTCCATTACGAACTGAGGTCTTATGCCGACTGTGTTGGCCATAGACTCGAGTTCACAGGGACAGATCATGTATTCCTACGGACTTTCCGATGAATGACGTGTTGGATTTTGGGAAGTTTGGCCCAGGATTATAGGTCCTTTCGAGATCCTATAAGCAAGTTAGTTTCGTTGCCCTTAATTTGGCACTTCTGCCCAGATTATTGGATTTTCACCCCGTATTCCTTGTGATAATACTTTACAATTACCTTCTTGACCTTTCTCACCTGATCTGGCACCAGACCTTTTGGCTTGGACGCGATCTTTCGTTCACCAGCAGCCAGTTGTGTTAATGGCCCGGCAGGTGGAGAAACGTCGGTCAAGGGTCTTGCCATCTGTGAAGGGTTTTCTTGGACGTAGCCGTATAGCGAGGAAATCACTTGGGAGGCTGCGAGCGAGATTTGAGGGTTGTAATCTTCTCTTTGAAGGTACGTATCGGTATATTTTTAAATTCGGGGACGAATTTCTTTTAAGGGGGGGGGGGAGATTGTAACACCTTAGGATGTGTTTTGTGGCTAATTATATTTTTATATATAGTTTTTTTTAATAAAAAGTTTACCAATTTGGGTTTTAAATATTTTATCCTATTTATTGAGTATTTTATTAGATTTTTCCTAGCCTTGCACACACTTGTGCATGATAACTAGGGTTGTTTTGGGGGTTTAACCATGATTAGCAACATGGTGAACTAACCATTCCTTAATCTAGTTTAATATTGTTAGGTGTTTTGGGTTAAATAGTTATGGTTGTTAAAATAAAAAGGGTTTTATTTTGAATTTTGTTTTGGGTATTGACCTTGGTGTGAGAGAGAGAGAGAGAGTGCATTATGAGGCATGATGGCTTTGCCCATGCCTTCATTAATGAAGAGAGAGAGAGAGATGGTTGACTAATGCTAGATCTCATTTCCCTTTCCTTCTCATTCTCTCACTCTCATTCTCACACACAACACACACCCTCACACCCTCACAGCAGCAGCAACAGCAGTGACAACAACAACAACATCAGCTATAACTGCAACAACAACAACATCAGCTACAACTGCAGCAACAACAGCATCAACAGCAGCAGCAAGAGAAGCTCCAGCAGCAGGAGCCCCAGCAGCAGTAGCAACCCCTCACACACTTTTTCTCCTGCTTCTTAGGGTTCATTAGGGTATAATTCTGAACCCCATTTCATGTTTGCTTAAGTTGTGTGTGGTTTAGTGTCAATTAGTGTTAATTAGCTAGTTTCGTGCTAGATTTTGGTAATTTGTGAGATGTTGTGGCAAAGTGGTGATTGTGTTGGTTAACCCTACCTATTTAAGTGTTATTAGGGCCACTTCAACTGAGAATTAACCCAGATTACACTAAAATACCATAGGGTTTCCTTTTTAGTGAAAATTGGTGTTTTTAAGCGATATTTATGACTTCTGAGATCTGCTATTGACCCGGACCCTACAGGACAAAATTGAGGAAACTGGAACATGCTACCTAGCTCTAGACACCACCACCAGAACACGAACCATCCTCTCCCTACCCAGGCTGCCAATTAAATCAATCTGGCCGCAATTTGCGGCCAGGAAGGGGTGTTGGGGCTTGGGGTTTTGGCTACTGTAGTCTACTGTGTAGTGTAGTGTTTTGGCATGTCTAGTTTTGTAAGATTTAACCTGTAGGAAAATCTGGGGCAATATATCGTTTTGCATGTCCGTTGTGTTTGCGCGATACGCGCGATACGTGAGAGGGTTCTGTGATCCAGCGTATCACGGCGTGTCGCGATGGTTTTAGACGCGTACACACACGATTCAGCGTATCGTGCACACGCGCGTTTAGTTCGCGATGCGAGTTTCTCGTTTTGGTTCGATATCGCGTTTCGCGGAATATTTGGCTTATATATGATTTCCATGTCTTATTTGCAGGTTTGCAGGCAGGAACTACGAACACTACTACAGGGGGGAGCAGATGGTAGGATTCACCTAGCGTGGAGCGTAGGTGAGTAGATTTAACATCTACAGGGGAATCGCCCGCATGGCGTTATGCGTCTGGGCTAGGATTCAAATACCTGTCGCATATTCTACGTCATTGTTAGAATTGCGCCTTTACTTTATTTCCTTGATATAGTTGTACTGTGACTAGCAGCCATAGGACACTGCACATATTATTGACGGTTCATGTTGCACGGGCACGGATTGTATGCTACACACACACCGTCAATAATTGCCATGTCACACACAACCCTTTATAGATACTATATTGCTTAACATACTTGACATCTAGCTTATAGGTATACCTTGTACATATTTTACTTATACCCAGGGGGGTATACGATATCTTTTACTTATAGGTAGATACCTATACTTAGCTGTACCTTATTGATTTCGCATACATCTGGTTTCAGCTACATGTTCTCATTTATATGCTCACATTCAGATATATCGCATTTATTTGTTCCTGGATTTGCTCATTGTTTATTTGGATTTTACATGGTGTTTTCTGGATTTGGGAACCGTGGGAGTTCATGAAATTATGCATACATTGAAAAACCCGGTTTTCTTTAGATGATATTTGCGCGTTGTAGGGTTCCTAGGCACTCTAGTGAGGTCTCCCAAGCCATCAACCATGGCAATTTCAAAAATTATGGTGCCTACAAACCCTAAACTACGGATCGATAACTAGATGTCTAGGCGAACATAGAACTAGTTAACACTTAACTAATGAGAAAACGGAAATACAACCTTTGTAGATCCGGTGCTCCACCTCCATAGCTCCGCAACGAAGTCCTCTCCGCTGTCCAAGTCAAATCCGGGCTCTAGGATCGGCTTCGTCGGAGAATGGGCAAGCTAGGTCGTCGATGTCCATGCCGAAGATGATCTACGTCGAGGCATCGCTAGATCAAGCTCACAACTTCACCAAGTCATGAAACTTGTGAAGTAAACACACTCTACTACTTGGCAAGAGGTAGAGGATGAAGAAATAGGAGTTGGGTTAACTTTAGAATTGGATTTCTCACTCTAATTCATCAATCACCATTGATGAGGTAAGCTTTCTTCACTTCAAGCAAGGAAGAAGAAGAAGAAATGTTATGATAAGTTAAGATTAAAAAGAAAAGAATAATCCAATCTTTATCATAACTAAACCATGGTAAAGTGTAGAGATTGAACTAGGGTTAAAACAAATGGTTAGGTTAAGCATGAGATAAGAATGGTGGACAAAGTCAAAGGTTCATGAATCTTCAACTACAATCCAAAACAAGCCACCATTCTTCTCATTTCATTTTCCAAAAAGAAAATAAATAAATAAATAAATAAATAGATAAATAAAGGAAATGAAACCCTAACCATTCTTTTAACCATGGTTTAAATCTTTGCACTTTACCAAGTAAACATGTATCATCAAACATGATACAATCAAATGCACAAAATCATATCGCATATGTAATGCGCACATCCGAGTGAGAAAATCCATCTTAAGTAAACCGATACTAGTTGATGCAAAGTAATATATCAAATATATAAATATGCATTAAATCATTAAATCAACACTTGATTCAATGATCCGGTTATGTCGCACACAACCGACTAGTATACAATATATCGGCTTATCGAATCAACGCTTGAATCGATAACTAGGTTATATCGCATACAACCATTCGATACATTTATCGCGAGAATAGAATACGGTATCACATACACGCATTATTCTCGGTCCCGCACATATCTCATATGCGCTCCTATTTCGTTTCGCTTGAGCCAGGAAACCTCTGTGTAGGACTCTAAAGACTCGTCAATACGCCGGCAGCAGATGATGATCATATCAAACACCCACAAGCCGCAAGCGGTCTGCTAAACGTAACGGCCACCCGGATATTGAGCGATCTGAAGATCGACGAGCAAGCCCGCTCACACTCCAGTGAATCCGACCAGTAACACTACCGTACAGTCCGGTCTGATCGTCTGATATGTCGCATATCTCGCCTAGGGGTGGTAAACGTCAGACCCCAATAGCTCAATAAGTCGTGTCGATATGAGGTCTATAACTGTTCGAGAAACTACTGGTAACACTTACCAGTAAATCTCAGCAACCCTGGCCAGGGATTTCCTGTTATAGCCAATCGAACACAGCGCAACATTAACCCCCTATACCGGGAGAGACGAATCCCCTCCTATCGCTCATTGCCTCCATGTGACTCGGGACTGTACCCAAAAACCACCGTTTTGCACGCCCTCTTGGACGTGGTAAGATGGAAATCAAAGCACAGTGGGAACCACACAAGACTCTATGACGATCTCGGGTCAACAGACTACTCTGTACCAGTGTCGCCAGAGAACTGCCATCTGACGTGAGGTATAATACCATCTGGGAGTTCTCGGCGAGTCCGTCCAGTGTACCCAGTCTCAACTGAGCACCCGTATATCATCTCCGATGTCAAACACCAATGGATATGGGATCATCCATCGCCCATCTGTATGGGTCGAGAAGGTATACGCTAGTCTACTCTGGTATATCGATGCCCCGTCTCGATACACCCACGACTAGGGACTTTGAAGGATGTACTTATGGACTACCATGTCCCCACTAGTATGATCCGCATCATAGTCCAGGTAGTCAAGTACAGATCCTAAGGGCTTTACCAACATGTAACAGAGAGACAATCAGTATACTCGTTAAGGTAAAGATCAACCAGATAGCATACTATCATGTCGAGCAAGAAAGTCCTCCCTATATATGTCCCAGCATCCACTACAATATACATCCTATGTACAGTAATGGCCTCTAGGGCATACATATAACTAACAATCTCCCACTTGCACTAGGGCCATCTGTAGCAGTGGTTGCAGTATCTCATACTCAACCATCCCATAAAAATCTCTCTCTGGGAACAGGCCTTTGTGAGTGGATCCGCTGTGTTGTCCTCTTAGTCTACTCTCCAAACCTCGATCACCCTGGAGATCAACCATCTCCATGATCAGGTGATACTGCCTTAGAATATGTCTGGATCACTGATGGGACCGGCGTTCCTTGGCATAAGCCACAACTCCATTGTCACACAATGGGAGGAACATAGTTCATCTCATGAACCAATATACACCCAGACAGCCACTTTGGTAGCATCTTAAGTAGCGATGTATCCTGCCTTTATCGTCTAGTATGTCACGGTATCTAGCTTGGAACTCTTCCAACATACCGTCCCTTTACTGAGGGTTAAGACAATGCCTGTGACTGACATTCAGTCGTCTTTATCACCATGGAACCCTTCCAGTGATTCTCCCCAGGATCGGTTGATACCGTCTCACTACATCTAGTGAGAATTCTAACATCCATTTAGATCTATCTCATAGATCCAAAATCCAGGATTTAGTAGGTATCACTTTGATCCTAAGTGGAGAATCATTGTGATAAGCGGAGATTGATCGAGCGTAGCATAGGAAACTCCTTCCCTATCAAGAGTATGTCATCCACGTACTCTACGAGGATCGTCACCATACTCCCTACTACCTTTTTGTATATACAAGGTTCATCTACCATTTTGATGATGTCAAACTCTTTGACCGCTTCATCAAAACAGATGTTCCAACTCCGCGATGCCTGCTTTATCCTATAAAGCATCTTGCACACGTTTCCGCTGCTCCCACTGTTTACGAAGCCCTCTGGCTGTGTACTTACAGACGTTCTCTTCTAAATCAATATTTAGAAAAGTAGTCATGGCACCCAACCGCCAGATATCGTAGTCATGGTATGTAGCCGTGGCAAGTAGGATCTGGATGGACTTAAGCATAGCTACTTGAAAAAGGTTTCATCATTATCCACACCTGGTCAATGATGCACACTTTTAACAAGTCTAGCTTTGAAAGTCTCAACTTTTCGATGTACACCAAGTAATCTTCTCAAGATATACTTGCTCCTGATGGGGATTTAACCCTTCAGATATAGCAACAAAAGTCCATACTTTGTTGGTGTATAAGGATTCCATCTCAGATCGCTAAGCATCCAGCCATTCTTACAGAGTCTCACTCCTGATGGCCAGCTCGAAGCTAGTTGGGTCATCATCTCATGATGTAATCCTCGCTCCCATTGTCATAGAGAAACCGAAGTATCTCTCAGGTGGGTGAGGAACCCTACTAGATCGGCGGAGAGGCTGAGGTTCGTTGGTATCTACTGAATCCTTTGGTTCTATCAAATCATCTGCTGTAGTTCGTATAGCTGGAACTTTTCCAGTTCTACATTACAGACCTTGCCTCGAGCTTGTCCGGATTTTGCTTTTAGACATAGGACGGACAATCCCCAAATCTTAACTAACTTAAGACATGGGTTCTTCCCATTCCATATCACATATGAAGCGGTAGGCAACTGATTTGATTAGAACCCTATTCAATAGGTATGCGGCTTCTCAAGTGCATAACTCCCTAAAAGGAAATAGGTAACTCAGTAGTACTCATCATAGAGCACACCTTATCACATAGGGTGTAATTGCTCCACCCCGATATACCATCTTGCTATGGTGTATACGAAGGAGTAATGCTGAGAGAGAATCTCATTCCCCTTTAGAATGGTCCAGGAATTCCGTGCTCAAGTATTCTCCTCCTTGATCGCATCAAAGGACATAATACTTATACCCTTATTTTGGTTCTCTACTTCTAACTTATATTCTGTGAATATCTCAAAAGGTTCAGACTTGTGTTTCAACAGGAACATATGTCTGAATCTTGAGAGATTATCAGAGAACGTAATGAAGTATAAAGAACCGGTCCTGGCATGTGTAGACTGGGGACCTACATACATCATCATGTATCATCCCAAGAGTTCACTAACTCTTTCTCTGTTTCCAGTAAACGGAGCTATGGTCATCATATCTTTGTGACATGACTGGCGAGTTTCACAAGATGTAAATTCAAACTGATTTAAATATGCATCTAAATGTAACTCCAGCCAGTCGGGTTACATTGATATGACCTAGTCTACAATGCCTCAAGAAAGATTCGTTCATTTCTGAACTCTTCCTCTTGTGTGTGTTCTGTATACAAAAAACTGTGGTTTGATTTAGAACATTAATGCTTTTAGATAACGTGCCTGAACCGATCAACTTTTGATATAGGAAATGTTCAAAACATTATCCAACAATACAAAATTATATCCTTTCTTTTCTAACAAAGAGAGTGATATGATTTGGTATATCAGGTTCGGTATCTAATAACATTCGTTCAGAATCAATGTATTGGTAATACAGGGTGACAGTGACCGACAGACTTGGCTGCAATACTTGCCCCGTTTTCTGCCTCATGAAACTTATCACCCGTTCTCAGTTCTCCACCTTTCTGTAGCCCTATGTAACAGATTACATATCTGGGATCCTGATCTGGTATCACATACCCAGGACGTAAAGGATACTGAGAAACAGTTCTCTGTAATGAACACACCCGAAGATGATGCATCAGCATGCACTCTCTTCGTTTGGGCGGCACGGGAATTCTGGTAATCCCCAATTTCCTGCTCTGTCTTATAACAATTATAAGTTGGAGCGGGACCAACGTTCCCCAGCTCAGTAAAACAAGCGGGTTCGGTCAATATTCCGTTTTATTATCTTGATTAAGGCGTGATATGGTCGCTACCTGGAGAGAGAGAGAAGAAAACACTCAGCGTGCGCTCTGTCAAGAATAGATTGGTTATTATTTTTATCTAATCAGGATGGCTCCCACTGCTTTTTATCAAATCTTCCTTCAAACCCTAAAAGGAAAGACTAGCCGGGATTAATTACACACTACAAGTTCGCCAATCTTTCAGCCAGGACAGTGTCGGTACTTTGAGGGAGGTCCCCCGTGCTTTCACACGAACCTAATTAATGTAAACCTCGTTTTCCCAGAGGCTTAACCTCGTTAACACCTTTCTAGACACCTACTTGATCGGCTAATTGTAATGTATAAAACTCTCCCAGGAGTAACTCTTACTCGCAGCGGGTATCGGGATCCAACTATCTCATAGAAGGTATGCAATCTCATTGCAAATTTCAACACTTGAAATTCCCGATAATATTTTGCCCCTAGCACCCTATGACCTTGACGGAGGCCAACAAACCATAGGCTACTAGTCAAGTTCAACCCGTCATTTCTTGATCGAATCAAACCCACCCGCACGACCCTTGACGGAGGCCAACAAGGTCGCACGACTACCCTAACACAATCTGCATCATATGCATAAGCAGATAAATACTGGTTAGCTACCGCACACTGCGCCTTGACGGAGGCCAACAAACGCAGCACGAATACTAAACAGCATTTATCTGAAATGACGGAAGGCTACGACAGGTTTTTCTGAAAACCTATTGCGTAATGAACTTGATATCGTTGTAGAATCAAATGATTTTAAAAATGGAGTGCTTTTGAGGCTTTTGTAGTTTTGCTAAAGGAGTTACTCCCGGTGAAGGGATCGTCGGTCCTTTCCTCGTCGAATGAGGTGCGGGATATATCATATATATCACTGTGCAAAGCAAAAACACTTAAAAGCAATCAAAAGACAAACCGAGGGTGTAGCATCTGCCAGTTATTGCTAAAGGAGTCACTCCCGGTGAAGGGATCTCGGTCCTTTCCTCATCGAATAAGGTGTAGGATATATCATATATACCGCTGTGCAAAGCAAAAAACTGTAGCTACCTGTTTTATTTTGAAATTCGATTCTACAACATCTTAGGTTTCTTTTATTTCATTAATCATATTAATGAAGTCCCATCATTTAAGTACCTAAACATCACAGATAAATACGACGTACACTTATGCCATCCGCATTCGCCTCGATGTCCCCTCGTGCACCGTTAGGTTAGGTAACTAACGGCAGAGCGGGGCAGGGCTAGCGTGGGTGTAAAACATAAGTAACGTCTATATAATATATCATATATACTATATACTGTATCTATCATAGAACATCACATGATCACATCACAGATATCGCAGCAGAAGAAACATATGAAATATTGGATATACTAGGACGTCCGTGTTTTCAATACGAGCCAGTATAAAACACGGATTCCACGGTCGTGATGAATAGCCAAACCCACACCCCTAGACCCTACGAGAGCGGCAAGCAACCCTACCAATTCTGGAGTTAGGAGACCCGGACTCGACTCCTCGAGTTGGTCTCCCACTGGACTCCAGAACCCGGTTACTTGTGCTCCCCTCCTTGGGTCTATCCTAGTGCGGAAAAGTAAATAATATACAACAGGTGACAACTTCCGCAACCTGGAAGCGCCCCAATAAAAGAATATTACATACAAGTTTTTTACATGAATGAAAATGAAAAACACTCATCTCACATAAAAAAACCCCGGCTATTCAAACACGACGATCCAATATAACATATCCAGCAACACATAACATCACATGTCATCAACGTAAGTAAATATGTCCATCCCAATTGTCGTTGACATATAGCAACGAAACCGGCGATATCACATATTACACTTACGGTCACAGAAAAGAAAGTGTAAAACTACAACAGTTGGAATCCGCAACCACCTCAGACATCGCATGCCTGACCAAATGAATTCCTTAGACATCGCATGCCTAACAATTATAAACCCCGCATTTTAGTCTCATTATCGAAAACACTTTTCAATATCAAGTCGGGCAATTCAACAAGATTCCCGACATTTTGATCGAATGCTCGTCGCAAACTTCTGTAGACGGCTGCACCCCCGATACCGTCGACGAAGTGCACCAAGGCGGAACACCGCTACCGCGAGCACCCGAACGGATGCTTTCGGCGACGGGGTTCTCCTACAGTCACTTGGTCGGGGTTATGGAGTGAGGCTGTCTATTAAGTTTACCCGGCGAGTATCCGCGTACGCTACGTGATTGCGACGGACTTTTGATCACATCAAAACTCCATGGCAACCGATCAAGTGAGACTAAACTGCTATGTTTATAACATTCATTTAGTTATCACATAACTACTTGTGAATTCCAATTATTGTATCCCATTCCGGATAAATAGAAAATGTCAAACTTTCCGATCGAACAATCGAACACCCAAGTTTTCCCGATACAGCTCAACACATGAAATAAGTCCAACAAAATTCAGTTCGTACCTCAGTACCGACGGTCCAGCCGTAGAAGGGTCAAACCAACGCCTCACATGTGGCACGCCGTACTGCCCCAAACCCGAAGGTTCAAAGGGCAGTTCAAGACGGTCACATAATCGAGTTAAGGTTTGTGTCTTCTAGAGGGACCATCGCGTTACTTGCACTACTTAGAACGTCGTTAAACTACGGAAAAATCCAACACTTGGAAATTTCCCGACAGGGGAAAAATTGGGTATTTATATCCGGTCGAACTTTTTAACATATTCTAGAATTTATCCGGAAAACCAAATAGACAAAATTTGATACCCCGATCGAAACACCGAATCCCCAAAACAACTGCAGAAAATTCAACTCTTGAATAAAATTTCAAAACATCCAGAGAACTCAGAACCAGAAACAATGAATTACAGTGTAAAAATTTAGGGCTAACGTCATCAATGTGCGGCTGAACCGCCGCATAAACCTGTCTTATGCCGCGCTTCAGCCGCGGTTTTAACTGTTCATCAAAAAAATTTTTAGCCGTAATTCTTAGAATTCCCTGCTGAGTTCTCTGCATATTTTTAATTTGGAAAAACTCACTGTTTTCAAAAATGTACAGAGAGCAAGATTGGTTTGGGATTTCGGGTTCGTTCGGACTTCGAATTCCGTCTAGACTTCGCCTAAGGCTCTAGCTAGGCTCTGATACCACTGTAGGGTTCCTAGGCACTCTAGTGAGGTCTCCCAAGCCATCAACCATGGCAATTTCAAAAATTATGGTGCCTACAAACCCTAAACTACGGATCGATAACTAGATGTCTAGGCGAACATAGAACTAGTTAACACTTAACTAATGAGAAAACGGAAATACAACCTTTGTAGATCCGGTGCTCCACCTCCATAGCTCCGCAACGAAGTCCTCTCCGCTGTCCAAGTCAAATCCGGGCTCTAGGATCGGCTTCGTCGGAGAATGGGCAAGCTAGGTCGTCGATGTCCATGCCGAAGATGATCTACGTCGAGGCATCGCTAGATCAAGCTCACAACTTCACCAAGTCATGAAACTTGTGAAGTAAACACACTCTACTACTTGGCAAGAGGTAGAGGATGAAGAAATAGGAGTTGGGTTAACTTTAGAATTGGATTTCTCACTCTAATTCATCAATCACCATTGATGAGGTAAGCTTTCTTCACTTCAAGCAAGGAAGAAGAAGAAGAAATGTTATGATAAGTTAAGATTAAAAAGAAAAGAATAATCCAATCTTTATCATAACTAAACCATGGTAAAGTGTAGAGATTGAACTAGGGTTAAAACAAATGGTTAGGTTAAGCATGAGATAAGAATGGTGGACAAAGTCAAAGGTTCATGAATCTTCAACTACAATCCAAAACAAGCCACCATTCTTCTCATTTCATTTTCCAAAAAGAAAATAAATAAATAAATAAATAAATAGATAAATAAAGGAAATGAAACCCTAACCATTCTTTTAACCATGGTTTAAATCTTTGCACTTTACCAAGTAAACATGTATCATCAAACATGATACAATCAAATGCACAAAATCATATCGCATATGTAATGCGCACATCCGAGTGAGAAAATCCATCTTAAGTAAACCGATACTAGTTGATGCAAAGTAATATATCAAATATATAAATATGCATTAAATCATTAA
The DNA here is from genome assembly GCA_030015575.1 of Agapanthus africanus. Lineage (NCBI taxonomy): Eukaryota > Viridiplantae > Streptophyta > Magnoliopsida > Asparagales > Amaryllidaceae > Agapanthus > Agapanthus africanus. Next base: position 519,270,684 of record JASDDO010000001.1, on the reverse strand, counting down.
ATCAACACTTGATTCAATGATCCGGTTATGTCGCACACAACCGACTAGTATACAATATATCGGCTTATCGAATCAACGCTTGAATCGATAACTAGGTTATATCGCATACAACCATTCGATACATTTATCGCGAGAATAGAATACGGTATCACATACACGCATTATTCTCGGTCCCGCACATATCTCATATGCGCTCCTATTTCGTTTCGCTTGAGCCAGGAAACCTCTGTGTAGGACTCTAAAGACTCGTCAATACGCCGGCAGCAGATGATGATCATATCAAACACCCACAAGCCGCAAGCGGTCTGCTAAACGTAACGGCCACCCGGATATTGAGCGATCTGAAGATCGACGAGCAAGCCCGCTCACACTCCAGTGAATCCGACCAGTAACACTACCGTACAGTCCGGTCTGATCGTCTGATATGTCGCATATCTCGCCTAGGGGTGGTAAACGTCAGACCCCAATAGCTCAATAAGTCGTGTCGATATGAGGTCTATAACTGTTCGAGAAACTACTGGTAACACTTACCAGTAAATCTCAGCAACCCTGGCCAGGGATTTCCTGTTATAGCCAATCGAACACAGCGCAACATTAACCCCCTATACCGGGAGAGACGAATCCCCTCCTATCGCTCATTGCCTCCATGTGACTCGGGACTGTACCCAAAAACCACCGTTTTGCACGCCCTCTTGGACGTGGTAAGATGGAAATCAAAGCACAGTGGGAACCACACAAGACTCTATGACGATCTCGGGTCAACAGACTACTCTGTACCAGTGTCGCCAGAGAACTGCCATCTGACGTGAGGTATAATACCATCTGGGAGTTCTCGGCGAGTCCGTCCAGTGTACCCAGTCTCAACTGAGCACCCGTATATCATCTCCGATGTCAAACACCAATGGATATGGGATCATCCATCGCCCATCTGTATGGGTCGAGAAGGTATACGCTAGTCTACTCTGGTATATCGATGCCCCGTCTCGATACACCCACGACTAGGGACTTTGAAGGATGTACTTATGGACTACCATGTCCCCACTAGTATGATCCGCATCATAGTCCAGGTAGTCAAGTACAGATCCTAAGGGCTTTACCAACATGTAACAGAGAGACAATCAGTATACTCGTTAAGGTAAAGATCAACCAGATAGCATACTATCATGTCGAGCAAGAAAGTCCTCCCTATATATGTCCCAGCATCCACTACAATATACATCCTATGTACAGTAATGGCCTCTAGGGCATACATATAACTAACACGCGTCCACCATGAGTTTTATCGGTGCTGATTATATACTCCATACGAGGTGTGGTTGCCGTATGAGAGTACATGGTGGGGCCCGGTATAGTTCTCCTCGGCAAGAAGATCGATGGATTTTGCCGATTGAGCCTGGAGGCGGGCGAGTACCTACCGGTGACAGTACCCATGACTCGGCGGGGGATCATGGAGACACCGCTGGGAGTCATGTACGTATGCATACGTCGAAAGGTGAGGGTCAGAGCTAGACACTCGTGCTTTCGGGATAGCGTATGATACGTGATCAGGATTTCTGTGTCGATACTTGGCACATTGTTTTCATGATATTTCTTTTAATACCTTTGTATATATAACAGGGGATTTAGCCGTTGTTATATATACCCTTACACCAATATTAGTGGAATGGGACGCTAATATATGTGTATTGCCCCCATCATATTTTACTTCTGCATATATATATATATATATATATATATATATATATATATATGAGAATAATGGAGAAAAGATGCCATAGGAGGGAATTCCCTCCTATGGCGTCGAAAAAATACCCCCTCCACCAATTTTTCCGACGATCGGCCCCCATCATCTTCATCGTCATCATTTAAGATGTGGGTACACCAAATTTCATGTGATTCTATAACTTTTTCACCGTTGATTTAGCAATGTAAAAAGTTCTATTGTCGGTAAACCGTTAATTTTGAACCCACTAAATCAACGGTGAAAAAGTTGTAGAATCATATGAAATTTGGTGTACCCACATCTTAAATGATGACGATGAAGATGATGGGGGCCGATCGTCGGAAAAATTGGTGGAGGGGGTATTTTTTCGACGCCATAGGAGGGAATTCCCTCCTATGGCCTCTTTCCTCCATTAATCTCTCTCTCTCTCTCTATATATATATATATATATATAAGATGTTAGAAATTATATTGAGATTCGACTTGGGATGTAGGTGATTCATTGAGATTGGATATGAAAGAGATTGATGATTTGTACATTCGGGATATAAGAGATCTATTCGATATTGTACATTGAGGAGATGTGAGACTTATATGATATGAGAGCCCAGTTTGGGGGCTGATTTGAGGATTTGCGGATTTGGGTGTCTTGATGGATGGTGATCCTGCCACGATGTCAGGTTTCCGTGGAAATGACATATTCCACCCCATACCTCACACTTATCTATTCTTTGCACAGATTCATATATTGGTAGTACCTGTTAGTGTACCCTTATGATAGTTGCATATCTGCTTTCTCATATCCCTATTGCATAGTTATTGCATACTATTATCATGTCATCATTGCTTCATATATTGATTGTACCTGCTAGTGTACATCTCCATTACTTTGCTTTCACATGACATGTTATTACTGTAATCACATATCTTAGATTCATGATGTACGTACATTCCTGCGATTTCAAATGTTTCAAACACTTATATTATCTTTTCCGTATTTTCTTGGTTTAGATTTCTGGGTTTTGGCTTCCTTTTACTACGTTACGTCCTTAGGCGTTGCGTAGTATTAGGGCCGTCACGGGTAAATTTTGGGTCGTGACAGAAAGAGAAAAGAGTTTGGAATGAGAAGAAATGGGGTTTGGGGGGAGGGGGTATTTATAGGGTTTTTTTTGGGGGGGTTTGAATTTTTTGCCCGTTTCTAGCCGTTACGAGACGAGGTGAATCGAAATTCGCCTCGCTTCGCCTAGATTCGATCGTTAAGAGCCGTTGGATGGGAATTCTAAGGTGAGGCGAAGCGAACCCGAGGCGAGATGAGGCGATTCGTTGAGCAGGTGGCCGTTTGTAAATGTTGGGCGGCGAGTTCAAGACGAATTCATGGCGAATCAGTCAACGAGGTGAGGTGAATCGGCAAGTCTTGCCGATTCGTGGCGAATCGTGGCGATTCCTAAGGGGAAGTGAGGCGAGTCATACGAGGCGAACTACGACGAAACACGGCCGGAAAAGTTGGGAATCTGCTTGCTTCACCAATTCGCGGCCGGTTTGGCAAATCGATTCGCCATATTCGCCCACGTCATCATGAAGCGAATTTTATTCGCTTCGTGATGAGGCGAAGCGAATCGATTCACCGTTGTAGGGTGTTTTTCGTCACCCCATTGAGATGGGAATGCGCGCGCGCTTGTCTGGTGCAGTACAGATTCCCCCTGCCTAGGGTAGGCTGGGGTTTATTAATTGTGGGGATCCGAATCTCCGGCAGCCGCGGACTAAGCTGCCGTTAATTACCCCTCGCCTTTAGAGCAAGAGAACCTTCGATTAACGAGTTAAACTGGTCATGCGAACTCAATGTGCAGCGTGCGTGTTTTGGAGGGGTTTTGGATGTATCGGGGACCCCGCAGAGTTTTTACGGGGATCCCGCTACCCGGATAGCGGGCTGGGGGTCAAGGGGGCTAGCAGCCCCTTGCGGGGTGTGGGGCAGCGCCCCGTTAGAAATTTTTTTCTAACAGGGCCAGTGTCGTGGAGTATGTGTGTGTGTACATATGTATATATATATATATATATATATCTATGTATATATATATATAAAAAGGGGAGAAAAGGCATCTAAAGGATGCGTGGGGCCAGCGCCAGCGCTTTGAGCGCAAGAGCGCTAGCGCACCACGTGTCAGCACGTGGGCGCTCGGGCGCTAGCGCTTTAGGCGCTAGCGCTCTGAGCGCAAGAGCGCTAGCGCACTGAGCGCTAGCGCGCCACGTATCAGCACGTAGGCGCTCGGGTGCTAGCGCGCCACGTGTCAGCACGTGAGCGCTCGGGCGCTAGCACTTTGGGCGCTAGCGCTCTGAGCACAAGAACGCTAGCCACTGAGCACTAGTGCGCTACGTGTCAGCACGTAGGCAGTCGGGCGCTAGCGCTTTGGACGCTAGCGCTCTGAGCCAAGAGCTCTAGCGCGCCACGTGTCAACACGTGGGCGCTCGAGCGCTAGCGCTCTGCGCTCGAGCGCGCTAGCGCGCCACGTGTCAGCACGTGGGCGCTCGAGCAGCAAAAGGGACTTGGTCCCTGCAATGGGAGTTGTACTCCCAGAAAGGAGCACTTATTATTCTGTGTGTGTGTGTGTGTGTGTGTGTGTGTGTGTGTGTATGAGGAGTTAAACTCCTAAGATGTTTTGAAGCTGGTGAAGGGCTTCTCCCCTTGAGCCCTAGTTCTTCCCTAAAGTGGGGTTTCTGGAGATGGGTCTCCTTCTTCTTCCTTTGTTGGCCGGATCTCGAAGATCAAGAGATGTGTGATCTAAAAATCTCTCCTTTCTGAAATCTGATGGCAGATCTGAGTTCCCCTTTGTGGGTTTTGTGATGAAAAACTATTTAGTTTTGGAAAAGAAAGAGTAAAACTCTTAATTTAATTCAAAATAAATGAGAAGGTTTAGAACCTTGGAGAAGGAGCAGGAGGCACAATGAACCCTATTTTTTGGGGGAATGAAAATTGTATTAGATATTTTCATCATGTTGCCTTTTATAGGCTTACATATTTGCATATAGCCCCTTGGGCATTACAAAATGGTATTTTGCCCATCTCATGACTCATGTGCCATTTCTTTTTGCACATAAGCCATGGGCTTACGAAAATTTGGCTTTATGCCCATAAAAAAATACATCAAAATTATTTTTTACATGATTTGCATGGGGAGGCCGGCCGCTTCATGTTCCGGCTCGACTCGGGCATGGGCCCACTTGATCTGGGCTTGAGCCCACCTGGCTTGGGGTTGACCTTGACTTTGACTTAGTCAACCGGGGTGCAATTTTTGACCCCAACAAAGTGCCCCCCATCAATAAATGCACACCACATATGTGGGTCGTGTGCATGAAATTGATGGATCTTCTTTCATGTGGAGGCGGCTTGCTTTGGTTCCCACTTTTTGGGATGCACTGCCCTTTTTACGACATGGACGGTCAACGCTTGACGCGTCTCGGAGACTGAGTGTCCGTGGTAGACGTTTTCCTGGCCCGGAGTGATCTGGTTCCTGCTTTGTAGGAAGCCTGCACTGCCCTTTTTGCGACATGGTCGGTCGACGCTCTGATCTGGAGCGATTTGGTTCCCGATTTGTGGGAAGCCTGCACTGCCCTTTTTGCGACATGGACGGTCGACGCTCTGATCCGGAGCGATTTGGTTCCCGATTTGTGGGAAGCCTGCACTGCCCGTTTTGCGATATGGACGGTCGACGCTCTGATCCGGAGCGATTTGGTTCCCGATTTGTGGGAAGCCTGCACTGCCCGTTTTGCGACATGGACGGTCGACGCTCTATTCCGGAGCGATTTGGTTCCTAATTTGTGGGAAGCCTACACTGCCCGTTTTGCGACATGGAAGGCCGACGCTCTGATCCTGAGCGATTTGGTTCCCGATTTGTGGGAAGCCTGCACTGCCCGTTTTGCGACATGGACGGTCGACGCTCTGATTCGGAGCGATTTGGTTCCCGATTTATGGGAAGCCTGCACTGCCCGTTTTGCGACATGGACGGTCGATGCTCTGATCCGGAGCGATTTGTTTCCCGCTTTGTAGGAAGCCTGCACTGCCCGTTTTGCGACATGGACGGTCGACGCTCTGATCCAGAGCGATTTGGTTCCCGATTTGTGGGAAGCCTGCACTGCCCGTTTGCGACATGGACGGTCGACGCTCTGATTTGGAGCGATTTGGTTCCCGCTTTGTGGGAAGCCTGCACTGCCCGTTTTGCGACATGGACGGTCGACACTCTGATCCGGAGCGATTTGGTTCCCGACTTATGGGAAGCCTGCACTGCCCGTTTTGCGACATGGACGGTCGACGCTCTGATCCGGAGCGATTTGGTTCCCGATTTAGGAATCCCGTACTGCCCTTTTTGCGACATGGACGGTCGACGCTTGATGTCTCTCTGAGACGGAGTGTCCGTGGTAGACGTTTCCCTGGCCCGGAGTGATCTGGTTCCTGCTTTGTAGGAAGCATGCACTGCCCTTTTTGTAACATGGACGGTCGACGCTCTGACCTATAGCGATTTGGTTCCCAATTTGTGGGAAGCCTGCACTGCCCTTTTTGCGACATGGACGGTCGACGCTCTGATCTGGAGCGATTTGGTTCCCGATTTGTGGGAAACCTGCACTGCACGTTTTGCGACATGGACGGTCGACGCTTGATGCGTCTCCGAGACGGAGTGTCCGTGGTAGACGTTTCCCTGGCCCGGAGTGATCTGGTTCTGTTTACCCCAATCAGAGTAAAGCTCTGTTCAAATTTCGAGGCGGGAGATGAAGCAACGCTTCATCTTCCCCCAATCAGAGCGAAGCTCTGCTTTGAAAATTTAAACTTTAATAAATGAAGCAACGCTTCAAATTCTTTGCGCTGCGTGCAACGCGCCACGTGTCAGGCATAGATGCATCAGCGCAGCGCCCAAGGCAGCGCGCCCAACCAGAGCAAAGCTCTATTTTAAGCAAAATTAAAGGAAGCAACGCTTCAGTTGCGCAAGCACTGCGCTGCGTGACACGTGTCAGCGCAGATGCACTGGCGCAGTGGCGCTGCGCTTTGCGCTGCGCGACACGTGTCAGCGCAGATGCGCTCGTGCAGTTGCGCTGCGCTTTGCGCTGCGCTTTGCGCTGCGCGACACGTGTCAGCGCAGATGCGCTAGCGCAGTTACGCTGTGTGCTGCGTGACACGTGTAAGCGCAGATGCGCTAGCGCAGTTGCGCTGCTCTATGCGCTGCGTGACACGTGTCACGCGCTGGGGCATTTGTGCCAAACAGAATTAAGATTTTAAAGAAATCTTTCTGTTCTTGTTAAAATAAGAAGATTTTCTTCTGTAAAACAGAAGCCCTTGGATCAAAGATCCAACGGTGGGGAAAATTCCCCAAATCAATCAGAGAAAGATCTCTTTAACAAATTTAACTAATTTATGGGCACTATAAAAAGGACCCTAGGCCTCAATTCAAATGCATCAACATTTTCTAAAAAAAAGAGGAAGGGAAAGAGAACTCTGAAGAATTCTTCAAGAACAAAAAGGTAAAAACCTTTAGAAAAAAGAGAAAGTTCTCTCATGAACAGATCATAGATCTAAAAACAAGATCAATGATCTTTAATTAAAAAAATAATAATAAAATAGTGCTTTGCACTTTTATGAACCTTTGGTTCTTTGAGATAAGAAAAATAAGAAAAAACTTATCTTTTCTTTGATCTAAATTAGATCAAGAAATCAAATAGTGCTTTGCACTTCTGTTCTTGAATCTAAAAGATTCTTAGTGCTTTGCACTTCCAAACTGCGCTGTTGCGCTCCTGAGAGAGCGCCACATGTCAGCTACAGAACAACTTGCGCTACGCGCTCTTAAAATAGAGCTTTGCTCTCTGGAATTGGCGCAACTCACCAGAGCGCGCCACGTGTCAGCAGCGCAACAGCGCAGCGCACTAGCACAGCGCACTGCGCTGTTGCGCTTGCGCTCACCAGAGCATGACACGTGTCCTCACTACAAGCGCTTGCGCTCAGTGATTGGCGCAAAGCGCCTGACAAATGCAATGCATTTCTTTTACTGAAGGGCCAGGCCCAAATCAGAGGGGCCTAGTAGGCCGAATTAAATTGCAATACAATGAAAAGGGGCAGAGCCCAAACAATATTGATGCTCTGCATCATTTATAAAAAAGGCAGAGCCCAAACAAAAATTGAAAATGCAATAAACAGGGCAGAGCCCAAACAAGACTGATGCTCTGCATCATATATAAATGGGCACAGCCCTGAAAAAATAAATAATGCTATGCATTATTAAACAGGAGCAGAGCCCCAGTAAAGGCCTAACAGGCCAAATGCAAATAAAATGTTGAACATTTTCAACTGGACTTAGCCCAATTCTGGCCGTAAGTCCTTAAATTAAATTGAACTGAGCACAAATGCTCTCTCTCAAATCAATTTACCTCCGGTCCAAGGGTACATCTCTGAACTCCTCTGACACCCATCGTTATAATCCTTCAACGACGTCAGAGAGGTGACGGGTCCCGACGACCACACATCGATACGGACTGCGGGGTCCTTAAACTCGTGGACCGGAACGTCCTTAAACTAATGTTGGACCGAAACGTCCTTAAACTAATGTCGGACCTCCACGTCCCTAAACTGGAACATGGACCACCACGTCCCTAAACTGGAACATGGACCACCACGTCAGTAAACTGGAGTATGGACCGCAACGTCCCTAAACTACCGATGGACCACCACGTTCCTAAACTGGAACAATAGAGCCTCCAAATGCTCTTTTGTCGGATCTAAACGGTCCCGTTTAAGTTGATCTTAGCCTCAAATAAGGGTAACGCATCCTTAAACATTTAAACAGACTTTAGTCCCAAATTGTACTATAAGACCCCCAATTAACTTTGGTTCAAGGGTACATCTCCGAACTCCTCTGACACCTATCGTTGTAATCCTTCAACGTCGTCAGAGAGGTGACGGGTCCCGACAACCATATATTAAATGGACCACCATATCCTTAAACTGGAAATGGATCTAGACGATCCCGTTAAGTTGATCTTAGTCTCAAACAGGACTATCGTATCCTTAACGAACGTTTAAGTTGATCTTAGCCGCAGCGCGACTAATGCATCCTTAAACCAAAAACACCAAACCCAAATCTAAGTAAATACGGATTTGGACTAATCCACGTCCTACGGGCGACGGCATTATTCAGTCTCCGTATACAATCCACGGGCAACCACAAACAAAACAAACACACACGACACGAAGTAAAATTCTGGAGAAGGAGAAAGTTGTTACCGCGATGCGGTAGCGTAATTAACCGCAGGGGTTTGCGCCTGCAGGGAAGAGCGTCCCCACAATCAAAAACCCCTCAAGCGAGGGGGAATCTGATAAAGTCTGCTACATCGGCCGCATCCGTCTAAACCTCCGATACACGGTGCCATAAATCAACTTGGCATCTTCGGAGAGGTGGACGGATAAAACCATATAGCATCTGCCCCGAATCTCAGCGCCAGGACATCGCAGTCTTGTGCGCCGTCTTTCGGAGGGGAACTGATTCTGGCACGCCCGGTGGGACCTTTTCCTCTTTCCACTCCACACTTCGTGTGTCGTCTTCGCGAACCAATCACGGTTTGTTAACGGTTGCCTCTGGATTTTAAGTTACTAAGATTTGGTCTTTTGCTTGGCGCAGAACTCAAGATTCAATGGCCTCTAATTGCACCAACTGCTCGAAGTGCCACTGCAAAGGACGCTCCACCTCACCGGGAGGTGTAGCATATGGGCCCCAAGTGGCTTCCTTCCTCGCTCTGCCGGTAGGCCAGGTGACCCAAGCCACCACTGGCCTGTTCTTCGGGACCATGATCCCACCTACATGCTTCCCTACGCCAATACCTGCAGCGGAAGTGAACAAAAAGTCGGTCTTCGACCGGCTCACTGCTACGACGACCCCTGTCAACGGGTCGCCTACTACCAAACCGACAGCCTCTGTTTTCACAAGGCTAAATCAGAACTCTAAACTAGCTATCCCAAGGAAAGCAATAACTGCTGCCCCAGAAGTCGTCAAGGCAGCTTCCCCTGTCAAAGAGTCAGTCTTTTCAAGACTGACGATTCCTGCTCCTGCCCTTGCTCGAGGATCCGTCTTCGACAGGTTGAATATCACCCCTCAAAAGACAACCTCAGTCTTTAAGAGGTTAACACCAGCGACGCCTCATTCAAACAGGGAGCAAAAAGAAGATGTTTCAATCTCCGAGCCAGTCCCAACGGCTCGTCATGCTCGACGTCGCCATTGGCAACGAGTGAGGAAGGCAGGGGGCAACTCCCCCTCAGGGCTAACTCCACCGGCTCCAGTGGTGGAAGTCAACGCTGCTATTCCAACTGGAAACAGCTTTGAACTACTGAGGAGGGTACGGAAGAATTCTCCAACCGCTACACTGAAAAGATCTCCTTCGCCTGCGGAGAGAGTCCCAGAAACAAAGCAAGAACAGCCCCCTCAACGGCTGTCCTCAAGAATTTATAAAGTTTGGAGGAGGGTTCAAGACTCCGTGATCGACACGGATCACTCCCGTCAACGAAAGAAGATGAAGGTGCAAAAAGAAAAGGACCGTCCTGTTTCCTGATTTAAAATCAGGAAAAGTTACGAAGGAGGCATCACGTGCTAGCACGTGACCAGCAGTCACGTGTGGGCACGTGACACCTAAAAGTATCGGCAAGGCAAATTCAGCTCCCCGACTACATCAAAGAAAAGGGCTTCAGAAAGGGTCACGTGCTCCCACGTGACCTGGGTCACGTGTTGGCACGTGACAATTACAAACGGCTTCAAAGGCAAACCGGATCCCTGATCAAACCAAGGAAAAGGTTTCAGAAGAGGTCACGTGCTCCCACGTGACCAGGGTCACGTGTTGGCACGTGATAATCAAAAGCAGCAGATTCGTTCTCCGGTTAAACCAAGAAAAAGGCTCCAGACGAGGGTCACGTGCTCACACGTGAACAGGGGTCACGTGATGGCACGTGACGGTTAAGCAGCAACCAGAAGACAGAGCGCAAAAAGAAAGAAGAGGGCTCATTCCAAAGAGGGTTACGTGCCCACACGTGACCATGGGTCACGTGGTCACACGTGACCGGCTTTCAAAGCCCATTTTGTTAACAGAATTAAATTCTGAAAGAAATTCAAATCTTTCCAAAGGAAAGCGATTATCTGGAACCAACAAAATTAAAGATTTAAAGATGATTGAATATCATCTACCTATGGGAAAATCCTGAACTTGGAAAGATTTCCCCTTAAAATCCAACCGAAATAACAAAGGAGGATCTCTGGGTTTAAAATCCAACGGTGGATAAAATTCACCTAATAATCCAAAGGTCCAGATGAATGATGGATGCAAATCAAATCTCTCAATGAAAGATTCACCAAAAACCAATTGATTCGGTTGCTTCTCCTATAAATAGGAGCCAAGAGACACAAAGAAAAAAAAAATATACACGCAGAGGGAAGAAAAGGGAGAGAGCCTTGATACTTTGAGGAATTTGGATCTTCTGCAAAAGAAAACCCTAGGTAAGAGAGGGAAGGCTTTTTGAAAGAAAAGAGAATTTAATTCTCAACAGGGTTTAACCCTGATATAAAACAGAAGGGCATATTTCTTCTCTCTTTGATAGAGGATCTGTAAAGTGCACATCTCCCCTTGAAGTTGAGAATTTAATTCTCAATGGGTTGAGATCCTGCCATGCAGATCCAAAGCATAGAGAGGAAATAGAAGCACGAGAATTTAATTCTCACAGAACTATAGGAATTCAATTCCTTTAAAATAAAATTAGGGCTTGACCCTGTGTTATGGGAATTTAATTCCTTCAGAACAAAAGAATCAGGGTTTAACCCTAGTTAAAAACTTAGTTCTGTTAAAACAACGAGAATTTAATTCCCTTAATCTCATTTCCCAGAATAATTCTTTAACAGAGAGTGGGAGCTTAATTCCCCAAAGCTTTTATTAGGGTTCAACCCTATTCGGTTCTGCACATATATGAGGAATTTAATTCCTACAGGAAATTCAGAGTTCAACTCTTCAAAAGGAAGTAGGAATTTAATTCCTCTAAAATTATTGTCAGGGTTCAACCCTACGAGGAATTTAATTCCTAAAAAGGGATTAACAGATCTTCTAAACAACTACATAAAAGCGGGGTCACGTGTCACCACGTGACCCCCCCAAAGATCTACATAAAGCCCCCTTGAGGCAGTGCCCCACTAGACCCACGTGACCCTTGGCAGAAGCTTTAACATATAAGCATTTGAATGCCCGTCACGTGATGGCACGTGATGCTCTGAAAAATGCGATAGTCTCAGAAGAACAAATGAAGGGAGGGCGCCCTCACGTGCTGCCACGTGACCCCTCTTACCTCAGCGTCTAACGCTGAATTGGGACCCCTGAATTCAGTGTTAAAACATTGTTTGGCCCTAGTGTTCAACACTAAGCAAAGAACTTTATTCGCAGTGTTCAACACTGGTTACCTTAGTGTTCAACACTAATTTGGAATTTCTGTTGCCAGTGCTTAACACTGGACTGTTTTAGTGTTTAACACTAATTTGAAAGCCTTGTTGCTGGTGTTTGACACCAACTATCTTTTAGTGTTAAACACTAACTTATCAATCTCATTCCCAGTGTTTAACACTGATTGGTCTTTAGTGTTTAACACTAGGCATTAGCCCAATTGGCTAAATGGCCAGAGGCAAAGCCTCTCCTTCAATGGATCAACAGAAAGCCGATGTCCCAGACATGATTGGACTTAGCCCAAACTGGCCATAAGTCCTCAATTCGTAATTAACTGGGCCAATAGGCTCAAAACATAATTAATTGGTCTCAATCCCAAATTGGGCCAAAGACTATTTAATCCACTCCGGTTCCAGGGTACATCTCTTCACTCCTTTGATACTTGGCGTTGTAATCCCTCAACGTCTTCAAAGAGGTGACGGGTCCCGATGACCACACATTGATACGGATTGTGGGGTCCTTAAATCTATGGACTACGACGTCCTTAACCTTGACCGAGATGTCTTAAAACTAACAACGGACTGTGGGGTCCTTAAACCCATGGACTACGACGTCCTTAACCTTGACCGAGATGTCTTAAAACTAACAACGGACTGTGGGGTCCTTAAACCCATGGACTACGACGTCCTTAACCTTGACCGAGATGTCTTAAAACTAACAATGGACTGTAGGGTCCTTAAACCCATGGACTACGACGTCCTTAACCTTGACCGAGATGTCTTAAAACTAACAATGGACCGCAATGTCCTTAAACTACCCATGGACCGCAATGTCCTTAAACTACCCACGGACCGCAATGTCCTTAAACTAGCAATGGACCACTATGTCCTTAAACTGGAACAATAGAGCCCAAACGCTCTTTTGTCGGATCTAAACGATCCCGTTTAAGTTGATCTTAGCCTCAAATATGGCTAACGTATCCTTAAACCTTCAAACAGACTGGACTATGAATCCCCCCAATCAACTTTGGTTCAAGGGTACATCTCTGAACTCCTCTGATATCTGTCGTTGTAATCCTTCAACGTCGTCAGAGAGGTGACGGGTCCCGACGGCCATACATACAATGGACCACCGTGTCCTTAAACTGGAACAATAGAGCCCAAACGCTCTTTTGTCGGATTTAAACGATCCCGTTAAGTTGATCTTAGTCTCAGGACGGACTAACGTATCCTTAACAAACGTTTGAGTTGATCTTGGCCTCAAGTATGGCTAACGTATCCTCAAACCAAACCCCCAAATCCAAATCTAAGATAATACGGATTTGGACTAGTCCACGCCCTACGGGCGACGACATAACTCGGTCTCCGTAAACAATCCACGGGCAACAAAACACGAAACAAACATACACGACGTGAAGTGACCATCTGGAGAAGGAGAAAGTTGTTACCGTGATGCGGTAGTGTAATTAACTGCAGGGGCTTGCGCCTGCAGGGAAGAGTGTCCCCACAATCAAAAACCCCTCAAACGAGGGGGAATCTGACGAAGTCTGCTACATCGGCCGCATCCGTTTAAACCTTCGATACACGGTGCCATGAATCAACTTGGCATCTTCGGAGAGGTGGACGGATAGCACCAATTAGCATCTGCCCCGAATTTCAGGCAAGAGACGCCATATCGCGCCGTCTTTCGGAGGGGAACAGATTCTGGCACGCCCGGTGGGACCTTTTCCTCTTTCCACTCCACACTTCGTGTGTCTTGATTCGCGAACCAATCGCGGTTCGCTAATGGTTGCCCTTGGGTTTCAAGATACTAAGACTCGGTGTCTGGCTTATTGCAGAAAGCAAAGAATCGATGGCTTCTACTTCTGCGAAATGCTCCAACTGCTTGGACTGCAATTGCGACCAACGCTTTACCTCGCCAGGAGGTATAGCTTATGGACCCCAAGCTGCTTCGTTATTCACAATACCGGTGGACCAGGTGACTCAGGCCACTACCGGATTGTTCTTTGGGACTATGCTCCCGCCAGTGAGCTTCACGGCGCCGGTGCTGACAAAAGAAGCTCCCAAGAAGTCGGTCTTTGATCGTCTTACCCTGCCGCGGCTCATCTCAACGGGTCGCCCAACATCAGCGCCTCGGTCTTCTCTAGATTGGGCCAGAAATCCGGTAGACCCATCATGAGGTCTACAATCCCAGAGAAGGCTGCTTCTAAGAAAGAGGCTGCTCCTGCTCCCGAAATCGCCAAGGCGGCTTCTCTGGCCAAAAAGTCGGTCTTTACAAGATTGACGGCTTCAGCTCCCGCCCCTGCTACCCAAAAGACGTCGGTCTTTGACAGGCTAACACCAACAGCGACCCCCCACCTACACAGGGGGCAAGACGAAACCATTCTTACCACTGACCCAACACCGTCTGCTCGACACGCTCGACGTCGCCATTGGCGCCGAGTAAGGAAGGCTGGGGGCAACTCCGCCTCCGGGTTAACTCCATCAGCCCCGATGGCAGAAGTTAATGCTGCTGTTCCAACTGGGAACAGCTTCGAGATGCTAAATAAGGTGCGAAGGAATTCTTCTACTGCAGTGCTAAAGAGGTCTCCTCCCCCATTAAAAAAGGTTGTGGAAATAAAATCAGAACAGCCCCGATCCCCTCAGCGGGTGTCTTCCAAAATCTATAAGGTTTGGCGGCAGGCCCGAGACTCGATCATCGATCCAAACTTCTCCCGCCAGCACAAGAAGCTGAAAATCCAACCGAAAGCTGGTCACCAGGCTAAACCCCGAAAGGCTGTCTGGACACTCACCTCAACGGCCCCCTCAACCTCCATGGCTCATAAAAGGAGGAAGCCAGAGAAGATCCCCCAGCCTGCAACGACAGCTAATAGCACTAAGCCCAGACGCCCTAAGTCTGGGGGCATGATGGTCCATACCGTATACATGGCGTCAGGAAAAGAAGACAGCCGCGCGTCCATGGGTCATAGACCGCTTACACGGTCGGTGACCAAAGCTCAGGAGCAGCAGCAAAAGCTCCAAGAAATGATGAATGCTATGGCCGCACTTACCGGGCCAAAAGAAAGCCCAGAAACGTCCTCAGACGCACGCCAGGAGGAAGAAACCGACGCTGAATTCCTTCGCCGGATACTGGAGAAAAAGGACAAAGAGGCTGCTGAACAAGCAGCCAATATACAGCGTATGGGCCTTCTCTTCCAAGATATGATAGGAATGATGATCCAGCAGGACCTACCCGCCGAGGATCCCCCAATCGTTCTTGAAGACGACCGAGGAGAAACGTCAAATCCACCGCCAGCCCCCTCAACGGCCAAGGAGGAGACGATCTCTAAAGCTGACTTGGTTGACTATATAGCCCAGCAAATCCGGGTTCATCATGCGACTGAGGCAGCTGGTCAAGTCGTAAAAACGGGGCAGCCGTATCCAAGCTGGTACGACCAAATCAAATACCCGCCAGGCTATACGATACCGAAATTCCACGTGTATAAGGGGACCGGCAATCCCCATCAACATGTTGCCCAGTTCCGGGCCCTCTGCGGTAACACCGGCGGTGATGATAAACTGTTGCTTCGCCAGTTCGTGGGCAGCTTATCGGAAACAGCGTTCGAATGGTATTCGGAACTCCCGAACGATTCTATCAAGACGTTCGCTGAAATGGAGTTGTTATTCACTCAGCGATTCGCAAGTGCCAGCGAACGCACTCCAATAACAGCATTGATTAACGCCAGGGTAAAACCAGGCGAAACCTGGGTCCAGTATGCTATACGCTGGCAGAATTTATGGTCGAGATGCGAACAACGCATTGAGGAGGCACCCGCAGTGGGCATGTTCGTGGGAACCCTAGACCCCCACGCAACTATCTCCCAGTTTATGATGTTCTTTAAGCCAACCACATTCCAGGCTTTAATCGACAAGTTGGCTCAGATGGACCAGATGGGTCATAGACCACCTCCCCCGAAGTCGGAACCTCAGAATGACAAGGGTAAAGGAAGGGCAACCTCTGTCGCGAATGCCCAACAGCAACCTAACGCCCCGAAACCGGCAGATCAACTGGAAGAAAGACGCCGGTATTATAATGAAAAGATGAAACGTCCTTACTCGTTCCTACGAGACAAGACGAAACGGTTATTCGAGCTGGCAATACGCAACAGACTTATAAACCTACCAAATCCAAGGCGACCGCCACAACCCACGGAGGTGAATAACCCTAACTATTGCCCTTACCATCAAACGATAAGTCATCCGATTGAAGATTGCTTCGTCTTCAAAGAATGGATCGAAGATCAATACCTCCAGGGGAAGTTTATACTGTCAGAAAAGTGGAAGGTGAACCCACCACAGCCGCATCCTCCTAAGAAAGCGGATACACCGGGGGCAACCTGCTCCTTTATTGAAGAAGCTCCGTGGGAGGTCGTGCTATCAACTAAAACCAAAAGAATGCTGGGATACCTTCATGCGTGCCCTACGATCGAATGGAAGGACCCTCTTGAACCTCAAATCATCGAAGGGATGTTGAAGCCGCGCCCAACTACAAAGATTCGTGGTGATGGACCAAGTACTCACACCCAACCGTCAGAATCTTCGAAGAAAAAGAAGAGGAAATCCAAAAGGCCCGTGAAGCCTGGAAACAAGCGCACGGATTTGCAGAAACAGATTGACGCGCTGGAGGAGTACAATCAAAAGGCACGGACTCCCGTCACACTGCAAGAGTTCCTCAACCACGTCTTTCAGAAGGAAGATGAGGAAGAGAGCTCATCGGATGAATCCGAGGGACATGTGGCGAGTTGTCATGTGATTTCCCACTCAGAAGATGAGAAAACTCCTGGCACCAAGAAACTGGGGGCACACCCTGAGCCAGGACTTGTGTGGCCAACAGATGAAATGATCGACGCCTTTCTGGACGAGATTCGTCTAAAAAGTAAAGCAGATCAGGAGCGTGAGATGGCCGCATCGGAAGGAGCCGAACGCAGGCGACTAAATGAAAGAGTTGAAGTACTCCCGCCAGATCGAAAGGCATCCGAGGCAGACAAGAAGATATTCAAGACGAGGAAACGGTTTGCCAAAGCCATGTCGATAGGAATGAAGCTACCACCCTCGGAAGAAAACACGCTCAATGGGGTGGAGAGGCACCCTGATTATTGCGCATATCATCGGAAAATTTCACATCCCACGGAGGAGTGCGACGCCTTTAAGATATGGTGGCAAGGATATGTTGCTCATCGGCAACATTTTAAGCGCATGAAACGCAAGACTCGTCGAGAACAAAGAAGTACTGCCGACGAGCACAACAGGACCACTGGCAACTGTTACATGGTTAACGCCGGAGGGTCACAAGTTCTCACCTTTGGGAGCGACTCTGATGAAGAAATGGTTCTGGGCCCTCTCTTTAAAGAATCCGTTTTAGGGAAAGAGGAGAAATCGGAGGCCTGCGAGAACATTCAGCTGCGCAATCGCACACTCCCAGAAAAGAATCTCGGGCCCACGAGTAGAAAAGATAAGGGAAAGGAAAAGGTCACTGAAGATATCACTTTAGATGACCAAGTCATGAGAGAGCTGGCTGCCAAAGACCCTCCTAGAAAGGGTAAGGTGGACTATAACATCCTAGCGCACCTAAGGAAGCTACCTTCTCAGCTTAGCATTCTCGATGCCCTCCTATTATCAAAAGAAGCGCGAGACTCACTAATTAAGGCGTTACAAGAACCTGAGCAATTCCAAGCCTTCCTCGCCACTGAAAGGATGAAGGATGAACTGGAGGAAGTGCATACGGCCGACATCACTTTCGGTGACGAAGACCTCCTTCTCGGGACGTGCGACCACAACCGTCCCCTATATGTCTCTAGATACTGCCATGATATCAAGATAGGCAAGATCCTGGTGGATAATGGATCCTCCGTCAATCTCCTTAATGTTCGGGTATTGAAGGAAATCTGCATGAGTGTGCAGCACCTCGCTCGTGACAAAATCACTATCTCCGGTTTCGATTCACAATCGTCACGGACTCTCGGATCTGTGATACTAACATTACGCTTCGGACTTCTCGTCACAGACGCCAAATTCCATGTCATTGACGCCAAGACCTGCTACAACGCCTTACTCGGCCGTCCTTGGCTACACGAGTACAATATCATCCCTTCTACACAACATCAGTGTATGAAGTACTTTAAGGATGGTTTCGAGTATACCGTAACAGGTGAGTTGAACCCATTTTCCGTGAACGAAGTCCGCAAATACGAAGATGCGAAGTACTTTTTTCCAGATTTCGAGGATACAGAAAGGTGTCGCAACCCGGAAAACAAAACCGCCGCCACCATCCCTGTTTTCGGGAGCGATACCGAAGAAGAGGAAGAGATAGTTTATGCAGGGCCATCTCAACGCAACAACCTAGGGACGCCCGCCCCCATGTTGGTCTTCGGAAGTGATTCAGAAGATGAAGTTAATGCCGCGTTCTCCAATCGGCTGTCAATACAAGCACCCCCTGGCGATGACCATAGTTTGCAAATCACCATGGTACCGCGAGAACACTACAAGGATCTCGACACACTTCAAGCTCACAATGTGCAGGACCTGCGAACATTTTACGTCCCTCCCAGGCAAAGGGGTGAGAAGGTGATCCTATTCTACCGATCCTCAGAGTCGAAAGTAGAGAAAGAGATCTGGCATGGCGCGGATGCTACACTCGACAGGCTCCAACCCATCCGTCTGCCCAGATACTATACAAATGGATTAAAGAGGCTATTGAAGCGCCAAGGAGTACCCTTAAAACAGACTGTTCGAAAAGCTGGGTTCTACAACAGGATCTGGGATGTCCCTGGGACTCAACGCAAATTGCCCAACGGGAAAATGGAAACACTTGGGCTTGGATACGCGAGAACCGGAAAACGGGGACGGGCCCACAGCAGCTACGCTATATATACCTTTGATGAAGAAGAGGACGCCCTGTCAGGAGATGCCAACCCCTCATCAAAACTAGATACCGCGATTGAAATGCCGAGTCCGTCGTTTGAAGAACGAATGGATAAGCCTATCAGGAAAATGGGTCAAAAAGCTCGGGAAGACCACAACCGCGAGATGGCCATCTACGAGAAGGCCAAGACGCAACGTCTATTTCAACAGGCTGCAAAAGACAAAGATGCTCATCCTCGTCAACCCGTTGTACGAAAGGCCCGACGCATAGACGGAAATAAATCAAGAAGCGGAAAGAGGAGCCGACAATAACGACGCAGGATTAGGGGGTTACGTGATCGGGTATTGCGCGGCTCGGATTTGTCCCTCATGAAGAAGATAAGTCGAGCGTATTCCTTCCCCCGAGACAAGACGGAGAGGTTACTCATGCTCGCTTTAAAACATCAAATGATCGCGCTTCCAGGGTCTAGACACCCTGAGCAAGCTAACAGGGCTTCTCATCTGAGCTATTGCTCTTATCACCGAGCCATAGGACATCCTACCGAAGACTGCTTCACCTTCAAGAACTGGGTCGAGGACCAGTACCAACAGGGCAGATTCGGTTTATCCGACGGCTGGAGGGTAACGCCGCCACAAAAGCACGAACCCAAAGCCGCAAAAGCAAAACCAGATCCACCTCAGTCCTGGAAGCGGATTCGCACCTGTTACACGATTACGATATTAAAAGAAGAGCCCGAGAATATGGATGACCTTCCCTGGTGCTTTGAGAACAGCGATGATGAGGTGGTCTCAGAATTTCCGCCAGCTCCAAAAGAACTGGAAAACGGTATACATACTACTGCAGATAACTTCAAGAAGATTGAGTTGGGATCGGCAGATGACCCGCGACCGACATTTGTCAGCAAGCTGCTATCTGAAGAAAGGGTGGCTGCTTTAAAGGACGTGCTTCTACGACATAAAGACTGCTTCGCGTGGAACTACTCCGAGATGCCAGGATTAGATCCGGAGATTGCTGTGCATAAGTTAGCAATGTCCCCGGATATCAAGCCAGTCAAGCAGGCGCCAAGAAGGATGCGACTCGAGCTTGAAATGAGCATCAACGCCGAAGTCAAGAAGCTGATCGATTCTGGATTTATCCAAGAAGTCCAATATCCCGACTGGATCGCCAATATTGTCCCGGTAATGAAGAAAAATGGGACGGTACGCATATGCGTGGATTTCAGGGATCTCAATAAAGCCTGTCCAAAGGACGATTTCCCAGTACCAGTAACCGAGCTAATGATAGATAACACGTCCACTCATGAGGTTTTCTCCTTTATGGACGGTTCATCAGGATACAATCAGATAAAGATGCATCCCGAAGACCAGAAACACACCGCTTTCCGGACCCCTTTGGGTATATTCTGCTACAGGGTTATGCCCTTTGGTCTAAAGAACGCCGGTGCTACCTATCAAAGGGCCATGACAAAGATCTTCGACGATCTCATACATGACATCGTCGAGTGCTATATCGATGACCTTGTAGTGAAGAACATGTCATACGAAGAGCATTTAAAGCATCTGGAGACTGTCTTTCAACGCCTTCGTCAATATAATTTGAAGATGAATCCCCTCAAATGCGCGTTTGGAGTCTCCTCGGGTAAATTCCTGGGATTCATCGTTCGACACCGAGGTATTGAAATAGATCCGTCAAAGATTAAAGCGATCATGGAAATGCCTCCGCCAAGAACCCTCAAACAGTTGCGGTCTCTCCAAGGGAAACTCGCATACATCCGGCGGTTTATCGCCAATCTTTCAGGCAAATGCCGTCCCTACAGCCACCTGATGAAAAAGGGAACTCCATTCGTTTGGGATCACAAATGCCAAGGTGCACTAGACGAGATCAAGGAGTACCTGCAGAACCCTCCGGTGTTGGCTGCGCCGGTCAAGGGAAAACCCTTCATTCTTTATACAACCGCCCTCGAAGGTTCCTTAGGCGCATTATGGGCACAAGAGAACGATCAAGGGAAAGAGAGAGCACTCTACTACTTAAGTCGAGTTCTACTGGGGGCGGAAAGCAACTACTCTCCCATTGAAAAACATTGCTTGGCGTTAATCTTCGTGATAACAAAGCTCAGGCACTATGCGTTGGCACACGAAGTCCGTCTCATCTCGAAGGTGGACCCCCTTAAATACTTGATGTCAAAAGCCATATTGACGGGACGACTCGCTAAATGGGCCCTGCTCTTGATGGAGTTCTCGATAACGTATCAACCTCTCAAGGCGGTGAAAGGTTAGGCCATTGCCGATTTCCTCGCTGAGCACCCGATACCGGCCGATTCTCCTCTGAACTGCGATTTGCCGGACGAGCATGCATTTGATGCGATTGGCGGCGGTAGTACCCGATGGGAACTCTATTTTGACGGGGCATCTTCCATGAAGAAGCGCAAACAATGTACCCCCATAATCAAATCGGGAGTAGGCCTCATCTTCGTAACCCCACAAGGAGGGATAATGCGCTTTGCTTTCTCCTTAACAGAGCCGAGGACAAACAATGAAGCTGAATACGAAGCTCTGATAGCAGGCCTCGAGATCGCCATCGACATGGGAATCGAAAATCTCCTTATATACGGGGATTCCCAGTTGGTTGTTAGTCAAGTAAATGGTGACTACCAAACGTGCAAACCGGAGTTGGTGAAATACGGCGAAAAGGTGCAACAACTATTGACCCAAATTCCCTCCTACACTTTGGAAAGTATACCACGTGCGGAAAATAGCAAAGCAGACACGTTAGCTAAGCTCGCTAAAGAACTGGCTGACGAGAACCTCGATGATGTCAGAATTGTGGTACAAAGCCGTCGAGTGCTCGCCCCGGCAGAAATACCTCCGGAATTATATAAAGAAAAGGGGGCGACTGAGCAGACGACCCTACAAATAAAAGACCGTGAGAAGGCTGAGGACTGGAGGGAAGTCTTCATAGACTACTTTAAGTCCCACCGAATGCCCGAAGAAGCGTCCTCGAGACATCAGCTCATGAAACGAGCTCTATCTTTCGCGTTCGTCAACGATACTCTATACAAGAGATCATTTGATTCTCTATGGCTGAGATGCTCAGGACCTGGCGAAGCAGAAAGAGTCGTTCAGGAAGTTCACGACGGACTTTGCGGTTCTCACCAAGCAGGCCCAAAGATGAAGTTAAAAATTAAACGGATGGGTTATTACTGGCCCACGATGATCCAGGACTGCCTCGAGTATGCGAAGCAATACCACTCATGCCAGATTCATGGAGACTTTATCCACCAACATTCGAACCCACTACATCCAACGGTGGCTAGCTGGCCATTCGAAATGTGGGGGACTGACATAGTCGGCCCCATCGAGCCAGCATCATCCCGGGGACATCGTTTTATCCTGGCGACAACTGATTACTTCTCCAAATGGGCAGAAGCAGTACCGCTGAGGGAAGTGAAGACGGAGAACATCCTCCACTTCTTCAAGACGCACGTCATCTATCGGTTTGGAACCCCACGGCGGATTATCTCCGATAATGGGCCAGCCTACAGAAGCCATAAGATTGGCCGCTTCGCGCAGCAGCATAATATAGACTGGAGATATTCTTCAGTTTACAACCCACGAGCTAACGGTCTGGTCGAGGCCTTCAATAAGACCTTGACGAAGATCATAAAAAAGACCGTTTCCCGGAATAAGAGAGACTGACACGAGAGGCTGCAAGAGGCCCTTTGGGCCTATCGAACTACATTCAAGACGGCCACAAACACAACGCCGTACGCGTTAGTATTTGGGACGGAAGCAGTGCTCCCCCTCGAGATAGAGTTACCCTCTCTACGAGTGGCAGTCCACTACGAGCTGACGGACGAAGAAAATGCTCACCTTCGGCTTGAGGAGCTTGATGCCCTCGATGAAACCCGGCTCATAGCGCAACAACATCTAGAAGCCTACAAAGCAAAGATGATACGCTCGTACGAAAGATTGACCAGGCCGAGGACATTCCGTCAAGGCGAACTCATACTAGTAGTCAAAAGACCTATGATCCCCAATCGTGCCAAGCGGGGAAAATTTGAGCCGAACTATGAAGGCCCGTACATTATAGACAAGGTCTACCAGGGTGGAGCCTATCTACTCATGGACGTGCACGGTGAAAGGCCTTTTAGGCCAATAAACGGCCGCTTCTTAAAGAGGTACTATGCTTAATGAGCCACAGCCTGGGTCAATGATAGATGACGACGACTATGTCCGCTCGCTATCTTCCTAAGCTCAGACTTTACAAACAGCAGCCGGCCTTCTCCTGAACGACGGACCGAATCGTCCTTAAACTATCGACGGACCGAAACGTCCTTAAACTATCGATGGACCGAAACGTCCTTAAACTAACGACGGACCGATACGTCCTTAAACTAACGATGGACCGAAATGTCCTTAAATTAACGACGGACCGAAATGTCCTTAAACTAACGACGGACCGAAACGTCCCTAAACTACTACCGCAGCATCCTTAGGCTGACGAGGTAAAAAAAAAAAGCAAAAAAAAAAAAAAAAATAATGATGAAAAAACGGTATGTCAATGAGCAAAATGGGCACGGATGAAAACCCAAAAGGGCTCCGTGAGTAAAAACAGTAGGGCTACCGGCGAGTGTTCGTGAAAACCCGAAAGGGCGCGACCTTGTAAAAAAAAAAAGAGAAAAAGAATAAAAAAAAACGGTATGTCCATGAGTAAAATGGGCACGGATGAAAACCCAAAAGGGCTCCGTGAGTAAAAACAGCAGGACTACCGGCGAGTGTTTGTGAAAACCCGAAAGGGCGCAACCTCGTTAGAAGACACTTATAGGGTCCTCTCGACCTTGTAAGGAGAAACCACCTGCGTGAGATCCTTACGACTCACAAAGGAGCAGCACACTTAGGGATCCTCACGATTCCTAAGGAGAAAATACACTTACGAGATCCTCACGACTCGCAAGGAGAACTCTCTTATGGGACCCTCACGGCTCTTAAGATTTGAAAGTCTTAAGTTACAGAGACCTAAACCTGTGCTTAAGCAATCCTCCACAACCTTCGATATTGCCCTACAAGGGGCTCGATACTGACCCTTGTATACAATCCACGGGCGCGAATAAACATTTCCTCAGCAAAGTCCCACCCGTGACTAGGGATATGTCCATATGATGAGCAACCATTGTAGGTCCTCTCGACCCATAAGGAGAAAGCCCTCTTGTAGGATCCTTACGACTTGCAGAGGAACATACACTTAGGAATCCTCACGATCCCTAGGGAGAAAATACACCTACAAGATCCTCATGACTTGTAGGGAGAAATACTTTGGTGAGACCCTTACGGCTCATGAAGTCAAAAGCCTTAGTCGATAGGACCTTAACCCTGTTTGCTAAGCCACCTTTGTTCAACATCGACAGAGGCAAATGATGATTCGCTCCTGGCAATATTCCAGTTGCAGCGATGCTGATGCCTAAACCGGTATCAAATCCCAAGTTCTTTCATGGCAAATGATGATTCGCTCCTGGCAATATTCCAGTCGCAGCGATGCTGATGCTAAAATTGGTATCAGATCCCAAGTTCCACACTCGCAATATATAAAAAATCAGCGAGCCAAAAATGCATATGAAATAGCCGAAATGATGGGGCAGCTTGCAATAAAAAAAACAGCAAGTAAAAATGTATGCATGAAAAATAGCCGAAATGATGGGGCAACTCGCAATAAAAAGCAGCGAGTAAAAAGAAAAATAGCCGAAATGATTGGGCACCGCGAAAAATAGTCGAAATGATTGGGCGATCGCGATTTTCGCGATATAAAAAGCTGAAATGATAGAGCATCGCGGAAAGAATAAAAAAAAATGAGAGAACGAAACTTTTTGCCCTACAGGTGAGATCACATCGATCCCTGTAAACAATCCAGGGGCACAAACAAAGTGGAAACCATACCTTCCCAACAGGCTCCATCAGAAAGCTAAGCCAAATCTCGACGGTTCATAGACAACCCAAAGACAACCTCGACATTTGTCACAATATTGCAGACATAATGTCAATAGACGAAGCAAAGGAAGGTCCCTAGCTTCAGGGTCTCGACGTCAATATCGACAACTTAGAGATCACCAACGGCGTTTCTCCTCACTCCAACGAGATGCAAACGTGACGTTAACAATCGACTCCAGAATCGCAACGAGAATGGAACCATGGAAAAGTCCCTAGTTCCAAATCTCAATGGCTACCTCTGCAGCCTGGAGACCAACGACGGTGGGCCTCCTCATTCCAGCAGGACACAAGTGTTACACCATCAAACGGAGTGACGGCGAAGTCCCAGCTCCACCTCAACATTCGTCTCGTTATAGCAAATGAGATGTCAATAGCAGCGTTCCTTCGCAGTCCAGCAGGACGCAGATGTAACGTCAACAAAAGACCTCATGGTCGAAACAAACGGAGTGACGGTGAAATACCAGCTCCACCTCAGCATTCGTCTCGTTACAGCAGACGAGATGTCAACAGCAGCGTTCCTTCGCGGTCCAGCAGGATGCAGACATAACGTCAACAAAAGACCTCATGGTCGAAACAAACGGAGTGACGGCGAAATACCAGCTCCACCTCAGCATTCGTCTCGTTACAGCAGACGAGATGTCAACAGCAGCGTTCCTTCGCGGTCCAGCAGGATGCAGACACAGCGTCAACAAAAGACCTTACGGTCAAAACAGACGAAGCAAAGGCCAAATTCCTAGCTTCAGGGTCTTAACGGCAAGTCATATAAAACCGGAAAGACAATCGGAGATCATCTCGCACCAGTGTGGAATGGTCACCACCTCTACGTTCGTCTCGATACAGCAGACGCAACGTCACCAAAAGGAACAGCGGCAACTCCCAGTTCCATGACTCGGCGATATACAGATCACCGAGAGTCAAATCTCCATCCCGTGAAATGCGGATACAATCAGCAAAATTCCTGGTTACGTGGAACGCGGATAACGTCACTCTTTGACCCCGTGAAAAACGTCCAGAGCGGAGCCTAGTCCTCGCCAAGCACGGCAGTGAACCCGTGTGAAGCATCTAGTGCAAAATTCCTGGTTACGTGGAACGCGGATAACGTCACTCTTTGACCCCGTGGAAAACGTCCAGAGCGGATCCTGGTCCTCGCAGAGCACGGCAGTGAACCCGTGTGAAGCATCCAGAGCGGAGCCTAGTCCTCGCTAAGCACGGCAGTGAACCCGTGTGAAGCATCTAGTGCAAAATTCCTGGTTACGTGGAACGCGGATAACGTCACTCTTTGACCCCGCGGAAAACGCCCAGAGCGGAGCCTAGTCCTCGCCAAGCACGGCAGTGAACCCGTGTGAAGCATCTAGTGCAAAATTCCTGGTTACGTGGAACGCGGATAACGTCACTCTTTGACCCCGTGGAAAACGTCCAGAGCGGATCCTGGTCCTCACAGAGCACGGCAGTGAACCCGTGTGAAGCATCCAGAGCGGAGCCTAGTCCTCGCCGAGCACGGCAGTGAACCCGTGTGAAGCATCTAGTGCAAAATTCCTGGTTACGTGGAACACGGATAACGTCACTCTTTGACCCCGTGGAAAACGTCCAGAGCGGATCCTGGTCCTCGCAGAGCACGGCAGTGAACCCGTGTGAAGCATCCAGAGCGGAGCCTAGTCCTCGCCGAGCGCGGCAATGAACCCGTGTGAAGCATCTAGTGAAAAATTCTTGGTTACGTGGAACGCGGATAACGTCACTCTTTGACCCCGTGGAAAACATCCAGAGCGGATCCTGGTCCTCGCAGAGCACGGCAGTGAACCCGTGTGAAGCATCCAGAGCGGAGCCTAGTCCTCGCCGAGCACGGCAGTGAACCCGTGTGAAGCATCTAGTGCAAAATTCCTGGTTACGTGGAACGCGGATAACATCACTCTTTGACCCCGTGGAAAACGTCCAGAGAGGATCCTGGTCCTCGCAGAGCACGGCAGTGAACCCGTGTGAAGCATCCAGAGCGGAGCCTAGTCCTCGCCGAGCACGGCAGTGAACCCGTGTGAAGCATCTAGTGCAAAATTCCTGGTTACGTGGAACGCGGATAATGTCACTCTTTGACCCCGTGTGAAGCATCCAGAGCGGAGCCTAGTCCTCGCCAAGCACGGCAGCGAACCCGTGTAAAGCATCTAGTGCAAAATTCCTGGTTACGTGGAACGCGGATAACGTCACTCTTTGACCCCGTGGAAAACGTCCAGAGCGGATCCTGGTCCTCGCAGAGCACGGCATCGAACCTGTGTGAAGCATCCAGAGCGGAGCCTAGTCCTCGCCGAGCACGGCAGTGAACCCGTGTGAAGCATCTAGTGCAAAATTCCTGGTTACGTGGAACGCGGATAATGTCACTCTTTGACCCCGTGTGAAGGATCCAGAGCGGAGCCTAGTCCTCGCCAAGCACGGCAGCGAACCCGTGTAAAGCATCTAGTGCAAAATTCCTGGTTACGTGGAACGCGGATAACGTCACTCTTTGACCCCGTGGAAAATGTCCAGAGCGGATCCTGGTCCTCGCAGAGCACGGCAGCGAACCCGTGTGAAGCATCCAGAGCGGAGCCTAGTCCTCGCCGAGCGCGGCAGTGAACCCGTGTGAAGCATCTAGTGCAAAATTCCTGGTCACGTGGAACGCGGATAATGTCACTCTTTGACCCCGTGGAAAACGTCCAGAGCGGAGCCTGGTCCTCGCCAAGCACGGCAGTGAACCCGTGTGAAGCATCCAGAGCAAATACCGGACCGTGGAGTCCTTAAAATCCACGGACTATGACGTCCTTAACCTCGACCGCAATGTCTTAAAACTAACGATCAACCACCCCGATTCCCTACGGATTCTCCCTTGGTTAAAGGGTACATCTCTTCACTCCTTTGATACTCGGCGTTGTAATTCCTCAACGTCTTCAAAGAGGTGACGGGTTCCTGCGACCAAACATCGGACTGTGGAGTCCCTAAATCCACGGACTATGAGGTCCTTAACCTTGACCGTGATATCTTAAAACTAACATCGGACTGTGGAGTCCTTAAATCCACGGACTATGAGGTCCTTAACCTTGACCGTGATGTCTTTAAACTACGATACCTTGAGCGACCCCTGACCCCGTGAAACATGGATAAGGGCGACCACATCCAACACTCGCAGGTCCTCACGACCTGCGAGGAAGAAAAACTCTCTTGTGAGATCCTTACGACTTTCAAGGGAAAACCCACTTAAGAACCTTCACGATTCTTAAGAAGGACTTACACCTATGGGATCCTCTCGACCTGTAGGGAGAAAAGCTCTTTATGAGACCCTTGTGGCTCTTAAAATGCAAAAGTCTTAGGAAGCAGATCTTAACCCTGAGTCCTAAGCTATCGCTGCCCTACGAGGAGATCAAGATAAATTGTCCACAAACGCGTTCAATGAAAGGGGACACATCGTTAAGAAGAAAAATGTATCTTTTATTCATAAACCAAAATGGATACAAAGTACAATTCATGAAAGAAACAAAAAAAAAGAAAGATACTCTCATCTATGAGTACGTACAAAAAGGGGGAAAAGATACAAGTCCTCAAGCCGGCGGGCGGTGCAGTAATTTTACCAGCTCATCGTTCTGTTGCTGAGCCACGGCTTCATGACGCAAGATCTCCAGAAGACGAGCCTCCGCCTGAGTTTGCTGAGCTTGATACGAAGCAAGCCGAACTTCGAGCTCTTTCTCTGTGGCTTTATGAGCCTCGACCCTCTCACGAGTGAACGTGGCAGCTTTATCGAGAGCCACCACCTCTTTTATGGACTCCTGGAGCACTCGCCAGAGTTCGTATGCTTTGTTGGCCTTGGCTGTGAGGCTGGCCTGAAGCTCGTTCAGCGCCTTAGAAGCCAATTCCCTCTCCGAGAACTTACGGCCAAGCCTCCTCTCGCATGACGTCATGTTAGCCGCACATCGTGCTATCAGACCCCGCAACTCCGCTTTTGTAGCCACGGCTTCCGAGAAAAGGCGAGAACATTCAAGAGCGTGCAAACAAGCCTCCACTTTCCTACAGAACTCCACCCAGACCCGCACCACCTCCTCGCTATGATAGGTGGTGAGAAAAGGAAGAGAGCCGTTAACTTCAGCGGCAAACGCTTCGGCCGTGGTCGCGCTACCAGCACGGAGCTCCTCGACGAAAGATGATAGGGAGACAAGGCTCAATTGGGACAAGCGTTCTGAAGCCCGCAAAGCATAAGGGCGGGCGGCATCACGATGCGCGATTCCAACGCCATGGAGACTGGCAGGGCTGTTCAAATTTGACAAATGATTAGTAAAATTCTTAAACACAGAACGAACGGTATTATAATAAAATGTCACTCACCGACAGTCATGCAAGTAGGAGCCGAAGGTTCCCCTGGCCCTTCAACGACCTCGACCTCATCGTCAGCTTCCAAAACTATAAGAGACATCAACGTCATTTCGCAAGATAGTAACAATGCTATGGTAAAAGAAAAATGGCGAATAACACTAACCTTGCCCTGAGGAAAGGACAATACGCTGAGGGGAGATCGCCTGCGGAGCCGCCATCTCCAATAAATGCTGAAATGACTGTCGAGGCGACAGATCAGCGATCGTGGCCGCC
Organism: Agapanthus africanus; assembly: GCA_030015575.1. Classification (NCBI taxonomy): domain Eukaryota; kingdom Viridiplantae; phylum Streptophyta; class Magnoliopsida; order Asparagales; family Amaryllidaceae; genus Agapanthus; species Agapanthus africanus. Next base: position 519,241,044 of record JASDDO010000001.1, on the reverse strand, counting down.
AAACCGCGCAATTCTGGAAAAGATAAAAGAGTTTAGACTATGAAAGGGTGGCTAAATTAAAATGCAGAGGGTTACCTTCAACGCTCCTCCCATTCTGAGCCGAGGGGATAGCAGCTTCAACAGCCTCCACCATAACGTCAGGATTCAACAAAGGAAGAGTAGTCCCGACTACTTCTCTTCCAGCCTCTAAGCCGTCCTCAGTAAGGGTCATTGGGGCGGCGACCTCCAAAAGAACTTCCCCCAAAGGGGCAAGCGCTCCCTGATCAAGAACCACCGCTGGAGGCTCTACCATGAGAGGAGCAGCCTCATCAGTCCCCTCTACATCAAGCAAGGCTTCATTGAGAATTTCGGCGGGCTTTATCTTTAATGGGCCCGTAGGGAGCTCCCCCAACGTCGAAGATTCTGCAAGATTCAAATAAGAATAAGGATACATATGCACGGGCATAAACAATCTGAAGAACTACGAAAAGAACCACAACGTACCGATGCGCAAAGAAGCCCTCAATATGGCTTCTTCAAGCCGCTGCTCCTTCTCAAGGAGGTGGGCTCGCCGGGGTTCGAGAGTGGACTCATGGCCGCCGGTCCATAAAGAAAGTGCGTCAGCTGCATCTTCTGAAGCGGCCTGCTTCAAAGCCCTCTCCCCCCATTCCTCCAAAAGACCGATAAATCGCCGCCGAATCCACGAAGGGTCTTCGTAAAAGATTACAGCGGGATAGGACTTCTTCGGAACCCTGGCATTATGAGACACATCTTTGGAACGCCGTATGGCCTCAGCCAACTGTGCAGCCTCCTCATCGGCCGAACTCGGGAAAGGAAGTCCAGTGTCTGACTCTTGCAGGGCCAACGGCTCGTCTTCAAGAGTAGGCTCAGACTCCGCCAAAGAATCGAGCGAATTGGTGGCCACCTTCCTTCGACGCTTAGACCCAGAGCCGGTCGCCGAGGATGACCGTTTCCTCCCCCGCGAAGCCTTAGGGCGACGTTGACCCATATCGCCTACGACACCCTCATCTCTATTACCCTCGCCCGGTGCCACGACCGAGGATGACACTGTCTTTGTCAATGCCACGGGGGGCGGTGCTGCCACAGGCGGCGGTGCTACTACTGGGGCCCTTCCACCTCGCGAGCGGGAACCCAGGGGCATACCAGCCGTTGGAGCAAGGTTTACCTCCGATTCTCCTGGGACGAGCGCAGTGCCGGTATCCCTTAGAGGGAAGCGGACCGGAGCCCTCGGTCGCAGCTTAGCTCCTGGAACCAGAGGAAGGGCATCGTGGCCAAGAAGCACCCTCCTTTCCTCAAGAATGATTGGGCTGACCCGATGAAGATACCAACCCGTAAACGCGCCCACGCACCGGGGCAGGTATTCAGCTTCAGGTATAATGAAGTGGGAGCCGGTGTTTAGCCTCATGAAATGATGAGCGGCATCGCGAACGGCATCGAGCGAAGGGATTGGGGCGACTATAAAAGCCTCGAAAGGAACACCCTGGTCGTATCCAAGTTGTCGGGCAAATCGATGCGGATTGTACGGCATGAAAAGAGCTGCACTGTCCTGGCGAAACACTAAGTAGCCCGGTCTAATTGTATATAAGTGCACAGCCTCCCGGGGCTTCAAAGAAGGTGCGTTGTTTTTTGACAGATCCCAGAGTTGTTGAACTGGACCTGAGGGAGTAGACAAGACCCGATCATTGAAAACCATCCCGCCAGCGGCAGCGTAAGGAGAAATCAGCACCCGAATAGCCCCGAACTGAGTCGGGTCGGCGGCAGAAGCATCCACTAATCGCATAAGTCGTGGGAAGGGATAAGCATCGTAAAACGAAGGCCTTTGATGCATGGCAAAAGCCCCCAGCACATGCATTTCGACCCAGGACGTGAAATAATGAAGCGAAAAGTTTACTACATCCACGCCGGGAGTAGAGGTATTAGCTGCGGTGCCCAACCCGTGATAAAGATGCGCCAACGCCGGGATACCAACGGCCAACCGCGTCCCCTCAGCTATACAATGAGCCGGGTAGATAACCGAAGCCCTCATAAAACGACGATGCATGGGGATGACAAACCAACTAAGCCAGACACTGACAAAACCCACGAAGAACGTCTCCTCGTCAATACCGGGTGCTGCAATGGACTCAAAAGACACCGGCGACATGATGGGGATATAGTATTGAGGTAGATCCGATTCGGTGGTCGGCAGCTTCTTCGGACCAAACCCAAAGGGGTCTCTAATGTTGGCGAACTTCGGAGCTGTCTTCGACACGACCTCCTCACGAAGGAAACAAGCAATGAAGCTCTTGAAAGTAACACCCTGCTCTTCGGATTCGGTGAACAATCGGTCGAAGATACCTAGCGCCTTGATCAAACTGGGACGCTTGTGGCGAATGGCGTTTTCAACAGACAAGCCGTCAGCCGGTGCAGACTCGGGCTCAAAGACAGACTCGTCAGGAGGCAGCAACTCCTCATACAGTGCACCCCTGATTGGCAATCCCGAGATTTCATAAAATTCTGCAAGAGAGATCGAGACCTCGCGATCTCCTAGAATGAAAGTGTTGGTGGGAAGATTCCATTGGTTCAAAAACGCCTTAACCCACCAGACATGCGGGGACTTATAATGGAAGAGTGACGCGTATATTGCCTGATAAAGCCCGACCTTCTGTAGCCGCGCACGATGGGTGGCAAGGATGTAGCGAGCCCAGAGAAGATAGCCCGTAGGGTGTCGGGGAGTGAGCCCTATCTTATAGATCTGCCCCCACGGGTGGGCCTCACCCTGACAGATACGCCGCCCCAAGATGTCTATGGCCGGGATTGGATGGTTCGGAATACCGGTCGTCGAACGCTCGAGCCTCCCCGTTGGAGTCCAGTTGGGCATTTCCACAGCAAAAACCGTCCTCGGAGGATCCATCGGTAAGAATGGGAAAGTGGGCTCCGTCGGTACCGCGCAAAGAAAACTCCGGCGACCCTGAATAATCTGACTATACCAAGATCCCCATTGAAGAAGGTTGGTACAGTTCGGGTCATGGGCCCGGATCATCGCCATCGCTTCCTCATCAGATGGCGACTGAGGAAAAGCAGCCTCCGAGCGAGAAAAGGGAAAGCTTCCTCATCAGATGGCGACTGAGGAAAAGCAGCCTCCGAGCGAGAAAAGGGAAAGCAGGGAACAGAAGCCATCGCACCTGAAATCCAATAAAAGGAGACCGTTAAAAGCAAAGTCAGCGATATATATCCATGCATGAACATGAAGACTAGTTAAAGAAAGCAACAGCAGAGTTTTCTGGGACTATTGGCTACAAAACACATGGGCCCCACAGAATCCGGATGACGGCTCATTAATAACGAGACCAAATAACTATAATAAAACAAAGGGAATATCCTCATTAAATAAAGACTGAGATTCAGGTGACCCTACACATCCCTCCTAGAAGACAAATCTGTCTCGGGCCCCACAACAGATCCAACAGGATCAAAGGAATTAAATTCCCACAGAAGATATCATTACAAAACTCCTGTTCCATCAATTGCAGAAGGACAACCTCGGGCCAAGAGGCCCCAAGAAGGCTCCATGTGAAGAAACTGAGTTCTTCACAGGAATTAAATTCCTTTTAGAAAAGAGAATTAAATTCCCATAAGACATTTTTGGGAAGGAATTAAAATCCATAGATTGTCATCATCATTTCCCTAAAGACCGCTTAAGCCCTAAGAGAGCCACAGTTTGAAGATTAAATGGCTTCCTGTTCCTGTTGATGAATTTGAAGAAAATGGGTTCATATTAAAAGAGTAAAACTCTTGTTTTGAATTTAAAATCCAGAAGGATGTGAAAGTCCATCGTTTGCCCAAGAACATTACCTGAGGGAAAGAAGTCCTTTCAAACAGAGTTAAACTCTGAAAATTGTTTCAAGGCAGAGAACTAAGCTCTGAAAGAAGAGAATTAAATTCTCAGAGAAAGTTTGCAAGGAGGAAGACAAGCAAAGTGGAGGCGTCCCTGAGATGACCCCTATATTTATAGGATGTGATGGAGACGCTTCATCTCCCCAAATCCCTAGAGGAATCCAACGGACACAAAAAGTGACAGCATTGCACTCACGTGCAAACACGTGAGAACAACGCTGTGGGGGCATTTGTTTCCTGATTTAAAATCAGGAAAAGTTACGAAGGAGGCATCACGTGCTAGCATGTGACCAGCAGTCACGTGTGGGCACGTGACACCTAAAAGTATCGGCAAGGCAAATTCAGCTCCCCGACTACATCAAAGAAAAGGGCTTCAGAAAGGGTCACGTGCTCCCACGTGACCTGGGTCACGTGTTGGCACGTGACAATTACAAACGGCTTCAAAGGCAAACCGGTTCCCTGATCAAACCAAGGAAAAGGTTTCAGAAGAGGTCACGTGCTCCTACGTGACCAGGGTCACGTGTTGGCACGTGAGAATCAAAAGCAGCAGATTCGTTCTCCGGTTAAACCAAGAAAAAGGCTCCAGATGAGGGTCACGTGCTCACACGTGACCAGGGGTCACGTGATGGCACGTGACGGTTAAGCAGCAACCAGAAGACAGAGCGCAAAAAGAAAGAAGAGGGCTCATTCCAAAGAGGGTCACGTGCCCACACGTGACCATGGGTCACGTGGTCACACGTGACCGGCTTTCAAAGCCTATTTTGTTAACAGAATTAAATTCTGAAAGAAATTCAAATCTTTCCAAAGGAAAGCGATTATCTGGAACCAACCAAATTAAAGATTTAAAGATGATTGAATATCATCTACCTATGGGAAAATCCTGAACTTGGAAAGATTTCCCCTTAAAATCCAACCGAAATAACAAAGGAGGATCTCTGGGTTTAAAATCCAACGGTGGATAAAATTCACCTAATAATCCAAAGGTCCAGATGAATGATGGATGCAAATCAAATCTCTCAATGAAAGATTCACCAAAAACCAATTGATTCGGTTGCTTCTCCTATAAATAGGAGCCAAGAGACACAAAGAAAAAAAAATATACACGCAGAGGGAAGAAAAGGGAGAGAGCCTTGATACTTTGAGGAATTTGGATCTTCTGCAAAAGAAAACCCTAGGTAAGAGAGGGAAGGCTTTTTGAAAGAAAAGAGAATTTAATTCCCAACAGGGTTTAACCCTGATATAAAACAGAAGGGCATATTTCTTCTCTCTTTGATAGAGGATCTGTAAAGTGCACATCTCCCCTTGAAGTTGAGAATTTAATTCTCAATGGGTTGAGATCCTGCCATGCAGATCCAAAGCATAGAGAGGGAATAGAAGCACGAGAATTTAATTCTCACAGAACTATAGGAATTCAATTCCTTTAAAATAAAATTAGGGCTTGACCCTGTGTTATGGGAATTTAATTCCTTCAGAACAAAAGAATCAGGGTTTAACCCTAGTTAAAAACTTAGTTCTGTTAAAACAAAGAGAATTTAATTCCCTTAATCTCATTTCCCAGAATAATTCTTTAACAGAGAGTGGGAGCTTAATTCCCCAAAGCTTTTATTAGGGTTCAACCCTATTCGGTTCTGCACATATATGAGGAATTTAATTCCTACAGGAAATTCAGAGTTCAACTCTTCAAAAGGAAGTAGGAATTTAATTCCTCTAAAATTATTGTCAGGGTTCAACCCTACGAGGAATTTAATTCCTAAAAAGGGATTAACAGATCTTCTAAACAACTACATAAAAGCGGGGTCACGTGTCACCACGTGACCTCCCCAAAGATCTACATAAAGCCCCTTTAAGGCAGTGCCCCACTAGACCCACGTGACCCTTGGCAGAAGCTTTAACATATAAGCATTTGAATGCCCGTCACGTGATGGCACGTGATGCTCTGAAAAATGCGATAGTCTCAAAAGAACAAATGAAGGGAGGGCGCCCTCACGTGCTGCCACGTGACCCCTCTTACCTCAGCGTCTAACGCTGAATTGGGACCCCTGAATTCAGTGTTAAAACATTGTTTGGCCCTAGTGTTCAACACTAAGCAAAGAACTTTATTCGCAGTGTTCAACACTGGTTACCTTAGTGTTCAACACTAATTTGGAATTTCTGTTGCCAGTGCTTAACACTGGACTGTTTTAGTGTTTAACACTAATTTGAAAGCCTTGTTGCTGGTGTTTGACACCAACTATCTTTTAGTGTTAAACACTAACTTATCAATCTCATTCCCAGTGTTTAACACTGATTGGTCTTTAGTGTTTAACACTAGGCATTAGCCCAATTGGCTAAATGGCCAGAGGCAAAGCCTCTCCTTCAATGGATCAACAGAAAGCCGATGTCCCAGACATGATTGGACTTAGCCCAAACTGGCCATAAGTCCTCAAATCGTAATTAACTGGGCCAATGGGCTCAAAACATAATTAATTGGTCTCAATCCCAAATTGGGCCGAAGACTATTTAATCCACTCCGGTTCCAGGGTACATCTCTTCACTCCTTTGATACTTGGCGTTGTAATCCCTCAACGTCTTCAAAGAGGTGACGGGTCCCGATGACCACACATTGATACGGACCGTGGGGTCCTTAAATCCATGGACTACGACGTCCTTAACCTTGACCGAGATGTCTTAAAACTAACAACGGACTGTGGGGTCCTTAAACCCATGGACTACGACGTCCTTAACCTTGACCGAGATGTCTTAAAACTAACAACGGACTGTGGGGTCCTTAAACCCATGGACTACGACGTCCTTAACCTTGACCGAGATGTCTTAAAACTAACAATGGACTGTGGGGTCCTTAAACCCATGGACTACGACGTCCTTAACCTTGACCGAGATGTCTTAAAACTAACAATGGACCGCAATGTCCTTAAACTACCCACGGACCGCAATGTCCTTAAACTAGCAATGGACCACTATGTCCTTAAACTGGAACAATAGAGCCCAAACGCTCTTTTGTCGGATCTAAACGATCCCGTTTAAGTTGATCTTAGCCTCAAATATGGCTAACGTATCCTTAAACCTTCAAACAGACCGGACTATGAATCCCCCTAATCAACTTCGGTTCAAGGGTACATCTCTGAACTCCTCTGATATCTGTCGTTGTAATCCTTCAACGTCGTCAGAGAGGTGACGGGTCCCGACAGCCATACATACAATGGACCACCGTGTCCTTAAACTGGAACAATAGAGCCCAAACGCTCTTTTGTCGGATTTAAACGATCCCGTTAAGTTGATCTTAGTCTCAGGCCGGACTAACGTATCCTTAACAAACGTTTGAGTTGATCTTGGCCTCAAGTATGGCTAACGTATCCTCAAACCAAACCCCCAAACCCAAATCTAAGATAATACGGATTTGGACTAGTCCACGCCCTACGGGCGACGACATAACTCGGTCTCCGTAAACAATCCACGGGCAACAAAACACGAAACAAACATACACGACGCGAAGTGACCATCTGGAGAAGGAGAAAGTTGTTACCGCGATGCGGTAGCGTAATTAACTGCAGGGGCTTGCGCCTGCAGGGAAGAGCGTCCCCACAATCAAAAACCCCTCAAACGAGGGGGAATCTGACGAAGTCTGCTACATCGGCCGCATCCGTTTAAACCTTCGATACACGGTGCCATGAATCAACTTGGCATCTTCGGAGAGGTGGACGGATAGCACCAATTAGCATCTGCCCCGAATATCAGGCAAGAGACGCCATGTCGTGCCGTCTTTCGGAGGGGAACACGTCCTATTAAACAGCAGAGGACAACGATCACCAAGATGCCCACTGCAACGGCCCCTTCAACTTCAACGGCCCACAAAAGAAGAAGGCCGGAGAAAACCCCCGCGCTCGCGGCAAATGCCAAAGGTGGTGAGCCTAAACGCCCTAAGTCCGGGGGCATGATATTTCATACAGTTTTTGTGGCATCGGGAAAGGAGGATAGCCGCACATCAACAGGTCATAGACCGCACACGAGGTCGGTGACCACGGCTCAGAAGCAGCAGCAGAAGCTCTAAGAAATGATGAACGCTATGGCCGTACTTACAGGGCCAAAAGAAAACCTTGAAACGTCCTCGGATGAACGCCAAGAGGAAGAAACTGACGCCGAATTTTTCGTCGGATATTGGAGAAGAAGGACAAAGAGGCTGCTGAACAAGCAGCCAACATACAGCGTATGGGCCTCCTCTTCCAAGACATGATAGGGATGATGATACAACAATATCCTCGGGCTGAAGAGCCCCCGATCGTCCTTGGAGACGATAGGGGAGAAACATCAAATCCTCCACCAGCTCTGTCGATGGCCAAGGAGGATACAATCTCCAAAGCTGATTTGGATGAGTACATCGCCCAGCAAATACGGGTTCATCATGCGACCGAAGCGGCCGGTCAGGTCGTAAAAACGGGGCGGCCATATCCAAGTTGGTACGATCAAATCAAGTACCCACCCGGTTACACAATTCCCAAGTTCCATGTCTACAAGGGGACGGGCAATCCTCACCAGCATGTTGCCCAGTTCAGGGCACTCTGCGGCAACACCGGCGGTGATGACAAGCTGTTGCTTCGCCAGTTTGTTGGAAGCTTATCAGATACGGCGTTTGAATGGTACTCTAAGCTCCCGAACGACTCTATTAAAACCTTCGCGGAGATGGAGCTGCTGTTTACTCAGCGTTTTGCAAGCGCCAGTGAACGTACCCCGATGACGGCACTGATTGACGCCAGGGTAAAACCCGGCGAGACATGGGTTCAGTACGCTATACGATGGCGGAACTTATGGTCGAAGTGTGAGCAGCGCATTGAAGAAGCTCCCGCGGTGGGTATGTTTGTGGGAACCCTTGATCCGCAAGAAACCATCTCACAATTTATGATGTTTTTCAAGCCAACTACCTTCCAGGCCTTGATTGACAAACTAGCGCAAATGGATCAAATGGGCCATAAACCCCCTCTTCCAAGGCCAGACTCCCGAAATGACAAAGGAAAGGGAAAAGCGATCGTCGTCGCTAATGCTCAACAACAACCGAGCAACTCGAAGCCGGTTGTGCGTCAAAATAATATGCGCCCCTACGTAGACCTTGAGGAGAGACTAGGGCATCCTTACTCGTTTCCCCGCGATAAAACGAGAAGGTTATTCGATCTGGCATTACGCAACAGACTCATAAATCTGCCGGATCCAAAACGTCCGTTGTAACCAAGCGACGTCAACGAGCCCAACTACTGTCCTTATCATCGAGTACTAGGCCATCCGATCGAAGATTGTTACGTTTTCAAAAATTGGCTTGAAAACCAGTACCGACAGGGCAAGTTCGCGTTATCTGACAAGTGGAAGGTGAATCCCCCGCAGCCCCACACCTCTAAGGGAACGAATACGCCGGGGGCAACATGCTCCGTCGTTGAAGAAGCTCCTTGGGAGGTTGTATTATCAGCTAAGACAAAGAGGATGCTAAACGATCTTCAGACATGTCCAGCGATTAGGTGGAAGAACCCGTTGGAACCGCAGGTCATTGAGGGGATATTGAAGCCACGTCCAACTCCAAAGACCGCTGGTGGTGGCTCAAACACTCGCAACCAGCCATCAAAATCCTCGAAGAAGAAGAAAAAGAAGTCAAAGAAGCCCGTGAAGCCTGGCGACAAGCGCACGGACCTGCAAAAACAAATTGACGCGCTGGAGGAATACAACCAGAAGGCATGGACTCCCATTACATTCCAAGAGTTTCTCAACCACGTCTTTCAAGAGGAAGGTGAGGGAGAAAGTTCGTCAGATGAATCTGAAGAATGCGTGGCGAGTTGTCATATGATTTCCCATTCGTTCACGAACGATGAGGAGACTTCTTGTACTGAAACGCTGGGGGCAGGCCCTGAATCAAAAATTCTGGGGCCATCAGATGAGGAAATTGACGCATTCCTCAACGAAGCTCGACTGAAAAGTAGAGCTAATCGAGAACGCGGGGAGGTTATATTCGAAAGGGCCAAACGCCAGCGCCTTGACGAAAGAATTGAGATACTCCCGCCGGAGCGAAGTACACCCACTGCGGACAAAAGCAAATTCAAGATGAGGAAAAGGTTTGCTAAGGCCATATCAATGGGCATGAAGCTACCATCCTCCGAAGGAAAAATTACTGGTGAAATGGAAATGCACCCCTCCTATTGCTTGTATCATCGGAAGACTTCGCACCCCACTGAAGAGTGCAAAGCTTTCGATAGATGGTGGCAAGGATATGTTGCTCATCAACAATACTTTAAGCGAGAGAAACGCAAAATTCGTCGGGAGCAAAGAAATACGACCGAAGGGCTTAACAGAACCACCTGCAATTGTCGCATGGTCAACGCCGGGGGATCACAAGTGCTCACGTTCGGGAGCGATTCTGATGAGGAGCTAGAGCTTAGCCCTCTCTTTAAAGAATCCACTCCGGGAAAAGAAGAAGAGCCGAAGGTCTGCGAAAATATCCGGCTACGTAACCGCACGCTTCCTGAAAAGAACCTCGGACCCTTAAACAGAAAAGATAAAGGGAAAGAAAAGGTCTCTGAAGATATCATCTTAGACGACCAAGTGGTGGAAGAGCTAGCCGCCAAGGACCCGCCGAAGAAGAAAATGGTGGATTACAACGTCTTAGCGCATCTTAGGAAGCTACCCTCACAGCTCAGCATTCTTGACGCTCTTTTGCTATCAAAGGAGGCGAGAGACTCGTTAATTAAGGCACTCCAAGATCCGGAACAATTCCAAGCATGCCTGGCCGAGGAAAAGATGAAGGATGAATTGGAGGAAGTGCACACGGCCGATGTCACTTTCGGTGACGAGGACCTTCTCCTTGGGACGTGCGAACACAATCGCCCCCTCTATGTCTCAGGATACTGTCACGATATAAAGATAGGCAAAATCCTGATCGATAATGGATCCTCCGTTAATCTTCTCAACGTGCGGGTGTTAAAAGAAATCTGCATGAGCGTCCAGCACCTTGCTCGGGATAAGATCACCATCTCCGGGTTCGACTCCCAATCATCAAAGACTCTTGGATCTATGATACTGACACTACGCTTCGGGCTACTCGTCATGGACATTAAGTTCCACGTCATAGACGCCAAGACATGCTACAACGCTTTGCTCGGCCGACCATGGTTACACGAGTACAACATCATCCCTTCTACACAACATCAGTGTATGAAGTATTTTAAGGATGGTTTCGAGTATACCGTGACGGGAGAACTGAACCCGTTCTCTGTGAACGAGGTCCGCAAATACGAAGATACCAAATACTTCTTACCGGATTTCGAAGACACAGAGAAGTGTCACAAGCCGGAGGATAAAACTAACGCTACCATCCCTGTCTTCGGCAGTGATACTGAGGAGGAAGAGGAGAGAGTTTATTCGGGTCTGCCCCAATACACCAAGCCGGGACCATCGGCTCCTACATTGATCTTTGGTAGCGATTCGGAAGATGAAGTCCATGCTGTATTCTCTGCTCGACCTTCAATACAAACGTCCGCTGACGAAGAGCAAAGTCTACAAGTCGCCATGGTGCCGCCTAAATATCATAAAGAACTAGATGCACTTAATATCTACAGTGTAGAAGAGCTGCGGACATTCTATATCCCTCCCAGGCGAGAAGGCGAAAAAGCAATTCTATTCTACCGCTCTGAAGAAAACAAAGTGGAGAAAGAAATCTGGCACGGGGCGGATCCTACGTTGGACAGGCTTCAACCCATCCGTCTACCCAGATATTATACAGAAGGCTAGAAGAGGCTGTTGAAGCGCCAAGGGATACCCTTCAAACAGACCGTTAGAAAGGCCAAATTCTATGACAGGGTCTGGAACGTCCCTGGAACTCAGCACAAGCTGCCTAATGGGAGAATGGAGACAATCGGGCTCGGATACATTCGCTCCAAGAAACGAGAGCTGCTCCGTGACTGTTACGTCGTGCACAACTTCAATGAAGAAGCGGGTGCTCAATGGGAGGACGCTAATCCTGAACCAGTAAAAGTTCCAGATGCAAAAGTGCCCGGTCCGTCGTTTGAAGAACAAATAGACAGGCTTATAAGGGAAGCTGGTCAAAAAGTCCGAGATGATCACAACCGCGAGATGACCATCTACGAGAAGGCTAAAACGCAACGCCTCCTTCAGCAGGCCGTCAAAGATGAAAGTGCCGCCCCCTGCCAACCTGTTATAAAAAAGGCTCGACGCAGAGGCGGAAACAAATCGAAAGGCCAAAAAGACGCTCAACAGCAACAAAGTGGGGCTAAGAAGCCACGAAAGCGGGAGTCGAGCGTTATTGATCTGTCCCTCATGAAGAAAATGGGTCGAGCATACTCGTTTCCTCGGGACAAGACGAAGAAGATACTTGAGCTTGCTCTAAAACATCAGATGCTCACACTGCCGGAGTCTGAGCACCCCGAACAAGCAAGCGAAGTCTCTGACCCAAACTATTGCTCTTACCATCGAGTAATAGGGCACCCGCTCGAAGACTGCTTCACCTTTAAGAATTGGGTCGAAGATCAGTACCAGCTCGGCAAGTTCGCTCTGTCTGACAACTGGAAGGTAACGCCGCCGCAGAAGCATGAACCCAAAGCTACAAAAACAGAACCAACTCCACATTGGGATTGAAAACGGATTCGCACTTGTCACATGATAACAATATCAAAAGAAGAGCCCGAGAACAAGGACAGCCTTCCCTGGTGCTTCGAAAACAGCAATGAGGAGATGATCTCAGAATTTCCGCCAGCTCCCAAAGAATTGGAGGATGGAATACATACCACCGCAGATAACCTCAAGAAAATCGAGTTGGGGACAGCTGATGACCCACGGCCGACGTTTGTCAGTGAGCTGCTATCTGAAGAAAGGGTGACTGCGTTAAAAGACGTCCTTGTACAGCACAAAGATTGCTTCGCATGGAACTATTCCGAAATGCCGGGACTAGATCCAGAAATTGCTGTGCATAGGTTGGCAATATCTCCGGACGTCAAACCGGTGAAACAGGCGCCGAGAAGAATGCGACTTGAGCTTGAGATGAGCATCAACGCTGAGGTCAAAAAGTTAATCGACTCTGGCTTTATTCAGGAGGTTCAATATCCTGAATGGATTGCTAACATCGTCCTGGTGATGAAGAAAAATGGGACGGTGCGCATATGTGTGGACTTCCGGGATCTCAATAAAGCCTGCCCGAAGGATGATTTCCCGGTGCCAGTCACCGAACTGATGATAGACAACACGTCCACTCATGAGGTTTTCTCCTTTATGGATGGCTCGTCAGGGTATAATCAGATAAAGATGCATCCCGAAGACCAGAAGCACACCGCCTTCAGAACCCCTTTGGGTATATTCTGCTACAAGGTGATGCCCTTCGGTTTAAAGAACGCCGGCGCCACCTATCAGAGGGCCATGACGAAGATCTTCGATGACCTCATACACGAAATCGTCGAATGTTATATCGACGATCTCGTGGTTAAAAGCAAATCATATGAGGAACATCTCGAGCATCTGAAGACCGTATTTCAGCGCCTTCGACAATACAACTTGAAGATGAACCCTCTCAAGTGTGCATTCGGAGTTTCTTCTGGTAAATTCCTGGGATTCATCGTCCGACACTGAGGCATCGAAATAGATCCGTCTAAGATCAAGGCGATCATGGAAATGCCTCCGCAAAGGACTCTCAAACAGTTACGGTCTCTCCAAGGAAAGCTCGCATATATTCGGCGATTTATAGCCAACCTCTCTGGCAAGTGCCGCCCTTACAGTCACCTGATGAAGAAGGGAACTCCATTCGTCTGGGATCAAAAATGCCAGCGCGCGCTGGACGAAATTAAACGGTACCTGCAGAACCCGCCGGTGTTGGCTGCTCCGGTCAAGGGAAAACCCCTCATTCTTTATACAACCGCCCTCGAAGGTTCCTTGGGCGCATTATGGGCACAAGAGAACGATCAAGGGAAAGAAAGAGCACTCTACTACTTAAGTCGAGTTCTACTGGGGGCAGAAAGCAACTACTCCCCCATTGAAAAACACTGCCTAGCGTTGATCTTCGCGATAACAAAGCTCAGGCACTATGCGTTGGCGCATGAGGTCCGTCTTATTTCGAAGGTGGACCCTCTTAAGTATTTAATGTCAAAGGCCATACTGACAGGTCGACTCGCTAAATGGGCTCTGCTCTTGATGGAGTTCTCGATAACGTATCAACCTCTCAAGGCAGTGAAAGGCCAGGCCATCGCCGATTTCCTTGCTGAGCACCCGATATCGGCCGACTCCCCTTTAAACTGCGATCTTCCAGACGAACATGCGTTTGATGCGGTCGACGGTGATGATACTCGATGGGAGCTTTATTTCGATGGCGCATCTTCCATGAAGAAGCGCAAACAAAGCACCCCTATAATCAAATCGGGCGTAGGGCTCATCTTTGTAACTCCACAAGGAGGGATAATGCACTTTGCTTTCTCCCTAACAGAGCCGAGGACAAACAATGAAGCCGAATACGAAGCTCTGATAGCAGGCCTCGAGATCGCCATCGACATGGGAATTGAAAACCTCCTCATATACGGAGACTCCCAGCTGGTCGTTAGTCAAGTAAACAGTGACTACCAAACGTGCAAACCGGAGTTGGTGAGGTACGGCGAAAAAGTGCAACAATTGTTGACCCAAATTCCCTCTTATACTTTGGAGAACATACCGCGCGCAGAAAACAGCAAAGCAGACGCATTGGCTAAACTTGCTAAAGAACTGGCTGACGAGAATCTCGATGACGTTAGAATCGTGGTACAAAGCCGTCAAGTGCTTGCCCCAGCAGAAATATCTCCGGAATCATCCGAAGGGAAGGGAGCGACTGAGCAAACGACCCTGCAAATAAAAGACCGGGAAAAGGCTGAGGATTGGAGAGAAGTCTTCATAGACTACTTTAGGTCCCACCGAATGCCTGAAGAAGCGTCCACAAGATATCAGCTTATGAAACGAGCTCTGTCTTTCGCCTTTGTCAATGATACTCTGTACAAGATGTCGTTTGATTCTCTGTGGCTGAGATGTTTAGGACCTGACGAAGCGAAAAAAGTAGTCCAGGAAGTTCACGACGGACTCTGCGGTTCTCACCAAGCGGGCCCAAAGATGAAGTTGAAGATCAAACGGATGGGCTACTATTGGCCCACGATGATTCAGGACTGTCTTGAATATGCGAAGCAATGCCACTCATGCCAAATCCATGGGGACTTCATCCACCAGCATCCAAATCCACTACATCCAACGGTGGCTAGCTGGCCATTCGAAATGTGGGGGACTGACATAGTCGGCCCTATCGAACCAGCATCATCTAGGGGACATCGTTTCATCCTGGCGACGACTGACTACTTCTCTAAATGGACAGAAGCAGTACCGTTAAGAGAAGTGAAGACGGAAAATATCCTCCACTTCTTCAAGACGCACGTCATATATCGGTTTGGAACTCCGCGACGGATCATCTCCGATAACGGGCCAGCTTACAGAAGCCACAAGATCAGTCGTTTTGCGCAACAGCATAATATAGACTGGAGATATTCCTCAATTTATAATCCGAGAGCTAACGGTCTAGCTGAAGCCTTCAACAAGACCTTGACGAAGATCATGAAGAAAACGGTGTCCCGAAATAAGAAAGACCGGTACGAAAGACTGCAAGAAGCTCTCTGGGCGTATCGAACTACGTTTAAAAACGGCCACGAACGCAATGCCGTATGCGTTGGTATTCGGTACAGAAGCAGTACTCCTTCTCGAGATAGAATTACCCTCTCTACGAGTGGCAGTCCACTACGAGCTGACTGACGAAGAAAATGCTTACCTTCGGCTTGAGGAGCTTGACGCCCTTGATGAAACCCGGCTCACAGCACAACAAAATCTGGAAGCTTATAAAGCAAAGATGACGCGCTCATATGAAAGATTGACCCGACCGAGGACATTCCGCCAAGGCGAACTTGTGCTAGTGGTCAACAAACCTATGATCCCCAATCGTGCCAAGCGGGGAAAATTCGAGCCAAACTACGAAGGCCCGTACATCGTAGATAAGGTCTACCAGGGTGGGGCCTATCTACTCATGGACATGCACGGTGAAAGGCCTTTCAGGCCAATAAACGGTCGCTTCCTAAAGAGATACTACGCTTAATGAGCCACAGCCTAGGTCAATGATAGATGACAACGACCATGTCCGCTCGCTATCTTCCTAAGCTCAAACTCTATCAGCAGTAACCAGCCTTCTCAAAGTCGGACCGAAATGTCCTTAAACTAATAGCAGACCGAAACGTTTTTAAACTACTACCGCAGCATCTTTTAGGCTGACAAAAAAAACATATAAAAATAAAATAAAATAAAAAACGGTATGTCCATAAGCAAAAAGTGCACGGATGAAAACCCGAAAGGGCTTCGTGAGTAAAAACAGCAGGGCTACCGGCGAGTGTTCGTGAAAACCCGAAAGGGCGCGACCTCGTAAAAAAGAAGAAAATAAAAAAAAAGAATAATAAAAAAAAATGGTATGTCCATAAGCAAAAAAGGCACGGATGAAAACCTGAAAGGGCTCCGTGAGTAAAAACAGCAGGGCTACCGGCGAGTGTTCGTGAAAAGCCGAAAGGGCGCGACCTCGTGGAAAAATGTATATAAAAAGAAAAAGAAAAAAAAACAGTATGTCCACAAGCAAAATGGGCATGGATAAAAACCCGAAAGGGCTCCATGAGTAAAAACAGCAGGACTACCGGCGAGTGTTTGTGAAAACCCGAAAGGGCGCAACCTCGTTAAAAGAACACTTACAAGATCCTCTCGACCTTGTAAGGAGAAACCACCTGCGTGAGATCCTTGCGACTTACAAGGGAGCAACACACTTAGGGATCCCTACGATTCCTAAGGAGAAAATACACTTGCGAGATCCTCACGACTCGTAAGGAGAACTCTCTTATGGGACCCTCACGGCCCATAAGATTTGAAAGTCTTAAGTTACAGAGACCTAAACCTGTGCTTAAGCAACTCCCACAACTCCCGATATTGCCCTACAAGTGGTTCAATACTGACCCTTGTATACAATCCATGGGCGCGAATAAACATTTCCCTGACCAAATCCCATCCGTGACTGGGGATATATTCGCATGACGAACAAACCCTTATAAGTCCTCTCGACTTACAAGGAGAAAATCCTCCTGTAGGATCCTTACGACTTACAGAGGAACAAACACTTAGGAATCCTCACGATTCCTAAGGAGAAAATACACCTACAAGATCCTCACGACTTGTAGGAAGAAATACCTTTGTGGGACCCTTACGGCTCATGAAGTCAAAAGCCTTAGTCGGCGGGACCTTAACCCTGTTCGCTAAGCCACCCTTGTTCGACATCGACAGAGGCAGATGATGATTCGCTCCTGGCAATATCCCAGTTGTAGCGGTGCTGATGCCGAGATCGGCGTCTAATTTCAGGTTTACGGCAAAAAGCCAGTAAGCCGCACATGCATATGAAATAGCCGAAATGATTGGGCAATCGCGACCTTCGCGATATAAAAGCTGAAATGATAGAGCATTGCGGAGATAAAACAAAAAAAAATGATGATAAAACTTGGGCCCTACAGTTAAGATCATATCGATCCCTGTATACAATCCAAGGGCGCAAACAAAGAGGGCACCATACTTTCCCAACAGGCTCCGCCAGAAGACAAAGCCAAACCCCGACTCACGGATACAAACACTCCTTGACGAGAGCCTCCTGATCCGCGTCGACTCCCAGAGCCACCAGTGCCTCCGTGGAAAATCCTCGACTCGTTTCAAACCCCAAGGAAACAAATAATCCTTGGCGCTTGGGAAACAAATAATCCCTAGCAAACTCCTCGACTCACGGATACAAACACTCCTTAACGAGAGTCTCCTGATCCGCGTCGACTCGCAGAGCCACCAGTGCCTCCGTGGGAAATCCTCGACTCGTTTCAAACCCCAAGGAAACAAATAATCCTTGGCGCTTGGGAAACAAATAATCTCTAGCAAACTCCTCGACTCACGGATACAAACACTCCTTGACGAGAGTTTCCTGATCCGCGTCGACTCGCAGAGCCACCAGTGCCTCCGTGGGAAATCCTCGACTCGTTTCAAACCCTAAGGAAACAAATAATCCTTGGCGCTAGGGAAATAAATGATCCTTAGCAAATTCCTCGACTCACGGATACAAACACTCCATGACGAGAGCCTCTTGATCCGCGTCGACTCGCAGAGCCACCAGTGCCTCCGTGGGAAATCCTCGACTCATTTCAAACCCCAAGGAAACAAATAATCCTTGGCGCTTGGGAAACAAATAATCCCTAGCAAACTCCTCGACTCACGGATACAAACACTCCTTGACTAGAGTCTCCTGATCCGCGTCGACTGCAGAGCCACCAGTGCCTCCGTGGGAAATCCTCGACTCGTTTCAAACCCCAAGGAAACAAATAATCCTTGGCGCTTGGGAAACAAATAATCCCTAGCAAACTCCTCGACTCACGGATACAAACACTCCTTGACGAGAGTTTCCTGATCCGCGTCGACTCGCAGAGCCACCAGTGCCTCCGTGGGAAATCCTCGACTCGTTTCAAACCCCAAGGAAACAAATAATCCTTGGCGCTAGGGAAACAAATGATCCTTAGCAAATTCCTCGACTCACGGATACAAACACTCCATGACGAGAGCCTCTTGATCCGCGTCGACTCGCAGAGCCACCAGTGCCTCCGTGGGAAATCCTCGACTCGTTTCAAACCCCAAGGAAACAAATAACCCTTGGCGCTTGGGAAACAAATAATCCCTAGCAAACTCCTCGACTCACGGATACAAACACTCCTTGACGAGAGTCTCCTGATCCGCGTCGACTCACAGAGCCACCAGTGCCTCCGTGGGAAATCCTCGACTCGTTTCAAACCCCAAGGAAACAAATAATCCTTGGCGCTAGGGAAACAAATGATCCTTAGCAAATTCCTCGACTCACGGATACAAACACTCCTTGACGAGAGCCTCCTGATCCGCGTCGACTCGCAGAGCCACCAGTGCCTCCGTGGGAAATTCTCGACTCGTTTCAAACCCCAAGGAAACAAATAATCCTTGGCGCTTGGGAAACAAATAATCCCTGGCAAACTCCTCGACTCATGGATACAAACACTCCTTGACGAGAGCCTCCTGATCCGCGTCGACTCACGAGCCACCAGTGCCTCCGTGGGAAATTCTCGACTCATTTCAAACCCCAAGGAAACAAATAATCCTTGGCGCTAGGGAAACAAATGATCCTTAGCAAATTCCTCGACTCACGGATACAAACACTCCTTGACGAGAGCCTCCTGATCCGTGTCGACTCGCAGAGCCACCAGTGCCTCCGTGGGAAATTCTCGACTCGTTTCAAACCCCAAGGAAACAAATAATCCTTGGCGCTTGGGAAACAAATAATCCCTGGCAAATTCCTCGACTCACGTATACAAACACTCCTTGACGAGAGCCTCCTGATTCGCGTCGGCTCGCAGAGAAACCAGTGTCTCCGCGGGAAAAATCCGATTCGTCTCAAATTGCAAGATGAAGCCTCGGGCAGCAGGGATTAAAAAACTTGCTTCATGAACAATGGGACCCTGCAAGTCGATCTAGACGGTCTCTTGCATACTATTCACGGGTCTCACTCTTCAAAGTCGAATTTCGACGAGGAGGGAAACAACCGCTTACGAGTCCTCTCGACTCGTAAGAGAGAAAAATTCTCTTATAGGATCCTTACGACTTATAAGAGAAAATCACACTTAGGAATCCTTAAGATTCCTAAGGACAAAAACCCACCTACGAGATCCTCTCGATCCGTGGGGAGAAAAGTCTCTATGAGACCCTCATGGCTCATAGAGTTGAAAAGTCTTAGGCAGCAGATCTGAACCTGCGGCCTAAGCCATCGCTGTTTCTTGAGAGGGTCGGGATACTCGCTCTAATCATCCGTCAACCATGGTTATTAAGACAGCCTGCTAACAATAAAAGAAAGAAGAAAATGACAGAAAGAACATCCGATTTACATTTGACCAAGCGTTCGAGACACACTCATTTATACATGGGCAGAGGACTCAGGATGAGAAATAAGACAAGCTGAAATAAAAAAAGGGGGTTTCCATTCATGTTGCTAAAATTCTTACAATCATAAAAGCAATGAATAAGAAACATTATTCAAATTATTACAACGGTATAACCTCAGATCCGGGGCACGGATTGAGGAATTCAAAAGTAAGGCCATCCAGAGTTCTTCTGGCCTTTCTAATTATTCTTATGCGCAGCCTCTCGCGCTCCTGTGTGTCAAGATCCTCAGCAAGCCCTCCCGGCCTTCTATAAGCAGCAACTATCGTCGTCTGCTGGAAGATTTGATGTAGGATGTCAATGAGGCCGTCCCGCCGTTTCTTCGAGATCAGCCCCGTCAGGTACACTGAATGCACCTTGTCTTCGGCATCATCCAGCGCGTTGAGCGGTAGGGCCTCATGAAGACCCGGAAGTGCTCTCCATATTGCTCCCAGCACGACTTTTAAGAGAGCCGAACGACGAGGAAGCAGCCAACCACCGCTTGCGTTCAGACGACCCATGACCTATGCACATTGAGCGTCTGTAAACTCCTGGTTTTGTTGACGACCCTGTGCGCGGATGTCGTCATAGGTGATGAACTCGTGCAAACTGTATAGACGCACCGCCATTATGCCTGGAGGAAATACCACAGGAAGATTAGCGATAGAAGAAAAATAATATGCACTGAGGGCTAAATTCCTCGAGAGCAAAGCTCTGTTCAGGGATTAAAACCCATGAACAAAAGCTCTGCAGATCTATAAGTTTTTGAGAGTGAAGCTCAGTTTATGAAACCCCAATGGGGATCTCTTTAGATCAAAAGATCTGTGAGAGAAAAGCTCTTTGGTTGAAATTAATTTAAATTAATTTGATTTACATTAATTTTACCTAAAGTTTCTAACTTTGAAAATGAGCAAAGCTCTGCTGGTGAAACCCCGAAGGGACTTTCTTTAGATCAGAAGATCTATGAGAGCAAAGCTCTGTTGGTTAAGATTAATTAAAATTAATTTAATCTAAGAATCAATTTTACCTAAAGTTTTTCTAAAAAACTTTGGAAAGGAGAGCAAGGCTCTGGAGTTCTTGAAGGCAAGAGCAAAGCTCTGAAGTTTTTTTTTGAAAATAAAAATCTGAAAGATGATAAGCATCTGTGGGGGACCAAAGGTCCTATTTATAGGCATCAAGTGCCTCTTCAACTTCCAAAAGTTGCCACGGCGGTTGGAATTCTGCCACCGTTGCGCTCACGTTTGGGGCCACGTAAGTGCAACGGTGGGGGGGGGCATTTGTTTACCCCAATCAGAGCAAAGCTCTGTTCAAATTCCGAGGCGGGAGATGAAGCAACGCTTCATCTTCTCCCAATCAGAGCGAAACTCTGCTTTGAAAATTTAAACTTTAATAAATGAAGCAACGCTTCAAATTCTTTGCGCTGCGTGCAACGCGCCACGTGTCAGGCGCAGATGCATCAGCGCAGCGCCCAAGGCAGCGCGCCCAATCAGAGCAAAGCTCTATTTTAAGCAAAATTAAAGGAAGCAACGCATCAGTTGCGCAAGCACTGCGCTGCACGACACGTGTCAGCGCAGATGCGCTGGCGCAGTTGCGCTGCGCTTTGCGCTGCACGACACGTGTCAGCGCAGATGCGCTCGCGCAGTTGCGCTGCGCGACACGTGTCAGCGCAGATGCGCTAGCGCAGTTACGCTGTGCGCTGCGTGACACGTGTCAGCGCAGATGCGCTAGCGCAGTTGCGCTGCTCTATGCGCTGCGTGACACGTGTCACGCGCTGGGGCATTTGCGCCAAATAAAATTAAGATTTTAAAGAAATCTTTCTGTTCTTGTTAAAACAAGAAGATTTTCTTCTGTAAAACAGAAGCCCTTGGATCAAAAATCCAACGGTGGGGAAAATTCCCCAAATCACTCAAAGAAAGATCTCTTTAACAAATTTAACTAATTTATGGGCACTATAAAAAGGACCTAGGCCTCAATTCAAATGCATCAACATTTTCTAAAAAAAAGAGGAAGGGAAAGAGAACTCTGAAGAATTCCTCAAGAACAAAATGGTAAAAACCTTTAGAAAAAAGAGAAAGTTCTCTCATGAACAGATCATAGATCTAAAAACAAGATCAATGATCTTTAATAAAAAAAATAATAATAAAATAGTGCTTTGCACTTTTATGAATCTTTGGTTCTTTGAGATAAGAAAAACAAGAAAAAACTTATCTTTTCTTTGATCTAAATTAGATCAAGAAATCAAATAGTGCTTTGCATTTCTGTTCTTGAATCTAAAAGATTCTTAGTGCTTTGCACTGCCAAACTGCGCTGTTGCGCTCCTGAGAGAGCGCCACGTGTCAGCTACAGAACAACTTGCGCTACGCGCTCTTGAAATAGAGTTTTGCTCTCTGGAATTGGCGCAACTCACCAGAGCGCGCCACGTGTCAGCAGCGCAACAGCGCAGCGCACTAGCGCAGCGCACTGCGCTGTTGCGTTTGCGCTCACAAAGCGCCTGACAAATGCAATGCATTTCTTTTACTGAAGGGCCAGGCCTAAATCAGAGGGGCCTAGTAGGCCGAATTAAATTGCAATACAATGAAAAGGGGCAGAGCCCAAACAATATTGATGCTCTGCATCATTTATAAAAAAGGCAGAGCCCAAACAAAAATTGAAAATGCAATAAACAGGGCAGAGCCCAAACAAGACTGATGCTCTGCATCATATATAAATGGGCACAGCCCTGACAAAATAAATAATGCTATGCATTATTAAACAGGAGCAGAGCCCCAGTAAAGGCCTAACAGGCCAAATGCAAATAAAATGTTGAACATTTTCAACTGGACTTAGCCCAATTCTGGCCGTAAGTCCTTAAATTAAATTGAACTGAGCACAAATGCTCTCTCTCAAATCAATTTACCTCCGGTCCAAGGGTACATCTCTGAACTCCTCTGACACCCATCGTTGTAATCCTTCAACGACGTCAGAGAGGTGACGGGTCCCGACGACCACACATCGATACGGACTGCGGGGTCCTTAAACTCGTGGACCGGAACGTCCTTAAACTAATGTTGGACCGAAACGTCCTTAAACTAATGTCGGACCACCACGTCCCTAAACTGGAACATGGACCACCACGTCCCTAAACTGGAACATGGACCACCACGTCCCTAAACTACCGATGGACCACCACGTCCCTAAACTGGAACAATAGAGCCTCCAAATGCTCTTTTGTCGGATCTAAACGGTCCCGTTTAAGTTGATCTTAGCCTCAAATAAGGCCAACGCATCCTTAAACATTTAAACAGACTTTAGTCCCAAATTGGACTATAAGACCCCCAATCAACTTTGGTTCAAGGGTACATCTCCGAACTCCTCTGACACCTATCGTTGTAATCCTTCAACGTCGTCAGAGAGGTGACAGGTCTCGACAGCCATATATTAAATGGACCACCATGTCCTTAAACTGGAAATGGATCTAGACGATCCCGTTAAGTTGATCTTAGTCTCAAACAGGACTATCGTATCCTTAACGAATGTTTAAGTTGATCTTAGCCGCAACGCGACTAATGCATCCTTAAACTAAAAACACCAAACCTAAATCTAAGTAAATACGGATTTGGACTAATCCACATCCTACGGGCGACGGCATTATTCAGTCTCCGTATACAATCCACGGGCAACCACAAACAAAACAAACACACACGACACGAAGTAAAATTCTGGAGAAGGAGAAAGTTGTTACCGCGATGCGGTAGCGTAATTAACTGCAGGGGCTTGCGCCTGCAGGGAAGAGCGTCCCCACAATCAAAAACCCCTCAAGCGAGGGGAAATCTGACAAAGTCTGCTATATCGGCCGCATCCGTCTAAACCTCCGATACACGGTGCCATAAATCAACTTGGCATCTTCGGAGAGATGGACGGATAAAACCATATATCATCTGCCCCGAATCTCAGCGCCAGGACATCGCAGTCTTGTGCGCCGTCTTTCGGAGGGGAACAGGTTCCTGCTTTGTAGGAAGCCTGCACTGCCCTTTTTGCGACATGGACGGTCGACGCTTGACGCGTCTCCGAGACGGAGTATCCGTGGTAGACATTTCCCTGGCCCGGAGTGATCTGGTTCCTGCTTTGTAGGAAGCCTGCACTGCCCTTTTTGCGACATGGACGGTCGACGCTCTGATCTGGAGCGATTTGGTTCCCGATTTGTGGGAAACCTGCGCTGCCCTTTTTGCGACATGGACGGTCGACGCTCTGATTCGGAGCGATTTGGTTCCCGATTTGTGGGAAACCTGCACTGCCCGTTTTGCGATATGGACGGTCGACGCTCTGATCCGAAGCGATTTGGTTCCTGCTTTGTAGGAAGCCTGCACTGCCCTTTTTGCGACATGGACGGTCGACGCTTGATTTGACTTTCTCTGCTTCTTGCAGTGTCAGGGGTGAACTTGACTTGCTCCGCTTCTTGCGGTGTCGAGGTTGGATTCTGATTTGCTCCGCTTTCTGCGGTGTTGGAGTTTAAGTTGACTTGTTGATTGTGATTTTGGTTGACATCAGCATCGCTACACTGGAATATGGCACCAGGAGTGGATCATCATTTGCCATGAGAGGATTTAGGGATTGGTTTTTTGTCGGCATCTGCATTGCTGCACTGGAATAATGCCAGGAGCAACTCATCATTTGCCCCGGGAGGATTTGGGAATTGGTGGCTTAGGAGACAGGTTTAGATCCCTATCACCTAAGGCTTTTCAATTTTATGGGCCGTAAGGGTCCCACAAAAGCATTTTCTCCCTACGAGTCGAAAGGATCTCGTAGGTGTATTTTCTCCTTAGGAGTCGTAGGGACTCCTAAGTGTGTTGCTCCTTTGTGAGTCGTAAGGATCTCACGCGGGCATTTTCTCCACACAAAGTCGAGAGGACTTTGCGAGTGCATTTCATTTCTTTTTTACGAGTTTGCGCCCTTTCGGGTTTTCACAAACTTGCCGGCAGTCCTGCTGTTTTTACTCACGGAGCCCTTTCGGGTTTTCATCCGTGCCCCTTTTGCTTATGGACATACCATTTTTTTTATTTTTTATTTTTTTTTGGACTTTGAATATGGTCTCACCGGTAGGACTCGGGAGAGATTGGGATTGTTTTACGCCCGTGGATTGTATACGGTTTTGCAGGATGTATGATCCAGACTGTTGGGCCGGAAGAATTTCGAGATTTTGTTGGCGTCTGCATCGCTGCACTGGAATATGGTACCAGGAGCGACTCATCATTCGCCATTGGGGTATGGGATTTGGAATTTAGTTGGCGTCTGCATCGCTACATTGGAATATGGTACCAGGAGCGACTCATCATTTGCCATTTGAGTGTTTGGGTTTGGTTGGCGTCTGCATTGCTACACTGGAATATAGTACCAGGAGCGACTCATCATTCGCCATTGGGATTTGAATTTGGAATTTGGTTAGCGTCTACATCGCTGCACTGGAATATGGTACCAGGAGCGACTCATCATTCGCCATTAAGAGTTTGAGTTTTGGACGGCGTCTGCATCGCTGCACTGAAATATGGTACCAAGAGCGACTCATCATTCGTTGTTTCCTATTGGGAAGCGATGGCTTAGGAGATAGGTTTAGATCCCTATCATCTAAAGCTTTTCAATTTTATAGGCCGTAAGGGTCCCATAAAAGCATTTTCTCCCTGCGAGTCATAAGGATCTCGTAGGTGTACTTTCTCCTTAGGAGTCGTGGGGACTCCTAAGTGTGTTTTTCTTTCGTGAGTCATAAGGATCCCACAAAGGTTTGTTCTCCTCATGCATCGTGAGGACACATGAGTGGGTCTTCCCAATGGAGCATAATTCCGAGGGGACCAGCCGCGTAACTGGTGATTACAGTGGGGCATGGGTATGATGAGAATTATTTGAGCCCGTGGATAGTATACGAAAGTCAATTTAGGGACTAGCCGTAGGGCTGTAAGAATTTTGGGAAACTGGATTTTGGTTGGCGTCTGCATCGCTGCACTGGAATATAGTACCAGGAGCGACTCATCATTCGCCGTTGTTTTTTTTTTACCGTGATTGCTCTATCATTTCAGCTATTTTTATCGCGAAAATCGTGATTGCCCTATCATTTAGGCTTTTATTCGCGATTGCCCCATCATTTCGGCTTTATTTTCATCTTTATTTTTACTCGCTGATTTTTATTGCGAGTTGCCCCATCATTTCAGCTTTTCTTTACATTTCTTTTATTTACACATTTTTTTGTTTATTTACATATATATATATATATATATATATTTTACATTCCCAGTTTAACGACTTAGAGGTCGACTGTTCCCAGTTTAATGACGTGGTGGTCGATCATTCCCAGTTTAACGACGTGGTGGTCATCATTCCCAGTTTAATGACGTGGTGGTCCTCTTGGCTTATCCCAGCTCCTTGAATTTTGATCTTGGCGGAGCTGTATTGATGACCGTAGCTCTATGGCTTGCCGATACATTCGAGGATTGTGAGGTTTTTCCAAACTTGTATTGGTCCTCTGCCCAATCTTTGAAAACACAGCAGTCTTCAATGGCATGACTCACCACCCTATGGTATGGGCAATATATGGGATTGCCGGTCATATTCATTTCATGTAGCCTCTTCGGAATGGGCAATTGCAGGCCGTTGTTCAAGGCTTCCTCGAATATATTGTGGACCTCATCCCTCCTGAAGGAGTACACCTTCTTCTTTCTCTCCATTAGAGTACGTGCCCTTACCGATGCTGGTCCTTGAGGCCGCTCAGTCTTTGGTTCGCCCTTTCAAGATAACGGCATATGTCTGGGAGGATTAGGTTTCCGAAAGGCTTCGGTCTCCATTTGTATGAAATCGGCGGTCGTAGCTTGACTGTTTGCTAGTACGCTTTTAGACAGTTCTATCTCTCCCGTCTTGTATTGCCTTTCGACCCAATCTTTGAAGACGAAGCAGTCCTCAATGGCATGACTTATCACTCTATGATAGGGGTAGTATTTGGGGTCGTCGGTCATATTTGCTTCCTGCGGTCTTTTTGATTCTGGCAGTTGTAGACTGTTCCTCAGGGCGTCTTTGAATATTTTACGGATTTTGTCCCTTCTGAAGGAATAGACCTTATCCAGCTTCTCTTTCAGTGGAGATTCTCCTCTGGTGTATGTATCGGAGGGACTGGAGGCTGATTGCGGCCGTTTTTCGCGAAGGCGCTCCGCTCTTAGGTTGAAGGGGGTATCAGTTGGCTGCCCCCGGGTATCAATCCCTGGCTCGTGAACCAAAATTTGATTCTGCTGTAATTGCAATCGGGCGACTTGGGTCGCGAGATCTGCCGCGACGTTTGCCAATTCGTCGACCTTGGACTGTACCTTGGCTAACTTCTCATCCCTATCCTGAAGCTGCCTCTGAAGCCATTGGAATAATGCTTGTTCTGTAGTTCCGGTAATGACAACCGGTTCATCTTTATCGCCTGAGCTCAATTCCGCAGGAACCACGGGCTCCTCTGGCCTATCGGCCTGAGCAGGCTCTTCATCACTTAGATTGAGCCGATGCTGGGTAGCGTCAATCATATCATCACCATGGCTGTGAAGAAGAGAAGGATTCGTTTCTTCATGTCCGACCATGTAGACAGTGCGAACCACATACCCAGCCATCTCTTTATCTTTGGCGGTTGATTTCGCGGAGTGGTCCGGGCTTTGGAAATTCATAAATTTTAATATGGCCAGAGCCCTAGCCCTTTTGTTGGCTCTGTATCTGAGCCGCTTCTGCCTCAGCTTCTCAGCCTTGAGCGCTTGGCAGGCTTCTGCCCTTCGGAAAGCCGCCATAGGCTGAGTGACGGGGAGCTTAGAGAAGATATCCAATTGAGCAGTTGTCAGGGGCACCGTCGGAGCTTGCTCGAGACGCCCTGTTGCTTTTTTGGTATTGATGGCCCTGCCTCCAGCCGGGGCCAAGAAAAGTCGTTCAAACACCGACTTGCTTTTATGCTGGGGCGCCCTCGCGACCATGACATTCGGCCTTTTCCCCTTTGAGACCGGTTTGTCTGTTACCGGAGCTTGAGGAGCTGGGACGGCGTTTGCTGACACGAACATAATAGAGCTAAATGGTAGTGGCTCTTCCTCCCATTGTCGCCCAAGACTGGCCGGAAGGACCGTCCTGGAGTCCATCTTCATCGTGTAGAAGACGGGAGCTGAGTTCATCTTTGGAGACATTGTTGGAAGGTGATTGCTTGAAAATCTGCATGAAAGAGCATTATTTTAGTCGAAACATACATATGTATATTGATTGAGTTCGCATGAACGTTTAACCCGAAATATGGGAGGAGAGATTGGTCTCACCGGGCGTGCCAGAATCTGTAGGGTGTTTTTCGTCACCCCATTGAGATGGGAATACGCGCGCGCTTGCCAGGCGCATTACAGATCCCTCCTGCCTAGGGTAGGCCGGGGTTTAATGATTGTGGGGATCCGAATCTCCGGCGGCCGCGGACTAAGCTGTAAGTGCACGGCGGCGCTCCGGCCGTCTGAACGAGGCCAAAATGCGGAAACGATAATTTACTTTAACTTTTGAACCGGCACCACCGCGCACAAAAATCCCGGATCGGGCCATTAAACTAATTCTAGCTAACTAAAGAACGGGTAGAGAGATATACCGAGCGATCCGTGTCCTTCGGTCTTCTCGTCGTCATCCCGATCTCCACGCGGAATCTCCGGTCTTCATCTCCTCGCCGGAAAGGCACCACATCGCCGGGTTCTTTTACGGGCTCCCACTTCTTGACCGAGGCAACTCGGGCACGAAGTTGGCGAGTCGACGTGCCCAAGGATGCTGTAGGTTAACTGTAGAACTCTATGTCTCTTTGGGGTTGTGGAAGTTGCTATTAGTGGAGGATTGAGATGATAGCATTTTTGGAGATGAGGTTGGGGATTTTTGCAAACACAAGAGAACCAAAAATCCCCACAAAAATATGGGCAGCCCCTCCTCATTTGGCCGGCCAAAAAACTATCAAAAATGGGAGAGCGTAACAAATTATCAAGGGGGGAGGAATAATAATAATCAAAGAGAAAGAAAGGGTGATGATGATCAAGAATCATTACAACCAAAACCTCACTCCAAATCAACCATCATGAACCCAAAGTCAAGCAATGATGAAGTCAAGAAAGTCAAGGGATGGTGCAACCATCATGAAGCTAAAACTTGCAAAAACCACCCTCCAAAATGCTTATTTGCATAAATGCAAATAAGCCCTCCTCCACCAATCTTCAGCCAATGAAAGATACAAAGAAAATTGGCCGAAACGGAAAACAAACTGGCAACTCCAAAAAACTGATCCCGTAATAAATTACAGGAAAACTCCGCTACTGTATATACATACCCGCATTTGTATTCCGACCGAATACAAATGCAATGAGACAAAATCTACACTGTACTATACTAGGATCCGGCTTAAACCAAAGCCCGCTAGTATTTTCCGTCCGATCATGATCCGTGCAATACCACTCGTATCTGATCGAACCCTGCCATATCTCCATACGGCCTCTACAGCGTTTCGCCCGAAACTGGAGAAACTGTTTTGTGGGGGACTCTAAAGACTCGTCAATACTATGGCTGTGGATTTAACCACTAGCACGTCAGAGGTATTAGCCATACGTAACGGGCTACCAGCTATTGACCAAAAGGGACGTCGATGAGCGAACTTATCCTGACACCCAACTGAGCCTGTCAGTGATAATATCCATACAGTCCGGTCCGTTCGTCTATGAGCATCGCATGGCGGGCCTAGGAGGTTGGTAAAAGTCATACCCCCAAAAGCTGTACAAGTCGTGTCGGAGTGTAGCCCAGAACACCCTGAGATACTACTGGAATACCTACCAGTAAATCTCCTGTCTTGGCCAAGGACTTCGTGTAATGGCTCTCCTAGACACAGCGCGACCTCACCCCCAATACCGGGAAAGACGAACCCGTGAAGATCCGCTCACTGGCTCCATGTGGCTCGGGATTGTACCCAACTAAAACCTGTTTGCACGTCTCCTTTGAGCGTGGTAGGGTAGTAATCAAAGTACAGTGGGAACTCACACGAGACAAATGACGATCCTCAGGTCGATGAACTAACTTGTACACATGTCACCAGGGAACTGCTATCTGACGTCAGGTATAAGATCAACTAGCATGTTCCCGGCGAGTCCTGTCCGGTGTACTCATAACCCAATGAGCACCTGTATACATCTTAGGTGAACCATCTGACACCAGTGGCTTGTGAGACTGGCCACCGCCCCTCGTCGGGGTCTCGACTGTATACACTAGTCTACTCTGGAGTATCGATGCCCTGTCTCGAAACTCCCACGACTAGGGACCTTTTAAGGATGTGCTTATAGACTACCAGCTCCCACGTATATGATCGCCCTCATACTGCTGGCAGTCAAGCAAGAATCCTAGGGGCTCTATCAATGTGTAATAGCGACCTATGAGGTCACCTAAAGCAGTACACGATGATAAAGATAAACCAGATAGCATACTATCATCTTGAGTAAGACTGTCCTACTGGGACAGGTCCTCCCTCAATCATTGCAATCACGTGCCTGTGATCCAATAATTGACTCTGAGGGCACTATCTCCAACAATCTCCCACTTGCACTCAAGGCTAATTATTGCGATGTCGCATACTCACAGCTCGTGTGATACCGAACACCCAACTCCTCTACTAATTAGTCTCACAAAACCCGTTTGCGAAACTATTGCGTTCGAGGAATAGCCTCAGTGAGTGGATCCGCCTTAATGTTTCTTTCTATGTCTCTCTATATCTCAAGTTCGCGGAGAAAGCCATCTCCCGAAATGAGCAATACCTGTTTTAGAATGTGTCTGGATGTCTGATGGGACCTAGCTCATAAATGAATTCCAAATCCAAACTTCTTAGACTGTATCGTCAACTGAACTTAATCAGTATCCTGCGTCATGCCTCCCTCAGTATCCATCTGGACCACCTATCCAAATACTGCCCCTCGTCAGAAGGAAAACTATAACTCTGACAACCTCTCTGTCATCCAGGTCACCTTGGAAGCCTGGAATGATAACTATCTCCCGAATGAGGCTGTTGTTATCATATCCCTAGAACATCCACTTATGTTCTAAAACTGCTTCCGATTGTTTCTCCAGGATTGGATTAAAATCAACTTATTGCATCTCATGCAAAAACAACCTCTGGTGTGGTACTTGATATCTCATGATTGACTCAATTGCCTAAGCAAGTGATCTGCCAATCATGCACATCCCTCTCCCCTTTAGTCTGTAAGACACCTTTAGAGAGGGTGACTCCATCACCTGCAGGTACACTACCGTGCTAGGAGTCGTCCATTCTAAAAACTCTTAGAATGCTCTCTAAGTACCCTAATTAGGAAACCACCCAAATTTAGATCCATAGATCTAGTAACCAGAATGTCTTGATATTATATCCAAGTCCCATGTGGAGAAACTACTGTGTGACAACCAAAGTATAACCGATCATAGTATAGGAATGTCACTTCCTACTCTGTGTATGTCATCCAAATACCAGGACATCATACTCTACTACCTCCTTAACAGATCCATCCCCTATTCTGATGAAGTCAAACCTATGACTGTCACATCAGAAATAGATGATCTATCTCTGCTATATCTGCTTTATCTATAAATAGACATAAGCCACTTGTCCACCAATGCTTCCGCTGCTCCCACTGACTACGACAACCCTCTGGCAGAGTCATATACACGCACACTTCTAAAGCTAGTTTAGAACGACGCTATACTCATCCTCTTGCCGGGTCTCGCAGCCTGGAACAACAGCAATGGCAAGTCTGGGTAAACAAGAACCTCCCTGTCACCGTCCTTGAGGCTACCGGAGTACCTCTCGGGTGCCTGAGGTTACCCACCGTATCTGCGGAGTGGCTAATGGAATGTCAAACCAGATTGAATCTTTAGGTTCTTATCAAATCTTCAGCAATCGTTTGCGGTTCTGAAATCACTTCCAGTTCTACCATACTCCCACTATTGTTTTCTGAAAAAATCCATTTTTGTTAAAACTGTGGCGAGTTAAGAACAATATCACTATTGATCTTCCAGATGGTAGAAAGTCAACCCTCGTCATAGCCTGGGTCAACCCACAAACAACCATTACAGAAATGCGCCTTGAGTTATCCAGAGTCTGGTTTTAAGCATAAGCCGGACAACTCCCCGTACCTTAATATCGTTAAGATATGAACTGTTCTATATCCAATATAGAACCAGAGGCACTGATTTAATTGAACCAGATTCAAATCATGCAGCTGTCTTCAGCGCATGTCAACTAAATGGAAAGAGGCCGATCAGCGTTACTCAACTTAGAAGTGCTTCCAATTATGAGTAATCTGAAAGAGAATCAAGTTCTCTTAACCATTACTATCAACTGAATACCCTGCACAAGTATCTACATCTTCGATCACCTTGAAGAATCCTGATACTTGCAATACCTGGTTCTCTACTTTACTCTTATACCTATAACTTCTCAAAACTTGGACCTTGTGTTTCTACGAAACACATGTCTAAGACCCAGAGAAGTTACACGTAAACAGAATCTAGTACGAGTACCAACCCCTCTGTCCTAATGGACGCTGGAAAACATACAATACTTTGTATAAGTCCCTTGAGTCTAATAACTCATTCCCTGTGCGTTGTAGGTTGAAAACTGTACTTATGGTTAAGAAGAATTACACCGCTGTTTAATACTCCTTACCTAACCATCCACTGATATAGGTAAATGTCATCGACATAATTTCAAATGGTTATATCTCACTCTATAAAAATAGACGTACAGATATATCAATTTGAAATTGGTGCATAGCAACGGATATTCAAAACCAAATATTTGCCGACCGGCAAACAGCCTAGGCGATTTCCTCAAATATCACCAATTACAACGAATTCCGATATAATGAGGATGATCACCTAATTCCCAATAGCTTACTCCCACTCATCATCTGTAAAACCATACAGATATGAGAATCATACCTGGTAAATAATACCCAGGAGCAAGTGTCTAATTGGGAAATCAGTTTTCTTTTGACAGTACACAGTAAAACTGAAAAATTGAAATGTTTCGTAGGGGTATCCGGGTATTCCTAGTAATGCCTCTTCCATTATCCAGATTCACAACTGTAACCGTATAATTCTTTGCCATCTTTGCAAATCCCTTTATATGTCTTTAGTCATTACCTTCTGTACACCCATTTAGGCCAAATGGTTTTCTTCCTTCCCTACCTTTCGGCACCAGCCTATGGCTTGGAAGAAGACTATCCAATAAGCATAATGGGTGTACTGTCCTAATCCTAGGAACACTCGCAATGCGAGAGAAGGTGAAAATAAAAGACAACCGAATAAACCTTATTCCTATTTCTCCTGAACCAGAATCCATCCCCGAACTGGAACAAGTTCCTTTCGAGTTCGTATATAACCATACGATGGAATATCCAATAAACTGTGGATCTTCGTAGTGATACGGAGTGTCCTGGAGAAATACAAAGGTGATGTGGGAGTGGTAATGAAATACTTGGTTTGGTCATGAATAGCAGTCGCAATTTACTTTGCCCTCCTTCTAATCCCTTTCTTTGTCTTTACATAATACCTTCTGTACACCATCGCTAGGCTAATTGGTTTTCTTCATTCCCTACCGGTCGGCACCTGCCTATGGTTTGGAAGAAGACTATCCAATTTGCGTAATAGGTGTACTATCTCCTAAACCAAGGAGTACTCACAACTTGAGAGAAGGTAAAAGGAAAAGACAACTGAATAATCCTACCCGTTTTCTCCAAAACCGGAAACCATCCTCGAATAAATTCCTTCGAGTTCGTATATAACCATACGATGGTTTTGTCCAATGGAAGTGGACGTTCGTAGTAATACGGGGTGTCCTGGAGAAAAGGGTAAAAGTAGGAGTGGCAATGAGGTATGTAACTCTGACAATCCAAAAGCCAGTGTTTAAGAAGGTTCGGTCAACTTGGTTACTGAGTCATAGTCTAGGGTCGGGTCAATGGTCGCTGCCAGAGAGAGAGAGAAAAGAAACACGCAGCGTGCACTCTAACCTAGATCAGAATGGTTATCACTTTATCTAATCAGGAAACCTCCCACTGTAACGTCAAATTCTCCTCCAAACCTAAAAGAAGAATTAGTCGGGATCACCCGAGGAGTAAACCAACTCATCAGTGGGAATCGGGATCCAACTATCATCGCATGATAACGTGACAGAATCCGTTCACGTTATCACACTCCAGAAGGTATGCGCATATCTGGCAAGTTTCACTTTCTTTAGAAACCCCCGATGTGATTTTTGCCCCATGCTCTTATGACCTTGACTTTGGCCAACATATCATAAGTCACATGTCAAGTTCCACCCGTCATTCTCCAGGTTAATTTGAACCCACCCGTACATACCCTTGACTTTGGCCAAAATAGTAGTACGACTGTCCCAAACCAACGCATCTATCTATGCTGCATATGAATACCCAATAGCTACCAATCAATGTGCCTTGACTTTGGCCAACATACACAGCTTGAATACTTATTGACTATTCATATGAAACGACGGAGGGCTACGAATGGTTTCTGGCGAAAACCTTTAACGTAATGAACTTGATATCGTTGAAGGAACTGGATAGCTTTATAAAAATATAGTGGCGAAAACCTTTGCTAAAGAGGTCACTCCCGGTGAAGGGATCTCGGCTCTTTTCCCGTAGAATGAGGTGCGGGATATTCCAACTGAATACCACGATGCAATGCAAAAGAAAACGACTATAGTGAAGTTATTGCCCTGACGCAAACTTTTGTCCAAGGGGTCACTCCCGGTGAAGGGATCTCGGTCCTTGCCTCGTCGACTGAGGAGCAGGATATTCCAACTGAATACCACTACGCAAAACAAAAGAGAATGCCCTTGCAATAACAGCTTTTTGAAAAGTGTTCCAACAATATCAGAATAGGTTTGTTTTTAACTTGCATTGATCCGAATCAACGCAGTCCCATCAATTGATCACACCAATAAAGAATGAAAATAATGACGTACGTATATGCCATCCGCATTCGCCACTAGGTCCCGTCATTACCCGTTAGGTTAGTTAACTAACGACAGAGCGGGGACTGGACTAGCGCGGATGCAAAACATATACAACATCTACTAGTATATATATCAATATATAATATTTCGCTCAAGGCGTGATAAAATGCAACATCACAGAAATATAATAAGTATCACAGAACAATACAGATATCTGGGATCCCCGGGTTTCACAGAGCCGCTACTGAAACCCGACGTTTCCCTGGTCGTATGGATAGCCTGTGCAATGAAATCCTAGACCCCTACGGGTGCGGCAAGTTACCCACTAAAACCTGAAGCGAGGCAGCCCCTTTCAGCAACGTGAATGGACCACCCAGCACTTCACGGAATCCGGTAACTTGGGCACCCCTCCTGGGTCAACCTGTACCCCCTACGAGTGCGGCGAATAGCCCGCCAATTCTAGAGTGAGGCCCCCTCCGTCTCAACTCTATGAGATGCGGGCCCGTTGCCCTCTAGAACCGGCTATCCGTGCACCCCTCCGCAGGGTAATCCTAATACAGAAAGTAAAATATACCTACAACGGGTACATCGACCTCAACCTGGTTGTGCCCCAAAAGAATAATATACAAACGGGCAGTGACGGCAGTCCACATGTCGGACGCTCGCCCCACAATAACAAATGTACATAATACAACCAAATCTGTACTAACATTGCATCCAGGCTATCCACCACGACAATCCGCAATATCACAGCACAACACAGAATATCAACGTGAATGTCACGTTCGCAAATCCGTCTAACCGGGCTATAGCAGTTAGACAGGATTTACCGATCAAGTGACATTCACGGTCGCAGATATAATGTAAATACTGTGAACTAATGTGTTTAAAATTTTTGATCGATCAAATTATACCAAGTGGGCCCCAAGCACTACTGTAGCACTCAAAGAAATTCTGGGCCCAAACAGAATATTCCGAAAACCCTATTTTCAACTCAGAAGCTCTCTGTAGAATTTTGATGCACCGAACAGTAAAGACTGCGGCGGAACCGCGGCCCAAGCATGGGTTTGGCCGCGGTTCCGCGGTAAGATAGTGTGTTCACGTGATCAAATTTCTACAGAAGTCTTAAAATTTCTTGCACATCATTCTGCAACACACTGAAAAATTTTCTGAGCCAAAACAAAATCGACAGAGAACAGATGTACATGAAAATGTAGTTTTTGAAAATCTGATCGATCGAACTTGTAAACACGTTAGAGCAAGCTAGACTAGGTTAATGGCGTGGCTCTCATACCAGTGTAAGTGCACGGCGGCATCCCGGCGGTCTGAACGAGACCAAAATGCGGAAACGATAATTTACTTTAACTTTTGAACCGGCACCACCGCGCACAAAAATCCCGGATCAGGCCATTAAACTAATTCTAGCTAACTAAAGAACGGGTAGAGAGATATACCGAGCGATCCGTGTCCTTCGGTCTTCTCGTCGTCGTCCCGATCTCCCCGCGGAATCTCTGGTCTTCATTTCCTCGCCGGAAGGGCACCACATTGCCGGGTTCTTTTACGGGCTCCCACCTCTTGACCGAGGCAACTTGGGCACGAAGTTGGCGAGTCGACGTGCCCAAGGATGCTGTAGGTTAACTGTAGAACTCTATGTCTCTTTGGGGTTGTGGAAGTTGCTATTAGTGGAGGATTGAGATGATAGCATTTTTGGAGATGAGGTTGGGGATTTTTGCAAACACAAGAGAACCAAAAATCCCCACAAAAATATGGGCAGCCCCTCTTCATTTGGCCGGCCAAAAAACTATCAAAAATAGGAGAGCGTAACAAATTATCAAGGGGGGAGGAATAATAATAATCAAAGAGAGAGAAAGGGTGATGATGATCAAGAATCATTACAACCAAAACCTCACTCCAAATCAACCATCATGAACCCAAAGTCAAGCAATGATGAAGTCAAGAAATTCAAGGGATGGTGCAACCATCATGAAGCTAAAACTTGCAAAAACCACCCTCCAAAATGCTTATTTGCACAAATGCAAATAAGCCCACCTCCACCAATCTTCAGCCAATGAAAGATATAAAGAAAATTGGCCGAAACGGAAAACAAACTGGCAACTCCAAAAAACTGATCCCGTAATAAATTACAGGAAAACCCCGCTACTGTATATACATGCCCGCATTTGTATTCCGACCGAATACAAATGCAATGAGACAAAATCTACACTGCACCATACTAGGATCCGGCTTAAACCAAAGCCCGCCAGTATTTTCCGTCCGATCATGATCCGTGCAATACCGCTCGTATCTGATCGAACCCTGCCATATCTCCATACGGTCTCTACAGCGTTTCGCCCGAAACTGGAGAAACTGTTTTGTGGGGGACTCTGAAGACTCGTCAATACTATGGCTGTGGATTTAACCACTAGCACGTCAGAGGTATTATCCATACGTAACGGGCTACCATCTATTGACCAAAAGGGACGTCGATGAGCGAACTCATCCTGACACCCAACTGAGCCTGTCAGTGACAATATCCGTACAGTCCGGTCCGTTCGTCTATGAGCATCGCATGGCGGGCCTAGGGGTTAGTAAAAGTCAGACCCCCAAAAGCGGTACAAGTCGTGTCGGAGTGTAGCCCAGAATACCCTGAGATACTACTGGAATACCTACCAGTAAATCTCCTGCCTTGGCCAAGGACTTCGTGTAATGGCTCTCCTAGAAACAGCGCGACCTCACCCCCTATACCGGGAGAGACGAACCCCTGAAGATCCGCTCACTGCCTCCATGTGGCCCGAGACTGTACCCAACTAAAACCTGTTTTCACGTCTCCTTTGAGCGTGGTAGGGTAGTAATCAAAGTACAGTAGGAACTCACACGAGACAAATGACGATCCTCAGGTCGATGAACTAACCTGTACACATGTCACTAGGGAACTGCTATCTGACGTCAGGTATAAGACCAACTAGCATGTTCCCGGCGAGTCCTGTCCGGTGTACTCATAACCCAATGAGTACCTGTATACATCTTAGGTGAACCATCTGACACCAGTGGCTTGTGAGACCGGCCACCGCCCCTCGTCGGGGTCTCGACTGTATACACTAGTCTACTCTGGAGTATCGATGCCCTGTCTCGAAACTCCCACGACTAGGGACCTTTTAAGGATGTGCTTATAGACTACCAGCTCCCACGTATATGATTGCCCTCATACTACTGGCAGTCAAGCAAAAATCCTAGGGGCTCTATCAACGTGTAATAGCGACCTATCAGGTCACCTAAAGCAGTACACGATGATAAAGATAAACCAGATAGCATACTATCATCTTGAGTAAGACTGTCCTTCTGGGACAGGTCCTCCCTCAATCATTGCAATCACGTGCCTGTGATCCAATAATTGACTCTGAGGGTACTATCTCCAACATAAGCTGCCGTTAATTACCCCTCGCCTTTGGAGGGAGAGAACCTCCGATTGACGGGTTAAACCGGTCATGCGAACTCAATGTGCAGTGTTTTGTTTTAAAGAGGTTTAGGATATATCGGGGGCCCCGCAGAGTTTTTACGAGGGTCCCGCTACCCGGATAGCGGGCTAGGGGTCAAGGGGGATAGCAACCCCCTTGCGGGGTGCGGGGCAACGCCCCGTTAGAAATTTTTTTCTAACAGAGACAGTGTCGTGGAGTATGTGTGTGTGTACATATGTATACATATGTATATATATAAAAAAGGGGGAAAAGGCATCCAAAGGATGCGTGGGGCCAGCACCAGCGCGCTAGCGCTCTGAGCGCTAGCGCGCCACGTGTCAGCACGTGGACGCTCGGGCGCTAGCGCACTGAGCGCTAGCGCGCCACGTGTCAGCACGTGGACGCTAGGGTGCTAGCGCTCTGATCGCAAGAGCGATAGCGCACTAAGCGCTAGCGCGCCATGTGTCAACATGTGAGCGCTCGGACGCTAGCGCTTTGGGCGCTAGCACTCTGAGCGCTCGAGCGCTAGCGCGCCACGTGTCAACACGTGGGCGCTCGAGCGCTAGCGCGCCACGTGTCAACACGTGGGCGCTCGAGCGCTAGCGCTATGAGCGCTAGGGCGCCACGTGTCAGCATGTGGGCGCTCGAGCGCTAGCGCTCTGGGCGCAAGAGCGCTAGCGCACTACGTGTCAGCACGTGGAAGCTCGAGCAGCAAAAGGGACTTGGTCCCTGCAATGGGAGTTGTACTCCCAGAAATGAGCACTTATTATTCTGTGTGTGTGTGTGTGTGTGTGTGTGTGTGTGTGTGTGTGTGTGTGTGTATGAGGAGTTAAACTCCTAAGATGTTTTGAAGCTAGTGAAGGGCTTCTCCTCTTGAGCCCTAGTTCTTCCCCAAAGTTGGGTTTCTGGAGATGGGTCTCCTTCTTCTTCCTTTATTGGCCGGATCTTGAAGATCAAGAAATATGAGATTCTAAAAATCTCTCCTTTCTGAGATCTGATGGCAGATCTGAGTTCCCCTTTGTGGGTTTTGTGGTGAAAAACTATTTTGTTTTGGAAAAGAAAGAGTAAAACTCTTGATTTAATTAAAAAAAAGAGGAAGGTTTAGAACCTTGAGGAAGGAGAAGATCACAGATCTAGATTTTTCTTTGGAGAGAGAAAAAGTTCTGAGATATTTTCATTATCTTTGCCTTTATAGGCTATATACTTTACATATAGCCCCTTGGGCTTTACACAAATGGCATTTTTGGCCATCTCATGGCTCATGTGGCACTTCTTTTTGCACATAAGCCATGGGCTTACAAAAAAAATTGGTTTTATGCCCATTTTGCATACATTCATGCACAAAAATTACATAAAAATTACCTGTTACATGATTTTTTTATTTTGGTATGGCGGAAGGCCGGACGCTTCGTGTTCGGGCTCGACCTGGGCATTGGCCCACTTGGCTTGGGGTTGACTTTTACTCGGTCAACCGGGATGCAAATTTGGACTTCAACAAAATGCCCC
This sequence comes from Agapanthus africanus, assembly GCA_030015575.1. Taxonomy (NCBI): domain Eukaryota; kingdom Viridiplantae; phylum Streptophyta; class Magnoliopsida; order Asparagales; family Amaryllidaceae; genus Agapanthus; species Agapanthus africanus. The sequence goes on along the minus strand of JASDDO010000001.1, from coordinate 519,201,174 downwards.
CCATCAATAATTGCATACCACACATGTGAGTCGTGTGCATGAAATTGATGGATCTTCTTTCGCGTGGAGGCGACTTGCTTCGGTTCCCACTTTTTGGGATGCACTGCCCTTTTTACGACATGGACGGTCGACGCTCTGATCCGGAGCGATTTGGTAGATGTGCCCCCAGCACGGAGTGTCGCTGGTCGACGTTTCCCCGGCATGGAGTGTCTGTGTCAGACGTTTCCCCGAGACGGAGTGTCGCTGGTCGACGTTTCCCCGGCACGGAGTGTCGCTGATCGACTTGTCCCCGGCACGGAGTGTCGCTGTTCTACTTGTCCGCGGCACGGAGTGTTGCTGTTCGACTTGTCCCCGGCATGGAGTGTCGCTGATGTTCGACTTGTCCCCGGCACGGAGTGTCGCTGTTCGACTTATCCCCGGCACGGAGTGTCGCTGATGTTCGACTTGTCCCCGGCACGGAGTGTCGCTGTTCGACTTTTCCCCGGTACGGAGTGTCGCTGGTCGACTTGTCCCCGGCACGGAGTGTTGTTGGTCGACTTTTCCCCGGCACGGAGTGTCGCTGTTCGACTTGTCCCCGGCACGGAGTGTCGCTGGTCGACTTGTCCCCGGCATGGAGTGTCGCTGATCGACTTTTCCCCAGCACGGAGTGTCGCTGGTCGACTTTTCCCCGGCACGGAGTGTCGCTGTTCGACCTATCCCCGGCACGGAGTGTCGCTGCTCGACTTTTCCCCGGCACGGAGTGTTGCTGGTCGACTTGTCCCCGGCACGGAGTGTCCCTGGTCGACTTGTCCCCGGCACGGAGTGTCGCTGTTCGACTTGTCCCCGGCACGGAGTGTCGTTGGTCGACTTGTCCCCGGCACGGAGTGTCGTTAGTTGACTTTTCCCCGGCATGGAGTGTCGCTGTTCGACTTGTCCCTGGCACGGAGTGTCGCTGATCGACTTGTCCTCGGCACGGAGTGTCGCGGATCGACTTGTCCTCGGCACGGAGTGTCGCGGATCGACTTGTCCCCGGCACGGAGTGTCGCTGATGTTCGACTTATCCCCGGCACGGAGTGTCGCTGATCGACTTTTCTCCGGCACGGAGTGTCGCTGGTCGACTTTTCCCCGGCACGGAGTGTCGCTGTTCGACTTGTCCCCGGCACGGAGTGTCGCGGATCGACTTGTCCCCGGCACGGAGTGTCGCTGATGTTCGACTTATCCCCGGCACGGAGTGTCGCTGATCGACTTGTCCCCGGCATGGAGTGTCGCTGGTCGACTTGTCCCCGGTACGGAGTGTCGCTGATCGACTTGTCCCCGGCACGAAGTGTCGCTGGTCGACTTGTACCCGGCACGGAGTGTCGTTGGTTGATTCCGAGTCGAAGCATAATTCCGACATGGAAGGCAGATACGCCTGAGGCGAAGCATGATTTCGACACGGGGTATATTCTGGGACGAAGCATGATTCCGCCGCAGAGATTGTTGGTTTGATTTGTTTGATTTGTTTGATTCTGGCAATTGTAGATCGTTCCTCAGGGCGTCTTTGAATATTTTACGGATTTTGTCCCTTCTGAAGGAATAGACCTTATCCAGCTTCTCTTTCAGTGGAGATTCTCCTCTGGTGTATGTATCGGAGGGACTGGAGGCTGATTGCTGCCGTTTTTCGTGAAGGCGCTCCGCTCTTAGGTTGAAGGGGGTATCAGTTAGCTGCCCCCAAGTATCAATCCCTGGCTCGTGAACTAAAATTTGATTCTGCTGTAATTGCAATCGGGCGACTTAAGCTGCCGTTAATTACCCCTCGCCTTTGGAGCGAGGGAACCTCCGATTAACGGGTTAAACTGATCATGCAAACTCAATGTGCCGCGTGCGCGTTTTGGAGGGGTTTTGGATGTATCGGGGACCCTACAGAGTTTTTATGGAGGTCCCGCTACCCGGATAGCGGGCTGGGGGTCAAGGGGGCTAGCAGCCCCCTTGCGGGGTGCGGGGCAGCGCCCCGTTAGAATTTTTTTTCTAACAGGGACAGTGTGGTGGAGTATGTGTGTGTGTACATATGTATATATATAAAAAGGGGGGAAAGGTATCCAAAAGATGCGTGGGGCCAGCGCCAGCGCTTTGAGCGCAAGAGCGCTAGCGCACCACGTGCCAGCATGTGGGCGCTAGCGCTCTGAGCGTAAGAGCGCTAGCACACTGAGCGCTAGCGCGCCATGTATCAATACGTAGGCGCTCGGGCGCTAGTGCACTGAGCGCTAGCGCGCCACGTGTCAGCACGTGAGCTCTCGGGCGCTAGCGCTCTGAGCGCAAAAACTCTAGCGCACTGAGCACTATCGCATCACATGTCAGCACGTGGGCACTCGGGCACTAGCGCTCTGAGCGCAAGAGCTCTAGCGCGCCACGTGTCAACACGTGGGCGCTCGAGCGCTAGCGCTTTGGGCGCTAGCGCTCTGAGCGCAAGCGCGCTAGCGCGCCACGTGTCAGCACGTGGGCGCTAGAGCGCTAGCCCACCACGTGTCAGCACGTGGGCGCTAGAGCGCAGCAAAAGGGACTTGGTCCCTACAATGAGAGTTGTACTCCCAGAAAGGAGCACTTATTATTCTGTATATATATATATATATATATATATATATATATATATATATATATATATATATATATATATATGAGGAGTTAAACTCCTAAGATGTTTTGAAGCTGATGAAGGGCTTCTCCCTTTGAGCCCTAGTTCTTCCCCAAAGTGGGGTTTCTGGAGATGGGTCTCCTTCTTCTTCCTTTGTTGGCCGGATCTCGAAGATCAAGAGATGTGAGATCTAAAAATCTCTCCTTTCTGAGATCTGATAGCAGATCTGAGTTCCCCTTTGAGGGTTTTGTGGTGAAAAACTATTTAGTTTTGGAAAAGAAAGCGTAAAACTCTTAATTTAATTCAAAAGAAATGAGAAGGTTTAGAACCTTGGAGAAGGAGCAGGAGGCACAAAGAACCCTATTTTTTTGGGGGAATGAAAATTGTATTAGATATTTTCATCATGTTGCCTTTTATAGGCTTACATATTTGCATATAGCCCCTTGGGCATTACAAAATGGCATTTTGCCCATCCCATGGCTCATGTGCCATTTCTTTTTGCACATAAGCCATGGGCTTACAAAAATTTGGTTTTATGCCCATAAAAAATACATCAAAATTATTTTTTACATGATTTGCATGGGGAGGCCGGCCGCTTCATGTTCCGGCTCGACTCGGGTATGGGCCCACTTAATCTGGGCTTGGGCCTACCTGGCTTGGAGTTGACCTTGACTTTGACTTGGTCAACCGAGGTGCAATTTTCGACCCCAACAGCCGTCGATTCGCTTTATTAGCCGGGCCTATCTGCACTAATGAAACGTACATCATACAATATAAAAAGGCTAAATTGCACAAATGTATTCATGAACTTTTATGTTTTTTACGATCGATACCATGAACTTTAATAATTGCAAATATGTATCATAAACCTTGGTTTTCATCCGAATGCTTTGTTTCTTTCTATTTCTTCTTCTTCTTCTGTTTTTTTTCTTTTTTGAAATTAAAGGTTACCGGGTTGACTAAAAAATCTCATAAGGTTAAAATGAGGAAAACAACTCAAAACATTGCTGATGTGGCAGTAAAATGGTATTAGTTGCAATCAAGGGTATAGTTCATAGTACTTGTTTGTCATTAAATTAATTCATGGTATCAATCTCAAAAAACATGAAAGTTCATGGGTACATATGTAGGATTTAGCCATATAAAAATCCTTTGCTAAAATAAATAACAAGGATTTTATTGATTCTTAAATTGCTCAAGCAGTAAGAAAAAGATTACAAAAATGATCTACCACCGTACCACCTATCCTATAGGTTCCATAAATAATGGAGCTACAAAAGCATCTTCTAAACGCTCTGATGCGGAACTAGCTTTGATGATGCTCAATATTGGCGGTCTCTAAGATCTGGACACGTGGCAGATGACGTGTCCCAAAACTCAGAAGGAAAGGCCACAGGGGCCGACCAGGCAACCCCTATACCCGGCCCACAAGCACAAGCCGGCCCTCCTCGGGGCCCTCTGCAAGTCGGCTTCCTCGAACCCTCTTGCTCATCTCCAAGCTCCCTAGCCGAGGCTGTCTTCCTCGGTCCTTCCGACCAGCTACACCGCTCACAGGCGTAACCGCCGCTCCGCGAATCTAGCCATGCGCGGATTCTCCGCCAGCAACATCCCACGTTCCATGCCTCCGCGATCCGCTCTCTACGCGGGCGTGGCGTCGGGAGCGTAACTGCTGGCGAGATTCTCGCGCCTGCTGTTGCGTGCCATCACCGCTATATAAACCCCCATCACAGATGGGTCAAGTAAGCCATTCTTTACTCTACTAAGCCGTTACTCTGCTCGGATCTCATTACTAACTTGATCGTTGAAGGGTCCTCGGTGGTACCAAACCATCCCGGGACTTCTTTGCAGGTACTCGGCGCCAAACTCCTCATATCACCTTTCTCACCAAAACCTATTGAGATCCACACGCGACAGAACATCACCACCGAAATCCACCGGGAGATCAACGGAAGACAACATCTGACGGAGACCTGAAAAGGACCTCCATCAGTTGGCGCCGTCTATGGGAACTAACTCCACAAAACACAAAGTTGGCATTCCGATCTCCGCCCACATGGCAAGCAACCATTCTGAAGATCCCGGTACCAGCCGCTGCCTTCCACTCACCGAAGGCGGGGATGAGCCTCCTCTAGCGACCATCATCAACGCCCTCGCAGGACGGATAGATCGGCTACAATCCTTCGTGGAGGCGCTCGTCCGCGTCCAAATGGCCGGGCCTGGGCCCCAGATTGCCACTCCACCGCCTCCAAAAGGCTCTGCCCCTGTCTGGACGGCTGACTACCAGCAGGCTACGACTCCTGGCCACCGATCTCTCGAGCCGGTATCCCTGAGGCCCGCTAGGCGCCCCACGGCTCCACACCAAGGTCCGCCGCCAGAACGCCTCGCCTCGAGCCTCCTCGCGACCCTTATCCCCCTGAGGAGATGTCGGTCACCTCGCCTATCCACAGGCATGGTCGGCACCACCACCCTCGGCGGGGCCGCACAGAAGGGGTTCACCTCGGCGGCTCGAGAGCCACCTCGCCCAGGGATCTGAGGCACTTCATCGAGAGGAACCAGGGCCGCTCCCAGACGCAGGCCACTCGCAGCGGAGGCCAGGGATCCCAAGGCCCCAATTCCTCGGGATACCACGGTCGACTCGACGCCCTCGAGAAGAAAATCAAGGGCATGTGCCGGGAGGCTCACCTCTCGAGCGACGGGGCTAAGTACGCGTCTGATTCGCTCATAAAGCAGTTCACCGAGGAATTGCTCGCCGTCCGCGTCTCTTCGCGCAACAAGCCCCCAAAGGTATCTCTGTTCGACGGGAAAATCGACCCAAAGGACCATTTGGATGCTTTCACCGCGGGGATGAGCTTCCAGGACCACTCTGACGCCGCCCAGTGCAGGACCTTCCCGGCCACCCTTATCCGCGCAGGTCGGGACTGGTTCTGGGGGCTCGAGCCCCGCTCGATCTCGACTTTCGACGAGCTGGTTACTCAGTTCCTCGGCCATTTCGTTGGGAACCGTCGACAGAAGCGCACGGTCGACTACCTCTTCACGGTTAAGAGTGGGGACAAGGAAACGTTCAAGGCCTACATTACCCGTTTTTACAACGCCCTTCTCGAGGTGCCCGAGCACCGAGACGAGACCGTCATCACGGCGCTTAGATCTGGTCTAAGGCACAAGGAGTGGTTATGCTCCTTCGCGTTGGCGCAACCTAAGACCATGGCCGAGGTCAAGGCGTGGACCGAGCGTGAGGTTCAGCTGGAATCCGAGGTGAACTCTAACCTCCCCCAAGCAGAACGATCCGACCAGAAGAAGAGGGCTCGGGAGGAGAGGCCGGAGCATTAGCAGCCCTACCACCCAAAGTTCCAGGAGTATACCCCCCTCAACGTCTCCCTCGCAGTATTGTTAGAGGAGGCCCAGAACGAGGGGTTCTTCAAGTTCCCTCCGATCCCGCATCAGGCCGCAAAGTGAACCCGGGGCCCCTACTGCGCTTTCCATCGGGTACTGGGCCACGCCACGGAGGATTGCAAGCAACTCAAGGACTACATCGAAGAGCTCATTCGATCTGGGCACCTCGCTGCATACTTGAGAGACAAACGGCAGGCCGACCGCGAGCAGGAGCAGCATCGCCCTCCCGCTGACCTGGCAATCAGTCAGATTATGCTCGTTTCGGCGGACGGCCAGCACGGAACTCGGGGAGCCCCGCACCCTGCGCTAAGCACGGAGGCCCACAGTCCTCCGGGGAGCTCGGGCCGAGCCAATAAAATCATCTACTAGCCTGTACCTTTCCATTAGGGCAATGTAAACTCTTCCTAGGATCTATTGTTAATTTAATAAAGGTCAATGGAACATTCCGAAAAAGAAAGAAAAACCTTGTTTATTCAAAAGGTATTATGGGCTCCTCAGCCATACACGCAAACAGAAAAGGAAATTACAATAGTGGGGGAAGGGGGTGCAGCGAGCACTGCTTGTGGTACTCGGTAAAGATCTCCGCCAGCCGGGGCCTCGTGAGGTCCAACCTCTGTCCTCGGTTCCCCCCGCGCGTGTCGATCCCAAGCCTCAGCTCATAGCATTCACGGATGAGCGCCTCTGAGCGGGCCAACTGGTTCGCGGTGATCAGGCCGAAGCGTCTCAGAGACCGCAGCTTGCCCACGGCCTCATCATAGAGCTGCTCGGACAGGGGGTTGTAAAGCCCCGGCGATGCCCTCCAGATGGAGTACATCAACAGCTGCAGCAGGGAGGAGCGTCGGGGGAGCAGCTGGCCGAAATGGTCCTCAATGCTCCCATAGACCAGCTGCACCGTGTCCTCAGTGTAATTCTGGTCGTAAAGGTACACGTCTTCGAAGTGGATGATGTCGGGGATGGTAAATGGGAAGTCTTGCATTTTCGACGACCTATTTATGAAGGATGGAAGGACCAGTACTCCTTCAACCTTATATAGCCCACTGCGCGGCTCAACAGTCGCCCGCTTTCACCCAAAAGGTCGCTGCCACCCAGCGGCCATCAAGCCTTCTCTGGTGGAATCGAAGCGACGAACCCCTAGCGCTTCGCCTCCCCCCGCATTCAATGCGCATGCTACGTGCACTGTTGCCGCGACCATTCTAATTCCCCATGCCTACAGCTGGACGGTCGAGCTACACCTCACCAAGATTCAACCCAGCAGCTACCCTGCTCGGTCACCCCTGGCGGGTAGCTTCCCTACCGCAACGCCAGAGATCAGAAAGCCCTCCCAGAGGCAGTCGAGCCCGAGGATCCTCGCTCGGCTATCCCCAGCGGGCAGCTTCCTTGCCACAACGCCGGGGATCAAAAAGCCCTCCCAGAGGCAGTCGAGCCCGAGGATCCCTCGCTCGGCTATCCTTCAGGACAAAAGCCTTCGCCAAGAGGCACCGAGCAGTAACCCTGCCCGGCCAAGGGTCCTTGGTAGGCTTCTACAGCCCCTCCCGTGCTAAGAACCAAATTCCTCCCCGAGGCAGTAGAGTCCTTGCTCGGCTATCCCCGGCTGGTAGCTTCCTACCACAATCGACAGGGATCAAAGTCCTCGCCAAGAGGCACTGGGCAGTAACCCTGCTCGGTCCCCGTCCTGAAGGATCAAAGCCCTCGCAAGAGGCAACCAAGCAGCTACCATGCTCGGTCATCTCCGGCTGGTAGCTCCCTACCCATGACGCCAGGGATCGAAGCCCTCGCAAGAGGCACCAGAGCGGCTACCCCGCTCGTTCATCCCAGGCTGATAGTTGCCTACCCATGACGCCAGAGGTCAAAGCCCTCGCCAAGAGGCAACCGCGCAGCCTCACTGCCCGGTCATCCTTAGTGGGCTTCTTACAGCCTCTCCAACGCTAAGGATCGAAGCCCTCGCAAGAGGCAACCGAGCAGCTACCTTGCTCGGTCGTCCCTGGCGGGTAGCTTCCCTACCGCAACGCCAGAGATCAGAAAGCCCTCGCAAGAGGCAAACGAGCAGCTACGCTGCTCAGTCACCCCCGGCTGGTGGTCGATGCTAGCGTTGACAGAGGTCAAAAGATGGCACCCCCCATGGAGCCACCGAGCAGGCGCCCACTCACGCTCGGATCAAGTATGGTGAACAGTGCTCTGCCCATCACCCGCAGAGGAACCAAGACCCCAGTGAGGGGCATCAAATCTATCTAGGTCTAAGCAATCTCCCCTCAACTTCGGGACCCATGGGGATACCTTCTCGGCAGCGCATGGCATGCTCGTCGGCAAGTGATCGAAATCAACCCGACGGGCGATTGCTAGACAAGTGGCAAACCTGACATGAAAACACAACGGTGCAAGCAGATATATCTTATGAGCATTCTTCACAAACAGATGGTAGAGCGCGATTCGATGAAGCCAAAGAAAAATTTTATTACCACCAAAGACAAAAGCTTTACAAAGGGTATTTTTTGGGGCTCCCCAGCCTTACAAAATTCAAAAAAAAAAAACAAAATAAAAGGAGGAAAACGGGGGCTCTACACCTCGGGGCCAGGTACGACCTCGAGGTCCTCGACCTCCACCACGTAACGCGCGGGGTACTTGGCGGCTTCCTCGCCAGGAACCTCTTCCCCCTGCTCATTAGCGTTCGCGAGGGGGAACTCGGCCCGGAGATCTCCGTCAGCAAACTCCGGTATCCGGGCCTTAACGGCATCGAGGGCGTCGTGCCAAATGCAGGTCGTAGCCACGGCCAAGTCGTCATAGAAGTCTTTTGACTTCTTATATCCCTCCACCGCCCTCAGTTCAACCGACTTGGTCGCCTCGGCCGCCGCCCCCAGCTCCTTTCGGAGAGTCTTCACCGTCCTCTTCAGGTTGCCAGCGAGCACCTGGGCATCCTCGAGCTTGACCTCGGCAATCACGGCGGCCTCGCGGTGCCGGGCTACCTCCCGTTTCCCGGCCTCCACCTCGCCTTCCAAGGCAGCAACCCTCGCCGTCATCGCCTCCAGCTCCCTCTTGGAGCTCACTTCCAGCGAGGCATGCCGGCTTGCAGCCTCCAGTGCCGGGGCTACCACGCTGGCTTCCATACGTAAGGCGAGGGCAACGTGTTGGAGAACCTGGAAGACGCGAAAAAGATCAAAAAGATGAAGGAGGCACTGAATCTCACAATGAACCAAACACTTACCTGCACGGACTCCTGGGCGATAGACGCCAGCTGACCCCTGAAGGTCCCCCGGGAACTCTACCCCTGGCCGAGGTCTCTATCTCATGCAGAAGGCTATCCGCAACGGATAGTCCCGATGGCACCGCGAACCGGAGGCCCCCTTCCTCCACCATGGTCGGCGAGGACCGGCCCCGGGAAGGTCTCCGGGAGCTCCTCTTGAGCGTCTCCGAGGGAGTGCCGATCTCCTCTTCCGAGGCCGGGTCCTCCAGAATCAGGGCCCGCTTCCGGCCCGACACTCTGCTGGGACCTGGGGCGGGATCCGCCACCGGAGCAGTAGGAGCTAGGGCGGGCTTCGCGCGAGAAGAACTGGCGCCCCAGCCTTCGTAGCCTGCCTCGGCTGGCGCATGGAGGCTTTGAGCGAGTCGAAGTTCATGGATCCTGCACGAAACAAATACCCAACAAATCAGCGACACGAGCAAAACACAAGCCAAAAAGAAAGCCTAACTTACCGACGAACTCGACGGGGCTAAGCCCGGCCCAGCTCAGGACCCTCTCAGATAGCAGCACGTCAGGTCGGGGGATGGGCTCCCACGATGCCACTCTCACCGCGGCGGGGTCATCGGACTGGTTCCCCGGCAAACATTTCTCCCTCGACCACTTGGTAGGCACGGGCCAGTCCTCGCCCTCGGGAGGGGAAACAAAGAATTTTTTTTTTCCAATCATGAATAGAAGAGGGCAAGGCCATGACCCCGGTCCCGGCAGCGCCCCCTGGCCGCTTCCTAAAAGAGAGATAAACCCATCTCGGGTCGCCCGCTCGACTACCAAGGTGACTTTTGAAGACGAGAGAAGAATCGAGAAGGGAAAGGCTGAAGGGAACCACCTGTAACTTCAGGTGGATCAAGAACCCGAGAAGGATCCTCCACGAGTTCGGCACTAACTGGCCGGGGGCCAAACCGAAAAAATTCAGCGCAGCGACGACCTCGGGAGAGAAGGGCAGGCACATTCCGCCCCAAAAAGCTTCCAAGTACAGGGCGATTTCCCTGCCCCGTACTTGATCCGCCCTCTCTCCCTCCTTGGCCAGTCAGAGCGTGTAGCGCGAGAGGATGTGGAAGCGAGCCTGAGTATTGAAGAGCTCGTCCTCATGCCTCACCCAGCATGAGGAGCCAGGGGCCGCATCTGCCGCCTCCTCCCTGGAGGCTGCTCCCGCCTCACGATCCCGGGGAGAGGATCCAACCCCTGCTCCCCGGGGGGACTCAGACACAACTAAAGGGACCCTAGAATCTACTCCTACAATATCTACTGACTCTACAAAGGAAGACATCTAACCTTGGAAAAGGGAATCTTCACGGGCCGAAAGCGGGAGAAAGGAGACGAGCGCCGAGCAACCAGGACTTAAGAAAGGGAAATATGAAGGAGTAAGGGCCCAAGGGCGGACCCCATCCCTATTTATTGCTGCAAACGGCCTCACCCAACGACGCCCGTCATCTCCCGCCGAAACGACTCCTCGTGCCCAGCGGCTTCGATCGCTCCACATGTCGATCCTGCGCTGGACCGCGTCCCATCAGACGCAGTAGGCCTGCATACGTCGCGTCAGCCAATCGACGCTTGACGCGTGGACCGTCGCTTCAGTTGCAGAGTGCACGAACCAGCGCACCTTCTTTAAATGCAGAGATCTTGCCCTGATTCACTAGCGGAAAAGACAACTGACAGCCCGAGGACTCGTCCCGACAAGGCCCTAGAAAGGAGCTCACCTCGGGAGGCCTGGCAGTCCACTCATGACCCGACCCACTAGCTGGTCGGGACAAGAGTGGGGGGCTAATGATAATGCTCAATATTGGCGGTCTCCAAGATCTGGACATGTGGCAGATGACGTGTCCCAAAACTTAGAAGGAAGGGCCACAGGGGCCGACCAGGCAACCCCTATACCCGGCCCACAAGCACAAGCCGACCCTCCTCGGGGCCCTCTGCAAGTCGGCCTCCTCGACCCCCCTTTCTCATCTCCGAGCTCCCTAGCCGAGGCCGTCTTCCTCGGTCCCTCCGACCAGCTACACTGCTCACAGGCGTAACCACCGCTCCGTGAATCTCGCCATGCGCGGATTCTCCGCCAGCAATATCCCACGTTCCACGCCCCCGCGATCCCCATTAATGGGCGATCCGCTCTTTACGCGGGCGTGGCGTCGGGAGCGTAACTGCTGGTGAGATTCTCGCGCCTGCTGCTGCGTGCTATCACCGCTATATAAACCCCCATCACATAGGGGTCAAGTAAGCCATTCTTTACTCTACTAAGCCGTTACTCTGCTCGGATCTCATTACTAATTTGATCGTCGGAGGGTCCTCGGTGGTACCAAACCACCCCAGGACTTCTTTGCAGGTACTCGGCGCCAAATTCCTCATATCACCTTTCTCATCAAAACCCATTGAGATCCACACGCGACAGAACATCACCACCGAAATCCATCAGGAGATCAATGGAAGACAACATCTGACGGAGACCTGAAAAGGACCTCCATCAAGCTTCGTTCATAATTTCAAGCTGCATCTATTCTCGATAATATGGCTCTATTCCTCTCCTAAAGTCGTTTGGTCTCGCCAAAGGCCCTGAGAACAATCCGCCGAGAGTAGATCCGATAAGGGAGCTCAACCGAACAATCTCTTAATCGTTCGTAACTTTGGTAAGTGGACTTAGGAAGGGGCTGAGAATCATGAAGAAAATGAGTGAGAGCAAATTAAGGTGAACACAGAGAGAGGATAGGCCCTTTGTTCCTCTATCTGAGTCAAAGTTGTCTCACATTGGCCATCGCTTATGATAGATACATCGGCCGTATGGCAGAAAAGGATACGATTTCCCAAATAGGTATCACATCTGAATTTGAAGAGATAAGGGCTCTTCCCACACGACCAGAGGCAGAATTTGGCTTGGCCATGGTTGATAAAATGCTTAATTCCCAAAAAACCTCAAATCTTTTAGCTAAAATACAAGAAACCTCCAAAAAAATTTAAAATACACAAGAAACTACCACAAAACTATGAGAAGCCCTAAAAATCAGGTGCCACGTCAGCAATAAATAGCACAAAACTGTATACTATTGAAGCTTCTCGTAATTTTGAAACTATTTGGGGTTTTCTGTATTTTAGCTAATCTTTGGGAATTTTTTTTGAAATTAAGCCTCGCGAGGAAAAAGAAGATGGATCGGCCAAAATTTATAAAGAAATGATGCATTACTAAAAATTAATGCATGGTGTTAATTCAAAATAGAAACCACCATTTCCAAAAAAAGTAGGCGTTTCCAAGAGAATAAACAGATTCCAAAGCATTGATCGATTTAGAGAAGAATGTCTCTCATAAGGCCTACTTCGAATGGAATTCAGAGTGGCTGTTATTATGAGAAGAATAACATTCATACTATTATCCTCAACGGTCTAGATTTATCTTAAATCGAGATGAACGACCGAGATTTGTATGAAACAGGAGCCTTTGGTATTGGTGTATCATACATGTTTTGCACGTATGATGTGTGGCCAAGATGGGAGAACAACACCCATGCTATTATTTGATAATAGCAGCCACTCTTTTTCCCTTCGAATGCCCTCTAGATGGGATGCCCCATTTCTAGTTACTAAAGATACCAAAATCAACAACTTAAAACAAGTTGTTTTGCATTCCTTGATGGAGGCATTTGTTATAGTAAAAAACCGGGAAAAAGAAAAAACTGCATTACAATATAGATTGGGAAGCCCTATGTCGGGCACCCTTATCGAGAAGACCCATGATGGGGCCCCTCTGTCGGGAGGCCCCACCCGACCATGCTCACAAGAGCAGGTGCGGATGCCCCAGTTGGGGACACCCGTCTAATTAAATGGGGAATTATGTTTCCCCGCTTATTCTAAATTTTGAGGAATGGTTTCAATAACCACTCTAACCTCTAGGAGTACTATATATACTTTCCTACACAAAAAAATGGGGAGACATTATGGGAGAACGAAAAGAATCAAAATAAAGAGAAGAAAAGCTCCTTTTTTTTTATAAAGACAGTAAGAATAGAAGAAAGAAGGCAGCTCCTTCAAATTCTTTTCTCGCTGCAAATTGCAATTTTTTCATTGAGTGTAACACTTGAAGAGTTCTCACGAATTATTACAAATCATGCTTCTTCTTTCTTTGGCCTTGGCTTTTTTAAGAGAGAACAATTAAGAACATGGATAAATCCATGTTCTTTGACAAAAGACCCTGGAAAATAGTCTATAAATATATGTTACTTACAAATTTAAAAAATGAGAGGGAAACCTCATTTTCCTTGCATATTTTGAAATATGAGCTAACACATTATGTTTCTACCAAGTCAAAAATAGGAGGACATTCTATATTTATAGAAAACAGACTTAGAATATGGTAGAAATATTATATAATACTCATATTCAATATAAATATGTTCACCAAACTTTAGAAATAATGCAATACATTATTTCTACTTAAAATATGAGGATTGTCAAAATGATAACTTTTTGTTAAAAAGCATATGTTCATATATGATTTATAAATAAACAAATTACACAAGTGTTCCCCTTCTCATTAAATAGAGGACGGGACCTCAGCCGACCATGGGACCCTTAGCCGATGTCAGGACGTCCACCCGATATCGGGTGGCTATCTTGATACTTAGAACCGTGATGAGTGTTGAATTACTCTATCGGACTGTGACGTAGGCCCCATTGGATGTGCCCACTTATAAAATCTTTAGAATTTGGGTTCCATTTGGCCGAGCCTACTTAATTTCCAAAGCATGTCAACTTGATGCTAAACTCCTCGCTTTGTCGAAGATGACCGAAATGCCATCTTTTTACCAAATTTTCTATAATTTGTATTATCTTGTAACCTGTATTCAAATTGTATATAACCAATGCAACATAAGGAAATCTTTTGGTGACTCTTTTATGTTGTCTTTTCTTTGCAAGTAAATACATCTTTAATGTGGTCTTTTCTTAAGTGATAATTTAAACGATTTAACAAGGTATCCCGTCTAGATATTCCCTAAGACATTAGGGTGTAAATTAAGAATAAGTGTGCGTTTATTGAAAGTCGCGAGTTCGGAACTTTCTGGTCAAACTTTAAAACTCAAATTTTATTTTGTTTAATCTCTATCTTTATTTTAACATTTAATCGTTAGAGCTTTTAAAGAGGGTAAACATGCATGGTTGGGTCTCTCTTGAGTAAGAGCTGAATTGATCTGGAGTAAAATCTGGAAGTAAGGATTACACGTAGAATCCGAAGTAACTTCATCTGTCTTTTTTGGTCTGTATCCGGTACTTTCATTGATGATATACTTCAAAGCAATTGTAACAGGGCAGTGAAGGCACATTCATGCACGTGGCCACTGTTTCCTGTCATGGATTAATTTTAACTGCATAACGGTTGATCCTCAACTCCTTCTCTCTCCTCTCAGCCCTAACAACCAGCTGTTGCTAGCTGTAACCTCTCTCCTCTCTCTTCTCATTAGATAAGCTCATGTTTTACACTTATCATTCCATTGCTCTCCATTGTGAATAATATTTCTCATGGCTCAATTGCCTCCAAGAGTCCCCAACATATTCACTCATGACCAAAGGAGGACTCCCTCAATGGGACCCTTTGGCGACGGCGGTGGCGACGGTAATAACTCTTCGTGGGCGGATGAGTTCCTGGACTTCTCCTCCTTCAAGCGCGGGTCCCACCGCAGGTCGGTGAGCGACTCCGCCGCGTTCTTGGAAAATCCTGCATTAGGTGATGCCGGCGGATTCGATGATGACCAGCTGATGTACCTGTTCGCCGACGACGTGCCGTCGGCTCCAGTCTCGTCGTCGAACCTGTCGTCGCCGGCGTCCAAACAGAACAATGAATCGGAGGC
This sequence comes from Agapanthus africanus, assembly GCA_030015575.1. Lineage (NCBI taxonomy): Eukaryota > Viridiplantae > Streptophyta > Magnoliopsida > Asparagales > Amaryllidaceae > Agapanthus > Agapanthus africanus. The sequence goes on along the minus strand of JASDDO010000001.1, from coordinate 519,186,137 downwards.
GCAGAGCGACTGTAAAGTTGAGATGAAGACACCAACGACGGCGGTGCCAATGACAGCTGGTAATTATGGAGACGGACCGGACTCGATCGTGGACCCTAAAAGAGTCAAGAGGTGAGTTAAGTTAGCTTGGTATATATTTTTATTTAGGCTAAATTACACTAAAATTTCCTTTAACTATCGCTGTTTTTCACTAAACCACCTTTAGTTTTTAATTACAACAAACTTCCTTAAATTGCCATATTTGACGGCATTGTAGTGTAATTTAGCCTATAAATTATAGCTTATTAATGCATATCATTAATCTGATTATTTGGGTTGAATTAGGATATTGGCTAATAGGCAATCGGCACAGAGATCTAGAGTGAGGAAGCTGCAGTATATTTCAGAGCTAGAGATCAGCGCTGCAGCTTTACAGGTAAATATATTTAATCGTCTATCTGTCTTTTGAATACACACACGCATATAAGATATTTATACGATTTTGTGATTTTGGATTGGTATGGTTGTAGACTGAGGTGTCGGCATTGTCTCCAAGAGTTGCTTTCTTGGATCACCAAAGGTCGATTCTAACAGTTGGGAACAGTCATTTGAAGCAAAGGATAGCAGCTCTTGCTCAAGATAAAATCTTTAAGGATGGTGAGTTGTGTAATCTCTTTGCTTTGATGCCAATTAAAGATGTGTATATGGTTGCTTAGTTATTATAATTTAGCTGAAGCAATTCACTACTGAATGAAAATCGCCATATCAAAAGAGAACTTGAGGCAGTTTCAAAAAACCAATAAAGCTGAGCTATTTACCGATGCTCGAAAATCAATCGGCAATGAATTTTCTTTTTTGAAAAGATTCTATAAAAAATACATTCTTGAAGGAATATATATATATATATATATATATATATATATATATATATAGAGAGAGAGAGAGAGAGAGAGAGAGAGAGAGAATAATGGAGGAAAGCTACTCCTCCTATGGCATCGGAAAAAAGTACAACCCTAAGATTTTTTTCGACGATCGACATCCATCATCATCATCTTTATTATCTAAGATGTGGATACACCAAATTTCATGGGATTCCATCACTTTTTCCGGACAATATTTTTGAACCTCATCTTATTGATTTTATTTTATCCAGGGATGATTTTTTTTATTGGAAAGTGCAAATTAACAGATGAACTTTAATGATGATCTAATATGTAAGTTTGTAAATCTTGATCAGATAGTTAAGTTTGTAAATTGCATATAAATGGCTGAATGAATAGGAGAGTGATCATCCTACCCTACAGCTCTAAACTGTTTTGTGTAATGAAAATTTTGTTCTCATTTTGAATGTAGACAAAGATAGATCTGTTACTGTTAGGGTGGCAGTGTCCAGGACAATCTGTGTCTGTCCTAACGAGGAGTACTTCCAATTATAGCTTGACATGATTATGTTTTACGTTGGTTGTCAACTGTATAACATAACTGTTTTTGTTATCATTTGACATCATATTATTATTATTATTATTATTATTATTATTATGTTTTTTGCCATATAATTAGTATGGTTTCATTTAAATTATGTAGCACATCAAGAAGCATTAAAGAAGGAAATCGAGAGGCTGAGGCAGGTCTACCATCAGCAGAATCTCAAGAAGATGGTTACTCCGACATCAGAAGTGAATGCTCTTCGCATTGAGAAGGAGTTAGTGAGCTGATGAGAACGAATCAATATTATCTTTATTTGTTTTTACTAAAGAGGATGATACCTTCAGTCCGCTCCTCAATTAGATCAAAACATATGAGTCTTCTTAAGCACTACCGGAATTTCAAGAAAATTCAGATTTAATTATTAAAGTAGGAACGGCATTAATTCATTGATCAATGTATTCTTTGTGAATTTTTTAACCTGCTTGTTCTTACCCCCTTTTTTCTTAAAAAAAACCTTCTAATTGTTTTTATGATCTTTTTCTTCTTTAATGGTGAGAGGATTTGTTTGTAGCATTAAAAAGGTGTCTTTTACTTCACTGCAATAATTCCTTATGATGAATATAGTTTTTTGGTAGGGAAAAGTTATGTTGGGGTCCCCTACAAAATAGAGGAGAGCTCATGATATGTATCACTTGTGTTTTAACGAGCACATGGGGTATGTATCACTTGTGTTTATTACTTTAGCAATTTGTATCATTGTCTTTGTTGGATGCTTCAGAGGTTTAATCCTTACCTTTGTCCCATTGCTTGTCAAATGTTATATCATTCTAACTGAAAATATACAACTTGATCAAAGAAAACTAAGAATAAGCAAGAAAGCAAAAACATTAAGTTTATACGATATCTTCAATAAAAATAAAAATAACTTATTTATCCAAAACTACCAATTAAAAAGGCCTTTTTACCGCAAAGTCCAGTCATACTTCTCTAATTGCTAAAAAGCCCCTCTATACTTTGTATTTACTTAAAATACCCTCCCAATCTTCAATTAAACGGAGATGTGGATTCTGTTTATGGGAGAAAGACCTACCTAACTACGTAGAAGGTAAGAGAGCAATTCAAGCATAAGTTTCAGGTCTATCTTCCTAACGGAACGCTATTTTTTTTTATGGAAAACTAATGATTGAGGTTTTTTAGTGCAATTTAAATGTATAAGATGTATTTTATTTAAAAATGACATAATGGGAAGTGGAAGAGAGTTGAATTAGTGAATATGAGGTGGTTGACTCAAAACCATAAGTTGGATTGAAAATTTTATTACTGTTTGGCGTTGAAAAGTACATGTTCCTATCATTCATATGCTTACATGAAGGAAAAAAGTTTGAAGTAAAATTTGAAATTATACTTTAGATCATGTATATCAAGTGTTTAAATGATTTTTACAGCATTGGATCCAAACTTGTTCTAGGAGATTTCCCCCGTACCTTTAATTTTAGAAAAAGTCATGAGGGGGAGAGGGTACATATGCTAACTTGTTAATTATCCGAAAGGCAGCTGATGCATGGCTACATCACAATCCGCAAAGTGTTTGTTAGCAACACTTGCCCAAGACGACGACAGGCGTCTGAAGAAGGCATGGCAGACGTCTGACCAAATAACAGAGCGGGGTCAAATGTTTGAAGAAGAAACTCCAGACATCTGAGCTTGAGTCTTCAGCAAAAACCAGAGAGCACACAGACGTCTGACGAAAACGAGTCAAACGTCTGCCCAATACGAGCACAAGCTGTCGTAGATCTCAATTAAGCGAATCAAATCCGCAACTACCAAATTAGTGTAGCAAGATTAGGAAAGATTCTATTTGATTTTATTCTCCATCATGTAAGTGTAATATATACACTTCTATAAAAAACTTAATATAACAATCAAGTTCAAAACCCAAAATTCATATTCTCTATATAGTATCAGAGCCTTATGACTAAAAGCTCAATTTTTGATCCATGGCTTCCTCTCAAAATTCAATCCTAATCAATTCCAAATTTCCTTTTCCAACAAAATTTACCCACATAAACTTTACTGGGTGGAGATCCCAAATTCAATTAGCCTTAATCGGCCACGATCTCCTTGGTCACATCAACGACTCCGGATCTTCCCTCCGAGGATCATCACTGACGTTGATGACAAAACCAAGCGTGTTGAAAATCCAGACTACCATCAATGGTACCGTTGGGATCAACTCATTCTCAACACTATTCTCAGCAGCTGTGTCAAAACGATCCAGCCTCACCTCTTGATGGTGGTCCTTTTCGGGTCTCCTTCAGATGTTGTCTTTCGTCGATCTCCCAATGGGTTTTGGAGGTGATCTCTTGTTGCGTGTGGGTCTCAATGGGTTTGGAGGAGATTGGTGAATTTGAGAAGTCGACGCCGAGTAACTGTAAAGAAGTCCCGGGGTAGTTTGGTACCACCGAGGACCCTCCGACGATCAAGTTAGTACGAGATCCGAGCAGAGTAACGGCTAAGTGGGGTGAAAAAGCTTACTTGACCCCTCTGTGATTGGGGTTTATATAGCGATGGCAGCACGCAGCAGCAGGCGCGAGAATCTCGCCGGTAGTTACGCTCTCGACGTCACGCCCGCGTAGAGAGCGGATCGCCCATTAATGGGGATCGTGATGGCGTGGAACGTGGGATGTTGCTGGCGGAGAATCTGCGCATGGCGAGATTTGCGGAGCGGCGGTTACGCCTGTCAGCGGTGGAGTTGGTCGGAGGACCGAGGAAGATGGCCTCGGCTGGAGAGCTCGGGGATAAGCGGGGGAGGGGGACGAGGAGTCTTGGTCTTGTGGCAGCTCGGGGTGAGCTGAGAGGCCGAGGAGGCCAATTTTCAGGGGGCTCTGAGGTGAGCCAGCCGGTACTTGCAGGTCGGGTACAGGGGAGGCCTGGTCGGCCCCTGCGGCCCTTTCTTCTGAGTTCTGGGACACGTCATCTGCCACGTGTCCCGATCTAGGAGATCGCCAATATTGAGCATCATCATTAGCCCCCCACTCTTGTCCCGACCAGCTAGCGGGTCGGGTCAGGAGTGGACTGTCGGGACGCCCGGGGTGAGCTCTTTCCTTAGGTTTCGTTGGGACGCGTCCCTGGGCTGTCAGCTGTCTTTTCTGCCGGCGAATCAGGGCGAGATCTCTGCATTTAAAGAAGGTGCGCCGGTTCGTGCATCCTGCCACTGAAGCGACGGTCTACGTGTCAAGTGCTGGTTGGCCGACCCGACGTGTGCAGACCTGCGACGTCTGATGGGGTGCGGTCCAGTGCGGGAACGACAAGTGGAGCAATCGGAGCCGTAGGACGTGAGGAGGAGTTTTGGCGGGAGATGAAGGGCGCCGTTGGATGAGGTCGTTTGCGGTGATAAATAGGGGTGGGGCCCGCTCCAGGGCCCCTACTCCTTCATATTTCCCGTCTTAAGTCCTGGTTGCTCGGCGCTCGTTTTCTTTCTTCTGCTTTCGTTCCCGAGGATTCCTCTTCTCAAGGTTAGATGTCTTTCTTTGTAGAGTCAGTAGATGTCGTAGGAGTAGGTTCTAGGGACCCTTTAGTTGAGCCTGAGTCCTTTCGGGGAGCAGGGGTCGGATCCTCTCCCCGGGATCGTGCGACGGGGGTAGCCCCTAGGGAGGGGGCGGTAGATGCTGCCCCGGGTGCCTCGTGTTGGGTGAGGCATGAGGATGAGCTCGCCAACGCTCGGGCTCGCTTCCACATCCCCTCACGTTATACGCTTCGTCTGGCCAAGGAGGGAGAGACGGCAGACCAAGTACGGGGTAGGGAGATCGCCCTGTACTTGGAAGCTTTTTGGGGTGGAATGCGCCTGCCCTTCTCTCTCGAGGTCGTCGAAGCGCTGAACTTCTTCGGGTTAGCCCCCAGCCAGTTAGTGCCGAACTCGTGGAGGATTCTTCTCGGGGTCCTGATCCGTCTGAAATTACAGGCGGTTCCCTTCAGCCTCTCCCTCCTCGACTCTTCCCTTGTCTTCAAAAGTCACCCTGGTGGTCGAGCGGGCGACCCGAGGTGGGTATACCTCTCTTTTAGGAAGCGACTGGGAGGCGCTGCCGGGACAGGGGTTGTGGCCCTGCCTTCTTCCATTCACGACTGGACGAAGAAGTTTTTCTTCGTTTCCCCTCTCGAGGGCGAGGACTGGCCCGTGCCTACAAAGTGGTCGAAGGAGAAATGCTTGCCGGGGAACCAGTCCAATGACCCCGCCGCGGTGAGAGTGGCGTCGTGGGAGCCCGTCCCCCGATCCGACGTGCTACTGTCTGAGAGGGTCCTGAGTTGGGTCGGGCTCAGCCCCGTTGAGTTCGTGGGTAAGTTAGGCTTGTTTTTTGGCTTGTATATTGCTCGTGTCGCTGACTCTTTTGCATTTAGTTTTGTGCAGGACCCATGGATATGGACGAGATCGAGGCCTCCATGCGTCAGCCGAGGAAGGTCACGAAGGCTGGGGGCGCCAGCTCTTCACGTGCGAAGCCTCCCCTGGCTTCCTCTCCTCCGGTGGTCGCGTCCCGTGAGTGTTCGGGAGCGGATCCCGCCCCGGGGCCTAGAAGTTGGTCGGGCCGGAAGCGGGCTCGAATTCTGGATGACCCGGCCTTGGAGGAGGAAGAGATTGGCTCTCCATCGGAGCCGCTCAAGAGGAGTTCCCAGAGGTCTTCCCGGGGCCTGCCCTCGCCGATCATAGTGGAGGAAGGGGGACTCCAGTTCGCGGTGCCCTCGGGGCTATCCGTCGCGGATAGCCTGCTGCATGAAATAGAGAAATCGGCAGGGGGTAGGGTCCTCGGGGGGACCTTCAGGGCCCATATGGCATCCATCGCCCAGGAGTCCGTGCAGGTAAGTGCTTGGTTTTTGTGAGATTCGGTGCTTCTTTCGTCTTTCTGATCTCTTTCCTATTTTTCAGGTTCTCCAGCACGTTGCCCTTGCCTTGCGTAAGGAGGCCGAGGTGATAGCCCCGGCGATAAAGACCGCGGGTCAGCTTGCCTTGCTGGAAGAGAGCTCCAAGCGGGAGCTGGAGGCGGTGATGGCGAGGGTTGCCGCCTTGGAGGGCGAGGCGGAGGCCGGGAAATGGGAGGTTGCCCGGTACTGCGAGGCCGCCGTGGCTGCCGAGGTCAAGCTTGAGGACACTCAGGTGCTCGCCGGCAACCTGAAGAGGGCGGTGAAGAACCTCCGGAAGGACCTGGGGGCGGCGGCCAAGGTGGCGAAGTCGGCCGACCTGAGAGCGGCGAAGTTGGCCGATCTCTCGGCGGCGAAGGCGGTGGAGGGATACAAGAAGTCGAAGGACTTCTATGACGACTTGGCCGTTGCCACGATCCTTATCTGGCACGAGGCCCTCGACGCCGTTAAGGCCCGGATGCCGGGGTTCGCCAACGAAGAGCTCCGGGCCGAATACCCCCTCGCGGATGCCGATGAGCAGGGGGAGGAGATCCCTGGCGAGGAAGTCGCCGAGGACCCAGCTCGTCCCATGGTGGATGTCGAGGGCCCCGAGGTCGCTTCTGGCCCCGAGGCCTAAAGCCCCCGTCTTCCTCCTCCTTTTATTTTGTTGCTTCTGGAATTTTGTAAGCCTCCGGGCATTTTGTAAGGCTGGGGAGCCCAAAATACCTTTTGTAAAGATTTTGCCTTTTAGTAATAAAACTTTTCCTTTGGTTTCATCGGTTTGCACTTTGTCATCTGTTTATGAAGAATGCTTGTAAAATATCTCTGCTTGCACTGTTGGGCTTCGATGTCAGGTTGGCCATCTGTCTAGCGATCGTTCGTCGAGTTGATTTCGATCACTTGCCAAGCGTGTCAAGCGCTGCCGAGGAGGAGGCGTCTCCATGGCCCCGAAGTCGAGGGGGGATCACTCAGACTTGGTTGGGCCTGATGCCCCTTATTGGAGCCTCGGATTCTTTGCATGTGACGGGCAGAGGGCTGTCCGCCGTATTTGTGCCGAGCATGAATGTGAAGCTGCTCGGTTGTCCCTTGGCGCGGGCCTTTCACTTCTGGCATTGCGAGCAACGACCCCTAGCTGGGGCTGGTCAAGCGATGGTCGGGCTCGACTGCCTCTGGGAGGACCTTGGGTCCTTAGCGTTGGGTCTGTAAGAAGCCTACTAAGGATGACCGGGTAGTGAAGCTGTGCGGTTGCCTCTTGGCGAGGGCTTTAATCTCTGGCGTCATAGGTAGGCAACTACCAGCCTGGGACGAATGAGCGGGGTAGCCGCTCGGGTGCTTCTTGTGAGGGCTTCGATCCCTGGCGTCATGGGTAGGGAGCTACCGGCCGGAGATGACCGAGCAGGGTAGCTACTCGGTTGCCTCTTGCGAGGGCTTTGATCCTTCAGGATGGGGACCGAGCAGGGTTACTGCCCAGTGCCTCTTGGCGAGGACTTTGATCCCTGTCCGTTGTGGTAGGAAGCTACCAGCCGGGGATAGTCGAGCAAGGACTCGACTGCCTCTGGGAGTACTTTGGTCCTTAGCACGGGAGGGGCTGTAAAAAGCCTACCAAAGACCCTTGGCCGGGCAGGGTTACTGCCCGGTGCTTCTTGGCGAGGGCTTTTGTCCTGAAGGATAGCCGAGCGAGGGATCCTCGGGCTCGACTGCCTCTGGGAGGGCTTTCTTATCCCTGGCGTTGCGGTAGGGAAGCTACCCTCCAGGGATAGCCGAGCAGGGTAGCTGCTGTTAGTTATATGTATGCCCTAGAGGCCATTACTGTACATACGATGTATATTGTAGTGGATGCTTGGACATATATAGGGAGGACTTTCTTGCTCGACATGATAGTACGCTATCTGGTTGCTCTTTATCTTAACATGTACTCTGATTGTCTCTATGTTACATATTGATAAAGTCCTTAGGATATGTACTCGACTACTGGGACTATGATGAGATCATACTAGTGGGGCCACGGTAGTCGACGAGTACATCCTATAACTGTTCCTAGTCGAGGGTGTATCGAGACAGGGCATCGATACACCAGAGTAGACTAGCGTATACGCATCTTGACCCATATGATGGGCGATGGATGATCCCATATCCATCGGTGTTTGACATCAAGGATGGTGTACGGGTGCTCAGTGGAGACTGGGTACACTGGACGGACTCGCCGAGAACTCCCAGATGGTATTATACCTCACGTCAGATGGCAGTTCTCTGGTGACACTGGTACAGAGTAGTCTGTAGACCCGAGATCGTCATAGAGTCTTGTGTGATTCCCACTGTGCTTTGATTTCCATCATACCACGTCTAAGAGGGCGTGTAAAAAGGTGGCTTTTGGGTACAGTCCCGAATCACATGGAGGCAATGAGCGATAGGAGGGGATTCGTCTCTCCCGGTATAGGGAGTTGATGTTGCGCTGTGTTCGATTGGCTATAACTGGAAATCCCTGGCCAGAGTTGCTGAGATTTACTGGTAAGTGTTATCAATAGTTTCTCGAACTGTTATAGACCTCATATCGACACGACTTATCAAGCTACTGGGGTCTGACATTTACCACCCCTAAGCAAGATATGCGATATATTAGACGAAGAGACCGGACTGTACGGGAGTGTTACTGATTGGATTCGCAGGAGAATGTACAAGCTTGCTTGTTGATCTTCTGATCGCTCAATACCTGGGTGGCTGTTACGTTTAGCTGACCGCTTGCAGCTTGTGGGTGTTTGATATGATCATTACCTATTGATGGCGTATTGACGATTCTTTAGAGTCCTACACAGAGGTTTCTTGGCTCAGGCAAAACGGAGTAAGAGCACATATGTGATATGTGTGGGACCGAGAACAATACGTGTATGTGATACTGTCACGCCCCGCTTCCCGGTGTACGGCGAAGGGGACGCGACGAGGTCCGCTACGTATATACTTAGAAGTACATACGCTAAGCGTATCTAAGCAATATAAAAATAAATCACAAGAGACAAAAGATATAGAAATAACAGCAACTTTATTAATAACATTCTTTTGTACAATGCATGGAAAGTAAATACAACTGAAATGAAAAACGATGCCTAAACAATGGCATAACAGGAAATGAAAATACTGAATAGAACAAGGTACAATGTCTAGAGCTTGGGGTCTTCGTGAAACTGATCTAAGTCTTCACTGGTGGGCTCGATCTCTGCCGGGTCTAAAGCACCTGACGACATTCAAAGAAGAAAGAAATAGAATGTCGTCAGCGAACAGGTCGCTCGGTAAGTCCCAAAGATAGTGAAGAATTAGAAAAGACAGAATAAGAGGTATTTTCTAAAGTATAATGTTGTAGAATATTGTGTTAACGCTGTTGTTTGTAGCTTGGTACAGAAGGATGCCTGTGTATACGAGAGGGGTCTCTATATGCTAGAGACCAGGGCAAACGGAATGTACAAGGAACCGTTAAGCCATGGTACAACAGCAACGGAATATAGGTTAGGTGTCTTAATCTGACCACCTCGTGCCACCTTTAACACCTTCCGTACCAATCTACCCCTTAAACCCCGTAGTGTTTTGATTGTATTGTTGTATTGTATTGTGTAAGTTGGATGACCGACCAAAACTATGATATCAGTAAACAGATTGTAACTGCATGATCAGGTAAATGGAATAACAGAATAATGGATGTATATCCATGGTTTGATTCAGTCAAGTTGTATAGATTGTTGACTGGATCCTGCGATTCATGTGTTCATATTGAGTTGGAATATTAAAGAATATAGATCGACTTGAATCATATTCAAGTCAGAAATAATCATATTCAAACCCGAGTCAGACTAAAAGAAATGTAAATCGAAGTTCTATAATTGTTAGGGTTCTTATTGTAATTTATAAAACTTGAAGGGGTTTTATGTAAAAATACTTTTGTATAGTTTTCAAGATACACCTCAAGTATTTATTATTCGTCTTTATAGTTATAATGAGTGTAACTTTTATTTGTGATATTTCTTAGTGAAAACATTCTAATTCCATAAATAAAGGTATTTATCTGTAATATTGATTTATTTGAAATTCATGGTATTTTAATGTAACTTTTAATCTTGTAATTTTTAGGAAAATGTGGAAACTTTATCTTATAATAAAATAGGTGTTTAAATGATAATTATACATATATTTATACAAGAATAATTTTTAATAAATATTTTGTTTTCCAAAAATCTCATTTTCTTAAATGTCGTATTTTAAACCTTTCGAGACCGAATGCTCCTTGCGGAGGTCTGAATCTCGCACTACTAAGCCGAGGGTGCACGATAAATCGTACTATCCCTAACGGGTTCCCCAAAGGTGGGTTGTAATGGCGCTTTGCAAAGATTTATACGTACTTAACCTTTAGAATATGGTTTTATTAAAGTAAAAGGTGTTTATTTGTAAAAGTCGATTTTCCGTATTTTAGGTTTTAGGGTTTCTTATTTAAACTAGACTAATTTTAAATGATCTAAACAACAAGTTGTTAGAAGCCTCAAATCGCCTCTTCATCGCCAATTGTGGCCAGGTAAGTACAAGTGAGGAAGGAGCGATTCGCTCACGAATCATGAGACGGGCCTTTTAAAGTTACCTTTGCTCACTTGCCTAGCCCAGACACCACAAAGTCAGGTTTAGATAAATGATCGATATCCACAACTTATCGTATTTCCTATTAAAAGATATTTGTTTTAAAAAATGTATCAAACCTAAAATTTTTAGAAAATGTTTTATTAAGAAAATGGTATTTTAATGTAAAATCTTGTTTTATCGTATTCTAAGTTTTCAAGGTAGCGTGTTATGATTGCATATGAGTGTGTGAGGAGGTAGGTCATTACCTCGTGATCTACTTTAAGGTATAGCAATGTTAAAGGGTTAAATGTGATAAACTAAATATGGTGGTATTTAAGTGAAAGAATACGATATATTACAAAAGCTATCATTTCATGTGTGAAAACTTGTTCAAATTAATTTTTAAGTGAATAGTAGTCAACATGAAGATGTTTAAGTATTATGGAATTGATGATAAGTGAGATTTTATAGAAAACCGAATCGGAAATCGGTTTGTTCCGATTTCCGTCGGGTTTATAAAGTCGTATTTTTATGAAAGAAAAGAAAGGTAGAAAAGAGGGACTTACGGGTTTGGACAACGTTAGAGAGTGAGAGGGAGGTAGAGGATTGGCCGGTGCGTCGAATCGTCGTTGAGAGGTCCTAGCATGATCACCGGTATTCCGCCGTCGAATTCGTCAGCGCTTCGCCTTTCGCTCGTTTTCTAACGTACCAAGTTCTCTTGGAATTTTGAGAGAGTGGACTTAGAAATTTAGGATGAGAGGGTAGAGGGTATGGGGGGTTTATATAGGGTTAGGCTAGGGTTAGGGTTTTTAATAAAAAAAATATATAAAAATATATAAAATCATTAAAATCATTAAAACTTTGGAGTAAAAGGGATTTAATGGGAATTAGGTAACCGATCCAGGCATTTAGAGTGTGCAGTAGGGTTGACCAAGTCCAGATGCAACTTTTCTCTGTTGGTGACTCGGCAGTCCGGCCAAGTCTGGCCGGCGGCGCCGGACCGAGTCGGCCGGTTCGCCGGCCGGCGGCGCCGAGTCGGGCGGAGTCAGGGTTCCAGTGGCCGGGGATTTTCCTGGGGTATTTATTGGTATATTTACTTTTTCATGTCCAGTACATATTTTGTGAGTTATGGCGGTTTGACTGTTGACTTCCAAAAGAAATTAAAACAAAATAAATACAAAAATAATGTGGGGCAGGTGATTTGAACTCTGGTGGCTTGGCTCAGCAATGCAAGGTGTTACCAATGAGCTATAAGCCCCTTCTTGTAATTATTGTGGGAAAATAATTACTTAAAGTGGTAATAGCAACATTAAATACCCCAAGTATACTTTAATCTTAAAACAATTTTATGTACACTAAAAATGGAGTTATTTAAAAATAAAATAATTACTTATTTATTGTGCTCAGGTTAAAATACTCCTTTATGGAATTTGAAAAAAATTTGTATAGAAAAGTGTATAGGAAAATCAGGGTTGTTACAGATACCGTACTAGATTCTCGCGATATGAGATATCGGCCGGGTATATGTGATATAGCCGGGTCATCGGATCAAGTGTTGATTCGATGAACTGATACAGATTATATTAGTCGGTTATTTATGAAATAGCCGGATTATCGGATCAAAAGTTGATTCGATAATTCAATGTATAATTATATATTTGATATATTAAATTACATTAACTAATATAAGCTCACTAAAAGATTCTTTTTCTCACTCGGGTAATACATTGATATATATGCGATATATGTTAATTGTATTATTTTATTTTATTACAATAAATATTATATATGTGATATATAATATTGTAACATGTTATGGTTATAAATGCAACATGTTTTGTGGAGTTTAATTGAGGTTAGGGTTTGGATTAGGGTTAAGTCTTCATGAAGCTTTCAAGAAGATTCTTGAAGTTTTGATTTTGACTTGGATATTTTGCATAGATATTTCCTTAAACCAACCCAACCCTTTACCCTAGTTAAATCTCTACATGGGTTAAATCTTCATACTTAACCCATGGTTGCAATTCTAACCACACAAGAGTTTCATTATTCATTACAAAAGGATTCTTCTTCTTCTTCCTTGAGTTCTTGATGGAAAAGCTTACTAGTTTTTTCATTAGTGATGATTTAGAGTGAGATAATGAAAAAAAATGAGAGCTAAAATCCTACTTCATCATCCTAATCTATTCTAACCATTTAGATTAGGGTGTTCACTTCATTTAGTGAGTGAGAGCTTGTGTTAATGAAACTTCAAGGTAGATCATCTTTGTTATCGAAGATCGGAAGCAAGTTTGCATCTTTCTCTTCATGGAGCCTCTCTAGAGTTCGAGAACTCGATGATCGCAGCGAAGGGACCTCAACACGGAGCTTTAGAAGTGAAGGAACGGACTATAAAGGTTGTAATCCCTAACTCTTAGATGTAAAGTTGTTTACATGCTTTGTTTCGCCTAATCTCTAGTTTAAAGATCTTGGTTAGGGTAGTTCGGCACGTCTAAATTTTAAATCGGGCATGGTTGATGCCTTATAGACCCTTGTGAGAGTGCCTAGTAACCCTACAGTGGTATCAGAGCCAAGATAGAGCTTTAGGCGAAGTCTAGGCGAAGTTTAAAGTCCGATCGAACTCTGAATACCCGAAAAACCCTAGTTTCTGGAAATTTTTCAAAAATGTTGATTTTTTCATATTAAAAATACTCAAAAAAATCAGCAGGGAAATACAAGGATTACTGTGCAGCACGTGCCTCCAATTCTATAAATGTGCCGCGGAACCGCGGCCATACCATGGCTTGCGCGGCGGTTCCGCGGCCAAACTGTAGCAACAGGGTTTGTTTTTGGCACAGTAATATCCGTATGTATTTCCTGATTGTTCTGGGAATTTTTAATTCTACTCAAGTGTTGAGTTTTCTGGGTTGTATTGGGGACTCGTTGATTCGATCGGAAAATTTAACTTCGTTTAAAGATTTTCCGGATAATTTTTGAACCTGTTAAAAAGTTCGAACGGATATCAATAACTCACTTTTTCCCCTGTCGGAAATTTTTTCAAAAGTTGGATTTTTTCTCGAGTTTGAAACATCCGGAAAATCATGCAAGTAACGCGGTGGACCCTCTAGAAGAACACAAACCTTAACTCGATTATGTGACCGTCTGAACCGCCTCTAAACCTTAGGGTTTGGGGCAGTACGGCGTTGCCACATGTGAGGCGTTGGCTTGACCCTTCTACGGCTGGACCATTGGTACTGTGGTATGTGATGGATACTTTTTGAACTCCGCTCAAGTGTTGAGCTATTAGGGAAATCTTGGGTGTTTGTTTATTCGATCAGAAAGTTTGACATTGTCTTTTTATCTGGAATGTGATACAATATTTGGAATCCACATGTAGTTATGAGATAACTAATTTGAATGTTATAAATCTAGCAGTTCAGTCTCAGGTGATCGGTTGCCACGGGATTTTGATGCGATCAAAAGTCCGTCGCAATCACGTAGCGTACGCGGATACTTGCGGGGTAAACTTAATAGATAGTCACGCCCTATAGCCCCGACCAAGTGACTGTAGGAGAATCCCGTCGCCAAAAGCATCCGTTCGGGTGCTCGCGGCAGCGGTGTTCCGCCTTAGTGTACTTCGTCGACGGCATCCGGGGGTGCGGCCGTTTACTAAAGTTTGCGACGAGCATTCGATCAAGATGTCGGGAATCTTGTTGAATTGCCTGACTAGATATTGAAAAGAGTTTTCGATAATGAGACTGAAGTGCGGGGTTTATAATTGTTAGGCATGCGATGTCTAAGAAATTCATTTGGTTAGGCATGCGATGTCTAAGGAGGTTGCGGATTCCAACTGTTGTAGTTTTACACTTTCTTTTCTGCGACCGTAAGTGTAGTATGTGGTGTATCGCCGGCTTCGTTGCTATACATCAACGACGATCGGGATACGCATACTTGCTTACGTTGATGATATGAGATATTATGTGTTGCTGTGATATGTTATATTGGATCGTCATGTTCTGAATAGCCGGAAGTTTTATGTGAGATGAGGTTTTTTTTAATTTTCATTCATGTAAAATCCATTTGTATGTAATATTCTTTTATTGGGGTACTTCCGGGCTGAGGATGATGTCACCATTGTATATTATTTACTTTTCCGCATTAGGTAGACCCAAGGCGGAGAGCACAAGTAACCGGGTTCTAGGGTCCAGTAGGAGACCATCTCGAGGAGTCGAGACCGGGTCTCTTAACCCTAGAATTGGCAGTGTTGCTTGCCGCTCTCGTAGGGGTCTAGGGATATGGGTTTGGCTATTCATCGCGACCGTGGAATCCGTGTTTTATACAGGCTCGTATTAAAACACGGACGTCCTAGTATATCCAATATTTCATATATGTTCTTCTGCTGCAATGTTCTGTGATGAGATCATATTACTGCCTGAGACGAATGTTTATATTATATATATGAGATATATGTTATATTGCAGATTTCGTTTCAAATGAGATGCTTGTGAAGCATAATAAAATGGGACTTCATTAATGAGATTAATGAAACTAAAAGAAACCAAAAGATGTTGTAGAAACTTGTTTAAAAACCGGTAGCTCTAGTTCTTGCTTTGTATAGCGGTGTTCCTTGTAGAACATCCAACACCTTATTCGATAAGGAAAGAGCCGAGATCCCTTCACCATGAGTGGCCTCTTTAGTGAAACTAGCAGATGTTACAAACTTGGTTTGTCTTTTGATTGCTTCTATAGTTTTTGCTTTGCATAGTGGTATTTGTGAAATATCCTGCACCTTATTCGATGAGGAAAGAGCCGACGATCCCTTCACCGGGAATGACCTCTTTAGCGAAACTAGAAAAGCCTAAAAAACATTCCATTTAAAATCACTCGATTCTACAACGATATCAAGTTCATTACGCTCATGGTTTTCTTAAAAACCTGCGTAGCCCTCCGTCATTTCAGATAAAGACTGTTTAGTATACGTGCTACGTTTGTTGGCCTGCGTCAAGGCGTAGTGTGCGGTAGCTATTTATGCTTATCTGCAAAAGCATATGATGCGATTGAGTTAGGATAGTCGTGCGACTTTGTTGGCCTGCGTCAAGGGTCGTGCGAGTGGGTTTAATTCAATCGGGAAATGTACGGGTTGAACTTGACTAGCGGACTATGGTTTGTTGGCCTGCGTCAAGGTCATAGGATGTGTTGAAATTTGCAATGAGATTGCATACCTTCTATGAGATGGTTGGATACCGATACCCACTGCGAGTAAGAGTTACTCCTGGGAGAGTTTTACACATTATAATTAGCCGATCAAGTAGGTGTCTAGAAAGGTGTTAACGGGGTTACGCCCCTGGAAAAATGAGGTTTACTTTAATTAGGTCCGTGCGAAAGCACGGGGAACCTCCCTCAAAGTACCGGCACTGGCCTGGCTGAAAGATTGGCGAACTTGTAGGGTGTAATTAATCTCGGCTAGTCTTTCCTTTTAGGGTTTGAAGGAAGATTTGACTAAAACAGTGGGAGCCATCCTGATTAGATAAATTGATAACCAATCTAATCTTGTAAAAGCGCACGCTGAGTGTTTTCTTCTCTCTCTCTCTCCAGGTAGCGACTATATCACGCCTTAATCAAGATAATAATACGGATGTATTGACCGAACCCACTTGTTATACTGCGCTAAGGAACGTTGGTCCCGCTCCAACTTATAATTGTTATAAGACAGAGCAGGAAATTAGGGAATACCAGATTTTTCCGTGCCGCCCAAACGAAGAAAGTGCATGTTGATGCATCATCTTCGGGTGTGTTCATTACAGAGAACTGTTTCTCAGTATCATTTACGTCCTGGGTATGAGATACCAGATCAGGATCCCGCAAATGTAATTTGTTACATGTACTACAGATAGGTAGAGAACTGAGAACGGGTGATAAGTTTCATGAGATAGAAAACGGTGCAAGTGTTGCAGCCAAGTCTATTGGTAGTTATCACCATGTATTATCAGAATACATTGATTCTGAACGAATGTTATTAGATACCGAACCTGATATACAACATCATATCAGTCTCTTTATTAGTAAGGAAGGATATAATTTTGTATTGTTGGATAATGTTTTGAACATTTTCTATATCAAGAGTTGATCGGATCATGCACGTTATCTAAAAGCATAAACGTTCTAAATCAAACCACAGTTCTTAACGTACAGAACACACACAAGAGGAATAGTTCAGAAATGAACGAATCCTTCTTGAGGCATTGTAGACTAGGTCATATCAATACGACCCGACTAGCTGAAGTTACATAAAGATGCATATTTAAATTAGTTTGAATTTACATCTTGTGAAACTTGCCGGTCATGTCACAGAGATAAGATGACCACAGCTCCATTTATTGGAAACAGAGAAAGAGTTAGTGAACTCTTGGGATTGATACATGCTGATGTATGAAGGTCCCCTGTCTACACATGCCAGGTTGTGTTCTTTGTGCTTCATTACATTCACTGATGATCTCTCAAGATTCAGACATATGTTCCTGTTGAAACACAAGTCCGAAACTTTTGAGATAATCACAGAATATAAGTTAGAAGTAGAGAACCAAAAACGGGTAAAAGTATTATGTCCTTTGATGAGATCAAGGAGGAGAATACTTGAGCACGGAATTCCTAGACTATTCTAAAGGAGAATGAGATTCTCTCTCAGCATTACTCCTCCGTATACACCACAGCACATCGGTGTATCGGGACGGAGCAATCACACCCTATTTGATATGGTGCGCTCTATGATGAGTACTACTGAGTTTCCTATTTTCTTTTCGGAGTTATGCACTTGTGAAGCTGCATACCTATTGAATAGGGTTCAAATCAAATCAGTTACCTACCACTTCATATGTGATATGGAATGGGAAGAGCCCATATCTTAAGTAAGTTAAGATTTGGGGTTGTCTGGCCTATGTCTAAAAGCAAAATCCGGACAAGCTCGAGACAAAGTCAGTTCTGTGGAAGTTTGTTGGATATCCCAAGCATTCGCAAGGGAATATCTTCTACCTAACCGAGGAACAAAAGATGTTTTGTTTCTCAACATGCCACCTTTGTGAAAGTGAATTTCTTGTGAAGAAATTAGTGGTCATGAGGTAGAACTGGAAAAGTTCCAGCTATACAAACTGCAACTGATGATTTGGTAGAACCAAAGGATTCAATAGTTTATAATGAACCTCAACCTCTCCGTCGATCTAGTAGGGTTCCTCACCCACCTGAGAGATACTTCGGTTATCTCTATGACAGTGGGAGCGAGGATTGCATCATGAGATGATGACCTAACTAGTTTCGAGCAGGCCATCAAGAGTGAGACTCTGTAAGAATGGCTGGATGCTTAGCGATCTGAGATGGAATCCTTAAACACCAACAAAGTATGGACTTTGGTTGCTTTATCTGAAGGGTTAAATCCCCATCAAGAGTAAGTATATCTTGAGAAGATTACTTGGTGTACATGGAAAAGTTGAGACTTTCAAAGCTATGCTTAAGTCCATCCAGATCCTACTTGCTACGGCTACATACCATGACTACGATATCTGGCAGTTGGGTGTCATGACTGCTTTTCTAAATACTGATTTGGAAGAGAGCGTCTATAAGTACACAGCCAGAGAGCTTCGTAGGCAGTAGGAGCAGCGAAAACGTATGCAAGATGTTTTATATGATAAAGCAGGCATCGCGGAGTTGGAACGTCTGTTTTGATGTAGTAGTCAAAGAGTTTGACTTCATCAAAATGGTAGATGAACCTTGTATATACAAAAAGGGTGGTAGAGAGTATGGTGGTGATCCTCGTAGAGTACGTGAATGACATACTCTTGATAGGGAAGGAGTTTCCTATGCTACGCTTGGTCAATCTCCTCTTATCACAATGATTCTCCATATAGGATCAAGGTGATGCCTCCTAAATCATGGGTTATGGATCTATGAGATAGATCTAATTAGATGTTAGGATTCTCACTAGTTGTAGTGAGATGGTATCAATCGATCCTGGGGAGAATCACTGGAAAGGTTCCAGGGTGATAAGGACGACTGAATGTCAGTTGATTGACACGAAAAGGTGTTTTTTTTGTAGTTAACCGCAATCAGAACGGTATCGTGTGTAGCTAGACCGAGATGAGTACGGGTCGTCCTCAGGGAAACGTGGAACCTTTTACTTTTACTTTAGATGTGTTGAGAAAGAGAGGAGGGATAAATAATTTTATAGAATGGTTTCTAGATCTACGTTAAACAAGAATGTAAAATATAGATCTAGATTATTTTAAAGATGTAGTAAATATAATAAGAAGGCTTGTAGGGTTCGTTAGGATTTAGTAGTTATGGACGATTAATTAAAAGTTACCCTTTTTATCCATTAATAGATTTAGAACTAGAACGACGGTGATGCGTGTAGATTAGGGTTTCTGGAGGGAAAAGGAATCCCACTCTTAACCCTTATCTCGACACGGAACTCCGTTCATATCTAGCCTTTACCAAAACAATCATTAATCTAATCTCTAATCGTGGTCGGAACTAGCAAAGAATTGCTAGCGCTCCCGATTAGGATGTTAATGATTCTTTTGATAAAGTTCCTAAACTTTATAGGACTTAAAAAGGGTTTAATTATTTTCATCGTCCATTAGCCTACCCTAATCCTACGAACCCTAACAAGCGGAGAATTACTCGCGCATGTTGGGAGAAGAAGATGAAAAGAAATCGAGGGAAAACATAATGTAAAAAAACAATTAAATAAAATAACTACCTTTATTAATCGACTTCTTCAAACTACACTTTTAATCCATAGAAAATGATTACAACTAGTTGCTTCTCGATCTTTCCTAAGGAAGTAGTCGAACAGTCGATGATCAGCCTGGATGCGTGAGCGTCGGGAGCTTCGTGATCTCTTCGGCTTGATGCTTTTCCAAGAGGCTCTCGGTGCCTTTTTATAGTGCAAAGCCAGAATATTTTGCTTCAAAAGATGGTAAAATTCATCATAGATTCACCCCACTCAGCATTTAAGTCCTCAATCTTGCCGCGGATCCGCGGCACAAGGTGGGTAAGGCCGCGGATCCGCGGCCATTTAATCTCTGCCGTTCATCAAACTTCAGGGGCTCTGTTCTTGTGACATGTGGGCTCCTCTGGAATCTTTGTATCTTTGAAATCTTCTCTCGGTTGCTTCCAGACTTGGTCTCCAAGTTTGCTTCTCAATTTGGCAAGATTTCTTCAACAACTTGATTTGCTTGATTCTAGCCTTGGAAAATTCTGCACAACTTGGAAATATTCTGCACAACAACTCAAATAAGATTTTAGTAGACTTTGTTCTACTAGGATTAGGTCAATAATATTATTTGCATACATTTTCCTACCAAATACTAATTAAAATATATTAACACATGGAAAATAATGTTTTTACACATAAACCCTCATATGTATAATATATTATAATAAAGTCCTTTTTTAATATGAAAATGGTAGGAAAAATGTAATACAAATGTGCAGTTTTATCGACTGAACAAATACCCCCAAACTTATCTTTGATCGTCCCGAGCAAACTAGTTTATTCAAGAGGAGAAAAAGAAAGGAGAAAACTAAGCACACTTTCGTAGGCAGACACGATTGCACTGAGCACGTGCAACAAGCCGTTAAACCTCTAGGTGTCCCTAGTAGGAGGAGTGTTGTCTCCTGAGGGTTTTCAGCGGATTACACCCCCAAATCCTATAACAAAAGAGAGATGGTGAAATTTACATATAAAGACAAGAACCATAAAAGAAATACTTTGAAAAGAAGAGTTTCCAACTATGCTAGCTTTTCAGTTGTCATGAGCCCTATCTTAATAGTCATGAAAAAAATGTTAGAAATCACATTATCCTTCAATAAAACACCGTCTTTATTCTTCATTCCTACCTTTCTTCCAAACATTGATCATATAACCCTACGTGTGTGAAATGGACATCCCTACACTCGGAGAATTCAATTCAAGCTATCATACTCTTGTCCATCTATCTTAGTACTTTTTAATTTAATGAATATTAAAGATTTGCTCACACATTTTCATGCGACCGTTAATACTTCTTGAGGTACTAACCGACCGATTACTCATGTGCTTGCTGATTAGGTGATAATATTTTCCTCGTCTTGCACCACCTAAGGCTTAGCAGTGACTCCCAGACCAGTTGGCCTTAGGGCACTAGGTGAAAAGGCACCCTCGCTATATTTTTTTATTGCTGCCTTGGCGATAACAAAACCAGTGTTCATTTTTTTTTCTTTTCACCATTTATATTTTCTTCATTTTTTTTTCATTTCCTTCATACTTTGGCTTTTAGACAAGAGCATTTCAAGGTATCCTCTACTATCCCGAGTTTCAAGACGTGTGTAAGTGCATATAGTAGGGTATCAACATTCAAATGTTTGGCTTCCAGAATAGAAATTATTTTTCAGACTTATTTTTATCCTCAGATTAGTGACTTCCTTCATTTTACTAACCCTTAGGACAACAGCTCATAACTACTTATTACTAGTTCGTATAAGAAAACTTCTAATTTTCTTGGTTTTCTTAAACTATTCCTATCTTTTGGATGTAATGTTTCACTTTCTATTCATTTGTTATAAAAAAAAACTTTAATGCCCGGTGTCAAAGATAATTCAGTGAATACAAACCTCCCCCCAAACCTGTTTTCAGCAGTGTCCTCACTGATGTAGCCTTTTGAGAACATGGACCTGTATACTATAGGAGAGATACAAGGGGTAAAATAATAGTGAAATGAAAAATTCCCCTAAACTTATTCTTTGACACGCACAGATATTCAATCAAATCCATTTTTTTACTCACCTCCATTTCTTAAAATGAGAAAATGTTATCAAAACATGGAGGTGAGGCGGAGGAATTTTAGTTTTGATAAAGCGGCTCCTGTAAAAACAGGAGCTCCTCCGCGGGGTCAGCAGAAAAATACGGTTTTAATCTATGCCCATTTACTTTAAAAATCGAACCGTTTTTCAAATTTTCGACTTCAACTGCTCCGTGCGGGTGTACATACCGCACCACAAAAGGTCCTTTCCAACGAGATTTAAGCTTACCCGGATGAAGATGGAGACGGGAATCGTAAAGAAGGACTTGTTGCCCTGATGTGAAGGTTTTTCTAGAAAGATTTTTATCGTGGAACACTTTAGTCCTGTTCTTTACTATCACCGCATTATCGTAAGCTTCATCGCGGAGTTCGCTTAGCTCATTCAATTGCAGCTTCCGATAGCTGCCTGCATGCTCAAGATCAATATTAAGCTCTTTAATAGCCCATATTGCCTTATGTTCAATCTCGACAGGGAGGTGGCATGCCTTCCCAAACACAAGACGGTATGGAGACATACCAAGATCGGTCTTATAAGCGGTGCAGAATGCCCAAAGAGCATCCGTCAATTTGGTTGACCAATCCTTACGGTTTTTCGAAACCGTCTTCTCCAATATCTGTTTGATCTGCCTATTTGAGATCTCAGCCTGCCCGCTTGTTTGGGGGTGATAGGGCGTAGAAAGCTTGTGAGTGATTGAATATTTTCGCATCAAGGCCTCGAAAGGACTATTGCAGAAATGTGTCCCGTTGTCGTAATGATAGCGCGAGGGTGTCCGAATCGCGAAAAGATATTTTCTTTAAGGAACTTAATGACAACTTTGTTGTCATTAGTGCGACACGGTACAACTTCCACCCACTTCGAGATATAATCAACCGCTAACAAGATATATAGATTCCCAAAGGAGTTGGGAAAAGGGCCCATAAAATCAATACCCCAAACATCAAATATGTCCACAACCAATATAGGTTGGAGAGGCATCTCATTCCTTCGTGAAATCCGACCCAAATGCTGACATCGCGGACAAGTTTTGCAATGTTCAAATGCATCTTTAAATAATGTTGGCCAATAAAAGCCACATTGCAAAACTTTCTCCGCCGTTTTTCGAGGTCCAAAGTGACCGCCGCATGCCTGATCATGACAAAATGATAACACGCTCTTGAATTCATCGTTAGGGACACACCTGCGAATGATTTGATCGGAACAATACTTGAATAGATATGGTTCATCCCAGTAAAAATATTTTACTTGGGATAAAAATCGAAATTTGTCTTGTTTCGACCAATCGCTAGGTATAAGTCCCGTCACAAGATAGTTCACGATATCCACAAACCAAGGTTCGTAGGATACATTCAAGAGCTGTTCGTCGGGAAATGAGTCATTTATCGGCACAGTCACAGTTGGCGAAGAAGTGATGCGTGAAAGATGGTCGGCTACAACGTTTTCACATCCACTCTTGTCTTTGATGACAAGATCAAATTCTTGTAACAATAGGATCCAACGTATTAGCCTGGCCTTCGCATCCTTCTTCGATAAAAGATGTCGTAGGGCGGAGTGATCTGTGTAAACCACAATAGGCGAGCCAATCAAGTAGGGCCTGAATTTCTCTAATGCAAATACAACTGCCAAGAGTTCTTTCTCTGTAGTTGTGTAATTTATTTGTGCATCATTCAAGGTCCTACTTGCATAGTAAATTACATGTGGCATCTTATCAATGTGCTGTCCTAAGACCGCACCAATAGCAAAATCTGATGCATCACACATAAGCTCGAACGGGTGGTTCCAATCCGGAGATGATAAAACGGGGGCTGTAGTGAGTGATTCTTTAAGCGATTCAAAAGTAGCCTCACAATCCGAATCGAAGTGAAAAGTAGTGTCCTTGGCCAATAGAAGGGTTAAGGGTCTAGCAATTTTGCTAAAGTCCTTAATAAATCTCCTATAAAATTTTGCATGACCAAGGAAGGATCGTATATCTTTGACGCAATTGGGACGAGGGAGGTTTTGAATGACATCTATTTTAGCTCTGTCAACCTCAATGCCTTTATGTGAAATTATATGTCCAAGTACAATACCATCTTGGACCATAAAATGACATTTTTCCCAATTCAAAATCAAGTTCTTATCCTTACAGCGGGTAAGAACAGCGTCAAGATTATGAAGGCAGTCCTCAAAGGAGTCTTCAAAAATGGAGAAATCGTCCATAAAAATTTCCAGAAAATTTTCCATCATATCTGAAAATATCCCCATCATGCACCGCTGAAATGTAGCGGGAGCATTGCATAACCCAAAGGGTATTCGTCTATAAGCAAAAGTTCCGAAAGGACAAGTAAAAGTGGTTTTATCTTGATCCTTTTCGGCGATGGGGACCTGATTATAGCCAGAGTATCCGTCCAAGAAACAGTAGTATTCGTGTCCCGCCAATCGTTCTAACATCTGGTCAATGAAAGGTAGAGGGAAGTGATCTTTCCTCGTCGCGGCATTGAGTTTCCTGTAATCGATACATACGCGCCACCCAGTTTGGGTGCGTGTTTGGATTAACTCATTAGCCTCATTAGTGATGACCGTGATGCCAGACTTTTTAGGGACCACATGAATTGGACTTACCCATTGGCTATCAGATATGGGGTAAATTATTCCACTATCAAGGCACTTGACGATTTCTTTCTTTACCGCCTCCTTCATAACGGGATTTAACCGTCCTTGTGGGTCTCGGGTTGGTTTGGCTTCATCCATCAGATGTATGTAATGTTCAACAATTAAGGGACTAATCTCTTTGATGTCAGCCATAGTCCAACCAAATGCTTCCCGATTCGATCTCAACACTGCCAAAAGTGCATTCTCTTGCTCTAAAGCTAGAGAAGCGGAAATAATCACTGGCAAAGTCTCATTCTCTCCTAAATATGCATATTTAAGATGAGAAGGTAGCGGTTTGAGATCAAGAATTGGCGGAGAGACAATAGAAGGTGGGGTAAGCGAATGATATTCGGACTCCCGAAGAGGTTCAAAACTTGCATAAGATATTGACTCGGAAAGTGCTGCTGACTTTTACAACGAGTCAACGGGTTCAATCTCAAGGTCGGACTCATTGAACATATCCTCACTGTAAAGTGGTGCAAGATTAAACGATGTCTCATTAATGTTGTCGAGAACATCAAAGCAAAGCTCCTCATCCATGCAGCTTTCGGAAGCTATCTCATGGATGGAACAAACATCCAGCAATTGAGCAGAAGGTTCTGATGGCTGACTTCCTAGCTTGTAAATATTAAGCTCAATTGTCATTTTTCCGAAGGATAAGTTCATAGAACCGTTACGACAATTAATTACAGCGTTAGAAGTTGCTAGGAAGGGTCGACCAAGTATCACCGGGATTTGATTGCGTGGGTTTGCCACAGGTTGTGTATCTAAAACAATAAAGTCCACGGGAAATATGAATTCCCCGACTTTAATTAACACATCCTCTAGTTCGCCCTGAGGTTTGGTGATAGATCGGTCTGCCATTTGGAGAGTACAATGGGCGGGTTTTAACTCTCCAATTCCTAACTGCTCGTATACTGAATAAGGAAGCAAGTTGACGCTAGCGCCTAGATCGAGTAAAGCACGATTTATATTTTTACCCCCAATAGAAATAGAGATTGTAGGACAACCAGGGTCCTTACGTTTCTTTGGTATTTGTTGGGTAAAAGCTGTACTAACATTACTCGTCATGAAAACCTTTTTAGGCACTTGAGTTTTTCTCTTCCTAGTGCACAAGTCTTTAAGGATTCTTGCATAAGATGGGACTTGTTGAATAGCATCTAGGAGAGGAATATTCACGCTCACTTGCTTAAACATTTCCACAATCTTCTCCATTTGCGGGTTAGGTCGGTTGGCCCTTAATCGGTTTGGAAATGGAGCTCGATCAATAAGTTTTGGGTCCAACGTTTGTGGAGAAGACTGTGGCGACGGATTCGATCCCAAAATTGGAGTGGGCATCGACTTAGATAGATTTGGCGAAATGTTTGAGCCTTGGGGAAAACGGAGAATAGGCTTGGACGAAGGTGGAAGACTAGACGAGTTAGGGGAAGAAGAAGAAGAAGGGGTATCAAATGTGTCACTATCATCAACTTGCTCACCCACTTGGTTGTTCAGCACTCTCCCCGATCTCAACGTAGTGACGGCATTCACATTATGACTTTGTGAATGGACAGGATTCGGTAGGGGTTAAGATGGGAGTTTCCCTTTCTCTCTCGCACTTATTGCGGCGTTTAATTATGCGATTTGGTTTTCTATTGATTTGATACTCTCACCATGGGAGGAGGAGTTTTTCGTTAGGGCATCAATAGAAGACCTCATCTCAGCCGAATTTTGTATGGATTGTTTCATGAACATATCCAAAGTTTGTGCAAGTGAGTTGTTAATACCGGCCACTTGTGGTGTAGAAATGTTGGCCGGATTTTGGAAATTCTGTGACTGAAAGGGGGGCTGATTCTGTGGTTGTGGTTGCTGTGGAGGAGGTCTTTGTTGGTTTTGATTCCAAGCAAAGTTAGGATGATTCCTCCATCCTTGATTGTACGTGGAAGAATAAGGGTCGTTTCTAGGTCGCTGCTGAAAAGCAGCATTAGCTTGAAACGATGCGTTCATAGGACATTCTTCCGTTAAGTGTGAAGGATCCGAACAGCAACCACAGACAGTCTTGGGAAGCGTGACCTGATTAAGGGAGACTGATGAAAGTTTGTTCTCAATAGAATCGAGTTTCTTCTGCATCGCTGCCATTTCGGCTTTTACTGCGATAGAAACATCGAGCTGGTGAATACCTCCCTTAGTTGAAGGTGGTCTTACGCTTTCCCACTGCAACGTGTGTTCAGCAAGATCTTCCAGATATTTCTATGCTTCACCGTCATCTTTAGACATGAAATTGCATTGACATATTGTTTCAAGCATCTGCTTTGTCGCTGGATTAATGCCCTCATATATAATCCGACATAAATCCCATCTTTGTATTCCGTGATGGGGGCATTGGACAAGCAGATCCTTGAAACGTTCAAAGCACTTCCAAAATGGTTCATTGGGAAGCTGGGTGAACTGGTTGATCTCGCTCCTAATGTGGGCAGTCTTATGGTTTAGGTAAAACTTCTTAAGAAATGCTATGACGAATTCATCCCAATTAGTTATAGAGTGTGCGGCAGTATTGTAAAGCCATTTTTCTGCCAAGTCGCACAGTGTGAATGGGAGAAGACGTAAGCGCATAGCATCTAAAGTCAATTGTGAAGTACCCATCATTGCGCAGACGTTTTCGAATTTGGTGATGAAAACGTACGCGTCTTCCGACTCAAGCCCGTGAAATTTGGGCAGCAGATTGATGTAGTGGGGTTTAATTTCGAAATTATCCCCGTTAGGTGGTGGAAGAGATAGACAAGTAGGAAGAGGACCACGAATATGATAGCATCTCTCTTGGAGAGAGATGCGCGGTGGATTCTGCGCACCTTCGGGCGGTTGCAGCGTGGTGTTATAATTAGATGGAGTGTCGTCCATCACGGTCGATGTGGTGTGTGGTGGGGGAAAAGAAGATGAAGAAGTACCGACTTCGGTATCGATAGAAGGAACGCGGACAAGACGGGCACTAGGATCCCGTGTCCAGCCGGGCATACACTAAGCGGGTTTAGTGCAAGTGGCAGCGTGTGTGTGATTTAAAATTGGCTTGTTTTGAAAAATGTGGGACTCAAGACAAATCACCCTAAGATGCACAAGCAACCCTAGAACTAAGGTCACCTAGGTCCAGTCTCTAGACCGCTCCTAGACTTCCAAAGGACAAGCCGCAGGATCAATCCTCTACCGCCTCCGTACTACCCTTGTAGCCAGATAAGTGCCAGGTAAGTGAGAAGGAACCACGTCGTGGGCCTAATTAAAAATCACTAGCCTTTGTCACACTTGCCTGGGCACTACAAAAGTAATGCGGATAAACGATAGATTACCCACGACCTTCCTCTGTCCTTATTGAGCGGGACAGTTCTTAGAGTCTGGTCTAGATATTTTTTAAATTAATGAAGGGTTGATCTATATGCTCAGTTTGTGATTTGTGGGGCTTAGGAAGGGTGATGAAATCCCCACCTAATCTTGATTTGGTCTTTGTCCCTTAGAGTCCGTATTAAGTATGCAAAACAAAACCAATCACAAAACTTTTGCAAAAAGATTTTATTTGAGCGGCGCAATTTTGCAAAGAATCCTGCAGAAAATAGATTTTATTGGATTTGAGGAGAGAGAGAAGGAGTTGAGAAAGATACCAGAGAAGATTGATTCCCTAATTCCTCCAACTTGCCGCGATTCCGCCGCAGAAGGGGTGCTTTTGCCGCGGTTCCGCCGCGTGGCAGAAGGAATAGTTGATGAAATTTTTTGTATAGCCTTCTGTGCTCTTCTGGATCTCTAAAAATGTCTCTGTTTCCTGTTCTCCTTAATTCTGTGACTCCAGATCTCCTTGCAAAAATTCACGCACAAATCGTTAAATATGCAATTTGCAGTTTTGTTTTAATAATGATATGGCTCGTCTAAGAATTCAACACAAATAGTAAAAATAAAAAATTACGCACGTATCCCCGGCAGCGGCGCCATTTGATTGACACGAAAAGGTGTTTTTTTTGTAGTTAACCGCAATCAGAACGGTATCGCGTGTAGCTAGACCGAGATGAGTACGGGTCGTCCTCAGGGAAACGTGGAACCTTTTACTTTTACTTTAGATGTGTTGAGAAAGAGAGGAGGGATAAATAATTTTATAGAATGGTTTCTAGATCTACGTTAAACAAGAATGTAAAATATAGATCTAGATTATTTTAAAGATGCAGTAAATATAATAAGAAGGCTTGTAGGGTTCGTTAGGATTTAGTAGTTATGGACGATTAATTAAAAGTTACCCTTTTTATCCATTAATAGATTTAGAACTAGAACGACGGTGATGCGTGTAGATTAGGGTTTCTGGAGGGAAAAGGAATCCCACTCTTAACCCTTAGCTGGACACGGAACTCCGTTCATATCTAGCCTTTACCAAAACAATCATTAATCTAATCTCTAATCGTGGTCGGAACTAGCAAAGAATTGCTAGCGCGCCCGATTAGGATGTTAATGATTCTTTTGATAAAGTTCCTAAACTTTATAGGACTTAAAAAGGGTTTAATTATTTTCATCGTCCATTAGCCTACCCTAATCCTACGAACCCTAACAAGCGGAGAATTACTCGCGCATGTTGGGAGAAGAAGATGAAAAGAAATCGAGGGAAAACATAATGTAAAAAAACAATTAAATAAAATAACTACCTTTATTAATCGACTTCTTCAAACTACACTTTTAATCCATAGAAAATGATTACAACTAGTTGCTTCTCGATCTTTCCTAAGGAGGTAGTCGAACAGTCGATGATCAGCCTGGATGCGTGAGCGTCGGGAGCTTCGTGATCTCTTCGGCTTGATGCTTTTCCAAGAGGCTCTCGGTGCCTTTTTATAGTGCAAAGCCAGAATATTTTGCTTCAAAAGTTGGTAAAATTCATCATAGATTCACCCCAAAAATCCTCAGCATTTAAGTCTTCAATCTTGCCGCGGATCCGCGGCACAAGGTGGGTAAGGCCGCGGATCCGCGGCCATTTAATCTCTGCCGTTCATCAAACTTCAGGGGCTCTGCTCTTGTGACATGTGGGCTCCTCTGGAATCTTTGTATCTTTGAAATCTTCTCTCGGTTGCTTCCAGACTTGGTCTCCAAGTTTGCTTCTCAATTTGGCAAGATTTCTTCAACAACTTGATTTGCTTGATTCTAGCCTTGGAAAATTCTGCACAACTTGGAAATATTCTGCACAACAACTCAAATAAGATTTTAGTAGACTTTGTTCTACTAGGATTAGGTCAATAATATTATTTGCATACATTTTCCTACCAAATACTAATTAAAATATATTAACACATGGAAAATAATGTTTTTACACATAAACCTTCATATGTATAATATATTATAATAAAGTCCTTTTTTAATATGAAAATGGTAGGAAAAATGTAATACAAATGTGCAGTTTTATCGACTGAACATCAGTCACAGGCTTTGTCTTTACCCTCAGTGAAGGGACGGTATGTTGGAAGAGTTCCAAGCTAGATACCGTGACTTAGTAGACGATTAAAGGCAAGATACATCGTTACTAAGGATGCTACCAAAGAGGCAGTCTGGATATATTTTAGTTCATAAGATGAACTTCGTTCCTACCATTGTGTGACAATGGAGTTGTGGCTTATGCCAAGGAACCCCCGTCCCATCAGAAATCCAGATATAATTCTTAGGCAGTATCACTTGATCATGGAGATGGTTGATCTCCAGGGAGATCGAGGTTATGAGAGTAGACACAGAGGACAACAACGCGGATCCACTCACAAAGGCCTTTTTCCCAGTAGAGACTTTTATGGGAAGGTTGAGTATGAGATACTTCAACCACAGCTAATTTTTGGGTATTGATTGATCAAATAATTTATATAAACGCAATCAAGAAAGGCGTCGCTTGGTAGCTAGCCGGTGAGTACGGGTCGGTCCACAGGGATTTTGTGAATTTCCTAATTGCTCTAACGAGTTAATTCCGAACGGTGTGAACGTATTGATTTAATCTAAAAACTAAATTAATCTAGATCTAAATCTTGCTAGGGTTAGGTTTAGGTTAAGTTTGGAAAGTCAATAAATCTCTCCGCTTTCTATACCCATATTAAGATCTATTAGGAGTTATGGTAATTATTAATAAAGGGGATTAGAACCATTCGGGAAGATGTTTCTTCCTCTAGGTTCTTGTCCTTCCTTTCTTAATCCTTACCCTAACCTTCATGGAAAACACGTTCAACCGGGCCTTTATACTACGGTATCACCGCTACCTCGTGGGATAGGGTGTCGTAGGGAGCGGTGTGTGCATGTATGCATGGAGTCCTATGAATTATATGTGATGGGCAAGAAAGGGGTGAGAGATCTTCATCTCTCAAGCCTTCCCCAAAGCTAACCCTAACAAGCGAGGAGACTACTCGCTCATTAGGGAATTGAAAATCATTTATCTAGGGCAGAGAATAAAAGATCTAACTATCTAACTAGGGTAAGGAATTAAATTTAACTAGGGCAGATAAGAAATTACCTAGGGCAAGAATTGAAAACTTACTCCTAAATTGATACTCTCCAAAAAGAATTCTGAATTTTATTAATGAAAGGAGGCATGACCTAATACAAGAATTTGGGTCTCTATTTATAGGACATAGAAAACCCTAGGTTTACAATCGCCGCATGTCTGCTATTACAAAAATACCCCTAGGAAGACTAGTCAGCGCCGCCCTTCTTTTTGGTAAAATTTTCCGCCTCTACGTACTTTACCCGACCGCGGAACCGCGGCCGCAAGCTAGGTTTGGCCGCAGTTCCGCGGCCAAAAGAGGGGCTTGGGTCTTGAATTTTCTTCTGCTGGCTCTGGTCTTGTTGGTCTTCCTACTTTTTTAGTTCTTTTCTCAGATTGGCTTCTAGGTTTCTTCCAGATCTCCACAGTGAATAATTGTAGTAGACTTTTACCGTTGTTTCGTGACGAAGTCTTGAACCTTGCGCTGCTTTTGTTCTTTGTGAACTGATCTTCGTGTAGGCTTGATCAATATCCTTCTATTTGTTGGTCGTAGTCTCACTTTTTGCATCATCTTTTATCTTTTTCACTGTTTTCGTTCCGAGAACCTGTAACCTGTAACTACGTAGCAGACATGGGTCAAAAGCACCTGTTTATTTGTAAAATGACTAGGAATGGGGAATATAATAATGCAATATTATGAAATGAACAAATACCCCCAAACTTATCTTTTGCTCGTCCTCGAGCAAACCTAGTTTTATTCTCGACAAAAACCTAACCTCACTTTTGCAGGGAAACGCGATTGCACTGAGCTCGTGCAACAAGCCGTTAAACCTCTAGGTGTCCCTAGTAGGAGGAGTGTTGTCTCCTGAGGGTTTTCAGCAGATACTACCCACAAAATCCTATCAATTTGGCCTATTAACTTTTATTCTTCAATTAGGTTTTCCAACAAGGAATTCTATTATCTTCGACTCATAAATTATCCACCCGTATTCTTCACGCTTCCTTATCATTTAACTTAAGATTATATATGTTCTGTAGACTAACTTAACTTTCGGCATCTCTTAAGTTTTCCTTCTAGGGTTCTATCTCAACTTATTTTTATCATCTCTACTAAAGATACAAGTCCTATTCTTCATTCCTATCTCTTATCTAAACCCCAATCACATACCCCTACGTGTGTGTATAAATCACCCCTGCACTTGGAAATTCAAATCAAGCAATCATACTCTTGTCCGTTGTCCAAAGCACTTCTTAATTGGTGAATTTTTAGATGAATTTCGCTCACACATCCTTCATGCGACCGTTAATACTTCTTGAGGTACCAACAACCGATTACAAGATGTGTTTGCACATTAAAGCGTAATTCCTAGTCTTGCAACATCTAAGGCTTTAGCAGTGACTCCCAAACCAGTTGGTCTAAGGCACTAGGCGATGAAGCACCCTCGCTAAATATTTTTTTTCTATTTTTGCAGCCTTAAGTAATCACAAAAACCAGTGTTCATTTTTTTATTATCTCTTTATTCACACTTGAATTTTTTTATTTTATTTTCTTCGTACTAAGGACTTTAGACAAGAGCATTTCAAGGTCTCTTCTACTATTCCAAGTTTCAAGGTGCGTGTTTGTGCAAGTTGTAGGGTATACATTTTCAGAATTTAGACTTAAACTTAGGAATTATTTTTCAAACTTATACTTTAATAAAAACATCAATACTCTTCTCTTGTTTTAACTTAGCCCAAGAAGTCAACTCGAAATTTGCCTGTTTCTAAATAAACTACAAAGACATATACTTTTTACCGTTAAACTTTAAGAAAGCTTATTTTTAGGGTTTTTAATTTCCTAAGTCTAGATCTAGTTGTTCCTAGCTAGTTAACCTTTTTGTCAAACTCAAGTCAATTATGGCCAAAATTGAATATTTTTTGAAAATTTTCAATCTTTTATGGGTTTTAAAATAAGTATGTAAATGCAAAAATATACACATGAATGCGAAGGAAGAAGGCTTACCGAGCATACCCCCAAACTTAAACTTGACAGTGTCCTCACTGTCATGCTACACCAAGAGGGTCAAAATGTCGGCACCCCCCTGTTTATTTATTTATAATAGTTTTTTTTATTATTAAAAGAAAAACAAAATATATATACAACAAGGTTCCCCCCCAAACTTAAGTGAAACAGTGTTTCTACTGTTTAAGCGTTAAAGTTCAGAGTTAGGGAGGAGAAAAATCAAACTATATAAGGCCTTACACGGACCAAAAGTTAGCACGAACCATTCAAAGATTCTATCGTGATAATGGTGGGGTTGGTGAAAGAACGGAGTGTAAAGAAAATAAATGAGAAGCACACGAGACCGTATGGAGATAGAAACGGTATACGGTCTCGGTGGAGGAGAATGGCGGAGGGAAAAAAGAAATGGTAGTGGTTCTACTTCTTCGAGTGGAGGTTGATTAATCACAAAATCAGTATTGTTTAAGAATGCGAGTACGTCGGCGAAAATATCTTTGAAACTTTCATCGAAGGTCCGATTGAACGTTTCAATCTCAAAAAGTGTCATGCCAAAATTCAACACACTTGATTGTTCAAAAATTACGGAGGTAAGAGACTCGTAAAGCTCATCTACCGTATTCTCAAAAGATTCAAAAACAAGTTGTGTTTCTAAAATTATCGAACTCAAAATATCGGATTGTGATTCATCAACACTCGGTATCATTAAAGGAAGATTAGAAGAACCAAAGAAAGTGGAAATACGAACTTGAGAGTGGGGATGGAGTGTATAAATTAGCACAAGTTGTAATGACCGATGTGTAAAAAGCGATTGTGCCAATCTATCAACCCGCGGAAAAATGAGATTAAATCCCTCAAGATTCGTGTGCAAACATGGGTACGTCGAACTTGGTATTGGAGATGAAAGCGTAACGGTCTCTTGCAAGATCGGAACAAGGATGGAGGGAAGTGAGTGAGGAAGGGTATCAGTTAAAGATTCAGGAGGGTGTACACAATCAGTGGAAGGGACATGATGAATTTGGAAATCCGACCCATCAAACAAAACTGGTTCATCCTCAATAATTTCCTTAATATTCTCCTCAAAATTTAGCTTATCCATGCCATTATCATCAAAATCCAGACGCATATGAAGTTCGGGAGAAACATTTAATGACTCGGGATGATGAATTGGACATAAAATTTCAATCAAATCTACGGGTTCATCATCCAAAGTATTCCCGGCGTCTATATCCTCAATCGAGTGAAAATCAATTTTTTCTGACACCTCATCAAAAACATGGATATTTATCAATTTAGGTTCTAGAGTGGAGGTGTAAAGTTCAAAAGGATTAGGTGTGGTTTTACTCGAAAGGGATTCTTCACAATCTGGCAAATCAAGCACTACAAAGTCACACAACTCGTTAAATGTTTTATTTTCAACTTGTGAATCATTTGGGACAATCGATGGAAAACCGGAGTTGTGGGCTTCAAATGGGTATGGGTAGGTTTGATTTGGAAAGGTGTAGAACTCACTCTCTCCTCTCAAATTCTCACTCTGTCCAACCGCTTTCTCATACATTGGAATTTTTGGAGCTAGTTGGAAACTAGTTACTGGTTCACTAGGTTGCATAAGGGCGGCCATGGATGCATCCATGTTCATCATCATTTTGTTTGTTGCTAAAATATAAGCTTTCAACGACTGTTCCAAACTAGACATGGGTTGTGAAGAGGTTTCGGTAAGAGATTCGAAATTGTTGGGATACGTGAAACTCCCAAATGGCTGAGGAGAAGCAATGTCTAGTGAAGGTGGGAAAGTTGGGTAGGACTGGTAGGAAGTGGATGGTTGGACAGGAGTAGGATCAACATTTGGATAAAAAGGTGAATAGACTTGTTGATCCCTAGAACTGGATGTGTGGAGAGGAGTGAAAGATCGGCTACGAGATTGTGCAATATGCTCAGCGATAGACATGGGTTTAGGAGTTACAATAGGACTCGAAAAAGTGGTATCAACATACGAAGGTGGTGAAGGTTGACACGGTTGATACAAAGTGGATTGCGGAGTCCAACTGTTTCTCCTAAACGCTTTTATTCGATCTTTCAAAGAAATTTTAGGCATGAAGGGGTCGTCCGTAAATCGACCGAAACAATTCACGTAAGAGGCAAAGTTAGGTTCAGGATACCAAAGTTCGGCAAGAGATTTATGAGGTGGGGTACCCATGATGTAAAAAGGAGAAGAGAAATGAGGTGGGTGGTGCAAGGAGTTCTTAGCGACAAAATTTGCAAGTCTTTTATAATTTTTTTTTCCTTTTTCCTTTTTCTCTTTATTTGGAACTTTTTGCAAAAAGATTTTCGATAAAGGGCTTTGACACAAATGCAATCAACCACAAATGCACAATCAAGCCTAGAGCTAGGGTCACCTAGGTCAGCTAGACAGCTCCTAACTGTTCCAAAGGGCTAGAAATAGGATCTCAAACCGCCTCTTCACCGCCAATTGCGGCCAGGTAAGTGCCAGGTGAGTGGGAGTCTCTCCACTATAAGTAGTGGCCCTAATTAAGTAACCACTCGCCTTAGACACACTTGCCTAGACACCGCAAAGTCAGGTTAGGATCAACGGCCGATGCCTACAACTAGTCCTCTGTCCTATTGAGCGCGACGTCCTTAGGGCTGAGTCTAGTATTTTTTTAATTAAATATTGGTCAATGTATATGCCTTATGTGATTTCTGGGGTCCTGGGAAGGGTGATGAAATCCCCACCCAATCTGGATTGGTTTCAAGCCCCTTAAAGTCCGATTAAAAGTATGCAAAGCAGTAACAATCACTTGCAATCAATTTTTTTTATATTTTAAGCGCGGCGCAAAGAATCTTGCACAAGATCAATTATTGGAAGGGGGAGAGATTTTTAAGCGCAAAGAATTCTGCAGGAGATTTGACAAAAGATATATCGGGATTTGCAGAGGAGAGAGAAAGAAAACAAACAGTGCTTTTTGCAGAGGATGAATCGTCCCCACAACCGCGTTTCCGCCGCCAATGAGGGGTTACTGCCGCGTTTCCGCGGTGAAATATTCAGCTAGATTCCCGAGATTTTTTCCACACGATGACGTCACCACGTCGCCGCGTTTCCACGGTCAGAAGGGGCCTAATGTGGCGGTTCCGCGGTCAGGTAGCTGGATCAGATCCCAAGATTTTTTCTGTTGTTCTGCTGTTGAAATCCTCTGCTGTTCAGATCTTTCTTTTTCTGTTTTGATCTCTGGATTTTTCCAGATCCGAACTCGATTTTAGATCCTGCAAAATTCAAACAAAAAATACCCTTCACAAAATACAAAGATGATAAATTTATATATATATATTTTAATTTTTCAGTTTTTTAATGTTTTTTATGATTTATATTAACCCGAAATTGCA
The DNA here is from genome assembly GCA_030015575.1 of Agapanthus africanus. Taxonomy (NCBI): domain Eukaryota; kingdom Viridiplantae; phylum Streptophyta; class Magnoliopsida; order Asparagales; family Amaryllidaceae; genus Agapanthus; species Agapanthus africanus. Next base: position 519,149,970 of record JASDDO010000001.1, on the reverse strand, counting down.
AAAAGAAAATAACACTCCATCCCCGGCAACGGCGCCATTTGATTGATCAAAGAATTTATATAACCGCAATCAAGAACGGCGTCGCTTGGTAGCTAGCCGGTGAGTACGGGTCGATCCACATGGATTTTGTGAATTTCCTAATTGCTCTAACGAGTTAATTCCGAACGGTGTGAACGGATTGATTTAATCTAAAAACTAAATTAATCTAGATCTAAATCTTGCTAGGATTAGGTTTAGGTTAAGTTTGGAAAGTTAATAAATCTCACCGCTTTCTATACCCATATTAAGATCTATTAGGAGTTATGGTAATTATTAATAAATGGGATTAGAACCATTCGGGAAGATGTTTCTTCCTCTAGGTTCTTGTCCTTCCTTTCTTAATCCTTACCCTAACCTCCATAGAAAACACGCTCAACCAGGCCTTTATACTACGGTATCACCGCTATCTCGTGGGATAGGGTGCCATAGGGAGCGGTGTGTGCATGTATGCATGGAGTTCTATGAATTATATGTGATGGGCAAGAAAGGGGTGAAAGATCTTCATCTCTTAAGCCTTCCCCAAAGCTAACCCTAACAAGCGAGGAGACTACTCGCTCATTAGGGAATTGAAAATCATTTATCTAGGGCAGAGAATAAAAGATCTAACTATCTAACTAGGGCAAGGAATTAAATTTAACTAGGGCAGATAAGAAATTACCTAGGACAAGAATTGAAAACTTACTCCTAAATTGATGCTCTCCAAAAAGAATTCTGAATTTTATTAATAAAAAGAGGCATGACCTAATACAAGAATTTGGGTCTCTATTTATAGGACATAGAAAACCCTAGGTTTACAATCGCCGCATGTCTGCTATTACAAAAATACCCCTAGGAAGACTAGTCAGCGCCGCCCTTTTTTTTGGTAAAATTTTCTGCCTCTATGTGCTCTACCCGGCCGCGGAACTGCGGCCGCAAGCCAGGTTTGGCCGCGGTTCTGCGGCCAAAAGAGGGGCTTGGGTCTTGAATTTTCTTCTGCTGGCTCTAGTCTTGTTGGTCTTCCTACTTTTTTAGTTCTTTTCTCAGATTGGCTTCTAGGTTTCTTCCAGATCTCCACAGTGAATAATTGTAGTGGACTTTTACCGTTGCTTCGTGACGAAGTCTTGAACCTTGCGCTGCTTTTGTTCTTTGTGAACTGATCTTCATGTAGGCTTGATCAAGATCCTTCTATTTGTTGGTCGTAGTCTCACTTTTTTTATCATCTTTTATCTTTTTCACTGTTTTCGTTCCGAGAACCTGTAACCTGTAACTACGTAGCATACATGGGTCAAAAGCACATGTTTATTTGTAAAATGACTAAGAATGGGGAATACAAAAATGCAATATTATGATATGAACAAGTATGCGATACCACAACAGATGGCCCTAGTGCAAGTGGGAGATTGTTAGTTATATGTATGCCCTAGAGGCCATTACTTTACATACGATGTATATTGTAGTGGATGCTTGGACATATATAGGGAGGACTTTCTTGCTCGACATGATAGTATGCTATCTGGTTGCTCTTTATCTTAACATGTACTCTGATTGTCTCTATGTTACATGTTGATAAAGCCCTTAGGATATGTACTCGACTACTGGGACTATGATGAGATCATACTAGTGGGGCCACGGTAGTCGACGAGTACATCCTATAACTGTTCCTAGTCGAGGGTGTATCGAGACAGGGCATCGATACACCAGAGTAGACTAGCGTATACGCATCTTGACCCATATGATGGGCGATGGATGATCCCATATCCATCGGTGTTTGACATAAAGGATGGTGTACGGGTGCTCAGTGGAGACTGAGTACACTGGACGGACTCGCCGAGAACTCCCAGATGGTATTATACCTCACGTCAGATGGCAGTTCTCTGGTGACACTGGTACAGAGTAGTCTGTAGACCCGAGATCGTCATAGAGTCTTGTGTGATTCCCACCGTGCTTTGATTTCCATCATACCACGTCTAAGAGGGCGTGCAAAAAGGTGGCTTTTGGGTACAGTCCTGAATCATATAGAGGCAATGAGCGATAGGAGGGGATTCGTCTCTCCCGGTATAGGGAGTTGATGTTGCGCTGTGTTCGATTGGCTATAACTGGAAATCTCTGGCCAGGGTTGCTGAGATTTACTGGTAAGTGTTATCAGTAGTTTCTCGAACTGTTATAGACCTCATATCGACACGACTTATCAAGCTACTGGGGTCTGACGTTTACCACCCCTAGGCGAGATATGCGACATATCAGACGAAGAGACCGGACTGTACGGGAGTGTTACTGATTGGATTCGCAGGAGAATGTACATGCTTGCTTGTTGATCTTCTGATCGCTCAATACCTGGGTGGCTGTTACGTTTAGCTGACCGCTTGCAGCTTGTGGGTGTTTGATATGATCATCACCTACGGCGTATTGACGATTCTTTAGAGTCCTACACAGAGGTTTCTTGGCTCAGGCAAAACGGAGTAGGAGCACATATGTGATATATGCGGGACCGAGAACAATACGTGTATGTGATACCGTACTAGATTCTCGCGATATGAGATATCGGCCGGGTATATGTGATATAGCCGGGTAATCGGATCAAGTGTTGATTCGATGAACTGATACAGATTATATTAGTCGGTTATTTGTGAAATAGCCGGATTATCGGATCAAGAGTTGATTCGATAATTCAATGTATAATTATATATTTGATATATTAAATTACATTAACTAATATAAGCTCACTAAAAGATTCTTTTTCTCACTCGGGTAATACATTGATATATATGCGATATATGTTAATTGTATTATTTTATTTTGTTACAATAAATATTATATATGTGATATATAATATTGTAACATGTTATGGTTATAAATGCAACATGTTTTGTGGAGTTTAATTGAGGTTAGGGTTTGGATTAGGGTTAAGTCTTCATGAAGCTTTCAAGAAGCTTCTTGAAGCTTTGACTTTGACTTGGATATTTTGCATAGATATTTCCTTAACCCAACCCAACCCTTTACCCTAGTTAAATCTCTACATGGGTTAAGTATTCATACTTAACCCATGGTTGCAATTCTAACCACACAAGAGTTTCATTATTCATTACAAAAGGATTCTTCTTCTTCTTCCTTGAGTTCTTGATGGAAAAGCTTACTAGTTTTTTCATTAGTGATGATTTAGAGTGAGATAATGAAAACAAATGAGAGCTAAAATCCTACTTCATCATCCTAATCTATCCTAGCCGTTTAGATTAGGGTGTTCACTTCATTTAGTGAGTGAGAGTTTGTGTTAATGAAACTTCAAGGTAGATCATCTTTGTTATCGAATATCGGAAGCAAGTTTGCATCTTTCTCTTCGTGGAGCCTCTCTAGAGTTCGGGAACTTGATGATTGCAGCGAAGGGACCTCAACAAGGAGCTTTAGAAGTGAAGGAACGGACTACAAAGGTTGTAATCCCTAACTCTTAGATGTAAAGTTGTTTACATGCTTTGTTTCGCCTAATCTTTAGTTTAAAGATCTTGGTTAGGGTTTTTCGGCACGTCTAAATTTTAAATCGGGCATGGTTGATGCCTTATAGACCCTTGTGAGAGTGCCTAGTAACCCTACAGCTGCTGAGCTGCCTCTCAGGAGGACTTGGATCCTTAGCGTTGGAGGGGCCGTGGGAGGCCTGCTAAGGATAACCGGGCAGTGAAGCTGCGCGGCTGCCCCTTGGCAAGGGATTTGATCCCTGGCGTTGTGAGTAGGGAAGCTACCCGCCAGGGATAGCCTAGCAGGGTAGCTGCTGAGCTGCCTCTAAGGAGGACTTGGATCCTTAGCGTTGGGGGCTGTGGGAGCCCTGCTAAGGATAACCGGGCAGTGAAGCTGCGCGGCTGCCCCTTGGAGGGGGCTTTGATCCCTGGCGTTGCGAGTAGGGAAGTTACCGGCTAGGTATAGCCGAGCAGGGTAGCTGCTGAGCTGCCTCTAAGGAGGACTTGGATCCTTAGCGTTGGAGGGGCCGTAGGAGGCCTGCTAAGGATAACCAGGCAGTGAAGCTGCGCGGCTGCCCCTTAGCTAGGGCTTTGATCCCTGGCGTTGCGATTAGGGAAGCTACCGGCCAGGTATAGTCGAGCAGGGTAGATGCTCGGCTAATTCTTCATGAGGTTTAGCCCGACCATCCAGTTGTAGGCATGGGGAACAGGAACGGTCGCGGCGATCATGCGTGTAGCATGTGCATTGAATGCGGTGGGGGGAGGCAAAGCGCCAGGGTCGCGTCGTTTCGATTCCGCCAGAGAAGGCTCGATGATCGCCGCGTGGCAGCGACTTCTTGGGTGAAAGCGGGCGACCGTTGAGCTCCGTTGGGACGCAGCGGGCTATATAAGGCTGAAGGAGCACCGGTCCTTCCTTCATAAATAGATCATCGAGAATGCAAGACTTCCCGTTTACCATCCCCGAGATCATCCACTTCGAAGACGTATACCTTTATGACCAGAACTGCACAGAGGACACGGTGCAGTTGGTCTATGGGAGCATCGAGGACCACTTCGGCCGGCTGCTCCCCCGATGCTCCTCCATGCTACAGCTGCTGATGTACTCCATCTGGAGGGCGTCGCCGGGCTTTACAACCCCATGTCCGAACAGCTCTATGACGAGGCCGTGGGCAAGCTGCGGTCTTTAAGGCGCTTCGGCCTGATTTCCGCGAACCGGCTGGCTCGCTCAGAGGCGCTCGTCTGCGAGTGCTACGAGCTGAGGCTCGGGGTCAACGCGCGCTGGGGTAACCGAGGGCAGAGGTTGGATCTCGCGATGCCTCGGCTGGCGGAGATCTCTACCGAGTATCGTGAGCAGTGCTCTCTGCACCCCCTTCCCCCGCTGTTGTAATTTTCTCTTTCTTTTTGTATGTAAGGCTGGGGAGCCCATAATACCCTTTTATTTTTGAATAAATAAGATCTTTCCTTCTTTTTCACAATGTCCCATTGATCTTTATTAGATTGACAACAGACCCTGGGAAGAGTTTACATTGCCCTAAAATAAAAGTACATGCTAATAGATGACCTTATTAGCGCGGCCCGAGCTCCCTGGGCGCTTGTTAGTTTCTGTGCTTAGCACAGGGTACGGGGCTCCCTGAGCGTTGGACTGGTCTTCTGCCGAGACGAGCATGATCTAGCCGATGGTCAGCTCGGTGGGAGGGGGACGCTGCTCCTGCTCTCGGTCGGCTTGCCGTTTGTTCCTCAAGTAGGCGGTAAGGTGCCCCGATCGGATGAGCTCTTCGATGTAGTCCCGGAGTTGCTTACAATCCTCCGTGGCGTGGCCCAGCATCCGGTGGAAGGCGCAGTATGGGCCCCAGGTTCCCTTCGAGGCCTGACGTGGGATTGGAGGGAACTTGAAGAATCCCTCACCCTGGGCCTCCTCCAGTAACACTGCGAGGGAGACGTTGAGTGGGGTGTACTCCTGGAACTTTGGGTCATAGGGCTGCTGGCGCTCCGGCCTCTTTTCCCGAGCTCTCTTCTTCTGGTCGGACCGTTCTGCTCGGGGGAGGTTCGCGTTCACCTCGGACTCCAGCTGAACCTCGCGCTCGGTCCACGCCTTGACCTCGGCCATGGTCCTCGGCTGTGCCAACGCAAAGGAGCGTAACCATTCCTTGTGCCTAAGACCAGATCTGAGAGCCGTGATGACGGTCTCGTCCCGGTGCTCGGGGACCTCGAGGAGGGCGTTGTAGAAGCGGGTGATGTAAGCCTTGAATGTCTCTTTGTCCCCGCTCTTAATTGTGATGAGGTAGTCGACCGTGCGCTTCTGTCGACGGTTCCCAACGAAGTGGCCGAGGAACTGAGTGGCCAGTTCGTCAAATGTCGAGATTGAGCGAGGCTCGAGTCCTCGGAACCAGTCCCGTCCAGAGCGAATGAGGGTGGCTGGGAAGGCCCTACACTGGGCGGCGTCGGAATGGTCCTGGAAGCTCATCCCCGCGTTTAAATCATCCAAATGGTCTTTCGGATCGGTTTTCTTGTCGAACATAGAGACCTTCGGGGGCTTGTTGCGCGAGGAGATATGCACAGCGAGCAGTCCCCCGGTAAACGGCTTGATGAGCGAGTCGGCGGCGTACTTAGCCCCGTCGCTCGAGAGGTGACCTTCCCGGCGCATGCCCTCGATCTTCTTTTCGAAGGCGTCGAGTCGGCCGTGGTACCCCGATGATTCAGCGCCTTATGGTCCTGGGCCTTTGCTGGGGGAGACCTGCGTCTGGGCGCGGTCCCGGTTCCTCTCGATGAGGTTCCTCAGATCCCCGGACGAGGGGGCCCTCGAGCCGTCGTGGCGAGCCCCTTTTGTGCGACGTCATCGAGGGAGGGGGTGTCGATCATGCCTGTGGACAGGCGAGGTGACCGACATCTCCTCAGGAGGGTAAGGATCGCGCGGAGGCTCGAGGCGAGTCGCTCGGGCGGTGGATCTCGGCATGGAGCCTTGGGGCGCCCAGCGGGCCTCAGGGAGTATCGGCCCATGAGATCTGTGGCCGGGGGTCGCAGCCTGCCGGTGGTCAGCGGTGCCGACGAGGGCAGAGCCTTCAGTAGGCGGAGGAGCGGCGATCTGGGGCCCAGGTCCAGCCGTTTGGACGCGGACGACCGCCTCCACTAGGGACTGTAGCCGATCTATTCGGCTGGCGAGGGCGTTGGTGATGGTGCCGGACGGGGTTCGTCCGCGCCTCCGGTGAGGGGAAGGCGGCGGCTGGTGCCTGGATCTTAAGGGTGGTCGCTTGCCATGTGGATGGAGATCGGATGGCCAACTTAGTTTTTGTGGAGTTTAATTTCCCACAGACGGCACCAACTGATGGAGGTCCTTTTCGGGTCTCCTTCAGATGTTGTCTTCCATCGATCCGCCAATAGGTTTTAGAGGTGATCTCCTATTGCGTGTGGGTCTCAATGGGTTTGGAGGAGATTGGTGAATTTGAGGAGTCGACGCCGAGTACCTGCAAAGAAGTCCCGGAGTGGTTTGGTACCATCGAGGACCCTCCGACGATCAAGTTAGTACGAGATCCGAGTAGAGTAACGGCTAAGTGGGGGTGAAAAAGGCTTACTTGACCCCTCTGTGATGGGGGTTTATATAGCGGTGGCAGCACGCAGCAGCAGGCGCGAGAATCTCGTCAGTAGTTACGCTCCCGACGTCACGCCCGCGTAGAGAGCAGATCGCCCATTAATGGGGATCATGATGGCGTGGAACATGGGATGTTGCTGGCGGAGAATCTGCGCATGGCGAGATTTGCGGAGCGGCGGTTACGCCTGTGAGCGGTGGAGCTGGTCGGAGGACCGAGGAAGATGGCCTCGGCTGGAGAGCTCGGGGACGAGCAGGGGGGCTGAGTAGTCTTGGTCCTGTGGCAGCTCAGGGTGAGCTGAGAGGCCGAGGAGGCCATTTTTCAGGGGGCTCTGAGGTGAGCCAGCTGGTACTTGCAGGTCGGGTACAGGGGAGGCCTGGTCGGCCCCTGTGGCCCTTTCTTCTGAGTTCTGGGACACGTCATCTGCCACGTGTCCCGATCTAGGAGATCGCCAATATTGAACATCATCACCTCTTCTCTGTTTCCTCATATAAGGAAGTATAGGATTGAATGTCATTCTTCTTAAGAACAAATCTTGATTACTTGTTATGTCGCTTAAGAAATGCCTCATCAACAATCAACGCGGTTGGCGATCCATAAGCGAGTACCTACAAGAGATGTGATCTATCTCTGATGATCTCGTGCTCGTCAACCACCCTCTTTCTGAAGATGATCTTGTTTTCCAGATACTCGCTAACCTTGAACATGAGTTCAAAGAAGTCGCAGTTGCTATCCGAGTCCGTGATACCGCCATCACTTTTGACGAGCTTTATGGCAAGCTTATAGATTATGAACGCCATCTAAAGAAGGAAGACATGGGTGCATACCTATCTCTCACAACCGCCAACTACGCCAACCAATACAATCGCTTCTCCTATCGCCCTTCTCAAAACCATGGAAGTATCTCCCATAATCGCAACAACTTTGCTCGCAATAACAACAACAACCAATATTCCGCCGCACGCAACAACAACTCGACCCGCTCCAACTCCTACTACAATTTCTGCAAGCGTCCTGGCCACAACACCAAAGACTGTCGCCAACTCTCTCGTTTCCTCCATGAGAACGCGGTGCAAATCAATCCACTGCAGCATCCGTCGCAGCCCCACTCTTAACCTGTCATAAACACCACAAATATCAACCAGCCCGTTCCCTCATCCTGGCTATTGGACACCGGTGCTTCTCGCTACTTCACGTCATATGTTGGGACTCTTCAAAGCTACACCGATTACGTTGGTCCCGATGAGATCAACATAAATGATGGTTCAGGTTTGAAAATCTCTCACATCGTTAAAACAAAACTGCACTCTCTCCAACAATCCTTTTTTTTAGATAATGTTTTATGTGCACCATCCATTACTCAAAACTTAATTTCCGTCGCCAATCAAACATGGTCTCACTTGAATTTTTCCTTTTCATTTTTTGGTGAAGGATCTTCACACGGGGGCGCTTCTTCTTCGTGGGGATAGCCATAATGATATCTACTACCTCCCACGTTGTAATACCCAGTTCCATTATAAGTATCTTCCGTATTTTAAATAAATACTTTTCCTAAAATTTCTATTTTAAACCTTTACAATTATTATTTTTTCTAAATTTTTTAAGTTTAATTTCAAACTTTAATCTCCTAACCTAAATCTTAAAACCCTAACCTTTTATTATTTTCTAAATTCTTACTTAACCCCAGCCTAAAGCCCAACTCCCGCAGCCCATTTCTTTTCCCTCTCCCTTTAAAATTCTTTTTCAAACCCAAGCCCAGCCCACGAACCCTTTCCTCCAGACCCGACCCGAACTCCCAATGCCCAACCCGACCCGTTCCCTCACCCACTTCTTCTTCTTCTTCTCCCCCTCATTTTTCCCGCCTCCCTCGCAAACTTCCCCATGACCCACTCCCGTAACAACCCACGTCCTTCTCCCCGCTCCCCGCGCTCACTTCCCCACGACCATGCGCTCGTTTCCAACAAACTCCCTGAGACCACCGCAGCCGCCACGATCTCCCTCGCCTGCCTCGCTCCCTCTCTCCTCACAACTCAACCCCACAGCACCCACTGCCACCTCGCCTTCATCTCGTCACTCTCTCTCTCTCCAACTTTTCTCCATCATCAACCGCAACCGAGAGCCCAACCTCCTTCCATCATCATCGTCTTCACCTTCACCATTGCCTCCCCTCCTCAACTGCAGCCGAGCACCCCATCACCAGCAGAGCACCCGAGAACCCCATCCCCTGAGCCACCTGAGCAGCCGCCGAACTCCAGCAGGGCTCCGAGTCTAGACACCTCCGTTCACCACCGCTCCCCATCGCCGATGAGTATTCGCCATGAGAACCCACGCCTGCGAACTCATCACCATCGCCGTCGCCACCACGACGTCCCGACCACACCTCGCCACCACATCTCGACCATCACTATCATCAACTTCATCCCCGACAACCCAGATCTTTCCCCTGCTCACCACCTCCGGCCGCGAGCTCCGAGCACCCCAACACCGAACCCAACTCCCTCGTCCCTACATCCTCACCTGAGCCCCGACCCCCACCGCCTCCACGCCTCGCCGACCTCGCCACGACGAGCGCCCCAGCCGCCTACCTCAGACGACCTCGCCAGAGCCAGAGCCCCTACACCCACTGCCTCCACCACCGGGCTCAACGACCCACCAATACCCCGTCGAGCTTAGTGCCACCACCAGCATCTGCTCCACCTCTTGCCACCTCGACCTTGCCTCCACGACCGAGCTCCAGCCCACTGCCTCCAGCCACCACCCGAGCTCGCTACCTCGTTGCCTCTATGCCAGGCTCGTGCCCACTCCCAGAACCACCGTGCCACCATCGGACCCACTCCCGCGTCGCGCCGTGCCTACCTGTGTGCCACGACAGCACCCACTCCGTACCCGGCACCGTGCCACATCGTGCCCACTTCTGTGCTCGGTCCAGTGCCCGCCTCCGTGTCACCGCGTACCCAGACGTGTCGCGCCCTGTACCCACTCCCCGTGTCACGTCGTGCCAGCTCCTGTGCCACACCGTGCTCGATCCAGTGCACGCGCCGTGCCGCTTTCGGACCACGCACCTAGTCAGGACCGTGCCCAGTGCCGTGTCGCGCCGTGCCATGCACCGAGCCAGGACCACGCCCACTACTGTATCACCCCCGCGTCGCCACCGCGCTCAGTACCGGATCTCCACGCATCGCGCCCGCGCCGCGCCTGTGTCCAGCATCGCATATAGGCGCTGCAATTAAAACCAATGGGCTAAAAGAACCACACGTGTTAAACACGTGAGCGCCTATATGCAAAGCATATAGGCGCTACGTTTAAATAATTGGCAGGCCAAACAAGCCTCACATGTTAAACACGTGAGTTTTCTTGCTGCATTCTAATGCAAGATAGAATTAAATTCTATATGGGAAATATTTTCCCGATCTTTCTAATATGGAAAAAAATTTCTAACAGAGAATCTTGGATTTAAAATTCAATTGTGATAAAATATCACCAAATGAACTATCTAATAGAATTAAATTCTATATGGAAATATTTCCTCGATCTTTCTCAAACTAGAAAGATTCTCACTGTTAAACAGAGGATCCTTGGATCAAAAGATCCAATGGTGATTATATAATCACCCACCGACCATCTGATAGAATAAAAATTCTTCCTATGAAAAATATTTCCTAATCTTGTTAAACAAACAAGAAAAAATTTCTGTTGAGCAGAGAACCTTTGGATTAAAAATCCAACAGTGAATAAAATTCACCAATTGATCCAAAAGATCACTTTGGATTGATCATGATCTCTCAATCAGAGATTCTTTTAATAAGTTTTTTTTATCTTCTCCTATAAATAGGAGCAAGGAGATGAAGAAAAGAAGGAGGGGAGGAGGAAGAGAGAGTTTGAAAAAGGAAGAAGAAGAAGAGAGAGAGATACACACAGAGACTTCCCATAAGTTCTAGAGGGAAGGGAGAATTTAATTCTCAAACAAAAAAGAGAGAAAAATTTCCATCGTTGAAACTCTAGGTAAAAAAACCAGAGACTATACCATCTCTCCTTTATCTATCTAAGGGTTTAACTCTTCATTTAAGAACTCAGTTCTTTCTCCAGTTGAGATTTGCAGAAGCAAATCTCCCCACAAGTTGAGAATTTAATTCTCATCGGGGAGATTTTGCTCTGCAGATTCAAAACTTAGGGGAAAAGAATTAAGTTATAAAAAAAAGAGGAGTGAAGAAGAACGAGAACATATAGGAATTTAATTCCTCCAAAAATTAGGTTTTAACCCTATAGATATAAAGAACTTAGTTCTTCCATTAAAAAAACAGTGATGATAACCCAAAATCTTAAAAACCAGAATCGTTAGTGCTTAGCACTATTTTGAAGCCTCACGTGTTTCCTACGTGAGTGCCTTAAACGAAAGAAAAGAACAACTGAAACCGCCTCACGTGTTTCCCACATGAGTGTTAAAGTACCCCAGTATAAAAAAGGAAAGACAACCATGTACTTTGCACGAGGACTCTAGCCATATGGGCATCATCCATATTTGTGGTGCCTCACGTGTTTCACACGTGAGCGCCACAAGAATCAAGTGCTTAGCACCTATATAGAAAGAAGGGGGAAATAAAACCTAATGGGCAGCGCCCATATTTGTGGTGCCTCATGTGTTTCACACGTGAGCACCACAAGAATCTAGTGCTTAGCACTAATCTAGTGCCCATGTGAAACGCACGTGAGCACTGTATGTCCCAGTGCTTGGCACTGTTGGGTAATTATAGAAACTCAATCTCAGCCCAAATTGGCTAAAGTTTCCTGAAGTTAAACCCCTGTGAGTTTAAATCAACCAAGCTCATATTGCTCATGGTTTTCCAAACCGATTCAAAAATAACTAGTGGTCTTCCATTGATGATATTCTTAAGGATATTCATCTTATATCTCCTAAGATAATTTTAGTCTCAAACATGACTAACATTTCTTAGGTTTACAACAGCCCCTACCCCTTTTCCCCTCAAATATGAGATTTGGTTTAAGGGTACATCTCTCTACACCTCTGATATATATCGTTGTAATTCTTCAACGTCTTCAAAGAGGTGGCGGGTCCCGATAACCAATAATACGTTGATGCACTTCCAAATTGACGTGCATGCCTCAAATCAGATCGTACTCCAAATTGGGTGCATTCCATATCATCATTGTTCGCTTCGTCACGTAACAAATACACGTGCGCGCAAGTCGAACTTTGGACCGAAACGTCCTTAAACTAATATTCGCCTCCAAAATGGCAATAATGGACCGAAACGTCCTTAAACTAATATCCGCCTCCAAAAAACGTTCTTAAACTAATATTCACCTCCAAATGGCGATAGTGGACCGAAATGTTTCTAAACTAAAATTTTGCCTCAAACATGGCAATAATGGACCGCGATGTCCTTAAACTAAAATAATCGAGCCCAAATTCTTATATGTTTAAGTTGATATTTGTCATGACCCGAAATATTAACTCGTGACCGGCACTTAAATCACGCCACGTCTAAAGGCGTAACGTAATTCAAGTATGCCGAAACCCAGAAATCTAAAGCTTTTTAAGAAAATAAAAGAGGTGAAGTTTTGAAAATAAGGTATGATGAAATCAAAGTTTTCCTAATGCATAAACAATGGAACATAAAAATGCAAATGGGTGTTACTAGTTGAAAACGTGTTTCGACTTTTAAAAATTTGGGCAGCACCTTTATATTTTTTTTTATCCAAAACCACAATACATGATAATATAAAGGCATCCCCAAGCGGGAGCTAGCTCTTCGCTAATTCGGCGGATCCACAACCACACAAAGCATAAATATAAGTATACGACGCCCAACGGCAAAGTTCACCACTAAAGACAAAGAAATAAGCAAGACATCAAAACCAAAAGTAGCGGAAAAAAACCCGCCCTAAGTTTCGCAACCACAAGTCTCACTAAGTCTCATAACTTATACAATTACTAATTTTGATTGATAGAGTTGACTAGATACAACATGAATAGTAAATACAAGAGTGGGCATGATACAAATGTCCCACCTACTCAAGCAAAACACCCAAATGCAGCTGTGTGCCAGCGATGCCGCTACGGATCCATGCGGTCAACCTGCAAGAACTGTGGCACAACGGGGTGAGTTGCCAACTCGTGAGTAGAAAAAACATCAACAAGTAGAAATCGAATAAACAACGACTCCTAGGTCAACTGTATCATAAAGGTATACTATGATATCTAGGGTGACCGTATCTACATCTGTGCCAACAATATAAGTAAATGCCTATCAGCATGTGGAGATCATCCAACCATATAGTCAATGTATATATGCATGTGGATCTCGCCCACATGTCAACCAATGACACAACAACATCATGCATGTAAATATCATAAAAGCATATGCATGAAAGTATGAGGATAAAATCAACGTGTGTCCCTCGCGACACATCAAAATCATGGAACCTGAGTGTCTAGTATCGACACTCGAAACATCATGAAACCCGTGTCCAGCATCGACACGTAAATCCTCATAACTCGGGCTCCGTCAGTTTGGATCGGCCCATATCATCTCTCGACTCCGGTCGGTATCCTCCGGATATCCGCCGAGCCTAAATACTATCACCGGTAGGTAGTAGTCCCTCTGTCAGGCTCACCGTCTACTGCACAGAAATCCGTTCTCGCCCCGGGGTACCATACCGGGTCCACCATGTACCCGCAATCGGCCTCATCCAGCTCCTCGAATCGGGTATCACATGCCATTCTCAGAACCGAGAAAACATATGGTGGACGCACTGAAATATCATATCAAGAGAAACCGGGTTTTCAAAACAATACACACTTTCTTTTGAAATCGCCACGGTTCTCAAATCCAGAAATCTCATGAAGCAGCATATCTCAATGCGTATAATCATAAAGCATGATGTATGCGACATATAAATGTAAGCATAGCCGTATATCATGCAACATGGAACAGTAATATGCACATGTCGAGGGAAAACCGCTCTTTTAAATGAATCCAGTTTTAAAATATATCTTGCGGTTCCCAAATTCTCCAAAGTCAAATGCAATATCGTATAAAAGTGCATACGTAACTATAGCAAGTAAACTATGCAAGGAGCCATATCATGATGCAGCAATCCTACTGTGTAGCGACATGGCAATTATTGATGATGAAGTGTGTGAGCCGGCCAAATCAGTGTAAGTGTAACATACGCATCATCGATAATGGTGTAGGTGTACTAGCACAGGTATATATATGATGCAATGAGAATGACATAAACGTAGCATAAAGTGAATCGTATGCAAATGCCAAAAGGTATACACATCTAACATGACCGAGTCGGTGAATTTATAAATTAGCATCCAGCCTCATAACATCACGTACGGTATAATCCATTGTACGGCATCCTCTAGTCAAGGGTATGGATTAATCATCGAGTCAAACTCATCACGTGCGGAAAATCATCGTACGGCGGCATTAAACAATCAGGGATCCTATCAACCTATAAAACAATGAGGGTACGGATCTAACGTCTCGTACGGCATATCACTCATGATTCACAAAATAAATGTACATATATATACCTATATCCCAGGCCACATCTATAACAATCTCATATTTGGGGACCAGCAAGGTATCAATCATCTCAATCGACTCGCATCCGTATACCGACATATCAATCAAGTCATCACATCACATCGTATTATCTCATCGCACTTATATCTCACATCAAGTCAATTTTATATATACCTTCTACCCTATACGTCAAATGTCAGGTTACTCTAAAAATTCATACTATTCTAGTATAACTACAAATCTATAAGTCGTGATTCACATTTACATCTTATATCCCTAAAGCTTTCACCTCATATCACAATATACATACTCGATCATACGCATCATCTCTAACTAACCTTTTAACCCTATCCATAGTTTCATAATCTAGGTTTTCTTAACCATACTCTATGAATCAGTTTCCATCAAAAACTTGCGGGGGTGCTATACGCCATCCACCCGACTTCCCCCGTAGATATAGATCTACTCACCTTGGTCCTCGCTTGCGGGAGTCAATGACGCCGCGCTCATCCTGTTTGTCTCGAAGTCCATGTAGGGGTACCTACACATATACACATATAGCATCGTAAACGGAAATCATGCATGAAAACCAAAATGTCGCACGAATCACACATAGGTTAAAACCTATAGTTTACACATGCAAGAATAACCAACAACTCTCGACAATTGACGTATAAACATGAATCGACCGATAAAAACACAAATATCAAAACTTCAATTCATTAAAAGCCTTAAAACAAAATCAGAAACTACGTAAAACACTTCCAGATTTTACCCTAGGTGAAATTAGCCAATTTTGCATATGTGGAGGGTCTAATTTACAGGTAACAAAGCCATGGACCAAACACGATGCCATACCTCCCTGGTCTGGCCGCAAATTGCGACCAAAATGGATTAATCTGCGGCCTGGGTTTGGAGTTGGGGTCCCGGGTCTTGGGGTTAGCATCTAGGTCACCTGCATGTATCACTGTGTTTGCTAAAAAATTCCTAGGGTCCCCGGGTGATAGAAGATATCAAAATAACCTCACAATTCTCACAATTTTCCGATATCGGGGTTTCTAAGTTTGTGAATTTGGGGTTTAGCCTCTGGTTTTGGTCTTTAAACAAACACCACAGAGGTTTAAGGTCACTATTAAGCCTCAATTTCATCTTTGGATTCAACTCAAACCCTAACCTCAACTTAGAATTTTCTAAGTTCACTAAACTTCACTAAAACACTTTTAAACAAGTAAGGATGCTAAGTTGAAAGTAATACTATAGAAATGGTGAAGGAATTACCTCATTTGGCAACTCAAGAAAATTCTTGAGTTGCCCCAAGTCTCCAAAATCCAAACTCTCTTGGTCCAAAATGCTTGTAGTGAGCTTGTGCACATTTTTTAATGAAAGGGGATGAACTTTGGATGTGTTTTTGGTGATGTTTTGAGGTGTTTGAGGTGGTGGGAGATGGAAGGCAGCTAAGGTTGAGGTGAGGGGAGAGGAAAGATGAAGATGATGAATGAAAACAAAGGAACCATGCCTAAGGTTTGACCCCTCACCCTCACCCTCTATCTCTTGCCCATACCCAATTCTTTAATATTTTCTTGTTTTTTTTCTTTTCTTTTCTTTTCTCTTCTCTTTTAAAACCAAGTAATGCATGAAAATAAAGAAAAGACCATGGTAGGAAAATGTAACAAAGTGAAATGTGACATGGTGCATGTCATATGCACAAAACAAGTTTAATGCACGATTAGCGACATTTAATCGCGATTAGCCTTAAAATGGAATATAATTAATTATAAAAATTTATAATTTGCCTAAATCACATAAATCCCTCCAAAATCACCATTTAATTTAATTTTCCAATATTTTCCAATTTATCGGTATTTAATTGTACCGCATCATTAAAATATTCATAATATTTATTATTTAATTATAAAAATTCCTAAAAATAATATTTTATTTTTTCTGAAATGTTATAATCTTAATCTCAAACCAGATTAATGGTCCTTAAATCAACACAAACCCAAATCTAAAAATATACGGATTTGGACTAATCCACGCCCTACGGGCGATGACATAAATTAGTCTCCGTATACAATCCACGGGAAACTCAAAATAAAAACAAACATACACACGACATGAAGTGAACCTCCATGATAGGAGAAAGTGGTTATCGCAATGCAGTAATGTAATTAACTGCAGGGGCTTGCGCCTGCAGGGAAGAGCATCCCCATAATCAAAACCCTCTCACAAACGAGGGGGAATCGGATAAAGTCTGCTATAATGGTCGCGTCCGTCCAAACCTCCGATATACGGTGCCATAAATCAACTTGGCATCTTCGGAGAGGTGGACGGATAAATCCAAATAGCATCTGCTCCCAAATTCAGGCAAGACGATCTATCCCAGTTCGTCTCTGTTTTCGGCGGT
Source organism: Agapanthus africanus (assembly GCA_030015575.1). NCBI lineage: Eukaryota > Viridiplantae > Streptophyta > Magnoliopsida > Asparagales > Amaryllidaceae > Agapanthus > Agapanthus africanus. The sequence continues at coordinate 519,132,956 of JASDDO010000001.1, read as the reverse complement.
AAACACCTAAAAGTAAAATAAAAATTTTGTACAAAATCTAACCATCCCACACTTGTTTTAGACAGTGTCTTCACTGTCCCTTACCCCGTATTCATGAAATTATGCTTGATAATCATTTAGATATATCTATGATCAACCGAGAAATTTACCCAAAATAAATACTAGAATGAGAAAGGAGAATAAAGATTTAACCCCCCCAGAAATCTGGAGGAATTTGTTTGCCTTCACATTTCAAGGGTCTCCAAATTGTTCTTGGTTTTGGGGAATGAGGCTCAATTTGGCTGCATATAAGAGGTTAGATAAGTTTGCACAAAAGTCCTTCAAAAATCAAAATTAGCAAATAAACCTTAAAAAAACAAAAGTCAATAAAGAAAAAAAAAGAAAACTAATGTACACGATGCTTCGGCAAATCCAAATGTTAATATTAATCACACAAAAATTTTGTCTCTAATCATGCAGGAATAGTAAAATAAATTATAGTGATAAGCATCAATAAACACCCTAAAATTGATATGAATAATATGAATGTGGTGTTGTAGACACCAGAAAAAGTTCAGGGTTGAAATTCGCTAATTACTACTTCTGCACCGCTGGGTTCCTCTCAACAATTACAATTTACACCCGAGTATCAAATACTCGGGTTTCAAAAGATACTTGGGGTTGAAGTCATCGACCGCTATTTCTGTGTCATCCTTCAGGCCAGTCTCCCTTAGGACTGACCCAAAACTTATTTCGGCTCCTTAAAAGGGTCGGTCAACTCATTCTCGACCCCTTAAAAGGGCCGGTCAACTTATCCTGACCACTTAAAAGGGTCGATCAACTCATTCCCGGCCTATTCAACGGCCGGTCAACCGAGACCCAGACCCCCTAAAATTCGGTCAACCGAGAAGCTCGGACCCCTTAAAGTCTGATCAAGAGAAGCTCGGACCTTTGCAGGGTCTAGCCACGACAGTGAACCGGCCCCCCATAGGGGCGGGTTCGGTAGTCCGGCCCCCACAAGGGGGCCGGCTCGGTGGGTTCAGCCCTCTCGGGACCGGTTTGGTGCATCTTGGACTAAAATATAATAAATAATGGTCTACACTTGCATTTGAACAATTTTTTTTTACAAATACCCCCTTCCCATTTTTGAGAGGGAGTAGTTATCTTTTTTAAAGTTCAATAGGGTTTTTCTCTCTTCTTTTTATTTACCATTATGTCACCCCTTTAGCCTATAAAAGGAAGATGGATGTCTCACTTTTACACACAATTTTTCATTCTACAAAAATTCTCACAATATTCTACTCATTCCATAAAAAAAAAATCTTGTACTCATTCTTATTTTGAGGAAATAAAGAGAAAGGCTTCATCTCTATTCTTATCTTGATTTTTTTTATTTTTTAGAAGGGTAAGGATGGCATGATGATTCCCGACAATCCTATACCTTTCTCCTTTCTTGTTCTTCTTGGAATTATGCAGTTTTACGCCTTATGTGTGATCAAATGGAACGTTATAAATCGATGAATATATTTCTTTGTTAATGATGGAAATCTTTAAAACATCGTTCTCTTTTCCGTTTATATTTTATACACTTCTTTTCTTAATCAGGGATATTCTTATAAAAATGTAATCAACAAAGCAAACTAGTAAAAAATATAATTTACATGTTGTTTTGAAAATACGTAACCCATCCTTCTTATTTTCTATCTTTTAACATACAAAAAATACGGTTTTATGCAAGCTTACTAAAATCCCTACTCTATTATAGAGATTGGCTATATACTTTATAAAAGCCCTACACTATATTATAAAAATTGGTTGTTTACTTTTCTTAGCCCTATTTTATCGGCTAACACCGTTAAAGATTGGCATTATGTTGCATTTTTTCCGTTATTCCCTTTTTCTTTAGTTTCATTTTAATTATGTCATGAATATGGGTTGATTGGTTCAATACCGAGTAAAGGAAACTATTTGTGGTTCTGTATTTTTTCGAGTATTGAATTAATCATATTCACTTCATATGACATCCATTTAACAAACTAAAGAGAACTAAGGTCTTAAGTTGTTTGGATCATTGCTAAATAATAGAAAGTTATTCTCTACTTTGGTAATGGTTCAAGCACATTCAAACCGTATTGTTAAAACACAATCACGCGACGACTGCACGTGAAGCCACCGGTTCACCGCTAAACAGATTTTGGTGACCATGGCGGGAGCACATTTCCTCCATCTTTAAAAAGAATTTTTATAAAATATAAACAGAATTTGTTTTTCACCATTTTTACCGTTTATTATTTTTACTCATCTTTTTTTTATAAAAGGTGATCATGGCAAATATTGTGAACTGCAACGGAAATGATGTTCCAAAGATTTTCATCACCATTAAAATTAGTTCCATAGCAATTCATATTCCATTTGAAAACGCGGCTGCGGCGACTCAAAATTAAGAGATCGTGAGTCTTACCACAATCTCGACTCCGATCATGCCCGCGCAAGCACCCAATCCGGATGTTTCGCAAAATGACAATGACGGCTTCATCCCGGTCATCTCAAAGTTTACCATGAAGAAGGACAAAGCCGCTTCTTCCACCTCAAAGAATGTCCAGAGCCAAACGTTCTGTTATAGCAATTTTTATCGCAAAGAGCCCTTGGCATCCAATCAAGTCTCCCGCAATAAAAGGAAGAGGGTGATGGAAGATTTGTACTCCTCCATGCCCTATGATCTACAAGAAGTTTGCTCCCGCAATGTGGGGTTCCGCTATATCTCCGACGAGGATTTCCCTCCTCTTCGCTCCACGAAGAAGTATTTTCCTTCATTATTCGCTCCAAAGGCCAAGCCAATGGTTGTGAAGACCGTACCACCGCCTATCATTCTCAAGAAAAGGGCGCAAATTGATGTCTTGAATTCTCCAACAAAGTATACGGGGGATAGCAACATGGTTGAACCAGCCTCACCTCCTCAAAAGCAAACAAGGGTGCACTCTTCATCGCAAATTACCTTTTGTTCAAGTTAAGTTCATATGGAATGGCGCCACGAGGACTACACAAGATACCCACCATCTCCTCAAAGGACTGTAAGCAACTATTCACGAGACAACACCGAGCCTAGGCCTACTTTGCTTCCACCCCTCACCACTCGTGAATATAGAATCGTGATACGGAACATGGCAGGATTCCAGTTATCCCCTCAAGAATAATGAACTTTGCAGCGAATCTGCTGAGGAATGGAAGAAGTCACTTTGTACATCCTAATGGCATTCCCTATTGGTATCGAGGAACTGAACGATGAACCCACTAAAGGAAGACCCATTAATGTTTCATCAAGTCATGGACCTGTAACTAGGAGTATGTCTAGATCATTATCTGGATCAAACAATATTGTTATCAATAATAAATCTAGTTTTGCGTATTTTTCTTCGTCTTATAACACAAATAATATAAACGAAGAAAATTACACTCTTTAAACGGAACAAGTATTGGCCACCAATGAAACATTCCTAGAAGAACAATTGGCCCAACTCCAAAGGACCTTAAAAGAGAAAGATGGAGAATTGAACTGCATGAGGACACAAATTCCATCAAATAACTCCAGTGTTGAACCAAACCCTCCTATCAATGAGACAGTGCAAAACCAAACACCATCAATCGACACCGTTCAAAGGATGGTGGCGGAAGGTGTAAGAGCTTATCTTATGCAAACTCAGCACGCCATAAGACCTGGATATATGAAACCCTACCCATCGGAAGTAGACGTGGTACCATTCCCAGAGCATTACAAGCAGCCTTCCTTCACCAAATTCAGTAGAAATGGATCACCCTATGAGCACATTGCTCACCTCTTAGCAGCATGTCAAAACACCGCGCACAATGATTCACTCCTTCTTCGACAATTTGTGCAAACACTTTCTGGTCCAACATTTACATGGTATAGTAAGTTGCCTCCTAATTCCATCCATAATTGGGAGCAAATGCAAGAGGTTTTCCTACAACGCTTCTACAGTACTCAAAGGGTCGTAGGGATCACTGAACTTGCTTGAACCGAACAAGCCTACAATGAAAAGGCTGCTAATTTTATTAACCGATGACAGAATTTGATTTTATATTGCCTTCAATAAATCATAGAATCAGAAGCGATCAGAATGTGTATGAACAATTTTCGACCACAAATGGCGATTCATCTGCAAGGGGTCTGTCCTCTATCTTTTGAAGACTTGCTCTCTGAAGAAACTGATATTGAAAACTTCCTTGATCAGTTGAATAAGAAACCCGATCGGCACTTCAAAGGTCACAATCAAAATTTTAAGAAAGATCAAAGTTACAACAATAGGAAAGGAAAGCAAGTGATGGGCAAGTGATGGAAACTTCTGTGAAGCAACAACATTCCGAACCCCGAGGTCGACCAGCCAGATTCCAGACTAAATTCTTGCCAGAAGTAGAGAACCTCTCAAAAGAAAATTTACAAGATATCCTCAAAGGATTGCTCGAGATGAAATTGGTTCAGTTGCCTCTGTCACGCTACTCAGATAAAGAAAAGCTGCACCCTAGCAACAGTCGATACTGCGAATATCATCGCATTCCAGGACATGATCTACAACAATGTTTTTATCTTCAAGAAACCGATCCAGAATATGATCGATGAAGAAAAGATCGATGCTTCATTACTTAAAAATTAAAGAAACGAAAGCAATCCGCTCACATGATATCAGTTTCCTCCAAAACCGAATCAGTAAAAGCTCCTTCAACCACAAAGTCATCTTTATCAATGGTTCCTCCAACCATACAAGATATTCAGCAGACATTCACGTCTTTACAGTTAGAAGGGACGACTAATTCATCACCAGATCGCTCTCATACTTTCCCAGATACTTCGATGTATGCTCGTCGCCATAAAAAGGCTCCGAAATACAAGATATTAAGAAAAGTTATACCAAGAAGCGACATTAAAGGCTTCATCACTCGATTTTCTCATGATTTAATGACGATCAAACCTCAAGTACCAGAAGAAGATATTCCATGGGAAAACTTATCCTACAACACTATCGGAGTGTTTGAAGAAAATGAGGGAACTCTTTACTTCCCAGAGGAGCCTCCTGAAACCAATATTGTTACCCGATCTGGTATTCGGATAGCAGAAGTGGGCCTATCTCCTGATCATCCATCCATATCTTACCAAGTCAGGATCCAAAACCCCGGTGAGATTATGCACTCCGAGGCTGTAAAATACAACATCCTTGCACATCTGAAGAAAATTCCATCTCTCCTCGGTGTGTATGATTCTTTATATTTATCATTGGATTTGCGCAAAGCTCTCCCTGTGGCTCTACAATACACGGAAAATGGCGAAACAAATATAGAAAATACGACTACCAATCCATTGGACGTCCTCAACATTGAATTCACTGATGATGATTTATTACCTGGCACCAAATTTCATAATCATCCGTTGCTTGTCACAGGAGAGCTCGAGAATACAATTGTCAACAGAATAATGTTGGATTGTGGTTTTGCAGTGACCTATTACCTTTGAAGACCTTAATGGTAATTAGATACACCGTTAGAGATTTAACAACTAGCAATATAATCATACAAGACTTCAATCAAACTGGACAACAAGCCATGGGGACTATACGACTCACACTAAAATTCGAAGGTTGGTCTTCCACTCGACTTTACTCTTTCATGTCATTGATGCTTTCACGTCATATAATGTTTTGTTTGGCCGCCCTTGGTTGTATGAGCATGGCATAATTTCTTCTTCCTTACACCAATATTTCAAGTTTGTATGAAAGGAAGGCAAGATCAAAAAGATATTCGCAGATACCCAACCTTTCACTGTCACTAAAGCTTTCTATGCCGACGCAAAATTTTATCGAGATAATGCTATAATCAAGAATAACTATGGATTTAGCATTGAAGCAAAAAATGACTCACTCAACTCTCAAGCAAACGATTCGAAGAATGAGAAAACACTCGCCGAATGCATTATGTATCGATACATCCCTTGAGAACAAATGAGCGAAGGAGATCCTATCTTTCAAATAATTGAGAAGGAGACCCCTCACAATTGGCTTCATCAGATAACCTAAAGGAGTTGCGACGCCTTTCACCTATAGCCTTTGTGTCGACTTCATCAGATAACCTAAAGGAGTCGGATTTCTGCTTACCTATGCTTCTTTACAATGCAAAAGCAGTCGATATGATGGTCAAAATGGGTTACAATGTTAACCCTGGTAAAACCCCATTTCCAATACCATTCGAGGATATACCCTCCGAAGAACAGAAGGAAGCGCTTTATCAGAATAAACCAATGCCCTATTCAAAGAAAGGCTTAAGTTATCAAGTTTGCATGGTCATGTCATATGAGGATGCTGATTATTACAACAAAAATGTTCGCAAGATACTACAAGGATTATTTAATCCTCAACCAGTTCCTAGTCCAGACGGAGAATATTCACCTCCTCCAATCAATACCAAATTCTTGAAGAAATACTACGCCTAAACAACTTCACAGCATACTCTAAGCTCCACGAGTATAAACTGTGAGCCTTTTATGACTCTTCTTCCTAAAAAGAATGGGGGCTTTTCCCACTTAAAGAATTGTGCCGCATTTTCAACAAACGCCTCATTTTCAACGGCGCTATGAACGCCTCATTTTCAACGGCGCTATCTATGCCTTATTTTCAACAGTGCTCAATTTTTAATAGTGTTACCTATGCTACATTCATAAAGGTGCCCGATTAAAGACAACTATCAACAGACCTTCACAAACAGAGGCTCATCAACAACAACTATCTTTTCGTCTCTATTTGGAAACAGCTATGTATACGCCACTATCTGATTACGCCTTAATTGGTGGGGGCTTATTAACCAAACGGCTATATATACGCCACGGACATCGTTACACCAGTTTCAAGAAAATTTACACCCAATTACGGGATGGAAGCATCATATTTCTGAACAACGCGAAGACGTACTCTACTACTTTCGGCAACAAAGGCACTTCAACACCGATTTATATTTACGCTCGGCCTCGCCTGCGCAAAATCAAATTGCATATGTGAATCCAAACATGGAGGCTATTTGTAGACACCATAAAAAGTTCGGGGTTGAAATTCGCCAATTACTATTTCTACACCGCTGGATTCCTCTCAACAATTACAATTTACACTCGAGTATCAAATACTCAGGTTTTAGAAGACGCTTGGGGTTGAAGTAATCGACCGCTATTTCTGTATCATCCTTCAGGTCAGTCTCCTTTAAGACTGGCCCAAAACTTATTCTGACCCCTTAAAATGGCCTGTCAACTCATTCCGACCGCTTAAAAGGGCCGGTCAACTCGTTCCCGGTCTCTTCAACGGCCGGTCAACTTATTTCGGCCCTTTCAATAGCCGGTCAACTAATACCTGGACCTCTTAAAGTCCGGTCCACCAAGATCCGGTCCTTTAAACGGACGGTCAACCAAGACTCGGCCCCTTCAAAGGCCGGTCAACCGAGACCCGGACCCCTTAAAATCCCGTCAACCGAGAAGCTCGGACACTTTAAATTCCGATCAAGTGAAGCTCGAACCCTTGCAGGGTTTAGCCATGACGGTTAACCAGCCCCCATGGGGGCCGGATTGGTGAACCGGCCCTCCCCATAGGGGTCGGTTCAGTGATCCAGCCCCTGTAAGGGGGCCGACTTGGTATTCCGGCCCTTACAAGGGGGCCTGTTGGATGCTTCGGCCCCCGTAGGGGGGCCGACTTGGTGATCCGGCCCCCTTAGGGCGGCCGGCTTGGTGATCCGGCCCTAACAGAGGCCGACTTGGTGGGTTCGACCCTCTCGGGACTGGTTTTGTGCATGTTGGACTAAAAAATAATAAATAATGGTCTACACTTGCATTTGTACAAAACATTTTACAAATACCCCCTTCCCATTATTTGGAAGGAAGTAGTTTTCTTTTTTAAATTTCAAGAGGGTTTTCGCCTCTTCTTTTTATTTACTATTGTACCACCCCCTTAGCCTATAAAAAGAGGGTTGATGTCTTACTTTTACACACTTTTCATTCTAGACACTTTTTCATTCTACAAAAATTCTCACAACACTCTACTCATTCCATAAAAAAAACCTTGTACTCATTCTTATTTTGAGGAAATAAAAAGGAAGGTTTCATCTCTATTCTTGTCTTGATTTCTTTATTTGTTTATAGGGGTAAGGATGGAGGGATAATTCCCGACAATCTTATACCCTTCTTCTTTCTTGTTCTTCTTGCAATTTTATAGTTGTACAACTTATGTGTGATCAAATGGAATGCTATAAATCGATGAACATATTTCTTTGTTAATGATGGAAGTCTTTAAAATATCGCTCTCTTTTTCGTTTATATTTTATACACTTATTTTCTTAATCAGGGGTATTCTTACAAAAATGTAATTAACAAAACAAACTAGTAAAAAATATAATTATATGTTGTTTTGGAAATGCGTAACCCATCCTTCTTATTTTCTATCTTTTAACATATAAAAAATACGGTTTTATGCAAGCTTATTAAAAACCCTATTCTATTATACAGATTGGCTATATACTTTATAAAAGCCCTACTATATATTATAGAGATTGGATGTTTATTTTTCTTAGCCCTACTTTATTGGCTAACGCCGTTAAAAACTGGCATTATGTTGCATTTTTTCCCCGTTATTCCCTTCTTCTTTAGTTTCATTTTAATTACGTCATGGATATGGGTTGATTGGTTCAATACGGAATAACGAGAACCATTTGTGGTTCTGTATTTTTTCGAGTATTGAATTAATCATATTCACTCCATATGACATTCATTTAACAAACTAAAGAGGACTAAGGTCTTAAGTTGTTTGGATGATTGCTAAATAAGAGAAAGTTATTCTCTTCTTTGGTAATGGCTCAAGCACGTTCAGAATGTATTGTTAAAATACAACCACGCGACGATTACACGCGAAAGCACCGGTCCACCGCTAAACAGGTATTTATAGATGGTTGTACAAAATTGTGGCCTATGTTTAGCCGAATAAAATAGCCCAACAATTAAAGATTTTAAGTCTAAAAAAGTCATGCAATTGTGCTATCTTTTCAATGTACTGACTAAATAGATCGAAGTTTTCAACATGAACATGCAAAACATAAATAGTAGATCCAGTTACATGAGTTACATGCACAACTTGAACTTGATTTTCAATAGGAATGGTTTTAATAATGGCCGAAAATGGTGGAGAGTTTGATTTAACTGTTAAAGGTTCATCTAACATCATAAGTTTATCCTTAAATATCTCCTCAAAACTTTGATCAAAATATCCTTCATTAAAATTACCCACTTCCTCCTCATACACTTCTTTTATTATGTCATCACATCCCTCATCTAAAAATTCCTTTTCCTCCTTTTTAAATTGACTTATTGGTTGACCGTTGTCATCCAAAAATGTGGAATCCCATTCTAATTTTTCTTCAACAATTTCATTATACGTTCCTAATAAAATTGTGGGCTCCCAATCAATAGTTGTCTCAAATTTTCTATCAAAATCAATCTAATTAAAATCACATGATTCCTTTACAGATGCGGTTTCAATATCCAAAATTTTCTCAAAATTTATATCCGTTACTGTTATTTTGTCAAAAACAACTTTCTAAATTTTTTTACAATAGGTTAAATCAAACATCTCAACCTCAAACGTATCATCAATTAAATTATCTTCATATAAATTTGATGTTGAAGGCCAAATTGGAAATTCGATGTTGGAGGCCAAATTGGAAATTCAAAATTCTGAGGGTAGGTTTCAAACTGACTTGACGTAGACTCATCCCCACTTTCCACATGGACAAAAAAATCAGACTCATCTATGCCACAAGATTCAAACGTGTATTCATAAATCGGGCACTCTTCATATCGCACAATCTTCCTAGACGTAAATTCACACCCGCACATAGGCCACTTATGACTCAAACGTTCCTCGGTTATGTTAGTTATATGTATGCCCTAGAGGCCATTACTGTATATTGGATGTATATTGTAGTGGATGCTGGGTCATATATAGGTAGGACTTTCCTGCTCGACATGATAGTACGCTATCTGGTTGCTCTTTATCTTAACATGTATACTTTCTGTCTCTCTGTTACATGTTGATAAAGCCCTTAGGATGTGTACTCGACTTCCAGGACTATGATGCAGATCATACTAGTGGGGCCTGGGTAGTCCATGAGTACATCCTTCAATGTTCCTAGTCGTGGGAATATCGAGACAGGGCATCGATATTCCAGAGTAGACTAGCGTATATCTTCTCGATCCATGTGATGGGCGATGGATGATCCTATATCCATTGTTGTTTGACATCAGAGATGGTATGCGGGTGCTCAGTGGAGACTGGGTACACTGAACGGACTCGCCGAGAACTCCCAGATGGTATTATACCTCACGTCAGATGGCAGTTCTCTGGTGACACTGGTACAGCTTAGTCTGTTGACTCGAGATCGTCATAGAATCTTGTGTGTCTCCCACTGTGCTTTGATTTCCACCCTACCACGGCTCTACTGAGTCATGCAAACAGGTGGTTTTTAGGTACAGTCCCGATTCACATGGAGGCAATGAGCGATAGGAGGGGATTCGTCTCTCCCGGTATTGGGGGTTGATGTTGCGCTATGCTCGACTGGCCATAACAGGAAATCCCTGGCCAGGGTTGCAGTGATATACCGGTAAGAGTTATCAGTAGTTTCATTATTGTTATGGACCTCACGTCGGCATGACTTATCGAGCTATTGGGGTCTGACGTTTACCACCCCTAGGCGAGATATGCGACATATCAGACGAACAGACCGGACTGTACGGTAAGTGTTACTGGTTGGATTCACAGGAGTGTGAGCGGGCTTGCTCGTCGATCTTCTGATCACTCAATATCCGGGTGGCCGTTACGTTTAGCAGACCGCTTGCGGCTTGTGGGTGTTTGATATGATCATCACCTGCTGCCGGCGTATTGACGAGTCTTCAGAGTCCTACACAGAGGTTTCCTGGCTCAAGCGAAACGAAATAGAAGCGCATATGAGATATGTGCGGGACCGAGAATAATGCGTGTATGTGATACCGTATTCCATTCTCACGATGAATGTATCGATTGGTTGTATGCGATATAACCTAGTTATCGAATCGAGGATTGATTCGATAAGCCGATACATTGGATATTAGTCGGTTATATGCGATATGACCGGATCGTTAAATCAAGTATTGATTTAATGATTTAATGCATAATTATATATTTGATATATTACTTTGTATTAACTAGTATTGGTTCACTTAAATGGATTTTCTCACTTGAAGTTCACAAGTTGTATATGTGATATACTTTTGTGCACTTGTTTGTATCATGTTTGATGATACATGCTAACTTGAGTTTGTGTGTATGATTAAACCATGGTTATATGAATGGTTAGGGTTTTGTTTACTTATTCATTTATTTATTTTGTTTATTTATTTTGGAAAAGATAGATAGAAATGGTGGCTTTCTTTGTTTCTTTCATGAAGCTTCATGAAGTGTTGAAAGCTTGACCATTTTTGTTTGCTTCCCTTAACCTAACCATTCACCAAACCCTAGTTTAGTCTCTACACTTGACCATGGTTGGTATATGATAAGTATTCATTTTATTTTCTATTTGGAAAAGACTTATCATTTTATCTTCTTCTTCTTCTCCTTCTTCAACATGAAGAAAACCTTGCCTCCATCAATGGCAACTTGAGAAAAAGAGTGAGAAATCCGATTCTAAAGTGAACCCACTTCCTATTTCTTCATCCTCTACCACTTGCCAAGTAGTATAGGGTGTTTTCTTCACAAGTTTCATGACTTGGTGAAGTTGGAGTTTGATCTTGAGTTGCTTCGACGTAGATCATCTTCGGCATCGAAGTCGACGACCTAGCCCGCCCATTTCTCCGATGAAGCCGATGCTAGAGTCCGGGATCCGATATGGACAGCGGAGGGATGTCATCACGGAGCCTAGGAGGTGGAGGACTGGATCTACAAAGGTTGTAGCCCCTTCCCTTTAGCAATAAAGTAGTTTACTTGCTTACATCGTCTATACATCTAGTTAACGATCCGTATTAGGGTTTGTAGGCACATGGAAAATTTTGAATTAGCCATGTTTGATCACTTGTGAGACCTCATTAGTGTGCCTAGGAACCCTACAGGTTATACATTCCAAACCACAGTTATTCTAAAACACTTCCTCAATAAGTTGATTATGATTTTCTAAGGTGTTGGGAACAGTCGGGTTTGTGTGGTTTTGCATCGGGATGGTCTCTTGCACCTTTTTATTAGCTATTATAGCAGTTATCTGGCCAAGAAGAATTTCAATATTAGTCATTGATTGCTTTATTGGCATAACTTTATCTTGCAGAATTGTAGTCAACTGTTGTTCAACATAATCAAGTCTCGCATCTTCATCATTATTAACATCTAAAAAAGGTGTAAAAGTTTGGTATGGTTGATAAATATTTGATTAGATATGGTCATAAGGAGAGACAATATTATAGTATGGGTATGATTGAAATTGGTGTTGGTCTATGAAATTGGAAGAAGTAAAAGTTGTGTCAGTTTGAATTGGTTGAGATGGAAAACCTATATCATAGTAAGGGTTGGGTTTGAACTGTGGGCCTAGCTTAGGATCTTCAGAATACATGCCTTGATTCCAACAGTTATTTTGTTGATTTCTCCAATTATCAAATACAACAATAAAAGGTCAATTTTCATAAACATGGGATAGATCTTGACAATTAGTGCAAAAACATTGAAAATGTGGATTACTAGGTACTTGGTGATTAACTGTTAGTGTTTCCATCTTTTTTCTAAGATCATATAACTCTGCACATAATCTATCCTCATTGTTGGTTATGGATGTGTAAGGGGAATTATAACCGATCTTATATTTATTCATTCTAATGCAATCAGCAAGTGTTGGTTTAACCGGATAACAAAGTTCATATAAAGTTGGTTTAGCATGTTCGTCACCCATTTTTTTTAAAATGCAGAAAATTAACTACAGACTCTAACAAATCACAACCGAAAAATGCGCAAGTGTTCCCACAAAATTTTTTTGGCTCAAAGAGTACATTTGTTCCCATTCAAGTTGTGCGCATCTATACATGCATACAAGGCATGACTGCCAAGTTAAATCACATACGTGATGTGCAATGCATGTGCGCATGAGTCAAATGACTAAGTCCAAGTTGTGTGCACCTATACATACACACTTGGCAAGATTGCCAAGTTGAATCATATGTGCGACGTGCAATGCACGTGCGCATGTGTCAAAGGTCACAAGTGTGCATGTACATTCCTTGAAACGAACGCTTCTAACAAGAAATAAATCTTGTTAATAAAGAATCAAGTCCTTAGTCATCACTTGATTATGAAATCAATTGAGATCTCCAAATGAGAGATTCTCTCAAACCGATTGATATTTTTCATACCCTATATAAAAGACCCATGAGATTAAATCAAAGAGTCTTGAAAGCCCCATAAGCTTGAGAAAAATTTCAAGTCTTTTTCTTCCTCTGCGAACAAGTGCGAAAGGTAGAAATAAAAAGAAAAAACTTCTCTTTTCCTTAAAAAAAAGCTTTTGTTTTTATATAGAAGATTTTTCTTCTTTTTGAATCCATTGATTCACCATAAAGGATCAGATGATCTTAGGGTTCGTCTCTCGTTCATAAAATATATACTTTTGCGAGAGATTGATCCCAAGATACAAGTAAATAATATGCGCACTATAAAACACATATAAATGACGTAGAAAAGATAAAGATCTCGGTTTTTAGTTCTTTGAAATTAAAAGAAGTAAAAGAACATAGAATAAAAGAAATAGAAGTTATTGCTTCTCTGTGAAAGCTGTTGCTTTCTGATCGAAACAAGTGCATACACAAATAGTGCGCACTTAATTTAAAAATTGCTGCCCACGAAAAAACAATCCCCGGGAGATGTGCGCATCACGTGCTATCCACGTTTGCGCACTTGTTGAATGTTGTCCATAAAGGCATGCGTGTCACGTGATATGCACGTGCGCGCACTTGTTGAAAATGGTCTATGGATGTGCGAGCGTCATGTGCAATACACGTTGACTTGTTAAATACATACGCACCTACATACATGCGCACATACATAAATTTGAATCCATAACAGATGCGTCACGAGATGCACATGTGCGTACTATTTTTGAAATAAAACAGTGCGTAACCACGTGCGATGCATGTGCGCACCCTTTTCAAATGAAATAAACGGTCATGTACGTCACATATATTTGCACACTTGTATAATAAATCATTTTTTGATCACTTAATCAAAATTGAATTAAGTGATGAAGCTTTTGGTTTCTCATATGCAATATATTTATCAAAATATCAATAAACCAAAGTGGTCTTAGTCTCAAAGATGACTAAAGGTCCTTAATCCATACTTGTTAAGTTGATTTTAATCTAAAAACAAGATCAACGAGACTTAACCATATTCCTGAGTTGATCTCAGTCTCAAAGATGACTAACGATTCTTAGATAACATATTTCGAATTGATGAACCTCGTTTACATGATATCTGCGTCCTAAGTTCGACCCCAAATTTATAATATATATACGGATTTGGACTAATCTGCACCCTACAGGTGACGACATAAACTAGTCTCCATATACAATCCACGGGCAATCCCAAAATAAACAATATAACACGACACGAAGTGATCTGCTTGGAGCAGGTGAAAGTTGTTATCGCAATGCGATAGCGTAATTAACTGCAGGGCTTGCGTCTGCAGGGAAGAGCAACCCCATAATCAAAAACCCCCTCAAAGAGGGGGAATCTGATAAGTCATACTACAACGGTCGCATCTATCCTAACCTCTGATATACGGTACCATAAATCAGCTTGGCATCTTCGGAGAGGAGGAAGGATATGTTCCAAATAGCATCTGCCCCCAAATTCAAGCAAGACGTTCTAACCCAGTTCGTCTCTATTTTCGGCGGTAAACAGATTCTGGCACACCCAGTGGGACATGTTTCTCTTTCCACTCCACACTTCCTGTGTCGTGTTTCGCGAATAAAATCGTGGTTCGCTATGTTTATGGTTGCCCTTGGAGTTTGAGATACTAAAAATTAGTGTTTTACCTCCGTGCAGATTCAATGGCTTCCAACTGCACCACTTGCAACGGCAACAACTCTCAGGCTGACTCCACCCCATATGGAGAAGTGGTCTATGGGCCGAATGCGGCCTTAATATTCTCTTTGCCGGCAGAGCAAGTCTCCCAAGCGATCAATGGGCTGTTCTTTGGGACCATAATCCCATCCGCAAACTTCGGCGCCTCAACGCCCAAAGAAGAAATTCCACGGAAGTCGGTCTTCGATCAACAAAACACCATGGCAGGCCCCGCCAACAAGCCTGCCAACGCTAAAGCTTTAGTCTTCGATAGGGTGAAAAGAAGCTTGACGAGCCCCACAAAGAAGCCCATGATCCCTGAGGGGGCTATCCCGAAGCAACCGATCATTCCCATTCCTGTTCCACGTGAAGCAAACAAGAGTACTTCACCACCAAGACAGTCGGTCTTCAACAGACTGACCAATTCTGCTCCAGCTCAATCAAGGACGTTAGTTTTTCATAGGATGATACTGGACGAAACCCCCGAACAACACATGGGGCATGTCGAGGATGTCTCTGACGCTAAGGAGGCTCCAGCTGCAAGACACACTCTACGTCGCCATTGGCGCCGAGTAAGGCAAATTGGGGGCAGTTCCCCTTCTGGGCTAACTCCACTAGCTCCTATGGTGGTTGTTAATGCTGATATTCTAACTGGGAACAGGTTCGAACTGCTAAGAAGGGTTCGCAAAAATTCACCTATTACGGTATTGAATAAGATGCCCCCTGCAAAAGCTCCAATACAGCCAAAGCCGGAGCGTTCTTACCAGCGGCTCTCTTCACAGATTCACAGAGTCTGGAGAAAATTACATGACTCCGTTCTTGACGAAAATTATTCTCATCGACCGAAGAAGTTCAAGGTTCGACAGGAGAATGATCATTCCTCTGCCATACAGCGGGGGACTTATTGAAAGAAGATGCCTGTCATAACGACTCCTCTTATTACGACCTTTCACAAAAGATTGAGGCCGGAGAAAGTTCTAGCGCCGAAAGCAAAATCCAAAGGCGAGAGCTCCAAACGCCCCAAGTCTGAGGGCATAACCATATACACGGTCTATATGATCGGTAGTAAGGGGGAGACGTGCTTCCGCTAGTCATAGACCGCAAACTCGGTCACTGACGAAAGCTCAGGAGCAACAAGAGAAGCTCCAAGATATGCTTGCCAAGATGGCAGCACTTACCGGATCTAAAGAAAGTCCAGATAAAGAAATGGAAGAGCGCCAAGAATAGGAAATCAATACTGAGTTCTTGTGACGAGTGCTTGAAAAGAAGGACAGGGAAGCGGCAGAGCAGGCTGCTAATATAAAGTAGATGGCTTTTTTGTTTCAAGACATGCTTAGAATGATGATCTAATCGGGACCACCGGCCGAAGAACTACCGGTGGTTATCGAGGATGACAAAAGGGAAACGTCAAATCCTCCTCAGGTCCTATCAACTGCCAAGGAGGAAACAATCTCGAAGGCAACATTGGACAACTATATCGCCTAAGAAATCAGAGCTTATCAAGCCAATGAAGGTGCAAATCAGCTCGTCAAAACTGGTCGACCATATCCGGCCTGGTACGACCAGATGAAATACCCACCAGGATATACGATCCCGAAGTTCCATATATATAAAGGGACAGGTAAACCCCATCAACATGTCACGCGATTCAAAGCTTTGTGTGGCAATCTCGGAGGCGATGATAAATTGATGCTTTGCCAACTCGTCAGAAGCCTATCTGTAACGACTCTGTTTATAATGTACAAAAATTGTTTAAAGTTAAAGTACTAAATAAAGTATTTGCAATCCTGAATATGCTATAAGTATTTGATTTGTTTTTAAACAGCAAGAAGCAACTTGTAGCTCATCGGTAAAGCCTTGCACTGCTGTGGCGTAGCCCCTGTGTTCGAATCCCCTCAGCCACATATTATTTTTGCTGATTTTTCTTTTAAATTTTTTGGAAGCCCAAAAGTTTACACGTGCGATACACATAAAATTGAAAAGTCAGGTTAATCAAACATGTGGAAAATGCTATTTGAACAACCGAGGACACGTGGCCCCAATCCAGACCCCACCCCGTCTTGATCGGACGGCGAGGGATGTGTTTGGGCCAGCGCTGCCGGTCCAAACCATCGCAAATGCCGCCAAAATTTAAACCCTAACCCCTTGGCCTCCCTCACTACCCTAGTTCTGTTTGATTTTCCTGCACATTAACAGAGTATTAAAATGAGATTTAAAACCAAATTTTAATGCATTTTAATTCTTATTTTTATACTCTAAACCCTAATTCTATCCTATAAATACCATCCTACACCCTATCCCTCTCTATTTTGAAATCCATTGTCAAAACTCTCAAAAAAATTTCCAAGTCCAAAAAGTTGTACAAGTGGAGTTAGCCCAAGGTCAAGTTCCGGCGACGATTCAGGACAAATCTGGCGACACCGCGACTCCACGACGCACTTAAAACCTTCCTCCACCTCTTCTCTCTCTTCTCAACCAGTAAGTTCCCTCTCCACTCCTCTCTTTCTATTCTGAAATGATCTTTTATTAAAACTCTTCGGAAGTGGAGTTATTCTGACTTCCGATTCTAATTTCATTAAAAACCCAACTTTTCTTAACAAAAAATCAACCATCTCTTTAAATCTTGTTTCGAAACCATAAAACAACATTTAGAACAAGTTTCAATTCAAAATAAAATTCTATGCAATTTGTATTATACCTTTTCGTTTAAATACCATAAAGTTACCTACGACATTACTTCATCATATTGCTCATATTATCTTTAGAAAACTCACGAGATAATGACCTATCTCATCACAACACTCATTATGACATAGCACGATGCCTCGAAAATAATATTTTTGTGGCTAAGTGTAACTTTTTAGAAATCGTTTTGCGAATTTTCCGTTTTTAGGGTAAAATAGTCAGTATTTTCCGTTTTAACCCGATTGTGATCAAACTTCAATATAGACTTGTCGGCACCTAGTTTAGCTAGAATAAAGCTAGTGCGCGAACTTTGGGGGTCAATGGGAAGTTTGGGTTCACATAGAATTTTTCCCTAATAAAATATTATTTTAATACTTTATTTATGCACTTTATTAGTGGTAATTACTTTTTTATGTGGGTTAATTACTACTAATATGGTTTTATACTAAGTTAATCATTAAATTATGTTTTTAACCTTCTCACCTAAATATCTAGATATTTTGTGGATTAAAATGAATTTTTAAGAAAGGAAAAGAAAGAAAAGGTGTCATTTTTGCATTTAATAAAGCAATTAATGAATTAAGTTAGAACTTTCTTCTTCTTTTTTGCACAAAACACTCCCCACTCCCTCATGGCCAGCCACTCCTTGTTCTTGGCTGCCCCTTTCTTTTCTCATTCCATTTTCATCATTTCTTGCACAAATAAATCATGAAAAATCCAAATTAATTCATACAAATTCAAATATAATCCAAAACCTTCATTCTTCTTCACAAATCTTGCTTAGATCTTCATTCTAGTGAGGATTTTGGAGGCAAAAGTGTGGATTGTTCTTGTTTCAAGTTGTGTTCTTTGAAGGTATAAAAGCTTAACCCTAATCTCTTTTTGTTGCTTAATACCTTTAATTAGCTTAATTAGATATTTAATTTAAGCTTTTAAATTAATATTTAGAAATTCAAGATATCATTTTGTTAATCAAATTAGGGTTTTGATCAGTGAAATGGTTAGTTAATATGTTAAGCTTGAAGAAAATTAAATCAAGTTGCTAATTTGTTAAATGATATTTTCCTAATCGGCTAATTAAGTTAATTAACAAACTAAACTTTTGCTAATCCTAATTAGTGAAATCTAAAATTTTAGTAAACATTTAAATGGTTTAACCTTGCTATTTTGTGATGTTTGCAAACTCTAATTTGTGGTAAAACTTATAGTTTTGTGCTAAAATAATAAATACTGCTTACTAGATTTACGGATATTTTAGGCGTGGGTTTCTTTTGACGTTGCGACGTTATGTATATAGATTCCATGTTTATTATTTTGTTTTGAATGCGCGATCGGTACGATCAGGGTCTAGGTTTGGTAGTTGTGTCGCTTTGCGTTCCTAGTTAGGGTCGTGTCGATGTCGCTCGTGTCTTTGTGTAGGTTTTGCTCTTGAGTTGGTTTCGTAGTGTCGCTACGCGCGTTAACCACTTGACGAACACTTGAGAGTATGTTTGGAGTTGGTGCATCGGTCAACATAGTCGGTACGTGTTATTGGTCAATTGCGAATACATACCTTTTATATTGTTAAATGCTTTCAGGATCGCAGGCAGGGACTTCGGGCGCTGCGAACAGGGGAAAGCAGGTGGTTGGCTTTACTTAGCCAGGACGGTTGGTGAGTAGATTTAACATCTACAGGGAAATCGCCGCATAGCGTTATGCGTCTGGGCTAGAGATGACTTGACTTTTCGCATATTCTATTTCATATATAGAGTTGCGCATATACCTTATTGCTTAGTTACTTGTTGTGCTTGGACTAGTATCCTTAGGACACTGCACATATTATTGACGGTTTATGTTGCACGAGCACAGATTGTATATCACATACACCGTCAATAATTGCCATGTCATGCACAACACACATACCTATATGATATTGTTTGGTTAGGGACATTGAGACATTGATTCATATTTCTTTATGCATATGACATCTAGCATACCTGTATACCTACATGCTTACACATATGCCGTGACATGCTTACATGCTAGTTACCTATATTACCTATAGGGTATTGTACCATTAGCGATAGGTATATACACACATAATGACATAGCTACATGTATACCTTGCATGCATACCTTACTTATACCTGGAGGGTATATTACATCATTACTGATAGGTGGATACATATACCTTGCTATACCCTTATGTTTACACATATATCTGGCTATAGCTACATGTTCACCTTTATTTGATGTTATATAGACTTGGAGAAATCAGGAACCGCATGATTTATATTTAACTTGTTGCAGTTAAATAGCGGCTTTTCCTTTATATGCTCACATTACAGTTTTCTGTTGCATATATTATATTCATAGATTTTCGCATTGAGATATGAATTTTTCATGATGTTTTCTGGATTTGGAGACCGTGGTAGTTTCATGAAATTATGCATTATTTGAAAAACCCGGTTTCTCTTGATATGATATTTCAGCACCCACCATAAGTTTTATCGGTTCTGAAATATATACCCCACGCGAGGAAAGGAGGGGTCCGTGTGCGGGTACATAGTGGGGGCTGGAGGTACCCCGGGGCAAGAATCTCAGTGAGGAGATGAGTTAGTGGGGGAACCATACCTATCGGTGACAGTACCTATGACTCGGCGGTTATCGTGGGGATACCGACGGGAGTCATTTACGTATGGATACGTCGGAAGGCGAGGGTCAGAGCTAGGCACTCGAGCTTTCGGTATAGCATATGATACGTACCTATCAGGGGGCCAGTCGTGGTGACAGCACCTGATAGATCAGTATTTATGTGTCGATACTTGACACTTGGTTTCATGATATTTTACTCCTAAGTATATATATATATATATATATATATATATATATATATATATATATATATATATATATATATTAGTGGAGTGGGACGCTAATATATATGTATACATGTCACTTTATATACTTCATCATAATTATTCATGCAAATATACTTAGGATATATGAGGTTGATTTGATATTGGATACAGGATATATATAAGATTCACTTGATGTTGGATTCAGGATATGTGAGATTTACTTCATTTTGTATATTCAGGATATATGAGATTTACTTGATATTGTACATTCAGGATTTGTGAGACTTATATGATATGAGAGCCAATTTGGGGGCTGATTTGAGGAATTGGGATTTGGATTGTCTTGATGGACTTTGGTCCTACCACGATGTCAGGATTCCGTGGAAATGACATGTTTCATTCCATACTCCACATTTATTGTTTATGCACTACTTCATGTATTAGTAGTACCTGATAGAGTACCTTTCATGACTGTTGCATTTACATACCTTTATTTTATATGCATTGCTTCATGTGTTAGTTGTACCTGCTAGCGTACCTTTCATGGCTGTTGCATTTATACATTGTCATATCATCGCTTCATGTATTAGTATTACCTGATAGAGTACCTTACATGATTGCTGCATACAGATTGTCATATTATTATTGCTTCATATATTAGTTGTACCTGCTAGTGTACCTTCATGACTGTTGCATTCATATGACTTTTATTGCTATTAGTTGCATATGTTAGATTCGCGCTGTACGTGCATACTTGCGATTACCTGCATATGTTATTTACTATTCACGAGTTGGCAACTCACCCCCGTTGTGCCACAGTGTTTTGCAGGTGTTCCTCAGAGTAGTCGAGGCAGGCTATTTTCATCCATCGTATCATCTTTTGCTGCGGATACTGCTTCGCCTGACAGTGTGCAGTTTTGCTTAGGTAGGTTTTGCGGTTATCCAATGCTGCTTGTTGTATATTCGTTATATCATGTACTCTCCATCTACCATTATCTTGTATGACTTAGAGACTTGATGTGAGCACGATATTGTGTATTGTTTTGTGACTTGGAGGTCTTTTATGCAGTTTTACTTCTATCGTCTTTTCTTTCTTCGCTACGGCGTCGTATATCTGTTGTGGTGGTTATTTTCCGCCGTTGGGCGTGGATTTGCTCCCGTTGGGGATACTTTACTTATATTTATGTTGTACCCATTTTTGGGGCTGGTTTTTACAAAGGAGGTGCTGCCAAAATTTTAAAGGAAGAAAAGTTGGACTTTTAAAGAATTTGGGTTGAGATTTCAAAGCTTTTGAAAATGCTATTATTTCTTACTACTTTTGATGGTTTAGATTGCTGGGTTTTCGGCTTACTTAAATTGCGTTACGCTTGTAGACGTTGCATAGTTTAAGGGTCGTCACGTGCCAATTTCGGGTCGTGACACTAAGACGAATTTACAGTTAAATACCATTAACTATCAAAATCGTATTTTTTAAAATTGTTTTAATCAAATTCCATACGATTATGTCCTTACAACCCATTTTGGGGAATCCGATTTGGTTGGTATGGGTTATCGCACATCCATCGGACTAGTAGGGTGAGTTGCAGACCTCCTCACGGATCACACGATCTCGATGGAATTTTTATTATTACAATTCTTAAGAAAACGTGATTTCTATTAATAAATAAATTCTATTTTTTTATAAATACATACATATATACATATATATATATATGTAAATATTATCAAATTATCTATTTTAAATATATAATATATTCCATGTTTTCTAAATCAAAAAAAAAGAACCACAAAAGATCATGAAAATACCATCAAGAAATCAATACAAGTCAGTTTACATGAAAATACCATATACTATTCAATTTAGATTTATATCCACTAAAATATCTCATCTTATAAAAAATTACATCTATGGAAACCATAAAGACGATAAATAAATACTTGAGATTTATTTAGAAAATATATCAAAACTATTTTTCATAAAACCCCTTCAAGTTTATTAATTTACAATAAGGACCCTAGTAAATATAGGTTTAAGCGGGACCAATTCTCTTGAGCCTCAGGGAGCCGAAAAAAGTGGGTGCTTGCCTATTTAAGGTAGAAAACTAAAACGGGGTTATCAATGATAATTGGCTTGGAAAAATTTGTAAATCCTGCCGTCCATATGCAGCAGTTACCGATAACTCCAAAACCTAATTCAGGAATCAAATTCTATTTAAGTGTCTGACTCAGACAGAGTCTTAGTTGAATTCGAATACAATTCCAATCTACATACAATCCAAATATAACTCTAATACAATATGAATCCATATATACTGGAACTTGAACATGAATACCAGAATACAATCTATATCAACATGACTTGATTTGACCGATCCATGGATATACATTGACTTGTCTACATGACTATCCGTTTATACCTTTATCCGTTTACATGAATAATTGATATCATGGTTTCGGCAAGTCTTATATCTGCAAATCATCTATAAAACAACACAATAAACATTACGGGTTTTTAACGGGGTATATTGGTACGGAATGTATTAAAAGTGGTACAAGACTGTAACCATAATACACTTAACCTGAATATCCGTGCTGTTGTTCCATGGCTTAACAGTTCCTTGTGCTCCGTATACCTTAGTCCACAGGGAAAGTTGGACTCCTCTCGTATATACTGATGCATTATGTACCAAGTTACAAACAACTGCATTAACATAATATTCATACATTATACCAGATATATTCTCTTTACCTGTTCAGTCTATTTCTATCTCTCTTTGGGACTTACCGAGCGATTGTTCACTGACGACATTCCTTTTCTATTCTTTCTTTGGAATGTTGTCTGGAGGACCCGACTCTCTGGAGATCGAGCCCAGCTCAGAAGACTTGGAGCAGTTCTCAGAACACCCAGAGCTTTAGTCATCTGTATATACTTTTACTTTCAGTTTATTCCATTGTTTAGGCATTGCTTTCCCTATTGTATTTACTATTCAGTTGCATTGTAAAGAATTTTTAATAAATAAAAAGTTGTTTTTCTTTTACATCTCATGTCTTTCTTGTGCACATTTACATTATATTGCTTATTTACGCTTAGCGTGTTTACTTCTGAGTAAATACGTCATGGGCCTCGTCGCGTCTCCTTACCGTACACTGGGAAGCGGGGCGTGACAAGTTTTGTTGGCGGCCCATGCAGGCCAGTTCTGCATGGAACCCTACCATGCAGGGTCAGTTCTGCATGAAGTCCTAAGCAATATAACACAAGAATTATAAGACTCGGCAATTAAACATTCTTTACATTTCATATTCTTTGAATCAATCCTAACCCTATTTTTCTTTCAATGTTATGGATTCTCCCAACAACACGAGTACAAACGTCAACAACACACCACCACCTCTTCCACTTACACTTACCGTTGTAGCTCCGATCAACGAGCAGACGGTACTGCTCGAGGCAATTAAGAGCCTCCTGGAAGGACAACATCATTAGACTGCCATACTAATGAACCGTCCAGAAGCGGAAGCATCGGGAGTGAAGCAATTCCGGGCATTGCATCTGAAGCAAGTTTCTGAAAAAAAGAGCCCTTTGGAAGCTGAAGAATGGGCTCAATCAATTGAGGACGATTTGGCAGGAGCACAAGTGCTAGACATTGCTTGAGGAAGGGTTGCGAAGCTGCAACTTACTGATAACGTCCGAGTATGGTGGAAGGTGGAAGAAAGCCATCTTACCCAGCCGATCGAATGGAAGATATTTCGCGACATGTTCAACGCGAAGTATTTTCCAGAGACTGCTCGATTTGACATGGAGCAACAATTCATCCACTTACAACAAGGCTCTATGTGGAGCAAATCTGTGAATGAGTATGATACCGAGTTCACTATGTTGAGCAGTTAAGACATGTCTCAAATATTCGAATTTCTAATAACACATACTACACAGCCAACACAAGACCGTAACAGGTTTGCGGCACACCTCAAACCGACTGCTGAGATCAGGGCCAGACGATTTCAGCAGGGGTTGGACCCGGAGATCCAAGCTGCTCTAGCTACAGGAGATTTCCCAACCTATGATTTGGCTCTGAAAGCTGCCCGTCGATACGAGACGGTAGTGAAGAAGAAGGGCAGACCTCAATCTTCCGGTATGAAGCTCCCTGCTACTCAGATAGCAAGAGGAGCCTCTTCTAGGCCACCGTTTGTACCAAGAAGCCAAAGAGTAACTTTTAACCGGCCCAGTCCAAATTTTTGCACCTAATGCAGGAGGAATGGACAATTGGTGAAAGACTGCAGGCGTGCAAATGGCCTGTGCGTAGTCTGTGGTTCATCCACTCATGATATTGGTGCATGTCCCTGTAGACTGAACCCGAATCCAGCATACAGACCAGCAATCACCTATCCGCAGCGGCCAGCTATCCAGGCACCTGCCCCTCGTCTTGCTCTCCAGCTCCACCTCCTCGTGGACCTACCGTACCTCCTTCTTGTCAGTTCCATCAAGCACAAAGGAACCTATCTCAAGGACAGAGGAACGGAAAGAGGAATGCTCCTCCAGTAAGGAGGAATGTACCGAGGCGACAGGCTTTCACAATGACTGTGGAAGAAGCTAAAGTCACTGGCCAAGTCATCACTGGTAACTTTCCATCTTTCAAATCTGTTCAATACTTGTTTATATCCATATATCTTTTTCTATACCTAAACCTATCCCACGTAACTTAGGTACGATCTTAGTAGCCTCACTTCCTGCACTAGCATTCTTCGATACCGGAGCATCTCATTGTTTTATGTCGCAACGGTTCGTCCGAACTCATGCGATTCCAGTCAAACCGCTCGTATCCAGCTGGAATGTCAGTTTAGGGAACGACGTTCTAAAGGCAACAATGGGATA
This sequence comes from Agapanthus africanus, assembly GCA_030015575.1. Lineage (NCBI taxonomy): Eukaryota > Viridiplantae > Streptophyta > Magnoliopsida > Asparagales > Amaryllidaceae > Agapanthus > Agapanthus africanus. The sequence continues at coordinate 519,107,421 of JASDDO010000001.1, read as the reverse complement.
CGACCTGTGTCCAATAATCGTCTGCAGCAGAGAATTCTATGCTGACTTCAAGGTGCTGGACATACCGAACTTCGATGTAGTTTTGGGTATGGATTGGCTAGGAACTTTCTGTGCTACCATCGACTGTCGTCAAAGGAGGGTAGTGTTCGAGATTCCAGAGCATCCGGTCTTTTATTTCAAAAGTGGAGACCGTACCCTGGAGCCTAGCACATACAAAGCAAAACCGAAGAAAGCAGTAATTGCAACTCTACAGGCGGAAGAAGACAAGCCATAGGTAGTTCGAGAGTTCGACGATGTATTTCCTGAAGACATATCAGATTTGCCTCCCGATCGAGCTCTTGAATTTGGAATTGATTTAGTACTTAGTGCACAACCGGTGATCAAAACACCATATCGATTAAGCCCTGAAGTTTTGAAGGAGATCCGTGCTCAATTGGATGAACTTCTGAAGAAAGGATGGATTCATCCTAGCACTTCAAGTTGGGGATCTCTCGTTCTACTTGTGAAGAAGAAAGAAGGTTCATATAGAATGTGCATTGATTATAGAGCTTTGAACGAAGTCACGATAAAGAACAAGTATCCACTACCGTGAATCGACGATCTATTCAATCAGCTAAGTGGGTCTTGCGTTTTCTCAAAGTTAGATCTTCGTTAGGGTTATCATCAGGTGAAGGTCAAAGAGTCTGATATTCCGAAGACGGCATTCAGGACTCGCTATGGACATTATGAGTTTTTCGTGATGCCATTTGGAGTGACCAATGCACCAGCCATATTCATGAATCTGATGAATCAAGTTTTCTGAGAGTACCTAGACAGGTTCGTTGTCATATTCATCGACGACATCCTGGTATATTCAAAGAATCAGAAAGAGCACGCTAAACATCTATGAATTGTCCTGAGACCTTGTGACAGTATCAACTTTATGCCAAGTACAGCAAGTGCGAGTTTTGGCTAGAACAATTCAGATTTCTCGGAAATATCGTTTCAGATGAAGGAATCTCTGTGGATCCAGCTAAAGTATCAGCAGTAAGCGAATGGCCAACACCAAAGACAATGAAGAGCATTCGAAGTTTCTTCGGATTAGCGGGATACTACCAAAGATTTATTGAAGAATTTTCAAAGATTGCAACATCCCTGACCAGGCTCACACATAAAGATGAAGAATTCGTGTGGTCAGAAGCATACGAACAACCTTTCGTAGAACTCAAGTCAAGATTGACATCAACACCTATTCTCGTAATACTGGACCAATCTGGAGGTTTCGTAGTGCATTGCGATGCATCCGATAAGGGATTAGGATGTGTTCTACATCAGCACGGCAAAGTTGTAGCTTATGCATCAAGACAGCTGAAAGTTCATTAGCGCAACTATCCGACGCATGATCTGGAGTTGGCAGCCGTTATCTTTGCACTCAAGATTTGGCGCCATTATCTTCTTGGAGAATGGGTAGATATCTACACAGACCACAAAAGTCTGAAGTATGTGTTTACTCAGAAAGGGTTGATTATGCGGCAGAGAAGATGGTTAGAACTCATAACGAACTTTGACATCAATCTACAATATCATCCAGGGAAGGTGAATGTAGTACCTGATGCACTTAGTCGTCAACCACTATCAATGAATCACGCCGCACAGTAGAAGCTACAGCAAGATTTGCATCAGATGGAGATAGAAGTGATCATGCCAGGTAACGCTTCAAGTTTGATGAACTTACAAATTCAGTCTATAATTGTCAATCAGATCAAAGCAGCTCAAGTAAGTGATGCCAAGTTGCAAAAGATCAGAGAACAAGTAGAAAGTGGACTTAGAACAAACTTCATCATCCACGAAGACGGATCTTTGAGATACAGAAGCAGATTGTGTGTACCAAAAGATCCTATTTGGGAAGAGTTAATGAAAGAAGTGTTAGGAATATGTATGCCCTATAGGCCATTATTGTACATTGAAGTATATTATAGTGGATGCTTGGACATATATATAGAGGACTTTCTTACTCGACATGATAGTATGCTATCTGGTTACTCTTTATCTTAACATGTTGACTGGTATTCTTATATTGTTTTTCTCTTACATGTTGATAAAGCCCTTAGGATATGTACTTGACTACCAGGACTATGATGCAGATCATACTAGTGGGGCCAGGGTGGTCCACAAGTACATCCTTTAAACAGTTCCTAGTCGAGAGGATATCGAGACAGGGCATCGATATTCCAGAGTAGACTAGTATGTATGTTTCTTGATCCTGTATGGGGCGATGGTTGATCCCACAACCATTGGTGTGTGACATCAAAGATTGTACACAGGTTCTCATTAGAGAATGGGTACACCGAACAAGACTCGCCGAGAACTCCTAGTTGGTATTATACCTATCGTCAGATAGCAGTTCTCTGGTGACACTGGTAGGTTAGTCTGTAGACCCGAGATCGTCATAGTCTTGTATGGCTCCCACTGTGCTTTGATTTCCTCCCTACCATGGCTCAAAGGAGTCGTGCAAACAGGTGGATTTTGGGTACAACCCCGAGTCACATGGAAGCAATGAGCGATAGGAAGGTTTCTTCTCTCCCGGTATTGGGAGTTGATGTTGCGCTATGCTCGATTGGCTATATCTGGAAGTCCCTGGCCAGGGCTGCTGATGAGATTTACTGGTAAGAGTTACCAGTAGTTTCTCGAACCGTTATGATCCATACATCGGCATGACTTATCAAGTTACTGGGGTTTGACGTTACCAACCCTAGACTCGATATGCGACATATCAGACGAAGAGACCGGACTGGACGGTAGTGTTACTTATAGGCTTCATGGAGAGTATGGACAAGCTTGCTTGTTGATCTTCCAAGGCTCAATACCTCGGTAGCCGTTACGTCCAGCTAGTACCGCTGACGGCTTGTGGGTGACTGATGTGATCATCACCTACTGCTGGCATATTGACGAGTCTTTAGAGTCCCACACAGAAGTTTCCTGGTTCAAGCGAAATGAGGTAGGGCACATATGCTGATATGTGTGGGGGGGCCTGATTAAATACGAGTATGTGATACCGTATTCTAATCTGGCGGTTATTTTTATCGGTTAGGTTATATGTGATATAACCGGATTATCGAATCAAGTGTTGATTCGATAATGCGATATACATATAAAAGATATTAGCCGGTTATATATGATGTCATGCTCCGCTTCCCAATGTACGTGTAAGGAGACGCGACGGGTCACGTGGCGTATTTACTCAGAAGTAAACACGCTAAGTGTAACTAAGCAATATAATAAAGTACACAAGAAAAAGACAAGAGATGTAAATAAACATCAACTTTTATTGATTAAACATTTCTTTACAATACAATGCTGGAAAGTAAATACAAGTCTAGAATGCAATGCTTAAACAATGGCATTACTGAAAAGAAATATGCACAAGTGACTACAGCTCGTGGTCTTCAGTGAACTGCTCCAAGTCTTCTGAAATAGGCTCGGTCTCCAGTGAGTCGGATCCTCTTGACAACATTCCAAAGAAGAAGAGAAATAGAAATGTCGTCAGCGAATAATCGCTCAGTAAGCCCCAAAGAAAGAAGGAGAAGAATAGACAGAGAATAGAATAGGTGAAGTAGATATGTTATATTTGTTATACTAACGTAGTTGTTGTAGCTTGGTACAGAATATGCCAGTGTATACGAGAGGAGTCCAACTTACACCGTGGACTTTGGTAACCCGTAGTACAAGGCTCCGTCGATAATACCACGGAACAACGACATGGAAGTAATTACGTTTTTTAGTGACAACCTCGTGCCATCTTTAACACGTTCTGTACCAGTCTACCCCTTTATAAACCCTGTAATGTTTATTGTATTGATTGTACTGATTGTGTTGTATTGTCTTGTAGTAAATGGAAAACTTGCCTAAACCATGATATCAGAAAACGGAATGAATATAAATGGATAGTCATGTAAACAGAGTATATCCATGGTTCGGTTCAAGTCATGTTCATGTTGATATGGATTGTATTCTGGTATTCGTGGATTCATGTTGTATTGTAGTTATACTTGAAAAGAATTCAATTCAGATTGTATTCAAATTTGACCATGGCTCGAACCGAGTCAGGCTTTTAAACAAAATTGAAGTCCTGATTATTTTGGAGTTATTGGTAACTGCTGCACATGGACGACAGGATTTGTGTCTTTTTCCAAGACAATTACCGTGTTGATAACAACATTTTTAGGTTGTCTATCTTAGATAGGCAAACACCTATATTCTCCGGCTCCCTAAGGCTCAAGAGAACTGGTCCTGCTTAAACCTGTGTTTACTAGGGTTCTTATTGTAAATTAATATAACTTGAGGGGGTTTTATGAAAAATAGTGTTGATATATTTTCAAAATATTGCTCAAGTATTTAATTATCGTCTTTAGGGTTTTTATAATTGTAATTTTTATAAAGTGAAATATTCTAGTGGATATAACCTGGATTTCATTGTATATAGTATTTTAGTGTAATCTTGGAATTGTATTGAGTTGTAATGGTAGTTTCATGAAATTGGTGATTCCTTTGATTTAGAAAACATGGAATATATATATTGTATACTTAAAGTAGATATTTTGATAGTATTTATATATATTTATAAAAACTGGACTTATTTATTAAATAGAAATCACATTTTTCTTTAAAATTGCATTAAAAATTCCATCGAGATCGAATGCTCCTTGCGGAGGTCTGCATCTCGCTCTACTAGGCCCGAGGATGTGCGATAACTTGCACCATCCCGATCGGGGTTCCCCAAAATGGGTTGTAGAGGCGTATTTGCAAGGAATTAAGTAATACACTTTTAAAGAAAACGGTTTTTGAATGTTTATGGTATTTAGTCGTAAACTCGTATTTTCCCATAAACTATTGTCCCAAGAGTTATCGTGCTATGTCAAAAATGTGTGTTGTGATGAGGTAGGTCATTACCTCGTGAGTTTTCTAAAGGTAATACGGTTAAATTGAATAAACAATGTCGTATGTAACATGATGGTATTTTACCGTAAGGATGAAATAGAAGTTGCAATTTATATTATTTTGGGATGAAACTTATTGTGAATGTTGTATTATGTTTGTTAAACAATATACAAAAAGATAGTGGATTTGTTCTAAAGAAAAATTGTGTTTTTAGTTAAAATAGAATCGGAAGTCGGATTAACTCCGTTTTCGACTAGTTTTGAAAAATGATTTCGTTTTAGTAGAAAAGAAGGGGGAAAGTGGGAACTTACTGATTGGAATTAGAGAGAAGAGGTACGGGGAGATTTTGGGATTGTCGGTGAGTCGTTTCGTCGCTGGATTCTTCCCGAAACGTCGCCGGAACTTCGACCTTTGCTAACTTCACTTGTACAACTTTTGAACTTGGAAATTTTAGAGAGTTTTTGTGATAATTTTCAGAATGGAGATGTTTATGGTGGAGGAGGTATTTATAGGATAGAATTAGGGTTTAGGATAACGAAGAAAGAATTAAATTGTGCATTAAAAATTTGGTTTAATAGTGATTTTAAATTCTCTGGATAATTGCAGAGTAAACAAACAATATGGGGGTAGTGGGGTAGGCCAAGGGGTGCTAGGTTTAAAAATTCAAAGCATTACCTACGGTCAAAACCGGCGGTGCCGGCTCCCCAAGAGGATCTTGCCGGTCCAAAATCGGAGGCTTGGACTCGGATCTTTTCCATGTGTACAAGTTGCTTGGTATACCTCAGTGCACATGTTTGATTTTGTTGTGACTTTTCATTTTACATGTTGTGCATGTGGAAACCTTTGGGCTTCTAAAAGATTAAAAGAAAAATCAATTAAAAATATATGTAGCTGGGGGGGTTCGATCACGGGGGCTATGTCACAGCAGTGTAAGACTTTACCAATGAGCTACAAGTGCTTTCTTGCTGTTCAAAAGCAAATTAAATTTATAACTTGTGCTTAGGCTTAGCTGTTCCTTTCTGTATTTTGAAAAAATTATGTACAGAAAGTTTTAGTGTTGTTACATATGATATAACTGGATTATTAAATCAAGTGTTGATTTAATAATATGATATATATATATATTTATATTTGATATAATTATATATTAACTAATATTATTAGCTCACTAATTGGTTTCATAATATATATATATATATATATATATATATATATATATATATATATATATATATATATATATGAAGCATGGCATGGATTTTCTATTTTTAGAAAATAGAAAATGGTGTAAAATGTGGAGATATTTGTGGAATGGCAAGGCATAGGTTTTTATTATTGTTTATTAGTCTTGACTCACTATTCAAGTATGCTTGCAATTTATTATTGCAATTTATTCTATGCTTGAATAAGTGAGGGCAAGAGGTGGGCCATTCTTGACTTGGTCATTTTTTTCTTAGCTCATTTGCCTTAGCCATTTTGAGAGCTCTCTCCATTTTCCTTCTTCTTTCTCTTGCTTCAACAAAACCCTAACCATCACATGAAATGTGAATCATAAGGTTTTGTAGAAATCCAAGTGAGCAAATAAAACCCCTACTTCACCATCCTACACTTGACTAGCACTCAAGTGTAGTGTGTTTCCTTCACTAATAGGAGATTAGTGAAGAGCTAACTTGATCAAGTGGAGTTTCAGATGGATCATCTTCAGCGCGAAGATCACGAAGGAGGCTCGTTCAAACTCTTAAGTGGATCCTAGTGGAGTAGCGTGGACTACAACCCGGAGCATTTGAAGAGAAAGACACGGCCTACAAAGGTTGTAGCCATCCATCTCTTAGTATAAGTTTTTAATATCATGCTTGTTACCCTAATATTCTAGTTAGATCTCGGTAAGTGTTCATTAGCACCTCTAAAGTTTGAAAATTGCATGTGTGATGCCCGTTTTAACGGCACCGTGGTGCTAGTAAACACTTTCATAGAAAGAAGCTCACAGCTCTCCATACTCAGTACACTCTGGTGGTACAAAGATCTACGCCAACATTACAGGTGGTATGGAATGAAGAGTGAAGTAGCCAGAAGCGTAGTAAAATGGCTGGTGTGTCAGCAAGTGAAAGCTGAATATCACAGGACTGCTGGTTTACTTCAACCATTACCTATCCAAGAATGGAAGTGGCGATACATTACTGTGGACTTCATGACTGCACTTCCTCACAGCATGAAAGGTAACGATGCAGTATGGGTTATTGTGGATCGACTCATAAAGTCGGATCACTTCATCCCGTTTCGAGTTGGCCAATCTACCGAGACACTAGCAAAGAAGTACATGGAAGTAAGTATGAATCTAAGTAAGATTTAACTCTTCATAGTGTACTATTTCTGATACCCATGAACTCATGCAGGTGATCGTGAGTTATATGGAGTACCGGTTTGTATTGTCTCCGATCGTGACACCAGATTCCGATCGCAATTTTGGCAGAGTCTGCAAGCTAGCTTGGGAACGAGTCGGACTTTAGCACAACTTACCATCCACAAACAGATGGCCAGTCTGAGCGAACGATTCAGATCCTTAAAGATATGCTAAGAACCTGTATGTTATACTTCAGAGGATCGTGGGAAGATCATCTATACCTTGTGGAGTTTTCATACAACAACAACTACCAAGCGAGTATTGGAATGACACCCTTTGCAGCTCTATATGGAAGGAAGTGTCGTTCACCATTAAGTTGGGACGATATCGGAGATAGAGAACTCTTTGGACCTAAGTTGATAGTGGCGACGTAGATGTAGCTCGCACTATCAGGGAACGAATGCGCATAGCCTAAGACCGACAGAAGCACTGGGTTGATGCAAAGCACCAACACTTGGAGTTCCAACTGGGAGATCATGTCTTTCTGATGATTTCTCCAAACTGTGGAGTGATTCGCTTTGGAAAGCGGGGTAAGTTAAGTCCGAGATACATTAAACCGTTCGACATACTCGAACGAGTCGGAGAAGTGGTTTATCGCTTGGCACTTCCACCCTTATTGGAAGGAGTGCACAACATGTTCCACATATCCCAGCTCAGAAGGTATGTAAGCGACCCCAACCATATTCTTGATCACTCCGAGCTCACTGTACAGAAGGATCTATCTTGTGAGCAACAACCCGTTGAAATCCTGGACAGAAAGGTAAAGTTACTTAGGAACAAGGAAGTAAACTTGGTTCGAGTGATGCGGAGGAAAGACTCGCCAGGAGAATCAACGTGGGAAAGAGAAGACGACATGCGTGCAAGATACCCTTTCTTATTTGTAAATTAGTCCTTAAATATTTGTAAATTTCGAGGTCAAAATTTTTGTAAGGAGGGTAGAATGTAACGACTATGTTTATAATGTGCAAAAATTGTTTAAAGTTAAAATACTAAATGGAGTATTTACAATCCTAAGTATGTTATAAGTATTTGATTTTTTTTTTAAACAGCAAGAAACCACTTATAGCTCTCGGGTAAAGCCTTGCACTGCTGTGACGTAGCTCCTGTATTCGAATCCCCTCAGCCACATATTATTTTTGCTGATTTTTCTTTTAAATTTTTTGGAAGCCCAAAAGTTTACACGTGCGATACACGTAAAATGAAAAGTTAGGTCGATCAAATATGTGGAAAATGCTATTTGAACAGCCGAGGACACGTGGCCCCAATCCAGACCCCACCCCCTCTTGATCGACCGGCGAGAGATGTGTTTGGGCCTACGCCGCCCGTCCAAACCGTAGCAAATGCCCCAAAAATTTAAACCCTAACCCCTTGACCTCCCCCACTACCCTAGTTCTATTTGATTTTCCTGCACATTAACAGAGAATTAAAATAAGATTTAAAACCAAATTTTAATCCATTTTAATTCTCATTTTTATACCCTAAACCCTAATTCTATCCAATAAATACCACCCTACATCCTATCCCTCTCTATTCTGAAATCCATTGTCAAAACTCTCAAATTTTTTCCAAGTCCAAAAAGTTGTACAAGTGGAGTTAGCCCAAGGTCAAGTTCCGGCGATGATTTGGGAAAAATCCAGCGACATCGCGACTCTACGACGTCTTTAAAACCTTCCTCCACATCTTCTCTTTCTTCTCTTTCTTCTCAACCAGTAAGTTCCCTCTCCTCTTCTCTTTTTCTATTATAAAATGATCTTTTATTAAAACTCGTCGGAAGCGGAGTTATTTCGACTTCCGATTCTAATTTCATTAAAAACCAAACTTTTCTTAACAACAAATCAACCATATCTTTATATCTTGTTTAGCAACCATAAAACAACATTTAGAACAAGTTTCAATTTAAAATAAAATACTATGCAACTTGTATTACACATTTTCGTTTAAATACCACAAAGTTTACCTACGACATTACTTTATCATATTGCTCATATTACATTTAGAAAACTCACGAGATAATGACCTATCTCATCACAACACTCATCATGATATAGCATGATGGCTTGAAAATAATATTTTTGTGGTTAAGACGAATTTACAGTTAAATACCATTAACTATCAAAACCGTATTTCTTTTAATTGTTTTAATCAAATTCCATACGATTATGTCCTTACAACCCATTTTGGGGAATCCGATTTGGTTGGTGCGGGTTATCGCACATCTATCAACTAGTAGGGCGAGATACAGACCTCCTCCCGGAGCATATGATCTCGATGGAATTTTTATTATTACAATTCTTAAGAAAACGTGATTTCTATTAATAAATAAATTCTATTTTTTTTTATAAATATATATATGTAAATATTATCAAATTATCTATTTTAAAAATAAAATAAATTCCATGTTTTCTAAATCAAAAGAATAGAACCACAAAAGTTCATGAAAATACCATCAAGAAATCAATACAAGTCAATTTACATGAAAATACCATATACTATTCAATTTAGATTTATATCCACTAGAATATCTCATCTTATAAAAAATTACATATATGAAAACCCTAAAGACGATAAATAAATACTTGAGATTTATTTTTAAAATATATCAAAACTATTTTTCATAAAACCCCCTCAAGTATATTGATTTACAATAAGGACCCTAGTAAATATAGGTTTAAGCTGGACCAATTCTCTTGAGCCTCAGGGAGCCGGAGAAAGTGGGTGCTTGCCTATTTAAGATAGAAAACTAAAACGGGGTTATCAATGGTAATTGGCTTTGAAAAAGTCATAAATCCTGCCGTCCATGTGCAACAGTTACCAATAAATCCAAAACCTAATTCAGGAATCAAATTCTGTTTAAGTGTCTGATTCAGACAGAGTCTCAGTTGAATCTGAATACAATTCCAATCTACATACAATCCAAATATAACTCTAATACAATATGAATCCATATATATTGGAACTTGAACATGAATACCAGAATACGATCTATATCAACATGACTTGATTTGACCGATCCATGGATATACATTGACTTGTCTACATGACTATCCATTTATACCTTTATCCGTTTACATGAACAATTGATATCATGGTTTTGGCAAGTCTTATATTTGCAAATCATCTATAAAACAACACAATAAACATTATGGGGGTTTTAACGGGGTAGATTGGTACGGAATGTATTAGAAGTGGCACGAGACTGTAACTATAATACACCTAACCTGAATATCCGTGCTGTTGTTCCGTGGCTTAACGGCTCCTTATGATCCGTATACCTTAGTCCACGGGGAAAGTTGGACTCCTCTCGTATACACTGATGCATTCTGTACCAAGCTATAAATAACTGCATTAACATAATAATCATACATTATACCAAATATATTCTTTTTACCTGTCCAGTCTATTTCTATCTCTCTTTAGGACTTACCGAGCGATTGTTCGCTGATGACATTCCTTTTCTATTCTTTCTTTAGAATGTTGTCAGGAGGATCCGACTCTCTAGAGATCGAGCCCAGCTCAGAAGACTTGGAGCAGTTCTCAGAAGACCCAGAGCTTTAGTCACCTGTATATACTTTTACTTTCAGTTCATGCAATTTCTTAGGAATTGCTTTCCCTATTGTATTTACTTTTCAGTTGTATTGTAAAGAATGTTTAATAAATAAAAAGTTGTTGTTCTTTTACATCTCATTTCTTTCTTATGCACATTTACATTATATTGCTTATTTATGCTTAGCGTGTTTACTTCTAAGTAAATACGTCGTGGGCCTCGTCGTGTCTTCTTACCATACACTGGGAAGCGGGGCGTGACACTATCAGAGCCGGCTTTCGAATAGTACTCAGAGCGTGCAAATGACTCTATAAAGACCTTCTCTAAGATGGAGTTGCTATTCACTCAAAGGTTTGCCAGTGCGAGTGAGTACACCCCAATCACTGCACCAATCAATTCCAGGGTCAAGCCAGGGGAAACATGGGTCCAATACGCGCTCCGCTGGCAAAATTTGTAGTCCAAATGCGAACAACGCATTGAATAGTCCCCAGCTGTGGGGATGTTCATTGGTACTATCGATCCCTAATCGACCGTATCCCAATTTATGACCTTCTTCAAACCCACCACATTCCAGGCGCTGATTGATAAAATGGCCCAAATGGATTAGATGGTCCATGGTCATTTCTCTTCAGGAAAGGATCCCCGAAATAATAAAGGCAAGGGGAAAGCAGCCTTTGTTGCCAATACACAGTAATGGCCGAGCGGTCCGAAAGTAGCCGCCTGCTAAAACAAAAGCCGTACACGCCCGCCCCTAGAAGAAAGGACGTGACGTGCATATTCATTCTCTCATGATAAGACGAGGTGATTGTTCGAGCTGGCTATGCAAAACAATCTGATTATATTGCCATAACCGCGGTAATGTCAATAACCCTAGTTACTGCCCCTATCACCGGGTAGTAAGCCACCCAATTGAGGACTGCTACATCTTCAAAAACTGGGTAGAAGACCAATACCAGCAGGGCAAATTTGCATTGTCAGACAATTGGAGGGTAAACTTTCCTTAAATGCACGCTCCTAAGAAAGTGGATACGTAGGGGGCATCCTGTTCGCTCGTGGAAGAAGCTCCATGGGAAGTATTTCTTTCAGAAAAAACTAAAAGAATGCTAAAAGATCTACAAATATGCTCGACGATCAAGTGGAAAAGCCCACTTGAACCCGAGATTATAGAAAGGATACTGAAACCGTGTCCCGCACTGAAAATCATTGACAAAGGGGAAAGCCCTTAAGTCAAGCCCTCGAAGTCTTCCAAGAAAAAGAAGAAGACTAAGAAGCCTGTCCAGCTTACTGAAAATGTCGACAGACGCACATATCTCCAGAAGTATATAAACGTGCTGGAAGAATACAACCAGTAAGCGCGAACGCTGATCATGTTCGAAGAATTCCTTAAGCATATTTTTGAGGACAAGGACAGTGACGATGATGAGGAAAATGACTCATCGTAGGAAACGAGAGAACGTGTAGCAAGCTGCCATATGGTCTCTCATTCACCTCTATATGATGAAGAAGCCCCGCCAGCGTCGGAAAGCGACATGGATGAACTGGGGGAAGAATCAGCATCAAAAATCTCGAAACTGCCAGAGGAAGACCCAATTGAAAAGCTGCTGAAAGAATCCTTTCAAAAGAGTAAAGACGATCAGGAACGAAAGATGGCCACATACGAAAAGGCCAAACAACAGCGTTTGAAAAAAGAAGCCGCGGCAAAGGCGAGTTATGATGCTCTCCGACCAAACCAAACCTTGCCTGCAAAGAATAAGAGCAGGAACAAACTGAGAAAAGGTTTGCCAAGGCCCTATCTATGGGAATGAAGGCTGTCGCCCCTCATTATGTACACTCTTGGGGTTCCGTACTTCGACGGTGGAGAGAGACACCCAAAATACTGCTCGTATCATCGAAAGATCGCTCATCCCATCGAGGAATGCAACACCTTTAAGAAGTGGTGGTAAGGATATGTTACCCATAGAAAACACTTCAGAAAGGAGAAGCACGGGGCTCGTGTTCATCAATATGAGAGCAGCGAGACGACAGTGCACAAAGAAGCAATTAGCAGTTGTCATATGGTTGGTACCGGTTCAAATGGGGAAAAATCTTAGGTTCTCACGTTCGGGAGTGATTCTGAGGATGAAATGCCCCTTAACCCTCTCTTTGAAAGTTCCGCCTTGGAAAAAGAGGAGGAGGAAAAGGATTGCAAGAACATCCAGTTGCGCAATCGCACTCTGCCTGAAAAGTGCCTCGGACCCCCAAACAAGGGTTCGAATAAAAAAGATAAAGCGAAGGGGAAAATGCCCGAAGAGATCGCTCTTGATGACGAGGTTGCCAAAAAACTCGCCGCAAAGGACATACCTATGAAAACCAAGGTGGACTATAACGTCTTTGCGCACTTGAGGAAGATACCCTCGCAGTTGAGTATATTGGTTGTCTTACTCTTGTCTAAAGAGGCACAAGAATTCTTGATCAAAGCCTTACAAAAACCTGATCAGTTCCAAGCTATCCTCACGGAAGAGAAAATGAAGGATGAACTCGCAGAGCTCCACACGACTAACATTACCTTCAGTGAGGAAGATCTACTCCTGGTATATGTGAGCACAATCAACCGCTGTATGTTACCGGATACTGCCATGAGATCAAGATAGGGAAAATCCTTGTCGATAACGGATCCTCCGTCAACCTCCTCAATGTGAGGATGTTGAAGGAGATATGTATGAATGTTCAAAATCTTTCCCGAGACCAAATTACCATCTCAAGGTTCGACTCGCAGTCATCACGGACGCTTGGGTCCGTAATATTGACGCTCCACTTCGGACAGCTCGTCACCGACATCAAATTCCATATCATTGACGCCAAGACCTGTTATAATGCTCTATTTGGTGGGCCTTGGCTACATGAGTACAACGTCACCCTTTTACACAATATCAGTGTATGAAGTATTTCAAAGATGGCTTTGAGTACACCATCACGGGATAACTCAATCCTTTCTCGGTAAATGAGGTGCGAAAGTATGAAAATGCAAAATACTTTCAGCCGAATTTTGAGGATACTGAAAGGTGCTACAAGCCAGAAAATAAGCAAAAATCAGTGGTCACTATCCCGGTCTTCGAAAGTGATACTGTAGAAGATGAACAAATAGTTTACTCGGGACAGCCTCAAAGGGAGAATAATCAATCCGGACCATCCACCCCTATCCTGGCCTTTGGCAGCTACTCCGAAGATGAAACTAGTACATTGTTCTCCTTTCGTCCATTGATGCAAACTCTGGCCGAAATGGACCAAAGTCTACATATTATGATGGCTCCGCCTCGACACTACATGGAACTAGATGCGCTTAATACTTATAGCGTACAAGAGCTTGAAACTTTCTACGTGCCTCTAAGGCGAAGAGGTGAATAGGCGATTCTCTTTTATAAATCTATGGAGAACAAGGTGGAAAAAGAAGTCTGGCATGGGGCTGATCCGACTCTTGACAAGTTCCAGCCCATCCGTATACCAAGATATTATGCGGAGGGATTAAAGAAGCTTGTTCATATCAGAATTTTGCACTTTTATACCACCCATTCTTGATCGCATTGCATGTAGATAGGTACTTTTGATCTGTGTTTGCTCAATAAGTGCAGGAAAACAGGTACTGGAACAATTGACGGACTTGTGAGCTTAAATTGTAGCAATTTGGACAAAGGAAAAGTCAACAAGTCAATGGTCGAAACCTGGAGATTTCAATGTAGCCCAAATACAAAAATTAAAAGCCCCAAAACCCATAAACTTGACCAGAAGACCACTGAAGCACCTAATTCAACAGTGGCGCCACCGAACCGCCGCCAAGTGCATAAGGGCACCGCGGATCTGCGGCCGTACGGGCGCTGTTCGTCACGGAATTTCTGGAGCCGTTTGGTCATATTAAAGCGGGTCTTCTTATTGCTACAGTTGCTCAATCCAGCCCTTATAAATACACCAGATCTGTTTCAAAGAAACCATACATGTTTTTCTTAAAAATAGTGTAGTTTTCTTCTTCTTCTTCTTCATTTTTCCTCCATTGAAATTGTAGTGATAGAATTTGAGTGGATGATAAATGAAGATTGGGATTTTTTTCTTGTCTTGTCTCATTTAGTAATTTAGTTGTATTTATTGTTTTGTTGTTTTCTTTGATAAGTAATTGTTGGTTTTTATTGCCTTCTTCTTCTTCGTCTCTTTTCTTTTATCCTTGTAACTATGATACTCAAGTGTGATCCTTCCTTAGGTAGGATCCCAAATAGCTAGTTGTTCTTTTCTACCTTTCATTCTTTTCTATCTTCTTCTCTATTTCTTGTTTTCTTTTTGAACATGAGTAAGTAGTTTTCTCACTTGTTATGGTAGGATAAGAAAAGATTGAGAGAAGGAAATCCCCCTCACTCTTTCGTTTGCCCAACAACTTGAGTTGAACTCCCGTCAAAGTATCCACAATCCTCTCTCTATGGCACCCTATCCTCTATAATAGTGGTGACGCCCTAGTGAGACCGGTTGTGGGTGAATTGACTCGAGGTCATGGCTAAGAGACAATAACGGACGGATAAGGATCAAAGGGAAATGACTAAGCGTTGGAAAGCCTAACTTATACTCGCAAGTATCCTTCCTAGTCGTGCTAATCCTCATTGTTACCGATTACCGTAACATCAATATCAAGAGAGAAAAATGGAAGAAGTGAGCGAATTCCTAACTCAAACTAACCTAATCATAACCCTAACAAGCTTTCTTTAACTTACTTAACTAAACACATAGTTAGCTTGAACAAACTTGACTTAACTAGTTAAAACATAAATAAAAAGACTCCCATCTCTCCGTGGATCGACTGGTACTCAACCGGCTAGCTACCAAGCGAACTTGTCTTGATTTCGGAATAGGACTTGAAAAACTAGGGTGAAACCTTTCAATCAAATGGCATCGGTGTCGGGAAGACGAAAGTTTATTTCTTTTTATAGTTTCGGGTTAATTTGTGAATAGAAAAAAAACAAAACCATAAAAATTATCTTGTTATTCTTTGATTCTTTTTGAGTGAGTGTGCAGGATATGGAAAAGAGCAACTTCAGTGCCAAAATCGTGGGAAGATACCCATATCTCGCGGTTACACCGTAGCGGATTAAGGCGAAACCGCGGCTAACCTTACCAAAATCTGGAGCAAATTCAGTGACCAAATCAAGAACCGGAGGCTAAAAATCAGAAGAAAAGATCAATTGTAGTGCACAAAAGAAATTTGGAGCTCTAAGCCTCCAACTCTACCGTGAAACCGCGGCCAAGAAGTTGTTTGACCGAGGATCCGCGGTCAAAATTTCGCTTCAGTGCCTGAATTTTTTGGTAAGTACTTTTTTCTTCCAGAAACCCCCTCTGAATTCCACTGAATTACCTTTTCTGCAATATTCTCTGCACAAACTCTCTCCCCATTTCCAATAAACTGTTTTTGTGTAGGATTTTTTGTACCGCCGCCAAATAAATTTTTTTGCACCACCGCCAAATAAATTTTTTTGCAAGTGTTTTAGATTTTTTTCGTTATTGTTTTGCATAAGTAATACGGATTTTAAGGGGTTATAACACCAATTCAGATTAGGTGAGTATTTCATCACCCTTTCTAAGACCCCAAAAATCACAAAAAAACATACGCATTACCATTGAGCTTAATTAAAAAATATCTAGACTCAACCAATTAAGGACTTGTCATGCTCAATAGGACAGAGGAAGATTGTGGGCATTCGGTCGTTTATCTAAACTTGAATTTGAGGTGCCTAGGCTAGACAAGTGAGGGAGTAACTTTAAAAGGCCCAGCTCACAGTGATTCATGAGCGGAACCTCCTTACCTCACTTGTGCTTACCTGGCCATAATTGGCAGTGAAGAGACGATTTGAGGGTTATCTCATAATTTGTCGCTTCGGAACAGTTAGGAGCATCTAGTTGGACTTTGAGGACCATAGCTCTAGATGTAATTGTGCATATTGTGACTATGATTGTTTGAAGTTGTATCCTTAATTCCGTATATTTTTTCAAATCTCTATAAAAAAATATTTTTAAAAAACCCAAAAACTTTCATAAAAACTTGCCGTTTGTCACTAAATTTCCTTTCCACCTACCTTTCACCTACATTTTTCATAATCATTTTCTTACCCTCGCATTCTACCAACACGCTTTGACAACACTAAACGTGTTTAGTGTATGTCCGGTTGGACTCGGGACATTAGTGCCCGATTAGTTCGTGTTACACTAGTCCCTACCGACTACGCGATCGACTCCGAAATCGATTCATCTTCCCCAACGCACATCTTACCTTTACCGGTCAACACCGAGCTTGACCGAGATTCTGTTCATACATCTTCATCTTCTTTATCTCGTACCTCTTCTCACGAAATGTCAAGACCTCCACCTTTTTCAACCAAACCAATCCTGTATTTCCCAACGTAATTCCACCACCTCTTGGTGCGAATAATCCACCCCCTCTGGGAATGATTCCACCTCCTCTTGGTGCGAATAATATACCACCTTCCGTAGGAGCACTGTCACGCATTGCGTTACAAGACCGATGCTATCCTATCCGTACAGCTCTTCCCACATGCCTTTCTGTACCACCAGTCAATGGGAATAATTTTGAGATTAAGCCCTATTTTCTCACATTCTGCCAAAATTTCAAGGGCTTGATTCTGATGACCCGTACGTCTTCATCAACAAATTTCAGCAAGTTTGCCAGATGATGAAAACGACCCAGCCTTCTGATGATGCAATCCTCTTAAGGATGATCCATTTCACCCTTTGAGATTTAGCGGAAAAATGGTTTAATTTACCGCTTCTCATTCCATATCCAGTTGGGATGAGTTTGTAAAAGCCTTTTTAAAGAATTTTTACCCAAATCATAAGACTGCGTGCATCAGAACTGAAATCAATCAATCCACTCAGCTTCCTAATGAACTATTTTGGAAGTGTTTTGAATGGTACAAGGATCTCCTTGTGCAGTGTCTTTATTGTGGTTTTGAAAAATGGCAACTTTGCCATGCTTTATATAAGAGACTGCTTCCAGAAACTAGACAGTTACTGGAAACCATTTGTCAATGCTACTTCCTATCTAAATCTGACGAGGAAGCCTGGCCACTCTTGGAAGATCTCGCTGAGCAAACTCTGCAATAGGCAAGCACCCAATCGTCCACTTCATCTTCAATATCTTCTTCCGGTCAACCTAGGGCAGGAGTTCACCATCTAAACATCTCAATTACGATGAAATCCAAACTGGTCTCATTCACGCAGAAACTCGAAGCAATTGAGAGCAAATTTTCATCCCTTGCCCCTAACCTTGTTGCTCCCCTCCGCACCATTTATTTTTGTTGTTCGAATCCGTCACACTTGATGGAAGAATGTCCTTATAATCCACCATCTCAAGGACAGGATCAGGTTAATGCTGCATTTCAGTAATGACCAAGGAACGATCCATACTCTTCCACATATAATTCCGGTTGGAGAAACCACCCTAATTTTGCCTGAAACTAGAATCAGAACCAAAACCAGTTCCAAGACCAAAATAACTTTCAGACGGCCCCTCCACAAAAACAACCACAACAGCAACAATTTTAGCAATCTTTCCAACTGCAACCTTTTCAAAACCCGACGAACCATGCTGCTTCATACAATAATTCATTCCCTCGAACAATAACTTTGCTGCATCCGGTACTGATAAGGTTTCCGCTCTCGAACGAAGTATGGAAGTTTTTGGTAAGCTATCCACACAATCCACCACATATATCCAATCTTTGATCCAAATGCTTATGCAACACACAGCTTCTTATGGACAGAGCATAAAATCCATCGAGACCCAGAGTTCATAACTAAACGCTATGATGAGTGAGCGGGAGAAAGAAAAACTCCCATCTCAACCCTTGCAAAATTCAGGTCACCCACAAAATGCGCATGTGTTCTTGAACAACAGACCAATAATGTGAGTGTTGTTCTTGAACAATAGACCATGCTGACGCCCCAATTGCTGCTGATGATGACACCCCGGCTGTTTCTTCTTCCATCCCACTTTCTACTTCTTCTTCTGAACCCGTTCTCCATAATTCACAGAGCTCTTCTTCAAAAACTGCTATTTCGAATGGACCCACATCTCACTCCACTCAAACTCCAGTTTTAGGTTCCATTCCATCTCCACAATCTCCTCCACAAATATTGGACTCAACCAATTTAAACAAATCTCCATTTCCAAACCGATTGAGGTCCAATAAATAAAGTCCACAGATGGAGAAGGTTGTAGAGTTGTTCAAACAGGTTAACATAAACATTCTCTTCTTAGATGCAATCCAGCAAGTCCCCTTTTATGCAAAAATCTTGAAAGACATTTGCACTAAGAAGAGGAAATCACAGGTATCGAAGAAAGTTTTCTTAGCTAGTAACGTGAGTAATGCTCTTTGTTCATCACAGAAAACTGCATTTTAATACCGCTCATTCGTTATCTATTTTGTTATATATCAGTGCTATTAAACAGTATCTGCTCAGTAATTACAGATTACAGGTGTTCGTGATAAAATACTGGAAGCACATTCAAAATCACGGATATAACGTTTGGGAGCCAACACTGCAGACAAAACAGGAAACTGACCGATATCCAAAGAGCTTTTGCAAAATAAATGTGTGCACACAATTTTGGTCCAACACATACATGTGTGACACTAGCTCTTTGGCACTAGATCATGATGGGGGGCTGTCTTGGCACAAAGGAGCATGTATGGGTGTGATGTGCATTAAATGTGCATTTAATGCTAAAGATTATGATGTGATTTGAAGCATCTAGTTTCCCTCCAAATCCCTGATTGCATCCAAGGCCTCTACGGACAAAATTAGCAGCACCAGAGTGATATTGGGATGCACACAAGACCGCACAACAAGCACGAGCCTACTTGCTCGATTTTGGACCGACCACATGACGACTTTGGTCGAGCAGGCCGGCCCCCTTGCTCCAATAACCCCCAGTTTTCTACTATCCCTCCCTTGCTGCCACGTCACCTTATTTTTATTGCTTGTTTATTTTTATTTTGTGCCTATAAAAGCAGACCAGTAAGCAAGGGAAGGGCTCTCTCTCATTCTCTCATATTCTCATATACATTTTGATAGTTTCTTTATTTTTTGTTTAGCATGAGAGTGAGTGGGCTTCAACTTGGTTTCTTCTTCTTCTTCTTCCCTCTTGAAGTTTTCTTTGGAGAGCTTCATTAAGAAGTTTGAACAAGTTACCAAAATCTTATACCTCTTCTTCAAGTGTTAATAATATTGTTGTTTCTTTTATACTTGCTTTCTTTTCTTTACTTGCTTTTCTTTTTTATGATGCTTAACTAATCTTCTTTGGTTGTGGTAATGGTAAGGAAGTGAGATGAAAGGCTTTGCCTCCTCCTTCTGTTGTGATTGTTTAATGTGCTTATTTATATGATTCTAACTTAAATATTGCTTATGTTTTAATGTGATATGGTATTTTGACACATGGTTACTTTGTAACCTCCTCATATACCATATTCACTCCCTTTCCCCATTTCAATGTTTAAGTTAAAATCAATTTAGTGTTAAGTTTTCTAAGCTTAGATATGGTATTTTGTGATCAAGTGCTTGGCAATCTCTTGGTTTCATATACGATATACTATCACAAACACTTAGCAAACTCAACACTAAAACTATTTGCTATCACTCACTACTTTGTGTTTTTGATGTTGTGGTATGCTTGCTAACCCTTGTGTTTAGTGTTGATACCCCAAGCTTGGTCATACAAACGGTAAGTGAACAAAACGGACTCATTTCGTGTTTTGCGGAGAATATCGGAATTTGACGACTTGTGCCTCGCAATCGCTTTGACAAGTCGTGCTTCATGCCGGGATCAACGTAAGGACGGGCAACTCATGATCAAAGGAGCGTCGAGGGAATTGTCGCGATTCAACCTTCTGAGCCAAAGCCACGACTATTCTTTCTTAACTTCTTTCTTGCTTTTCTTGTTTTCGTATTCTTTCATTTTTTTGTGACAAACCAAACCATTCATTATTTGTTGAACCTTAAACAACAAGGCTTAATACACAATTCCCTATGGATCGACCCGTACTTGCCGGCTTGCTATAACGCGCCATGCACTTGCGGTTTATAAAGATTAAAACGAGAACGATCTCGCGTGCGCATTCCATTTTCCTTAAAATCATATCTGTTTCCAAACATACGCGTTTGCGCGCGCGCATGAATTCCCAACAAGCTTTTTGGCGCCGTTGCCGGGGATTTGGTAGTATTAGGAATTGTTATTTCTGGTTCTTACTAATTCACTAACTTTTTAACTCAATTTTTTTTTAAAAACTAACAAAAACCCACTTCTAACAATTTGCTCTCTGTTGTTGCAACCTGCAATCACCCTGAACTTAAATAAAAAAAAATCAAGTTACACCATTGGAATACTAATATAGCCTAGAGAACTCACACAAAATTCGAGCACAAACCAGCTTCATTTGGCCGGCGACATCATTGTAAAATCTGGCGAGCTCGACCCAATGAGGGTGGTTTTGATTTTTTCTTTTTGTGTGATCTCCAGTGTATTGTTAGTACTCTATTAGTATTGTTTGATTTTTATAATTTTGAGTGTGCAGGAATTGGGGCATATATATCGCTTTTTACACTAAATATCGTATTTTCCGACATTGCAGGTTTTTCACGGAATTACGACCAGCGATCGTATGGAGCGAGTTTCAAATTAAATTTCAAAACGTTAGCGAAGTATAGTGCCAAAGATCCGGGTAGTTTGACCCATGCAAGCGAACAATCAAAGACTCGGGATCACTTCAAAGGGGTTTCTTAACCCAATACACATCGGTACGTATTTTCTAACACCTTCGCTCAAATCCGACGCATTCCAATATTCTATCTTCTGCAGGATTCTTTGCACAAATTTGCCACCAATTGCACAGAGAACTAATCGTATTTTTTTGCAGCGCTTAAACTTAAACTGAAAAATAATTGCTTAAATTGCTTGATTTCTTAAATTCTTTTATTGATTGCGCATTTGCATCTTAATACGGACTTAAGAGCAAAAATACCAAACAAGATACGGTAAAGGATTTCATCACCTTTTCCCGTAGCCCACAAATCACAAAACTGCATTCTTGCATACCCATAATAATTTAAAATCAATTAGAACTTTGACTCTGAGGACATCGCGCTCATTAGGAGAAGTTGACTGTGTTTAGAACACCGCTTAACGGTATACCGTTCATGGGATGTCTAGGCAAGTGTTCAAGAGAAAGGGTTATCTAATTAAGGAACTTCACGAAAGCGTTGGAAAACATCCCCTTATATCTTGCACTTACCTGGCTTCGTGATCCGTATATCTTGAGCCTGTTTCTCGACACAGTTTTATTTCAACAATCAGGTTCTTGAGTAGGTCTAGTTGACTAGCATACCATAGACTGCTAGGGCTGTGATATTTTTTGTTTTTGTGATATTTGTGAATTCTTGTTAATATGGGTGATACACGATTTAATTTAATTTTTCACGATTCTTATTCTTTTGTTTATACTCAGTCCCAATTCATTTGTTCAAATTGCCACGATTCTTCCCACATTCACGAAAACTGTCCTTTCTTAGGGGGTGATCAACCGTCCCAGATTGTTGATAATGGTCACCCACCTAACACTCTTGAATCCATTCCCACTTCAATTAGAGACCTAATGATTGAAGATTTAGAGAAAGAGGTCGACAGATTGACTGCTTTAGCATCGCCACCATCACAACCCTCCTTACCTGAAACAACTGACACATCATTAAGGTATGATAATGAGATGGATGCTAGGTTGACCATTTTAGAGAAGCGTATTGAAGTAATGACTGTGGTTAAGAATCAATCGGCTTCTACGCTAGCCCTGTTCATACAGCAGTCTGAGCAATTGTTTCTTGCTCAATCTCAATCATTAGCTAGAATAGAGGAACACGCGAAACATTTACCTGTGAGGATTCTAGGGAGTGAACACAGTCAATCGGAACCCAATAATGTTAGTATCTGTCATCTAGGAAGTCACCCGATTGAGATAAATGATCAATTGAATTTTGATGATTTCTTAGATGACGATGCAATTGAATTGATTAAGTGTTACCGGGACACACAAGAAAACCTTCCGAGGCAGACCGATGATTTTTGTAATCCAATTTTAGAGGAGGAATCTTATGATTTTTACGGGTATGGTTTGGATAGATTGTCAGAAGAGATCAATGATCAGGAACCCACAATTTTTGTGTCACCTAATGATATTGTTTCGGAAGAAATGTTAGTGTGGAAACCTACTTTTTTGGATGACATATACCTACCCATTTGTAAATGTGATGAGGAAGAAATTGTATTGGGAGAGTCTGTGAGCTATAATGATACGAATAGGATTGTGAAAAATCATGGGGAGGAAGACAGCTTTGAAAACTATTCTTTCATATAGAGTTTTGAGGAAATTTTTGCGGATGAACTTGATATTCTGGGTGAGTTTGTATCAGGATCAATTTGGGAACATCCTAAGAATCTTTTTTTGCCGAACTTTTTGCGGATGAACTTCAGTTTTTACACGAACTTGACTTTGGAACTCAACACGTGCTTTTTGAACATTCAATTCATCCAAGAAACAATTCGTTAAGCTCTTCAAAACTTCATTTTCACTTTCAACATCTTCTGATCCCTACTTTTACACGCCCTTACCCTTCACTAACATCTAATTTATACCTTTTCTTTTTCTTTTTTCTTTGTATATACATATTCTTTTACCAGCCCTTGCACTATATAGATAAAATCTTTAAATGGCTGGTATTAATTTCTGGACTAACTCAATCTTTTAACTTGTACATGTTGTAATTAGTCTTAGGTTTTTTCTTTTTCTTTGAATAAAATTCTCATCCTGATGTCTAAGTCTATCTACCGGAGACGGGGGCAACGATGAGGACATCGTAAAACTTAGGTTTGGGGATGAGCACTGCGTTTATTTTGCTGCATCATGTGTATATTCTGCACTGCATACATATTAAAAAATCCATAAAAATTGAAAAAATTTCCTAAAACTATAAAATCTTTGTTATGTTAGCTAGCGGGGGAACTTAGATTTGAAGTCGTTTGATAAGTTAGAAATAACTAAATCCTTATTGTGAGATTGAAAATCCAAAAGATAACCCTCCTTTGAGCTTAACCGTAGCCGATATACGTCTTTTATATCACTTACACGTGTCGTATGTTTTTGAGAATTTGATGAAAATCTGACATGTCTGTAAACTTTTAAAATTGATAAACATCTTTAGGATCAAACAAGTTTGTTCTGAGTTAAGTAATATCAAGAATAGTTCATAAAGTAAGGTGAATATGAAGAATATTATTGAGGTTTTAACAGAAGTTATAAGTCTGAAAAATAACCCATCTGAAACCTTGTTGGAGTAATTACACACCTTATTCACATGTAACGTCTTCGGATTTAAAAGAAATGCTGGTTATATCTCCGTTTTCACTGAGTGCAAAATTATTTAAAATAAAATGAGTCTTTTGTTTTGTGGCCTTGGTAACTTGGGTAATTAAGTCCTTAGGGTGTCTCCACACCTAATGCCCTAAAACAATCTGGTTTGGGAGTCATTGACCCAAAGCTCGCAAAGTCTCCAATCGCCGGATAAAACAAGCTAAGCAAGTGTTCTCTCCGAGTTAAAAGTCCTCACGAATCTTTGTGGGAGAATAATCTTGGCGAATACGAGTTTTCTATTAAAACAGTTTTTTCGCGGAGATATGAAAGTTTGTATTTATTAAGACGTTTTGCACGATAACGAAGGGTGTGTATGAACAACAACAACAGGTGAAAGGTAGGAGTGAAACTTCAGACTTAGGTTCTATGTTAAAAATGATTTAATATTCTGACTTGAAACCTAACTGGAGAATAAAACTTGACAAAACCTTAACTCCTTTCAAACTCGTGTGATCCTTAAGAAGTTTATCCTGGTCTGTAATTATGACATGATGACCCTAATCAAAGTTCTTAAAACCTTATGGACACTATCCGCACAATCATGTAAAGACACGTATGAGCTTATGTTAAACAAATTGCGAGGTGTGAAAAATAGGGTTTAACGTTTCTGACTTGGGTAATAGAACATCTAACTTTGATCTCTAACCTTAAGATTAGAATCAACAGTTTCTCCATAATGCAAACGTGACTGGATTTTGTGGGTGTAATCCACTGAAAACCCTCAGGAAACAACACTCCTCCTACCAGGGACACCTAGAGGTTTAACGGCTTATTGCACATGCTCAGTGCAATCGCGTTCCCTGCGAAAGTGAGGGTAGGATTTTTTGTTTTGCTCAGGACGAGCAAAAGATAAGTTTGGGGGTATTTGTTCATTACAGAAAACTGCATTTTAATACCGCTCATTCGTTATCTATTTTGTTATATATCGGTGCTATTAAACAGTGTCTGCTCAGTAATTACAGATTACAGGTGTTCATGATAAAATACTGGAAACACATTCAAAATCACGGATATAACGTTTGGGAGCTGACACTACAAACAGAACAGGAAACCGACCGATATCCAGAGAGCTTTTGAAAAATAAATGTGTGCACACAATTTTGGTCCAACACATACATGTGTGACACTAGCTCTTTGGCACTAGATCATGATGGGGGGCTGTCTTGGCACAAAGGAGCATGTATGGGTGTGATGTGCATTAAATGTGCATTTAATGCTAAAGATTATGATGTGATTTGAAGCATCTAGTTTCCCTCCAAATCCCTGATTGCATCCAAGGCCTCTACGGACAAAATTAGCATCACCAGAGTGATATTGGGATGCACACAAGACCGCACAACAAGCATGAGCCTACTTGCTCGATTTTGGACCGACCACATGACGACTTTGGTCGAGCAGGCCGGCCCCCTTGCTCCAATAACCCCCAGTTTTCTACTATCCCTCCCTTGCTGCCACGTCACCTTATTTTTATTGCTTGTTTATTTTTATTTTGTGCCTATAAAAGCAGACCAGTAAGCAAGGGAAGGGCTCTCTCTCATTCTCTCATATTCTCATATACATTTTGATAGTTTCTTTATTTTTTGTTTAGCATGAGAGTGAGTGGGCTTCAACTTGGTTTCTTCTTCTTCTTCTTCCCTCTTGAAGTTTTCTTTGGAGAGCTTCATTAAGAAGGTTGAACAAGTTACCAAAATCTTATACCTCTTCTTCAAGTGTTAATAATATTGTTGTTTCTTTTATACTTGGTTTCTTTTCTTTACTTGCTTTTCTTTTTTATGATGCTTAACTAATCTTCTTTGGTTGTGGTAATGGTAAGGAAGTGAGATGAAAGGTTTTGCCTCCTCCTCCTCCTGTGATTGTTTAATGTGCTTATTTATATGATTCTAACTTAAATATTGCTTATGTTTTGATGTGATATGGTATTTTGACACATGGTTACTTTGTAACCTCCTCATATACCATATTCACTCCCTTTCCCTATTTCAATGTTTAAGTTAAAATCAATTTAGTGTTAAGTTTGCTAAGCTTAGATATGGTATTTTGTGATCAAGTGCTTGACAATCTCTTGGTTTCATATACGATATACTATCACAAACACTTAGCAAACTCAACACTAAAACTATTTGCTATCACTCACTACTTTGTGTTTTTGATGTTGCGGTATGCTTGCTAACTCTTGTGTTTAGTGTTGATACCCCAAATTTGGACATACAAACGGTAAGTGAACAAAACGGACTCGTTTTGTGTTTTGCGGAGAATATCGAAATTTGACGACTTGTGCCTCGCAATCGCTTTGACAAGTCGTGCTTCATGCTGGGATCAACGCGAGGACGGACAACTCATGATCAAAGGAGCGTCGAGGGAATCGTCGCGATTCAACCTTCTGAGCCAAAGCAACGACCATTCTTTCTTAACTTCTTTCTTGCTTTTCTTGTTTTCGTATTCTTTCATTTTTTTGTGACAAACCAAACCATTCATTATTTGTTGAACCTTAAACAACAAGACTTAATACACAATTCCCTGTGGATCGATCCGTACTTGCCGGCTTGCTACAATGCGCCGTGCACTTGCGGTTTATAAATATTAAAACGAGAACGATCTCGCGTGCGCATTCCATTTTCCTTAAAATCATATCCGTTTCCAAACATACGCGTTTGCGCGTGCGGGTGAATTCCCAACACTCTTACCCAAGATTTACCATAAAAATGGAAGGACCATAGCTGTCCTACTATTTCAATTACCATTGGGGATAAGAACAACAATCGTGCTCTTTTGGATCTTGGTTCTAGTGTTAACTTTCTTCCTTATTCAGTTTATGAGCAACTCGATGTAAGAGAACTGAAACCTACACATTATACTTTTCAATAGGCAGACCGATCTATCACCCATCTTAAGGGTGAGCTAAAGGATGTGCTGATTAAGATCGTGGACTTTATATTCCCCGTGGATTTCATTGTTTTAGTTACATAACCTGTAGCCTGAAAGTAGATGCTAGCATCTCTACTAGGGTTTTAAGAACATCAAGTATGCAATTTTAAAAATTTAGAGGGCTAAGTCTACTTCACAAGATCATACTTAAGGATTATGGTTTCAAGTTAGCAAACCAAGAGTCTAAACTAAGTGAAAAGAAACTACAAGCTTTGTAGCCAAATCCTTCACTTTACTAGCTCCTTGTAGTAGTCCCTTGAACTCCATCTAGGGATCCACTTGAAGAAAAGAACGATCTTTCTCGAAATCCTCTTTACCGAAAATGATCCACCTTGAGGCAACTCATATTCAAGCTCACACTTCACTAATCAAAGTAATAGTGAAGTAAACAACCTAAACTAAATTGCTAGAATGGTTTAGGTTGATGATGTAAGGTTTTTGGCTCACTAAAAATTCTTCCTTTCTTTCTCCTCTTGAGTGAATAGTAATTCAAGAAGAAGAAAATGAAGAAGATGAAGATGGGGATAAGAATGAGCAAGGATGGTTAGGATAAGAATAAATCATATACTTATATCACAAAAAGAAAAGAAGAAAATGAGTCATGCATGAAACAAAGATCTCAACTAATGACTCATTGTTTCTTTTCTTTAATTCATATAATGAATAATTATCCTCTTATCCAATAATCCGTGTAATTCTCATACATCCATCTATGGTGTATCATCAACCATGGCACACATATATATCATTTATATCACACATAAATAATATATAAAGAGATGAAAATCTTAAGTGAGCATAATATTAGTTAGAGCATAATATTAGTTAATATATATATTTATATATCATATATAAAAATATATATTAAATTATTAAATCAACACTTGATTCAATAATTCGGTTATATCATATATAATCCGGCTAATATCAAATAACGCTAGATTAGAATACGGTATCATATACACGTATTTAATCAAGCTCCCGCAAATATCTCTATAAATGCCCTATTTCGTTTCGCTTGAGTTAGGAAACCTCTATGTGGGACTCTAAAAACTCGCCAATACACTAGTAGTAGGTAATGATCATATCAAACACCTACAAGCCATCAGCGGTACTAGCTGGACGTAACGGCTACCCAGGTATTGAACGAATAGAAGATCAACAAGTAAACCTGTCCAAACTCCCATAAAGTATATAAGCAACACTTACCGTATAGCCCGGCCTCTTCGTCTGATATGTCGCATATCGAGTCTAAGGGATGGAATCATCAACCCCAATAACTCGATAAGTTATGCCAATATATGGCCTATAACAAATCGAGAAACAACTGATAACACTTATCAGTAAATTTCATCAGCCCTGGCCAGGGACTTACTGTTACAGCCAATCGAGTATAGCACAATATCAACTCCCAATACAAAGAGAGACGAAACCCCTCCTATCGCTCACCGCCTCCACGCGACTCGGGACTGTACCCAAAAACCACATGTTTGTATGACTCAGTAGAACCATAGTGGGGAGGTAATCAAAGCACAGTGGGAACCACATAAGACACTATGACGATCTCGGGTCTATAGACTAACCTGTACAAGTGTCACCGGAGAACTGCTATCCGACGATAGGTATAGTACCATCTAGGAGTTCTCGGCGAGTCCGCTCAATGTACTCATTCTCCAATGAGCACATATGTACAATTTTTGATATTAAGAAACGTACACACTATCTACTCTGGAATATCGATGCCCTGTCTCAATACTCTCTCGACTAGGAACACTTCAAGGATGTGCTTGTGCACTACACAAGCCCCACTAGTATGATCTACATCATAGTCTTGGTAGTCAAGAAAAACATCCTAAGGGCTTTATCAACATGTATCAGTGAAATAGTAAACTAAAGCAAATGTACATATTAAGATAAATAGTAACCAGATAGCATACTATCATGTTGAGCAAGAAAGTCCTCTCTCTCTATATATATATCGAAGCATCCACTATAATATTACAATAATGGCCTCTAAGGCATACATATTCCTAACAATCTCCCACTTGCACTAAGACCAGTTGTTGTAGCATCTAATACTCAACATCCCAAAAAGTCTCTCGAACTGCGTCTGGGGAAGGGCCTTCATAAGTGGATCCGTCGTGTTGTCCTTCGTGTTAACTCTCCTGACCTTGATCTTGCGGCGATCAACTATCTCCCAGATCTGGTGATACCGTCTCAGAATATTTCCGGATCGCTGATGGGACTGGGTTCCTTAGCCAAACCCACAGCTCCATTGTTATCATAATACAATGGTATTGGATCAACAATGGATGGAACCACACCAAGTTCAATGATGAACTTCTTCATCCAGACAACCTCTTTGGCAGCATCGTTAGCAGCGATATATTCATCCTCCATCATCGAGTCTGCAACGGTATTTTGCTTGGAACTCTTCCAATACACCACCCCTCCGTTAAGGGTGAAGACGAAACCCGAGACAAACTTGTTGTCATCCTTATCACTCTGGAAGCTCGAAACAGTAAAGGGATCTACTTGGATTTCTCCGTTACCATACACTAAGAACATTTCTTTAGTCCTTCGCAAGTATTTAAGAATGTTCTTCACAGCTATCCAGTGCTTCTCCCCTGGGTCTGATTTATACCTGCTTACCACACTTAGTGCGTAAGCTACATCCGGTCTGGTACATAACATCGCGTACATGATAGACCCGACTGCAGAAGTATAGGGTATCATGTTCATGTGAGCTCTCTCCAAATCTGTCTTTGGAGATATCTCTTTGGAGAGGGTGATTCCTAAGCAAGCGGGTAAGTTACCATGCTTGGAATCTTCCATACTAAATCTCTTTAGTATGGTGTCTATGTACCTGGACTGGGACAATCCCAACATCCTCTTAGATCTATCCCTATAGATCTTTATCCCCAGGATGTAGGAGGCATCACCCAGATCTTTCATGGAGAACTTTTGTGGTAGGAAGAGTTTGACCGAGTGCAGCATAGGAACATCATTTCCTATCAAGAGTATGTCATCCATGTACAATACGAGGAATACAAGCTTACTCTCTACTACCTTTTTATATATACAAGGTTCATCTATATTTTTGATGAAGTCAAACTCTTTGACTGCTACATCAAAACAGATGTTCCAGCTTTGCGATGCCTGCTTTAATCCGTAAATTGATTTAAACAGGTTGCACATCTTTCCGCTGCTCCCACTGTCTACGAAGTCCTCTGCCTGTGTCATATACACACTCTCTTCTAAATCATCATTTAGAAAAGCGGTCTTGACATCTATCTGCCAGATTTCATAGTTATGGTATGCAGCAATGGCGAGTAGGATCCTGATGGACTTAAGCATAGCCTCTGGAGAAAAGATCTCGTCATAGTCGACACCTAGTCGTTGACGAAAACCTTTTGCTACAAATCTAGCTTTAAATGTCTCAACCTTTCCATCTACACCGATCTTCTTCTTGAAGATCCATTTGCTCCCAATGAGTTTTACCCCTTCAGGAGCAACTTCCAATTCCACACTTTGTTAGTGTACATGGATTCCATCTCAGACCGCATAGCATCCAGCTATTTCACAGAGTCCTCACTTGTGATGGCCTGCTCGAAACTAGTCGGGTCATCATCTTCTATGATGCAATTCTTGCTCCCACCGTCTATGAGAAAACCGTAGTTTTTCTCAGGTGGGTGAGAAACCCTACTAGATCTGCGGAGTGACTGAGCTTTGTCTAGGTCTATTGAATCCTCCGGTTCTACCAAATCTTCAGTTATAGTTTGTCTTTCTGGAATTTCAGCCAGTTCTACTGCACTACCACTAATTTCTTTAACAAGAAATTCCTTTTCCAAAAAGGTGGCATATTAAGAAACAAACATTTTTTGTTCCTCTATGTGGTAGAATAGATACCTTAGAGAATTCTTAGGATATCCCACAAACTTGCAAAGAACTAATCATGCTTCTAGTTTGTCCAGGTTTTACCTTTTGACATAAGCCGGACAACCCCATATCTTAACTCGTTTAAGATATGGTCTCTTTCCACTCTATATCTCATATAAAGTTTTAGGCACAGATTTTGATGGAGCATAATTCAATAGGTATGCAGTTGTTTCAAGTGCATAACCCCAGAATGATACAGCAGTACTCATCATAGAGCGCACCATATCTAATAGGGTGCGATTCCTCCGCTCCGATACACCGTTGTGCCGTGGTGTATACGGAGGAGTAAGCTGAGAGAGAGAGAGAGTCCCATTCTCTTTTAGATAATCTCGGAATTCTGTGCTTAAGTATTCTCCTACTCTATCTGATTGAAGGATTTTGATACTTTTACCCATTTGGTACTCTACTTCATTCTTATATTTTTTGAATTTCTCAAAAGCTTCAGAGTTGTATTTCATCAAGAACACATGTCCGAACCTAGAGAGATCATCCGTGAATGTAATGAAGTATGAAAGACCGTTCTTGGCATGTGTAGAGATAAGACCGCATACATCACTATGTATCAATCCCAAGAGTTCGGTAGCTCTTGCTCCGTGTCCCGTAAACGGAGTTTTGGTCATCTTTCCTTTAAGACAAGACTAGCATGTTTCATAAGATATAAATTCGAACGGATTCAAATATCCATCATTATGCAACTTAGCTAGTCTGGTCGGATTGATATGACCAAGTCCACAATACCACAAGAAGGCTTCGTTCATTTCTGAATTTTTCCTCTTGCATGTGTTTTGAATGTTTAGAATTGTATGTTGATTTAGAACATATAAATCATTACACAACGTATCAAATCCAATCAACACATGATTTAGGAAAAATTTCATAACATTTTTCTCTAATGCAAAGTTATATCCTTCTTTATCTAATAAAGAAATGGATATTATATTGCACATCATAAACAGTACAAAATAACAATCGTTCAAAATCAATGTATTACCAATGGGCAATACTAGGTGATATTCGCCGACAGTTTCGGTAGCAACAATTGCTCCATTCCCTACTTTGAGAGACAAATCACCTTTTCCCAGTTCCCTACTTCTCTTTAACCCTTATAACATATTACAAATGTGGGACCCTAATCCGGTATCCAATACCCATGACATTCTACAAACTGAGAAACAGTTCTCAATAACTAATACACCCAAAAAAAATGCATCAGAATGCTCCTTTTTCATTAGGGTTGTGTGGAAATCCTTGCATTCCCCTATCCTATGCCCTGACTCATAACAATTGTCATAAGATAGAGCGGAACGAACATTCCATAGCCCAGTATAATAAGCGGGGTCGGTCAATATATCCATATTATTATCTTGATTAAGGCGTGACATGGTTGCTACCTGGAGAGAAAAGAAAACACTTTAGCGTGCGCTCTTGCAAGATTAGAATGATTATTATCTTATCTAATCAGGATGGCTCCCACTGTTTTTATCAAATGTTCCATCAAATCCAAAAAGGTAACATTAGTCGGGATTAATTAAATCCTATAAGTTCGCTAATCGGTCAGCCAGGCTGGTGTTGGTACTCCGAGGGAGTTTCCCCGTGCTTTCACACGGAACTAATTAAATAACCTTGTTTCCGTAAAGGCATAATCTCTTTAGCACCTTTCTAGTCACCTACTGGATTAACTAATTGTAAAGTAGAAAACTCTCCCAGGAGTAAAGCTTACTCGCAGTAGGTATCGGGATCCAACTATTGCATAGAAGGTATGCAATCTCATTGCAAATTTCAACACTTGAAATTCCTGATAATGGTTTTTACCCTTAACAACTTATGACCTTAATGAAGTCAACAAATCATAATTTGCTAGTCAAGTTCAACCCATCATTTCTTGATTAAGTTAAACCCACCCGCATAAGCCCTTAACGAAGTCAACAAAAGTATGCGACAGCCCTAACTAATCATATCACATGCTGCAGATAAACTCTATTAGCTATCGAACACTACGCCTTAACGAAGTTAACAAACGCAGCACGAATACTAAACGATACTTATCTGAAATGACGGAGGGCTACGGCTGGTTTTGATGAAAACCTTTAACGTAATGAACTTGATATCGTTGTAGAATCAAATGATTTGAAAATGTGTGATTTAAGCTCCGCTTTAAAAATCAACTAGTTTTCAAAACAATCCGAGTATGTTGTAGCATATGCTAGTTTTTGCTAAAGAGGTCATTCCCGGTGAAGGGATCTGGGCTACGGTTGTAGCATTTCCTTTGTAGCCAAGTTCTTCACTTCAATAGCTCCTTGTAGTAGTCTCTTGAACTCCTTCTAGGGCTCTACTTGAAGAAAAGAACGAGCTTTCTTGAAGTCCTCTTTGCCGAAGATGATCGTGTTGGATATAGTGATAATTGATAATTGAGGGAGGACCTATACAGGTAGAAAAGTCTTACTCGAAATGATAGTATGCTATCTGGTTTGTCTTCATCTTTGATGAAGCCCGTAGGATTCTTACTTGACTACCAGCATTATGATGGCGATCATATACATGAGAGCTGGGTTGTCTATAAGAACATCCTTAAAATATCTATGGTCATAGGAGTATCAAGACTGGGCATCGATATTCCGAAGTAGACTAATGTATATGTTTCTAGACCTCGGAAAGGGGTAGTGGCCGGTCTCACAAGCCATTGGTGTTGTGTTACCTAAGATAGTATACAGGTGCTAACTGGAGGTGAGTACGCTGGACGGACTCGCCGAGAACTTTTAGATGGTATTATATCTATCGTCAGATGGAAGTTCTCAGGTGGCATGAGTACAGGTTAATCCTTTTGTCATGCCCCGCTTCCCGGTGTACGGGTATGGAGACGTGATTGGCCTGCAATGTATTTACTCAGAAGTAAACACGTTAAGCGTAAATAAGTAATAAAATAAATATACACAAGAAATAAAAAGAGATATAAATAAACAGCAACTTTTTATTGATTAAACATTCTTTACATACAACTGGAAAATAAATACAATGCTGGAAAGCGATGCCTAAACAATGGCAAGTGAACTGAAAGTAAAGTAAGTACAAGTGAACTAAAACTCCGAATCCTCGGTAAAGTGCTCCAAATCGTCCTGGCTGGGCTCGATCTCTTAAGAGTCGGGTCCTCCTGAAAACATTCCAAAGAAAGAAGAAATAGAAATGTCGTCAGCAAACTAGCGCTCGGTAAGTCCCAAGAGGTAGAATAGAAATAGACGGGTAAGAGAATAGAATAGTTAACTTATATGTTTGTTATGCTAACGTAGTTGTTTGTAGCTTGGTACAGAATATATCAGTGTATATGAGAGGAGTCCAACTTTCCCTGTGGACTAAGGTAACCCGTAGTACAAGGCTCCGTCAATACCCACGGAACAACGGTAATGGATGTTTATCTACGTCTTTTAGTAACCATCTCGTGCCACTTTTAACACATTCTGTACCAGTCTACCCCTTTAAAACCCCGTAATGTATATTGTATTGTTTGTAGATATAAGACTTGCCAAGACCATAGTATAAATTGTTCATGTAAACGGATCAGGATATAAACGGATGGTCATGTAGTCAAGTTCAAGATATATCCATGGTTTGGTCAAGTCAAGACGTGTTGCATGTATTGTTCGGTATAGTTCTGGTATTCATGTTCAAGTTCAAGTATAGATTGGATTCATGTTGTATTGGAGCTAAGATTGGATTGTGTTCATATTTAGATTGTATTCGGATTAGACTGAGACTCAGATTGAGTTAGACACTTGAACAGAATTGGATTACTGAATTAGGTTTTTGGAGTTATTGGTAAATGCTGCACATTGACGGCAGGATTTGTGTCTTTTTCCAAAACAATTACCATTTGATAACCCCGTTTTAGTTTTCTACCTTAAATAGACATGCACCCATTTTCTCCGGCTCTCTGAGGCTCAAGAGAATTGGTCCCACTTACACCTATATTTACTAGGGTCCTTATTGTAATTTAATATAACTTGAGGGGGTTTTATGAAAAATATTTTTTTGGTATACTTTCAAAATAAACCTTAAGTATTTATTTATGTTATTTAGAATTGTCATGGATGTGAATTTTATATAATAAGGTATATTAGTGATTATATATATATATATATATTGAATAGTTCAAGGTATTTTAGTGTAAACTTGACTTGAATGGATTCTTGATGGCATTTTCATGAAACTTGTAATTCTTTTCTTTTGTTTAGAAAAACATGGAATTTATTATATATTTAAAATAGATGGTTTGATAATATATATATAATTATTAAATTTTATTTATTAAATAGAAAATCACGTTTTTCTTAAAAATTGCATTAAAAATTCCATCGAGATTGTATGCTCCATGAGGAGGTCTGCATCTCGCCTTACTAGTTCGATGGATGTGCGATAACCCGCACCAACCGAATCGGATTCCCCAAAAGTGGATTGTAGAGGCACAATCGTAAGGAATTTAAATAATACAATTTAAAGAATACATGTTTTAATAGTTTATGGTATTTTAATGTAAAAGTAGTAATTGTCCCAAAATATATATTGGTAAAAGCTAATCGTGCTATGTCATGATGCGTGTTGTGAGAGGTGGGTCATTACTTTGTGAGATTTTCTAAAAGTAATACAAGCAAAAATGATAAAAGATGTCATATGTAATTTTATGGTATTTAAACGTAAAAGTGTAATAAAAGTTTTTTTATATGGAGTTTTGAAATGAAACTTGTTTATAATTATTGTTTAATGTTTAACAAACAAAGTAAAATGATTTATATAATTAGTTCTTAAGAAAAGGTGTTATTTTAAAAAGTTTTAGAAATGAATGTCAGTATAACTCCACTTACCGTCATCATTGAAAAAAAGAAGTTTTGAGATATGAAAAGAAGAGAAGAGAGGGAACTTACTAACTTAGAGAATAGAGGGGAGGTTGAGAGAATGTTTGATGGTTTCGTGGAGTCGCGGGGTCGCCGGAATCGTCTCGAATCGTCGCCGGAAATTGACCTAGTGCTAACTCCACTTGTACTCTTCTTTGACTTGGAAAATTTTGAGAATTTTAACAAAAGATTTCAGAATGAAGAGGGCTAGGGTGTGGGGTTGTATTTATAAAGTAGAATTAGGGTTTTGAGAATTGAAAAGAGAATTAAAAATGCATTTAAACTTGGATTAATGGTGATTTTAATCTCTCTGTTAATTTACAGGGAAATCAAACAGCATGGGAGTATTGGGGGTAGGCCAAAGGACTGGGGTTCAGAACATGGGAGCA
Organism: Agapanthus africanus; assembly: GCA_030015575.1. Taxonomy (NCBI): domain Eukaryota; kingdom Viridiplantae; phylum Streptophyta; class Magnoliopsida; order Asparagales; family Amaryllidaceae; genus Agapanthus; species Agapanthus africanus. Next base: position 519,070,936 of record JASDDO010000001.1, on the reverse strand, counting down.
TTCCCAATAGGGGGGCTCGGCGCCGCCGGCCTTATTGGCCATCTCGCCGGCCACCTGTATGGGTTTGGGTCTCGGATTCTTGCCACGTGTCTAGATCGGTTCATATATCATTCAGCACATGTTTAATTTTCTGTGACTTTTCATTTTTACGTGACGTGTAAACTTTTGGGCTTCCAAAAAGTTTAAAATAAAAATCAGTAAAAATATATGTGGCTGATGGGATTCAAACACAGGGGCTATGTCACAGCAATGCAAGGCTTTACCAATGAGCTACAAGTTGTTTCTTGCTGTTCTTAAACAAATTAAATTTATAACTTGTACTCAGGCTTACAACTCTATTCTGTACATTAACTTGAAAATTTTCATACAGTAAAATTTGAGTCATTACATTCTACCCTCCTTACAAAAATTTCGTCCTCGAAATTTACAATTATTTAAGGAATAATTTACAAACAAGTAAGGGTATCTTGCACGCATGTCGTATTCACGTTCCCACGTTGATTCTCCTGGTGAATCTTTTCTCCACATCACTCGGACCAAGTTTACTTCCTTGTTCCGTAGTGTCTTCACCTTTCTGTCCAGAATCTCAACGGGTTGTTGCTCACAAGATAAATCTGTCTGTACAGTAAGCTCAGAGTGATCAAGAATGTGGCTGGGGTCGCTCATATATCTTCGAAGTTAGGATATGTGGAATACGTTGTGCACTCATTCCAATGAAGGTGGAAGTGCCAAACGATATGCCACTTCTCTGACTCGTTCGAGTAAGTCGAACGGTCCAATGTATCTCGGACTGAGCTTACCCCTTTTGCCAAAGAGAATTACTCCACGGTTTGGAGAGATCTTTAAGAACACATGATCTCCCGGCTGGAACTCCAGATGTTGACGCTTTGCATCAGCCCAGTGCTTCTGTCGGTCTTGAGCTATGCGCATTCTTTCCCTGATTGTGCAAACTACATCCACAGTTGCCACGATCATCTCAGGTCCAAGGAGTTCCCTATCTCCGATGTTATCCCAACTTAATGGTGAACGACGCTTCCTTCCATAAAAAGATGCAAACAGTGCCATACCAATACTTGCTTGGTAGTTGTTGTTGTTGTATGAAAACTCCACAAGGTGTAGGTGATCTTCCCACGATCCTTTGAAGTCTAACATACACGCTCTTAGCATATTTTCAAGGATCTGAATCGTTCGCTCAGACTGTCGATCTGTTTGTGGATGGTAAGCTATGCTGAAGTTCAGACTCTTTCCCAAGCTAGTTTGCAGACTCTGCCAAAACTGCGATCGGAATATGGTGTCACGATCGGAGATAATACAAACCGGTACTCCATGTAATCTCACGATCTCTTGCATGAGTTCATGGGTATCATAAATAGTACACTATGTAGAGTTAAATCTTACTTAGATTCAGACTTACTTCCATGTACTTCTTTGCTAGTGTCTCGGTAGATTGGCCAACTCGAAATGGGATGAAGTGAGCCGAATTTATGAGTCGATCCACAATAACCCATACCGCATCGTTACCTTTCGTGCTGCGAGGAAGTGCAGTCACAAAGTCCATGGTGATGTGTTGCCACTTCCATTCTGGAATAGGTAACGGTTGAAGTAAACCAGCAGTCCTGTGATGTTCAACTTTTACTTTTTGACACACCAAGCATTTGGCTACGCTTCTGGCTACTTCACGCTTCATGCCATGCCACCAGTAATGTTGGCGTAGATCTTTATACATCTTTGTACCACCAGGATGTACTGAGTACGGAGAGCTGTGAGCTTCTTTCATCAACTCTTCCCGAACAGGACCTTGTGGTATATACAATCTGCTTCCGTATTTCAAAGATCCGTCTTCATGGATGATGAAGTCTGTTCTAAGTCTACTTTCTACTTGTTCTCTGATATTTTGAAACTTGGCATCACTTGCTTGAGCTGCTTTGATCTGATTGACAATAGTAGACTGAACTTGTAAGTTCATCAACTTTGAAATATTACCTGGTATAACCACTTCTATCTCCATCTTGTGTAATTCTTGTTGAAGTTTCCACTGTGCGGTGAGATTCATTAATAGAGGCTGGCGACTAAGTGTATCAGGAACTACATTCACCTTCCCTGGATGATATTGTAGGTTGATGTCGAAGTCTGGCTGTCACGCCCCGCTTCCCGGTGTACGGGGAAGGGAACGCGACTGGCCCGCTACGTATTTACTCAGAAGTAAACACGCTAAGCGTATGTAAGCAATATAAGTAAAATGCCCAAGAGACAGTGATAATAGATATAATTGAATAGCAACTTTATTTATTAACATTCTTTTTACAATACATCTGAAAGGTAAATACATGGAATGAAAGCAATGCCTAAATAGTGGCATAACAGAAATATAAAGGAAATGTAATGGACAAGTGAACTAGAGCTCTGGATCTTCAGTAAACTGGTCCAAGTCCTCGCTGCTGGGCTCTATCTCCAGTGAGTCCGGATCAATTGACGATTCCAAAGAAGATGAAAGAGAATGCCGTCAGCGAACAAATCACTCGGTAAGTCCCAAGGGTAAGTAGAGACAGAATAGACAGAAAGAGAATGTAACTTTTAAAGTTGTATTATATTGTTAACGTTGTTGTTTGTAGCTTGGTACAGAAGAGGCCAGTGTATACGAGAGGAGTCTCACTTTTCCTAGAGACTAAGGTATAAGGAGCACAAGGAACCGTTCAGCCACGGTACAACAGCAATGGAGATTCAGGTTAGGTGTATTATGGTTACAGTCTCGTGCCACTTCTAACACCTTCCGTACCAGTTTACCCCTTATAAACCCCGTGATGTCTTGATTGTATTGTTTGTATTGTTTGAATTGTATACTGTATATAGATGGATGACTTTTCGAAACCATGATATCAGTAATGGAACGAATATAATGGTTGAACTTGTAAATGGAGTATATCTATGGTTTGGTTCAGTCAAGTTGTATAGGTTGAATAGATTGAATATATTGATTCATGGATTCATGTTGAATATATACTTGAATCATATTCAAGTCAGATTGATTATATGGAGACTCAGTCCGAGTCAGACACTTTAAAAAGAACTTGAAATCCTGATCGTTTTGATGTTATCGGTAACTGCTGCACATGGACGGCAGGATTTGTGTCTTTTTCAAAGACAATTACCGTATTGATTACACCGTTTGTTAGGTTTTCTACCTTAAATAGGCAAGCACCCATATCTCCGGCTCCCCGAGGCTCAAAAGACCGGTCCCGCTTAAATCTATGTTTATTAGGGTCCTTATTGTAATTTAGTATAACTTGAGGGGGTTTTATGAAAAATAATTTTGTTATACTTTCAAAATATACCTCAAGTATTTAATTATCGTCTTTAAAGTTTTTCATAGATATTTCTTTTATTCAATGTGAAATTTCTAGTGAATATGACCTAGTTTTAAAGTATAAGGTATTTATTTGAAATATTGGAATTTTATGGTATTTTCTTGTAAATGGAATGTTTTTCTTGAATTTTGGAAATGTGGAATATTATAAATATTAAAAATAGATATTTTGATATTAATTACATATATATTTATTTATTAAAAATATAAGTTTTATTGATAATAGAAATCACATTTTCAAAAGAAAAATGTATTTAAAATCTTTCGAGATCGTATGCTCCTTGCGAAAGTCTGCGTCTCACTCTACTAGGCCCGAGGATGTGCGATAATCCACACCATACCGAATGGGTTCCCGAAAATCGGTTGTAGAGGCACAATAGCAAAGATTTGTTAAATACACTTCTTATAGAAAAAGGTTTTAGAAGTTGAAGGTGGTTATATGAAAAGTCGTATTTTCCCAAATCTATGTTCCCAAATTTCCATCGTGCTATGTTAGATAGGTGTGTTGTGAGAAGGTAGGTCATTACCTCATGAGTTTTCTAAGGTAATATGGTTAAAAGTTATAAACATGTCGATATGAAACATAAAGGTATTTTAATGTAAAAGTGGAATAAAACTTGCTACGGTTATTATTTTGATGTCAAACTTGTTCTATTGCCTTTGTTAATATTTAATGGTCATGACATAAGAGTTTGGTATTATTGTGTTTAATAAAAATAGAACTTTTTAAGAAAAAACCGAATCGGAAGTCGGATTAACTCCACTTCCGTCGGGTTTTAGTTTTGAATGTTTTTAGAATAGAGAGAAGAAGAAGAAGTAGGGACTTACTGGTTGTTGGACTAGAGGAGAGGGAGGGGGTCCTAAAGAGAGCTTCGGGGCATCGTTTTGTCTCCGGAATTTCCTCGGAAGATCGTCGGAGCTTCGCCCTTTGTTAACTCCACTTGTACACTAAAAGACTTGGGAATTTGGTATAGTTTTTGTAGGAAATTTCAGTGTGAGGGGGTTTAAAATGGAGTGGGTATTTATAGGACAAATTTGGGTTTAAGGGGTGATGGAAAATGCATTTAAATTTGCATTAAAATAGAATTTGAAGGGGCTTAATGTTCTCTGTAAATGTACAGAGTAAATAAGCAATACAGGAGTTATGGGGGGAGTCCAAAGGTCTAGGGCAAAAGAAAAATTTTGGGTTTGGGTTCAACAGAACCGACGGCGCCGGGCTATGGGATCTTCTCGCCGGTCCGATCCCGGTGGTGGGGGCTTGGATTGGGGCCACGTGTCCCTGACGATTCAATTAGCCTATTTAACATGTTTGATTATTCTGTAACTTACACTATTACGTGTAGTGCACGTGTAGACTCTTGGGCTTCTAAAATATTAAAAGAATTTTGAATAAAAATAATGTGTGGCTGATGAGATTTGAACTCTGGTGCTTTGGCTTAGCAGTGCAAGGTCTTACTAATGAGCTACAAGTGCTTTCTTGCTGTTCAAAAGCAAATCAAATTTATAACTTGTGCTCAGGCTCAAGTACCCCTTTCTTTATTTTTGAAAAAAAATTGTACAGAAAGTGTAGGGTTTTTACACCGCCATGAGGTCTAACCATCTTCTTTGCCGCATGTTCAACTCCTTCTGAGTAAACACATATTTCAGACTCTTGTGGTCTGTGTATATGTCCACTCGCTCTCCAAGTAGATAACGACGCTAAATCTTAAGTGCAAAGATAACGACCGCTAACTCCAAATCATGTGTTGGATAATTGCGCTCATGAATCTTCAGATGTCTTGATGCATACGCTACAATTTTACCGTGCTGGTGTAGAACACATCCTATCCCTTACCGGATGCATCGCAATGCACAACGAAACCTCCAGATTGGTCCGGTATTACTAGAATAGGTGCCGATGTCAATCTTAACTTGAGTTCTACAAAAGCTTGTTCAATGCTTCTGACTACACGAATGCTTCATCTTTACGTGTGAGCTTGATCAGGGGTGTTGCAATTTTCGAAAATCCTTCTATGAATCTTCGGTAGTATCCTGCTAAACCCAAGAAACTTCGAATGTCCTTCACTGTCTTTGTTGTCGGCCATTCGCTTACTACTGATACTTTAGCTGGATCCACAGAGATTCCTTCGCCTGAAATGATATGTCCTAGAAATCCGACTTGATCTAGCCAAAATTTGCACTTGCTGTATTTGGCATAAAGTTGATGCCGTCGCAAAGTCTCCAGGATAATTCGTAAATGTTCAGCGTGCTCTTTCCGATTTTTTGAATACACCAGGATATCTTCGATGAAAATAACAACAAACCTGTATAGGTACTCTCAAAAAACCCGGTTCATCAAATTCATAAATATGGCCGGTGCATTAGTCACTCCAAATGGTATCACGAGAAACTCATAATGACCATAGCGAGTCCTGAATACCGTCTTCGGAATATCAGACTCTTTGACCTTCACCTGATAATAACCCGAACGAAGATTTAACTTTGAGAAAATGCAAGACCCACTTAGCTGATCGAACAGATCGTCGATTCGCGGTAGTAGATACTTGTTCTTTATCGTGACTTCGTTCAGAGATCGATAGTCAATGCACATTCTGTATGAACCTTCCTTCTTCTTCACAAGCAGAACTGGAGATCCCCAACTTGAAGTACTGGGACGAATCCATCCTTTCTTCAGAAGTTCGTCCAGCTGAGTACGGATCTCCTTCAATCCTTCAGGACTTAAGCGATATGGTGCTTTGATCACCAGTTGTGCACCAGGTACTAAATCAATACCGAATTCAAGAGCTCGATCGGGAGGCAAGCCTGAGATATCTTCAGGAAATACATCTTCGAACTCTCGAAAAACCTCTGGCTTGTCTTCTTTCGCCTGAAGTGTCGCAACCACTGCCTTCTTTGGTTTAGCTTTTTAGGTGCTAGGCTCTAGTGTACGGTCTCCACTCTTGAAATAAAAGACCGGATGATCTGAAATCTCGAACATTACCCTCCTTTGACGACAGTCGATGGTAGCGTAGAAAGTTCCTAGCCAGTCCATTCGCAAGACTACATCAAAGTTTGGTATGTACAGCATCTTGAAGTTAGCATAAAATTCTCTGTTGCAGACGACTACTGGATACAGATCGTATTCCAAAGTTGCATTTAGATCGCCGTTCCCTGAACTGACATTCCAGCTAGATACGAGAGGTTTTACTGGAATCGCATGAGTTCGAACGAACCGTTGCGACATAAAGAAATATGATACTCCAGTATCGATGAGTGCTAGTGCAGGAAGTGAGGCTACTAAGATTGTACCTAAGTCGTGTGGAATATGTTTAGGTATAGGAAAAGATATAAAGATGTAAACAAGTATTGAACAGATTTGAAAGATGGAAAGTTACCAATGATGACTTAGCCAGTGGCTTTAGCTTCTTCCACAGTCATTGTGAAAGCCTGACGCCTAGGTACATTTCTCCTTGCTGAGGGAGAATTCCTCTTTCCGTTCCTCTGTCCTTGAGGTAGGTTCCTTTGTGCTTGATGGAACTGACGAGGAGGATGTGCAGTAGGTCCATGAGGAGGTGGAGATGGGAGAGCAAGTCGATTTGCAGGTGCCTAGATAGACGGCCGCTGCGAAAAAGTGATGGCCGGTCTGGAGGATAGATTCGGATTGAGTCTACGGGGACAAGATCCAATATCGTGTGTGGATGAGCCACAGACTAAGCATAGGCGATTAGCACGCATGCAATTCTTTGCCAGGTGTTCATTCCTTTTGCAATAGAAGCAGAAATCTGGACTGGGCCGGTTAAAAGGTACTCCTGGTCTCCTGGATACAAACGGTTGCCTGGAAGAGGCTCCTCCTACTATCTAGTAGCAAGGCGCTTTGCACCGGCAGATTGAGGTCTGCCCTTCTTCTTCACTACTGCCTCATATCGACGGGCAGCCTTCAGTGCTAGGTCGTGAGTTGGGAAATCCCCTGTAGCTAGAGCAGCTTGGATCTCTTGGTCCAACCCTTGCTGAAATCGTCTAGCCTTGATCTTAGCAGTCGGTATAAGATGTGCTGCGAACCTATTATGGTCTTGTGTTAGCTATGTAGTATGTGATATTAGAAAATTGAATATTTAAGACATATTTTACCTGCTCATGGTGAATTCAGCATCATACTCATCCACAGATTTGCTCCACATAGAGCCTTGTTGCAGGTGAATGCATTGCTGCTCCATGTCAAAACGAGCAATCTCGGGAAAATATTTCGCATCGAACATGTCGCGAAATGTCTTCCATTCGATTGGTTGGGTAAGTCGGCTTTCTTCAGTCTTCCACCATACTCTGGCGTTGTCAGTTAGTTGCAGCTTCGCAACTCTTACCTAAGCAATATCTGGCACTTGTGCTACTGCCAAATCGTCCTCAATCGACTGAGCCCATTCCTATGCCTCCAAAGGGCTCTCTTTCCCAGAGAATTGTTTAGGGTGCAGTGCCCGGAATTGTTTCACACCGGGTATCTCAACTTTTGGGCGATGCAAAAAGATAGCAATCTGCTGCTGCTGTCCCTCCAAGTGGCTCTTGATTGCCTCAAGCAATATCGTCTGCTCATTGATAGGAGCTGCTACGGTAAGTGGAAGAGATGGGGGTGGTGGGGTGTTTCCATTGACATTCGTGCTGGTATTGTTGGGAGAATCCATAACCTTGAAAGAAAAATAGGGTTGGGATAGATTCAAGGAATATGAAATGTAAAGAATGTTTAGTTGCCGATTCTTATAATTCTTGTGATATATATTGCTTAGTTTTCCATGCAGAACTGACTTGCATGGTAGGGTTCCATGCAGAACTGACCTGCATGGGTCGCCAACAAAACCTGTCACGTTCCACTTCCCGGTGTACGGGTAAGGAGATGTGACTGGCACGCGGCGTATTTACTCAGAAGTAAATACGTTAAGCGTAAATAAGCAATATAATAAATATACACAAGAAATGACAAGAGATATAAATAAACACCAACTTTTTATTGATTAAACATTCTTTACATACAACTGGAAAATAAATACAATGCTGGAAAGCGATGCCTAAACAATGGCAAGTGAACTGAAAGTAAAGTTAGTAAAAGTGAACTAAAACTCTGAATCCTCAGTAAAGTGCTCCAAATCGTCCTGGCTGGGCTCGATCTCCTGAGAGTCCGGTCCTCCTAAAAACATTCCAAAGAAAGAAGAAATAGGAATGTCGTCAGTGAACTAGCGCTCGGTAAGTCCCAAGAGGTAGAATAGAAATAGACAGGTAAGAGAATAGAATAGTTAACTTATATGTTTGTTATGCTAACGTAGTTGTTTGTAACTTGGTACAGAATATATCAGTGTATACGAGAAGAGTCCAACTTTCCCCGTGGACTAAGCTAACCCGTAGTACAAGGCTCTATCAATACCCACGGAACAACGGCAATGGATGTTTATCTACGTCTTTTAGTAACCATCTCGTGCCACTTTTAACACATTATGTACCAGTCTACCCCTTTAAAACCCCGTAATGTATATTGTATTGTTTGTAGATATAAGACTTGCCAAGACCATGGCCTAAATTGTTCATGTAAACGGATCAGGATATAAACAGATAGTCATGTAGTCAAGTTCAAGATATATCCATGGCTTGGTCAAGTCAAGACATGTTGCATATATTGTTCGGTATAGTTCTGGTATTCATGTTCAAGTTCAAGTATAGATTGGATTCATGTTGTATTGGAGTTAAGATTGGATTGTGTTCATGTTTAGATTGTATTCGGATTAGACTGAGACTCAGATTGAGTCAGACGCTTAAATAGAATTGGATTCCTGAATTAGGTTTTTGGAGTTATTGGTAACTACTGCACATGGACGACAGGATTTATTTCTTTTTTCCAAGACAATTACCATTTGATAATCCGGTGTTAGTTTTTTACCTTAAATAGGCAAGCACCTACTTTCTCCGACCCCCTAAGGCTCAAGAGAATTGGTCCCGCTTAAACTTATATCTACTAGGGTCCTTATTGTAACTTAATATAACTTGAGGGGGGTTTATGAAAAATATTTTTTTGATATACTTTCAAAAAAAATCTTAAGTAATTATTTATGTTATTTAGAATTGTCATGGATGTGAATTTTATATAATGAGGTATATTAGTGATTACACACACACACACACACACACATACACATATATATTGAATAGTTCAAGGTATTTTAGTGTAAACTTGACATGAATGGATTCCTGATGGTATTTTCATGAAACTTGTAATTCTTTTCTTTTGTTTCGAAAAATATGGAATTTATTATATATTTAAAATAGATGGTTTGATAATATTTATATATAATTATTAAATTTTATTTATTAAATAGAAAATCGCGTTTTTCTTAAAAATTGCATTAAAAATTCCATCCAGATCGTATGCTCCGTGAGGAGGTCTGCATCTCGCTCTACTAGTTTGATGGATGTGCGATAACCCGCACCAACCGAATCGGATTCCCCAAAAGTGGATTGTAGAGGCACAATCGCAAGGAATTTAAATAATGCAGTTTAAAGAATACGGTTTTTAATAGTTTATGGTATTTTAATGTAAAAGTCGTATTTGTCCCAAAATATATATTGTTAAAAGCTAATCGTGCTATGTCATGATGCATGTTGTGAGAGGTAGGTCATTACATCGTGAGATTTTCTAAAGGTAATACAAGCAAAAGTGATAAAAGATGTCATATGTAATTTTATGGTATTTAAACATAAAAGCGTAATAAAAGTTGTTTTATATGGAGTTTTGAAATGAAACTTATTTATAATTATTGTTTAATTTTTAACAAACAAACTATAATGATTTAGATAATTAGTTCTTAAGAAAAGTTGTTATTTTAAAAAGTTTTAGAAATGCATGTCGGTATAATTCCACTTACCGTCATCATTGAAAAGAAGAAGTTTTGAGATGTGAAAAGAAGGTAAGAGAGGGAACTTACTAGCTTAGAGAATAGAGGGGAGGTTGAGAGAACGTTTGATAGCTTCATAGAGTCGCAGGGTCGTCGGAATCGTCTCGAATCGTCGTCGGAAATTGACCTAGTGCTAACTCTACTTGTACTCTTCTTTGACTTGGAAATTTTTAAGAATTTTAACAAAAGATTTCAGAATGAAGAGGGTTAGGGTGTAGGGTTGTATTTATAGGGTAGAATTAGGGTTTTAAGAATTGAAAAGTGAATTAAAAATCCATTTAAACTTGGATTAATGGTGATTTTAATCTCTCTGTTAATTTACAGGTAAATCAAACAGTATGGGAGTAGTGGGGGTAGGCCAAAGGACTGGGGTTCAAAACATGGAAGCATTCCCAACGGGGAGCTGGCGCCGCCGACCCTATAGGCCATCTGGCCGGCCACCTGTATGGGTTTGGGTCTTGGATTCTTGCCACGTGTCTAGGTCAGTTCATATATCATTCAGCACATGTTTGATTTTCCATGACTTTTCATTTTTATGTATATTGTACGTGTAAACTTTTGGGCTTCCAAAAAGTTTAAAATAAAAATCAGTAAAAATATATATGGCTGATGGGATTCGAACACAGGAGCTATATCACAGCAATGTAAGGCTTTACCAATGAACTACAAGTTGTTTCTTGCTTTTCTTAAACAAATTAAATTTATAACTTGTATTCAGGCTTACAACTCTATTCTATACATTAACTTGAAAATTTTCATACGGTAAAATTTGAGTCGTTACACCTTTGACCTGAGATTGTCATTTGTCTCGTGTGAGTTCCCACTGTACTTAGATTACTACCCTACCATGGCTCAAAGGAGTCATGCAAACAGGTTTTAGTTGGGTGTAGTCCCGAGACACATGGAGGCAGTGATCGGTTGTCAGGGATTCATCTCTCCTGGTATTAGGAGTCGATGTTGCGCTGTGTTCGGTTGGCCATCACCCTAAATCCGTGGCCACGGTGGATGAGATTTTATGATACTCATTCAGTAGTATCTCTGTTGGTGATGTGCTTGACTCCGACACGGCTCATTGGGATATTAGGGGTTTGACGTTATCCACCCTCTAGACCCGATATACGATACTTTTAGACGAAAAGACCGGACTGTACGGAGATTGTCACATTCAGGCTCAGTAGGGTAATGACGTACTTAATTGTTGTAACACCCGAGCCCAATACTACTAATTTCTGTTACTGTTTGAGTATAATGTGGTACTCTTTTCATCTAGCTTGCTTGTTGTTGCTTACTGTAAAATTTTACCCGGCAAGGTCATTTTTGCATATAACAATTTTTGGCATCTAAAATAAAATTAAAAATATTCATCTTGGCCTACTTGACACCCCTAACCCCGTTGTAGCGTCCGCGCATCGTGTTCTCGTCCCGTTCAGTAAACGGGCGAGTTTGGATGGCTACGTGCACGTACATGTGTCCGTTTTGGGGGTATGCATTTTAATCATAAGACACTTCATTTTAAAATTTGGATCCCGCTTAAAATCCTATTATTTCAATTTCGAATTTTTGGACACAACCCGGGCGCAATTTGGAAATGTTTTATTTGACGCCAAAATCCCAAATTTTAATATTCTTTAAACCATAATATATTTCCTTTATATTCCTAAATCTTTTAACTAAACCTATTCCTAACAATCAGTTTCGTTCCAGCCAATCAGCGAACGACTATTTCCCGTGGGGCCCTTTCCCATTCTCTCTCTCTCCCTCAAATCTCTCTCTCTCTCTCCCTCAAATCTCTCTCGCTCTCCCTCAAATTTCTTTCTCTCTCTCCTATATTTAAATTTCTTTCCCCCTCCATATTTTTCTCACGAGTACAGAGAACCCATCACGAACCCTGCCGCCGCCTCCCTCCTCGCCGCCGCAGCCCCAGCGCCGACACCACCATCACCAGCGTCGTCGCCTCCTCGACCTCGACCGATCCACCGCGCCTCCCTCCTCCTTCTCCCTTCTCCCGGTGCACCCCGACCAGACCCGCGCACCTCTGCACACACGTTGCACGCCGGATCTGCCGCCGCCGACGGTCTTGCCTCCGTGCTCGGCCCTCGTTCAACCCCTGTAAGCTTACCTATCCGTCTCCTTCCTCTTCCCTTTCCTCTCTTTCCATTTTTCTGTAGAGTTCTGAACTGCAAGATCTCGTCGCTGCCGCCGTAGGCCACCGCCGGAGCTCCGTCGACGAAATCGACCGTCACCACCCGTCCCACGGATCATCGTGAGCACCCTTCTCAATTCCTACTTTCTTTCTTATCTGTTTTTCTTTCTCTTCTTGGTTGTGTATCGTGACCGTTTAGTGTTCTGAACTTGGCCGGAATCCGGTGATGCCGACGACGTGACCCGACATTCCAGCGAGGTACCCCGACCCGTGTGGTTCCATTGTTCGTTGTTTGGGTTCAATCCGTGAACCGTGCGGCCGTCGCAAGTTTTCCCGCCGACGTTTACGTTCCGTTTTTCCCGGTTCGCGACCCGTCGAGGCAAGTACCCCTTGCTACATGCTATACAATATTTACATATATATATTGACACCCTAAACCTATAAAATTTAACTTGGTACAATCGTTTCCCATTTTCGGGTACAATATTGCATTATATCATTTTACTGTTAAACATGGAACTTACAGTTTGCAAATTGAACCTAATAATCATATTTACCTGTTCAATCACATTTTATTGTTAAAATAGCTTGTGGCATTTATCCCTGTAGTTCTGTTACATTCGGACACTCGTATGCATTTAACCTGAAATAGCTGTACTGAACCGTTACATAAATTATTGCACCTCTAAGGGTTCTTAAACTTGTTAGCATGACTAAACGGCTATACTTGTCTTACTGCACTCCTGTAATCATCTCTGTGATAAATTTGATAACTGTATTGCAAATTGAATGAAACTGCCTATTACTTAATTTATTGCTTATCTCATGTTGTTGATACCCATGCTAGATTATATAACTGAATGTGAGCACACCCACGATATTGTTTACATCTTGACCTGACTTGCTACATATATATATTGATATACCTGACATGGTACCGTATACTGTTGACTTGACCTGATGTACCATGACCCGACCCGTTACCTGATCTTGTGTCTAATGCCAACAAACCTGACATGTAAACCTCATGGACCGTTCCTGTTGTCTATCCAGACAAACCTGATTTTACCTGATTCTGTGTTGGCATTAGTTCTTGATTACTGAATACCTGACCCGACATACATAACTTGGGGGTATGGGGAAATCAAAGATGAAACCTGACTTGTAATTCAACAGTTCGATACCTGTTCTGATCAGTCTTACAGGCTAGGCCAGCCCCGGAGTGATGATGCTGACATCACTCGCCCATCCTGCTACCTGTTACTGCCTAGCGGCACGTCTCGGACTCAGCCCCGAGAGTCTTGACCGTAGTCCCGGGCATGCACGAGATACTATTGAGTTACATCGATGATTCATCAATTTGGTTTCAAAGACTTTAGAATAGAAAACCTGATAGAACAGTTTAGTTTACCCACTGCACGCTACCCTGTACTGATATGATTCATATTATTGTTATTCTTGCTGTATTCATATTTATTTTGCATTGCCTGTTGCACTGTTCATATTATATTACTTGATGACATGACGCGCTGACGTCTGGGTTTTGCATGGCCCAGATTCTGTACCGCTGTCGCAGTCCGAGATGGAGCACTTCAGCCAGCAGGCTGAGCTGTGAGTTCAGTAGTAGTTAGCTTTATTTCCTGCATTTATTTCTTGATGTGAGCCCGCATTATGGGACATACTTTTCAGTTATTTGTATTGGATCATTTGCTTCCGCATTTATTTATTATCGACTCCTGTTATTCTGGATTATGGACATGTTTTAGATAGTTTTATCTTGTTCTTGATATCTCTACAACCGTAATGTGACTGTGGATGGATACTTCCTACCCACAGGTAGCATGGTTGGGTATGTCACGTGCCCAATCTGGCGTACTCTGGGAAGCGGTGCGTGACAATTGTCGACCTACCCTTTCGGCAAGTATCTGGGTATCCGTTACATACAGCTAATGCCACTGACATGCTTGTGGTTAAACCCACTGTCAGCGTATTATCGAGTCTTTAGAGTCCCACACAGATGGTTTTCCCGGTTCAGGCGATAGATTTAGGGGCCGTACCTTGGTACATGTAGGGGTTTAATTAAATACGTGTACGGGATACGCAGACTTTAATCGGACGGTTGATAAAACTAATCAACTTAGGATTAAGCTGGATTATTAAATCAGGTTTTGATTTAATGATTTATATATATATATATATATTAGTATTATTATTCACTATTCATTTTCTCTTTTTGGTGCTATTCGTATTTTTATACAGATATGCGTATATATAGCAATACATATACCGGGTGAAGTATTCCGTATTTATACGGGAATGCTTCTAGAAGAAGGACACCTCATATTTGATTTTATTTTTAGAAAATCAAATGGAAATGAGGTGGAGGGTGAGGTGGCATGAGGCATGGTTGTAGGTATGGATTTGGTTTTTAATATTGATAAAAATCATTTGGGTGCACTATTTTTCCATGGTTGTAAAAATAGAAGCCATTCTTTTCTACACTTGGATGATTGATTATACATTCTAGTTTTTGCTTCATGGATGAAAACACTTAGCAACTTTCCTCACCTCCTCCTCTTCCCTCTTCTTGCTCTTTTGAGCATGGATATTGAGAGGAAAAATTAGTAAAAAAATTCCTACATCACCCACAATCCATCCTTAGCAAGTTTAGAGCGTCGGTCGGAACCTTTATCGGTTTCCATTGGGTGGATCTTCTTCGGTAAGCGTGGCCGCCTTTCAAGCGCGTTCTCGGCGTCTACGAGCTTGGAGGGGTCTTCCACAATTAGGTGCACACGAAGTTAGGGGAGCGGACGTGGCACTAGCCCTCGGCGATTGAGAGCATAGCCCTCCCCGGCGCTTGACCACCTCTCTGTGAAGGTCGAAGGTTGTGATTTTCTAAACCCTTGCATGTTTAGTTTGCTAGTTTAGGTGTTTGGTGTGAATCCTAGGGTATGTGTGTTTTGTGCTTACATAAAATCATTGTTTTCGCTTCCATCTTGGCCGCGGCTTCCGCGGCGCGAGCATTACACACCAACAGATCCACCTTGAGGCAACTCACACTGAAGCTCACATTGCACTAATCAAAGTATTAGTAAAGTAAACAACCTAATCTAAATTGCTAGAATAGTTTAGGTTGATGATGTAAGGTTTTTGGCTCACTAAAAATTCTTCCTTTCTTTTTCCTCTTGAGTGAATAGTGATTCAAGAAGAACAAAATGATGAAGATGGAGATGAGGATAAGAATGAGCAAGGATGGTTAGGATAAGAATAAATCATATACTTATATCAAAAAAAGAAAAGAAGAAAATGAGTCATGCATGAAACAAAAATCTCAACTAATGACTCATTGTTTCTTTTCTTTAATTCATATAATGATTGATATCCTCTTATCCAATAATCCGTGTAATTCTCATACATCCATCTATGGTGTATCATCAACCATGATACAAATATATATATCATTTATATCACATATAAATAATATATAAAGAGATGAAAATCTTAAGTGAGCATAATATTAACTAATATATATATATATATATATATATATATATATATCATATATATAAATATATATCAAATTATTAAATCAACACTTGATTCAATAATCCGGTTATATCATATATAACCCGGCTAATATCAAATAACGCTAAATTAGAATATGGTATCATATACATGTATTTAATCAAGCTCCCGCACATATCTCTATACATGCCTTATTTCGTTTCTCTTGAGCTAAGAAACCTCTATGTGGGACTCTAAAGACTCACCAATATTCTAGTAGTAGGTAATGATCATATCAAACACCTACAAGCCGTCAGCGGTACTAGTTGAACGTAACGGCTACCCAGGTATTGAACGAATAGAAGATCAACAAGTAAATTTGTCCAAATTCCCGTAAATCCTATAAGCAACACTTACCAAACAGACTGGTCTCCTCTTCTGATATGTTGTATATCGAGTCTAGGGGATGGAATCGTTAGACCCCAATAACTCGATAAGTCATGCCGATGTATGGCCTATAACAAATTAAGAACTGCTGATAATACTTATCAGTAAATCTCATCAGCTCTAGCCAGAGACTTGCTGTTATAGCCAATCGAGCATAGCACAACATTAACTCCCATACCGGGAGAGACGAAATCCCTCCTATCACTCACCGCCTCCATGTGACTCGGGACTGTACCCAAAAACTACTTGTTTGCACAACTCGGTAGAGCCGTGGTAGGAAGGTAATCAAAGCACAATGAGAACCACACAAGACACTATGACTATCTCGGGTCTACAGACTAACATGTACAAGTGTCACCAGAGAACTGCTATCTGACGATAGGTATGGTACCATCTAGGCGTTCTCGGCGAGGCCGTTCGGTGTACTCATTCTCCAATGAGCACCTGTGTACAATTTTTGATGTCAAACACCAATGGTTGTGGGATCAACCATCGCTCCATACAGGGTCAAGAAACGTACACACTAGTCTACTCTGGAATATCGATGCCCTGTCTCAATACTCTCTCGACTAGGAACACTTCAAGGATGTGCTTGTAGACTACACAAGCCCCACTAGTATGATCTAAATCATAGTCTCGGTAGTCAAGCAAAACATCCTAAAGGCTTTAACAACATGTATCAGTGAAATAATAAACTACAGCAAATGTACATCTTAAGATAAAGAGTAACCAGATAGCATACTATCATGTTGAGCAAGAAAGTTCTCTATATATATATATGTGTGTGTGTGTGTGTGTGTGTGTGTGTGTGTGTGTCCAAGCATCCACTATAATATTACAATAATGGCCTCGAGGGCATACTTATTCCTAACATAACTATCACGCCCCGCTTCCCAAAATACGGAATACAAGGGGTAGACAAGGCCAGCCATGCTCCTACGGTCAAGAAAATGTCCTGCCGTAGCCACACTTCGGCTTCTAGTTTTTCATGGTAAACAGTAAATAATGCGCAGGTAATGAGAAAATGCAGTAACTGAATGAAACAATGTAAAGAACTGACCTGAGGGGTAGCAAAAGAATATAACTCTGGATAGCAAGTCGATATGTCTATGATATACGTCTAGTCCTGGTCCAGGCTAAATCTTCTCCTCACACTGAGCATGCATACTCAGGTCGTCAGAGCGACACAATAGCAATATAATATATATAAAATCATATGACAATTCTAACAGTGATAATAGATATATATAACAGTAGATCAAAAGCAGTATGGGTATGAACATACAGTAATCAATGCAGCGGAACAGTAAAAGTAGTAGAACGATATACCACGTATGTCAACATAGTAAGTAAGGTATATCAATGTCAGTATCCCTATCAGTCTCTAAGTCTCACTGTACAGGTCGCTAAGCCTATCGTCAGTCCAAGTGTGAGAGTCAACCACTCGCGAGTGTCCTCCACCCAAGGGTAGAACCCAAGGGCAAGGGACCACGGGCCCAACATGTATATCACGGTAATAATCACGTACCCTGTAAAATCTCCATATATTTCCCTAAATATATAAGCCGGCATGGGACTCCCGAGATTCTGTTGAACTCACACTCAAACTACCCCACACCCCGTGGTCTACATCAAACGCTAACCATAACCCTAAATACCAATCGGTCGGTGACAAGTCTGCACGAGAACTGGAGGCAGGACCTCCATCAAGCACGTCCCGACTAATACCTAAGATAAATGGCAGTGTCTGGTGCCTTATCTGTGACACCCGTGCAAGAGCTTCCATAAGTGTCCCATACCACTTATAGTCACACGTACACGCGTCCCACAGACGTCGACAATGCAATAGAATAATAAGGTTCACTGATTGTGTACAAGTACGTGTCACTTTCACTTAATCACTTATACACGAACACGAACGTACTTGCCACAATCATCACTAATACCTAACACTGGGTAATGCACGTTATTACTAAGTTATCAATGCAGTGACATGTGTATGATATGATGCGTAAACAGTATGTAAAGCATGATTAGGGTGTCATGAATCAATGGTCTGCCACTTGCATAATTTATCATAAATCATACGGTTACAGTTTACTGAAACGATAAATGTGGAATAAATAGTATGTTCAGTTATCTATCCAGCGAATTTGGTTTCATGCCAATCGGGTTCCAGGATCATTAGTTATAGCCATTTCATTTTAAGCGTTCACGGCTGGAAATCCGGTTTCAGAATCGGAAGTCCGTTTCGCAACGCATTTTAATCCTAGTTGGGATCAGATTTTAGCAAAGCTACAGTTGAATGAAATCTAGGGTTTTCAGTAAGGTTTTCAACTCAATATACGGATCTTCAATCGCGTCTGTACGTCAGGAGATATACACTGTTCAATACTAGTATGTAAATTTTGATTCTGTTGGGACTGTTATACGTCCACATATATTAAATTACAGATTAAATAACAAACGATAACGAAACAGGATGAAAACACTTGTGTTGTCTAGCTAACGGATTCACCTTTAATAAACAGTGGAGTTACGCAACCTACGGGTTAAGGAAACAGTGTGGTACCCATTACGGGACAGCACACAGTAAACAGAGTCGCTCTGGACTGCAGTCCAGAGTCGCACTCCGATCCAAATATTGTCACAGTTTAAGTACAGAAACAATTAGAAACTTGAATAGAGTTATATTTCGTCGAGTCAGATTCGATTTGAGACCTCGAACGCATCATTCCAGTATGTATATAATTTATGGTGATTTTAACAGTTTTCAGGTACAGGAAATTTCCAGTTTCACAGGTAAACTTGGGGGTAGTCGTTTTAGTCGGTAATCGTCGTATTATCCAGTGAAATTTATACAGGGTATTTATCACTACACGGGCCAAGATGGACAATCTAATTCTGTCAAAATAGACAAGTATTTTCTTTGGGAACATGCATCGAACAGTTACGTATTATAACTTTTCAGGAAAAATTACTACGGAATCCATACTATTTTAATTTGTAATAAAGATAACTTAGCATGTAGCAAGTAGAGAACTTGCCTGGAAATGTGTCGACAATAATACTGCGGTGGTATCAGCACGATCGCGTCACGAACGCAGCACCGGCTCAGTCCTTTGGAATCCGACAATTTCACTCGATCTAACTGCTCTTCGTGCCTTCCTTTTCTTCACTGCTTCACGTTGTTCCTTGATTTGATGTGAGGGAGGGTGAGACGCTGATAAAGAGAGAGAAATTTAGAGAGAGAGGAAGAGAGAATTAGAGAGATTAAGAGAGCAGAGAGAGATAGAGTGAGAAAGAGAGAGTGGGGGAGTGATATAGTGAGAGAGAGAGGGAGAGAGATAACTGAGAGAGAGAGAGAGGAAACTAAGAGAGAGAGTTACAGAGAGAGAGAGAGAGAGAGAGGGAGAGAGAAAGAGAGAGAGAGGGAGAGAGAAAGAGGCAGAGTGAGGTGAAGGCTCGGGTGAGCGAGGTTAGTGAGGGTGAAGAGATCGAGAGAGAGAGAGAGAGGGAGTCGAGGATGGTGGCGTCGGTGACGATGATGATGACGATGGGGTCGACGTCGAGAGGTGGCAGGGGTGGAGCTCGGGAGTAGGGGTTCTGTGAGGTGCCGGCGGCGATGGGTGCTGGGTGATGGTGGCCGAGAAGAGAGAGCGGTGAGGAGACGAGGTTGGGCGAGGGGATTTAGCTCGGTGGGGTGTCGTCGTCGTCGTCGTTGAGGAAATGGGTGCAGGGACTCAACAGGGGGGTGCTCGGGTCGGGAGTGTAGCGAGAAGGGGAGGAAAATGAGAACGAGGGAGGGAGCGAGCGAGGAAGAGGGAGTAGTGGGTATAGGAGAGAGGGTCGTGGGGAAAACGCGCGCGTCGTGGGTAACGCTCGCGCGAGCGAGGGCGGCGGCGGAGGGAGCGAATCGCGCGTGAAGGGGAGAGAGCCGTTAGAGATTTAAAGAAGAGGAACAGTGGCGGGTCGGGTCGAAGCGGGTGCGGGCAAGGAGTGACACGGGCCGGGCCTGGGGATTAATATAAGGAAAAACAATTGGGAAATTTAGGGGAGTGGGCCGGGGCCAAGGAAAAATGATGCTGGGCTCGTAAATTAATTCCCTTTTGTTAAATGAAGTGGGCTGAGGAATGCTAACGGGCTGGGGATTTTATTAAGGATCATTAAATTTGAATTGAAAAAGAAACAAAGAGGAAATGGGCCGGCTGGAGGGAAAAGAAAAGTAAATGAATTAAAGGGAATTGGGAACGGGCCAGGTTGGAATGTATTTTGAGGAAAATAGGAAATTAAGAGAGTGGGCCGGGAGCTTGGGCTGTAAAAGAAAATAAGGTTGGGTTTAAGATTTTAAATAAGAGAAGTGGGCTGTGCTGGGGTTCCAAAATGAAAATAGTAAGAGAATGGAGAAACTAAAGAAGCCGGGCTGCGGGGCTAGGGGAAAGGCTGTGTTTGGGTTAAAAGAAATTCTTTTTAGGTTTCGGATAAATAAAGCTATAAATAGAATAAATAAGATTATAAAATAATAGAATACAGATCTTGGTATAAAGAGGGCTGGGTATTACATCATACCACCCTTACAAAAATTTCGTCCTCGAAATTTAAAACAAACGATAGGTTATACAAACATAGGCGAAATCTATTATATTGCAAACTAACACATAAAGGTTTATTAGAAATCCGTGGACGAAGAAATTTGAAGGCATAAACATGTAAGAATAGCATACAGAAGATAATTCTAAATAGGTATAAGGTAGGAATAACCATAAGAGCAACCTACAAGTACACGAGAACATAGATAACAATGATGAACAAAAATAATCAGAGCGTATTCAATAAAACCGAAATCCAAACATGCGCACGTATAAGTATATTGAAGGTAGCACGACAGAAAAAAATAAGTATAAGGCACAATCATTTATAATAGTAATCATAGGCACACAACCCGAAAATAAAATAACAAGAATAAAGTAGTGGAAGTTTAGTCGGTAGGTTAAACCATTTTAGGGAAACGTATCGATCAAATAGTTTTAAAATAGCTTAGAAAACTCATATAGTGAAAATAAGAAACATGGGACAAAATGCGCGCGGTGTACGGTTGCGCTACTGAAAATGGGAATAACAATAGTGTACTTAAAATATATGAAATTGAGTAATCAATAACACACTCTTCTTGATAAATTCAAGATACTGAAAACTAATTTTTTTAATAACAGCGTCCCTAAAATAATTAGGGTAATAGGAAGAACACAAATAGGTATAGGGCTAGATAGGGTAATGATTATAAGGAAGTGTGGCTTAATCAGAAGGTTGTAGTGTGTCGGCTTTAGGCTGAAGATCAAGGAGACTGGGATCGGGTCAGCACAGAAAGTAATGGTGAGCAATAAAAGGACTACAAGGTAAAAATATGGGGAAGGCTAACGATCGGTAAATCCTATGAATCAAGAATTTGAAAAGTTAATGATCTCGATAATTCATAAGGAAGGTCCTCCTCCCAGAAGGATCTCAAACAGGGTACAGACGAAGGATGGAGGGTGGCTCATTCCAAGGATCAGGGTGCGGTACTTCCTAATCGAAACAGGGTGAAAACTATACAATGAGTAGGGGTGGACAGTCAGGAACCTCAGCAGAAAAATAAGCGGATATGGGCTATAAACAAGTATTAAGCGAACCAATAATCAAAAGGTTTACGAATTCAGAAGATTTATTTCATTCAAGAAAATTTGAAAATAATGCATTCCCAAGGGCGAAAAGTGGCCCTAAACTATACACATTTTATTTGGCCAGAAAGACAACATCAAAAGAAATCCCGTCAGTCGCGGTTGTGGAGATTCAGTAGGTTGCGGTAGGCTTGCGCACTCAAGTAGGGGCGTCCATTTCCATAGCGTCTCGCGGGGACCGCCAAAGGAAGTTCTTCCATGGCAGGGTCTTGATCTTCTTGTCCTTCATCCTTGGATAGAACTTCTTCATCGAGGTCCGATCCCATGTGGTTTTCTTTCTTCTGCATTCTCTTCCATGGGATTTTCCTCCACTGGGTTTTCTTCCATCGGTTCTTCCTCGGGGTCTTCCTCTATCAGGTTCTCTTCAAGTTCTTCTTCCTCTTCGTCGGAATCAGCTAACACGTTAAACTCTGGGGCGGCTACTCCTTCGCCCTCTGGATCGTGCTTTCCGAAATTGACTTGGGGACCGTTGATCTCATCGTCAGAACTTATCAGCGTGCGGTCTAAGGAACGCATAACTGTGCATCCTCATCTAGATGCGGCGCTGCTCCAGGGTGGGCCATGGCCTGAAAGCAAAAGTCATGACTAGACAGTGTAATACACCAAGGAACAAGCTCAGGGTACGAAGTATAGGAAAATATGCGGTGGCAGGAATTGAAAATCAGGATTAAGATACTGTGATAACGAATAGTATAAATAGGGAGAAAGCAAAAGAATGATACATACATTACGATTCAAGTTTTATTTCATTCTACTAAAATTTCGACGGATACAAAGGTTCAAACGAAAGAAATGTTTATAAGAGGATGACAACATAATACTGAAATTGGAAAACATAAATTTCTTCTTTGATTGCCAGACCGCTGCATTCTTGTCGCGTGAGTTGAATCCTGCGTTAGGTCCGCCTTATCGTCGAAGTTCGAACTACGCGATAATCCTCACTTGGCAGAAGTGGGGAGTGTGGACGAGTTTCCTCCTTGTAGTTCTTTCCTTTCTGGGCAGCCGTTGATGAGATGTTTGTTGGACCCTCATATCAGACATTTCCCTTGGGCGCGGTGACAATCCCTCTGAAGATGTCCTGGCCTCTTACAGTACCCACAGCAAGGGTTCTTCTGATGCTTTTGTTGACGCTTCATCTTCTTCTCTTTTCCTCGTCTAATAGGGATTCCTTTATGATAGGAGGCTCCCGCTGGGGTCTGACTCACCTGTCTTCTCAGCCCTTCAGCTAATAGGTCGTTTGTTCGCTTCTGGGCTTCCATTAAATCTTGCAGTACACTAAGGATCTCAACAGTCTGATTCTGGGGAGCGGATAAAAATGAAGAGTTGTTGGAAGACATGATCCTAAAACAACAATTTCGAGAATGATATGAGTCACACGCTAAATGAATCAAAATATGATATGGATAGGACAAGGATTCAAGAATATCAGAGGTGATGAATTTTATTACAAGTGGAGAATCAACCGTATGACTTTAAGTCACCCTAACAGAATACGGTAGTGCAATTGCAACCACGTAATCTTGCCAGGTCACCCGAAACCATAGCGAATGGATTGCTGAACACACGATGTGAATATGGATCAAGAGTGACAAGTTTACAACCTAGACCGAGGGATGTCTTAGATTGCCAAACTTTACACGGAAAACTGCAATCCCAATCGAAGCAAAACCGGGCTCTGATACCAACTAAACCATGTCACGCCCCGCTTCCCAAAATACGGAATACGAGGGGTATACAAGGCCAGCCATGCTCCTACGGTCAAGAAAATGTCATGCCGTAGCCATACTTCGGCTTCTAGTTTTTCATGGTAAACAGTAAATAATGCGCAGGTAATGAGAAAATGCAGTAACTGAATGAAACAATGTAAAGAACTGACCTGAGGGGTAGCAAAAGAATATAACTCTGGATAGCAAGTCGATATGTCTATGATATACGTCTAGTCCTGGTCCAGGCTAAATCTTCTCCTCACACTGAGCATGCATACTCAGGTCGTCAGAGCGACACAATAGCAATATAATATATATAAAATCATGTGACAATTCTAACAGTGATAATAGATATATATAACAGTAGATCAAAAGCAGTATGGGTATGAACATACAGTAATCAATGCAGCGGAACAGTAAAAGTATAGTAGAACGATATACCACGTATGTCAACATAGTAAGTAAGGTATATCAATGCCAGTATCCCTATCAGTCTCTAAGTCTCACTGTACAGGTCGTTAAGCCTATCGTCAGTCCAAGTGTGAGAGTCAACCACTCGCGAGTGTCCTCCACCCAAGGATAGAACCCAAGGGCAATGGACCACGGGCCCAACATGTATATCACGGTAATAATCACGTACCCTGTAAAATCTCCATATATCTCCCTAAATATATAAGCCGGTATGGGACTCCCGAGATTCTGTTGAACTCACACTCAAAGTACCCCACACCCCGTGGTCTATATCAAACGCTAACCATAACCCTAAATACCAATCGGTCGGTGACAAGTCTGCACGAGAACTGGAGGCAGGACCTCCATCAAGCACGTCCCGACTAATACCTAAGATAAATGGCAGTGTCTGGTGCCTTATCTGTGACACCCGTGCAAGAGCTTCCATAAGTGTCCCATACCACTTATAGTCACACGTACACGCGTCCCACAGACGTCGACAATGCAATAGAATAATAAGGTTCACTGATTGTGTACAAGTACGTGTCACTTTCACTTAATCACTTATACACGAACACGAACGTACTTGCCACAATCATCACTAATACCTAACACTGGGTAATGCACGTTATCACTAGGTTATCAATGCAGTGACATGTGTATGATATGATGCGTAAACAGTATGTAAAGCATGATTAGGGTGTCATGAATCAATGGTCTGCCACTTGCATAATTTATCATAAATCATACGGTTACAGTTTACTGAAATGATAAATGGGGAATAAATAGTATGTTCAGTTATCTATCCAGCGAATTTGGTTTCATGCCAATCGGGTTCCAGGATCATTAGTTATAGCCATTTCATTTTAAGCGTTCACGGCTGGAAATCCGGTTTCAGAATCGGAAGTCCGTTTCGCAACGCATTTTAATCCTAGTTGGGATCAGATTTTAGCAAAGCTACAGTTGAATGAAATCTAGGGTTTTCAGTAAGGTTTTCAACTCAATAGACGGATCTTCAATCGCATCTGTATGTCAGGAGATATACACTGTTCAATAGTAGTATGTAAATTCTGATTCTGTTGGGACTGTTATACGTCCACATATATTAAATTACAGATTAAATAACAAACGATAACGAAACAGGATGAAACCACTTGTGTTGTCTAGTTAACGGATTCACCTTTAATAAACAGTGGAGTTACGCAACCTACGGGTTAAGGAAACAGTGTGGTACCCATTACGGGACAGCACACAGTAAACAGAGTCGCTCTGGACTGCAGTCCAGAGTCGCTCTCCGATCCAAATATTGTCACAGTTTAAGTATAGAAACAATTAGAAACTTGAATAGAGTTATATTTCGTCGAGTCGTATTCGATTTGAGCCCTCGAACGCATCATTCCAGTATGTATATAATTTATGGTGATTTTTACAGTTTTCAGGTACAGGAAATTTCCAGTTTCACAGGTAAACTTGGGGGTAGTCGTTTTAGTCGGTAATCGTCGTATTATCCAGTGAAATTTATACAGGGTATTTATCACTACACGGGCCAAGACGGACAATCTAATTCCGTCAAAATAGACAAGTATTTTCTTTGGGAACATGCATCGAACAGTTACGTATTATAACTTTTCAGGAAAAATTACTACGGAATCCATACTATTTTAATTTGTAATAAAGATAACTTAGCATGTAGCAAGTAGAGAACTTGCCTGGAAATGTGTCGACAATAATACTGCGGTGGTATCAGCACGATCGCGTCACGAACGCAGCACCGGCTCAGTCCTTTGGAATCCGACAATTTCACTTGATCTAGCTGCTCTTCGTGCCTTCCTTTTCTTCACTGCTTCACGTTGTTCCTTGTTTGATGTGAGGGAGGGTGAGACGCTGATAAAGAGAGAGAAATTTAGAGAGAGAGGAAGAGAGAATTAGAGAGATTAAGAGAGCAGAGAGAGATAGAGTGAGAAAGAGAGAGTGGGGGAGTGATATAGTGAGAGAGAGAGGGAGAGAGATAACTGAGAGAGAGAGAGGAAACTAAGAGAGAGAGTTACAGAGAGAGAGATGGAGAGAGAAAGAGAAAGAGAGAACAGAGAGGGAGGCAGAGTGAGGTGAAGGCTCGGGTGAGCGAGGTGAGTGAGGGTGAAGAGATCGAGAGAGAGAGAGGGAGTCGAGGATGGTGGCGTCGGTGACGATGATGATGACGATGGGGTCGACGTCGAGAGGTGGCAGGGGTGGAGCTCGGGAGTAGGGGTTCTGTGAGGTGCCAGCGGCGATGGGTGCTGGGTGATGGTGGCCGAGAAGAGAGAGCGGTGAGGAGACGAGGTTGGGCGAGGTGATTTAGCTCGGTGGGGTGTCGTCGTCGTCGTCGTTGAGGAAATGGGTGCAGGGACTCGACAGGGGGGTGCTCGGGTCGGGAGTGTAGCGAGAAGGGGAGGAAAAGGAGAACGAGGGAGGGAGCGAGCGAGGAAGAGGGAGTAGTGGGTATAGGAGAGAGGGTCGTGGGGAAAACGCGCGCGTCGTGGGTAACGCTCGCGCGAGCGAGGGCGGCGGCGGAGGGAGCGAATCGCGCGTGAAGGGGAGAGAGCCGTTAGAGATTTAAAGAAGAGGAACAGTGGCGGGTCGGGTCGAAGCGGGTGCGGGCGATGAGTGATACGGGCCGGGCCTGGGGATTAATATAAGGAAAAACAATTGGGAAATTTAGGGGAGTGGGCCAGGGCCAAGGAAAAATGATGCTGGGCTCGTAAATTAATTCCCTTTTGTTAAATGAAGTGGGCTGAGGAATGCTAACGGGCTGGGGATTTTATTAAGGAACATTAAATTTGAATTGAAAAAGAAACAAAGAGGAAATGGGCCGGCTGGAGGGAAAAGAAAAGTAAATGAATTAAAGGGAATTGGGAACGGGCCAGGTTGGAATGTATTTTGAGGAAAATAGGAAATTAAGAGAGTGGGCCGGGAGCTTGGGCTGTAAAAGAAAATAAGGTTGGGTTTAAGATTTTAAATAAGAGAAGTGGGCTGTGCTGGGGTTCCAAAATGAAAATAGTAAGAGAATGGAGAAACTAAAGAAGCCGGGCTGCGGGGCTAGGGGAAAGGCTGAGTTTGGGTTAAAAGAAATTCTTTTTAGGTTTCGGATAAATAAAGCTATAAATAGAATAAATAAGATTATAAAATAATAGAATACAGATCTTGGTATAAAGAGGGCTGGGTATTACAATAACCAACCACCAGAATCAAATTCTGGTGATTTTCGGTCGCCCAATCCTTACAACCTCAAATGCGGTGATCAATTGTCGAAATGGTTCCATGAACCTATCTTTGGTAACATGACAATTGAACTCAACATCTTTAGGCTAAGGAATCAGCCATCCGAACCGAGTGCTCATATACTAGACATCTGTTATATCCAGGAGATCACTCCTGAGGATTGTGAATTTAAAGAATTTCTGTTTGATCATGGTGATCTTGACGCCACTAGTGCGTTTCTCTTCGATCCTGCTTCTTCCGACTACGACAAAAAGTACAAGTGCTTCATGTTCCTGAACGATATTGACACGTCACCACTTGAGTTAGAATCTTTAAAATTTTCGGATGAGTTAGTTAAACCATCCGACTCTATTGCATACACTCACTTTGAGCTCCTCTTGGAATCCTTTGAGTTCAAGACATGTTCTCTGATCTTACCTTCAGTTGTTTCTCCTCCGACGCTCGAACTCAAGTCTCTGCCATCTCACCTCAAGTATGCTTACTTAGGTGAAAACGAGACTTGTAATGACCCCAAAATCTTTATACATTTGTATTATCCCTCTTCAATAATATACCGTATTTATTTGTACTTAGTATTTTCCTTTTTCTATTAAATTTATTATTATTTTATTCCTCAATCTATTATGTATTTTTTTTCTAGGTACAATTTCTTTTTCTTATATTTAAGTTTTTAACTTCTCATTCTTATTTTTCCTTTCATAAATATTTAACCCAAATCCATTATTCTTATTCTCTACAGCCCATCTAAAAAGCCCATTTTCTTTTTAAGCAACATCATATATTTAATTCTAATTAAATATATGCATGAATAACCTTATAACCCATTGGTTAAGTCCTTGCATTGTTATTCCATAAGTCACATGTTCAAATCCCCATTCTTGCAATTATGTTTTATCATTTTTTATTCTTCTCATAACCTACAAATGAGACCTTTCATTTCCGAAATGAATGGTGACCTTTCATTTCTCTTTTAATTCTCATGTTGAATGCATATATTATTATACATAATTCACCATTACACCACCTTTATTGTCCTCCTATATCTTTTCCTTCCTCACATTTTTCTATCCATCACTTCTTCCTCTTCACCTAGAGTCCAAGAAGAAGAACATGAAGAAGTATTCAAGAAGGTCTCGCTACTAACGCGAGTCTATCGACGGATAGACAAGCCCGGTGACAATACCGACTTGTGCATGTAAGTCCCTTCACTTTTTCCTTCCTCCATTTCTTTCTTTTTCTCTTTATATTTCTCTTGTTTTATATTGCCATGAAAAACTTCACTTGACATATCATGGTTCATAAATAATTAATTAAATGGATATATATATAAATAATGAACACACAAACATACACATATATATAGTTTGTAAAGTCTTTTTTCATTACTCTCAATTCACATGTTAAGATTTCATAGTGACCAATTAGGATTGTATGTTTGTTGTTTTATTTTAAATCACTTTATTTAAAGTTTGTAAAAAAAAAAATGAAGTTACGAATAAATACCTTAGTTTTCTCATTTCTCACATATGACATATCAATACCTTTAGTTTTAAAATAAATTTTATAAATTAATTTTTAATTCTGAAAATTTCATGAAATTTACATATAATATAATATATTATTTTATACACTCTGTAAAAATTTTAGATCGATCCGCATAACGGTTTAGGAATTACATCGTATTTATTCACTGATCGTAAAACAGAAAACTGCAGCTATCGGTAAATTTCTAGGACACATAACTTGGTATACCGGTATCCAAATTGAGCAAACTCAGGTGTTTTTGATATCTACATCAAATGATCTAGATTTTCTTAGTTCTATAGTTTTACCGAAAACCTATCTAAGATAAAGAAAACTGCATTACAATATTAAGTGACGGATCTGGACAGAATCTGTTCCGATTCGCACACTGTTTTTAAATTGGACATAACTCGAACACCCGATGTCCGTTTGTGACAAAATTTAGATGTGTAGATGCACCATTGATATAACTATAATTTTCTGTATATTATATTACTTAGGAATGCATGAAACAACCTGATATAGGCTTTGCAATAGAATATATAGTTGCTGTCCAGAAATCTGAATTTCTGTTTTAAATGCTGATATTAAAATGATCATAACTAGAGCTTCAGAAATCCAAATCATGTGAATCTTGGTATTTTGGATAAGTACATCGAAATACCTACAATTTTATAATAATCTTCGTAACCTGAAACCCAATAGAAATTAACTCAAACTGCGTTTTAAAAATATGTGACGGTGCCGAATAGATTCTGATCCGTTTTGCGCGACGATACAAAAACATATATATCTCTCAAACCGGTAGTCGTATTTAGGTGAAACTGGAACTTACGCATGCAAAACATTTAGAGACATATCTCTGTTTATATTCCGCATTTGTTCAACTTGATTAATTAGTCGTACATAATATTTCTTTACAGCAATGTTTATGGTAGTTACTCGAATAATATACTTGACTCATTTCATGTTATTCGAACATGTATACATATTTATCTTGATCATTAAATTGTTGTATGTACATAAAGACGATAATTAAATACTTGAGTTGTATTTTGAAAAATATACAATAGTATTTTTACAATAAACCCGCTCAAGTTTTATAAATTACAATAAGGACCCTAACAATTATTGAACATCAAATTACCTTCTTGTAGTCTGACTCGGGTTAGAGTATGACTATTTCTGACTTGAATATGTTTCAAGTCAATCTATATTCTTTTATATTCTAACTCAACATGAATACACGAATCCCTGAATCCAGTTAACAATCTATATATAACTTGACCGAACCAAACCATGGATATTCCTTCTACATGTTTCCCAGTATTCCATTTACATGACTCTACGGTTATAACCGTTTCCTGATATCATGGTTTCGGTCAGTCAGTTAATCAATGTTACAATCAATACAATTTTACAAGATAACAATACAAACAAGACATCGCGGGGTTTAAGGGGTAGATTGGTACGGAAGGTGTTAAAAGTGGCACGAGGTGGTCAGATTAATACACCTAACCTGAATTCTATTGCTGTTGTACCGTGGCATAACGGTTCCTTGTACTACACGTGCCCTAGTCTCTGGCAAGTGAGACTCCCCTCGTATACACTGGCATTCTTCTGTACCAAGCTACAAATAACAGCGTTAACATAACATTACAACAATAGTTTACACTTTAAAAATGTATCTTCTTATTCTGTCTTCTCTACTTCCCTCTTACCTTTGGGACTTACCGAGCGATCTGTTCGCTGACGACATTCTGTTTCTCTCTTCTTTGAATGTCGTCAGGTGACCTGGACCCGGCAGAAGTTGAGCCAACCCAAGAAGACTTGGAGCAATTTGCCGAAGACCCAGCAGTATAATTTTATTGTACACTTTTCTTTTCAGTACTTTCCTTTTCCTGATATTCCACTGTTTAGGTATCTTTATTTCAGTTGTATTTTCCTTTCCATGTATTGTACAAAGAATGTTAATAAATAAAAGTTGCTGTTCTTTTTATACTCTTGTCTCTTGTGTATTTATTTTATATTGCTTAGCTACGCTTAGCGTATGTACTTCTGAGTACATACGTAGCGGACCTCGTCGCGTCCACTTCGTCGTACACTGGGAAGCGGGGCGTGACAGGTTTTGTTGGCGGCCCATGCAGGTCAGAACTGTATGAAACCCTATCATGCAGTTCTGTTCTGCGTGAACAACCTAAGCAATATAAAACACAAGAAACAGCAACTGAAAACATTCTTTACATTACATATTCCTTGAATCCATCTTGAACTCCACCTTCAGTTTCCTTGAAGTCCATCTCTCCACTTTTGAATCCTTAATTCTTATTCATGCTTTCTATTTGTATCTTGTAGACTTATTAGCTCAATTGGTTAGAGTATCAATCGACGGAGCTCGAAGAAGACATCATCCTAATCATGTTTCCTTACTCTGTTACATCATCCTTCTTGAGTAATTTCGAGGAAGAAATTATTTTTAAGGAGGGTAGAATGTAATGACCCCAAAATCTTTATACATTTGTATTATCCCTCTTCAATAATATACCGTATTTATTTGTACTTGGTATTTTCCTTTTTCTATTAAATTTATTATTATTTTATTCCTCAATCTATTATGTATTTTTTTTCTAGGTACAATTTCTTTTTCTTATATTTAAGTTTTTAACTTCTCATTCTTATTTTTCCTTTCATAAATATTTAACCCAAATCCATTATTCTTATTCTCTACAGCCCATCTAAAAAGCCCATTTTCTTTTTAAGCAACATCATATATTTAATTCTAATTAAATATATGCATGAATAACCTTATAACCCATTGGTTAAGTCCTTGCATTGTTATTCCATAAGTCACATGTTCAAATCCCCATTCTTGCAATTATGTTTTATCATTTTTTATTCTTCTCATAACCTACAAATGAGACCTTTCATTTCCGAAATGAATGGTGACCTTTCATTTCTCTTTTAATTCTCATGTTGAATGCATATATTATTATACATAATTCACCATTACACCACCTTTATTGTCCTCCTATATCTTTTCCTTCCTCACATTTTTCTATCCATCACTTCTTCCTCTTCACCTAGAGTCCAAGAAGAAGAACATGAAGAAGTATTCAAGAAGGTCTCGCTACTAACGCGAGTCTATCGACGGATAGACAAGCCCGGTGACAATACCGACTTGTGCATGTAAGTCCCTTCACTTTTTCCTTCCTCCATCTCTTTCTTTTTCTCTTTATATTTCTCTTGTTTTATATTGCCATGAAAAACTTCACTTGACATATCATGGTTCATAAATAATTAATTAAATGGATATATATATAAATAATGAACACACAAACATACACATATATATAGTTTGTAAAGTCTTTTTTCATTACTCTCAATTCACATGTTAAGATTTCATAGTGACCAATTAGGATTGTATGTTTGTTGTTTTATTTTAAATCACTTTATTTAAAGTTTGTAAAAAAAAAAAATGAAGTTACGAATAAATACCTTAGTTTTCTCATTTCTCACATATGACATATCAATACCTTTAGTTTTAAAATTAATTTTATAAATTAATTTTTAATTCTGAAAATTTCATGAGATTTACATATAATATAATATATTATTTTATACACTCTGTAAAAATTTTAGATCGATCCGCATAACGTTTTAGGAATTACATCGTATTTATTCACTGATCGTAAAACAGAAAACTGCAGCTATCGGTCAATTTCTAGGACACATAACTTGGTATACCGGTATCCAAATTGAGCAAACTCAGGTTTTTTTGATATCTACATCAAATGATCTAGATTTTCTTAGTTCTATAGTTTTACCGAAAACCTATCTAAGATAAAGAAAACTGCATTACAATATTAAGTGACGGATCTGGACAGAATCTGTTCCGATTCGCACACTGTTTTTAAATTGGACATAACTCGAACACCCGATGTCCGTTTGTGACAAAATTTAGATGTGTAGATGCACCATTGATATAAATATAATTTTCTGTATATTATATTACTTAGGAATGCATGAAACAACCTGATATAGGCTTTGCAATAGAATATATAGTTGCTGTCCAGAAATCTGAATTTCTGTTTTAAATGCTGATATTAAAATGATCATAACTAGAGCTTCAGAAATCCAAATCATGTGAATCTTGGTATTTTGGATAAGTACATCGAAATACCTACAATTTTATAATAATCTTCGTAACCTGAAACCCAATAGAAATTAACTCAAACTGCGTTTTAAAAATATGTGACGGTGCCGAATAGATTCTGATCCGTTTTGCGCGACGATACAAAAACATATATATCTCTCAAACCGGTAGTCGTATTTAGGTGAAACTGGAACTTACGCATGCAAAACATTTAGAGACATATCTCTGTTTATATTCCGCATTCGTTCAACTTGATTAATTAGTCGTACATAATATTTCTTTACAGCAATGTTTATGGTAGTTACTCGAATAATATACTTGACTCATTTCATGTTATTCGAACATGTATACATATTTATCTTGATCATTAAATTGTTGTATGTACATAAAGACGATAATTAAATACTTGAGTTGTATTTTGAAAAATATACAATAGTATTTTTACAATAAACCCGCTCAAGTTTTATAAATTACAATAAGGCCCCTAACAATTATTGAACATCAAATTACCTTCTTGTAGTCTGACTCGGGTTAGAGTATGACTATTTCTGACTTGAATATGTTTCAAGTCAATCTATATTCTTTTATATTCTAACTCAACATGAATACACGAATCCCTGAATCCAGTTAACAATCTATATATAACTTGACCGAACCAAACCTTGGATATTCCTTCTACATGTTTCCCAGTATTCCATTTACATGACTCTACGGTTATAACCGTTTTCTGATATCATGGTTTTGGGTCAGTCAGTTAATCAATGTTACAATCAATACAATTTTACAAGATAACAATACAAACAAGACATCGCGGGGTTTAAGGGGTAGATTGGTACGGAAGGTGTTAAAAGTGGCACGAGGTGGTCAGATTAATACACCTAACCTGAATTCTATTGCTGTTGTACCGTGGCATAACGGTTCCTTGTACTACACGTGCCCTAGTTTCTGGCAAGTGAGACTCCCCTCGTATACACTGGCATTCTTCTGTACCAAGCTACAAATAACAGCGTTAACATAACATTACAACAATAGTTTACACTTTAAAAATGTATCTTCTTATTCTGTCTTCTCTACTTCCCTCTTACCTTTGGGACTTACCGAGCGATCTGTTCGCTGACGACATTCTGTTTCTCTCTTCTTTGAATGTCGTCAGGTGACCTGGACCCGGCAGAAGTTGAGCCAACCCAAGAAGACTTGGAGCAATTTGCCGAAGACCCAGCAGTATAATTTCATTGTACACTTTTCTTTTCAGTACTTTCCTTTTCCTGATATTCCACTGTTTAGGTATCTTTATTTCAGTTGTATTTTCCTTTCCATATATTGTACAAAGAATGTTAATAAATAAAAGTTGCTGTTCTTTTTATACTCTTGTCTCTTGTGTATTTATTTTATATTGCTTAGCTACGCTTAGCGTATGTACTTCTGAGTACATACGTAGCGGACCTCGTCGCGTCCACTTCGTCGTACACTGGGAAGCGGGGCGTGACAAGACTCTCCCGGTAATCATTTTAGCTTTTCTAGAAGTAGAGCAAGAGAAAACCCTTCTTTCGGTCTTGCAATCAAATCGGCAAGCTTTTGACTGGACGATTGCGGACATCAAGAGGATTAGTCCCCTGATCTTTGAACACCACATTCACATGATGAATGATGCCAAACCAGCTAGGGATCCACAGAGACGATTAAATCCAATCATGAAGGAGGTTTTGAAGAAGGAAATCGTCAAATGTCTGGATAGTGGTATCATATACCTGATATCCGACAGTCAATGGGTCAGTACGATACACGTTGTCCCTAAGAAGTCGGGCATTTTGGTCATCACCAACAAGGCGAACAAGTTACTCCCCACTCGCACCTAAACCGGGTGGCGATTATTTATTGATTATCGAAAACTCAACGCCACAACACGGAAGGATCACTTCCCGCTTTCATTCATTGACTAAATGTACGAAATACTAGCCGGACATGAGTTCTACTATTTTCTGGACAGTTGATCAGGTTACAACCAGATTCCCATCGCCGAAAAATACTAGGACGAAACCACTTTCACTTGTCCTTTTGGCATGTTCGCAAATCGCCGCATGCCCTTTGGGTTATGCAATGCTCCCGTTACATTTCAGCGATGTATGATGGGTATATTCTCTGACATGGTCGAGAAGTTTCTGGAGATATTCATGGACGATTTCTCCATCTTTGGAGATTCCCTTGACAAGTGTTTAAAACATCTTGACGCTGTCCTTACCCGATGTAAGGATAAAAATCTCGCTTTAAATTGGGAGAAATGCCACTTTATGGTGCGGGAATGTATTGTCTTAGGGTAAATAATTTCACGAAGCAATATCGAGGTTGACAAAGCAAAGATTGATATCATTTCCAACCTCCCTCCTCCAAAATGCGTCAGAGATATCAGATCTTTTCTTGGCCATGTCGGTTTCTATAGACGGTTCATCAAGGATTTTAGAAAAATTGCTAGACCTTTGACTCTTCTTCTGGCCAAGGACACAACGTTCAATTTCAACTCGGACTGTTTGACTTCTTTTGAATCACTACGAAGCTCTCTCACTACAACTCCCATTCTTTCTTCTCCCGACTGAACGCATCCTTTTGAGATTATATGTGATGCATCAGACTTTGCCATCGGTGCGGTCTTAGGACAGCACATCGATAAGATGCCGCACGTGATCTACTACGCGAGCCGGATCTTGAATGAAATGCAAATGAACTATACAATAACCGAGAAAGAGTTCTTGGCGGTTGTATTCGCTTTGGAGAAATTCATGCCATGTCTCATTGGCTCCCCAATCGTCGTCTACACAGATCATTCTGCTCCGAGGCATCATTTTGTGAAATAGGATGCCAAATCTCGGCTGATACGTTAGATCCTCTTACTACAAGAGTTTGAACTTTTCATTAAGGACAAAAGAAGATGTGAAAACATAGTGGCCGATCATCTTTCACGGCTTCCTTCTTCGTCAACGCTTCCTCTCCCGATAAACGATTCTTTTCCTGATGAATAACTCTTGACTGTATCTGGCGAACCTTGGTTGATAAATATTGTGAACTATTTAGCGACAGGAATTGTACCAAGCGAATGGTCGAGTCAGTACAAACTTAGATTTTTATCCCAAGTAAAACACTTTTACTGGGACGAACCCTACTTGTTCAAGTATTTTCCACACAAAATCATTCGTCGATGTATCCCGGATAATGATTTCAAGAGTGTGTTGTCATTCTGTCACGATCAAGCATGTGGCGGGAATTTTGGCCCAAGAAAGACAGCTGAGAAAGTCTTGCAGTGTGGTTTTTATTGGTCAAAACTTTTCAAAAATGCACATGATTACTGCAAAACTTTCTCCTGGTGCCAACATTTGGGCCGGATCTCCAGGAGAAATGAAATGCCGCTCCAACCAATTTTGGTTATTGAGATGTTTGAAGTTTGGGGGATAGAATTATTGGGCCCATTTCCTAACTCTTTTGGAAACTTGCATATTCTTTTAGATATTGATTATGTCTCCAAATGGGTCGAGATAGTACCGAGCCGGACGATCAAAAACAAGATTGTCATTAGATTCCTAAAAGAAAATATCTTCTCCTGGTTCGGGCATCCTCATGTTATCATTAGCGACAATGGGACTCATTTCTGCAATCGGTCTTTTGAGATCTTGATGCGGAAATACGTGATTCATCACAAGCTATCAATGCCCTATCACCTCCAAACAAGCAAGCAAGCCAAAGTTTCTAATCGGCAAATCAAGCAAATATTGGAGAAAACGGTTTCCAAGAACCGTAAAGATTGGTCTTTGAAATTAACTGATATCCTTTGGGTATTCCGAACTGCTTACAAGACTAATCTTGGCATATCTTCTTATCGGCTTGTGTATGGAAAGGCTTACCACCTCCCTGTTGAGATCGAGCATCACGTATTGTGGGCGATCAAGGAGTTGAACTTCAATCGTGACTATGCGGGCAGCTATCGGAAGCTGCAAATTAGCGAATTAAACGAGTTTCGAGATGAAACTTACGAAAGCGCGGCTGTTGTAAAGAATCGAATGAAGGTGTTTCATAATAAACACCTTATGCGCAAAACTTTCCCGCCTGGACAGCAGGTACTCCTTTACAACACCAGACTCCATTTTCGTCCTGATAAGCTTTGATCTCGCTCGACGGGACCTTTTCTTGTGCGGTGTATATACCCGTACGGCGCGGTGTATATAGAAAATCCAAGGGACGGTTCGGTTTTCAAAATAAACGGATACGGATTGAAACCATTCTTTACCGCAGAACCTTCGGAGGAGCTCCTATTGCTGCAAGAACCGGTTTATAATTAGTAATGTTCCTCCGTTTGCCACCAAACTTCGGTTATCCAGCCTTAAACAGTGGAAACACTGTTTCAGATAAGTTTGGGGGTATGTATATACAGATCGTTTTGTAAATAGTTATCCTTGTCTTGTGAATATTTGTTTTCTTTTTTGGGAAATTTCTTGTCTAGTGAAATTCCATTGCAAAAAAATTATAAAAAAACCCCCCCGACATGTTTTTGTTGCCTCCACAATTTTGATTTTTCTTTGTATAACATGACAGCGATGACCGATTTAAGTTTGGGGGTATGTTCGATAAGCCATCTATCCTTGCATTCATTTGTAAATTCTGCATTTGTATACATATTTGAAAAACTCATAAAAATAAAAATAAAAATCCAAAAATATAAAAACTTTGTCGTCAAATTAGCTAGTGGGAAAGCTTAGACTCAAAATACCGATAGTTTAGTTTGATGAGATAGGAATAACAAAATCCTAATTTTAGAGATTGAAAACCTGAAAGATAACCCTCCTTTAAGTTTAACAATAGCTAATATACGTCTCTGCATCACACTACACGTGTCGTGGGTTTTGAAAATTAGATGACAAGTCTGATATGTCTGTAAAACTTTTAAAAATTGATAAACTTCAAGATCAAACAGGTTTGTTTTGAAATAAGTGATATCAAGAATATTTTATAAAGTGAAGTGGATATGAAAGGATGGTATTGATGCTTTAGTAGGAACTAAGTCTGAAAAATTACCCATCTCAAACTTAATTGGAGTGATTGCACACTTTATCTACACAAGCACGTCTTTTATCTTAAAAAGAATTGAACAGCTGGTTATATCTCCATTCGCATTAAATTGTTATGATTTTCACGCCAAAATAAGTGTAACACCCTAGTTCAGTTATAACATGTTCGATTTGTTTATTTTATTTTTTGTGGCTATTTCTTGTTTTATTAGTTTTTGGGTGCGGATAGTGTTTTGGTATCTGTGCTTACTATCCGACCCAACTCACATGCTTGAAACCCGTCTTGGTTCTTGATTATGTTTTATCCCTACTAGTTCTGAGGATCCGTGCACACATACGTTCTGTATACCTGCATCATACATCTGGCATCTGCATATATTTTAATAATACAATTATAATCAAATAATATATTTTCAGATACCTAGCATGGCCTGCATCATACCCCTGACCCTATGGTTGCATCCGTACATCGTGTTCATGTCTCGTTTAGTGAAACGGACTCGTTTGGATCGCTACGTGCATACTACGTGTACCCGTTCTTGGGGGTATGCATTTTCTTTAACAGGACATCGCATTTTGGTTTCGGTTGACACGTATATTATCCGTATTTTCAAACCGTAATTTTAGACCCAACCCGGACATATTTTGAAGTATTTTTGTATTAGCCAGAAAACCCATATATTTAATATTATATCCTTTAATATATATAACTGTTTATAATATACGAATATATAATTTTTTAACTAAAAATATTTTTCTAAATCTTTCTACCCTCTCTCTCTCTGTCTCTCTCTATATTATATTATATTATATATATATATATATATATATATATATTCATTATATATTCTTTTTCTTTTTAAACCTCACCCTATTTAGACTCCCCACGTCCTTCTCTCTCTCTCACCTTCTTCGTTTCTCTTTTCTCGCTGCCTCGTAAAACCCTAACTGATGGAGGTTCTGATCTCCTTCAAATGTTATCTTTCGTTGATCTGTAGCAAGCATCGATGGATGGATGAGATTGAGTTTGAGGGTTGCCTCTTGATGCGTGTGGATTTTAATGCGCTTGATTTGGGAATGAAGCCGAGCTACCTGCAAAGAAGTCCCGGGATGGTTGTACCACCGTGGACCCTCCGAAGATCAAGTTAGTTGGGGTATTTTGGCAGAGTAACAGCCTATTGGGGGTAAAATTTCCTTACCTGAGTCGTCTGAGAGAAGGGTTTATATAGTGGCAGCCATGGGCTGGAGGGCGTGAGATTCACGCCGGTCGTTATGCCCCTGGGCGTTACGCCTGCGTGAAAGGAGGGATCCCCCATTAATGACGAGACACGCTCGTTAATGGGAGGAACGTGATGGCGTGGAACGCGGGATCGTGGGCGGCGGACATCTCGTGACTAGCGAGATTCGCGGGCCATGGCGGAGGCGCCTGTGATCTGCGCAGTGGGTCGATCAGTGATACCGAGGAAGCTAAGCTCGGCGGGAGGCTCGGGAATGAGAGGGAGGCCGAGGGAGCCTGATTCTGTGATAGTTCGGAGGTGAGCAAAAGGGCTGAGGGAACTCAGCGTGCGAGAAGGCTCGAAGGTGAGCCAATGGTTGTTTGGAAGACGAGCATAGGAGTTGTGTGGGAGGCCATCAAAGGTCGGGAACATCCTTGGGAGGAAGGCCCGGGGTATGCTTCCAATGTACCCTTCTTGCTCCTCTCTCGTAAGCTTTGGGACACATCATCCACCACGTGTCATGATCTGGGGAGTCCTCAGTACCGAGCATCATCATTAGCCCCCCACTCTCGGACCGATCTATTCATGGGTCGGGTCGATAGTGGTCTGATCGGTCGCCTGGGCTAAGTTCTTATTTGAAGACATCGTCTGCGCTGATTCCCGAGCAATTAGTCGTATTTTTTGATGACGTTAGTGGATCATGGGAGAGATCTTGCATTAAAGAGGAAGCGCCGATTCGGGCGTACGTTTGCCGAAACGCCAGGCCACGTGTCCGGCGCTGGTTAGCTGACGTGACGGGCCGCCGGTGTTTTCGCGCTTGACGGGACGCGCCCAATGCGCGTGCGACAGGTGGAACGTTGACGGTCGTCGAATGCAAGGTGTCGTTTTAGAGGGAGACGATCGGTGCCGCAGGATGTGTTAGCCGACAGCTATAAATAGAGGTGAGATCCCCCATGGTCCACACATCGCTATAATTTACTCCTCCCTTAGTGTGTTAGCCCGGCGCTCTTCCCTCTAGGTCGGATATCCTGCGTTCTTTCCTCGGAGGACCCCTTCTTTTGCTCAGGTTAGATGTCTTCCTCTGAGGAGTCCGTAGAAGTAGTTCAGATAGAGTTTAGGGAGTCTTCTGCAGCTTCCTCTTCTTCGTCCGAGTCGGAATCTTCCCGTGAGGTTAGGGTTCGTCATGCTCCCCAGGGTCGAGTAGTGGGGACGGTCCCCAAAGAAAGTGTCAGGAGTGTCCGCAACGTGCCTTCCTTCCTGAGGCATGTGGACGAGCTCACCACAATCCGGGCTCGCTTTCACATTCCCCCCGACTTCTCGCTTCGCTTGGCCGGGGAGGGAGAGAGGGCAGACCAGGTACAGGGCAAGGAGATTGCCTTGTACTTGGAAGCCTTTTGGTCCAGAATGCGTCTGCCCTTTTCCCCCGAGGTGAGTGCGGCACTGCGTTGCTTTCAATTAGCCCCGGGCCAGCTAGTGCCGAACTCATGGAGGATTCTCCTCGGGTTCCTGGTCCGGTTAAGATTGCAGGAGATCCCTTCTAACCCGAACGTTCTCCTTTCTTCCCTCTGCTACAAAAATCACCCCGGTACTCGTAGGGACGACCCTAGCTGGGTATACATTTCCTTTAGAAAATAAAATGGAGGGGTGGCTGGGTCGGGGGTCGTGGCAGTACCTTCTTCCATTCATGAATGGAAAGGGAAGTTCTTGTTCGTCGAGCCACCCGAGGGTGAGGATTGGCATGTGCCCGTCCAGTGGCATAGGGCCAACTGCCTGCGGGTGAGGCAGTCAAACGATCCCGATGCCATGGCGGTGTCAGAGTGGGAGCCCGTCCCCCAGGCCGATATGTTGCTGTCTGAGCAAGCCCTTAGTTGGGCTGGGCTCAGCCCCGCTCAGTTTGCAGGTAAGTTAGGAGTTTTAGGAGGCCTGTTTAGACTCCTATATTCTTCCACTTTTTCTAGCAGTGCTAACTCCTTCTTTGTATTTTTGCTTCTTTTTGCAGAGCCGGTGGACCGATCCAAATTCTAGGCTGCGCTGGCCGAGAAGAAAGGGAGGAAGGTTGGAGGCGCCGGCCCGTCATGCCCTGCCGCGAGCCCAGTTCCGCCGGTAGCCGCTTCGGTCAGGCATTCCATCACGCCCTGGGCCTCGGAGGCCGGCCGCACGTAGAGCCGCAAACACGCTCGGGAGCAGAAACCCCGGATTTTGGAGGTGGGGAACGAGGAAGATGTTCCCGCGCCCCTCCTCAAGAGGCACCATAGGACGGTGCCCCATTCTCCGGCTTCCCCGATCTTCGTGGATGAAGGGGATCTTCGCTTTGAGGTGTCCTCGGGGCTTTTCATCGCCGACAGGCTGCTCTCGGAAATGGAAAGGTCGGCTGGGGGCAAAATCCCCCGGGGGACCCTCAGGGCCCAAATGGCGGCCATAGCCCAGGAGGCCGTGCATGTCAGTGTCCGCCTCCCGCTCGGGTTTTTATTAAGTATTTTTTGTTCGCAAGGCCGGGTGCCCCCCTTTTCTTTTTAACCCCTCCTTTTGTTTTCCTCAGGTCCTCTAGCACTGCGCCCTCGTTGTCAGCATGGAGGACGAAGAAATAGCCCCGGCGATGCAGATCGCTGGCGAGTATACCTCGCGGGAGGACGGCTTGAGCCGGGAGATGCGCGAGGCGAAGGAAAGGATCGCCGCACTCGAAGACCGGGTGGCAGCCGAGGATCGGGCGAACTCCAACTGCTGAGAGACCATCCGGGTTATGATGGAGTCCAACAAGGCCGTTGAGGCCAAGTTGGAGGATGCCAGGGTGCTCGCCGCCATCCTGAAGAAGACGTGGGACACCCTCAAGAGGGAAAACGAGGCGATGAAGGAAGCGGTGAGGCGCGCTGACCTTTGGGCTGCGAAGGGAGTGGAGAGCTCCAGGACATCGGATCAATTTTATGCCGACCTCGCCGAAGCCTCAGCCCTCGTCTGGCATGATGCCCTCGACGCCGTTAAGGCATTGATGCCGGAGTTTCCTGACGCCAAGCTCCGGCTCAAGTACCCCCTCGAGGGCGAGGTGCAGGGGGAAGCTACCGGAAGCGTCGCCGGGGGGAAGGCCCCTGGTGGGGGTGCCAGGGAGAAGGAGGTCACCCCGGCTCCCAATGCCGATGCTCCCGCGGTGGGCGCAGATGTAGGGTGTTTTTCGTCACCCCATTGAGATGGGAATACGCGCGCGCTTGTCAGGCGTACTACAGATTCCCCCTGCCTAGGGTAAGCCGGGGTTTATTGATTGTGGGGATCCGAATCTCCGGCAGCCGCGGACTAAGCTGCCGTTAATTACCCCTCGCCTTTGGGATGAGGGAACCTCCGATTAACGGGTTAAACTGGTGATGCGAACTCAATGTGCAGTGTACGTGTGTTGTGTTTTGAAAGGGGGGTTTGGATATATTGGGAGCCACGCAGAGTTTTTACGGGGGTCCCGCTACCCGGATAGCGGGCTGGGGGTCAAGGGGGCTAGCAGCCCCCTTGCGGGGTGCGGGGCAGCGCCTCGTTAAAATTTTTTTCTACCAGGGACAGTGTCGTGGAGCACGTGTGTGTGCAAATATGTATACATATGTATATATATATGTATATATGTATATATATAAAAGAAAGAAACGGGGAAAATGCATCCAAAGGATGTGTGGGGGGCAGCACCTTGGGCGCTGTGCGCTCAGGCGCGAGAGTGCCACGTGTCGGCACGTGGGCGCTCTGCGCTTGAGCGCAAGCGCGCCACGTGTCGGCACGTAGGCGCTTTGTGCTTGAGCGCCTGCGCTTGAGCGCAAGTGCGCCACGTGTCGGCACGGGGGAGACTTGCGCTCGGCACGGGGGAGACTTGCGCTCGAGCGCTTGCGCTTGAGCGCAAGCGCGCCACGTGTCGGCACGGGGGAGATTTGCGCTCGAGCGCTTGCGCTTGGGCGCAAGCGCGCCACGTGTCGGCACCGGGGGGACTTGCGCTCGAGCGCTTGCGCTGGAACGCAAGCGCGTCACGTGTCGGCACCGGGGCGACTTGCGCCCGGGCACTTGCGCTTGAGCGCAAGCGCGCCACGTGTCGGCACGTGGGCGAGTTGCGCTTG
The DNA here is from genome assembly GCA_030015575.1 of Agapanthus africanus. NCBI lineage: Eukaryota > Viridiplantae > Streptophyta > Magnoliopsida > Asparagales > Amaryllidaceae > Agapanthus > Agapanthus africanus. Next base: position 519,027,415 of record JASDDO010000001.1, on the reverse strand, counting down.
AACGCAAGCGCGCCACGTGTCGGCACTGGGGCGACTTGCGCTCGGGCGCTTGCGCTTGAGCGCAAGCGCGCCACCTGTTGGCACGTGGGCGACTTGCGCTCGGGCGCTTGCGCTTGAGCGCAAGCGCGCCACGTGTCGGCACGTGGGCACTCTGCGTTTGAGCACCGGCGAGAAAAAGTGGCTTTTAGCCTAAGAAACAGATGCTATGCTTCAGAAAGGAAATATTTGTTATGTATATATGTATGGAGTTAAACTCCTGGGATGTTTTGAAGCTGATGAAGGGGGTTCTTCTTCTTCCTTCTGTTGTTTGGCCGGATCTTGAAGATCAAGAAGTAGGAGATTTTAAAAATCACTCCTTTTTGAGATCTGATGGGAGATCTGAGTTCCCCTTTGTGGGTTTTGTGGTGGAAAACTACTTAGTTTTGGAAAAGAAAGAGTAAAACTCTTGATTTAATTCAAAAGAATTGAGAAGGTTTAGAACCTTGGAGAAGGAGCAGGAGGCACAAAGAACCCTAGTTTTTGGGGGAATGAAAAAGTATATATTTTATTCATCATCATGTTGCCTTATATAGGCTTACATATTTGCATATAGCCCCTTGGGCTTTACAAAATGGCATTCTGCCTATCCCATAGCTCATGTGCCATTTCATTTTTGCACATAAGCCATGGGCTTACAAAATATTGGCTTTATGCCCATTTTGCATACATTCATGTATATAAAAAATTATATAATAATTATTTATTACATGATTTTGTCGTTGCCATGGGGAGGCTGGCCGTGGGCTTGACTTGGGCATGGGTCCGCTTGACCTGGGCTTAGGCCCACCTAGCTTGGGGGGTTGACCTTGACTTTGACTCGGTCAACCGGGGTGTAAATTTTTACCCCAACAGCCGACCCTCAAGTAGTCGCCCCGGCTCCCGAGGTGGTCGCCGAGCACGTCGAGGTCCTTCCCGGCGCTGAGGCCTGAGTCTCCCTGCCCTTTTTTTTGTATATTTTTTTTTTCGTCTTGGAATTTTGTAAGCCTTCGGGCGATTTTGTAAGGCTGAGGAGCCCACAATACCATTGTAAAAACTTCCGAGTTGTGAATAAAGCCCTTTTTCAGAAACTTGTGTCGCAACCTTTTCATTTTGTGATAATGTCTCATTTTGCTCGCCTGATGAACATTAGGTCAGCGGCCGGTCCTTTAGTTGGCGATCGTGCGTCGAGTTGAATCCAGTCATTTGTCAAGTGTGCAAAGACCGGTATAAGGTTGGCGTCTCTATGGCCCCGAAGTTGTGGTGGTGATCGCTCGTTGAAGATACGTCGAGTTGGACCGGCGACCACCGCTCTTAAGATTGAACAGGGTAGCTGCTCGGTGGCCTCTAGACGAGGGCTTCGATCCTTGGTGTCGGTTGGTAGTAAACTACCAGCCATGAATGGACCGAACAGGGTAGCTTCTCGGTTGCCTCTTGGCGAGGGATTTGATCCTTAGCGTAGATGGGTAAGAAGTTACCCGCTAAGGATAGGCCGAGCAGGGTAGCTGCTCGGTTGCCTCTTAGCGAGGGCTTCGATCCTTGGCGTCAGTGGGTAGTGAACTACCAGCCATGGATGGACCGAGCAGGGTAGCTGCTCGGTTGCCTTTTGGCGAGGGCTTTGATCCTTAGTGTAGATGGGTAAGAAGTCACCCGCTAATGATAGACCGAGCACGGTAGCTACTCGGTTGCCTCTTGGTGAGGGCTTTGATCCTTGGCGTTGGTGGGTAGTGAACTACCAGCCATGGATGGACCGAGCAGGGTAGCTGCTCGGTTGCCTGTTGGCGAGGGCTTTGATCCTTAGCATAGATGGGTAAGAAATTAACCGCTAAGGATAGACCGAGCAGGATAGCTGCTCGGTTGCCTCTTGGAGAGGGCTTAGATCCTTGGCGTTGGTGGGTAGTGAACTACCAGCCATGGATGGACCGAGCAGGGTATCTTCTCGGTTGCCTCTTGGCGAGGGCTTTGATCCTTAGCGTAGATGGGTAAGAAGTTACCCGCTAAGGATAGACCGAGCAAGGTAGCTGCTGGGTTTTATGAGGCTCTGCCCGAACTTTCAAGATGTTTGAATATTGGGGAGAGTGATCGCCGTGGACGGTACGTGGCAGAAACGCATAGGGGAGGCGAAGTGTTCGATGATCTGCGTCGCTCTGACTTCGATTTGCAGAGAAATATGGGATATCAGCCACATGGCGGTATGGTATTGGAAGAATCGAGCGAATCCTTGGATCCGTGCCCATGCGCGCGCAAATTTGGACTCTTGGGGGCGCTGTGGAGGCTATAAAATAGAGAGGGTGTGTTGCTTATTCATAGCTTTGCACTCCGAAACATAAGAATGGACGAATTCCCTTTCTCCATCCCTGATATCATTTCATTCGAAGATGTATACTTGTACGACCAGCTGAGCTCCGAGGAGACGCTTCAGGCGGTGGTTCGGCGTGTGGAGGACCATTTCGGTTGCCTGCTTCCCCGGCGATCACCCCTGCTCCAGCTGCTGATGTACTCGATTTGGAGGGTGTCGTCGGGGCTGCACAACCCTTTGTCCGAGCAACTGAAGGACGAGGCGGTTGGAAAGCTGAGATCACTATGTCGTTTCGGCCTGATCTCAAAAATTCGGCGTGATCGCTCGGTGGCCCTCGTCCTCGAGTGTTACCAACTGATGCAACTTTCCGATGGGTGCCCGACTGGAGAGTCCTCCAGCCCGTCCGTGGCGTCGAGGGTTCACGGGCAGCATCGGAGGTAGAGGTCCGAGGCAGCACGGGCTCGGCTGGCGGCAATCTCTTCGGAGTACCACGAGCTATGCTTTCTGCACCCCCTTCCCCCGTTGTTGTAATTTCAACTTTTATGTAAGGCTGAGGATCCCGCAATACCTTTCGATAAATAAATAAAGTTCTCTTTTTTGTGAAGTTCTACCGTTTCCTTTTGTCTTCTTGGTTCATTTGAGTATTTCAGCGAAACGGAATTCGTGAGCTTTGAAACGAGGAAGAGTGAAACATATAGGGGAAGTTCCTTCTTATTATAAAAAACTTAGCAAAATTTACATCGCTTCGTAAAAAGAGAAACATGTATTCATAGATATGCTTCTTCTTTTTTAAAGGTACAACTTGAGTTTCTCAGCGTTGTAAGGCCATGGAAATTTGCGACCCATTGCATCTTGTAAGCGATAAGCCCCGCCGCGCAGGACCTCGAAGACGAGGAATGGGCCATCCCACTTCGGAGAAAACTTGTGCAGCTTGCCCTGATCAACGAACTCGTTCCGCCTTAGGACCAAGTCCCCGGCCCTAAAGGCGCGATGCTTGACTCGCGCGTTGTAGTAACGGACACTTTGTTGTTGGTAAGCGGCGGCTCTAATCTGTGTCCGGACCCGCTTTTCCAACAAGACGTCCAAATTTGTCCGGAGTGCCGAGGTGTTTGCTTCGTCATCTAAATGATCGACCCTATGACTGGGTAGCCCGAACTCTGCTGGGACCATTGCCTCGGTGCCATAGCAGAGACTGAATGGGGTCTCTCCGGTGGGGGTCTTCTTCGATGTTCGCAAGGCCTATAAGACCTGAGGTAATTCGTCGACCCAACTGCCCTTTCGTCCTTCAAGGTGAGCTCGAAGTCCTCGAATGATGTCCCTGTTAGCAACCTCGGTTTGCCCGTTGCACTGGGGGTGCGCGACGGCGGCGAACTTCATCAGTATACGGTATTCGCTGCAGAATTCCTTAACTCTTTCGTTCTCGAAATTCATCCCGTGGTCGGTGATGATACACCTCGGGATCCCAAACCGGAATATTACGTTGTTCTACAGGAACTTGATGGTCGTAGTAGCATCCGGTTTTCTGATGAGGACGGCCTCGATCCATTTCGTAAAGTAGTCCACCGCGACGAGGATGTATTTGTGCCCGCCCATGCTTGTAGGGAGTTGTCCTATCATGTCCATTCCCCACTGGGCAAACCGCCATGGGGAGGTCAGGGTAGTCAGCTCGGTAGCCGGGAGGCGGGGTACGCTGCCGTGGAGCTGACAACTCTTGCACCTTCTGACGAGTTTCTGAGCATCACGATAGATGGTTGGCCAATAGTACTCTTGGAGGAGTGTCTTCTGGACTAAGGTGCGGGCCCCTTGATGTGCTCCACCGACCCCTTCATGGACATCACGGAGGACATAATCGGCTTCGTGGGGGTCGACGCACCGAAGCAGGGGTTGAGTGAAGGATTTTTTGTAGAGGTTCCCATTGCTCCAGACGAAATGGCGGGATTTGGCTCGGAGGCGACGGGCCTCCCCACGATCTCCGGGGAGCGTACCCTCCTTCAGGAATTCCACGATGGGCTTCCTCCAATCTTGATCCTCTTCCCGGACTGTGTAAACTTAGAGCAACGTCGCTCTGTCTTCCACGCTGGGCCGCGGCAAGACCTCGAAGAGGATATTCCTCTTGTTGTTGGCCTTGTAGGAGGAAGCTAGCTTGCTTAGGGCATCAGCCTGGGCGTTTAGGTGTTGGGGGATCTGCTCCACTTGAACTTTGTCGAAGTCCTTTCGTAGCCTTCTTACCTTGGCTAAGTACTCCACCATTAGGGGCTCCCATGCTTCAAAACGGCTGGTCACTTAGCCGATGACCAGAGCGGAGTCGCTACGGATTCGGATCGTCTTCAGCCCCACTCCGGAGGTGATCCGCAGTCCAGCGAGCAGAGCCTTATACTCTGCTGTGTTTGAGGCTTTGAACCCAAGCTTTAAAGAATACTCCATCTCTGCTCGTTCGGGCCCCAAATGATGAGGCCGGCACCACAGCCTTCCTCAGTTGATGACCCGTCGACGTAAAGGACCCAATCGGGGACGGAGTCGGGCCTCTCTTCGACCGAGGGTTGAGATCTGGGGGCCGGCACGGGTACTGCCTCCTTGTTAGGTATAGTGCATTCGACGACAAAATCGTCTAGGACTTGTGCCTTGATAGCTTGCCTCAGGCGGTATTTGATGTCGAATTGGGACAGCTCCCACCTCCACTTCTCCAAACGACCAGAAGACTCGGGGAGGTAAGAATAGCCCCTAAGGGGCGTTCGGTGAGGATGATGATGGTGTGCTCCTGGAAATAGTGTCGTAGTTTCCTCGAGGTCACCATGAGTGCCAAGACAATCTTCTCTATGGCCGGGTACCTTGTTTCCGCGTCCTTGAAGACGTGGCTTACATAGTAGACCGGCTTTTGGACTCCCTCGACTTCTCGGACGAGCACCGAACCTGCGGATTAATCGGACACCGCTAGGTACAGTGATAGCTCATCTCCTTCGACTGGCCGGGTGAGTAGAGGGGGTCGCCAGGTGCACTTTCAACAACTCAAAGGCGATCTGACATTCCTCCGACCATTCGAACCTCGGGATCTTCCTTAGAGCTTTGAATAACGGGAGGCACTTTTCCCCGGATCTGGACATGAAACGGCCCAGAACGGCTACCCTCCCCGTGAGTCGCATGATTTCGACGTTGGTCTTGGGCGCTGCCATGTTGAGGATGGCGCTGATCTTCTCCAGGTTGTCTTCGATCCCTCGGTGGGTGACTATAAACCCGAGGAACTTTCCACTAGTGACTCCGAACACGCACTTGGCGGGGTTCAGTTTCATCTTATATTTGCAGAGGATGTCGAAAGCCTCGCCCAGATCTTTGGTGTGCTGATTTGACGAGACCGATTTGACAAGCATGCCGTCGACGTAAACCTCCATGTTCCTGCCGATCTGAGGCTTAAACATCCTGTAACAATCCTAAACTTTCTGTACAATTTTTTTCTTTCAAAAATACAGAAAGGGGTACTTGAGCCTGAGCACAAGTTATAAGTTTGATTTGCTTTTGAACAGCAAGAAGGAGCTTGTATCTTATTGGTAAGACCTTGCATTGCTGAACCAAAGCACCAGGGTTCAAATCCCATCAGCCACATTATCGTTTTATTTTAATTTCTTTTAATCTTTTAGAAGCCCAAGAGTCTACACATGCACTACACGTAATAGGGTAAGTTAGAGAATAAACAAACGTGACCACGAGGCTAGACCAATCGTCAGGGACATATGGCAGCAAGACGAGCCCCTACTCGCCCGACTCGGGCCGGCGAACCGCTTGAATCGGCCAGCGGCGCCGGTCCAACTCGGTTTGATCCCATTTTATCTTGAACCCCTTGCACCCTTTGGCCTACCCCACCCCCTGCACTGTTTAAATTCTCTGCAATTAACCAGAGAATTAAAATACCCCCATTTAATCCATTTTAATACAAATTTTTAATACACCCTTTCACTACCCTAAAACCCTAATTTTTCCTATAAATACCACCCTCAAATCACCCCTCCTCACTCCCAAATCCCTATCCAAACTCTCAAGAAAATTCCCAAGTCATTTGTGTGCAAGTGGAGTTAGCAAAAGGGCGAAGCTCCGACGAACTTTCGACGGCAATCCGAGGAGTTTCCGACGACGAAACGACGTACCGGCAACTCCCTCTTCTTCCTCTTTCTCTCCTCTAGCCAATCATCCAATAAGTCCCTACTTCTCCTTCTTTTCTCTATTTTAAAAACATTTAAAACTAAAACCCGAAGGAAGCGGAGTTAATCCGACTTCCGATTCGGTTTTTCCTTAAAAAGTTCTATTTTTCTTAAACAAAATAATACCAAACTCTTATGTCATGACCATTAAACATTAACGAAGACAATAGAACAAGTTTGACATCAAAATAATAACCGCAGCAAGTTTTATTCCATTTTTACATTAAAATACCTTTATGTTTCATATCGACATGTTTATACCTTTTAACCGTATTACCTTAGAAAACTCATGAGATAATGACCTATCTTCTCACAACACTCATATCTAATATAGCACGATGGAATTTGGGAACATAGATTTGGGAAAATACGACTTTACATATAACTATTTCAGCTATTAAAACCTTTTTTTTACTAGAAATGTATTTTAACAAATCTTTGCAATTGCACCTCTACAACCAATTTTGAGGAACCCGTTCGGGATGGTGCAGATTATCGCACATTCTCGGGATTAGTAGAGTGAGATACAGACCTCCGCAAGGAGCATACGATCTTGAAAGATTTTAATACAATTTTCTTTAGAAAATGTCATTTCTATTATAAATAAAACTTATATTTTTTATAAATAAATATATATGTAATTAATATCAAAATATCTATTTTTAATATTTATAATATTCCATATTTCCAAAATTCAAGAAAAACATCTCATTTACAAGAAAATACCATACAAATCCAATATTACAAATAAATACCATATATTATGAAATTAGGTTTTATTAACTAGAAATGTCACATTGATAAAATATACATCCATGAAAACTCTAAAGACGATAATAAAATACTTGTGGCGTATTTTGAAAATTATACAAAATTATTTTTACATAAAACCCCCTCAAGTTATACTAAATTACAATAAGGACTCTAGTAAACATAGTTTTAAGCGGAACCAGCCTCTTGAGCCTCAGCGAGCCGGAGATAAGAGTGCTTGCCTATTTAAGCTAGACAACTTAACAAACGGTGTTATCAACACGGTAATTGTCTTTGAAAAAGACACAAATCCTGCCGTCCATGTGCAGCAGTTACCGATAACACCAAAATATAATTCAGGACTTCAATTTCTTTTCTAATTGTCTGACTCAGACTGAGTCTCAATATAATCAATCTAACTTGAATATGATTCAAGTATATAACACAATTCAATATGAATCCATATATTCAATCTGTTCAATCTAATCAATCTATATTGACTGAACCGAACCATGGATATCCATCCATCTACATGATTCTACAGTTACATCCATTTATTGATATCATGGTTTCGACAAGTCATCCATCTATATACAATATACACTTCAAACAATACATCAATACAATCAAGACATCGCGGGGTTTATAAGGGGTAGACTGGTACGGAACATGTTAAAGGTGGCACGAGGTGGTCACTTAAGACGTAATTCCATCCATGCCGTTGTTCCGTGGTATTATCGACGGAGCCTTGTACTCCTGATACCTTAGTTTCCGGGGAAAGTGAGACTCCTCTCGTATACACTGGTATCTTCTGAACCAAGCTACAAACAACAACGTTAACAATATAATACAACTTTAAAAGATACATTCTCTCTTTGTCTATTCTACTTCTCCCTTATCTTTGGGACTTACCGAGCGATTGTTCGCTGACGACATTCCTATTTCTCTTCTTCTTGGAATATTGTCAGGTGGATCGGACCTTCAGGAGATCGAGCCCACCAGCGAGGACTTGGATCAGCTAGCTTTCGACCCGGAGTTTTAGTTACCTGTACATTTCATTTCAGTATTTTCATTTCTGTTATGCCACTGTTTAGGCATCGCTTTCAGTCCATGTATTTACTTTTCCATTGTACTGTAAAAAGAATGTTATATAAATAAAGTTGATGTTCATTCACATTTGTCTCTTGTGTTCATTTTCCTTTATATTGCTTAGATACGCTTACAATGTTTACTTCTGAGTAAATGTGTAGAGGCCTCGTCGCGTCCTCTGCCCGTATACTGGGAAGAGGGGCGTGACACATCCTGTTGACCAAGCATTGGTACGTAGCCCCAGCGTTTTTGAGGCCGAAGGGCATCAGTTTATAGCAGTATACCCCCCGGTCCGTTGTGAATGCGGTGAGCTCTTCGTCCGCCGGGTTCATACGGATCTGATTATAGCCGGAGAAGGCGTCCATAAAGCTGAGTAGCTCATGGCCTGCCGAACTGTCGACGAGTTGATCTATCCGAGAGAGGGGATAATTGTCTTTCGGGCAGGCCTTGTTGAGGTCAGTGAAGTCGACGCACATGCGCAACTTCCCGCTGGCCTTTTTAACCATGACTACATTCGCCAACCACTCCGAGTAAGCCACGTTCTGAATGAAGTTCGTTGCGAGCAGCCTGTCGACCTCGTCCTCGATCGCCCTTTACTTGATCGGGGCGAACCTTCGTTTCTTCTGCCTGACGGGTCGGACCGCCGGGTCTACCACAAGCTTGTGTGATATTATTTTGGGGTCGGTCCCGGGCATGTCGGTGGGCGCCCAGGCGAACACGTCTGAGTTTCCTCTGAGGAAGTGGACAAGGTCATCGCGTCGGGCCCTTGTTAAGAGTGACCCGATTTGGACGGTTCGTTCATTGTCCCCTTCGACGAGGGGAACCTCCGTTAGCGGCTCCACCGGGGCTCCTCGGATTTCTTTTTGCTCGTCCCGAGTATCCAAGGACCCCCTGAAATCATCCGTGCTCTCAAGATCATCATTTCTCTCCTCTAGCATAGACGTCGCTGTGAGCAAATCTTCGCGGTTTGTTGATTCCCGTAGGCCCGACCTATCCCGCCTTGGTCGAGGGGAAACTTGATTGCCAGAAGGTAGGTCGATATCTGGGCCCGGAGGGAATTCAGCATTGGACATCCCAGGAGGATATTATAGGCCTATGGAATTCTGGCGACGATGAACTCCATAGGCACGGTACGCGTGTGGCATGTCTCCCCGATGTTAAGCAAGAGGGTGACCACCCCTTCGGCCGGGATGGAGTGGTTGGTGAACCCCGACAGGATATGGGCGGTCGGCCTCAGGTCCGACGGGGTAAGTCCCATACGCGGGAAGCAGTCGTAGAAGAGGATGTCTGCCGAGCTTCCCGAGTCGACCAATATCCTTTGCACTTCATAACAGTGGACCCGTGCAGTGATTACCAAAGGGTTGTTGTAGGGCAGGGATATCCCGTAGAGGTCTTCGTCGGTAAAGATGATGGGCTCGGCTTCTTTGACACTCTTCCGAGGTTGGCTGCTAGTCCCTTCGACCGGCAAGGGGCGCCGTGTCTCATCGGCCCCAGGCACACCCCCCGCTGATATGACCATGATTTGGCCGATTGTCAACTCGCCGGGAGGGGGTGCTCTTGCTCTCGGTCGGCTTGTCGCTTGTCCCGCAGGTATCTTTCCAGGTGCCCCGAGTGGATTAACTCCTCGATGTAGTCTCAGAGCTGTTTGCAGTTCTCGGTGGGGTGTCCCTGCAACCTGTAGAAAGCGCAATGGGGGCCCGTGTTCGTTTGGCCGCCTTATGGCTGACCGGGGGGAGTTTGAAGAATCTCTCGCCCTTTTCCTCCTCCAACAGCTCTGTCTGGGAGATGTTGAGCGGGGTGTACTCCTGGAACTTTGGGGAGTAGGGGTTTGGCCGCTCAATCTTCTTTTTATCCTCTCTTGCCCTCTTCTTTTGATCGGTCTGGTCTGTCCGAGATAAGTTCGCGTTCACCTCGGATTCGAGCTGGATTTCTCGCTCGGTCCATGCTTTTACCTCGGCCATGGTCTTAGGTTGCACTAATGAAAAGGAGCAGAGCCACTCCTTATGCCTAAGACCCGACCTAAGGGCAGTGATGCAATCTCGTCCCGGTGCTCTGGGACCTCAAGGAGGGCGTTGTAGAAGCGGGTGACGTATCCCATGAAGGACTCCTTGTCCCCGCTCTTTATGGTGAAAAGATGATCGACGGTGCGCTTTTGCCGTCTGTTCCCGACGAAATGGCCGAGGAACTGGGTGGCCAGCTCATCGAAGGTAGAGATTGAGCATGGCGTGAGTCCTCGAAACCAGTCTCGTCCAGAGCGGATGAGGGTGGCGGGGAAAGCACGTCATTGCGCGGCGTCGGAGTTGTCCTGGAAACTCATCCCTGCTGTGAATGCGTCGAAATAGTCTTTTGGGTTAGACTTTCCTTTGAAGAGGGAGACCTTCGGGGGCTTGTTCCTAGAGGATACATGGAAAGCGAGAAGCTCCTCGGTGAAGGGCCTCGTAAGCAAGTCGACGGCATATCTAGCCCCGTCACTTGAGGGACGATTCTCCCGATGTATACCCTCGATCTTCTTTTTGAGGGCATCGAGTCAGTCATGGTATCCCGAGGATTCGGCACACTCGGATTTATGGCCCCTGCCGCTGCTGACCTGCGCTGGGCTGCGGTTCCAGTTCCGTTCTATAAGGTTTCGTAGGTCCCCTGGCGAGGTTGTCTTCGAGTTGCCGTGGTGAGTCCCGTCCGCGCGAACCTGTCGAAGGAGAGGGCGCTGGCCATGCCTGGGAGCAGGAGAGCTGACCGACACCTCCTCAGGAGGGACAGGAGAGCGATAGGCCTCAGGGAGGGGCGCTCTTTCATAAGACCTCGGTGTCGAGCTGTGAGGTGCCTACCGGGTCATCGAGTTGGTCGCCACGGGGGATAGTGGCCGCCGGAGATAGCGAGGCGGTGTCCAGATGTGCCGGCGCGGGCAGTGTATTCTTTCTCTATGTATCGCTCCCGAGGTGGGGGAACGGCGACTAAGGGAGCTTATCCCGCCGTTTGGACACGAACAAGCGCATCCACGACGGACGCGGGACGATCTATCCGAGTGGATAGGGCATGAATGGCGTTCAGGGGAGGAGGGGATGCACCCGCGTCTCCATTGTGGGGAGGACGGCGGCTGGAGCTTGGATCGTCGCGATGATCACTCGCCATATGTTCGAGATCGAAAGATTAACTTTCGTTGAGAGGAATTTCGAATTCCCACAGACGGATCCAACTGATGGAGGTTGTGATCTCCTTCAGATGTTATCTTCCGCTGATCTGTAGCGAGCGTCGATGGATGGCTGAGATTGAGTTTGAGGGTTGCCTTTTGATGCGTATGGATCTCAATGGGCTTGATTTGGGAATGAGGTTGAGCTACCTACAAAGAAGTCCCGGGGTGGTTGTACCACCATGGACCCTCCGACGATTAAGTTAGTCGGGGTATTTTGACAGAGTAACGAACTATTGGGGTAAAATTGCCTTACCTGAGTCGTCTGAGATAGGGGTTTATATAGTGGCAGCCATGGGCTGGCGGGCGCGAGATTCGAGCCGGTCATTACGGCCTTGGGCGTTACGCCTGCGTGAAAGGCGGGATCCCCCATTAATGACGAGACACGCTCGTTAATGGAAGGAACGCGATGGCGTGGAATGCGGGATCATGGGTGAAAGATATCTCGTGACTGGAGAGATTCGCGGACCGTGGCGGAGGCGCCTGTGATCTGCGCAGTGGGTCGGTCAGTGATACTGAGGAAGCTAAGCTCGGCGGGAGGCTCGGGAATGAGCGGGAAACCGAGGGAGCCCAGTTCCGTGACAGCTCGGAGGCGAGCAAAAAAGGCTGAGGGAACTCAGCGTGCGGGAGGGCTCAGAGGCGAGCCAATGGTTGTTTGGAAGACGAGCATAGGAGTGGTCTAGGAGGCATCGATGGTCGGGAACATCCTGGGAAGGAAGGCCCGGGGTATGCTTTTAATGTACCCTTCTTCCTCCTCTCTCGTAAGCTTTGGGAGACGTCATCCGCCACGTGTCATGATCTGGGGAGTCCTCAGTACCGAGCATCATCGCTAACCCTAACCTACGCCCGTGCGTTACCATCACCGCCTCCACCCTTGCCCATCTCCTCGACCTTCTCCTCTCTTCCTCCTCGACCACCACCTCACCTCCCTCTTTCTCCTCTCCCCTGCAACCCACGTCCCCGAAGAAGAACCCACGCCTCACCCTGTCCTCGTCGCCGTCGACCCTCATGTCGTCGACCATCCCTCACCGTCGTCACCTCCTTCTCCTCTCCTCCTCTTCTTCCCCCTCCCCTTCTTTCCCCGACGACGAGACAGCACAACCCAAGAACCCACGACCAATGCAAGCCATCGCCTTCACCCTCATTGCCGGAGCTCCGACCTCATCATCGTCTCCATGCCCTCGTCACCACTTCCTTTCCCTCATCACCTCTCCCCTAACACCATCACCTCCTTTCCCGAGCTCATCCCCTGCAACCCGACCCGACATCAAGAACCCTGATACCTACTGCCTTACCGTGAAACCTCGCCGGAAAACCCATCGTCGACGTCTCCCTCGCCTCGTCTCTGACCCCAGAACACCCAAACCCAGAGCACAACCCTCTTCTTCTTTTTCTTTCTTCTCTTTCTCTTTCTTGATTTCTTGATCCCGTGATTGCCGGAGCCGTGCTCGTCGCCGACGATCTGGGCGATCCAGTAGACGTCCTCATCCAGCGTGGTCACACTCTTGCATAGCTTGGTTCTGTTCTGTACGCACATGTGTGCATCGCGACGTTTACCCGACGTCGGACGCGGCGTACGCATCCCGTCGTGAGATCCGATCAGGCAAGTTTATCTTGCTACATGCTATGCTATTATATTTACATCCATATGAATAAAAATAATACATTTATGTTGCATTGTGCATACCTGTTAAAGTTTACCGTTTTTACGATATCCGTTCATATCCGTACCGTATATTACATATTTAGTTACATGCCGGAACCTGATTATTTCATGTTACTGCTATATTCATATACCATGCTTGCTAGTGTGCACCATACGACTCATGGACTTATAATATGATATCACAGATTGTTACTTGTGCATCCGTGCTTTTACCGTGCTTCGATACTTGCTACAGTTTTATTTTGGGCATCCGTTTGATACATATGCACTACCTGACATGCCCTGATACACCACTTGACTTGATACCTGATCTTGTTACTAATGCCGACAATCCTGACTTTTTGTCTTGACGGACGTATCCTGTTGTCTGCATAGATAAAACCTGTACCTGCTTGATCCCGTGTTGGCATTAGCTCCAGTTTATCAATACCTGACTTGAACACATATCCTTGGGGGTATAGGAAATCAAAGGTGTAACCGAGTGTAACTTAAAAGGATATTATTACTGATCCGTGGTCCCGTGGGGTAACGGGACAGAATCATTCGTGATTCTTACTGATCCGTGGTCCCGGGGGGTAACGGGACAGAGTCATTCGTGATTCTTACTACTTGATCCGTGGTCCTACGCGGTGATGGGACAGAACCATTCTTGGTTCATACATCTTGATCCGTGGTCTCGGGGGTAACGGGGCATATTCTTTTGAGTTACATGAGGAGTACATTCATTGGTTTCAAATAACTTTAGAATAGATAACCCAGTAGCACAATTTAGATTACTCACCGCACTTCACATACACACCTCACTGTTTCATATCTGTGTTTACTTGTTATATTCATGTTATCGTTTATATTCATGCCTGCATATCTCGTTGCATCCTGGTTATTTTCTATTGTTGATATTATGACGCATTGAGGTCTGGGTTTTGCATGGCCCATATACTTGACATAGCATATGAGTATTCGACAGGATCGCCGATCAGTGAGGACCACCGCATTGATATATCTCTTATGGGGATTAGTTATTCCTTGGATTTTATTGCTTCCGCTATCTTTTCCAGTTATTGTTCTTGTGGCTATTGGACATGTGATAGATAAATTTAGTAGTTTACTGTTCTTGATATCTTATAGACAGCCGTAATATGACTGTGGAGGGATGATTCCTATCCACAGGTAGCATGATTGGCTCTGTCACGTGCCGTAGTTAGCACACTCTGGGAAGCGAGGCGTGACAGGGTTTATTTGGTGTCAGAGCCATAAGATTTAGGTTAATCGGGTTTGGTTCTTTTGTAGTTGGGTATTGAACCCAATACACTAACCACAAAACCCGTAATTAGGAACATATCCTGCCACATTGTTGTCGTGATTCTTGAATCTTATCTTTCCCTTAACCCTTTATCTTGACGATATGCAAGTGACTTTGCATCTCAGCTTGGAATTCTTTGGGTTCCTTATTGTTTCTCCCCTATTATTCCTTCGATTCTGATAGTAGAATTTAGGCGACTTGAATGGAGTTATGTGATTGTAACTATGTACCGCGGCATGATTACAATGCGGTACTCTATTTAAGTAACTTGAAGTCCTATTCTTGATTCCTTTCCTTGACTTATGGTCGTTATATTACCTTGTTTCTCTCGGTTGCATTGCTTACTAGTTTATGTTTTATCCCAAGCTTGAATCTAACAACCATATTGTATCTTCCCCTTGTTCCATAGTGACCAATCCGTTTGTGTTTCGAAGAACAAGGAGAAGCGCAGGAGAAGCTTTTGATTGCAGTAGTACAGACTGCTTCAAGACCGTTCAGATGCAGAATGTTTTGAGGAGTTCCGATGAACCGCCGCAGATTATCAGAGTAGCGCAGCAGAAGAGTGGTCAACTGATAACCCATAAGTCTTAGAACAAACTTGCAAGTTCAAGATAAAGGAAACCGTTTACTGGAATGTGAAGTTCGTAAACAAGTTGCAGATGAAGCGATGATAGTAGTTCGAGAGTTTATGGACGTGTTTAAGGACATCTCGGGTTTACCGCCGAAACGAGATGTAGAGTTCGCGATTGATTTTGTTCCTGGAGCAACCCCAACTTCGAAGGTGTATTATCCAATAGCACCAGTGGAGTTAGAAGAAGTCAAGAAGTAGGTTGCCGAATTGTTAGAGAAGGGTTGGATTAGCAGCAGCAATTCACCCTGGGGAGCTCCAGTTCTTCTAGTCAAGAAAAAAGATGGCATGCGGAGGATGTGCATCGATTATCGAGAATTAAATCGGGTGACTATTAAGAACAAGTACCCGATCCCTCGTATCGACGAATTATTCGACCAACTCAGTGGCGCGAGGGTGTTCTCGAAGCTGAATTTACGATTCGGATATCATCAAGTTCGAGTAAAATCAGAAGATATTTGCAAGAGAGCGTTCCGAACTCGATATGGGCATTACAAGTACTTAGTGATGCAATTCGGAGTCACGAACGCACCGGTGATATTCATGGACTTGATGAACTGAATCTTTTCACCGTTTTTGGACCAGTTTATAGTAGTGTTTATCGATGATATTCTGGTGTATTCGAGGAGCCAAGAAGAGAATGCAGAACACTTGAAGATCGCACTGCAAACGTTGAGGCAAGAAAAATTATATGCGAAGATGAGCAAGTGCGAGTTTTGGCTCGAAGAAGTAAAGTTTTTAGGGCATGTCGTATCCGGAGATGGAATCGTTGTTGATCCTGAAAAGATTGCAGCAGTTCATGATTGGCCGATTCCGAAGAACGTAGCGGAGATCAGAAGTTTTCTTGGACTCACCGGATATTATAGAAGGTTCATGGAGAATTTAGCTCGATTAGCTGAACCATTGACCAAGCTTACGTGAAAGGAGGTATCGTTCGTATAGACAAATAGATGTGCGTCAGCTTTTGAAGCGTTGAAGCAAAGATTGATAACTGCTCCTATTTTGACAGTGCCAGACGGTTCCGGAGGGTTGGTTATTCACAGCGACACATCTGGGAAAGGCTTGGGATGTGTTCTGATGCAGCATTGGAATCTTATAGCCTACGCATCGAGACCATTGAAGACCCATGAGAAGAATCACCCGACTCATGATTTGGAGCTAGCAGCAGTGATTTTTTCTTTGAAGATTTGGAGACACTGCTTATTGGGCGAAAGGGTCGAAGTATTTACCGATCACAAAAGCCTAAAGTATGTGTTCACACAGAAAGAGCTCAACATGAGGCAGTATAGATGGTTGGAGCTGATGGCTGACTATGATCTTGATATAAAATACCATCCGGGGAAAGTTAATGTAGTGCCGGATACGCTAAGTCGGTTTCCAGCAATACGGATGTTGACTGCACAGAAAGAGCTTATCGATGGTTTTCAGAGATTCGAGTTGGAGATCGTGTTACCGCATTCTTCAGGACTGTTGATACAGGTGCAAGTACAATCGTCCTTGATCGATAATATTAAAGCAGCGCAGTCGCACGATCCAAGGTTACAGAAGTTTCGAGAACAGGTAGAAGCGGGACTTCGAACGGATCTGTTGATTCATGAAGATAGTTTGTTACGATATGGGAGCCGTTTATATGTGTCGAAAGGAGATATTCGTGTAGAAGTTATGAAGGAGGCGCATAGTTCCGCATATTCCGTACATCCCGGAGGCACGAAAATGTACCGTGATCTACGACGGCATTTCTGGTGGGAAGGCATGAAAATGGAGATTGCTCGCTATGTAGCAAAGTGCCTAGTGAGTCAGCAAGTCAAGGCTGAACATCAAAAAGTAGCTGGTTTATTGCAACCACTTCCGATTCCTCAGTGGAAGTGGAAACACATAATCATGGATTTCGTGACAGCTTTACCGCGGAGTCTAAAGGGCAACAATGCAGTTTGGGTGATTGTTGATCGATTGACCAAGGAAGCTCATTTCATATCGTTTAGAGTTGGTCAGTCGATGGAAGCGTTAGCAGAACGATACCTCCAAGAGATTGTGAGATTGCATGGAGTACCTGTGAGCATCGTTTCCGATCGTGATACCCGATTTTTGCCGCACTTTTGGAGGAGTTTACAGGAAAGTTTGGGGACTCGATTAAAGTTTAGCACCGCTTATCATCCTCAGAAAGATGGCCAGTCAGAGAGAACGATCCAAACTCTTGAAGATATGTTGAGAGCTTGTATGTTGGACTTCAAGGGTTCATGGGAGGATCGTCTACACTTGGTGGAGTTTTCGTATAATAACAATATTCAGGCGACTATCCATATGGCTCCATTCGAAGTGTTATATGGTCGCAAGTGTCGCTCACCAGTCTGTTGGGATGATGTTAGAGAACGAAGATTATTGGGACCGGATCTTATCGTGCAAACCGTGGAGAAAGTTAGTACGATCCGAAACCATATGAAGGCAGCGCAAGATCGACAAAAAAGTTGGGCCGATACAGCAAGAAGACCTCTGGAGTTCGCAGTTGGTGATCTTGTATTCTTGAAGATATCACCGACCATAAGAGTGATTCGTTTTGGGAGTCAAGGCAAGCTTAGCCCTCGATTCGTGGGGCCTTTCGGTATCATCGAGCGCGTTGGAGAAGTAGCTTATCTATTGGCTTTACCACCATCTTTGGCGAGTGTTCATGACGTGTTTCATATATCTCAACTCCGTAATTACGTTCAAGATGAGACCCACGTACTAGATCATTCGGAGCTGACAGTAAAGGAGGACTTGACATATGAAGAACGACCAATAGCAATTGTAGATCGAAAAGAAAAGGTCCTCAAAAACAAGGTTATCCTTCTCGTACTTGTTTCATGGGGGAATCGCTCGCATAGAGAATTAACTTAGGAACGAGAAGACAAGATTCGACAGAAGTTTCCACACCTATTCTCTTAAATTCATGTTTGCTTGTCTTTTCCTATTCCGGGAATTTCGAGGACGAAATTCTTTCTGTAGTTAGGTATAATGTAACAACCTAGTTCAGTTATGCCATGTTCGATTTGTTTATTTTATTTTTTGTGGCTTTTTCTTGTTTTATTAGTTTTTGGGTGCAGATAGTGTTTTGCTATCTGTGATTAATATCCGACCCGACCCGCATGCTTGAAACCCATCTTGGTTCTTGATTATGTTTTATCCCTGCTAGTTCTGAGGATCCGTGCACGCATGCGTTCTGTATACCTGCATCATACATTTGGCATCTGCATATATTTTTAATAATACAATTATAGTCAAATAATATATTTTCAAATACCTAGCATGGCCTGCATCATACCCTTGACCCTATGGTTGCATCCGTATATCGTGTTCACGTCCCGTTTAGTGAAACGAACTTGTTTGGTTCGTTACGTGCATACTACGTGTACCCGTTCTTGGGGGTATGCATTTTCTTTAACCGGATATCGCATTTTGGTTTTGGTTGACATGTATATTATCCGTATTTTCAAACCATAATTTTAGACCCAACTTCGACATATTTTGGAGTATTTTTGTATTATCCAGAAAACACATATATTTAATATTATACACTTTAATATATATAACTGTTTATAATATACGAATATATAATTTTTTAACTAAAAATATTTTTCTAAATCTCTCTCTCTCTCTCTCTCTCTCTCTCTCTCTATATATATATATATATATATATATATATATATATATATATATATATATATTATTTATATATTCTTTTTCTTTTTAAACCTCACCCTATTTAGACTCCCCACGTCCTTCTCTCTCCCTCCCCCTTCTTCGTTTCTCTTTTCCCGCCGCCACGTAAAACCTTAGGTTTATATTCTAAACCTTGATTATGTTATATTATTATTATTATTATTTTAAGTTGGAGTTTAATATTTTTTAGTTAAGATAGAATATATTATTATGCTTGTTTTAAATTTGTTATAGTTATGGTTTTCCAAATTTGTTAAATAAGTATATTATTAGTATTTATATTTGTTTACTATTTGATTAATATTTTAAATTTCTATACATATAATATTTATTTGTCTAACATTAGTTTCGTAACTAAATAGATAATATTAGTATGGTAGTTTTAAAAAAATATATTTAGTATTTAAGGTTGTTTGATAATTTATTAATATCTTATTTTAATTTGCATCTAATATATTTTCAAATACTAGATATGTAAACAAATATATTATGGTTATCTAAATTAGTTAAGTATATGATATTTAACTTTTAAAGTTTTGTTTTGCTAAATCTAATAATATCTTATTTATATTCTAGTACAAAATTTTGTTTACCATGATATATTATTAATAATTTTTTAATCTTTAAATCCTATTTTAAATCTTTCAAATTAAATTATTGGGGGTTTTAAGAATTATTTTTCTAAACTTATATATATATATATATATATATATATATATATATATTATATTCTCCCTCCAAATATATTTTATCTTCCCAAACAAATCTATACTTATTTTAATCATACACATTTAAACTAATTTATATACATCATATCTATTTAAAACCATACACACACACATCATACCTATTTAAACTAATATATATATATATATATATATATATATATATATATATATATATATATATATCTTATACCAAACAATCTTTAAAAACTCCCACATAATTTAATTTCTTTAACAGTATTTGGATCTCTCTTCAAATATATTTCTCTCCTTAATATTTTATTCTCCTATCTTATAACAACTTTACATATATTCATTATCATCATCTCTCTCTCCTTCTCATATAAATCAATCTTCTCTCTCTTTCCTATCACAATATTTTCTTTTTCTTCAAAATAACCGAACCATCAAAATTTGATGATTTGCTTTGTGTCGTCGTATTTTTCGTCTTCGAGGAACGTACTTTTGCTCTCTATTTTAGTCGATGCAACATCGACAATTCTCTAAATAAATTATTAACTTACAATGTTTAAATAAAATTGTAATATTATGCCGCTTCATTAATATATTCTTTAATACTTGTACACATGATGAAAACTCTAGGATCTAGCGCACCCATTAATCCATTCATCAAGTGAACAACTGTAAAACTGCAAGCGTAATAAAATAATTATTAACATGTAGATGTGGTTTAATATATAAAAAGTTTTATACGTAATTATATGTTTCTGTTGCAACCATATTAGTATAAAATAGTATGCAAAATATCAACACTTATACCCTAATATAAAACATAAAATATGCCATTATTACTGTTAATAAATAAATACTTTGGGCTTAATATTTAATATATATAAATTTTACTTTCTACACTACCACTTCTTATAATATTACTGCACTCTATGTGCCCTAGTCATATAAATTATATTGATACTATAATTTGTATTAATATTTTCTGTTATCACATGATTATAAAATTTATGACTAGCACTTACATGATAACTAGTCAATCTGTTACTTATTTTATCTTACTTACTACTATCTCGTAATTATACTATTGCCACTAACCGCTTTATACATTTGTAATTTTCCATTCCTATTTAATCTTATTAATCCATTAAAACCATATTTCAGTTTATTATTCTTTCCAATAAATAAAACCGAATGTTAAATACATATGCTTGCATATTTATGTAGAGTCTTTTTTACATTTTTCACTTTATCATATCATATCGTCTATATTTAACATTTTACTTGACTATTATTGTCGACATGCTTGAGCAACTCTAACATGGTATTCTTGTTTATGAACACTATCATATTATAACTACTGTACTTGACATGCCATGAATACTCATTGTTCCAGTCTACTCATATTAAAACGAGATCTCTAATTAGAATGCTGAATTACATGCCATTACATAATCTATACTGTTACAAGTTCCATTTCCATACAATTAACATGATATTACAAGTGTCCGTCCATTTTGCATTCTTAATTAGCGATTCAGTTTACTACCATGTTTGTTATAAATACGCGGAGTGTTGGGGTAGTTTGAGCGTGCATTCATTCAACAGGATCTCAGAAGTCCCATGCCGGCAGCTCGTATCGGGCTATATCGGTCGCTAGTTATTACAGCTCGTACCGGGCTATATCGGTCGCTTGTTCATTCCACATTTAGGCCCGTGTTTCCTAACCCCTGGGGCCCTACCCTTAGGTTGGGAATACTCCCGCAGATTTTGACGTACACACTCAAATTCACGACAGGATAGATTACCCTTTTAGTGACCAACTAGAATATGAATTGACATGTTTATATGATCGATTCTTAATATTGCCATATCTTTATTTACTTGTGCATGCGGGCTTCACCACACTCACATATTCATGCTATCACACATACACACACACTATTACTATTGAGTACTTGTTTGGATGTTCTGACATCCCTGGGACTTATCATCTCAGGTTTAGAGACCAATTAACAGGCAAATCAGGTTCAGAGTGACTATCAGGAGTTTGCCAAAGATCAGTAGTATTGTAGGTTTATTTCTATTTTAATTCAGTTGCTATTAGAATGTGCGCCCCTCGTGGGACGATGGGAATAATGTAGCTTTCTTTTTGGATCTTGTACTTCGTTTATTCAGAACCCTTTGTTATTTGGATCTTTTATTGACCATATCTTTATCTCATGAACTCATCCGTATTATTTGTTATTTATGCAACATGATATTAGTATTATATCATAGTCATTATTGTACAGGTTTAGCTAGAGCCTTAGATATGACTATGGCAAGATGATTTCCCCTTGTCTAAAAGTATTGGCGGTTTTGGTCCATATTTCCGTATTCCGGGAATTGAGGCATTACATATTATCAAATTGGGTCTTCTCATCGCTACAATTGCTCAATCTAGCCCCTATAAATACACCAGATCTGTTCCAAAAAAAACCATATATATTTTTCTTTAAAATAGTGATAAAATAGTGTAGTTTTCTTCTTCTTCTTCTTCATCTTTCTTCCATTGAAATTGTAGTGAGAGAATTTGAGTGGATGATAAATAAATATTGAGAGTTATTTCTTGTCTTGTCTCATTTAGTAATTTAATTATATTTATTGCTTTGCTATTTTCTTTGATAAGCAGTTGTTGGTTTTTATTTCCTTCTTCTTCGTCTCTTTTCTTTTATCCTTATAACTATGATGCTCAAGTGTGATCCTTCCTTAGGTAAGGTCCCAAATAGCTAGTTTTTCTTTTCTACCTTTCATTCTTTTCTATCTTCTTCTCTACTTCTTGTTTTCTTTTTGAATATGAGTGAGTAGTTTTCTCACTTGTTGGGGTAAGATAAGGAAAGTTTGAGAGAAGGAAATCTCCCTCACTCTTTCCTTTGCCCAACAACTTGAGTTGAACTCCTGTCAAAGTATCCACAATCCGCTCCCTACGGCACCCTATCCTCTGTGATAGTGGTGACACCTTAGTGAGACCGGTTGTGGGTGAATTGATCGGAGGTTATGGCTAAGAGACAAGAATGGAAGAATAAGGACCAAAGAGAAGGGACTAAGTGTTGGAAAGACTAACTTATACTCGCAAATATCTTTCCTAGTCGTGCTAATCCCCGTTGTAGCCGATTACCGTAACATCAATATCAAGATAAGCAAATGGAAGAAGTGAGCGAATTCCTAACTCAAACTAACCTAATCCTAACCCTAACAAGCTTTTTTTAACTTACTTAACTAAACACATAGTTAGCTTGAACAAACTTAGACAAACTTGACTTAACTCGTTAAAACATAAAGAAAAAGACTCTTATCTCTCTGTGGATCGACTCGTACTCAACCGGCTAGCTACCAAGCGAATCCGTCTTGATTACATAATAGGACTTTAAAAACTAGGGTAAAAACCTTTCATTCAGAGCTATTAAAGCGCCAATGTGTGCCTCTCGAACAAACTGTTTGGCAAGCCTAATTCTATAAAAGGATTTGGGATATCCCCGGGACTCAACGAAAGAAGACCAACGAGAAGATGGAAACAACTGGGCTGGGATATGTTCAGTCCAAGAAATGAGAGCAAATCTACAGCTGCCACGGTATAAACAGCTCGAATGGAGAAGAAGATGTTTTTCTAAGTAGCTATGTCACCGAACGAGAGAAAAATCTCGCTCGAAGAACTCCAAGTCTATCACTTGAAGAGCAAATTGACAAGATAATAAAGAAAGCTTGTCAAGAGAGTCGAGACAACCACAGTCGTGAAATGCCATATATGAAAAGGCCAAGACACAGCGTCTCAATGAACAATCGGTGGAAGAAGTAGATCATGATACTCTCCATCCACAGCCCCACTATATACTCACGTAAAGAAGGAAAATCCTGAAGTGGAGACGAGAATAAGGCAGTGATCTCAAGCAACGCTCAAGGACAACAAAGCAGGTCCAAGACGTCGTTTAATCGAGAAAAGTTCAGTTGGAGCTTGTCCCTCATAAAGAAAATGGGTCAAAAGTATTCGTTCCCTCGAGACAAGACATAGAAGATATTCAGACTTGTCATGAACCACCAGATGATTATGCTTCCGGAGTCTCGGCACCCCAAACAGATAAATGAAGTCCATCATCCGGATTATTGCTCCTATCACCGAGCAATAGGTCACCTCCTTGAAAACTGTTTCAAGTTCAAGAACTGGGTGGAAGACCAATATCAACAAGGCAGGTTCATGCTATCCGATAGCTGGAGGATAAGTCCGTCACAAAAGCACGGGCCGAAGAAGACCTAAACCTTCAGGATGGGACCGGCTCAACCGCGAAAATGGAAGCGGACTCGAACCTGTTATATGGTAACTCTCTCAAAAGAGGGAAAGGATGAGGACGTGATTGACCTCTTCGGATGCTTCGCAAATGAAGATGATGACGAAGAGATTTCGGAATTCCCACCGACACCAAAAGAGCTGGAGGATGGGATACATACCACGGCAAACAACCTAAAGAAAATCGACTTAGGAACAGAGAAAAAACCGAGACCGACGTTCGTCGGTGAGCTACTATCCGAAAAGCAAGTAGCCACATTAAAAGATGTGCTTATGCAGTACAAAGATTGCTTTGCTTGGAATTACTCTGAAATGCTAGGTTTAGATCCAAATGTAGCAGTGCATAAGCTGGCCATATCGTCGGAGATGAAACCGGTCAAGCAGGCACCAAGAAGGATGCGGCTTGAACTCGACATGAGTATCAACGCCGAAGTCAAGAAATTAATCAACTCCGACTTCATCCAAGAAGTTCAATATCCCGACTGGATCGCTAATATCGTTCTGGTGATGAAGAAAAATAGAACGGTTCGGATCTGCGTGGACTTTCCAGACCTCAACAAGGCATGCCCGAAAGATGACTTCCCAGTGCCCGTTACCGAGGTAATGATCAATAACACATCCACCCATGAAGTCTTCTCCTTTATGTATGAATCATCAGGATAAAACCAAATAAAGATGGATCCTGAAGACTAGAAGCATACTGCCTTCCGGACACCGTTGGGCGTGTTTTGCTACAAAGTGATGCCCTTCGGTTTAAAGAACGCCGGAGCCATATACCAAAGGGTCATGACGAAGATATTCGATGACCTCATACAAAAGATCGTCGAATACTATATCGATGACCTCGTGGTCAAAAGAAAATCTCATGAGGAGCACTAGGAGCATCTAAGGATCGTGTTTGAGCGACTTCGGAAATATAATCTGAAGATGAATCCTTTAAAGTGCGCGTTTGGAGTCTTGTCAAGAAAATTCCTAGGTTTCATCATCCGCCACCGAGGTATCGAAATTGATCCCTCAATGATCAAGGCAATTATGGAAATGCCCTCGCCAAGAACCCTCAAACAACTGTGATCTCTCCAAGAAAAGCTCGCATATATCCGGCGGTTCATAGCCAACTTTTCCGGAAAATATCGCCCCTATAGCCATCTGATGAAGAAGGGGACTCCGTTTGTCTGGGATTAGAAATGCCAAAACACATTTGAGGAAATCAAACAATACCTTCAAAATCCACCGGTATTGGCTGCTCAGTCAAGGGAAAGCCGCTTATCTTATTTACAATGGCCCTTGAAGATTCTCTAGTTTTGGGTTATTTAGCATGACTACTAGGTTTAGGAAGGCATCAAGCATGCAATTTTATAAAAATCTGGTATGCTAACAAACCTGAACCAAGGATCTAACTAAAGAATTAGGGTTTTATAGCAAGTAATCAAATATTACTCTAAGTGAACAAGGAATACAATCTTTGTAGACTGGTTCTTCACTTCTAAAACTCCTTGTAGTAGTCACTTCGCTCCAAGGAGTGATGTCCTGGACTCTCCTTAGGCTCCACTAGGCGAAAGGAACGAGCTTTCTCAAAGATCTTCAAGGCCGAAGATGATCTATGTCGAGGAGACTCTAACTCAAGCTACCTCTTCACTAATTGATGAATTAGTGAAGCAAACAACCTATACTGTCACGCCCTGCTTCCCAGTATACGGGCAGAGGACGCGATGAGACCGCTACGTATTTACTCTGAAGTAAACACGCTAAGCGTATCTAAGCAATATAAGTAAAATGTATACACGAGACAAATGTAAATGAACAGCAACTTTATTTATTAACATTCTTTTTACAATACAATGAAAAGTAAATACATGGAATGAAAGCAATGCCTAAACAGTGGCATAACAGAAATGAAAATGGAATGTACAAGTAAACTAGGGCTCCGGGTCAAAAGCTAGCTGATCCAAGTCGTTGCTGGTGGGCTCTGTCTCCAGAAGGTCCGATCTACCTGACAACATTCCGAAGAAAGAAGAAAAGGAATGCCGTCAGTGAACAATCGCTCGGTAAGTCCCAAAGATGAGGGAGAAATAAAATAAACAGAGAGAGAGTGCAACTTTTAAAGTTGTATTATATTGTTAACGCTATTGTTTGTAGCTTGGTACAGAAGATACCGGTGTATACGAGAGGAGTCCAACTTACACCGTGGAATTTAGTAACCCGTAGTACAAGGCTCCGTCGATAATACCACAGAACAACGGCATGGATGTAATTACGTCTTAAGTGACCACCTCGTGCCACCTTTAACATATTCCGTACCAGTCTACCCTTTATAAACCCCGCGATGTCTTGATTTTATTGTATTGTATGGTATTGTCTTGTATTATAATTGTATAGATGGATGACTTGCCGAGACCATGATATCAGTAATGGAACGGATATAATGGATGAACTTGTAAATGGAGTATATCTATAGTTCGATTCAGTCAAGTTGTATAGATTGAATAGATTGAATATATGGATTCATGGATTCATGTTGAATATATATTTGAATCATATTCAAGTCAGTTTGATTATATCGAGACTCGGTCTGAGTCAGACACTTTTAAAAGAACTTGAAATCCTGATTGTTTTGGTGTTATCGGTAACTGCTGCACATGGACGGCAGAATTTGTGTCTTTTTCAAAGACAATTACCGTGTTGATAACATTGTTTCTTAGGTTGTCTACCTTAGATAGGCAAGCACCCATATCTCCGGCTCCCCGAGGCTCAAGAGACCGGTCCCGCTTAAACCTATGATTACTAGGGTCCTTATTGTAATTTAGTATAACTTGAGGGGTTTTATGTAAAATAGTTTTGGTATAATTTCAAAATACACCTCAAGCATTTAATTATCGTCTTTAGAGTTTTCATAGATATTTCTTTTATTCAATGTGAAATTTCTAGTGAATATTGTTGGAGATAGTGCCCTCAGAGTCAATTATTGGATCACAGTGATTGCAATGATTGAGGGAGGACCTATCCCGGTACGACAGTCTTACTCGAGATGATAGTATGCTATCAGGTTTACCTTTATCATCGTGTACTGCTTTAGGTGACCTGACAGGTCGCTATTACACGTTGATAGAGCCCCTAGGATTCTTGCTTGACTGCCGGCAGTATGAGGGCGATCATACAAGTGAGAGCTGGAGTCTATAGGCATATCCTTAAAAGGTCCCTAGTCGTGGGAGTTCCGAGACAGGGCATCGATTCTCCAGAGTAGACTAGTGTATACAGTCGAGACCCCGACGAGGGGCGGTGGCCGGTCTCACAAGCCACTGGTGTAAGTTGGATCACCTAAGATGTATACAGGTGCTCATTGGGTTATGAGTACACCGGACATGACTCGCCGGGAACATGCTAGTTGGTCTTATACCTGACGTCAGATAGCAGTTCCCAGGTGATATGTGTACAGGTTAGTTCATCGACCTGGGGATCGTCATTTGTCTCGTGTGAGTTCCCACCGTGCTTTGATTACTACCCTACCACGGCTCAAAGGAGTCGTGCAAACAGGTTTTAGTTGGGTACAGTCCCGAGCCACATGGAGGCAGTGAGCGGATCTTCGGGGGTTCGTCTCTCCCGGTATTGGGGGTGAGGTCGCGCTGTGATTAGGAGAGCCATTACACGAAGTCCTTGGCCAAGGCAGGAGATTTACTGGTAGGTATTCCAGTAGTATCTCAGGGTGTTCTGGGCTACACTCCGACACGACTTGTACCGCTTTTGGGGGTCTGACTTTTACCCACCCCCTAGGCCCGACATGCGATGCTCATAGACGAACGGACCGGACTGTACGGATATTGTCACTGACAGGCTCAGTAGGGTGTCAGGATGAGTTCGCTCATCGACGTCCCTTTTGGTCAATAGCTGGTGGCCCGTTACATATTGGCTTATACCTCTGACGTGCTGGTGGTTAAATCCACAGCCATAGTATTGACGAGTCTTTAGAGTCCACCACACTTTCAGTTACTCAGCTTTCGGGCGAAACGCTGTAGAGGCCGTATGGAGATATGGCAGGGTCCGATCAGATACGTGCGGTATTGCACGGATCACGATCGGACGGTTTGTACTAGTGGCCGTATGATTATATGGCAAGGTTCGATCGGATACGTGCGGTATTGCACGGATCAGGATCGGACGAACATTACTAGCCGGCTTTGGTTTAAGCCGGATCCTAGTTTAGTACAGTGTAGATTTTGTCTCTTTGCATTTATATCCGGACGGAATACAGATGCGGGTGTGTATGCACAGTATCGGGGTTTTCCTGTAATTTATTACGGGACCAGTTTTCTGGAGTTGCCAGTTTGCTTTCCGTTCCGGCCGGTTTTCCTTTGTTCTTTCCCGGCCGGACTTTTCCGATGGAGGGGGTTATTTGCAATTGTGCAAATAACATTTGTGGAGGGGGTTTCTTGCTATTGTGTTGATTATGATAGGATATGCATCTTATTCTTTCATGATGGTGCATTTATGTGATTGGAGGTGTAAGCATGGTTGATGTTTTCTTGTCTTTGGATGAGGTCACCTCTTCTATTCTCCTACACTCACCTCCCTTGGTATTTTGTTCCATTCCCTCCACCATTTCCCATAAGAGATTGGCCGGCCACTTTTTTTGGAGAGGGGGAAAATGAGAGGTTTTCATTTGGTGTGGGAAAAATTATCATTCATATCATTTTTCCATTGCCACAAAAATCCCCAAGTTCATATCATCTTGATTCCTCCATCATGGCAACATAACCCCAAAGAGACTAAGCACTACACATTCTACAGCAAATCTTGGGCACGTCGACTTGCCAGCTTCGTGCCCGAGTTGCCTCGGTATTGAGGTGGGAGCCCGTAAAAGATGCAGGCGATGTGGTGCCCTTCCGGCGAGGAGGCGACGACCGGAGCTTCCGCGGGAGATCGGGACGACGACGAGAAGACCGGAGGACTCGGATCACTCGGTATATCTCTAACCCGTCTTGTTGTTAGCTAGATCTAGTTTAATGGCCCGATCCGGGGTTTAGTGCGCGGTGGTGCCGGTTTGCTAAGTCCGCAAAAATAAAGTTTATCACCGTTTCCGTATTTGGCCGTCGGATTGACGACCGGGGCGCCGCCGTGCACTTACAGTGGTATCAGAGCCTCGCCATTAACTTCGTCTAGCTTCGTTTGATGTGTTTGCATTTCCGATCGACCAAAATTTCCAAAAACCGTATTTTTCCTTCACATCAGTTTCTGTCGAAATTTTTTGAAGTCTAAAAATTTTTCAGGTGGTCTCAGAATGATGTGCAGGGAGTTCTAAGAACTCTGGGAAAATTCGAGACAGTGATCCTTCAGGTAGAGCGCGGAACCGCGGCAAAACCCCCCTTGTTGCCGCGGTTCCGCCGCAGACTGGTGGGATCATTGCTTCCAATTTCTCCAGTGGGCTTCTGGGCTTATTTTAGGGGTTTTGGAATATTAAAATTGGGCCCAGTTTTTCTGTGAGTGCTACAGTATTGCTTGGGGGCCCACTTGTTAATTTTTGATCGATCGGATATTTTAAACACATTATTTCACAGTATTTACATTATATCTGCGACCGTGAATGTCACTCGATCGGTAAATCCGGTCTAACCGCTATAGCCCGGTTATACGGATTTGCGAACGTGACTTTCACGTTGATGTTCTGTGTTTTGCTGTGATGTTGCGGATCGGTCGTGGGGGATAGCCTGGATGCAATGCTAGTACAGTGTTGTTGTATTATGTACATTTGTTATTGCGGGGCGAGCGTCCGACATGTGGACTGCCGTCACTGCCTGTTTGTATTATTCTTTTGGGGCACGACCTGGTTGCGGTCGATGTACCCGTTGTATGTATATTTTACTTTCTGTACTAGGATTGCCCCACGGTGGGGTGCACGGATAGCCGGATTCTGGAGGGCAACAAGCCCGCATCTCAGGGCATTGAGACGGAGGGGGCTTCAGTCTGGAATTGGCGGGCTATTCGCCGCACTCGTAGGGGGTACAGGTTGACCCAGGAGGGGTGCCCAAGTTGCCGGATTCCGTGAAGTGCTGGGTGGTCCATTCACGGTGCTGAAGGGGGCTGCCTCGCTTCAGGTTTTGGCGGGTAACTTGCCGCGCCCGTAGGGGTCTAGGTTTTCATTGCACAGGCTATCCACACGACCAGGGGAACGTCGGGTTTCAGTAGTGGCTCTGTGAAACCCGGGGATCCCAGATATCTGTATTGTTCTGTGATGCTGTACATTTCTGTGATGTTGCATTTTATTCACGCCTTGAGCGAAATATAATATATTGGTATATATATTAGTAGATGTTGTATATGTTTTTCATCCGCGCTAGTCCAGTCCCCGCTCTGCCGTTAGTTAGCTAACCTAACGGGTGATGACGGGACCCAGTGGCGAATGCGGATGGCATATACGTACGTCAGTATATTTTCGTTCTTTGTGGTGTGATCAATTGATGGGACTGCATTGATTCGGATCAATGCAAGATAAACAAACCTGATCTGATGTTGTTGGAACACTTTTCAAAAAGCTGTTATTGCAAGGACGTTCACTTTTGTTTTGCATCGTGGTATTCATTTGGAATATCCTGCTCCTCAGTCGACGAGGCAAGGGCCGAGATCCCTTCACCGGGAGTGACCCCTTGGACAGTAGTTTGCGTCAGGGCATTAACTTCACTATAGCCGATTACTTTTGCTTTGCATCGTGGTATTCAGTTGGAATATCCTGCACCTCATTCTACGGGGAAAGAGCCGAGATCCCTTCACCGGGAGTGACCTCTTTAGTAAAGGTTTTCGTCACTATATTTTCTAAAAAGCTATCCGTTCCTTCAACGATATCAAGTTCATTACGTTAAAGGTTTTCGCCAGAAACCATTCGTAGCCCTCCGTCGTTTCATATGGGTAGTCAATAGTATTCAAGCTGTGTTTGTTGGCCATAGTCAAGGCACAGTGTTTGGTAGCTGTTGGTTATTCATATGCAGCATAGATAGATGCGTTGGTTTGGGACAGTCGTATAGCCTTGTTGGCCCTAGTCAAGGGCTTGTACGGGTGGGTTCAAATCAACCTGGATAATGACGGGTAGAACTTGACATGTGACTTATGATTTGTTGGCCATAGTCAAGGTCATAAGAGCATGGGGTAAAAATCCACATCGGGAGTTTCAAAAGAACTGAAACTTGCCAGATATGCGCATACCTTCTGGAGTGTGATACCGTGAGCGGATTCCGTCACGTTATCATGCGATGATAGTTGGATCCCGATTCCCACTGATGAGTTGGTTTACTCCTCGGGTGACCCCGACTAATTCTTCTTTCAGGTTTGGAGGAGAATTTGAGGTACAGTGGGAGGTTTCCTGATTAGATAAATTGGTAACCATTCTGATCTAGGGTAGAGTGTACGCTGAGTGTTTCTTTTCTCTCTCTCTCGGGCAGCGACCATTGACCAGACCCTAAGACTATGACTCAGTGACCAAGTTGACCGAACCTTCTTTACACCGGCTTTTGGATTGTCAGAGTTGCAGACCTCATTGCCACTCCTACTTTTACCCTTTTCTCCAGGACACCCCGTATTACTACGAACGTCCACTTCCATTGGACAAAACCATCGTATGGTTAGATACGAACTCGAAGGAATTCGAGGATGGTTTCCGGTTCTGGAGAAAACGGATAGGTTTATTCAGTTGTCTTTTCCCTTTTACCTTCTCTCAAGTTGTGAGTACTCCTTGGTTTAGGAGATA
The DNA here is from genome assembly GCA_030015575.1 of Agapanthus africanus. Classification (NCBI taxonomy): domain Eukaryota; kingdom Viridiplantae; phylum Streptophyta; class Magnoliopsida; order Asparagales; family Amaryllidaceae; genus Agapanthus; species Agapanthus africanus. The sequence goes on along the minus strand of JASDDO010000001.1, from coordinate 518,995,844 downwards.
GTACACTTATTACGCAAATTGGATAGTCTTCTTCCAAACCTTAGGCTGGTGCCGACCGGTAGGGAATGAAGAAAACCAATTAGCCTAAACGGTGTGCAGAAGGTATTAAGATTAAGACAAAGCAAGGGATTAGTAAGAGGGCAAAGTAAATTGCGACTGATATTCACGACCAAACCAAGTATTTCTTCGCCAATCCTAAATCACCTTTGTATCTCTCCAGGATACTCCGTATCACTACGAAGATCCACAGTTTATTGGATACTCCATCGTATGGTTATATACGAACTCGAAGGGAACTTGTTCCAGTTCGGGGATGGATTCTGGTCCAGGAGAAATAGGAATAAGGTTTATTCGGTTGTCTTTTATCTTCACCTTCTCTCGCATTGCGAGTGCTCCTAGGATTAGGACAGTACACCCATTATGCTTATTGGATAGTCTTCTTCCAAACCATAGGCTGGTGCCGAACGGTAGGGAAGGAAGAAAACCATTTGGCCTAAAGGGTGTGCAGAAGGTAATGACTAAAGACATATAAAGGGATTTGGAGAGGTGGCAAAGAATTATACGGTTATAGTTGTGAATCTGGATGATGGTAGAGGCATTACTAGGAATACCAGGATACCCCATCGAAACATTTCAATGTTTCAGTTCAACTGTGTACTGTTAAAGGAAAACTGATTTCTCGATTGGACACTTGCTCCAGGGTATGTATTTACCAGGTTTGATTCTCACATCTGTATGGTTTTACAGATGATGAGTGGGAGTAAGTTATTGGGAATTGGGTGATCATCCTCATTATATCGGGATTCGTTGTAATCGGTGATATTTGAGGAGATCATCTGGGCTGTTTGCCGGTCGGCAAATATTTGGTTTTGAATATCCGCTGTTGTGCACCAATTTCAAATTGATATATCTGTACGTCTATTTTCATAGAGTGAGATATACCTTTTGATATTATGTCGATGACATTTACCTATATCAGTGGATGGTTAGGTAAGGAGCATTAAACGACGGTGTAATTCTTCTTAACCATAAGTACAGTTTTCAACCTACGACACACAGTAAAAGAGTTGTCAGACTCAGCGGACTTATACAGAGTATTGTATGTTGTCCAGTGTCCATTAGGACAGAGGGGTTGGTCCTCATACTATATTCTGTTTACTTTTAACTTCTCTAGTTCTTAGACATGTGTTTCGTAGAAACACAGGGTCTAAGTTTTGAGGAGTTATAGGTATTTGAATAGAGTAGAGAACCAGGTGTAGCAAGTATCGGGATTCTTCAAAGTGATCGAAGATGTAGATACTTGTGTATGGTATTCAATTGATAGTAATGATAAAGAGAAATTGCTTCTCTTTCAGGTTACTCATAATTGGAAGCATTCCTAAGTTGAGTAACGCTGATCGGCCTCTCTCCATTTAGTTGACATGCACTGGAGACAGCTGGATGATTTGAATCTGGTTAAATTAAATCAGTACCTCTGGTTCTATATTGGATATAGAACAGTTCATATCTTAACGTTGTTAAGGTACGGGGAGTTGTCCGGATTATGCTTAAAACCAGACTCTAGATAACTCAAGGCACGTTTCTGTAATGGCTGTTTGTGGGTTGACCCAGGCTATGACGAGGGTTAACTTTCTACCATCTGGCAGATCAATAGAAATATTGTTCTAGACTCGCCACAGTTTTAATAAAAATGGATTTTTTCAAAAACAGTAGTGGGAGTATGGTAGAACTGGAAGTGATTCCAGAACCGCAAACGATTACTGAAGATTTGATAAGGAACCTAAAGATTCAATCTGATTTGACATTCCATTGGCCACTCCGCAGATAAGGTGGGTAACTTCAGGCACCCGAGAGGTACTCCGGTAGCCTCTAGGACGGTGACAGGGAAGTTCTTGTTTACCCACACTTGCCATTGTTGTTGTTCCAGGCTGCGAGACCCGGCATGAGGATGAGTATAGCGTCGTTCTAAACTAGCTTTAGAAGTGCACGTCTATATGACTCTGCCAGAGGGTTGTCGTAGTCAGTGGGAGCAGCGGAAGCATTGGTGGACATCTGGCTTATGTCTGTTTATAGACTAAAGCAGATATAGCGGAGATAGATCATCTATTTCTGATATGACAGTCATGGGTTTGACGTCATCAGAATAGGAGATGGATCTGTTGAGTAGGTAGTAGGGTGTGATATCCGGGTTTTGGATGACATACACAAAGTAGGAAATGACATTCCTATACTACGATCGGTTGTACTTTGGTCGTCACACAGTGGTTTCTCCATAAAGGACTTGGACATTATATAAGACATACTGGTTACTAGATCTATGGTTTTAGATCTAGATTTGGGTGGTTTCTCAATCAGGGTACCTTGACAGCATTCTAAGAGTATTTAGAATGGACGACTCCTGGCACGGTAGTATACCTGCAGGTAATGGAGTCACCCTCTCTAAAGGTGTCTTATAGACTAAAGTAGAGAGGGATGTGCATGATTGGCAGATCACTTGCTTAGGCAATTGAGTCAATCATAAGATGTCAAGTACCACACCAGATGTTGTTCTTGCACGAGATGCAATAACTTGACATTGATCCAATCCTGGAGAAACAGTCGGAAGCAGTTTTAGAACATAAGTGGATGTTCTAGGGATATGATAACGACAGCCTCATTCAGGAAACTGTTATCATTCCAGGCTTCCAAGGTGACATGGACGACAAGGAGGTTGTCAGAGTTATAGTTTTCCCTCTGACGAGGGGCAGTATTTTGGACAGGTGATCCAAGGCAATACTGAGGGAGGCATGGCGCAGGATACTGATTAAGTTCAGTTGACGATACAGTCTAAGAAGTTTGGATTTGGAGTTCATTTATGAGCTAAGTCCCATCAGACATCCAGACATTCTAAGACAGGTATTGCTCATTTCGGGAGATGGTTTTCTCCGCGAACTTGAGATATAGAGAGACATAGAAAGAAACATCAAGGCGGATCCACTCGCTGAGGCTATTCCTTGAACGCAATAGTTTCACAAACGAGCTTTGTGAAACTGACCAGTAGAGGAGTTGGGTGTTCGGTATCACACGGGATGTGAGTATGCGACATCGCAATAATCAGCCTTGAGTGCAAGTGGGAGATTGTTGGAGATAGTGCCCTCAGAGTCAATTATTGGATCACAGGCACGTGATTGCAATGATTGAGGGAGGACCTATCCCGGTACGACAGTCTTACTCGAGATGATAGTATGCTATCAGGTTTACCTTTATCATCGTGTACTGCTTTAGGTGACCTGACAGGTCGCTATTACACGTTGATAGAGCCCCTAGGATTCTTGCTTGACTGCCGGCAGTATGAGGGCGATCATACAAGTGAGAGCTGGAGTCTATAGGCATATCCTTAAAAGGTCCCTAGTCGTGGGAGTTTCGAGACAGGGCATCGATTCTCCAGAGTAGACTAGTGTATACAGTCGAGACCCCGACGAGGGGCGGTGGCCGGTCTCACAAGCCACTGGTGTAAGTTGGATCACCTAAGATGTATACAGGTGCTCATTGGGTTATGAGTACACCGGACAGGACTCGCCGGGAACATGCTAGTTGGTCTTATACCTGACGTCAGATAGCAGTTCCCAGGTGACATGTGTACAGGTTAGTTCATCGACCTGGGGATCGTCATTTGTCTCGTGTGAGTTCCCACTGTGCTTTGATTACTACCCTACCACGGCTCAAAGGAGTCGTGCAAACAGGTTTTAGTTGGGTACAGTCCCGAGCCACATGGAGGCAGTGAGCGGATCTTCGGGGGTTCGTCTCTCCCGGTATTGGGGGTGAGGTCGCGCTGTGTCTAGGAGAGCCATTACACGAAGTCCTTGGCCAAGGCAGGAGATTTACTGGTAGGTATTCCAGTAGTATCTCAGGGTGTTCTGGGCTACACTCCGACACGACTTGTACCGCTTTTGGGGGTCTGACTTTTACCCACCCCCTAGGCCCGACATGCGATGCTCATAGACGAACGGACCGGACTGTACGGATATTGTCACTGACAGGCTCAGTAGGGTGTCAAGATGAGTTCGCTCATCGACGTCCCTTTTGGTCAATAGCTGGTGGCCCGTTACATATTGGCTTATACCTCTGACGTGCTGGTGGTTAAATCTACAGCCATAGTATTGATGAGTCTTTAGAGTCCACCACACTTTCAGTTACTCAGCTTTCGGGCGAAACACTGTAGAGGCCGTATGGGGATATGGCAGGGTCCGATCAGATACGTGCGGTATTGCACAGATCACGATCGGACGGTTTGTACTAGTGGCCGTATGATTATATGGCAAGGTTCGATCGGATACGTGCGGTATTGCACGGATCAGGATCGGACGAACATTACTAGCCGGCTTTGGTTTAAGCCGGATCCTAGTTTAGTACAGTGTAGATTTTGTCTCTTTGCATTTGTATCCGGACGGAATACAGATGCGGGTGTGTATGCACAGTATCGGGGTTTTCCTGTAATTTATTACTGGACCAGTTTTCTGGAGTTGCCAGTTTGCTTTCCGTTCCGGCCGGTTTTCCTTTGTTCTTTCCCGGCCGGACTTTTCCGATGGAGGGGGTTATTTGCAATTGTGCAAATAACATTTGTGGAGGGGGTTTCTTGCTATTGTGTTGATTATGATAGGATATGCATCTTATTCTTTCATGATGGTGCATTTATGTGATTGGAGGTGTAAGCATGGTTGATGTTTTCTTGTCTTTGGATGAGGTCACCTCTTCTATTCTCCTACACTCACCTCCCTTGGTATTTTGTTCCATTCCCTCCACCATTTCCCATAAGAGATTGGCCGGCCACTTTTTTTGGAGAGGGGGAAAATGAGAGGTTTTCATTTGGTGTGGGAAAAATTATCATTCATATCATTTTTCCATTGCCACAAAAATCCCCAAGTTCATATCATCTTGATTCCTCCATCATGGCAACATAACCCCAAAGAGACTAAGCACTACACATTCTACAGCAAATCTTGGGCACGTCGACTTGCCAGCTTCGTGCCCGAGTTGCCTCGGTATTGAGGTGGGAGCCCGTAAAAGATGCAGGCGATGTGGTGCCCTTCCGGCGAGGAGGCGACGACCGGAGCTTCCGCGGGAGATCGGGACGACGACGAGAAGACCGGAGGACTCGGATCACTCGGTATATCTCTAACCCGTCTTGTTGTTAGCTAGATCTAGTTTAATGGCCCGATCCGGGGTTTAGTGCGCGGTGGTGCCGGTTTGCTAAGTCCGCAAAAATAAAGTTTATCACCGTTTCCGCATTTGGCCGTCGGATTGACGACCGGGGCGCCGTCGTGCACTTACAAATATGACCTACTTTTAAAGTATAAGGTATTTATTTGAAATATTGGAATTGTATGGTATTTTCTTGTAAATGATATGTTTTTCTTGAATTTTGGAAATGTGGAATATTATAAATATTATAAATAGATATTTTGATATTAATTACATATATATTTATTTATTAAAAATATAAGTTTTATTTATAATAGAAATCTCATTTTCTAAAGAAATATTTTAAAAATCTTTCGAGATCGTATGCTCCTTGCGGAGGTCTGCATCTCACTCTACTAGGCCCGAGAATGTGCGATAATCCACAACATACCGAACGGGTTCCTTAAAATGGGTTGTAGAGGCGCAATTGCAAAGATTTGTTAAATACACTTCTTATAGAAAAATGTTTTATAAGTTGAAGGTAGTTATATGTAAAGTCATATTTTCCCAAATCTATGTTTCCAAAATCCATAGTGCTATGTTAGGTATTTGTGTTGTGAGGAGGTAGGTCATTACCTCGTGAGTTTTCTAAGGTAATACGGTTTTAAAAGTTCAAGCATGTCGAAATGAAATATGAAAGTATTTTAATGTAAAGGTGAAATAAAACTTGCTACGGTTATTATTTTGTTGGAAAACTTGTTCTATTGCCTTTGTTAAAGTTTAATGGTCATGACATAAGAGTTTGGTATTATTGTGTTTAAGAAAAATAGAACTTTTTAAGGAAAAACCGAATCGGAAGTCGGATTAACTCCGCTTCCTTGGGGTTTTGGTTTTGAATGTTTTTAGAATAGAGAAAAGAAGAAGAAGTAGGGACTTACTGGTTGTTAGGCTAGAGGAGGGAAGTAGAAAGAGGTGGGAGATGCCGATGCATTGTTTCGTCGTCGGAATCTTCTCGGATTGCCATCGGAAGTTCGTCGGAGCTTCGCCCTTTGCAAACTCCACTTGCACACAAATAGAACTTGGAAATTTTTGTAGAGTTTTTGAAGGAAATTTCTGTGTGAAGGGGTGTAAAAATAGAGTGGGTATTTATAGGACAAATTAGGGTTTGGGTGTGATAAAAATGCATTTAAATTTGCATTAAAATGGAATTTAAAGGGATTTTACTATTCTCTGTAAATGTGCAGAGAATAAACAATACTGGAGTTATGTGGGGAGTCCAAGAGTCGCTAGGGTTTGAAAAAAATAGGATTTGGTCCAAGTTGGACCGGCGGCGCCAGCCCAATATCAATTCTCGCCGGTCGGATTCCGGTGAGGAGGGCTCGGATTGGGGCCACGTGTCCACGACGCTTCAACTAGCCTATTGCACCTGTTAGATTATTCTGTAACTTATCCTATTACGTGTAGTGCACGTGCAACTCTTAAGCTTCTAAATGATTAAAAGAATTTTAAATAAAAAGAATGTGTGGCTGATGGGATTTGAACACTGTTGCTTTGGTTCAGCAGTGTAAGGTCTTACCAATGAGCTACAAGTGCTTTCTTACTGTTCAAAAGCAAATCAAACTTATAACTTGTGCTCAGGCTCAAGTACCCCTTTCTGTATTTTTGAAAAAATTGTACAGAAAGTTAGGGTAGTTACATATACTAAATGGCTAGTTTGGTATAGGTTGATGAAGTAGGAATTTTGCTCACTTTAAAATATTTTTCCTCTTTTTCTTTCTTCACCTCAAGAAAACCAAAAGAAAAAAATGAGATGAAAAAGATGAACTTGTGATGAACCATGGGTGAAAGAATATATCATATCCTTTTGTAGAGAGTTAACCATGGCTAAAGATAATGGTTAGGTTAATAAATATCTAGGATAAAAACAAAATTAGTGGAATTAGGTCAAGACTTCTACAAGCTTCTCAAGCCTTCATTAGCCATGCTAATTTCCACCTAATTTTGGTTTTCCCTAAATAAATAAATCCCATCATTATCTTTAATATGGTATGAGTCTCATACACCCAAATTCTATGTATCATCTAGCATGACACATAAATAAAATAAATACATTTATATATTTTAAATGTATTTGTAGAAAAGAAATTCTTAAGTGAGCTTATATTAGTTAATATATATTAATATATCAAATATATATAATTATATATTAAATTATTAAATAAACACTTGATTTAATAATCCGGCTATATCATATATAACCGACTAATATCAAATCATTGAATCAACACTTGATTCAATAATCCGGTTATATCACATATAACCTATATCACGAGATTAGAATACGGTATCATATACACGTATTGATCTCGGTCCCGCACATATCACATATGTGCCCTACTTCGTTTCACCTGAGCCAGGAAACCTCTGTGTAGGACTCTAAAGACTTGTCAATATGCCGACAGAAGGTAATGATCATATCAGTTACTTACAAGTCATCAGCGGTACTAGCTGGACGTAACAGCTACCCGGGTATTGAGTGATCAGAAGATCAGCAAGCAAGCTTGTCTAAACTCCCGTAAAGCCTATCAGTAACACCACCGTACAGTCCGGTCTCTTCGTCTAATATGTCGCATATCTAGTCTGGGGGTGGTAAACGTCAGACCCCAATAACCTGATAAGTCATGCCGATGTGAGGCTCATAACGGGTCGAGAAAACTACTGATAACACTTATCAGTAAATCTCATCATCGGCCCTGGCTAGGGACTTTCTGTTATAGCCAATCAAGCATAGCGCAACATCAACCCCCGATACCGGGAGAGACGAAACCCCTCCTATCGTTCATTGCCTCCATGTGACTCGGGACTGTACCCAAAAACCACCTGTTTGCACAACTTCTCTTGAGCATGGTAGGGTGGAAATCAAAGCACGATGGGAATTACACAAGACTCTATGATGATCTCGGGTCTACAGACTAACCTGTACCAGTGTCACCAGAGAACTGCTATCTGACGTCAGGTATAATACCATCTAGGAGTTCTCGGCGAGTCCTGTTCGGTGTACCCATTCTCTAATGAGCACCTGTGTACATTCTCTGATGTCAAACACCAATGGTTGTAGGATCAACCATCGCCTCATACAGGGTCAAGAATCGTACACACTAGTCTACTTTAGAATATCAATGCCCCGTCTCGATATTCCCTCGACTAGGAACAATTAAAGGATGTACTTGTGGACTACCCTGGCCCCAATAGTATGATCTCCATCATAATCCTGGTAGTCAAGTCCACATCCTAAAGGCTTTATCAACATGTAACAGAGAGAAAGTATAAAGATACAAGTATACATGTTAAGATAAAGAGCAACCAGATAGCATACTATCATGTCGAGCAAGAAAGTCCTCCCTATATATGTCCAAGCATCCACTATAATATACGATCATGTACAATAATGGCCTCTAGGGTATACATACAACTAGCAATCTCCCACTTGCACTAAGGCTAGTTGTTGTAGTATCTTATACCCAACATCCTTTAAAGTCTCTCTAGGGAAAGGCCTTCGTGAGTGGATCCGCCGTGTTATTCTTCGCGTCAACTCTCCTGACCTTGATCTCCCGGAGATCAAATATCTCCCTGGTCAGGGGACACTGCCTAAGAATATGTCTGGATCACTGATGGGACCGGGGTTCCTAGGCTAAAGCCACAACTCCATTGTCACCACAATGGTAGGAACCTCACCTAGTTCATATTATGAACACCTTTATCCAGACGGCCTCTTTGGTAGCATCGTTGGTAGCGATGTATTCAGCCTTTATCGTCGAGTCTGCTACGCTATCTAGATTGGAACTCTTCCAACATACCGTCCCTCCACTGAGGGTAAAGACAAAACTCGAGTCTATCTTACAGTCGACCTTATCACTCTGGAAGCTCGAATCGGTAAAGGACTCCATCTGGAGTTCACCGTTACCATACACCAAGAATATTTCTTTAGTCCTTCTCAAGTACTTAGGAATGTTCTTCACAGCTATCCAGTGTTTCTTTCCAGGATCTGATTGACACCTACTCACTACACCTAGTGAGTATGATACATCCTCTTAGGTCTATCTCTATAGATCTTAATCACTGGATGTAGGAGGAATCACCCAGATCCTTCATGGAGAAACTTAGTGATAAGAAGAGCTTGACCAAGTATAGTATAGGAACACCATTTCCTATCAAGAGTATGTCATCCACGTACAATACGAGGAAGACAACCTTACTCTCTACAACCTTCTTGTATATACAAGGTTCATCTACCTTCTTGATGAAGTCAAACTCTTTGACTACCACATCAAAACAGATGTTCCAACTCCGCGATACCTGCTTTAATATGTAAATTCATTTAAGCAACTTGCACACCTTTTTGCTGCTCTCGCTGTCTATGAAACCCTCTGGTAGTGTCATGTACACGCTCTTTTCTAAATCACCATTTAGAAAAGCGGTTTTGACGTCCATCTGCCAGATTTCGTAGTCATGGTATGTAGCGATGGCAAGTAGGATCCGGATGAACTTAAGCACAGCCATTGGAGAAAAGGTTTCATCATAATCCACACCTGGTCGTTGACGAAAACCTTTTGCTACAAGTCTAGCTTTGAAAGTCTCAACTTTTCCATCTACGCCAAGTTTCTTCTTAAAGATCCACTTACTCCTAATGGGTTTTACCCCTTCAGGAGCATCTTCCAAAGTCCATACTTTGTTGGTGTACATGGATTCCATCTCAATCGCATTGCATCCAGCCATTTCACAGAGTCCCCACTCATGATGGCCTGCTCGAAACTAGTCGGGTCATCATCTTCCATGATGCAATCCTCGCTCCCACTGTCAATGAGAAAATCGTAGTATCTCTCAGGTGGATGAGGAACCCTACTAGATCGACGGAGAGGTTGAGGTTCATCAGGGACTATTGAATTCTCTGGTTCTACCAAATCATCAGCTGTAGTTTGTATAGCTGAAACTTCTTCCAGTTCTACCTCATGACCACTAATTTCTTTCACAAGAAATTCCTTTTCTAAAAAGGTGGCATGCCGAGAAAAACACCTTTTGTTCCTCTGTGTGGTAGAAGATATACCATCGCGAATGTTTGAGATATCCAAAAAACTTACACAGAACTGACCTTGCCTCGAGCTTGTCCGGATTGGCTCTTTCAACATAGGCCGGACAACCCCATATCTTAACTCGTTTAAGACACGATTTCTTCCCATACCATATCGTATATGGAGTGGTAGGCATGGATTTGGTGGGAACCCTATTCAATAGGTATGCGGATTCTCAAGCGCATAACTCCAAAAGGAAATAGGTAACTCTGCGGTACTTATCATAGAGTGCACCATATCTAATAGGGAGCGATTCCTCCACTCCGATACACCGTTGTTCTGTGCTGTCTACGGAGTAAGCTGAGAGAGAATCCCATTCTCTTTTAGATAATCCAGGAATTCCATGCTCAAATATTCTCCTACCCGATCAGATCGTAGGATTTTAATACTTTTACCCGTCTGATGCTCTACTTCGCATTTACATTCCTTGAATTTCTCAAAAGCTTCAGACTTGTGTTTCAACAGGAACACGTGTTCGAATCTTGAGAGATCATCGGTGAATGTAATGAAGTACGAGAAACCATTCCTGGCATGTGTAGACACCTGACCACATACATCACTATGTATCAGTCCCAAGAGTTCAGTAGCTCTTTCTCCGTGTCCAGTAAACGGAGTTTTGATCATTTTACCTTTGAGACATGACTCGCAAGTTTCATAAGATGTAAGTTCGAACGGATCCAAATATCCATATTTATGTAAGTTAGCTAGTCGTGTCGCATTGAGATGACATAGTCTACAATGCCACAAGAAGAATTCGTTCATTTCTGAACTTTTCCTCTTGTTTGTGTTCTGTATACTTAGAACTGTGGTTTGATTTAGAATGTATATGCCATTAGATAACGTGCCTGATCCAATCAACTTTTGATTTAGGAAAATGTTCATAACATTATCCTGTAATACAAAATTATATCCTTCTTTACTTAATAAAGAGACTGATATAATGTTGCATATCAGGTTCGGTATGTAATAACATTCGTTCAGAATCAATGTATTACCACTTGGTAATATTCACCAACTGCTTTGGCTGCAACAATTGCACCATTCCCTACTCTTATTTCTTTATCACCCAATCCCAGTTCTCTACCTTTCTTAAGCCCGTGTAACAGATTACATATGTGGGATCCTGATCCGGTATCTAATACCCAGAACGTAGAGGATACTGAGAAACAGTTCTCGGTAACGAACACACCTGAAGAAGATGCATCAACATGCTCTTTCTTCGATCGGGTGGCATGGGAATCCTGGTATTCCCCCATTTCCTTCTCAGACTTATAACAGTAATAAGATAGATCGGAACCAACGTTCCCCAGCTCAGTATAATAAGCGGGTTCGGTCAATACATCCATATTATTATCTTGATTAAGGCGTGTCATGGTCACTACCTGGAGAGAGAGAGAAGAAAACACTTAGCGTATGCTCTTGCAAAATTAGATTGGTTATTATCTTATCTAATAAGGATGGCTCCCACTGCTAATCTTCCTTCAAATCCTAAAAGGTAAGAATTGTCGGGATTAATTACACCCTACAAGTTCGCTAACCGGTCAGCCAGGCCAGTGTCGATACTTTGAGGGAGGTTCCCCGTGCTTTCCCACGGACCTAATTAAAGTAAATCTCATTTTCCCAGAGGCATAACCCTATTGACACCTTTCTAGATACCTAATGGGTTAGCTAATTGTAAAGTGCAAAACTCTCCCAGCAGTAACTGTTAATCACAGTGGGTATCGGGGTCCAACTATCTCATAGAAGGTATGCAATCTCATTGCAAATTTCAACACTTGAAATTCCCGATAATATTTTGCCCCTAGCGTCCTATGACCTTGACGGAGGCCAACAAACCATAGGCTGCTAGTCAAGTTCAACCCGTACATTTCGTGATCAAATTAAACCCACCTGTACGACCCTTGACGGAAGCCAACAAAGTCGCACGACTACCCTAATCCAATCGCATCACATGCTGCGGATAAGCACTAGTTAGTTACCGCACACTACGTCTTGACGGAGGCCAACAAATGTAGCACAAATACTAAATAGTACTTATCTGAAATGACGGAGGGATACGACGGGTTTTTAAGAAAACCTTTTGCGTAATGAAATTGATATTGTTGTAGAATTGTGTAATTTTAAAAAGAGTGGCTTAAGCTCCGCATTTTGAAACTTTTGCTTTTTCATAAAAAGGCCGAGTAGGTTTCAAATTTGATTCTACAACATCTTTAGGTTTCTTTCCTTTTCATTAATCTCATTAATGAAGTCCCATCATTTATGCTTCCTAACCATCACAGATAAAGAAACGAAAATAGAACGTACGCTTATATCATCCGCATTAGCCACTAGGCCCCGTCATACACCGTTAGGTTACTTAACTACCGGTAGAGCGGGGGCTGGACTAGCGCGGGTGCAAAACATAAACAACGTTTATTATATATCTTATATATAATAATAACATTCGTCTCACGCAGTTATATGATCTCATCACAGAACATTGCAGCAGAAGTCAACATATGAAATATTGGATATATTAGGAGTTCCGTGTTTTAAATTAAGCCAGTAATAAACACGGATTCCACGGTCGCGATGAATAGCCAAACCCACATCCATAGACCCCTACGAGAGCGGCAAGCAACCATGCCAATTCTAGAGTAAGGAGACCTGGTCTCGACTTCTCGAGATGGTCTCTCACTGGACTCTAGAACCCGGTTACTTGTGCTCCCCACCTTGGGTCTATCCTAATGCGGAAAAGTAAATAATATAGATCAATGGTGACATCATCCTTAACCCGGAAGTGTCCTAATAAAATAATATTACATATAAGTTTTTACATGAATGAAAATGAAAAAACTCTCATCTCACGCAAAAAACCCCGGCTATTCAAACACGACAATCCAATATAACATATCACAGCAACACATAACATCACATGTCATCAACGTAAGTAAATATGCGTATCCCAATTGTCATTGACGTATAGCAACGAAACCGGCGATACACCACATATTACACTTACGGTTGCAGAAAAGAAAATGAAAACTACAACAATTGGAATCCGCAACCACCTTAAACATCATAAATCTGAAATATCACATACTTCGGATTTCATTCCTAATCAAATGAATTCCTTAGACATCATAAACCCGGAATATCTCATATTCCGAATTTCATGCCTAACATTATAAACCCCGCATTTTAGTCTTGATATTGAAAACACTTTTCAATAACTGGTCGGGGAATTCAACAAGATTCCCGACATCCTGATCGAATGCTTATCGGAAACTTTAGTAGACGGCCGCACCCCCGATGCCGTCGACGAAGTGCACTTAGGAGGAACACCGCAGCCGCGAGCACCCGAACGGATGCTTTAGGCAATGGGGTTCTCCTACAGTCACTTGGTCGGGGCTATGGGGCATGGCTATCTAGTAATGTTACCCGGCGAGTATCCGCGTACACTACGTGATTGCGACGGAGTTTTGATCCAAATCAAAACCCCGTGGCAACCGATCAAAAGAGATTAAATTGCTAGGTTTACAAAATTCAAACCAGTTTTCACAAAATTAATTATTGTGGATTTCAAATATTGTATCACATATCACAGATAGCTAGACGATATTAAACATTTTGATCGAATCAACAAACACCCACATTTCCCAGAGAGCTCAACACTTGAGCATCAGAAAAAATACCCAGAACATGCCACAAGCACCTACGGACCTACACAAAAAGTGTCGTTCCTGGCCACACCAACGGCGCCGCGGAACCGCCGCAAACCCTAAGGTTTGGCCGCAGTTCCGCGGTCGTATAGTCGAGTTAGGATTTCGTACTTCTTGTGGATCCATAGAAAACCCTGCATGATTTTCTGAATATTTTTAATATGAAAAATTCCAACATTTTGAAAAATTTCCAGAGTGGGGGCTAAAAGTGAGTTTTGAAGTTTGATCGAACACTTTAACTTCGCCTAGACTACTCCTAATGCTCTAGCTTGGCTCTGATACCACTGTTGAGTTATGTAGCACGACTATTAGGTTTAGGAAGGCATCAAGCATGCAATTTTATAAAAATCTAGTATGCTAACAAATCCGAACCAAGGATCTAACTAGAGAATTAGGGTTTTATAGCAAGTAATTAAACATTACTTTAAGTGAACAAGGAATACAAGCTTTGTAGACCGGTCCTTCACTTCTAAAACTTCGTGTAGTAGTTCCTTCACTCCAAGTAGTGATGTCCCGGATGTTAGTTGTATGTATGCCCTAGAGGCCAGTATTGTACAGATGATGTATATTATATTGGATGCTTGGACATATATAGAGATGACTTTCTTGCTCGATATGATAGTATGCTATCTGGTTACTCTTTATCTTAACATGTACACTTGTCTCTTTATACTGTCTTATAGTTACATGTTGGTAAAGCCCTTAGGATATGTACTTGACTACCTGGACTGTGATGCAGATCATATTAGTGGGGACATGGTAGTCCATAAGTACATCCTTCAAGGTCCCTAGTCGTGGGTGTATCGAGACGGGGCATCTATACCAGAGTAGACTAGCGTATACACTTCTCGACCCATGAGATGGGCGATGGATGATCCCACATCCATTGGTGTTTGACATCAGAGATGGTATACGGGTGCTCAGTGGAGACTGGGTACACTGGACGGACTCACCGAGAACTCCCAGATGGTATTATACCTCACGTCAGATGGCAGTTCTCAGGTGACACTTGTACAGGTTAGTCTGTAGACCCGAGATAGTCATAGAGTCTTGTGTGATTCCCACTGTGCTTTGATCTCCACCTTACCACGTCCATGAGGGCGTGCAAAACGGTGGTCTTTGGGTACAGTCCCGAGTCACATGGAGGCAATGAGCGATAGGAGGGGTTTCGTCTCTCCCGGTATTGGGGGTTGATGTTGCGCCGTGCTCGATTGGCCGTAACAGGGAAGTCCCTGGCCAGGGCTGATCAGAGATTTGCTGGTAAGTGTTACCAGTAGTTTCTCGACCCGTTATGAGCCTCACATCGGCACGACTTATCGGGTTATTGGGGTCTGACGTTTACCACCCCTAGACTTGATATGCGACATATCAGACGAAGAGACCGGACTGTACGGTAAGTGTTACTGGTCGGATTCGCAGGAGTGTGAGCGGGCTAGCTCGTCGATCTTCTGATCGCTCAATACCCGGGTGGCCGTTACGTTTAGCAGACCGCTTGCGGCTTGTGGGTGCTTGATATGATCATCATCTGCTACCGGCGTATTGACGAGTCTTTAGAGTCCTACACAGAGGTTTCCTGGTTCAAGCGAAACGAAATAGGAGCGCATATGAGATATGTGCAGGACCGAGAATAATGCGTGTATGTGATACCGCATTTCATTCTCGCGATTAATGTTTCGAATGGTTGTATGCGATATAACCTAGTTATCGAATCGAAGATCGATTCGATAAGCCGATACATTGAATACTAGTCGGTCGTGTGTGACATGACCGGATCATTGAATCAAGTGTTGATTTAATGATTTAATGTATAATTATATATTTGATATATTACTTTGCATTGACTAGTATTGGTTCACTTTAAACGGATTTTTCTCACTTGGATTGCACATTGTATATGTGATATACTTTTGTGCACATCTTTGTATCATGTTTGATGATGCTTGCTCATTAGGTTAAGTGTGAAGTATTAAACCATGGTTAAGAGATGATTAGGGTTTTGCCTTTTTATTTATTTATTTGTTTATTTATTTGAAAAAGGTTATGATAAGAATGGTGGCTTTTTTTGTTTTAAGTTGAAGCTTCATGAAGCTTTGACTTTTGTAACCATCCTTATCTTCATGCTTAACCCTAACCCTCTCAAGTGACCATGGTTTATTCTCTACACTTAACCTAGGTTAGAACATGATAAGTATTTGATTTTATTATTCTTTTTCACAATACTTATCATATTCTTTCTTCTTCATCTCCTTCTTCTTCAAGAGAGAAAACAAGATGCCATCAATGGCAACTTGAGCATAAGTGAGTGAAATCCAATTCTAAAGTGAACCCATCTCCTATTTCTTCACCCTCTACCTCTTGCCAAGTTGTTTTGGGTGTTTTCTTCACAAGTTTCACAACTTTGTGAAGTCGGAGCTTGAGCTTGTGCAACCTCGACGTAGATCGTCTTTGACACGAAGCCGACGACCTATTCCGCTCGTTTTCCCGATGAAGCTGACGAATGAGTCTAGGATTCGAAAAGGACAGCGAGAGGATCACTACGTGGAGCTAAGGAAGTGGATATCCGGATCTACAAAGGTTGTAGCTTCCGACTTTTAGTTAATTTGTTAACTAGAATCGTATTTCGCCTAGAAATCTAGTCTACGATCCGTGTTAGGGTTTCTCGGCACCAATAATTTTTGAAATTGGCATGGTTGATGCCTTGTGAGACTTCATTAGGATGCCTAGGAACCCTACAGTGGTATCAGAGCCTAGCTAGAGCCTTAGGCGAAGTCTAGACGACGTTTGAAACCCGATCGAACCGAAACCCAAAACCCTAAAATGCTCTCTGGACTTTTTCTAAAAATTCGGATTTTTGTCAATTAAAAATATGCAGAAAATCAAGCAGGGTGTTATTTGAATTACTGTGAAATATGAGGGTCTGAATCAACTTTTCCACCACGGAACCGCGGCACGTGCTATGCTTGATGCGGCGGTTCCGCGGCCTTACTGTTCCTTTGTGTGATGTTTTCTGCACAGTAACTCATATAATTCAATGCTGTGTTTTCTGGGATATTTTTGTTGTGACTATACAGAAGAGTATTCTGGGGTACTATTGGGAATCAAAGTTTCGATCAGATTATCAAATTTCGTCTTAGTGTATTTCCGGATAATTTTTTGAATATGTTAAAAAGTTCGACCGGATATAAATACCCAATTTTTCCCCTGTCGGGAAATTTCCATGTGTTGGATTTTTCCATAGTTTAACGACATTCTAAGTAGTGCAAGTAATGCGATGGACCCTCTAGAAGACAACAAACCATAACTCGATTATGTGACCGTCTTGAACTGCCCTTTGAACCTTCGGGTTTGGGGCAGTACGGCGTGCCACATGTGAGGCGTTGGCTTGACCCTTCTACGGCTGGACCGTTGGTACTGAGGCACGAACTGAATGTTGCTAGACTTATTTCATGTGTTGAGCTGTATCGGGAAAACTTGGGTATTCGACTGTTCGATCGGAAAGTTTAACATTTTCTGTTTATCTGGAATGTGATACAATAATTGGAATTCACAAACAGTTATGAGATAACTGAATGAATGTTATAAATCTAGCGGTTTAGTTTCACTTGATATTGAAAAGAGTTTTCGATAATGAGACTAAAATGCGGGGTTTATAACTGTTAGGCATGTGATGTCTAAAGAGATTGCGGATTCCAACTGTTGTAGTTTTACACTTTCTTTTCTGTGACCGTAAGTGTAATATGTGATATCGCCGGTTTCGTTGCTATACGTCAACGACAATTGGGGTATGCATACTTACTTACGTTGATGACATGTGATGTTATGTGTTGCTGGATATGTTATATTGGATCGTCGTGTTCGAATAGCCGGGTTTTTTTTATGTGAGATGAGTGTTTTTCATTTTCATTCATGTAAAAACTTGTATGTAATATTCTTTCATTTGGGGCACTTCCAGGTAGCGGAAGTTGTCACCCTTTGTATATTATTTACTTTTCCGCATTAGGATAGACCCAAGGAGGGGAGCACAAGTAACCGGGTTCTGGGGTCCAGTGGGAGACCAACTCGAGGAGTCGAGTCCGGGTCTCCTAACCCTAGAATTGGCAGGGTTGCTTGCCGCTCTCGTAGGGGTCTAGGGGTGTGGGATTGGCTATTCATCATGACCGTGGAATCCGTGTTTTATACTGGCTCGTATTGAAAACACGGACGTCCTAGTATATCCAATATTTCATATGTTTATTCTGCTGCGATATCTGTGTTGTGACTCTGTGATGGATTAGTATATAGTATATATAATATATTATATAGACGTTACTTATGTTTTACACCCGCGCTAGCCCTGCCCTGCTCTGTCGTTAGTTACCTAACCTAACGGTGCACGAGGGGACATCGAGGCGAATGCGGATGGCATAAGTGTACGTCATATCTATCTGTGATGTTTAGGTATTTAAATGATGGGACTTCATTAATGTGATTAATGAAAGAAAAGAAACCTAAGATGTTGTAGAATCAGATTTTAAACAAAAACAGGTAGCTACAGTTCTTGCTTTGCACAGTGATATATATGATATATCCCGCACCTTATTCGATGAGGAAAGGACCGAGATCCCTTCACCGGGAGTGACTCTTTTAGCAATAACTGGCAGATGCTACACACTCGGTTTGCTTTTGACTGCTTTTAGGTTTTTGCTTTGCACAGCGATATATATGATATATCCCGCACCTCATTCGACGAGGAAAGGGCCGACGATCCCTTCATCGGGAGTGACCCCTTTAGCAAAACTAGAAAAGCCTCAAAATCACTCCATTTCAAAACTTCATTTGATTCTACAACGATATCAAGTTCATTACGCAATAGGTTTTCAGAAAAACCTGTCGTAGCCCTCCGTCATTTCAGATAAGTACTAGTTAGTATTCGTGCTACGTTTGTTGACTATGTTAAGGCGTAGTGTGCGGTAGCTAATTAGTGCTTATCTGTATAAGCATATGATGCGATTGGATTAGGGTAGTCGTGCGACTTTGTTGACTATGTTAAGGGTCGTGCGGGTGGGTTTAATTCAATCAGGAAATGACGGGTTGAACTTGACTAGTACTTATGATTTGTTGACTATGTTAAGGTCATATAGCTGCTAGGGGCAAAAGATTATCGGGAATTTCAAGTGTTGAAATTTGCAATGAGATTGCATACCTTCTATGAGATAGTTGGATCCCGATACCCACTGCGAGTAAGAGTTACTCCTGGGAGAGTTTTACACATTGCAATTAGCCGATCAAGTAGGTGTCTAGAAAGGTGTCAACGGGGTTACGCCTCTGGGAAAACGAGGTTTACAGTAATTAGGTTCGTGCGAAAGCACGGGGGACCTCCCTCAAAGTACCGACACTGGCCTGGCTGAAAGATTAGCGAACTTGTAGTGTGTAATTAATCCCGGCTAGTCTTTCCTTTTAGGGTTTGAAGGAAGATTTGATAAAAAGCAGTGGGAGCCATCCTGATTAGATAAGATAATAACCAATCTGATCTTGCACGAGCATACGCTAAAGTGTTTTCTTCTCTCTCTCTCCAGGTAGCGACCATTTCATGCCCTAATGAAGATAATAATATGGATGTATTGACCGAACCCGCATGTTATACTGTGCTGGGGAACGTTGGTTCCGTTCTTTCTTATAAGAGTTATAGGAATGAACAGGATATAGGGGAATACCAGGATTCCCATGCCACCCGATTGAAGAAAGTACATGTTGATGCATTTTCTTCGGGTGTGTTCGTTACTGAGAACTGTTTCTCCATTTGCTCTACGTCCTGGGTATTGGATACCGGGTCAGGATCCCATATATGTAATCAATTACATGGGCTTAGGAAAGGTAGAGAACTTGGAGAAGGTGATAAAGACATAAGAGTAGGAAATGGTGCAATTGTTGCAGCCAAGACTGTCGGGGAATATCACCTTGTATTACCAACTGGTAATACATTGGTTCTGAACGAATGCTATTACATGCCGAACCTGATATGCAACATTATATCAGTTTCTTTATTAAGTAAAGAGGGATATAATTTTGTATTACAGGACAATGTTATGAACATTTTCCGTAACCAAAAGTTGGTTGGATCAGGCACGTTGTGCAATGGCATTTATGTTCTAAACCAATCAACAGTTCTGAGTATAACAAACACACACAAGAGGAAGAGTTCAGAACTGAACGATTCTTTCTTGTGGCATTGTAGACTAGGTCACATCAATGCGACACGACTGGCTAAGTTGCATAAAGATGGATATTTGAAACCTTTCGAATTTTCATCTTATGACACTTGCCAGTCATGTCTCAAAGGCAAGATGACCAAAACTCTGTTTACGGGACACGGAGAAAGAGTTACCGAACTCTTGGGACTGATACATAGTGATGTATGTGGTCCTATGTCTACACATGCCAGGGATGGTTCTTCGTACTTCATTACATTCACTGACGATCTCTCTAGATTCGGATATGTGTTCCTGATGAAACACAAATCAGAAGCTTTTGAGAAATTTAGAGAATATAAACAAGAAGTTGAGAACCAAACCGGAAAAAGTATTAAAATCCTGCGATCTGATCGAGGAGGTGAATACTTGAGCAATGAATTCCTGGACTTCCTAAAAGAGAATGGGATTCTCTCTCAGCTGACTCCTCCATACACACCACAGCACAACGGTGTATCTGAACGGAGGAACCGCACCCTATTAGATATGGTGCGCTCTATGATGAGCACAGCTGAGTTACCTATTTCCTTCTGAGGATATGCACTGGAGACAGCAGCATACCTATTGAATCAAGTTCCATCTAAATCTGTACCTACCACACCATATGAGATATGGAGTGGGAAGAGACCATATTTTAAACGAGTTAAAATATGGGGTTGTCCGGCCTATGTCAAAAGACAAAATCCAGACAAACTCGAGGCACGGTCAGTTCTTTGCAAGTTTGTGGGATATCCTAAGAATTCCCAAGGATATTTTTTCTACCATGCTGAAGAACAAAAAGTGTTTGTTTCTCAATATGCCACCTTTTTAGAAAAGGAATTTCTTGAAAAAGAAATTAGTGGCAAAGTGGTAGAGCTGGAAGAGGTTCCAGATACACAAACAGTAACTGAAGATTTAGTGGAACCAGAGGATTCAGTAGCTCCCAATGAACCCCAGCCTCTCCGCCGATCTAGTAGGGTTCCTCGCCAACCTGAGAGATACTACGGTTTTCTCATGGACGGTGGAAGCGAGGATTGCATCATGGAGGATGATGACCCAACTAGCTTCGAGCAGGCCATCACGAGTGGGGACTCAGTGAAATGGCTGGATGCTATGCGGTCCGAGATGGAATCCATGTACACCAACAAAGTATGGACTTTGGACGTTGCTCCTGAAGGGGTAAAACTCATTGGGAGCAAGTGGATCTTCAAGAAGAAACTTGGTGTAGATGGGAAAGTGGAGACTTTCAAAGCTAGACTTGTAGCAAAAGGTTTTCGTCAAAGACCAGGTGTGGACTACGACGAAACCTTTTCTCCAGTGGCTATGCTTAAATCCATCCGGATCATGCTTGCCATCGCTGCATATCACGACTACGAAATCTGGCAAATGGATGTTAAGACCGCCTTTCTAAATGGTGATTTAGAAGAGTGCGTGTACATGACTCAGCCAGAGGGCTTCGTAGATAGTGGGAGCAGCGGGAAGGTGTGCAAGCTGCTTAAATCCATTTATGGATTAAAGCAAGCATCGCGGAGTTGGAACATCTGCTTTGACGTCGTTATCAAAGAGTTTGATTTCGTCAAAAACCCAGATGAACCTTGTATCTACAAGAAGGTGGCAGGGAGTAAGGTTGTCTTCCTCGTATTGTATATGGATGACATACTCTTGATAGGAAATGATATTCCTATGCTGCAATCGGTCAAGCTCTTCTTATCACAAAGATTCTCGATGAAAGATCTTGGTAATGCCTCCTGCATATTGGGGATTAGGATCTATAGAGATAGATCCAAACGGATATTGGGATTGTTCCAATCCAGGTACATTGACACCATACTAAAGAGGTTTAGTATGGAAGAATCCAAGCGTGGGAACTTGCCCACGATCTCTGTAGTCACTCTCTCCAAAGAGATGTCTCCCAAGACTGATTTGGAGAGAGCTCGCATGCAAGGGATACCCTATGCTTCGGCTGTGGGCTCTATCATGTATGCGATGCTATGTACCAGACCCGATGTAGCATACTCACTAAGTATAGTGAGCAGGTATCAAGCTGATCCTGGAGAGAGTCACTGGACAGCTGTGAAGAGCATTCTCAAGTACTTACGAAGGACTAGAGATATGTTCTTGGTGTATGGTAACGGAGAACTCCAAGTGGAGTCCTTTACCGATTCGAGCTTCCAGAGTGATAAGGACGACTCTAAGTCGCAGTCGGGCTTTGTCTTTACCTTTTACGGAGGGGCGGTTAGCTGGAAGAGTTCCAAGCAGGAAACCGTGGCAGACTCGACGATGGAGGCTGAATACATCGCTGCCAACGATGCTGCTAAAGAAGCTGTCTGGATCAAGAAGTTCATTTCTGAACTTGGAGTGGTTCCATCCATTGAGCATCCAATACCTTTGTATTGCGATAACAATGGAGCGGTGGCTTTGGCCAAGGAACCCAGGTCCCATCAGCGATCCAGGCATATTCTGAGGCGGTATCACCTGATCCGGGAGATAGTTGATCGCTGGGAGATCAAGGTCAGGAGGGTTGACACGAAGAACAACACGGCGGATCCACTCACGAAGGCCATTCCCCAGATACAGTTTGAGAGACTCTTCGGGATGCTCGGTATGCGATACTACAGCAGCTGGCCCTAGTGCAAGTGGGAGATTGTTAGTTGTATGTATGCCCTAGAGGCCAGTATTGTACAGATGATGTATATTATATTGGATGCTTGGACATATATAGAGATGACTTTCTTGCTCGATATGATAGTATGCTATCTGGTTACTCTTTATCTTAACATGTACACTTGTCTCTTTATACTGTCTTATAGTTACATGTTGGTAAAGCCCTTAGGATATGTACTTGACTACCTAGACTGTGATGCAGATCATATTAGTGGGGACATGGTAGTCCATAAGTACATCCTTCAAGGTCCCTAGTCGTGGGTGTATCGAGATGGGGCATCGATATACCAGAGTAGACTAGCGTATACACTTCTCGACCCATGAGATGGGCGATGGATGATCCCACATCCATTGGTGTTTGACATCAGAGATGGTATACGGGTGCTCAGTGGAGACTGGGTACACTGGACGGACTCGCCGAGAACTCCCAGATGGTATTATACCTCACGTCAGATGGCAGTTCTCAGGTGACACTTGTACAGGTTAGTCTGTAGACCCGAGATAGTCATAGAGTCTTGTGTGATTCCTACTGTGCTTTGATCTCCACCTTACCACGTCCATGGGGGCGTGCAAAACGGTGGTCTTTGGGTACAGTCCCGAGTCACATGGAGGCAATGAGCGATAGGAGGGGTTTCGTCTCTCCCGGTATTGGGGGTTGATGTTGCGCCGTGCTCGATTGGCCGTAACAGGGAAGTCCCTGGCCAGGGCTGATCAGAGATTTGCTGGTAAGTGTTACCAGTAGTTTCTCGAACCGTTATGAGCCTCACATCGGCACGACTTATCGGGTTATTGGGGTCTGACGTTTACCACCCCTAGACTTGATATGCGACATATCAGACGAAGAGACCGGACTGTACGGTAAGTGTTACTGGTCGGATTCGCAGGAGTGTGAGCGGGCTAGCTCGTCGATCTTCTGATCGCTCAATACCCGGGTGGCCGTTACGTTTAGCAGACCGCTTGCGGCTTGTGGGTGCTTGATATGATCATCATCTGCTACCGGCGTATTGACGAGTCTTTAGAGTCCTACACAGAGGTTTCCTGGTTCAAGCGAAACGAAATAGGAGCGCATATGAGATATGTGCAGGACCGAGAATAATGCGTGTATGTGATACCGCATTTCATTCTCGCGATTAATGTTTCGAATGGTTGTATGCGATATAACCTAGTTATCGAATCGAAGATCGATTCGATAAGCCGATACATTGAATACTAGTCGGTCGTGTGTGACATGACCGGATCATTGAATCAAGTGTTGATTTAATGATTTAATGTATAATTATATATTTGATATATTACTTTGCATTGACTAGTATTGGTTCACTTTAAACGGATTTTTCTCACTTGGATTGCACATTGTATATGTGATATACTTTTGTGCACATCTTTGTATCATGTTTGATGATGCTTGCTCATTAGGTTAAGTGTGAAGTATTAAACCATGGTTAAGAGATGATTAGGGTTTTGCCTTTTTATTTATTTATTTGTTTATTTATTTGAAAAAGGTTATGATAAGAATGGTGGCTTTTTTTGTTTTAAGTTGAAGCTTCATGAAGCTTTGACTTTTGTAACCATCCTTATCTTCATGCTTAACCCTAACCCTCTCAAGTGACCATGGTTTATTCTCTACACTTAACCTAGGTTAGAACATGATAAGTATTTGATTTTATTATTCTTTTTCACAATACTTATCATATTCTTTCTTCTTCATCTCCTTCTTCTTCAAGAGAGAAAACAAGATGCCATCAATGGCAACTTGAGCATAAGTGAGTGAAATCCAATTCTAAAGTGAACCCATCTCCTATTTCTTCACCCTCTACCTCTTGCCAAGTTGTTTTGGGTGTTTTCTTCACAAGTTTCACAACTTTGTGAAGTCGGAGCTTGAGCTTGTGCAACCTCGACGTAGATCGTCTTTGACACGAAGCCGACGACCTATTCCGCTCGTTTTCCCGATGAAGCCGACGAATGAGTCTAGGATTCGAAAAGGACAGCGAGAGGATCACTACGTGGAGCTAAGGAAGTGGATATCCGGATCTACAAAGGTTGTAGCTTCCGACTTTTAGTTAATTTGTTAACTAGAATCGTATTTCGCCTAGAAATCTAGTCTACGATCCGTGTTAGGGTTTCTCGGCACCAATAATTTTTGAAATTGGCATGGTTGATGCCTTGTGAGACTTCATTAGGATGCCTAGGAACCCTACACCGGACTCTCCTTAGGCTCCACCAGGCGAAAGGAACGAGCTTGCTCAAAGATTTTCGAGACCGAAAATGATCTACGTCGAGGAGACTCTAACTCAAGCTACCTTTTCACTAATTGATGAATTAGTGAAGCAAACAACCTATTCTAAATGGCTAGTTTGATATAGATTGATGAAGTAGGAATTTTGGTCACTTTAGAATATTTTTCCCCTTTTTCTTTCTTCACCTCAAGAAAACCAAGAGAAGAAAATGAGATGAAGAAGATGAACTTGTGATGAACCATGGGTGAAAGAATATCTCATATCCTTTTGTAGAGAGTTAACCATGGCTAAAGATAATGGTTAGGTTAATAAATATCTAGGATAAAAACAAAATTAGTGGAATTAGGTCAAGACTTCTACAAGCTTCTCAAGCCTTCATTAGCCATGCTAATTTCCACCTAATTTTGGTTTTCCCTAAATAAATAAATCCCATCATTATCTTCAATATGGTATGAGTCTCATACACCCAAATTCTATGTATCATCTAGCATGACACATAAATAAAATAAATACATTTATATATATATCACATATATTTTAAATGTATTTGTAGAAAAGAAATTCTTAAGTGAGCTTATATTAGTTAATATATATTAATATATCAAATATATATAATTATATATTAAATTATTAAATCAATACTTGATTTAATAATCCGGCTATATCATATATAACCGACTAATATCAAATCATTAAATCAACACTTGATTCAATAATCCGATTATATCAAATATAACATATATCACGAGGTTAGAATACGGTATCATATACACGTATTGATCTCGGTCCCGCACATATCACATATGTGCCCTACTTCATTTCGCTTGAGCCAGGAAACCTCTGTGTAGGACTCTAAAGACTCGTCAATACGCCGGCGGTAGGTAATGATCATATCCGTTACCCACAAGCCGTCGGTGGTACTAGCTGGACGTAACGGCTACCCGGGTATTAAGCGATCAGAAGATCAGCAAGAAAGCTTGTCTAAACTCCCATAAAGCCTATCAGTAACACCACCGTACAGTCCGGTCTCTTCGTCTAATATATCGCATATCTAGTCTGGGGGTGGTAAACGTCAGACCCCAATAACTTGATAAGTCATACCGATGCGAGGCTCATAACGGGTCGAGAAAACTACTGATAACACTTATCAGTAAATCTCATCATCAGCCCTAACTAGGGACTTCCTGCTATAGCCAATCGAGCATAGCGCAACATCAACCCCCGATACCGGGAGAGACGAAACTCCTCCTATCGCTCATTGCATCCATGTGACTCGGGACTGTACCCAAAAACCACCTGTTTGCACAACTCCTCTTGAGCGTGGTAGGGTGGAAATCAAATCACGGTGGGAATCACACAAGATTCTATAACGATCTCGGGTCTACAGACTAACCTATACCAGTGTCACCAGAGAACTGCTATCTGACGTCAGGTATAATACCATCTAGGAGTTCTCGGCGAGTCCTGTTCGGTGTACCCATTCTCTAATGAGCACTTGTGTACATTCTCTGATGTCAAACACTAATGGTTGTGGGATCAACCATCGCCCCATACAGGGTCAAGAATCGTACACACTAGTCTACTCTAGAATATCAATGCCCCGTCTCGATATTCCCTCGACTAGGAACAATTAAAGGATGTACTTATGGACTACCCTGGTCCCACTAGTATGATCTCCATCATAATCCTGGTAGTCAAGTCCACATCCTAAGGGCTTTATCAACATATAACAGAGAGAAAGTATAAAGATACAAGTATACATGTTAATATAAAGAGCAACCAGATAGCATACTATCATGTCGAGCAAGAAAGTCCTCCCTATATATGTCCAAGCATCCACTATAATATACAATTATGTACACTAATGGCCTCTAGGGCATACATACAACTAACATCTAGGTGCGCTATGGGCACAAGAGAACGATTAAGGAAAAGATAGAGCTTTTTATTATCTAAATCGAGTTCTCCTGGGGGCAGAAAGCAACTACTACCATATCGAAAAGCACTGCTTGGCGTTGATCTTTGCAATAGCGATGCTCAGACACTAGGTCCCTCTTATATCAAAGGTGGATCCTTTGAATTATCTGATATTAAAGGCCATACTGATGGAAAGGCTTGCCAAATGGGCCCTCCGGCTGATGGAATTCTCGATAATATATCGACCCCTCAAAGCAGTCAAAAGACAAGCCATCGCCAACTTTATTATGAAACATCCAATACCGGCCGGTTCTCCCCTAAACTACGAGTTGCCGGATGAATACGCTTTCGACGCAGTCGAAGAGGAGAAAGAAGAAAATGAGTCTCGATGGGAGCTCTACTTCGATAGAGCATCTTCTATGAAGCGGCGAAAGAAGAACACTCTCATAATCAAAGCCGGGGTAGGTCTTATCTTCATGACTCTACAAGGAGGAATATTGCGGAATTCTCTCTCCTTGACAGAACCCAAAACTAATAATGAAGCAGAATATAAAGTTTTGATAGCCGGTCTTGAGATCTCTATCGACATGGTGATCAAGGACTCCTGATATATGGAGATTCTCAGCTGATCATCAGTCAGGTAAATGGTGACTACCAGACATGCAAATCAGAACTGATAAGGTATGGCGAAAGAGTGCAGCAGCTGCTGACCCAAATCCCTTCGTATACTCTGGAAAGCGTACCGCGAGCGAAAAACAGCAAGGCAGATGCATTAGCCAAGTTGGCTAAAGAATTGGCCGATGAAGACCTCGATGACGTAAGGATCATTGTCCAAAGCCGCACGATCCTAGCGCCAGCAGATATACCTCCGGAAGTTATGATGGAACTACTCGAAGAAAAAGGAGCAACCGAAGAAGATGTTCTCTAAATAGAAAATGACGAAGAAGTTTAGGACTGGTGGAGAATCTTTATTAACTACTTCAATTCCCAACGCACACCTGAAGATGTGTCATCTAAACATTAGCTCATGAAACGAGCTCTGTCATTCGCCTTCGTCAACGATACTCTATACAAGAGATCTTTCGACTTCGTATGGTTATGATTCCTAGGGCCGAAGGAAGCAAAGAAAGTCGTCCAAGAAGTACACGACGGACTATGCGGCCCCCATCAAGCAGGTCAAAAGATGAAGCTGAAGATAAAAAGTATGGGCTATTACTGGCCCACGATAATTCAGGAATGCCTCGAATATGCGAAGCGGTGTCACTCGTGCCAAATACACGGGGAGTTCATACATCAGCATTCAAATTCGCTGCATCCGATAGTACCTAGTTAGCCATTCGAGATGTGGAGAACAGATATAATCAGTCCTATCGAACTAGCGTTATCCAAATGACATCGGTTTATACTAGCAACAACCGATTACTTCTCTAAGTGGGTAGAATCAGTACCGTTAAGGGAAGTGAAGACAGAGAATATCCTCCACTTCTTTAAAACTCATGTCATCTACCAGTTCGAAACTCCACGATGGATAATCTCGGATAATGGACAACTTATAGAAGCCACAAAATAATCTACTTCACACAGCAACACAAGATAGACTGGAGATACTCTTCGATCTATAATCCCCAGGCCAATGGTCTAGCTGAAGCATTCAACAAGATCTTGACCAATATTATAAAGAAGACGGTGTCCAGGAACAAGAAGGACTGGCACGATAGGCTGCATGAAACTCTTTGGGCATACCGAACAACGTTCAAGACGGCCACAAATACAACACCATATGTATTGGGGTTTGGCACTGAAGCAGTACTCCCACTGGAGATAGAACTCCCCTCATTATGAGTAGCAGTTCGATACGAGTTAACAGATGAAGAAAATGCTCATCTTATAGTCTCGATGAAACCCTCCTTATAGCACAGCAAAATCTGGAAGCTTATAAAGTAAAGATGATGTGATCATATGAAAGAATACCCAGGCCGAGAACATTTTGCCAAGGCGAACTTGTGCTGGTTGTCAAAAGACCAATGATTCCCAATCGTGCAAAAGGGAGAAAGTTCGAGCCAAACTATGAAGGCATGTACATCATAGATAAGGTCTACCAAGGTGGAGCCTACCTGCTCATGGATATGTATGGAGAAAGGCCATTTCGACTAATAAACGGCCGATTTCTCAAAAACTACTACGCTTGAAGAGTCACGACTTAGGTCAATGATTGATGACGACGCTTGTGTCCGCTTGCTATCTTCTTGAGTCAAAACGTTGAAAGTCGTATGTTCCCCATTATGCAATTTTGGACCGAAATGTCCTTAAACTAATATCTGTCCCAAACATAGGAATGCTGGACCGAAACATCCCTAAACTAATATGGTACCCCATATATTCTTCATGATGTACATGATGATGGAACGTAATATCCCTAAACTAATGTTGGACCGTAATGTCCTTAAACTAATATGTTTCCATGTGTCTGATCTTCAAATTGGTCACCGTTTACAATCCACGGGCACAAACAATATGACCCCATACTATATTCCCATGGGCTGAAATGTCCCTAAACTAATATTGGACAGCGATGTCCCTAAACTAATATGTTTGGCCCTGCAGCTTGGATCATATAAGTAACCGTACACAATTCACGGGAATAAACAATCCATATCTCGCCCAAGTCCCATCAGCTAGGAAGCTCTACTAATGATGTGGTCTTCCAAAAAAATGTTTGTGACCTACGGTCGATAGTGTGTTACCTTACGGGCCGTTTGTCTCCTCAAGTCCCACCAGCAAGCAATGTTGGATCACCCATGGCGAGGCGGAAAAAAATGGTACGTCCACAAGAAAAATGGGCACGGATGAAACCCAAAAAGGACGCCGTGAGTAAAAACAGCGGGACTGCTGGCGAGTTTGTGAAAACACGAAAAGACGCAAACCCGTTTAAAAAAATTGTGTGCACTTGCAGGGTCCTCTCGACCTTATAAGGAGAAATACCTGCATGAGATCCTTACGACTCACAAAGGAGCAACACACTTAGGAATCCATACGATTCTTAGGGAGAAAATACACTTAAGAGACCCTCACGACTCGTAAGGAGAATACCCCCCTATGAGACCCCTATGGCTCATAAAGTCAAAAGCCCAAGTTGGTAAGGATATAAACATGTTTTCCGAGCAACTTTTGTTTAAATCAACAAAGGCAAATGATGATTCACTCCTGGCAATATCCCAGTTGTAGCGATACTGATGCATAATCAAGTATCAAACTCAATGTCCTCCAAAGGCAGATGATGAGTCGCTCCTAGCAATATTCCATTTGCAGCGATATTGATGCCGAAATTGGTATCAGATTCCAAGTTCCCGATTCGCAATGAAAAATCAGCGAGTCACAAAAAAATATGCATATGAAATAGCCGAAATGATGGGGCAGCTCACAATAAAAATCAGTGAGCAAAAAATATATATGCATATAAAATAGCCGAAATGATTGAACTCGCAATAAAAAATAGAGAGTAAAAATAAAAAAATAGCCGAATGATTAGGCACCGCGAATAAATAGCCAAAATGATTGGGCAGTTATGACTTTCGTGATATGAAAAACTGAAATGATAGAGCATTGCGAAAAAAAAGAAAATAATTTTTTCCGCCCTACAAGCATATCAATACTGATTCTTGTATACAGTCCATGGGTAAAAACAAATGAAAATGAGCAATGTGCTCTACTGAATGCTACCAAGCAAGAAACGCTTCAGCAAAGATTCGAGTCTCAGCGGCGCCATATAAGCTCAAAGACTACCGAGAGCTACTTCGTCCCCCAAAAGATTTAGTGACGGCTTCTCAAGCAAATCAAAAGTAGAGTAATGGCAAAATCTTAGCACCGGCTCGATATTGTTAGATATAGTGCCCTCAAGGCAATTATTGTGATTGCAAGTAGGTGATTATGATAATTGAGAGAGCACCAATACAGGTATAACAGTCTTACTGGAGATGATAGTATGCTATCTGGTTTGTCTTCATCATTGATGAAGCCTGTAGGATTGTTGCTTAACAACCAGTATTATGATGGCGATCATATATGTGAGAGCTGGGTTGTCCCTAAGCACATCCTTAAATGTCCCTAGTCATGGGAGTATCGAGATAGGGCATCGATATTCCGGAGTAGACTAATGTATACGTTTCTAGACCTCGACGAGGGACGGGGGCCGGTCTCACAAGATAGTATACGGGTCCTTACTGGGGGTAAGTACACCGGATGGACTCGCCAAGAACTTCTAAATGGTATTATATCTATAGTCAGATGGAAGTTCTCAGGTGGATGAGTATAGGTTAGTCCTTTGACCTGAGATCATTGTTTTTCTTGTGTGAGTTCCCACTGTATTTTGATTACTACCCTACCACGACTCAAAGGAGTCGTGAAAACAGCTTTTAATTGGGTACAGTCCCGAGCCACATGAAAACAGCTTTTAGTTGGGTACAGTCCTCTAGACTGGACTCTATCTCCAGTGAGTCGGATCCACCTGACAACATTTCAAAGAAAGAAGAGAGAAGGAATGTCGTCGGCGAACAATCGCTCAGTAAGTCCCAAAGCAAAAGTAGGAATAGAATAGACATATATGAGAATATAACCGGTGTATTGTGAGTTTGTTATGTTAACGCAGTTGTTTTTAGCTTGGTACAGAATATGCCAGTGTATACGAGAGGAGTCCATGGACTAAGGTATACGGAGCACAAGGAACCGTTAAGCCACGGAACAACAGCAATGGATATTCAGGTTAGGTGTATTAAAGTGGCCGTCTTGTGCCACTTCTAACATATTTCGTACCAGTCTACCCCATTAAAAACCTGTAATGTATTTTGTACTGATTTGTATTGTTTAATAGATGTACGACTTGCCGAAACCATGATATCATGTAAATGAAATGGATATAAATGGATAGTCATGTAATCATAGTATATCCATGGTTCGGTTCGATCGAGTCATATTGATATAGATTGAATTCTGGTATAAATGGATTCATGTTGAATAGGTGTTATACTTAAATCATATTCAAGGATAGATCATTTGATTGATTTCAGATTAGACTGAGACTCTTTCTGAGTCAGACACTTTAAAACGAATTGAAGTTCTGAATTAGTTTTGATATTATCGGTAACTGCTGCACATAGACGGCATGATTTGTGTCTTTTTCAAAGATAATTACCGTATTGATAACACCATTTTTAGTTTGTCTACCTTATATAGGCAAGCACCCAAATTCTCCGGCTCCCTGAGGCTCAAGAGAACTGGTCCCGCTTAAACCTATGTTTACTAGGGTCCTTATTGTAAATTAGTATAACTTGAGGGAGGTTTATGAAAAATAGTTTTGATATATTTTCAAAATAAACCTCAAGTATTTAATTATCGTCTTTAGGGTTTTCATAGTTGTAATTTCTATAAAAATGAAATATTCTAGTGGACATAAACCTAATTTTGAATAGTTTATGGTATTTTCTTGTAATTTGACTTGTATTGAAATGTGATGGTATTTTCATGATCTTTTGTGATTCTTTTCTTTTGATTAGAAAACATGGAATATATATATATATTATATTTAAAATAGATATTTTATATATATATATATATAATTATAAAAATAGAATTTATTTATCAAATAGAAATCACGTTTTCTTAAAAATTGTAACAAAAATTCCATCGAAATCGAATGCTCCGTGAGGAGGTCTGCATCTCGCTCTACTAGTCTCGAGAACGTGCAATAACCCGCACCATCCCGATCGGATTCCGCAAAATGGGTTGTAGAGGCTTATTTGCAAGGAATTAATTAAAAAAATTTAAAGAATACGGGTTTTGATAGTTTAAGGTATTTTAATGTAAATTGTGTTTTGTCCCTCAAAAGTTGTTACAAAAGCCATCGTGCTATGTCAAGATGAGTGTTGTGATGAGATATTTCATTACCTCGTGAGTTTTCTAAAGGTAATATGAGCCAAACTATTAAGTAATGTCGAGTGTAAACTAGATGGTATTTTACCGTAAAAGTTAAATAAAAGTTGTTTAACATTATATTTTGAATTGAAACTTGTTCCAAATGTTATTTAATGGTTAATAAACAATATGTAAAAAGATGGTAAATTTTTAATTATGAAAAATTGCGTTTTTGATGAAATTAGAATCGGATGTCGGATTAACTCCGCTTCCGACGAGTTTTAATAGATTATTGTTTTAGATTAGAAAGAGGTGAGAAGTGAAGGGACTTACTGATTAAAAGAAGAGGGAAGAGATAGAGGGAAATTCGAAGGCGTCGTGGAGTCGTTTCGTCGCCGGATTTGTCCCGAAACGTCGCCGGAACTTTGACTTGAGCTAACTCCACTTGTACAACTTTTGGACTTGGAAAATTTAGAGAGTTTTGGCAATGGAATTCTGAATGAGGAGGGCTATGGTGTAGTGTGGTATTTATAGGAGAAATTAGGCTTTTGAGGATTGAAGAATGAATTAAAAATATGCATTAAAATGGATTAAAGAGGGGATTTATTATTCTCTGGATAAATGCAGAGAAATAAAATAGCATGGAGGTAGTGGGGTAGGCCAAGGGGTGCTAGGGTTAAAATTTGGCGGCATTCCCTACGGATATACCCGGCGGTGCCGGTCTTTTCCTTTATCTCGCTGGTCGGATTCGAAGGGATGGGGCTTGGATCTTGGCCACGTGTCCTCGACTGCTTAATTAACAATTTCCACATGTTTATTTTATGAGACTTTTCATTTTTACGTGCAGTGCACGTGTAAACTTTTGAGCTTCCAAAAGTTTTAAAGAAAAATCAACAAAAATAATATGTGGCTGAGGGGGTTTGAACACAGGGGCTATGTCACAGCAGTGCAAGGCTTACCAATGAGCTACAAGTTGTTTCTTACTGTTCAAAAGTAAATTAAATACTTATAACATACACAGGATTACAAATACTCCATTTGTACATTAACTTTTAAACAAATTTTCTGTACACTGAAACAGAGTTGTTACATTCTGCCCTCCTTACAAAAATTTCGTCCTCGAAATTTACAATTATTAAGGACTAATTTACAAACAATTGAGGGTATCTTACATGCATGTCGTCTTCTCTTTCCCACGATGATTCTCCTGGTGTGTCTTTTCTCCACATTACTCGAACTAAGTTTACTTCCTTATTCCGAAGTGACTTCATCTTTCTGTCCAAGATTTCAACAGGTTGTTGCTCACAAGATAGATCCGTCTATACGGTGAGCTCAGAGTGATTAAGAATGTGACTAGGGTCACTCACATACCTTCTGAGTTGGGATATATGAAATACATTGTGCACTCGTTCCAACGAGGGTGGAAGTGCCAAGCGATAAGCCACTTCTCCTACTCGTTCTAGTATGTCGAACGGTCCAATGTACCTCGGACTTAGCTTATCCCGCCTTCCAAAGAGAATCACTCTACGGTTTGGTGAGATCTTTAAAAATATATGATCTTCCGGTTGGAACTCCAAGTGACGGCGCTTTGCATCAGCCCAGTGCTTCTGTCGGTCTTGGGCTATGCGCATTCTTTCCCTGATAGTGCGAACCATATCCACTGTTGCTAATATCATCTCAGGTCTAAGGAGTTCTCTATCTCTGATGTCGTCCAAACTTAATGGTGAACAACACTTCCTTTCATATAGAGCTGCAAAGGGTGCCATTCCAATACTTGCTTGGTAGCTGTTGTTGTATAAAAACTCAACAAGATGTAGGTGATCTTCCCATGATCCTCCGAAGTCTAGCATACAATCTCTTAGCATGTATTCTAAGATCTGAATCGTTCGCTCAGATTGTCCATCTATTTGTGGATGGTAAGCTGTGCTAAAGTTCAGACTTGTTCCCAAGCTAGCTTGCAGACTCTGCCAAAATTACGATCGAAATCTGGTGTCACGATCGGAGAAAATGCAAACCGGTACTCCATGTAATCTCAAGATCTCCTGCACGAGTTCATGGGTATCAGAGATAGTACATATTGAAGAGTTAAATCTTACTTAGATTCAAACTTACCTCCATGTACTTCTTTGCTAATGTCTCGGTATATTGGCCAACTCGAAAGGGAATAAAGTGAGCCGACTTTGTGAGTCAATCCACAATAACCCATACCGCATCGCTACCTTTCGTGCTGCGAGGATGAGCAGTCATGAAGTCCATGGTGATGTGTTGCCACTTTCATTCTGGAATAGGTAACGGTTGAAGTAAACCAGCAGTCCTGTAATGTTTAGCTTTCACTTGATGACACACAAAACATTTTAGCGACGCTTCTGGCTACTTCACGCTTCATTCCATGCCACCAGCAATGTTTCCGCAGATCTTTGTATATCTTTTTACCACCAGGGTGTACTGAATAGGAAGAGCTATGAGCTTCTTTCATCAACTCTTCCCGAACAGAACCATGTAGTACACACACTCTACTGCCGTATCTCAAAGATCCATCTTCATAGATGATGAAGTCTGTTCTAATTCCACTTTCTACTTGTTCTCTAATCTTTTGAAACTTGGCATCACTTGCTTGAGCTGCTTTGATCTGATTGACAATTGTGGACTGAACTTGTAAGTTCATCAAACTTGAAGCGTTACCTGGCATGATCACTTCTATCTCCATCTGATGCAAATCTTGTTGAAGCTTTCACTGTGTGGTGAGATTCGTTGATAATGGTTGGTGACTAAGTGCATCAGGTACTGCATTCACCTGCCCTGGATGATATTGTAGGTTGATGTCGAAGTCTGCCATAAGTTCTAACCATCTTCTCTGCCGCATATTCAACTCTTTGAGTAAATACATATTTCAGACTCTTGTGGTCGGTGTATATGTCCATCCGTTCTCTAAGAAGATAATGGCGCCAAATCTTAAGAGCAAAGATAACGGCTGCCAACTCCAGATCATGCGTCTGATGGTTGCGTTCATGAATCTTCGGCTGTCTTGATGCATAAGCTACAACTTTACCGTGCTGATGTAGAACACATCCTAATCCCTTACCGGATGCATCGCAATGCACTATGAAACCTCCAGATTGGTACGGTATGACGAGAATACGCGTTGATGTCAATCTTGACTTGAGTTCTACGAAAGCTTGTCCGCATGCTTCTAACCACACGAATTCTTCATTTTTACGCATGAGCTTGGTCCGGGGTGTTGCAATCTTCGAAAATCCTTCAATGAATTTTCTGTAATATCCTGCTAAACTCAAGAAACTTCGAATGTCCTTCACTGACTTCGGTGTCGGCCATTCGCTTACTATTGATACCGTTCCCCTCCAAACACAGAGACGCGACCGCGTAAGTCCGTCTTGCCTGAATTCGGGGCAGATGCTAATTGGTGATATCCGTCCACCTCTCCGAAGATGCCAAGTTGATTTATGGCACAGTATATCGAAGGTTTAAATGGATACGGCCGATGTTGCAGACTTCGTCAGATTCCCCCTCATTTGAGGGGTTTTTGATTGTGGGGACGCTCTTCCCTGCAGGCGCAAGCCCCTGCAGTTAATTACGCTACCGCAGCGCGGTAACCACTTTTTCCTTTGCCAGATGGTCACTTCGTGTCGTGTGTGTTTGTTTTGTTTTTGGTTGCCCGTGGATTGTATACGGAGACTAATTTATGTTGTCGCCCGTAGGGCGTGGATTAGTCCAAATCCGTATCTTCTTAGATTTGGGTTTGGGTTTGGGTTTAAGGATACGTTGGTCTCATTTGAGACTAAGATCAACTTAAATGTATGTTAAGGATACGTTAGTCTAATTTCAGATTAAGATCAACTTAATGGGATTGTTTAGATCCAACAAAAGAGCATTCGGGCTCTATTGTTTAGTTTAGAGACATTGCGGTCGATTACCAGTTTAAGGACATAGTGGTCCAATGTTAGTTTAAGGACATTACGGTCCATGGGCTTAAGGACCCCACAGTCCGAGGTTAAGGACATCATAGTCCATGGGCTTAAGGACCCCACAGTCCGTAGTTTAAAGACATCATAGTCTATAAAGTTTAAGGACATCATAGTCCATGAGTTTAAGGACCCCACAGTCCATGGAATGATTGGTTATCGGAACCCGTCACCTCTTTGAAGACGTTGAATGATTACAACGACAAATATCAAAGGAGTGAAGAGATGTACCCTTGAACCAATGTTGATTAGGAAATCTGTAGTCCAATTTGGGACTAAGATCAATTAATTGGATTATGAGCACATGAGCTTAGTTGAAACTGAATTGAGGACTTATGGCCAACTTGGGCTAAGTCCAATTAGGTTTGAAATGTTGGCCCTTTGTTGGACTGTTGAACATTTGTCTGGGTTCAGCCCCCCATTATTTAGCAGTGCTAAAAAGGGGTTTGGGGTTCTAACCATATTTTTATCTCTTACTGGGCACTGACCATTCATCATGGCTGTGGGATTTTATTTTGAATGTCATATGAAATGATCAAGTTTTGAAGAATGTAGTTGGGGTTCAATCAAAGGAGAGATCTTGTCTCTGGAAAACTTAGCTGATTTGGGCTAAGGCTGGTTTGAAAATAGTGTTAAACACTAAAGCATATTTGGAGATCACGTGTTCCCACGTGATGTGCTTAAAACAGTGTTAAACACCAGGGACAGAATACTCAAAATAGTGTTAAACACTAAAAATGAGGCGGTCACGTGGAGTCACGTGAGGCGCCAGGGAATTAGGCCAGACTTCCTTTATTTTACTCTCAAAATCGGCCGATAAGTGTTAAACACTTAATCTTTGTAATCACGTGTGGGCACGTGATAGTGTCAATGTATTGGGTATTAATTCTTCTGTTTCACCTCATTTGCCCTTTTAAAAAGGTGTTAATCAAAGGTCACGTGGGGACACGTGAGGCACCAGAGAATTGGTACTGCTTTTGGATTTGTTCCCTTTTGTTTTGAGGGCCATGTGTGAGCACGTGAGGCATTGCCTCCAAGCTTTTTCTTTCTCATTTTGAGGAGTCTGTTTAAGGGTCACGTGGGGGCACGTGACCATGTCTGATTCTTTCTTTTTTTACTCATTGAGGAGGAGGGTATGTGTTATCACGTGATCAGGTTTACGTGCATAGAGAGTTTTAAGTCCCTTGTTTTAAGAATTAAATTCTTTTGTAGGGTTAAGCCCTAATTTTGTTTAGAGGAATTAAATTCCTAAGTATTTGGAAGAATTAAATTCTTTAAACTTAAATCTCCCTCTATGTTTTGGATCTGCATGGCAGAATCTCCCCGATGAGAATTAAATTTTCAACTTATGGGGAGATCTGCTTCTGCAGATCTGTTACCATAAAGAAGAACTAAGTTCTTGTATTAAGGGTTAAACCCTATTTTGTCTGAAGGAATTAAATCC
Organism: Agapanthus africanus; assembly: GCA_030015575.1. Lineage (NCBI taxonomy): Eukaryota > Viridiplantae > Streptophyta > Magnoliopsida > Asparagales > Amaryllidaceae > Agapanthus > Agapanthus africanus. The sequence continues at coordinate 518,957,499 of JASDDO010000001.1, read as the reverse complement.
CTGATTGCTTTGATGTGAGAATTGAATTCCCTAAACATAGATCTTCCCTTAGTTTTTAGATTCGCATGGCAGAATCTCCCCGGTGAGAATTAAATTCTCAACTTATGGGGAGATCTGCTTCTGCAGACCTTCAACCAAAGGAAGAACTAAGTTCTTATTCAGAAGAGTTAAATTCTTAGTTTGAGAATTAAATTCTCTTTTATTTTGTGAGAGCTTGTAGAATGAACTTCTTCTTTTTCTTCTCACCTAGAGTTTTTTCTCTGAAGAGATCTTCTTTTCTCTCTTGAGAATTAAATTCTCCTCTCTCTTTTTTTCTCTCTGTTGTTGTGTATCTCTCCAAAAAAGAAGAAAAGGATCTCTCTCTTTTCTTCTTGGCTCCTATTTATAGGAGAAAGAAAATAATCAGTTTGTTTAGTCAATCTTTCATTGAAAGATTTTAATTGATTTTGTAACCAACATGATCTTTTAGATCACTCAGTGAATTTTATTCACCATTGGATTTTTAATCCAAAAGATATTCTGTTTGTTATTCTTGGTGAATTTTAGGGAAATCTTTCCTTGTATAGAATCTTTCTATAAATTGGTGATTTTTAATCACCATTGGATTTTTAATCCAACGGTGCTCCACTTTACAGAGCACAATCTTTTTTTGTTTGGAAAAATTTAGAGAAATATTTTTCCAGTTAGGGTTCTCGATTCCCTCTTAATTAGAATTTAATTCTATTAATTCAGAAGGCTTAAGAGCCTAGCACGTGTTGGCACGCGATCCCACTGTTTGATCATTTAAATAGAATTTAATTCTATTAATTAAAGAGCCTAGGAACCCATCATGTGTCTGCACGTGACCTTTGGTCACGTGTGGACACATGATGCCCCATTGGAATATTCCTTAATGTTTTATTACACTTTTAATTCTTTTCAGTGGGTTTTTAAAGGCCCATCACGTGTGGGCACGTGACTCTACTGATTGCTTGTTTGATTAGAATTTAATTCTATTTCAGCAGAATCCCCAGGAAACCATCACGTGTCAACACGTGACCCCTGGTCACATGTGGGCACGTGATGCCCCATTGGGGTTTTTCCTGATATTTTATGAGGGAACAAATGCCCCCACAGCGTTGTTCTCACGTGTTTGCATGCGAGTGCAACGCTGTCATCATTTTTTTTGTGGCCGTTGGATCTGCCTAGGGAAAGGGGTAGATGAACCGTTTCCCATCACATCCTATAAATGCAGGGGTCTCTTCAGAAGCGCCTCCACTTTTCATCTTCTTCGTAGCTTGTTCTTGCCTTGAGAATTTAATTCTCTCTCTCAGAGCTCAGTTCTCTGCCCAAAATTTTTCAGAGTTTAACTCTGTCCAAGAAAGAATCCTTTTTTCAGGTAATAGTTTTGAACAACCGAAGAACTTTTATACATAAAAAGAACTCTTTTTGGATTTTAAATCCACACCAAGGGTTTTTCCTTTCAAAGAACCCATTTTTAGGAGTGCATAATCTCTCGGCAGCAAACCCCATTGTCAGGCATTTTTCTGATTTTAGGGGTTTGATGACAGCCTTTGTTTCTCACTGGAATTTAATTCCATTTACAAGAGCTTAGCTCTGCCAATTTTCTGGGAATTTAATTCCTTTAAAGAACTTAGTTCTTCACAGAGAACTCCTTGGGATGTTCTTTCCCTGAGTTGTTCTTTGCAAAAACAAAAAAAAAATTCAGAGAGATCCTTCTTGATTTGCTTAGAGTTCTGCAGTGGGTTTTCTTCTTTGGGGAATGTGTAGAGTTATTCGAAATCCACTGTTCATTTATTGAGAATCTTCCTTTTGTCCTCATAATGATTACCCTGCCTCATCATCAGTGAGCCGCCGTCTTGATTTTGTGGGGCCCCTGTGTTTTGTAACCAATAGTCCCATAAAATAAGTTTTCTGTCGCTTTCTTCCACTGTCTTTACACACACACACACATACACAACACACACACACACACACACACACACGTGTTGGCTTCACTAACAGTTTTCCCTTCCTTTATTTCGGGAACAATAGCTTCTCTTCCCTACTTTCCCTTTACTCGCTCGGAGGCGGCTTTTCCTCAAACACCGTCGAATGAAGAGGTGATGGCGATGATCAGGGCTCACGGCCCTAATTGCACCAACTTGCTTTTATGGGAACCTGGTACGGGCATATCATTCGGGGCCGTTGCAGCTTTCTTTGCGAGATACCCACAGAGCCTACCTACCCATTTTTGCTGATGGAGCGTCCACGGACCGCCTTTGCTGTGGACATGTTGAATTGGACCCCTACGGGACGTCTTGAGCCGTCGAAAACTGGGATTCCAAACCACCCCATGCCGGCTATAAACATCTTAGGGCGTCGTATCTGTCAAGGTGAAGCCCAGCCCTGGGGACAGGTTTACAAAATAGGGCTTACTCCTCGACATCCCACGGGCTACCTTCTCTGGGCTCGTTATATCCTGTCTACCCATCGTGCGCAACTGCAGAGGGTCGGGCTCTATCAGATGGTGTACGCGTCTCTCTTCCACTATCAGTCCCCCCATGTCTGGTGGGTTAAGGCTTTCCTAAATCAATGGAATCTTCCCACCAACACCTTCTTGCTAGGGGACCGCGAAGTTTCAATTTCTCTGGAAGAATTTCCCGAGATCTCGAGGTTGCCGATCAGAGGGACGCTTTATGAAGAACTACTGCCCCCTGATGAGTATGTTTTTGAAACCAAGCTGGCTATGCTTGACGGCTTGTCGACTGAAAATGTCGTCCGCCACAAGCACCCAAGTCTAATCAAGACTCTGAGCATTTTTGAGAAGCTGTTCATGGAGCCAGATGAACAGGGCGTCACTTTCAAAAGCTTTATCGCCTGCTTCCTTCGCGGAGACGTTCTATCAAAGACGGCTCCGAAGTTCGTGAATATCAACGATCCCTTCGGGTTCGGTTTAAATAAGCTGCCGGCTAAAGAAGAGGATTTGCCGCAGTTCTATATTCCAATCCTGTCGGCTGTACCTTTTGAGTCGATCACAGCTCCAGGCATAGATGAAGAGACTTTCTTCGTGGGTTTTATCAGCTGGCTCAGTTGGTTCGTTATTCTAACGCACCGTCGGTTCATGAGAGCTTCAGTCATTTACCCAGCTCATCGCATTGCCGGAGGGACGCGACTAGCCGTGGGCATTGCGGGACTAGCGCATTTGTATCATGGACTAAGCGACGCAGCCAATACCTCAACCTCAGGCGTGAACGTAGTGAGTGTTAGTTATATGTATGCCCTAGAGGCCATTACTGTACATTGGATGTATATTGTAGTGGATGCTGGGACATATATAGGAAGGACTTTCTCGCTCGACATGATAGTACGCTATCTGGTTGCTCTTTATCTTAACATGTATAATTTCTGTCTCTCTGTTACATGTTGATAAAGCCCCTAGGATGTGCACTCGACTTCCAGGACTGCGATGCAGATCGTACTAGTGGGGCCTGGATAGTCCATGAGTACATCCTTCAAATGTTCCTAGTCGAGGGAATATCGAGATGGGGCATCGATATTCCAGAGTAGACTAGCGCATATCTTCTCGACTCATGCGATGGGCGATGGATGATCCTATATCCATTGGTGTTTGACATCGAAGATGGTATGCGGGTGCTCAGTGGAGACTGGGTACACTGAACGGACTCGCCGAGAACTCCCAGATGGTATTATACCTCACGTCAGATGGCAGTTCTCTGGTGACACTGGTACAGCTTAGTCTGTTGACCCGAGATCGTCATAGAGTCTTGTGTGTCTCCCACTGTGCTTTGATTTCCACCCTACCACGGCTCTACTGAGTCGTGCAAACAGGTGGTTTTTGGGTACAGTCCCGATTCACATGGAGGCAATGAGCGATAGGAGGGGATTCGTCTCTCCCGGTATTGGGGGTTGATGTTGTGCTATGCTCGACTGGCCATAACAGGAAATCCCTGGCCAGGGTTGCAGTGATATACTGGTAAGAGTTATCATTAGTTTCACGAATGTTATGGACCTTACGTCGGCATGACTTATCGAGCTATTGGGGTCTGACGTTTACCACCCCTAGGCGAGATATGCGACATATCAGACGAACAGACCGGACTGTACATTAAGTGTTACTGGTTGGATTCGCAGGAGTGTGAGCGGGCTTGCTCGTCGATCTTCTGATCGCTCAATACCCGGGTGGCCGTTACGTTTAGCAGACCGCTTGCGGCTTGTGGATGCTTGATATGATCATCATCTGCTGCCGGCGTATTGACGAGTCTTTAGAGTCCTACACAGAGGTTTCCTGGCTCAAGCGAAACGAAATAGGAGCGCATATGAGATATGTGCGGGACCGAGAATAATTCGAGTATGTGATACCGTATTCCATTCTCGCGATCAATATATCGATTGGTTATGTGCGATATAACCTAGTTATCGAATCAAGGATTGATTCGATAAGCCGATACGTTGGATACTAGCCGGTTATATGCGATATGACCGGATCATTGAATCAAGTGTTGATTTAATGATTTAATGTATAATTATATATTTGATATATTACTTTGCATTAACTAGTATTGGTTCACTTTAAATGGATTTACTCACTTGTATTGCACATTGTATATGTGATATATTTTTGTGCACATCATTGTATCATGTTTGATGATACATTCTTTCTTGGTTTTGTGTAAAGTATTGAACCATGGTTAGTTAGTGGTTAGGGTATCTTTTCATTTTATTATTCATTTATCTTTTTATTTATTTCATTTAGAAAAGATAAAGAGAAAGATAAATGGTGGACTTATTTTGTTTTTAGTTGAAACTTCTTGAAACCTTGACTAAGTCCACCATTCTTGTCTCTTCTCTAACCCTAACCACTCATCTAACCTAAGTTAAGTCTCTACACTAAACCATGGTTGAAGATATGATAAGTATTGTATTTTCTTTTCTATTTTTAATTTAACTTATCATATCTTCTTCTTCTTATTCATCTTCTTCTTCCATAGAGAAAGCTTGCTACTCCAATGGCAAGTGATGAAAGCTAGTGAGAAATCCAAAACTAAAGTCTACCCACTTCCTATTTCTTCATCCTCTGCCTCTTGCCAAGTAGTATAGGGTGTTTCCTTCACAAGTTTTCCCGACTTGGTGAAGTTGGAGCTTGTTCTAGCGATGCCTCGACGTAGATCATCTTCGGCATGGACATCGACGACCTAGCTCACTTATTATCCGATGAAGCCGACGCTAGGGCCCGAGATATGTTTTGGACAGCAAAGGGACTTCGTTGCGGAGCTATGGAGGTGGAGCACCAGATCTACAAAGGTTGTATTTCCGTTTAAACCCTAGCTAAGTTGTTAACTAGTTTTCTTTTCGCCTAGTTTTCTAGCCAACGATCCGCAGTCGGGTTTCACGGCACCTAGAATATTTGAAATTGCCATGGTCGATGGCTTGTGAGACCTCACTAGTGTTCCTAGGAACCCTACAGTGGTATCAGAGCCTAGCTAGAGCCTTAGGCGAAGTCTAGACGGAATTTGAAGCCCGAACGAACCCGAAACCAACCCGGAAAATGCTCTCTGGACTTTTTCTGAAAAGGTGGATTTTTCCAAATTAAAAATTGCTAAAAAATTCAGCAGGGAAAAATAAGAATTACGATATAAAAATTTACTGATGAACAGTACAAACCGCGGCGGAACCGCGGCGGAAGCCTGGCTTCTGCGGTGGTTCCGCGGCGGAATGATGACGTCATCGTACACTGTTTGCACAGTAACTCCTATTATATTATGTTGGATTTTCTGGAAATTTTTAATATTTATTCAAGAGTTGAATTTTCTGGAGTTGTTTTGGGGATTCGGTGTTTCGATCGGGGTATCAAATTTTGTCTATTTGTCTTTCCGGATAAATTTTAGAATATGTTAAAAAGTTTGACCGGATACAAATACCCAATTTTTCCCCTGTCGGGAAATTTCCAAGTGTTGGATTCTTCCGTAGTTTAACGACGTTCTAAGTAGTGCAAGTAACGCGATGGACCCTCTAGAAGACAACAAACCTTAACTCGATTATGTGACCGTCTTGAACTGCCCTTTGAACCTTCGGGTTTGGGGCAGTACGGCGTGCCACATGTGAGGCGTTGGCTTGACCCTTCTACGGCTGGACCGTTGGTACTGAGGCACGAACTGAATGTTGTTAGACTTATTTCATGTGTTGATCTGTATCGGGAAAACTTGGGTGTTCGATTGTTCAATCGGAAAGTTTGACATTTTCTATTTATCCGGAATGGGATACAATAATTGGAATTCACAAGTAGTTATGAGATAACTAAATGAATGTTATAAACATAGCACTTTAGTCTCACTTGATCGGTTGCCACGGAATTTTGATGTGATCAAAAGTCCGTAGCAATTACGTAGCGTACGCGGATACTCGCCGGGTAAACTTAATAGACAGCCTCACTCCATATCCCCGACCAAGTGACTGTAGGAGAACCCCGTTGCCAAAAGCATCCGTTCGGGTGCTCGCGGCAGCGGTGTTCCGCCTCGGTGCACTTCGTCGACGGTATCAGGGGTGCGGCCGTCTACTGAAGTTTGCGACGAGCATTCGATCAGAATGTCGGGAATCCTGTTGAATTGCCCGACTTGATATTGAAAAGAGTTTTCGATAATGAGACTAAAATGCGGGGTTTATAATTGTTAGGCATGCGATGTCTTAAGAATTCATATGGTCAGGCATGCGATGTCTGAGGTGGTTGCGGATTCCAACTGTTGTAGTTTTACACTTTCTTTTCTGTGACCGTAAGTGTAATATGTGATATCGCCGGTTTCGTTGCTATATGTCAACGACAATTGGGATGCGCATATTTACTTATGTTGATGACATGTGATGTTATGTGTTGCTGGATATGTTATATTGGATCGTCGTGTTTGAATAGCCGGGGGTTTTTATGTGAGATGAGTGTTTTTCATTTTCATTCATGTAAAAACTTGTATGTAATATTCTTTTATTGGGGCACTTCCAGGTTGCGGAAGTTGTCACCGTTGTTGTATATTATTTACTTTTCTGCACTAGGATAGACCCAAGGAGGGGAGCACAAGTAACCGGGTTCTGGGGTCCAGTGGGAGAGCAACTCGAGGAGTCGAGTCCGGGTCTCCTAACCCTGGAATTGGTAGGGTTACTTGCCGCTCTCGTAGGGGTCTAGGGGTGTGGGATTGGCTATTCATCACGACCGTGGAATCCGTGTTTTATACTGGCTCGTATTGAAAACATGGATGTCCTAGTATATCCAATATTTCATATGTTTCTTCTGCTGTGATTTATCTGTGATCATGTGATGTTCTGTGACAGGTATTATATATAGTATATATGATATATTATATAGACGTTACTTATGTTTTACACCCGCGCTAGCCCTGCCCCGCTCTGCCGTTAGTTACCTAACCTAACGGTGCACGAGGGGACATTGAGGCGAATGCGGATGGCATAAGTATACGTCATATTTATCTGTGATGATTAGGTAATTTAAATGATGGGATATTCATTAATGAGATTAATGAAAGAAAAATAAACCTAATTGATGTTGTGGAATCTAATTTCAAAATAAAACAGGTAGCTACAGTTCTTGCTTTGCATCGCGGTGTTCATTATAGAACATCCTGCACCTTATTCGATGAGGAAAGGACCGAGATCCCTTCACCGGGAGTGACTCCTTTAGCAATAACTGGCAGATGCTACAACCCTCGGTTTGTCATTTGATCGCTTCTATAGTTTTCTCTTTGCACAGTGATATATATGATATATCCCGCACCTCATTCGACGAGGAAAGGGCCGACGATCCCTTCACCGGGAGTGACCCCTTTAGCAAAACTAGAAAAGCCTCAAAAACATTCCATTTAAAAACCATTTGATTCCGCAACGAGATCAAGTTCAAAGCGTTAAAGGTTTTCACAAAAACCATTCGCAACCCTCCGTCATTTTAGGAAGTAGAGTACTTAGTATTCGTGCTGTGTTTGTTGACCATAGTCAAGGCATAGTGTACGGTAGCTAAGTGATGTCTTCCTACACCGCATATGATGCGATTAGTTAGGACAGTCGCGTGACTTTGTTGACCTTAGTTAAGGGTCATGTGGGTGGGTCTAATTAATCACGAAATGACGGGTAGAACTTGACTAGTACTTATGATTTGTTGACCATAGTTAAGGTCATAGGTGCTAGGGGTAAAAACCTTTATCGGGAGTTTCAAGTGTTGAAATTTGCAATGAGATTGCATACCTTCTATATGATAGTTGGATCCCGATACCCACTGCGAGTAATTGTTACTCCTGGGAGAGTTTTGCACTTTGCAATTAGCCGATCAAGTAGGTGTCTAGAAAGGTGTCAACGGGGTTACGCCTCTGGGAAAACGAGGTTTACAGTAATTAGGTCCGTGCGAAACCACGGGGAACCTCCCTCAAAGTACCGACACTGGCCTGGCTGAAAAATTGGCAAACTTGTAGAGTGTAATTAATCCCGGCTAGTCTTTCCTTTTAAGGTTTGAAGGAAGATTTGATAAAAACAGTGGGAGCCATCCTGATTAGATAAAATATATAACCAATCTGATCTTGCAAGAGCGCACGCAGAGTGTTTTCTTCTCTCTCTCTCCTGGTAGCGACCATATCACGCCTTAATCAAGATAATAAAATGGATGTATTGACCGAACCCGCTTGTTATACTGAGCTGGGGAACGTTGGTCCCGCTCCAACTTATAATTGTTATAAGACAGAGCAGGAAATTGGGGAATACCAGAATTCCTATGCCGCCCAAACGAAGAAAGTGCATATGATGCATCTCCTTCGGGTATGTTCATTATAAAGAACTGTTTCTCAGTATCCTCTGCATCCTGGGTATATGATACCGGATCAGGATCCCAGATATGTAATCTGTTACCTAGGGCTACAAAAAGGTAGAAAAACTGAGAACGGGTGATAAGTTTCATGAGACAGAAACCGGGGCAAGTGTTGCAGCCAAGTCTGTTGGTCACTGTCACCCTGTATTACGAATACATTGATTCTGAACAAATGCTATTAGATACCGAACCTGATATACAAAATCATATCAGTCTCTTTATTAGTAAAGAAAGGATATAATTTTGTATTGATGGATAATGTTTTGAACACTTCCTATATCAAAAGTTGATCGGTTCAGGCACGCTATCTAAAAGCATTAACGTTCTAAATCAAACTACAGTTCCTAGTATACTGAACACACACAAGAAAAAGAGTTCAGAAATGAACAAATCCTTCTTGGGGCATTGTAGACTAGGTCACATCAATGCGACCCGACTGGCTGAAGTTACATTTTAGATGCATATTTAAATTATTTTGAATTTACATCTTGTGAAACTTGCCAGTCATGTCACAAAGATTAGATGACCATAGCTCTGTTTATTAGAAACAGAGAAAGAGTTAGTAAACTCTTGGGACTGATACATAATGATGTATGTAAGGTCTTCTGTCTACACATGCCAGGACTGGTTCTTTATACTTCATTATATTCTCTGATAATCTCTCAAGATTCAGTCATATGTTCCTGTTGAAACATAAGTCCGAACCTTTTGAGGTATTCACAGAATATAAGTTAGAAGTAGAGAACCAAAATACGGGTATAAGTATTATGTCCTATGATGAGATCAGGGAGGAGAATACTTGTGCATAGAATTCCTGGACTATTCTAAAGGAGAATGAGATTCTCTCTCAGCATTACTCCTCCGTATACACCATAGCACGATGGTATATCGGGGCGGGGCAATCACACCCTATATGATAAGGCGTGCTCTATGATGAGTACTACTGAGTTACCTGTTTCCTTTTGGGGTTATGCACTTGAGAAGTTGCATACCTATTGAATTAGGTTTGAATCAAATCAGTGCCTACCACTCCATATGAGATATGGTATGGGAAGAACCCATCTCTTAAGTAAGTTAAGATTTGGGATTGTCCGGCCTATGTCAAAAGCAAAATCCGGACAAGATCAAGGCAAGGTCAGTTCTGTAGAACTGGAAAGGTTCCAACTATACGAAACTACAGCTGAAGATTTGACAGAACCAAATGATTCTATAGTCCCCGACGAACCTCAGCCTCTCCGCCGATCTGGTAGGGTTCCTCGCCTGCCTGAGAGATACCTCGGTTTCTCGATGACAGTGGGAGCGAGGATTGCATCATGGGATGATGACCCAACTAGATTCGAGCAGGCCATCAAGAGTAGGGACTCTGTAAGAATGGCTGGATGCTTAGTGGTCTGAGATGGAATCCATATACACCAACAAAGTATGGACTTTGGTTGCTATATCTGAAGGGTTAAATCCCCATCAGGAGCAAGTATATCTTGAGAAGATTACTTGGTGTAGATGGAAAAGTTGAGACTTTCAAAGCTAGACTTGTTAAAGGTTTTCGTCATCGACCAGGCGTGGATAATGATGAAACCTTTTTCCAGTAGCTATGCTTAAGTCTATCCAGATCCTACTTACCACGGCTATATACCATGACTACGATATCTGGCGGTTGGGTGCCATGACTGCTTCTTTTAAATACTGATTTAGAAGAGAACGTCTATAAGAACACAGCCAGAGGTCTTCGTAAAACAGTGGGAGCAGCGGAAACGTGTGCAAGTTGCTTTACATAATGAAGCAGGCATCGCGGAGTTGGAACGTCTGTTTTGATGTGATAGTCAAAGTGTTTGACTTCATCAAAATGGTAGACGAACCTTGTATATACAAAAGGGTAGTAGAGAGTAAGGTGGTCATCTTCGTATTGTACGTAGACAACATACTCTTGATAGGAAAAGAGTTTCCTATACTACGATCGGTCAATCTCCTATTATCACTAGGATTCTCCAAATAGGATCAAAGTGATACCTCCTAAATCCTGAGTTTTCATCTATGAGATAGATCTAATTGGATGTTAGGATTCTCACTATATATAGTGAGATTGTATCAATCGATCCTGGGGAGAATCACTGGAAGTGTTCCAGGGTGATAAAGACGACTGAATGTCAGTCACAGGCACTGTCTTTACCCTCAGTAAAGGGACGGTATGTTGGAAGAATTCCAAGCTCGATACCGTGGCAAACTAGACGATAAAGGCTGGTAATATCGCTATTAATGATACTACCAAAGAGGCAGTTTGGGTGTATATTGGTTCATAAGATGAACTAGGTTCCTTCCATTGTATGACAATGGAATTGAGGCTTTGGCCCAGGAACCCTGGTCCCATCAGTGACCCAAACATATTCTGAGGCAGCATCACCTGATCATGGAGATAGTTGATCTCCAGGGTGATCGAGGTTAGGAGAGTAGACTCAGAGGACAACACGGCGGATCCACTCACGAAGGCCTTTTTCCCAAAGAGAGACTTTTAGGGGATGGTTGAGTATGTGATACTGCAACCACTGCTACAGATGGCCCTAGTGCAAGTGGGAGGTTGTTAGTTATATGTATGCCCTAGAGGCCATTACTGTACATTGGATGTATATTGTAGTGGATGCTGGGACATATATAGGAAGGACTTTCTCGCTCGACATGATAGTACGCTATCTGGTTGCTCTTTATCTTAACATGTATAATTTCTGTCTCTCTGTTACATGTTGATAAAGCCCTTAGGATGTGCACTCGACTTCCAGGACTGTGATGCAGATCGTACTAGTGGGGCCTGGATAGTCCATGAGTACATCCTTCAAATGTTCCTAGTCGAGGGAATATCGAGATGGGGCATCGATATTCCAGAGTAGACTAGCGCATATCTTCTCGACTCATGCGATGGGCGATGGATGATCCTATATCCATTGGTGTTTGACATCGAAGATAGTATGCGGGTGTTCAGTGGAGACTGGGTACACTGAACGGACTCGCCGAGAACTCCCAGATGGTATTATACCTCACGTCAGATGGCAGTTCTCTAGTGACACTGGTACAGCTTAGTCTGTTGACCCGAGATCGTCATAGAGTCTTATGTGTCTCCCACTGTGCTTTGATTTCCACCCTACCACGGCTCTACTGAGTCATGCAAACAGGTGGTTTTTGGGTACAGTCCCGATTCACATGGAGGCAATGAGCGATAGGAGGGGATTCGTCTCTCCCGGTATTGGGGGTTGATGTGGTGCTATGCTCGACTGGCCATAACAGGAAATCCCTGGCCAGGGTTGCAGTGATATACTGGTAAGAGTTATCAGTAGTTTCACGAATGTTATGGACCTTACGTCGGCATGACTTATCGAGCTATTGGGGTCTGACGTTTACCACCCCTAGGCGAGATATGCGACATATCAGACGAACAGACCGGACTGTACATTAAGTGTTACTGGTTGGATTCGCAGGAGTGTGAGCGGGCTTGCTCGTCGATCTTCTGATCGCTCAATACCCGGGTGGCCGTTACGTTTAGCAGACCGCTTGCGGCTTGTGGATGCTTGATATGATCATCATCTACTGCCGGCGTATTGACGAGTCTTTAGAGTCCTACACAGAGGTTTCCTGGCTCAAGCGAAACGAAATAGGAGCGCATATGAGATATGTGCGGGACCGAGAATAATTCGAGTATGTGATACTGTATTCCATTCTCGCGATCAATATATCGATTGGTTATATGCGATATAACCTAGTTATCGAATCAAGGATTGATTCGATAAGCCGATACGTTGGATACTAGCCGGTTATATGCGATATGACCGGATCATTGAATCAAGTGTTGATTTAATGATTTAATGTATAATTATATATTTGATATATTACTTTGCATTAACTAGTATTGGTTCACTTTAAATGGATTTACTCACTTGTATTGCACATTGTATATGTGATATATTTTTGTGCACATCATTGTATCATGTTTGATGATACATTCTTTCTTGGTTTTGTGTAAAGTATTGAACCATGGTTAGTTAGTGGTTAGGGTATCTTTTCATTTGATTATTCATTTATCTTTTTATTTATTTCATTTAGAAAAGATAAAGAGAAAGATAAATGGTGGACTTATTTTGTTTTTAGTTGAAACTTCTTGAAACCTTGACTAAGTCCACCATTCTTGTCTCTTCTCTAACCCTAACCACTCATCTAACCTAAGTTAAGTCTCTACACTAAACCATGGTTGAAGATATGGTAAGTATTGTATTTTCTTTTCTATTTTTAATTTAACTTATCATATCTTCTTCTTCTTCTTCATCTTCTTCTTCCATGGAGAAAGCTTGCAACTCCAATGGCAAGTGATGAAAGCTAGTGAGAAATCCAAAACTAAAGTCTACCCACTTCCTATTTCTTCATCCTCTACCTCTTGCCAAGTAGTATAGGGTGTTTCCTTCACAAGTTTTCCCGACTTGGTGAAGTTGGAGCTTGTTCTAGCGATGCCTCGACGTAGATCATCTTCGGCATGGACATCGACGACCTATCTTACTTATTATCCGACGAAGCCGACGCTAGGGCCCGAGATATGTTTTGGACAGCAAAGGGACTTCGTTGCGGAGCTATGGAGGTGGAGCACCGGATCTACAAAGGTTGTATTTCCGTTTAAACCCTAGCTAAGTTGTTAACTAGTTTTCTTTTCGCCTAGTTTTCTAGCCAACGATCCGCAGTCGGGTTTCACGGCACCTAGAATATTTGAAATTGCCATGGTCGATGGCTTGTGAGACCTCACTAGTGTGCCTAGGAACCCTACAGTGAGTTTCTCTCTTCATTACTTTACGTCATGGATTGAGATGCACGTGCTAGGGGCATTTGCTGCGCATCAGAGACCCGGCTTTTATGATGCCTACACTTTTCCGCGGCTCATGAGGTTGGTGGACGCTTCGGCTCCTGATCCAACTCAGTGCAGAGCTATTTGTGTGCTACTTAATTCCTATGCCAATACGGATGGGATGGTATTTAACGATCGAGTCCTCTCTGCTCCTTCAGGACCGATTCAACAACTTTTGGACTCGTCGAAAGAGGGAGCACCCTCCCTGAAGCCCAAGGAAGCCATGCACTTATATTCTATCAGACCGGGTTATCTGGTGTTTCGTCAAAACGGTGCGGCCCTTTTTATGTGGTACCACCCACACCGCTTTGCTCGGTAACTGGGATATGACCAGGGTGTCCCTTTTGAGGCGTTTACAGTGGAGCCCAGCCCGTCGTCGGAAGTTGTTTGTGACGCCTGTTCATGTCATAATTTTGCATTATTATATTCCCCATTCTTATTCATTTTACAAATAAATAGGTGCTTTTGATCCATGTCTGCTACATAGTTGCAGGTTACAGGTTCTCGGAACAAAACAGTGAAATTGATGAAAAGACGATACAAAAGTGAGACTACGACCAACAAATGGAAGAATCTTGATCATGCCTACAGTTTGAAGAACAAATGAAGATCAATGGACAAGTTCACAAAGAACAAAGGCAGCGCAATGTTCAAGACTTCGACACGAAGCAAACGGTAAAAGTCCACGACATTATGCACTGTGAAAAACTGGAAGAAAACTAGAAGACAATCTGAGAAACCAAGTGAAGAAACAGGAAGCCAAATGCAACCAGAAGCAGCACAGAAGAAATCAGACAACAAGCCCCCTATATGGCCGCGGATCCGCGGCCAAACATGGCTCTTGGCCACGGTTCCGTGGCCATAATGAGCCCGTGTCGGTGCGAACTTTGACGGTGGATGGCATGCGTTGACTAGGCTTCTTTAGGATATATTTGTAAATGCAGATGTGAATCGAATGTAACCCTAGGATTTTTATGATCTATAAATAGAAAACCTAAATCTCTCTTTGAGGTATGCCTCTTTTTATTCATCTATTCAGAATTTTAATTCGGTGTAAATGTTTGAAGAGAGCCATCAAATAAAGTAAGATTTTTATTTCTATACCCTAGTTCTTAAATTCCTTTCTGCCCTAGTATAGATTTTATTATCTGCCTTAGTTAATTAGTTTAGCACTTTTAATTATTTGTCGTAGATAAAAATGTTTCTTTTAATCAATTCCCTAATGAGTGAGTAGTTCCTCGCTTGTTAGGGTTAGGAATAGGGAAGGTTTGATAGATGAAAATCTCTCACCCCTTTCTTGCCCATCACATATTTTTATAGGACTCCATGCATACATACACACACCGCTCACTACGGCACCCTATCCCACGAGGTAGCGGTGATACCGTAGTTTAAAAGACCTGTTGTGCATGTTTTCCATGGAGGTTAGGGTAAGAATTAAGAAAGGAAGGACAAGAACCTAGAGGATGAAACATCGTTTCTTCCCGATAGTACTAATCCACTTTATTAATTATTACCATAACACCTAATAGATCTTAATTAGGGCATTGAAAGCGGTGAGGAATATTAACTTTCCAAACCTAACCCAAACCTAACCCTAGCAAGATTTTAATCCTAGTCAATATCAATTTAGTTTTTAGTGATAATCCAATCTACCACAATTGGAATTAACTCGTTAGAACAATTAGAAAATACACAACATCCCTGTGGACCGACCCGTACTCACCGGTTAGCTACCAAGCGACGCCGTTCTTGATTGCGGTAATTAATTCTTTGATCACAAAACATCGTACAAATCAAATGGCACCGTTGCCGGGGATGGCGTAGTATTTTCTTTTTGCAATTTCGGGTTAATATAAAATCATAAAATTTATAAAAACTGAAAAAATAAAAATAAAAATAAATTTTTTTATCATCTTGTTATTGTTTAAAGGGTGTTTCGTTTGAATTTTGCAGAACCGACAAACGAATGCAGATCTGGAAAAATCCAGAGAGCAAAACAGAAAACCCTAGATCTAAACAACAGAGGAGTACTGATTGAATGAAATTCTCGTTGTGTCGAATGAAAATTGAATAGAAATCACAACCAAAAATATTTGACCACAATCAATAACAGTGTCGAAATGTAGCGCGTTAGTAAGTGCGGATCATCCACAGGGATTGTGCGATCCGCTCTAATTTTGTGTTGTTTGAATTGAAAATTTAATAGAAAAGAAAAGCAAAAACGATTCAAGATTTATATCGATGAATTTCAAGAATCAACTAAATCTAATCAAGAATCAAGAAAGCGTTAAACATCAAGAATCAAGAATTGATATAATTCCAATCGATTTAAGTTTCAAGATTTGAAGTAAAACTCGTAGGAATCGATTAGATCGTAGATGTGAAGAAGACTAGAAATTACCGTTTCTTATCCATTAACAAGTTGATGCTAAATCGATGTCGATTTATCGAGGATTAAGGATCTTGCGAAGAATTATGGTTTCTTCATCCTATCCTTTGTCCTTTCGATGAATCGCATTCACAAGATAGCTTCTAGGAAATCGAATGATTGATCGTTGATCTCTAGATCGTGCGAAAATAATCAAGAACGCATCTCGCATCGATCTAGATCATCGATCATTCAATTTTCAAGAATTTACAATCATTTTAGGACTTAAGAAAACGTTTAAAGATTCATCAACATCATCATTCTACAATCATCTCGATTCCTCCACGAGCGGAGTTTTATTCAAGCATCATCACAAAGAATAATTCAAGAATCGAAGATGAATCATAATGCTCGAATTGAAATATAAGCAAGTTAAAAGAATCTTCACCTTTATTTATTCCACAATTTTTTACACATTGCTCAAGAGACTACAAGAATTTGAGAAGGAACAAGATTGTCGAATTTAGCGTTGCATCGGCTCCTTGAGTCGCGGATCGGTTTGGATCTCATGCTCCGATGAAGTCCGGCTTCGCTTCTAAAGGATGGTTGAAGACTTGCTTTTCTAGAACTCAAAGGATCTTGAATTTGGAGTTTCTTGATTGGATTAGGGTTAGGGTTTGGAAGTGGCAAGAGTTGGGGTTGAAGGGATGATAGAATTTCAACAACAATCAACAAATGATGAACAACCTTTTCAAGTGAGCCCTAGGGTCCCTTTTATAGGCTTGGGAATGAGTAGCTTCCGTAAGAAGCTTGGATTAGGTTAGCTTCCCTTGTAAGCTAGTTAGTTAGGTAGAAGCCTCTAGAACTAGTTAGTTAGGGTTTAGCTTCTACCTTAAGCTAGGAGGTTAGGGGGAAGGTTCTAGGCTATTAAGGTAGTTAGGGTGAAGCTTGCTTTGGAAGCTAGGACATCATTAGTTTAGAACAAAGGGCCTTTGCTGATCTGGCAGAAGCTTCTAGGGTTATCTGGAAATTGCAGAGGCTTAATGAGTTGTAGGACCTGAGAGAAGACTTCTGCAACTGAATTGAGGTGACGTGGCTGTCACGTGACCGCGGATCCGCGGCGCAAGCCAGCTCCTGCCGTGGATCCGCGGCTGTATAAGAGCTTTAGAGCTTCAACTTCTCAGTAGTGCTTTTCTATGTCTTCAGGTGTACTCTCTGATATGTTTATTCCCTGAATACCTTCTAGATCACTACCAGATTTCAAATCCTTGAGTTGGCGTATTCTTTAACAGCACTGTTACACAAATTTGACCATTCTTTCGGAATTTCCTGCACAGACTTCAAAACACATGTTGCGCTACACAAGAATGATGCAATGTCATGAAACACAGTCAATTTCCCTTAAAGTGCCGGTTTTAAAGTCTAACACATTGCAAACTGGTATTTCAGAGATGTTTTGCTAATATGTGCAATATGAATGCCGAACACTTCTAAATGAGTGCAAATGATAGGGAAATTGCCGTGTTAAAGATGCAGTATTTTCGACTGATCAAATTCCCCCAAACTTATTTTCGGTCGTCTCGAGCGAATTGTTTTATTAAAAAGATAAGGAGAAAATAAAGAAAGAGAAAAACTAACTAGCACACTTTCGTAGGCAACACGATTGCACTGAGCACGTGCAACAAGCCTTTAAACCTCTAGGTGTCCCTAGTACGAGGAGTGTTGTCTCCTGAGGGTTTTCAGAGGATTGCACCCACAAAATCCAATAATAAAAGGAAGATCATGAATATTACATTTAAAGACAAGAATTGTAAAAGAAAAGCCTTGAAAATTAGGGTTTCCAACTAAGCTAGCTTTTCGGTTGTCATGAGCCCTATCTTAATAGTCATGAAAAGATGTTAGAAATCACATAACCCCTCAATAAAACATCGTCTTATTCTTCATTCCTATCTTTCTTCAAAAACATCGATCATATAACCCTGCGTGTCTGTAAAGGACATCCCTACACCTGGAGAATTCAATTCAAGCTATCATACTTTTGTCCATCAGCCTCAGTACTTTTTAATTAATGAATATTTAGATGAGTTTGCTCACACACTTTCATTCGGCCGTTAATACTTCTTGAGGTACTAACCGACCGATTACTCATGTGCTTTCTTATTTGGTGTTTTTCCTCGTCTTGCACCACCTAAGGCTTAGCAGTGACTCCCAGACCAGTTGGCCTTAGGGCACTAGGTGAAGAGGCACCCTCGCTATATTTTTTTATTGCTGCCTTGGCGATAACAAAACCAGTGTCCATTTTTCTTACCATTTTATATTTTCCTCATTTTTTCATTTTTTTCATTTCCTTCATACATCGGCTTTAAGACAAGAGTATTTCAAGGTATCCTCTACTATCCCGAATTTCAAGACGTGTGTAAGTGCGAATAGCAGGGTATCAACGTTCAAAATGTTCGGCTTCCAGAATAGGAACTATTTTTCAGACTTATTTTTATCCTCAGATTAGTGACTTCTTTCATCTTACTAACCCTTGGGACAACGGCTCAAAACTACTTATTACTAGTTCGTATAAGAAAACTTCTAATTTTCTTAGTTTTCTTAAATTTTTCTAATCCCATGGATGTAATTTTTCACTATCTAATCTTTTATTATCTTATTTATGTACAAAAATGTTAAATATTAAAATATTTTGAAATTTTGAAATTTTGAAATTTTTATGGATTTTGAATTTTTTTTATAGGTTTTCAAAAAAAATGTTTTGTGCTTATGCAAATGATATGCAAATGATGCAAAAATAAGCACAAACCTCCTCCAAACTTGTTTTCAACAGTGTCATTACTGTTGCCAACCGCTATACCTACAAAACCTGTAAGCCTGGAAGGAATTTATTAGTGGGGGCAAAATATATAAGTGAAGATCTTCCCCCAAACTTATTCTTTTCACTCACCTCCATTCAAAAAGATGATGCAGTAATATACAGGATATGGAGGTGAGACGGAGGAATTTTAATCCAAATAAAATGGCTCCTGTAAGAACAGGAGCTCCTCCGTGGGGTCAGTGGAAAAATACGGTTTTAGTCTATGTTCATTCACTTTGAAAAATGTGCCGTTTTTAACATTTTCTACCTCTACTGCCCCGTGCGGGTATACAGACCGCACAATAAAAGGTCCCTTCCACCGAGATTGAAGCTTACCCGTGTGAAGGTGTAGTCGTGAATCATAAAGAAGGACATACTGACCAGGTGTAAATGTTTTCCTCAAAATGTTTTTATCGTGAAAAACCTTGGTCCTATTCTTTACAATTACAGTATTATCATAAGCTTCATCGCGGAGTTCGCTTAGCTCATTTAATTGCAGCTTCCAAAAGTTGCAGGCTTGGTTTATGTCAAAGTTGATTTCCTTAATAGCCCACAATACTTTATGCTCAATCTCGACAGGTAAGTGACATGCCTTCCCAAACACTAACCTATATGGAGACATCCCTAGATCGGTTTTAAATGCAGTTCGGAATGCCCAAAGAGCATCCGTCAGTTTGGTCGACCAATCTTTTCTATTCTTAGCAACAGTTTTCTCCAGGATTTGTTTGATTTGCCTATTCGAAATCTCAGCCTGCCCGCTCGTTTGGGGATGATAGGGTGCAGAAAGTGTCACGACCCGAGTATTTCGACTCGTGACCGGCACTTAACCCCGCTACGTCTACAGGCGTAACGCGGCTAAGTAAGCCGAACCCAGAAATCAAAACCATTTAAAAATAGTGTGTGTTGAAACATTTAGTTAAAGCATTTAGAAAACCTTAAATAATTCAATAAGTTTCTTTAAATTACTTAATCATTTAAATAATTTTGGCAGCATTTCCTTTGTAAAAGTAGCCCCGAGACCGGGTACAAAACAGGATATAAATGAAATGAAATGAAATGAAAAGAAACATCCCCAAACGGGAGCAATCACGCCCAACGGCGGAAACCAACATCACAAGAGTAATATAGGACGCCGTAGCGAAGAATGAGCAATAAGTAAATATCACAGAAAATAACTGCTTATAAAAACAGTCGGCTCCCACGAGCTCGACACCAGAATGCAAAATATACATCATCGTCCTCACACAGTATCTAAGTCCAGTACATAAATGGTAGATGGAGAGTACTAGATACAAAAAGGGGTACAATAAAAGTAATCAGATACCACAACCCACCTAAATGCAAAACAACTCTCACTGCAACTGTAGTGGTATCTGTAGCCAAAAGATGCAAAAGACAGCCTGCCGCGACTATGCTGAGGGCAACCTGCAAATACTGTGGCACAACGGGGGTGAGTTGCCAACTCGTGAATAGAGATAACATATAAAGGTAATCGCGAGCATGCACGTACTGCGCTACTCTAACAAATGCCAGCAGATAATATCCATGCGTGATAAGCAGTATGTGCAATAATCATGCAGATACTCTATCAGGTAAAATAACTACAAGATGAGATATATGGTAATCAATACTGAGCATGGGATAAACAACATCTACACGGAATATCAACGTGGAAAACAATCGGTGCCCACAACTGCACCCAAATCCCAAATAACTCAGGCGCCGGCACACCCATCGGCCCTCAAATCCTGTAAACCTCTGAGAAATCACGAGTGCCCAACATCGGCACCCAAAACCTCATAAAATACTCATGTCCAGCATCGACACGCAAAACCTCAAATATCGGGCTCCGTCAGTCCGGATCAGCCCACGGGCTCCGTCTGCGGTATCGGCCCTCGGCCCCGGCAGTACGGATCATCCCGCATCCATCTCTCGACTCTGGTCGGTATCCTCCGGATAACCGTCAGGCCCAACCAATCACCGGTAGGTACTCGCCACCCTGCCAGGCTCATCGTCTACTCCACGAAAAAACATTTCTCGCCCCGGGGAACCATACCGGGTCCACCACGAACCCGCAAACGGATCATCCATCTCCTCGAATCGGGTTTCAAGCACACGTCTCAGCACCGAGAAAACGCGTGGTGGACGCACCAAAATATCATATCACGAGGAACCGGGTTTTTCAAATAGTGCACCTTTTCTTAAAAATCCCACGGTCCTCAAAACCAGAAATCACATGAAAATCCAACACCAAGAAATAAATCCAATGCGAGGTGCTACGTACATCAATCCATGATATGGTATAAGGGAAAACCGCTTTTAAAATTAGTTTCCGTTTTTAAAGATATCATGCGGCTCCCAATTTCCATGAAAGTCATATCGAATCATATATGAAATGAACTACAGCAATATAATCATGGCAGTTCTACAGTGAGTGTGTCATGGCAATTACTAACGGTGTGTGTGTAGCATGCAGATTAGTGCTCGTGCAACATGAACCGTTAGTAATAGTGCGGTGTTCTATCAATTCTAAGCATACATACAGCAGGGAATGCAATATGCAATGACAGTCCATGAGGTAAATGCAACATATTATAATAAAGTCCTATCAGCCTTGACGCATAACGCCATGCGGGCGATATCCCCGTAGATGTGAAATCTACTCACCGAAGTCTCACGCTAAGTGTAGCCAACGACTTGCTTGCCCTTCTTCGCTGCGTCCGTCTCACTCACCGGCGAACCTAGAATCACATAACATATATCACACATAAGCTCAATTTCACAAAACGTGATATTACGATACAATTAGAAACCCGTGTCGTAAACCAATCGTGCGTGTACGCGATACGCTAAAACGTGCGATCACGCGCCTGAAACTACCCTGACGTGTCGCGATACGCAGAAACCCCAAACCCACACACGTATCACGCGTGTCGCGAAGATTTAGAAAATACGAGAAATAGGTATTTAGTCCCAGATTTTTACACAGAACCTAAATTCCAAAAATAAGTATACCACAAAACTCCACATAGCAGCAGACACCCAATGGACCAAACCCCAACCCAAACCCTACCCATCTGGCCGCAAATTGCGGCCAGATCGAATTAATTGGCGGCCATGGTACGAAGGAAGAGGGTCGGGTTCTACCTGGGGTATCAGCACCTCACTACTATACTGCAGTCATCTCAAAATTAATCTGAACTCATCGGGTCGATAGCAGTTTCCAGAAACTCAAATTTTGCTTTAAAACGACGAATTTGCATCAATTAGGGAACTGGTGGTATTTTAGTGCAATTGGGGGTTAAGCTAGGTTAATATGGTCTCAACAACCCTCTAACAATCTCCTGAAACCAATTCACACCACATTAGCTCAAGGTTCCCACTAAACACCTCATATCGCACTAAAACGCAATAAAAACCACTAACCGAAGCAAAACTACTCAAACCACGCAAACTAGGGAGTAAGTTTAGGAAATATACCTCACACTTGACCCTAGGGAGCTGGAGGAAGAAGAAGAAATGAAGGGAAAGGGGCTGCAGTCGAAGTTGTGGCAGTTGCTGCTGCTAGCTGCTGCTACTGGTGCTGTTGCTGCTGATCTCTGTTGCTGCTGTTGCTGTGAAGCTTGCTGCTGCTGCTGTGGATGCTTGCCTCAGCTGAGAGGTAAGTGTGGGTGTGTGTGTGTGAGAGTGGGTGAGGTTGAGAGAAAGGAACAAAACAAAATGAAGGGAAAATCATCACCCAATGTCAACCCCTCCTCTCTCTCTCTCTCCTCATGATTGCAAGCATGGCTTAAGCCATGATGCACTCTCTCTCTCTCACACAAGTCAACACCCTAAGAAAATTCAAATAAAAGCAACTATTGATTAACTAATTAAACTCAATTAAAACCCAAAAGACTTTAATCCCCATGATTAACCCACCATGGTCACTAATCATGGTAATAACTCATTTTAAAAACCCTAGTTTACATGCACATGTGTGTGCAAGCCTAGGAAAATTTTAGAAAAATATTTATTAAATTAGAAAAAATATTTGAAACACAATTTGGTAAACTTTTTGTTAAAAACCCTTTACTTAAATATAAATAGCCACTAAACACATCCTAAGCCTGCCCGCTCGATTGGGGATGATAGGGTGCAGAAAGTCTGTAGTTGATTGCGTATTTCCGCATCAGAGTCTCGAAGGACCTGTTGCAGAAATGTGTCCCGTTGTTGCTAATAATAGCGCGTGGGTATCCAAATCGCGAAAAGATATTCTCTTTTAAGAACTTAATGACAACCTTCTTGTCATTAGTACGACATGGAATGGTTTCAACCCACTTCGAGACGTAATCAACCACCAGCAGTATGTACAAATTCCCAAAGGAGTTGGGAAAGGAACCCATAAAGTCAATACCCCAAACATCGAAAATTTCAACCACTAAGATGGGTTACTGGGGCATCTCATTTCTCCGGGAAATCCTACCCGTGTACTGACACTGTGTACAGGTTTTGCAATGATCAAATGCGTCTTTGAACAAAGTCGGCCAATAAAAACCGCATTGCAAAACCTTCTCCGCCGTCTTTTTAGGACCGAAGTGACCCCCACAGGCCTGATCATGACTAAAAGATAGAACACTCTTGAACTCCTCATTCGGGACACACCGGCGAATGATCTGGTCAGGACAATACTTAAACAGATATGGTTCATCCCGGTAAAAGTGTTTTACTTGGGATAAGAAACGATATTTGTCCTGTTTTGACCAATCGCTGGGTATCAGTCCCGTGGCAAGATAGTTCACAATATCCCTGAACCAAGGTTCATCGGATACGCTCAAGAGTTGTTCGTCTGGGAAAGAGTCATTGATTGGCAGGGTCACAAGGGAAGAAGAGATGCGTGAAAGATGGTCGGCTACAACGTTTTCACATCCTTTCTTATCTTTGATAACAAGATCAAATTCTTGTAATAGAAGGATCCAACGTATTAGCCTACCTTTTGCATCTTTCTTCGCCAAAAGATGTTTCAAGGTGGAATGGTCAGTGTACACAACTATTGGTGAGCCAATCAAGTAAGGCCTGAATTTTTCCAATGCAAATACAACCGCCAAAAGTTTTTTTTCGGTAGTTGTATAGTTAATTTGAGCATCATTCAGGGTCTTACTTGCGTAATAGATCACGTGTGGAATCTTTTCAATGTGCTGTCCTAAGACTGTACCAACTGCAAAATCTGATGCATCACACATAAGCTCAAAGGGGTAGTCCCAATCTGGAGATGATAGAACGGGGGCTGTAGTGAAGGAGTGTTTGAGTAAGTCGAATGCTGCCTCACAATCCGAGTCAAAATGGAAGGTCGTATCCTTGACCAAGAGAAGAGTTAAGGGTCTAGCAATTTTGCTAAAATCCTTAATGAATCTCCTATAAAAGCCCGCATGGCCAAGAAATGATCGAATGTCCTTGACTCTTTTGGGATGAGGAATGTTTTGAATGACATCTATCTTAGCTCTGTCAACCTCAATGCCTTTTCGTGAAATAACATGTCCAAGCACAATTTCCTCTTGGATCATGAAATGGCATTTTCCCCAATTCAAGGTTAAGTTCTTCTCTTTGCAACGAGTAAGAACAGCGTCAAGATTCGATAGGCAGTCGGAAAAAGAGTCTCCAAAAATCGAGAAATCGTCCATAAAAATCTCCAAAAAATTCTCGACTATATCAGAGAATATCCCCATCATACACCGCTGAAAGGTAGCGGGAGCATTGCATAACCCAAAGGGCATGCGTCTATAAGCAAAGGTACCAAAAGGACAAGTAAATGTGGTTTTATCTTGATCCTTTTTGACTATGGGGACCTGATTATAGCCAGAGTATCCGTCCATAAAGCAATAATACTCACGTCCGGCTAAGCGTTCCAGCATCTGATCAATGAAAGGTAGAAGAAAGTGGTCTTTCCTCGTGGCGGCATTGAGTTTTCTGTAATCAATACATACACGCCACCCAGTTTGGGCGCGTGTCTGAATCAACTCATTTGCCTCATTGGTAATAACAGTGATGCCAGATTTCTTAGGGACGACATGTATTGGACTCACCCATTGGCTATCGGAGATTGGGTATATAATACCATTATCAAGGCATTTGACGATCTTTTTCATCACCGCTTCCTTCATGACGGGGTTCAACCGTCTCTGTGGTTCTCTGGTTGGTCTGGCATCATCCATCACATGTATATGATGTTCTACAATCAAGGGACTAATCCCTTTGATGTCCGCCATGGTCCAACCAAACGCCTCCTTATTTGATCTCAATACCAATAAAAGTGCATTCTCTTGCTCTGATGCTAGAGAAGTGGATATGATAACCGGTAAAGACTCATTCTCACCTAAATATGCATATTTAAGGTGAGAAGGTAAAATTTTGAGACCTAATGCGGGCGGAGAAATAATAGAAGGTGGGATCATCGAATGATTTTCGGAGTTACAAAGAAGCTCATAGCCTGTGAAAGATACAGACTCGGGTGGTGATAAGTCAGGAGTGTCGGACTCAAGTGTGGGAAAGGTGTCCTCACTAAGATCATGTGCAAGGTCAAACAGTGATGTGGTAGTGTCGTCGAGATCTATAAAGCAAAGTTCATCAAATCCGCAACTTTTGGGAGCAATCTCGTGGACAGAGCACACATCAAGTATATGAGCAGAGGGTTCTGATGGATGACTTCTAACTTTGTAGATGTTCAGTTCAATGGTCATATTTCCAAAGGATAAGTTCATTGAACCGTTTCTACAGTTAATGACAGCATTGGAAGTGGCAAGGAATGGTCGACCCAAAATCACTGGAATTTGGCTTCGGAGGTTCGCTACAGGTTATGTATCGAGAACAATGAAGTCTACAAGGAATACAAATTCCCCGACCTTTATCAACACATCCTCTAGTTCACCTCTAGGTTTGGTGATTGAACGGTCTGCCATTTGGAGAGTGCAGTGAGCTGGTTTCAACTCTCCAATCCTTAGCTGCTCGTATACAGAATATGGAAGTAGGTTAACACTTACGCCAAGGTCTAAAAGAGCACGGTTTATGTTTTTACCCCCAATAGAAATTGATATCGTAGGACATCCTGGGTCCTTACGTTTCTTTGGTAGCTGTGGGATAAAAGCAGTGCTAATGTTATTAGACATGAAGACCTTCTTGGGCACTTGAGTCTTCCTCTTCCTAGTGCACAAGTCCTTAAGAATTTTCGCATAAGCGGGGACTTGTTGAATCGCATCTAGGAGAAGGATGTTGATGTTAACCTGCTTGAACATTTTTAGAATTTTCTCCATATGTGGACTCGATTTGTTAGCCCTTAACCGATTCGGGTAAGGTGCTTTAGCAATGAGCGCTGGGTCCATCATAGGAGAAGGAAGTAGGGGTAAACGTGATCCCAAAAGAGGAGTGGGGATCGTCTGTGGAGAACTAGAAGAGGGTGTTCCCCTCCGAATGGCGGCCGAGACGTTAGGGCGTCTGTGCCTGAGATTCAGGGCAGATGCTATTTGGTTTTATCCGTCTACCTCTCCGAAGATGCCAAGTTGATTTATGGCACCGTATATTGAAGGTTTAGACGGATGCGGCCGATGTAGCAGACTTTGTCAGATTCCCCCTCGCTTGAGAGGTTTTTGATTGTGGGGACGCTCTTCCCTGCAGGCGCAAGCCCCTGCAGTTAATTACGCTACCGCATCGCGGTAGCCACTTTCTCCTTCTCCAGAATTTCACTTCGTGTCGTGTGTGTTTGTTTTGTTTGTGGTTGCCCGTGGATTGTATACGGAGACTGAATAATGCCGTCGCCCGTAGGACGTGGATTAGTCCAAATCCGTATTTACTTAGATTTGGGTTTGGTGTTTTTAGTTTAAGGATACGTTAGCCGCGTTGCGGCTAAGATCAACTTAAACGTTCGTTAAGGATACGTTAGTCCTGTTTGAGACTAAGATCAACTTAACGGGATGATCCATTTAATATATGGCCGTCGGGACTCGTCGCCTCTCTGACGTCGTTGAAGGATTACAACGACATATGTCAGAGGAGTTCGGAGATGTACCCTTGAACCAAGATCGATTTGTAATTTTATCGTTCATTTGAGTGTTTAAGGATACGTTAGCAGTATTTGGGGCTAGGATCAACTTAAACGGGACCGTTTAGATCCGGCAAAAGAGCATTAGGAGGCTCTATTGTTCCAGTTTAGGGACGTAGTGGTCCATACTCCCGTTTAGGGACGTGGTGGTCCGTTATTAGTTTAGGGACATTTCGGTCCAATATTAGTTTAGGGACGTTTCGGTCCAACGCCAGTTTAGGGATGTAGTGGTCCGTTATTAGTTTAGGGACGTTTCGGTCCAATATTAGTTTAGGGACGTTTCGGTCCAACGCCAGTTTAGGGACGTAGTGGTCCGTTATTAGTTTAGGGACGTTTCGGTCCGATATTAGTTTAGGGACGTTTCGGTCCGATATTAGTTTAGGGACGTTTCGGTCCTGATATTAGTTTAAGGACGTTTCAGTCCAGATATTAGTTTAAGGACGTTTCGGTCCACCTTGATGTGTGGTCGTTGGGACCCGTCACCTCTTTGACGTCGTTGAAGAATTACAACGATGGATGTCAAAGGAGTTCGGAGATGTACCCTCGGACCGATTGTAAATTGATTTAGTAGAGCAATTTTGCTCAGTCAATTTAATTTAAGGACTTATGGCCAAAATTGGGCTAAGTCCAGTTGAGAATATCCAACGTTTTATCTGCTTTTGCAGAGCATTTCTTTTTATTTTTATTTGGGCCTTGCCCAGGAAGGATGCCAAGCATCAATTTTGTTTTGGGCCCTGCCCTTTATAATGATGCAGAGCAGCAATTTCATTTGGGCTCTGCCCTTTATTGCTTTGCAATTTATTTTGGCCTGTTAGGTCTTTTCTGATTTGGGCCTGGCCCTTCAAGTAATGTATTGCATTTGTACAAAGCACTGAGAATCTTTGTAGATTCAAGAAGTGCAAAGCACTTTTTATCCCTTGATCTAAATTTGGATCAAAGAAAAACAAGTTTTTTCTTGTTTCAGAGAACCAAAGGTTCATAGCAAGTGCAAGGCACTATTTTTTATTATTTTTATTTATTTATTTATTTATTTATTTATTGAAGATCACTGATCTTGTTCTTAGATCAATGATCTATTCCTAAGAGAATTTTCTCTTATTTTAAAGGTATTTTACCTTTTTTTTTATTCTCAAGGAGTTCTCCAGAGTTCTCTTCTCTTCTTTTTTTTTAGTCTGATCTCAATCCTTTTGAAATGAGGCCTGGGGTCCTCTTTATAGTGCTCATAAATTAGTTAGATTTGTTACATAAATCTTTTTCTGAGTGATTTGGGGAATTTTCCCCACCGTTGGATCTTTGATCCAAAGGCCCCTGCCTTATACAAGAAAATCTTCTTGTTTTAACAAGATTTATTCTGTTTTACGCAAGAATCCCCAGTGCGTGACACGTGTCGCGCAGCGAAGCGCTTGCGCAGCTGCGCTTGCGCACCTGCGCAGACACGTGTCGCGCAGCGAAGCGCTTGCGCACCTGCGCAGACACGTGTCGCGCAGCGAAGCGCTTGCGCAGCTGCGCTGCGCAGACACGTGTCGCGCAGTGAAACGCTTGCGCAGCTGCGCTTGCGCAGCTGCGCAGACACGTTTCGCGCAGCGGTGCGCTTGCGCAGCTGTGCTTGCGCAACTGCGCAGACACGTGCCGCGCAGTTGTGCACGTGCCACGCAGCGCAGCGCTTGCGCAACTGAGCGTTGCTTTTGTTTTTTAAAGAGCCTTGCTCTGATTAGACGCACCGCCTTGGGCGTTGCGCTGACGTATCAACTTCTGACACGTGGCGCGTTGTGCGTAGCGCAAAAAATCTGAAGCGTTGCTTCATTCATTAAAGTTTAAATTTTCAAAGCAAAGCTTTATTTCTGATTGGGGGAAGATGAAGCGTTGCTTCATCTCCCGCCTTGGAATTTGAACAGAGCTTTGCTCTGATTGGGGTAAACAAATGCCCTCCCACCGCTGCGCTTACGTGGCCTCCAAACGCAAGCGCAACGGTGGCAGAATCCGAACCGTCGCGGCACCTTTTGGCAGTTGAAGAGGCGATTGATGCCTATAAATAGGACCTTTGGTCCTCAAAAAATTCTTTACCACTTCAAGAATTTTGACTTAGAGCCTTGCTCTTGCTTAAGAATTTTCAGAGCCTTGCTCTTGATTTTTTTTCCAAGAACTCCAGAGTTCATAACCATCGTAGGTAAAAATAAAATAAAATTAAATTAAATTAAAGCTGATTAATAGAGCCTTGCTCTTCATAGATCCCTGATCTAAAGAAAACCCATTTAGGGTTTCATTTAGCAGAGCTTTGCTCTAAAGAGGTCCAAAGAGAACTCAGGAGAATCCTGTTAGGGTTCCATTAATAGAGCTTTGCTCTATAAAAGATTTTTCTTATATCTTCTTAATTAATGGAGCTTTGCTCCTCCCAAATTATATGGCACTTGATAATATTATTATTATTATATCATTTTTTTTCCAGAGCGGAGCTCTCAATGTTCTCAGGGAATTTTCCTCAAATTCTCCTCATAACTGATTTTGACTGGTGTCGCTCCTGTCTGCAAAGCATTGCTCTCAAAGAGTTTAACTTTTAACTTTCTGTATTTTCTTGTTTGTTAATATCCCTGTATTGTTTTCTTCAGGTATTATGGCGGTGCGTCTATACAGCTTGCACGAGTTCATCACTTATGAGGATATCCGTGTACAGGGCCGTCAACAGAACCAGGAGTTTACGGACGCCCAGTGTGCGGAGGTCCTGGGTCGCCTCAACGCGAGTTGTGGTTGGCTGCTTCCCCGTCGTTCGGCTCTCTTAAAGGTTGTGCTGGGAGCAATATGGAGAGCACTTCCAGGTCTTCATGAGGCCCTACCACTCAATACGTTGGATGATGCCGAAGACAAGGTGCATTCAGTGTACCTGACAGGGCTAATCTCAAAGAAACGGCGGGACAGCCTTATTGACATCCTTCATCAAATCTTCCAGCAGACGACGATAGTTGCTGCTTATCGAAGGCCGGGAGGGCTTGCCGAGGATCTTGACACAAAGGAGCGCGAGAGGCTGCGCATAAGAATAATTAGAAAGGCCAGAAGAACTCTGGATGACCTTACTTTTGAATTCCTCAATCCGTGCCCCGGATCTGAGGTTATACCGTTGTAATAATTTGAATAATGTTTCTTATTCATTGCTCTTGTGATTGTAAGAATTTTTAGCAATATGAATAGAAACCCTTTTTTTTTATTTCAGCTTGTCTTATTTATCGTCCTGAGTCTTCTACCCATGCATAAATGGATGCGTCTCGAACGCCTGATCAAATGTAAATCGGATGTTCTTTCTATCATTTTCTTTTTATTGTCAGCAGGCTGTCTTAATAACCATGATCGATGGATATCTAAAACGAGTATTCTGACTTCCTTAAGAAATAGCGATGGCTTAGGCCGCAGGTTCAGGTCTACTGCCTAAGACTTTTCAACTCTATGAGCCGTGAGGGACTCATAGAGGCTTTTCTCCCTACGGGTCGAGAGGATCCCATAGGTGGATTTCCTCCTTGGGAATCGTGAGGATTCCTAAGTGTGGTTTTCTCTTATAAGTCGTAAGGATCCTATAAGAGAATTTTCCCTCTTACGAGTCGAGAGGATTCGTAAGCGGTTGTTTCCCTCCTTATCGAAAATCGACTTCGGAGAGTGAGACCCGTGAATAGTATGCAAGAGACCATTTTGGATTGACTTGCAGGGCCCCATTGTTCAGGAAGCAAGTTTTTCAATTCTTGCTGCCCGAGACTTCATCTTGCAAGTTGGGACGAACCGGGAATTCTCCTGCGGAGACAGTGGTGGCTCTGCGAGTTGACGTGGGTCAAGAGGCTCTCGTCACGGAGTGTCTGTATCCGTGAGTCGAGGAATTTTGCTAGGGATTATTTGTTTCCCAAGCGCCAAGGATTATTTGTTTCCTTGGGATTTGAAACGAGTCGAGGGTTCCCACGGAAGCACTGGTGGCTCTGCGAGTCGACGCGGATCAGGAGGCTCTCGTCAAGGAGTGTTTGTATCCGTGAGTCGAGGAGTTTGCTAGGGATTATTTATTTCCCGAGCGCCAAGGATTATTTGTTTCCTTGGGGTTTGAAACGAGTCGAGGGTTCCCACGGAGGCACTGGTGGCTCTGCGAGTCGACGCGAATCAGAAGGCTCTCGTCAAGGAGTGTTTGTATCCGTGAGTCGAGGAATTTGCTAGGGATTATTTGTTTCCTAAGCGCCAAGGATTATTTGTTTCCTTGGGGTTTGAAACGAGTCGAGGATTCCCACGGAGGCACTGGTGGCTCTGCAAGTCGACGCGGATCAGGAGGCTCTCGTCAAGGAGTGTTTGTATCCGTGAGTCGAGGAGTTTGCTAGGGATTATTTGTTTCCCAAGCGCCAAGGATTATTTGTTTCCTTGGGGTTTGAAACGAGTCGATGATTCCCACGGAGGCACTGGTGGCTCTGCGGGTCGACGCGAATCAGAAGGCTCTCGTCAAGGAGTGTTTGTATCCGTGAGTCGAGGAGTTTGTTGAACACACTGGCTTCTTCGGTTGAAATGAACTGTTGAGGTTTGGCTTCGTCGTCTGACGGAGCCCGCTGGGAAAGTATGGTTCCCTCTTTGTTTACGCCCTTGGATTGTATACAGGGATCGATGTGATCTTAACTGTAGGGTTAAAGTTTTATCGTCATTTTTTGTTTTATTTCCGCGATGCTCTATCATTTCAGCTTTTATATCGCGAAGGTCGCGATTGCCCAATCATTTCGGCTATTTTTCGCTGTGCCCAATCATTTCGGCTATTTATTTTATCTTTACTTGCTGCTTTTTATTGCGAGTTGCCCCATCATTTTGGCTATTTCGTATGAATACATTTTTACTTGCTATTTTTTATTGCGAGTTGCCCAATCATTTCGGCTATTTCGTATGCATGTGTGGCATCAGCACCGCTACAACTGGGATTTTGCCAGGAGCGAATCATCATTTGCCTCTGTCATTGTCGAACAAAGGAGGCTTAGCGACCAGGGTTAGGGTCCTGTCGACTAAGGCTTTTGACTTTATCAGCCGTAAGGGTCTCACAAAGCTATTTCTCCCTACAAGTCGTGAGGATCTTATAGGTGTATTTTCTCCTTAGGAATCGTGAGGGTTCCTAAGTGTTTTGTTCCTCTGTAAGTCGTAAGGATCCTACAGGAGGGTTTTCTCTTTGTAAATCGAGAGGATTTACAAGGGTTATGGGAACATATCCCCAGTCACGGATGGACCTTGGTTAGGGAAATGTTTATTCGCGCCCGTGGATTGTATACAAGGGTCAGTATTGAGCCACTTGTAGGGCAATATCGGAAGTTGTGGGGGTCTCTTAAGCACAGGTTTAGGTTTCTGTAACTTAAGACTTTCGACTCTTATGAGCCGTGAAGGTCCCATAAGAGAGTTCTCCTTACGAGTCGTGAGGATCTCGCAAGTGTATTTTCCCCTTAGGGATCGTGAGGATCCCTAAGTGTGTTGCTCCCTTGTGAGTCGTAAGGATCTCACGCGGGTGGTTTCTCCTTACAAGGTCGAGAGGACCCTATAAGTGTCCTTTAACGAGGTTGCGCCCTTTCAGGTTTTCGCAAACACTCGCCGGTAGCCCTGTTGTTTTTACTCACGGAGCCTTTTCGGGTTTTCATCCGCGCCCATTTTGCTTATGGACATACGGTTTTTTTTTATTCTTTTTATTTTTATATATATTTTTTTTCTCTTTTTTTTTACGAGGTCGCGCCCTTTCGGGTTTTCACGGACACTCGCCGGTAGCCCTGCTGTTTTTACTCACGGAGCCCTTTCGGGTTTTCATCCGTGCCCTTTTTGCTTGTAGACATACCGTTTTTTTTTTAAAATTTTATTTTTATATGTTTTTTTTATATCTTGTCAGCCTAAAGATGCTGTGGTAGTAGTTTAAAGACGTTTCGGTCTGCTATTAGTTTAAGGACATTTCGGTCCGCTGTTAGTTTAAGGACATTTCGGTCCGCTATTGAGAAGCTGGCTACTGCTTGTAAAGCTTGAGCTTAGGAAGATAGCGAGCGGACATAGTCGTCGTCATCTATCATTGACCTAGGCTGTGGCTCATTAAGCGTAGTATTTCTTTAGGAAGCGACCGTTTATTGGTCTGAAAGGCCTTTCACCATGCATCTCCATGAGTAGGTAGGCCCCACCCTGGCAGACCTTATCTATGATGTACGGGCCTTCATAGTTTGGCTCGAATTTTCCCCACTTGGCGCGATTGGGGATCATAGGCCTTTTGACCACTAGCACGAGTTCGCCTTGGCGGAATGTCCTTGGTCGGGTCAATCTTTCATATGAGCGTGTCATCTTTGCTTTATAAACTTCCAGATTTTGTTGTGCTAGTAGCCGGGTTTCATCAAGAGCATCCAGCTCTTCAAACCGTAGGTGAGCATTTTCTTCATCCGTCAGCTCGTAGTGAACTGCCACTCGCAGAGAGGGTAATTCTATCTCGAGGGGGAGTACTGCTTCCGTACCGAACACCAACGCGTACGGCGTTGTGTTCGTGGCCGTCTTGAATGTAGTTCGATATGCCCAGAGAGCTTCTTGCAGTCTTTCGTGCCAATCTTTCTTATTACGGGACACCGTTTTCTTTATGATTTTTGTCAATGTCTTGTTGAAGGCTTCAGCTAGTCCATTGGCTCGCGGGTTATAAACCGAGGAATATCTCCAGTCTATATTATGCTGTTGCGCGAAGCGACTGATCTTGTGGCTTCTGTAAGCTGGCCCGTTATCGGAGATGATCCGTCGTGGAGTTCCAAACCGATATATGACATGCGTCTTGAAGAAGTGGAGGATATTTTCCGTTTTCACCTCTCTTAACGGTACTGCTTCTGCCCATTTAGTGAAGTAGTCAGTCGTCGCCAGGATGAAACGATGTCCCCTAGACGATGCTGGTTCGATAGGGCCAACTATGTCAGTCCCCCACATTTCGAATGGCCAGCTAGCCACCGTTGGATGCAACGGATTTGGGTGCTGGTGGATGAAGTCCCCATGAATCTGGCATGAGTGATATTGCTTCGCATATTCGATGCAGTCTTGAATCATCGTGGGCCAGTAATAGCCCATCCGTTTGATCTTCAACTTCATCTTTGGACCTGCTTGGTGAGAACCGCAGATTCCGTCATGAACTTCCTGAACGACTCTTTCCGCTTCGTCCGGTCCTAAGCATCTCAGCCACAGAGAATCGAATGACCTCTTGTATAGAGTATCATTGACGAAGGCGAAAGACAGAGCTCGTTTTATGAGCTGATGTCTTGTGGACGCTTCTTCAGGCATTCGGTGGGACTTGAAGTAGTCTATGAAGACTTCCCTCCAATCCTTGACCTTCTCATGATCTTTTATTTGCAAGGTCGCTTGTTCAGTCACTCCCTTCTCTTCGGGTGATTCCGAAGGTATTTCTGCGGGGGCGAGCACCCGACGACTTTGTACCGTGATTCTAACGTCATCAAGGTTCTCGTCAGCCATTTCTTTAGCAAGTTTGGCCAACGCGTCCGCTTTGCTGTTATCCGCGCGTGGTATGCTCTCCAAAGTATAGGAGGGAATTTGGGTTAGCAGTTGTTGCACCTTTTCACCCTATTTTACCAATTCCGGTTTGCATGTTTGGTAATCGCCGTTTACTTGACTAACGACCAGTTGAGAATCTCCGTATATGAGGAGGTTTTCAATTCCCATGTCAATGGCGATCTCGAGGCCTGCTATCAGAGCTTCGTATTCGGCTTCGTTGTTTGTCCTCGGTTCCGTCAGAGAGAACGCGTAGCGCATTATCCCTCCTTGTGGAGTTATAAAGATGAGTCCTACCCCCGATTTGATTATAGGGGTACTTTGTTTGCGCTTCTTCACGGAAGATGCTCCATCGAAATAAAGCTCCCATCGGGTATTATCACCGTCGATCGCATTAAACGCATGTTCGTCTGGAAGATCGCAGTTTAAAGGAGAGTCGGCCGGTATCGGGTGCTCAGCAAGGAAGTCGGCGATGGCCTGGCCTTTCACTGCTTTGAGTGGTCGATATGTTATCGAGAACTCCATTAAGAGCAGGGCCCATTTAGCGAGTCGTCCCGTCAATATGGCCTTTGACATTAGATATTTGAGAGGGTCCACCTTTGAAATGAGATGGACTTCATGCGCTAATGCGTAATGTCTAAGCTTTGTTATTGCGAAGATCAACGCCAGGCAGTGTTTTTCAATGGGGGAGTAATTGCTTTCTGCCCCCAGCAGCACTCGACTTAAGTAGTAGAGTGCTCTTTCTTTCCCTTGATCGTTCTCTTGTGCCCATAATGCGCCTAAGGAACCTTCGAGGGCGGTTGTATAAAGAATGAGAGGCTTTTCCTTAACCGGAGCAGCCAACACCGGCAGGTTCTGCAGGTATTGCTTGATCTCGTCTAGCGCGCTTTGGCATCTTTGATCCCAGACGAATGGGGTTCCCTTCTTCATCAGGTGACTGTAAGGACGGCACTTTCCTGAAAGGTTGGCTATAAATCGCCGTATGTATGCGAGCTTTCCCTGGAGAGATCGCAACTGTTTAAGATTTCTCGGCGGAGGCATTTCCATGATCGCTTTGATTTTAGACGGATCTATTTCAATACCTCGGTGTCGGACGATGAATCTCAGAAATTTTCCCGAGGAAACCCCGAATGCACATTTAAGAGGATTCATCTTCAAATTGTATTGTCGAAGGCGTCGAAATACAGTCTTCAGATGCTCGAGATGTTCCTCATATGATTTGCTTTTAACAACGAGGTCGTCGATATAGCATTCGACGCTTTCATGTATAAGGTCATCGAAGATCTTCGTCATGGCCCTTTGATAAGTGGCACCGGCATTTTTTAAACCGAAGGGCATCACTTTATAACAAAATATCCCCAAAGGAGTCCGAAAAGCCGTATGTTTCTGGTCTTCAGGATGCATTTTTATTTGATTATACCCTGATGAGCCGTCCATGAAGGAGAAAACCTCATGCGTGGACGTATTGTCTATCATCAGTTCGGTGACTGGTACTGGAAAATCATCTTTTGGGCAGGCTTTATTAAGATCCCGAAAATCCACGCATATGCGCACCGTCCCATTTTTCTTCATCACCGGGACGATATTAGCAATCCATTCAGGGTATTGAACCTCCTGGATAAAGCCAGAGTCTATCAGCTTTTTGACTTCATCGTTGATGCTCATCTCGAGCTCGAGCCGCATTCTTCTTGGCGCTTGTTTGACTGGCTTGACACCCGGGGATATTGCTAGTCTATGTACAGCAACTTCTGGATCTAGTCCTGGCATCTCGGAATAGTTCCATGCGAAGCAATCTTTATGCTGCACAAGGACGTCTTTTAACGCAGCCACCCTCTCTTCAGACAGCAGCTCGCTGACAAATGTCGGTCGCGGATCGTTTACCGTCCCCAACTCAATCTTCTTAAGGTTATCTGTAGTGATATGGATTCCATCCTCCAGCTCTTTTGGCGCTGGTGGGAATTCTGAGATTATCTCGTCGCTGCTGTTTTCGAAGCACCAGGGAAGGTTGTCCATGTTCTCGGGCTCTTCTTTTGATATTGTTATCATGTGACAAGTGCGAATCCGCTTCCAATCCCGATTGTGGAGTTGGCTCTGTTCTTGTGGCTTTAGGTTCGTGCTTCTATGGCGGCTCTACCCTCCAGTTGTCAGACAGAGCGAACTTGCCGAGCTGGTATTGATCTTCGACCCAATTCTTAAAGGTGAAGCAGTCTTCGAGCGGGTGCCCTATTACTCGATGGTAAGAGCAATAGTTTGGGTCAGAGACTTCGCTTGCTTGTTCGGGGTGTTTGGACTCCGGCAGCGCGAGCATCTGATGTTTTAGAGCAAGCTCAAATATCCTCCTTGTCTTATCCCGAGGAAAAGAGTATGCTCGACTCATTTTCTTCATGAGGGATAGGTCAATAACGCTCGACTCCCGTTTGCGTGGCTTCTTAGCCCTGCTTTGCTGCTGTTGAGCGCCTTTTCGGCCTTTCGATTTATTTCTGCTTTTGCGTCGAGCCTTGTTTATAACAGGTTGACAGGGAGCAGCCTTTTCATCTTTCACGGCTTGTTGGAGAAGGCGTTGCGTCTTGGCTTTCTCATAGATGGCCGTCTCACGGTTGTGATCATCTCGGACTTTTTGACCAGCTTTCTTTATAAGTCTGTCCATTTGTTCTTCGAACGACGGACTGGGCTCTTTTGCGTCTGGAACCTTCACTGGCTTAGGATTAGCGTCCTCCCATTGAGCATCCGCTTCTTCATCAAGGTCATACACGACGTAGCAGCCGGGTAGTAACTCTCGTTTCTTTGACCGGATGCATCCAAGCCCTCTCGTTTCCATTCTCCCATTAGGCAGTTTGCGTTGAGTCCCGGGAACGTTCCAGACCCTGTCATAGAATTTGGCCTCTCTAACGGTCTGTTTGAAGGATATCCCCTGGCGTTTCAGCAGCTTCTTCAAACCCTCTGTATAATATCTGGGAAGACGGATAGGCCGAAGCCTGTCGAGCGCAGGATCCGCGCCATGCCAGATTTCTTTTTTCACCTTGGTTTCTTCAGAGCGGTAAAACAGAATTGCTTTCTCGTTTTCTCGCCTGGGAGGGATATAGAATGTCCGCAGCTCTTCTACACTGTAGATATTAAGTGCGTTCAGTTCTTTATGATGTTTGGGCGGCACCATGGCTATCTGCAGACTTCGCTCTTCATCAGCAGAAGCTCGTATTGAAAGCCGAGCAGGGAATACAGCATGGACTTCATCCTCCGCATCACTACCAAAGATCAGTGAAGGGGCGGATGGTCCCGGCTTGGTGTATTGGGGCGAACCCGAATAAATTATATCCTCCTCCTCCTCGGTATCACTGCCGAAGACAGGGATGGTGGCGTTAGTTTTATTCTCCGGCTTGTGACACTTTTCCGTGTCTTCGAAATCCGGCAAGAAGTATTTGGCATCTTCGTATTTGCGGACCTCATTCACAGAGAACGGGTTCAGTTCTCCCGTCATGGTATACTCGAAACCATCCTTAAAATACTTCATACACTGATGTTGTGTAGAAGGGATGATGTTATACTCGTGTAACCATGGTCGGCCGAGCAAAGCGTTGTAGCATGTCTTGGCGTCTATGACGTGGAATTTAATGTCCATGATGAGTAGCCCGAAGCGTAGCGTCAGTATCACAGATCCAAGAGTCTTTGACGATTGGGAGTCAAACCCGGAGATGGTGATCTTGTCCCGAGCAAGGTGCTGGACGCTCATGCAGATTTCCTTCAACACCCGCACATTGAGTAGGTTAACAGACGACCCGTTATCGATCAGGATTTTGCCTATCTTTATATCATGGCAGTATCCCGAGACATAGAGAGGGCGATTGTGTTCGCACGTCCCAAGTAGAAGGTCTTCATCACCAAAAGTAACATCAGCCGTGTGCACTTCCTCTAATTCATCCTTCATCTTTTCCTCGGCCAGGCATGCTTGGAATTGTTTCGGGTCTTGGAGCACCTTAATCAACGAATCTCTCGCCTCTTTTGATAGCAAAAGGGCGACAAGAATGCTGAGCTGTGAGGGCAGCTTCCTCAGATGCACCAAAACGTTGTAGTCTACCTTATTTCTCTTCGGCGGGTTCTTGGCGTTTAACTCTTCCGCCACTTGGTCATCTAAGATGAAATCTTCAGAGACATTTTCTTTCCCTTTATCTTTTCTGTTCGAGGGTCCGAGATTCTTTTCGGGCAGCGTGTGATTACGTAGCCGGATATTTTCGCAAACCTTTGGTTCTTCTTCTGTTCTCGAAGCAGACTCTTTGAAGAGGGGGGCAAGTTCTAGTTCTTCATCAGAATCACTCCCGAATGTAGGCACTTGTGACCCACCGGTGTTAACCACGCAACAATCGCCAGCAGTTCTTTTAAGCCTTTCGGTCATATTTCTTTGCTCTCGACGAGCTTTACGCTTTTCCCGCTTAAAGTGTTGTCGGTGAGCAACGTATCCTTGCCACCATCTATCGAAAGCTTTGCACTCTTGAGTGGGGTGCGAAATCTTTTGATGATATAAGCAATAGGAGGGGTGCGTTTCCGTCTCACTAGTGATGTTTCCTTCAGAGGATGGTAGCTTCATGCCCATTGATATGGCCTTAGCAAACTTTTTCCTCATCTTGAATTGGCTTTTGTCGGTAGCGGAGGCGTCTAGTTCCAACGGGATCGTCTCAGCTCCTTCATTAAGTCGTTGGAGTTTGGCCCTTTCGAATATAACCGCCTCGCGCTCCCGATCAGCTTTACTTTTCAACCGAGCTTCATTAAGGAATGCGTCGATTATTTCCTCTGGTGGCCCCAGAACTTTTGGTTCAGAATCTGCCCCCAGCGTTTCAGTACAAGGGGTATCCTCGTCGTTCGAATGGGAAATCATATGACAGCTCGCCGTGCATTCTTCAGATTCATCTGACGAACTTTCTCCCTCAGCTTCCTCTTGAAAGACGTGGTTGAGGAACTCTTGGAGCGTAATGGGAGTCCGCGCCTTTTAGTTATATTCTTCCAACGCGTCAATTTGCTTTTGTAAGTCCGTGTGTTTGCCACCAGGCTTCACGGGCTTCTTAGATTTCTTCTTCTTCTTTTTCGAAGATTTTGACGGCTGGCTGCAAGTGCTTGAACCGCCACCATCGGTCCTTGGAGTTGGACGTGGCTTCAACATCCCTTCAATGACCTGCGGTTCCAACGGATTCTTCCACTTGACCGCTGGACATGTCTGAAGATCGCTTAGCATCCTCTTTGTCTTGGCTGATAATACGACCTCCCAAGGAGCTTCTTCAATGACGGAGCATGTTGCCCCCGGCGTATTCGTCCCTTTAGAGGTGTGGGGCTGCGGGGGATTCACCTTCCATTTGTCAGATAACTCGAACTTGCCCTGTCGGTACTGGTTTTCAAGCCAATTCTTGAAAACGTAGCAATCTTCGATCGGATGGCCTAGTACCCGATGATAAGGACAGTAGTTGGGCTCGTTGACGTCACTTGGTTGCAACGGACATTTTGGATCCGGCAAATTTATGAGTCTGTTGCGCAACGCCAGCTCGAATAACCTCCTCGTTTTATCACGGGGAAAGGAATAAGGACGTCCCATCCTATCCTCAAGGGGCACGTACGGTCGCGTATTATTTTGACGGGCAACCGGCTTCGAGTCGCTCAGTTGTTGTTGAGCATTAGCGACGACGATCGCTTTTCCCTTCCCTTTGTCATTTCGGGTGTCTGGCCTTGGAAGAGGGGGTTTATGGCCCATTTGATCCATTTGCGCTAGTTTGTCAATCAAGGCCTGGAAGGTAGTCGGCTTGAAAAACATCATGAAATGCGAGATGGTTGCTTGTGGATCGAGGGTTCCTACAAACATACCCACCGCGGGAGCTTCTTCAATGCGCTGCTCACACTTCGACCATAAGTTACGCCATCGTATAGCGTACTGAACCCA
Organism: Agapanthus africanus; assembly: GCA_030015575.1. Classification (NCBI taxonomy): domain Eukaryota; kingdom Viridiplantae; phylum Streptophyta; class Magnoliopsida; order Asparagales; family Amaryllidaceae; genus Agapanthus; species Agapanthus africanus. The sequence continues at coordinate 518,917,056 of JASDDO010000001.1, read as the reverse complement.
CGTCTCGCCGGGTTTTACCCTGGCGTTAATCAGTGCTGTCATCGGGGTATGTTCACTGGCGCTTGCAAAACGCTGAGTAAACAACAGCTCCATCTCCGCGAAGGTTTTAATAGAGTCGTTCGGGAGCTCAGAGTACCATTCGAACGCTGTATCTGATAAACTTCCAACGAACTGGCGAAGCAACAACTTGTCGTCACCACCGGTATTGCCGCAGAGGGCCCTGAACTGGGCGACATGCTGGAGAGGATTGCCCGTCCCCTTGTAGACATGGAATTTGGGAATCATGTAACCTGGCGGGTACTTGATCTGATCGTACCAACTTGGGTATGGCCGCCCCGTTTTTACGACCTGACCGGCCGCTTCGGTCGCATGATGCACCCGTATTTGCTGGGCGATATATTCGTCCAAGTCAGTTTTAGAAATTGTATCCTCTTTAGCCATTGACAAAGCTGGCAGAGGATTTGATGTCTCTCCCCTATCATCTCCAAGGAAGACCGGGGGCTCTTCGGCCGGAGGATCTTGTTGTATCATCATTCCTATCATGTCTTGGAAGAGGAGGCCCATACGCTGTATGTTGGCTGCTTGTTCGGCGGCCTCTTTGTCCTTCTTCTCTAATATTCGGCGAAGGAACTCGGCGTCAGTCTCTTGTTCCTGACGTTCATCAGAGGACGTTTCGGGGTTTTCTTTCGGCCCTGTAAGTGCGGCCATAGCATTCATCATCTCCTGGAGCTTTTGTTGCTGCTCCTGAGCCTTGGTCACTGACCGTGTAAGCGGTCTATGACCCGTTGATGCACGGCTGTCTTCTTTTCCCGATGCCATGTAAACCGTATGAACTGTTATGCCCCCTGACTTGGGGCGTTTAGGTTCACCATTTTTAACCTTTGCTGCTGACGCGGGAGCTTTCTCCGGCCTCCTTCTTTTGTGGGCCGTTGGGGTTGAAGGAGCCGTTGAAGTGGGCATCCTAGCAACTGCTGTCCCCTGCTGTTTAATGGGGCGGTCCTTGTCTTTTTCCACTTTCGCCTTTTTCTGGTGACGAGAGTGACCTGGGTCAATCACGGAGTCTTGAACCCTCCGCCAAACTTTATAAATTCTTGAGGACAGCCATTGAGGGGGCTGTTCTTGCTTCGTTTCTGGAACTCTCTCCGCAGGTGGAGGAGATCTTTTCAGTGTAGCGGTTGGAGCATTCTTCCGTACCCTCCTCAGCAGTTCAAAGCTGTTCCCGGTTGGGACAGCAGCGTTGACTTCCACCACTGGAGCCGGTGGAGTCAGCCCTGAGGGAGAGTTGCCCCCTGCCTTCCTCACTCATTGCCAATGGCGACGTCGAGCACGGCGAGCCGTTGGGATTGGCTCAGAGATTGAGATAGTTTCTTTTTGCCCCCTGTCTGAATGAGGCGCCGCCGGTGTTAACCTCTTAAAGACCGAGGTTGTCTTCTGAGGGGTGATATTCAACCTGCCGAAGACGGATCCTTGAGCGGGGGCAGGAGTAGGAATCGTCAGTCTTGAAAAGACTGACTCTTTGACAGGGGAAGTCGCCTTTACAACTTTTGAAGCAGCAGCTGTTGCCTTCCTCGGGACAGCCAATTTAGAGTTCTGATTTAGCCTGGTGAAAACAGAGGATGTTGGTTTGGTAGTGGGCGACCCGTTGACAGGGGTCGTCGTAGCAGTGAGCCGGTCGAAGACCGACTTTTTGTTCACTTCCGGTGCAGGTATTGGCACAGGGAAGCTTGTAGGTGGGATCATGGTCCCAAAGAACAGACCAGTGGTGGCTTGGGTCACCTGATCTACCGGCAGAGTGAGGAAGGAAGCCGCTTGGGGCCCATATGCTACACCTCCCGGTGAGGTGGAGCGTCCGTTGCAGTGGCATTTCGAGCAGTTGGTGCAGTTAAATGCCATTGAATCTTGAGTTCTGCGCCAGGCAAAAGACCAAATCTTAGTAACTTGAAATCCGAAGGTAACCATTAACAAACCGCGATTGGTTCGCGAAGACGACACACGAAGTGTGGAGTGGAAAGAGGAAAATGTCCCACCGGGCGTGCCAGAATCTGTTCCCCTCCGAATGGCGGCCGAGACGTTAGGGCGTCTGTGCCTGAGATTCGGGGCAGATGCTATTTGGTTTTATCCGTCTACCTCTCCGAAGATGCCAAGTTGAATTATGGCACCGTATATCGAAGGTTTAGACGGATGCGGCCGATGTAGCAGACTTTGTCAGATTCCCCCTCACTTGAAGGGTTTTTGATTGTGGGGACGCTCTTCCCTGCAGGCGCAAGCCCCTGTAGTTAATTACGCTACCGCGTCGCGGTACCCACTTTCTCCTTCTCCAGAATTTCACTTCGTGTCGTGTGTGTTTGTTTTGTTTGTGGTTGCCCGTGGATTGTATACGGAGACTGAATAATGCCGTCGCCCGTAGGACATGGATTAGTCCAAATCCGTATTTACTTAGATTTGGGTTTGGTGTTTTTAGTTTAAGGATACGTTAGCCGCGTTGCGGCTAAGATCAACTTAAACGTTCGTTAAGGATACGTTAGTCCTGTTTGAGACTAAGATCAACTTAACGGGGTGATCCATTTAATATATGGCCGTCGGGACTCGTCGCCTCTCTGACGTCGTTGAAGGATTACAACGACATATGTCAGAGGAGTTCGGAGATGTACCCTTGAACCAAGGTCGATTTGTAATTTTATCGTTCATTTGAGTGTTTAAGGATACGTTAGCCGTATTTGGGGCTAAGATCAACTTAAACGGGACCGTTTAGATCCGGCAAAAGAGCATTAGGAGGCTCTATTGTTCCAGTTTAGGGACGTAGTGGTCCATACTCCCGTTTAGGGACGTGGTGGTCCGTTATTAGTTTAGGGACGTTTCGGTCCAATATTAGTTTAGGGACGTTTCGGTCCAACGCCAGTTTAGGGACGTAGTGGTCCGTTATTAGTTTAGGGACGTTTCGGTCCAATATTAGTTTAGGGACGTTTCGGTCCAACGCCAGTTTAGGGACGTAGTGGTCCGATATTAGTTTAGGGACGTTTCGGTCCGATATTAGTTTAGGGACGTTTCGGTCCGATATTAGTTTAGGGACGTTTCGGTCTTGATATTAGTTTAAGAACGTTTCGGTCCAGATATTAGTTTAAGGACGTTTCGGTCCACCTTGATGTGTGGTCGTTGGGACCTGTCACCTCTTTGACGTCGTTGAAGAATTACAATGATGGATGTCAAAGGAGTTCGGAGATGTACCCTCGGACCGATTGTAAATTGATTTAGTAGAGCAATTTTGCTCAGTCAATTTAATTTAAGGACTTATGGCCAAAATTTGGCTAAGTCCAGTTGAGAATATCCAACGTTTTATCTGCTTTTGCAGAGCATTTATTTTTATTTTTATTTGGGCCTTGCCCAGGAAGGATGCCAAGCATCAATTTTGTTTTGGGCCCTGCCCTTTATAATGATGCAGAGCATCAATTTCATTTGGGCTCTGCCCTTTATTGCTTTGCAATTTATTTTGTCCTGTTAGGTCTTTTCTGATTTGGGCCTGGCCCTTCAAGTAATGCATTGCATTTGTACAAAGCACTGAGAATCTTTGTAGATTCAAGAAGTGCAAAGAACTTTTTATCCCTTGATCTAAATTTGGATCAAAGAAAAACAAGTTTTTTCTTGTTTCAGAGAACCAAAGGTTCATAGCAAGTGCAAGGCACTATTTTTTATTATTTTTATTTATTTATTTATTTATTTATTTATTTATTTATTGAAGATCACTGATCTTGTTCTTAGATCAATGATCTATTCCTAAGAGAATTTTCTCTTATTTTAAAGGTTTTTTACCTTTTTTTTTATTCTCAAGGAGTTCTCCAGAGTTCTCTTCTCTTCTTTTTTTTTAGTCTGATCTCAATCCTTTTGAAATGAGGCCTGGGGTCCTTTTTATAGTGCTCATAAATTAGTTAGATTTGTTACATAAATCTTTTTCTGAGTGATTTGGGGAATTTTCCCACCGTTGGATCTTTGATCCAAAGGCCCCTGCCTTATACAAGAAAATCTTCTTGTTTTAACAAGATTTATTCTGTTTTGCGCAAGAATCCCCAGTGCGTGACACGTGGCACTTGCGCAGCTGCGCTTGCGCAGCTGCGCAGACACGTGTCGCGCAGCTGCGCAGACACTTGTCGCGCAGTGAAGCGCTTGTGCAGCTGTGCAGTGAAGCGCTTGCGCAGCTGCGCAGACACGTGTCGCGCAGTGAAGCGCTTGCGCAGCTGCGCAGACACGTGTCGCGCAGTGAAGCGCTTGCACAGCTGTGCTTGCGCAACTACGCAGACATGTGTCGCGCAGAGGTGCGCTTGCGCGGCTATGCGTGCGCAACTGCGCAGACACGTGTCGCGCAGCGCAGCGCTTGCGCAACTGAGTGTTGCTTTTGTTTTTTAAAGAGCCTTGCTCTGATTAGACGCACCGCCTTGGGCGTTGCGCTGACGTATCAACTTCTGACACGTGGCGCGTTATGCGCAGCGCAAAGAATCTGAAGCGTTGCTTCATTCATTAAAGTTTAAATTTTCAAAGCAAAGCTTTATTTCTGATTGGGGGAAGATGAAGCGTTGCTTCATCTCCCGTCTTGGAATTTGAACAGAGCTTTGCTCTGATTGGGGTAAACAGAGGGTTGCTGAGGTGTCGAGCCTAGTGGGAAATGGAGAATAGGCTCGTGAGAAGGCGGTGGGGTAGAAGAACAAGGATCAGAAGTAGAAGAGTGTGTGTGAGGAAAGGTCTCAGCCGGGGTGTTGATAGGATTTTCAATATCATCAACTTCTTCCCCAACATGGTTATTCAGCACTCTCCCTAATCTCAACGTTGTGACGGCATTTACATTGTAATGTCCAGGATTCGGTAGGGGTTGAGACGGGAGTTTCCCTTTTTCTCTCGCACTCATTTCGGCTTTAAGTCGTGCAATTTCAGCTTCCATCGTTCTGATACTCTCAGCTTGGGATGCTGAGTTTTTCTTTATCTCACCGACGGAAGATCCAACCTCAGCCGACACCTCTATGAAATTTGACAAGAGTGATTTCATGGTTTGAGTGAATTGAGAGAACTCGTCAGAACAGGTCATAGGATTAGACGGTGCAGGAGGGTTGACCTGGTTTTGAAAATTTTGTGACTGGTAGGGGTGCTGAGTGAGTTGAAGTGGTTGCTGTTGTGGAGGAAGAGCCCTTTGGAATTGATTCGGGTTTGGAACCGTGTTTTGAGATTGTGATTGGTTCCAAGCAAAGTTAGAGTGATTCCTCCAACCCTGATTATACGTGGAAGAATATGGATCGTTTCTAGGTCTTTGAAATGCGGCATTGGTATGCTCGTGACCTTGAAACGGAGAATTTAGTGGACATTCTTCCGTTAAGTGAGAAGGATCAGAACAGCACCCACATACAGTTTTGGGGAGCGACATTGGGTTTAAAGAGGCTGCTAAAAATTTGTGTTCCATAGCCTCGAGCTTCTTTTGCATTGCTGCCATCTCAGCTCGAACACCTATGGACACATCTATTTGGTGTACGCCACCCCTAGACGATGACATGTTTCCACTCTCCCACTGTAAGGACTTTTCAGCGAACTCTTCTAAAAATTTCCAAGCTTCCCCATCATCCTTGGTCATAAAGGTTCCTTGACACATGTTTTCAAGGTTTTGTTTAGTGGTAGGGTTAATGCCCTCATATATGTGTAGGGTGTTTTTCGTCACCCCATTGAGATGGGAGTACGCGCGCGCTCGTCAGGCGTACTACAGATTCCCCCTGCCTAGGGTAGGACGGGGTTTAATGATTATGGGGATCTGAATCTCCGGCAGCCGCGGACTAAGCTGTCGTTAATTACCCCCCGCCTTTGGGGCGAGGGAACCTCCGATTAACGGGTTAAACCGGTCATGGGAACTCAACGTGCAGTGTACGTGTGTTTTATTTTGGAGGGGGGTTTAAATATATCGGGAGCCACGCGGAGTTTTTACGGGGGTCCCGCTACCCGGATAGCGGGCTGGGGGTCAAGGGGGCTAGCAGCCCCTTTGCGGGGTGCGGGGCAGCGCCCCGTTAGAAATTTTTTTCTAACAGGGACAGTGTCGTGGAGTATGTGTATGTGTACATATGTATACATATGTATATATATACATGTATATATAAATAAAGGGGGAAAATACATCCAAAGGATGCATGGGGCAGCACCTTGGGCGCTGTGCGCCTAGGTGCTGTGCGCTCAGGCGCTAGAGTGCCACGTGTCGGCACGAGGGCGCTCTGCGCTTGAGCGCTGGGCGCTTGAGCGCAAGCGCGCCACGTGTCGGCACGGGGGCGACTTGCGCTCGAGCGCTTGCGCTGGAGCGCAAGCGCGCCACGTGTCGGCACGGGGGCGACTTGCGCTCGAGCGCTTGCGCTCGAGCGCAAGCGCGCCACGTGTCGGCACGGGGGCGACTTGCGTTCGAGAGCTTGCGCTCGAGCGCAAGCGCGCCACGTGTCGGCACCGGGGCGACATGCGCTCGAGCGCTGAGCGCTGGAGCGCAGGCGCGCCATGTGTCGGCACGCGGGCGCTCTGCGCTTGAGCACCGACCGGAAAAAGAGGCTTTTAGCCTAAAAAAATTTCTTAGAAGAGAAATCAAAGAGGAGTTGAACTCCTGAGTGTGTTGTTTTTTTTTGGGGTTAATGGGAGGGGTTCTTCTTCTTCCTCCTCTGTTAGCTGGGTCTTGAAAATCAAGAGATATGAGATTTAAAAAATCACTCCTTTTTGAGATCTAATGGAAGATCTGAGTTCCCCTTGATGGGTTTTGTGGTGAAAAATTAATTTGTTTTATAAAAAGAAGAGTAAAACTCTTGATTTAATTCAAGAGAAAAAGAAGGTTTTGGAACCTTGAAGAGGGAGGAAAGTTCTCAGATCTGAAAAAAAATTCGAGAGAGAGAAAAGTTGTTGTGATTTTTTCATTATTTTTTGTGCCTTTATAGGCCATACACTTTACACATAGCCCCTTGGGCTTCACAAAATGGCATTTTGCCTATCCCATGGCTCATGTGCCATTTCTTTTTGCACATAAGTCATGGGCTTTACAAAAATTTGGCTTTATGCCTATTTTTTCTTACATTCATAAAAAATGAAATACAACAAAATTATTTATTACAAAATTTTTATCTTGGCATGGGGGAAGGCCGGCCGCTTCATGTTCGGGCTCGACCCGGGCATGAGCCCAATGGATCTGGGCTTAGGCCCACTTGGCTTGGGGTTGACTTTGATTTTGACTTGGTCAACCGGGGTGTAAATTTTTACCCCAACAAATTGCCCCCCATCAATAAATGCACACCACATATGTGGGTCGTGTGCATGAAATTGATGGATCTTCTTTCACGTGGAGACGACTTGATTCGGTTCCCACCTTTTGGGAAGCTGGCACTACCCTTTTTACGACATGGACGGTCGATGCGGCCCTTTTTGCGACTTGGACGGTCGGTTCTGCCCTTTTTGCGACTTGAACGGTCGGTGCTGCCCTTTTAGCGACGTGGACGGTCGGTACTGCCCTTTTTGCGACTTGGACGGTCGATACTGCCCTTTCAGCGACGTGGACGGTCGGTGCTGCCCTTTTAGTGACGTGGACGGTCGGTTCTGCCCTATTTGCGACTTGGACGGTCGGTGCTGCCCTTTTAGTGACGTGGACGGTCGGTTCTGCCCTTTTTGCGACTTAGACGGTCGGTTCTGCCCTTTTTGCGACTTGGACGGTCGGTGCTGCCCTTTTAGCGATGTGGACGGTCGGTACTGCCCTTTTTGCGACTTGGACGGTCGGTGCTGCCCTTTTAGCGACGTGGACGGTCGGTGCTGCCCTTTTAGCGATGTGGACGGTCGGTTCTGCCCGTTTTGCGACTTGGACGGTCGGTACTGCCCTTTTTGCGACTTGGACGGTCGGTGCTGCCCTTTTAGCGACGTGGACGGTCGGTGCTGCCCTTTTAGCGACGTGGACGGTCAGTTCTGCCCTTTTTGCGACTTGGACGGTCGGTGCTGGATTTGACTTGCTCCCCTTCTTGCAGTGTCAGGGATGAAGTTGACTTGTTTCCGAGGTGGAATTTGATTCTGCCAGGAAGGTCATTGGTTGTTTTGCTGACTTGATGTGATTTTGGTTGACATGAGCATCGCTACGCTGGAATATGGTACCAGGAGCGAATCATCATTTGTCATGACAGGATTTGGGGATTTTGGTTTTGGTTTGGCATCAGCATCGCTGCACTGGAATATGGTACCAGGAGCGAATCATCATCTACCAGGAGATTTCCCTCGTACCCAGTTTAACGACTTAGGGGTCATCTGTTCCTAGTTTAACGACTTAGGGGTCATCTGTCCCTAGTTTAAAGACTTAGGGTTCTATTGGATTGGAGTTTGGGATTTTGGGGTTAGGGTAGGCATCAACGCTGCTAACACTGAAGCACACGTGCCAGGAGCAATTTATCATTTGCCTATTCCTGTTGGGGGAGCGATAGCTTAGGAGACAGGTTTAGATCCCTATCACCTAGGGCTTTTCAATTTTATGGGCCGTGAGGGTCCCATAAAAGCATTTTCTCCCTACGAGTCGTAAGGATCCCGCAGGTGTATTTTCTCCTTAGGAGTCGTGAGGACTCCTAAGTGTGTTTTTCCTTTATGAGTCGTAAGGATCCCACAAAGGCTTGTTCTCCTCATGTATCGTGAGGACACATGAGTGGGTCTTCTCAATGGAGTATCATTCCAAAGGCGGAGACCAGCCACATAATTGGTGATTTTGGTAGGTCATGGGCATGATGAGAATTATTTGAGCCCGTGGATTGTATACGGTAGTCAACTTGGGGACCAACCGTAGGGCTGGCGAATTTTGAGAAATTGAATTTTGGTTGGCGTCTGCATCACTACACTGGAATATGGTACCAGGAACGACTCATCATTCGCCGTTTGGGAAATTGGAATTTGGATCTTGTTTGGCATCAGCATTGCTGCACTGGAATAATGCCAGGAGCAACTCATCATTTGCCTTGGGAGGACTTGGGATTTGGGTTTTTGGTCGGCATCAGCACCGCTAACACTGAAGCGAAATGCCAGGAGCGACTCATCATTTGCCGTTGCCCGTTGGGGATCGATGGCTTAGGAGACAGGTCTGGGTCCCTATCACCTAAGGCTTTTCAATTTTATGGGCCGTGAGGGTCCCATAAAAGCATTTTCTCCCTACGAGTTGTAAGGATCCCGCAGGTGTGTTTTCTCCTTAGGAATCGTGAGGATTCCTAAGTGTGTTGCTCCTTTGTGAGTCATAAGGATCTCACGCAGGGTTTTCTCCTCACAAGGTCGAGAGGACTTTGTGAGTGTATTTCATCTCTATTTCATCTCTTTTCACGAGTTTGCGCCATTTCGGGTTTTCACAGACTCGCCAGTAGTCCTGCTGTTTTTACTCACGGAGCCCTTTCGGGTTTTCATCCGTGCCCATTTTGCTTGTGGACATACCGTTTTTTTTTATTTCTTTCTTTTTTTTTCTTTTTTTTGCCGCTGGTGGGACTTTAAAAGTAGTCTCACCGGCAGGATTTGGGAGAGATAGGGGTCATTCACGCCCGTGGATTGTATACGGTTTTGCAGGATGTATGATCCAGACCGTAGGGCTGATGTGCTCAATTCGCCTGCGACTTAGAGCATTCACGTATAGTATTTCTTGAGATATCGGCCGTTGATGGGTGGCATGGGCCTTTCTCCCTCAGCACTTATTAGTTGGTAGGATCCTCCGTCGAACACTTTCTCGATGACGTATGGTCCTTCCCAGTTTGGCTCGAATTTTCCCTTGGCATGTCGATTGAGGACGATCGGTCTTTTGAGGACCAACACCAATTCACCTTGCGTGAAAGCGTGAAGACGGGTTATCTTGTCATAGGCCCGTGACATTTGGGCTCGGTATAGCTCCAGATTTTGCTGCACCGCGAGCCTCTTTTCTTCGAGGGCATCGAGCTCTTCAAGTCGAAGGAGTGCGTTTTCCTCCTCCGTCAACTCGTGCTGAACGGCCATTCTTAAGCTTGGAACTTCGACTTCGAGGGGGAGGACCGCCTCCACTCCGAAGAGCAATAAGTATGGAGTGGACTGAGTTGGAGTACGGTGCGTGATACGATATGCCCACAACGCCTCGTGAAGTTTGAGATTCCAGTCTCTCTTGTTGGCTGAAGCATTTTTTCTCAGGAGCTTGCACAGAGTCTTATTGAAGACTTCTGCTAGCCCATTGGCTCTTGGATTATAGATGGAGGAATATCTCCAGTCTATCTTGTGCTGAGTAGCGAACCTTGAGACATTGAAGCTCTTGAAAGAAGGCCCGTTGTCAGAAATGACTCTTCTTGGTGTACCGAAGCGGTATAGAATATTATGCTGGAAGAATGTCAGAATATCTTTTGTCTTGACTTCTTTTAGCGGGACAGCTTCAGCCCATCTGGAGAAGTAGTCTGTCGCGGCCAGTATGAACCGGTGGCCTTTCGATGACGGAGGATCAATTAGGCCAACAATGTCGGTGCCCCAGACTTCGAAGGGCCACGACGCCACCGTAGGATGCGACGGATTGGGATGCTTGTGAATGAAATCACCATGGATTTGGCAGATCTGACATTTCTTTGCATGCTCTCCGCAATCCCGTATCATGGTGGGCCAGTAATACCCAAGCCGTTTGATTTGAAGTCGCATCTTGGGGACAGATTGGTGAGCACCGTAAACGCCCGAGTGAACATCTTTCATGACCTTTTGGGCTTCGGCCAATGACAGACACCTGAGCCAGAGTTGGTCATATGACCTGCGGTATAACGTGTCATTTACAAACACGTATCGGAGAGCTCTTTTCTTCAGCTGAATCCTCGCATATTTTTCTTCGGGAAGCTTGTCGTATCGGAGGTACTCTATGAAGGGTTCTCTCCAATCGGGCTCGTCTTGGATGATCGAAGCTTCTTCGGCAGGACTGCTCTTCTGTTCCGTGCTTTCCTCTTCTCGTAGAGAGACTGGGGGTAGAATTTGTCGGCTCCTGACCGTGATCAGAATTTCGTCCATGTCAGGATCAGCCAGCTCCTTGGCTAGGCGAGCGAGTATGTCAGCCTTTCCGTTCAACGCTCTAGGGACTCTTGTTAGTTCAATGTGAGTGAACCGTTTCATGAGTTCCACCACTTGGCCTCTATACCGAGCTAACTCGGGTTTGTATATCTTATAGTCGCCGCTTACTTGGTTGACGACAAGCTGGGAGTCACCGTAAACCCGTAGCCGAAGGATTTCCATTTCTATGGCGAGCTCCAAACCAGCTATCAGAGCTTCATACTCAGCCTCATTGTTTGTGCGAGGCTCGGTGAGAGAAAAAGAACGCCGTAGGGTCCCCATTGATGGTGTGATGAATACCAATCCTATCCCTGCTTTTATCTCCGGGACACTTGATTTACTGGAGGTCCTTATCGATGAGGCCCCATCGAAGTAGAGCTCCCAACATGGCTCGTCATTCTCTAGGTGTAGCACTTGTTCGTCGGGTAACTCGCAATTGAGTGGTGACCCTTCTGGTATGGGATGAGCAGCGAGAAAGTCTGCAAGAGCTTGCCCTTTTACTGCTTTCTGAGGAGTATAAACTATGTCAAACTCAAGTAGCATGACAGCCCATCTTGCCATTCTGCCGGCTAGGCTTGCTCTGGTCATCAAGTGTTTGAGCGGGTCGACCTTGGAGATCAGCATAACCCGATGAGCAAGCAGATAGTGCCTCAGCTTCTTCACAGCAAATATCAGAGCCAGGCATTGCTTTTCGATTGGGGAATAGTTGTGTTCCGCCCCGACTAGAGTTCAACTGAGGTAGTAGAGGGCATTCTCTTTTCCCTCCTCATTGTTCTGAGCAAGGAGCGCACCAAGTGACTCATCTAGTGCGGCAGTGTAGAGAATCAGCGGTTTATTTGGAATGGGAGCGGCCAACACTGGAGGGTGCAACAAGTACTGTTTGATGCTTTCGAACGCTTCTTGACATTCGGCATCCCAGATAAAAGGAGCTCCTTTCTTCATGAGATTTGAGAAGGGCCTACATCTCCCCGACAAATTTGAGATAAACCTCCGTATATAAGCAAGCTTGCCTTGAAAAGATCTTAGCTGCGTCAGACTCTTCGGAGGGGGCATCTCCATGATGGCCTTTATCTTTGATGGGTCAACCTCGATTCCTCGATGTCGAACTATGAAGCCCAGGAATTTTCCTGATGACACGCCAAAAGCGCATTTCAGAGGATTCATCTTCAGGTCAAATTCCCTCAGTCTGGTGAGAACGGTCCTGAGATCCTGGATATGATCGGCCTTGGTTTCAGTCTTAACGACCAGATCATCAACATAACATTCGACGACTTTATGAATTAGGTCATCGAAGATATTGGTCATTGCCTTTTGATATGTAGCACCTGCGTTCTTCAGTCCGAACGGCATCACCTTGTAGCAATATATTCCGATCGGAGTTCGAAATGCTGTGTGCTTCTCATCCTCAGGCGACATCTTGATCTGATTATATCCAGATGAGCCATCCATAAAGGTGAACAACTCGTAATTTGAGGTGTCATCGACCATCATTTCCATGACCGGTAGCGGGAAGTCGTCTTTAGGACATGCCTTGTTGAGGTCCCTGAAATCGACACAAACTCGGATCTGCCCATTTTTCTTCTTCACTGGGACTATGCATGCGATCCAGTCTGCATATTTCTCTTCCCTAATGAAGCCGGCATCGATGAGCTTTTTAGTTTCCTCGATGACCTTTTCTTCTAGTTCCCTTCTCATTCTTCGAGGAGCTTGTTTGACTGGCTTAGCATCAGGAGATATAGCTAACTTATGTACGGCCACTTCAGGGGAAAGGCCAGGCATTTCTTTGTACGTCCACGTGAAGCAGTCGACGAACTCATGCAGCAGGGCAATTATCTGCTCTTTCATTTCCTCCGACAAGAGTGAGCTGATATAGGTCAGCCTTGGATTATCGGGCGTTCCTAAGTCAATCTCGGTTAGCTCATCAAAGGTTGCTTGTCCGCCATCTTCGAGCTCTTGAGGAGCTTCTTCTGGCTCGGCTATCTCGTCATCATCATTTGATCTTTCGCTGGCCTCACCAACATGGATCATGTAGCACGCTTTGGAATTAGGTTGAACATAGCCTATGCCCCATTTATCTGGAAATCGTCCATCGATGAGTGCTCGGACCTGGGGTGGATGCCATAGCCCTTCGTAAAACTTTGCTTCGGACTCCGTTTGATATAACCGGCATCCGCACTTTTTGAAGTATTCCCGCATCTCGGGCGCATAGTATCTGGGATTGAGGACGGCCCTTATGCCTTTTTCGTATGGAAGGCATGCGACAGACAAATCGTCCGGATGCACAACGGGGTTTGACCCATAAAACAGGATGCCCTTCTGTCCACTTTTCCTCCCGAGAACGTAGAAAGTTTTCAGCTGGTCTACGGTGGAGACTGACAACGCATCAAGCTCTTTGCACATCTGCTCTGGTACCCTTGTGACGGCTAGGGACCCTTCTGCGACTTCGAAGGTCTCTCATAGTTTCGCTTGCTGCATGGGGGGCCAATCTGCACAGCTGTTGTACGGCAGGTCCTCTTCTTCTGACTCTTCAGTGTCACAGCCAAGATGAGGGCGGACTTTGCTGCTAGATGGACCTTCAGCAACAGATTCGTCCGTATCGCTGCCGAAACGAGGGCGGGTTTTACGGAAGGACGGGCTTCCAGCGTCGGACTCATCAGTGTCGCTACCGAAATGTGGGCGTACTTGGGCGTTTTTACTTTTGAAAGTGACAACCGGCGCAGATTTTCTTTTGGGTCTTAGGGCCGGTCTATCCTCAGTCAGTTGTGGCTTAGCAATTTGGTGGTTCATAAAGTACCGAGAATCTTCATAGCGGACTTCATGCACACCGAACGGCTGGATGTCTCCGTCAATGCGTCTTTCTTCGCCATTTTTAGTATACTTCATGCATTGATGGAGAGTTGATGGAATGATGCCGTAATCGTGGAGCCACGGCCGCCCCAAGAGAATCTTATAAGACGTGTCGGCATCGATCACGTATATCTTAGCTTCAGTTTGCAGATCCCCGAATTTGATTGGCAGAGCTATGGACCCCAGAACTTGCTGGCAATTTTGGTTGAAGCCTTGAATGAAAATCCTTTCCCTTGACAGGTGTCGGACGTCCATTGACAAACTCTTCAGCGTCCGCAAGTTCATGATGTTCACTGAGGACCCCGGATCAATCAATATGCGATTAATTCGATCTCCGTCGCTGTACCCGGTCACGTAAAGCGACCGATTATGCTCAGCCGTTTCCAATAGCAAGTCTTCGTTCTTAAATGTGACTGCGGCGGCATGCAAAGCGTGCTGGGCTTTTTTCATATTAATTTCCGCAAAGTGAGCCTGATACCGCTCGGGGTTTTGTAGAGCGTGAATGAGAACATCTCTAAGCTTCTTAGATAGGACCAAGGCATCGTAGATGCTCAGGAGAGACGGAAGCTTCCGGAGATGTGCCAAGACATTATAGTCCACCGAGGAAGGACTTATGTTTTCATCAGCCGGTTCTCTGCCATCTTCTTCATTAGTGACTTGTTTTTCCTTCCCTTTTGAGGCGTTGCCCTGATTTGGCGGTAGAGCCCTGCCACTTCTGAGCTGGATTTGATTGGCCTTTGTGGTGAGCTCCTCGTCCTCTTCGGGAAAACAGAGCTCATCCTCGGAGTCGCTGCCAAGATGGATGGCGTAGCAGGTCACTACTGGGATCTCTTCATTAGAGTCTTCTTCTAACTCCTCCAGAATTTCAGCCGCTTGTACAGGGAAGAACTCTTTCAATTGAATCAATGTTCTTTCCCTTTGTTCATATTCTTTGAGGGAATCGATATATTTTTGAATGGTCGATCTCCCTGCAGACTCTTTTTCGCGCCGAGCTGCACTTTTCTTCTTCTTGAGCTTCTTGGATTTTGAGCCTGATGGAGCCGCATTGGCAGCTGGACTGGTAGGCTTCTTCTGCCCTTCCCATTCCGTCCTGGGTTCCTTCCGAAGTAGCTTTATCATCTTCTTCGTCTTATTAGATATGTGCGTACTCCACGGAGGCCGCGATGAGTCCGTTTCATTTCTCAAGGCAGCGGGTTCGGCTGTCTGCTCCCAGAAGGCTTCAGTTTCTGTCTGTATAAAGTTGGTGGTTGCAACTTGATTGTTCACCAACACACTTTTGGACAGTTCGATCTCTCCAGCCTTGTACTGCTTCTCGACCCAATCTTTAAAGATATAGCAATCCTCGATCGCATGGCTCACTAGTCGGTGGTACGGGCAATACAGGGGATTGTCGGTCATTTTTGCTTCTTGGGGTCTTTTCGACTCCGGCAATTGTAGGCCGTTGTTCAAGGCATCTTTAAATATCTTGCGGACCTTGTCCCTTCTGAAAGAGTAAACCTTGTTCTTTTTCTCCTCTAGGGAAGGCCCATCTCCTCCCAGCAATGGCTTTCGAGACCGGTTAGTTTTGGATTCGGCCGCCCTTCGCTTTTCTTCATTGTCGGACGCATTGAAGACATTGGTACTGCTGGAACTCCCGCTTCTACGGTTGTCGTCCCGCTTGCTTTTCCAAGTTTTGTCTCTCTGAGAGTCCTGCGGGGACTCTTGCTTTGAGCGTTCCAGCATTTGGACTTTCTTGGTTAGCTCCTGAAATGTCTTGAGGCCCGCCGTACACAAGAATGGGACCATCCAATTGCTAAGGTTCTCAATGAGAAGGCTGACGGACTGGTCCTGCTCCAGCGGCGGTTCGCACTTGACTGTGAGATTACGCCATCGAGCGATAAAGTCGGTGTTGCTTTCATTCTTCCCCGGCTTGGTCCTCACAAGGTCGGCAATGGAGATTTTATCACTGATACTCATGAACCTTTGCCGAAATAGAGATTCCATTTGGGCAAAGGTAATGACGGACCCGTCTGGTATGCTCGCGTACCAGTCGAAAGCGACACCGGTCAGGCTATTGACAAACTGACGAAGAAGGAGCGTGTCATTGCCCCTTGTATTTCCACACGATGCTTTGAAGTGGGCGACATGCTGATTTGCATTCCCCGTTCCATCAAATCTTCCGAACTTAGGAATGACGTAGCCGCTTGGGAGCTCAATCAGATCGTACTGCACAGGATATGGCCGCCCACTACTGCCGATTTCTTTCTGAGCTTCAGCTTCGGCCACCAATGTTTTAACCTTGCTGGTGACCAAATCCATTATCCGATCCTGTGATAGCGGGATAGTGCCATCTGGGGCCAAGGCGTCCCCAGAAGCGGAGTGTGGCCGACTTTCATGTGGCTCGACCAGTCTCGGACCCGAAGGAACAGGCATTGGCTGCCTCGGATTGTCATCACCCGGCTGATTAGTAGCGGCTTGTTCTTGATTGGGAGGCACTCGAGCAATTTGAGCCGTAAGCTGCATCACAACGTTTGTTAGGTCGTCAATTTTCGAATAGAGCTTGGCCATCTCTTTATCCTTGCTCCTGAGCTGTTTTCGAAGCTCTTGAAGCAGCTCTTGCTCTGCGGTCCTGGGGCGGAAAGTCGGCTCTTCCTCGCTGTCCGAGCTTGACTCTGTATGGACCGAGAGGTCTTTCTTCCCATCTTCCTCCTCGAGAGGGTTTTCTTCATCCAACGGAGGCGACTGTTCTTGGGAAGCGGCAACCACATTCAAGCCAGATTGGACTTGGGATGTGGTGGCCCCATCCTTGCTTTTGCTGTGAAGGTTGTCGCTGGGACGCCCGCCCGCCATATAGACCGTATGGACGACATATCCAGCCGTCTTTTTATTATCGGCTGCTGATTTCATGGATCGCTGTCTTGGCCCTCCTGTTTCGGTAGCAGGCGGTCGATTGAAGGCGGCTGGCCTAACCAGGTTCTTGAATGGTGCTGGCGCTTCTTTTCTGGGTTTACCTTGCTGCTTTCGTGCGGCACAGAGTGCTTGATAGACTCTTGAAAAGACAGTGTCATACTTTTTCTGTTGGGGCCGGGACACGTCTCTTTGTGGCACTGTTCGGACCGCTGTCTTCTTGATTCTGGCGGTCATGGCGTTTTTCTGAACCCACTTCAGAGGCTCGAAGGAATTGCTGATTCTTACGTCCGACCCAGCCGTCGTCGCGGGGCAACCCTGCACTTGAAACTTCACACGATTCCATTTGGCCGAAACCCTGGCCCTCTTGTTGGCTCGATACCTGAGCCGCTTCTGCCTTAACTTTTCTGTTCTAAGAGCCTGGCAGACTTCGGCTCTTTGGGAAGACACCGCAGACCGGGCGATGGAGGGCCTTGGAGATACGCTCGATTGTGCATTTGTTAGATTCACCGCCTGAGCTCGTCCACGACGTTTGATGTTGCCCTTCGCACCAGAAGTCTTGCCCCCAGCTGGAGCGCCAGGGAGTCGTTCAGACACCATCTTAAGTTTCGGTTGTGGTGCCTTAGCAATCACAACATTCGGCCTCTTGCCCCTTGGGACCGGCTTGGCCACCTGTTCCGCCGGGATTTCCGCCAGATGAGTAATTCCAGCAGGGTAGATGATGACGGAGCCAAACTGGCGGGGCGGTTCCTCCCACTGCCGACTGAGGCTTGCAGGGAGAACCACACGAGCGTTGATCTTGACCACGTACGGAATCGGGGTCATGTTGGAAGCTGAATTCGTCTGGGGAGACATTATCGTCGAAGGTTGATTACTGCATGGAAAAAAGAACATCATTTCAGTATAGGCAATCGATATGTATATTGATTGAGTTCGCATAAACGTTTAACCCGAAATATGGGAGGAGAGATTGGTCCCACCGGGCGTGCCAGAATCTGTAGGGTGTTTTCATCATCCCATTGAGATGGGAGTACGTGCGCGCTTGTCAGGCGTACTACAGATTCCCCCTGCTTAGGGTAGGACAGGGTTTAATGATTATGGGGATCTGAATCTCCGGCAGCCGCGGACTAAGCTGTCGTTAATTACCCCCCGCCTTTGGGGCGAGGGAACCTCCGATTAACGGGTTAAACCGGTCATGCGAACTCAATGTGCAGTGTACGTGTGTTTTGTTTTGGAGGGGGGGTTTAAATATATCGGGAGCCACGCAGAGTTTTTACGGGGGTCCCGCTACCCGGATAGCGGGCTGGGGGTCAAGGGGGCTAGCAGCCCCCTTGCGGGGTGCGGGGCAGCGCCCCGTTAGAAATTTTTTTCTAACAGGGACAGTGTCGTGGAGTATGTGTATGTATACATATGTATACATATGTATATATATACATGTATATATAAATAAAGGAGAAAAATACATCCAAAGGATGCGTGGGGCAGCACCTTGGGCGCTGTGCGTCTAGGTGCTGTGCGCTCAGGCGCTAGAGTGCCACGTGTCGGCACGAGGGCGCTCTGCGCTTGAGCGCAAGCGCGCCACGTGTCGGCACGGGGGGACTTGCGCTCGAGCGCTTGCGCTGGAGCGCAAGCGCGCCACGTGTCGGCACGGGGGCGACTTGCGCTCGAGCGCTGAGCGCTGGAGCGCAGGCATACCACGTGTCGGCACGCGGGCGCTCTGCGCTTGAGCGCCGACCGGAAAAAGAGGCTTTTAGCCTAAAAAAATTTCTCAGAAGAGAAATCAAAGAGGAGTTGAACTCCTGAGTGTGTTTTTTTTTTTTTGGGTTAATGGGAGGGGTTCTTCTTCTTCCTCCTCTATGAGCTGGGTCTTGAAGATCAAGAGATATGGGATTTTAAAAATCACTCCTTTTTGAGATCTAATGGAAGATCTGAGTTCCCCTTGATGGGTTTTGTGGTGAAAAACTAATTTGTTTTATAAAAAGAAGAGTAAAACTCTTGATTTAATTCAAGAGAAAAAGAAGGTTTTGGAACCTTGAAGAGGGAGGAAAGTTCTCAGATCTGAAAAAAATTTTGAGAGAGAGAAAAGTTGTGATTTTTTCATTATTTTTTGTGCCTTTATAGGCCATACACTTTACACATAGCCCCTTGGGCTTCACAAAATGGCATTTTGCCTATCCCATGGCTCATGTGCCATTTCTTTTTGCACATAAGTCATGGGCTTTACAAAAATTTGGCTTTATGCCTATTTTTTCTTACATTCATAAAAAAAGAAATACAACAAAATTATTTATTTCAAAATTTTTATCTTGGCATGGGGGAAGGCCGGCCGCTTCATGTTCGGGCTCGACCCGGGCATGGGCCCAATGGATCTGGGCTTGGGCCCACTTGGCTTGGGGTTGACTTTGATTTTGACTTGGTCAACCGGGGTGTAAATTTTTACCCCAACAATATGATTCGGCAAAGATCCCATCTCGGGATGCCGTGATGTGGACACTGAACCAAAAGATCCTTGAAACGTTCAAAGCATTTAGAGAATGGTTCAGTCGGAAGCTGGGTGAATTGATTTAGTTCGCTACGGATTCGAGTTGTCTTTTGCATAGGGTAGAATTTCTTAAGGAATGCCGCAACGAATTCTTCCCAATTTGTAATGGAATGTGCGGTAGTGTTATATAGCCACTTCTCGGCTATATCGCACAAAGTAAATGGAAGAAGACGTAAACGCATAGCATCCACAGAAAGTTGTGACGTACCCATCATTGCGCATACATTTTCAAATTTGGTGATAAATACGTATGCGTCTTCAGTCTCGAGATCATGGAATTTGGGTAAAAGGTTGATGTATTGGGGTTTAATCTCAAAATTATCCCCGTTGGCTGGTGGAATGGATAAGCAGGTCGAAAGGGGACCTCGAATAGGATAGCACCTCTCTTGGAGAGAGATGCGGGGTGGATTCTGCGCACCAACGGACGGCGGCAGGGTAGTGGTAAAGAAATTTGATGGAGTAGGATCCATCGGTGTGGGTGTGGTGGTGGGTAAAGAAGAAGTAAATGTAGAAATACCGACTTCGGAGTCGATCGGTAGGACGCGGACTAAACGGGCACTAGAATCCCGTGTCCAGCCTATCTTGCACTAAAAAGGGTTAGTACAAGTGGCAGCGTGACTTATAATTAGGGGAATGAATGCATGCGGTGTTTGTTTTGAAAAATGATACGGATTTTTGAAAAAATGTTGCGACACACAAATGCAACAAGCAATACCCTAAAATCTAGTGGTCACCTAGGTCAGGCTCTAGACCGCTCCTAACTGCCAAAAGACAAGTCGCAGGATAAATCCTCCACTGCCTCTTTGTCCCCCTATGGCCAGGTAAGTGCCAGGTAAGTGGGAAGGTACTCCACTACGTAAGTAGTGGGCCTAATTAATAACCACTAGCCTTCGACACACTTGCCTTAGACACCACAAAGAAACGCGGATAAGCAATGAATTACCTACGGCTTTCTTCTGTCCTAAGTGAGCGCGACGGTCCTTAGAGTCATCTCTAGATATTTTTTAGTTAATGAGGGTAAATGCGGATGCAAGTTTGTGATTTTTGGGGCTTAGGAACGGTAATGAACTCCCCACCTAATCTGGATTTGGCCGTGCCCCTTAATGTCCGTATTAATATGCAAACAACCACAAAACCAAAAACACAAACAATTTTATTTTTCTTTTTGCGGCGCTGCGATTTTTGCAAAGAAGCCTGCAGAAATTTGTTAATTGGAGCAGACAGAGGAGGAGATAAGAAAGTTAGAGATCACCTGAGAAAAAATTGCACAGAGAACCCTTCACCAAGCCGTGGAACCGCCGCAACAAGTCCCTTACACCGCGGAATCGCGGTCGTATGTACTGCTCACTGCACAAATTTTTTACAGAGAGCTTATCTTGACTCCCTCGGTCCTCTGGAAAATTCTGAAAAAAAATTCACTTGCTCCACAGCTTCCAGATTACCTCGCAACAAATCACAACAACACGTTTAGGGTTTGTGCGAATTTTGATCTAAAAATCGTAATGGAATAAACTTTTCAATTCAAATTTCAATAAAGAACGAATTAGCGCACGATCCCCAGCAACGGCGCCATTTGATTGAATGAAATTCTCGTTGTGTCGAATGAAAATTGTATAGAAATCACAACCAAAAATATTTGACCGCAATCAATAACGGTGTCGAAATGTAGAGCGTTAGTAAGTGCGGATCGTCCACAGGGATTGTGCGATCCGTTCTAATTTTGTTTTGTTTGAATTGAAAATTTAATAGAAAAGAAAAGAAAAAACGATTCAAGATTTATATCGATGAATTTCAAGAATCAACTAAATCTAATCAAGAATCAAGAAAGCATTAAACATCAAGAATCAAGAATTGATATAATTCCAATCGATTTAAGTTTCAAGATTTGAAGTAAAAATCGTAGGAATCGATTAGATCATAGATGTGAAGAAGACTAGAAATTACCGTTTCTTATCCATTAACAAGTTGATGCTAAATCGATGTCGATTTATCGAGGATTAAGGATCTTGCGAAGAATTAGGGTTTCTTCATCCTATCCTTTGTCCTT
The DNA here is from genome assembly GCA_030015575.1 of Agapanthus africanus. NCBI lineage: Eukaryota > Viridiplantae > Streptophyta > Magnoliopsida > Asparagales > Amaryllidaceae > Agapanthus > Agapanthus africanus. Next base: position 518,895,694 of record JASDDO010000001.1, on the reverse strand, counting down.
TCGATGAATCGCATTCACAAGATAGCTTCTAGGAAATCGAATGATTGATCGTTGATCTCTAGATCGTTCAAAAATAATCAAGAACGCATCTCGCATCGATCTAGATCATCGATCATTCAATTTTCAAGAATTTACAATCGTTATAGGACTTAAGAAAACGTTTAAAGGTTCATCAACATCATCATTCTACAATCATCTCGATTCCTCCACGAGCGGAGTTTTATTCAAGCATCATCACAAAGAATACATTCAAGAATCGAAGATGAATCATAATGCTCGAATTGAAATATAAGCAAGTTAAAAGAATCTTCACCTTTATTTATTCCACAATTTGTTACACATTGCTCAAGAGACTATAAGAATTTGAGAAGGAACAAGATTGTCGAATTTAGCGTTGCATCGGCTCCTTGAGTCGCGGATCGGCTTGGATCTCATGCTCCGATGAAGTCCGGCTTCGCTTCTAAAGGATGGTTGAAGACTTGCTTTTCTAGAACTCAAAGGATCTTGAATTTGGAGTTTCTTGATTGGATTAGGGTTAGGGTTTGGAGGTGGCAAGAGTTGGGGTTGAAGGGATGATAGAATTTCAACAACAATCAACAAATGATGAACAACCTTTTCAAGTGAGCCCTAGGGTCCCTTTTATAGGCTTGGGAATGAGTAGCTTCCTTAAGAAGCTTGGATTAGGTTAGCTTCCCTTGTAAGCTAGTTAGTTAGGTAGAAGCCTCTAGAACTAGTTAGTTAGGGTTTAGCTTCTACCTTAAGCTAGGAGGTTAGGGGGAAGGTTCTAGGCTCTTAAGGTAGTTAGGGTGAAGCTTGCTTTGGAAGCTAGGACATCATTAGTTTAGAACAAAGGGCCTTTGCTGATCTGGCAGAAGCTTCTAGGGTTATCTGGAAATTGCAGAGGCTTAATGAGTTGTAGGACCTGAGAGAAGACTTCTGCAGCTGAATTGAGGTGACGTGGCCGTCACGTGACCGCAGATCCGCGGCGCAAGCCAGCTCCTGCCGCGGATCCGCGGCTGTATAGGAGCTTTAGAGCTTCAGCTTCTCGGTAGTGCTTTTCTATGTTTTCAGGTGTACTCTCTGATATGTTTATTCCCTGAATACCTTCTAGATCACTACCAGATTTCAAATCCTTGAGTTGGCGTATTCTTTAACAGCACTGTTACACAAATTTGACCATTCTTTCGGAATTTCCTGCACAGACTTCAAAACACATGTTGTGCTACACAAGAATGATGCAATGTCATGAAACACAGTCAATTTCCCTTAAAGTGCCGGTTTTAAAGTCTAACACATTGCAAACTGGTATTTCAGAGATGTTTTGCTAATATGTGCAATATGAATGCCGAACACTTCTAGATGAGTGCAAATGATAGGGAAATTGACGTGTTAAAGATGCAGTATTTTCGACTGATCAAGTACCACAACAGAGGAACATTGAAGATTTGGGGATCTGAACCGTAAGGATGACCGCGGAACCGCCGCAATTATGAACCTTCTGCCTCTGATCCGCGGCGCATTGCTGACGTCACCTGTCCAATTTTCCTCTGTAAGTTTTCTTTTCTTCTTCTGAACCCCCTGATATCCTCTGTAAAAATTTCCTGCAGGATTCTTTGCGCAAAAAACATTTCCCCCTTCTCAATAACTTGATCTTGTGCAGGATTCTTTGCGCCGTGCTAAAAAAAAATTGTTTGCAAGTGTTTGATTGTGTTTACTGCTTTGCATATCTAAATTGACTTTAAGGGGCTTGAACACCAATCCAGATTGGGTGGGGATTTCATTACCCTTCTCAAGACCCCAAAAATCACATAAAGTATATTGCATTGACCATCAAGTTAATTAAAAAAGATTAGACTCGGCCCTTAGGACTTCGCGCTCAATAGGACAAAGGAATAGTTGTAGGCATCGACCGTTGATCCTAACCTGACTTTGTGGTGCCTAGGCTAGACAAGTAGGGAAAGGTAATTTTAAAAGACCTGTCTCATGGTGATTCGTGAGAGGATCCCTCCTTTCTCTACTTGTGCTTACCTGGCCACAATTGGCGGTGAAGAGGCGGTTTGAGGTCCTCACATCTTGCCCTTTGGAACAGTTAGGAGCTGTCTAGCTGACCTAGGTGACCCTAGATCTAGGCTTGATTGTGCATTTATGATTGATTGAACGTGTGTCTAAGCCTTTTATTGAAAATCTTTTTGCAAAAATCCCCTTATAAAAAAAACACAAAAAGGAAAAAATTTTACAAAAACTTGCAACTTGTCGCTAAGAATTCCGTGCACCCCACTTACACCCACTTTCTTCTCTTTGACGTTTTCTTACCCCCGCCTTCTGTTTTTCACCTTTTGACTACACTACCTCTTTAGTATATGTCCGGTTGGACTAGGGACACTAGTGCCCGATTAGTCCGTGTCTCATTAGTACCGACTGACGGCGCTTTCGACTCCGACATCGAAATTCCTTCCACTTCTTTACCTTCACCTTCATATTCTTTGTCTTCTAAGGAGATGTCGGGATTCAATCCTAACAACCCCTTACCCGTGGGACTGATTCCACCTCCGCTAGGTGTGAATAACCCACAACAACCGCCTGTTGAAGCGCCCCAACGAATCGCGCTCCAGGATCTTTTCTACCCTATCCGCACCGCCTTACCTACTTGTCTTTCACTCCCACCAGCAAATGGGGATAACTTTGAGATCAAACTTCACTTCATCAACATGTTGCCAAAATTTCACGGACTGGAATCCGAAGATGCCTATATCTTCATAAAAAAAATTCCAAAATGTTTGCGCAATGATGAAGACAACACAACTTTCAGATGATGCTATAAGGCTACGTGTCATTCCATTCACCTTATGTGACCTAACCGAGAAATGGTTGTATAGCACAGCATCACACTCGATTAAAAATTGGGAAGAGTTTGTTAATGCTTTTCTTAAAATGTTTTACCCACATCACAAGACCGTGAGAATTCGCAATGAGATCATTCAATTTTCCCAGCTTCCTTCCGAACCCTTTTGGAAGTGTTTTGAAAGATTTAAAGACCTACTTGTTCAATGCCCTCACCACGGTACCGAAAATTGGCAACTTTGCCAAACTTTATACGAAGGATTGAACCCGGCAACTAAGTAGTTGTTGGAAACCATTTGTCAAGGTCACTTTCTAACAAAATCAAGCGAGGAAGCTTGGCAGTTTCTCGACGATCTTGCTGAACAAACATTTCAGTGGGAAAGCACTGAGACCACCTCATCTTCTTCAACAGGTCAGTCTAGGGCAGGCATACATCAACTAGACATGTCGATTGCAATGAAGGCCGAAATGGCCGCACTTACGAAAAAGCTAGAAGCAATTGAGAGCAAATTCTCATCGCCTTCTCCTGCCCCTGCTTTACCCCCACGTACTGTTTGCGCTTGTTGTTCGGATCCATCCCACCTTACTGAAGAGTGTCCTTACAATCCACCTGTTCAAGGACAAGATCAAGTCAATGCTGCCTTTCAGCAAAGACAAAGAAATGATCCATACTCTTCGACTTATAATCCTGGTTGGAGGAGCCACCCAAATTTTTCTTGGAATCAAAATCAACAATTCCAAGGAAACAACAACTTTCAAAGGCCTCCTCCTCCACAACAACAAGCACCTCAACAAACTCAATACCAGCAACCTTTCCAACCCCAACCTTACCCAAACCAAATGAACAATTTTGTACCCAATAACTCTTATCCTCAAAATAATTTTGTTCAGCCAAATAACGATAAGGTTTCCTCACTAGAACAAAGTCTAGATGCGTTTTTAAAACAATCTACACAATCCGCAGCAAGGTTGGAAACTTCCATTCAATCTTTGGTACAAAACAGTGCTTCACATGATCAGAGTATCAAATCAATTGAGGCCCAAATTGCAAAACTAAATGCTGCGTTGAGCGAGCAAGAAAAGGGAAAGCTTCCGTCTCAACCATTGCCAAATCCCGGTCACACACACAACGCACATGTTGCTTATGAACAACAAAATCATAATGTAAATGCTGTGACCACGTTGAGATCTGGAAGAGTGCTGCACAATAACGTGGGTAATAGTGAAGAAACCCCTGCCGGTGCTTCTTCTTCATCTTCTGCCTCTTCATCTTCATCTTCATCTTCTTCGTCAGAGCATGTTCTTCATTCTTCAAAAGGCTCTTCTTCTTCTAATCCAAACGGACCTACATCTGACGTCACGAACACACCAACACTGGGATCCGTTCCAACTCCACATTCTACTCCACGGACATTGGACTCAACAAATTTTCAAAATGTTCCTTTTCCAAACAGGTTGAGATCCAATAAACCAACTCCCCAAATGGAGAAGATTGTGAAGTTATTCAAACAGGTTAGCATAAACATACCTCTCTTGGATGCAATCCAACAGGTCCCTTCTTACGCGAAAATCTTAAAGGGCCTATGCACCACGAAGAGAAAGTCTCAGATACCCAAGAAAGTGCTAGTGTTCCCGCCAAAAATTTCTGCGCAAAAGAGCCCAAGGTATCAAATGACAGCTATACACTTAAGGAAATACGAACCAGTATTTTTCGGCCTGTATTTTGATAAACTCCCGAAGGAGGAACTGTTAAATTCTGATGATATTGGAAGCATCTCGAAAAAGCCTTCGATTTAATATATTATGGGCTTCATAATTCACTCGGGATCAAAAGTTATGAGCAAATATGCTATGCACTGTTCCTTGATTAAAAATCAGGAATTACCTCAATGAGGTATCACGTGCTCACACGTGATCAGTGGTCACGTGTTGACACGTGATAGTTAAAACATAAATAAAAACAAACGGCTAAAGATGACTCAATTGGGGGTCACGTGCTCACACGTGACCAAGGGTCATGTGCCAGCACGTGACAGGCTTTGAAAGCCTTACAGCTTAATAGAATTTAATTCTAAAAATTAGGAAAATACCTCAACGAGGTGTCACGTGCTCACACGTGACCAATGGTCACGTGTTGACACGTGATGGTTAAAATAGCAACATAAACAAGCGGCTGTTAAAAGGACTCAATTGGGGGTCACATGCTCACACATGACCAAGGGTCACGTGCCAGCACGCGACAGGCTTTGAAAGCCTTACAGTTTAATAGAATTAAAATTCCAAATTTCTCTAAATCTTTCCAAATGGAAAAGGATTATGGGGACCGTTGGATTAAAAATCCAATGGTGATTAAAGATCACCAATTTATGTAAAGATTTGATATAAGGAAAGATTTCCCCAAAATCTCACCAAAAATAACAAACAGAATATTTTTGGATTTAAAATCCAACGGTGAATAAAATTCACTGAATGATCTAAAAGATCATATTAATGATGAAAACAAATCAAATCTTTCAATGAGAGATTTGCTAAACAAATTGATTCTTTTCCTTCTCCTATAAATAGGAGCCAAGAAAAGAAGAGAAGGGACCTTTTTGGGGAGAGAAAAATAGAGAGAGGAGAATTTAATTCTCAAGAGGGAAGAAAAGAAAGGAGAATTTAATTCTCAACAAAGAAAACCCTAGGTGAGAAAAAAAGGGAATCAAAACTTCAAACAGAGAATTTAATTCTCAAAATCCAAGAGTTTAACTCTTATACAAAAAAGAACTTAGTTCTTCTTCTAGTTGAAGATCTGCACAGAGCACATCTCCCCATAAGTTGAGAATTTAATTCTCATCGGGTTGAGATCCTGCCATGAAGATCCTAAACTTAGAAGGGGAATTGAGTTTTGAGAATTTAATTCTCCTAAAACAAAACTAGGGTTTAACCATAATCAAGAATTTAATTCTTTTACATATCTGGGAATTTAATTCTTTTAAAAAGAAATCAGGGTTTTACCCTAAATAAGAATTTAATTCTTTTACAATAGAAATTTAATTCCTCCAAAATCATAATTAGGGTTTAACCCTACAGAGAATTCAATTCATAAAATAAGGAGACTTAAAAGATCTCTGTTCATGAAAAGAACTAGGGTCACGTGCCCCCCACGTGACCCTTAAAAAGATCCCTGAAGAAAAGAAGCTTTGAGGCAATGCCTCACGTGCTCCCACGTGACTCCCAAAATGCAGAAAGAAAAAAACAAAAGAAAAGAAGCTTTGGACGCTCTCACGTGTCCCCACGTGACCCCTCAGCAAGTGCTGTAATTATCGATGCATAAATCCCCATCACGTGCCAACACGTGATGCTCTAAAGTAAAGATGAAAAGTGTTTAACACTTAATTGCAGAACGAAGCAAAGGGATCTGGTCCCCCCTTTGGGCGCTCTCACCTGTCCACACGTGACCCCTCTGTCTCTAGTGTTTAACACTAATTTAGGGATTATATTTCCAGTGTTTAACACTGATCGTTTCTAGTGTTTAACACTAAATTGAAGATTATATTTCCAGTGTTTAACACTGATTGTCTTTTAGTGTTTAACACTAATTTGAGAGTTCTATCTCCAGTGTTTAACACTGTTGTTCTCTAAGTGTTTAACACTACTTTTAGCCAAATTGGCTAATTTTCCAAAGGCAAAAGTCCCTCCTCCAAATGAATCTCAAGATTGAGGAAATCAAAGACAAAATGTGGTCAGAGCCCCCAAACCTCTGTTTAACACTGCTGAATGACAAGGGGCTAAACCCAGACAAATGTCTAATGGCCAAAAGGGCCAATATTTCAAACATAATTGGACTTAGCCCAAACTGGCCGTAAGTCCTCAAATCATCTTGAACTGAGTACATCTGCTCTTTCAACCAACTCATTGGTTCAAGGGTACATCTCTGAACTCCTCTGATATTTGTCGTTGTAATCCTTCAACGTTTTCAGAGAGGTGACGGGTCCCTGACAACCACACATTAATATGGACTGTGGGGTCCTTAAACTCATGGACTTATGCGTCCTTAAACCAACATTTGTCCCTAAAATGGGAACGTTGGACCACTATGTCCTTAAACTGGTATTGGACCACCATGTCCCTAAACTGGTAATGGACCACCATGTCCCTAAACTAGAACAATAGAGCCCAAATGCTCTTTGGTCGGATCTAAACGATCCCGTTAAGTTGATCTTAGTTTCAAATTAGGCTAACGTATCCTTAACAAACGTTTAAGTTGATCTTAGCCTCAAATATGGCTAACACATCCTTAAACCAAAACTTTCAAAACAGACTTTAGTCCCAAATTGGACTATAGATCTCCCAACCAATTTTGGCTCAAGGGTACATTTCTGAACTCCTCTGACATCTGTCGTTGTAATCCTTCAACGTCGTTAGAGAGGTGATGGGTCCCGACGGCCATACATTCTATCGACCGCAATGTCATTAAACTAAACAATAGAGCCAATTGCTCTCCTGTCGGATCTAAACGATCTCGTTAAGTTGATCTTAGTCTCAAATTAGACTAACGTATCCTTAACAAACGTTTGAGTTGATCTTAGCCTCAAATATGGCCAACGTATCCTCAAACCAAAACCCCAAACCCAAACCTAAGAAAATACGGATTTGGACTAATCCACGTCCTACGGGCGACGAAATAAATAGTCTCCGTATACAATCCACGGGCAACCACAAACAAAACAAACACCCACGACACGAAGTGACCAGCTGGAGAAGGAGAAAGTTGTTGCCGCGATGCGGTAGCGTAATTAACTGCAGGGGCTTGCGCCTGCAGGGAAGAGCGTCCCCACAATCAAAAACCCCTCAAGCGAGGGGGAATCTGACGAAGTCTGCTACATCGGACGCATCCGTTTAAACCTTCGATACATGGTGCCATAAATCAACTTGGCATTTTCGGAGAAGTGGATGAATAGCACCTATTAGCATCTGCCCCGAATCTCAGGCAAGACGCCCATGTCTTGGCCGCTGTTCGGAGGGGAACAGCTAGTAGCTAGTGCCGTGAGCAATACTATTACTCAACCTCAACCCTTGCCCCAAAAAAGAAAGGACCCTGGCTGTCCTACAATTTCAATAACAATTGGGGATAAGAACATCAATCGAGCACTTTTAGATCTTGGTTCTAGTGTTAACCTGCTTCCCTACTCCGTGTATGAGCAATTAGGTGTTGGAGAGTTGAAACCCACCCATTGTACTCTCCAAATGGCTGATCGATCAATCACCCATCTTAGGGGTAAGTTAGAGGATGTGTTGATCAAAGTAAGGGACTTCATATTCCCTGTTGATTTCATTGTTATGGACACACAACCTATTGCTAACCCACGGAACCAAATTCCGGTGATCCTCGGTTGACCATTTTTGGCCACTTCCAATGCCGTAATCAATTGTCGCAATGGCTGTATGACTCTATCCTTCGGGAAGATGTCAAGTAAGTTCAACATTTACAAGATAGGAAGTCTCCCCTCCGTGCCTAAAGCTAGTATACGAGAAGTTTGCTCGATCCACGAAATTACGCAGGAGGACTGCGAGCTTGAAAAATTTCTGTTTGATCACAACAGTTTTGACGCCACTAGTGCGTCCCTCCTTGAATCTGATACAGTTTGCACAACCGATAACGATTACGAGTGTTTCACTTTTTCGGACGATTTGGACGACTCACTGCCCGAGTATGAGTCCTTTGAATTTTCGGATGAGTTAGTTGAACCATCCGACTCGGTTGCTTGCAGTGATTTCGAACCATTGTTGGAATCCTTCGAGTTCGAGATAGTTTCACCAATTTTACCTTCAATTGTTTCGCCTACGAAACTCGAACTCAAACTTCTGCCGTCTCACCTTAAATACGCTTACCTAGGTGAGAATGAGACCTTTCCCATTATCATATCGGCCTCTCTAGCCCTCGAGCAAGAGAAAGCCCATTTAATGGTCTTACAAAATAACCGGCAAGCTTTTGGCTGGACTATGGCGGACATCGAGGAGATTAGTTCCCTCATAATTGAACATCATATACATATGATGGATGATGCCAAGTCAGTAAAATACACAGAAACACCTAGAGGATTTTGTGGTGAATCAACCTCCACCTATAGAAGTTGAACCACCATCTTTTCTTCTAATAAAATACGAGAATACCAATATTCCACTGATTTCTGATCATTCACATTCTCGTTTTTATTCATCATCGTCTCTTATCTCTTCACATCCATGTTCACGGAAACACTTTCCATACCACCTCTTATTTCTTCCCCACTTCTTCTTGGCTCTGTACAACATGTTCTTCCACCGACTGATACTCTACACAGATAAATTTTTCAACTGGTTGGTGTTGACTTTTGGTCTTTGCAAAGTTTGGCATTGACTTGTAACATCGTTTAACTCAAGTTTGGGGGAGTATAATTAGCTTTCAAAAATGACATAAAAAAATTTGGGGTAATTTTGTAAATTTGCAGATTAAATAAATAAAATAAAATATTTATTTGCAAATAAATTCCTCTTTTTAGAGGGTTTTATTTGCAAATATCCAACATTTCCCCCTATTTAAGAAACCCGACCCCCCTCTTTGATCTTAACCCTAATTTTCATCTCCTAAAAACCCTAGGGCCGCACTCGTTTTCTACAGAGCAAACTCCTACTCCAGCCGCGGAACCGCCGCCCGACCCCCACTCCCGCCGCGCTTCCGCCGCCGTCTGCAGTCTTCGCCCCCTGAAATTTCAGGGGAGGTACGATCTCTTAAAACACTCTCTGTTTCTGTCACGCCCCGCTTCCCGGTGTACGGCGAAGGGGACGCGACGAGGTCCGCTACGTATATACTTAGAAGTACATACGCTAAGCGTATCTAAGCAATATAAAAAATAAATCACAAGAGACAAAAGATATAGAAATAACAGCAACTTTATTTATAATATTCTTTTGTACAATACATGGAAAGTAAATACAACTGAAATGAAAAACGATGCCTTAACAATGGCATAACAGGAAATGAAAATACTGAATAGAACAAGGTACAATGTCTAGAGCTCGGGGTCTTCGTGAAACTGATCCAAGTCTTCACCGGTGGGCTCGATCTCTGCCGGTTCCAAAGCACCTGACGACATTCAAAGAAGAAATAAATAGAATGTTGTCAGCGAACAGGTCGCTCGGTAAGTCCCAAAGATAATGAAGAATTAGAAAAGACATAATAAGAGGTATTTTCTAAAGTATAATGTTGTAGAATATTGTATTAACGCTGTTATTTGTAGCTTGGTACAGAAGGATGCCAGTGTATACGAGAGAGGTCGCTATATGCTAGAGACCAGGGCAAACGGAATGTACAAGGAACCGTTAAACCATGGTACAACAGCAACGGAATATAGGTTAGGTGTCTTAATCTGACCACCTCGTGCCACCTTTAACACCTTCCGTACCAATCTACCCCTTAAACCCCGTAGTGTTTTGATTGTATTGTAGTATTGTATTGTGTAAGTTGGATGACTGACCAAAACCATGATATCAGTAAATAGATTGTAACTGCATGATCAGGTAAATGGAATAACGGAATAATGGATGTATATCCATGGTTTGATTCAGTCAAGTTGTATAGATTGTTAACTGGATTCTGGGATTCATGTGTTCATATTGAGTTGGAATATTAAAGAATATAGATTGACTTGAATCATATTCAAGTCAGAAATAATCAGACTCAAACCCGAGTCAGACTAAAAGAAATGTAAGTCGAAGTTCTATATTTGTTAGGGTCATTATTGTAATTTATAAAACTTGAGGGGGTTTTTATGTAAAAATACTTTTGTATAGTTTTCAAGGTACTCCTCAAGTATTTATTATTCGTCTTTATAGTTATAATGAGTGTGATTTTATTTTGTCTTATTTCTAGTGAAAATATCCTAATTACATAAATAAAAATATTAATCTGTAATATTGATTTATTTGAAATTCATGGTATTTTAATGTAACTTTTAATCTTGTAATTTTTAGGAAAAGGTGGAAACTTTATCTTATAGTAAAATAGGTGTTTAAATGATAATTATACATATGTTTATACAAGAATAATTTTTAATAAATATTTTGTTTTCCAAAAATCTCATTTTTCTTAAATGTCGTATTTTAAACCTTTCGAGACCGAATGCTTCTTGCGGAGGTCTGAATCTCGCACTACTAAGCCGAGGGTGCACGATAAACCGTACTATCTCTAACGGGTTCTTCAAAGGTGAGTTGTAGTGGCACTTTGCAAAGATTTATAAATACCACACCTTTAGAATACGGTTTTATTAAAGTAAAAGGTATTTATTTGTAAAAGTCGTTTTTCCGTATTTTAGGTTTTAGGGTTTCATATTTCAACTAGACTAATTTTAAATGATCTAAACAACAAGTTGTTAGAAGCCTCAAATCGCCTCTTCACCGCCAATTGTGGTCAGATAAGTACAAATGAGAAAAGGAGGGATCCGTGAGACGGGCCTTTTAAAGTTACCTTTTCTCAATTGGATAAACGATCGATATCCACAACTTATCGTATTTTCCTATTTAAAAGATATTGTTTTAAGAATGTATCAACCTAAAACTTTTAGAAAAGGTTTTATAAAGAAAATGGTATTTTAATGTAAAATCTTGTTTTAACGTATTCTAAGTTTTCAAGGTAGCGTGTTATGATTGCATATGAGTGTGTGAGGAGGTAGGTCGTTACCTCGTGATCTATTTTAAGGTATAGCAATGTTAAACGGTTAAATGTGATAAACTAAACATGGTGGTATTTAAGTGAAAGAATACGATATATTGCAAAAGCCATCATTTCATGTGTGAAAACTTGTTCAAATTAACTTTTAAGTGATTAGTAGTCAACATGAAGATGTTTAAGTATTATGGAATTGGTGATAAGTGAGATTTTATAGAAAACCGAATCGGAAATCGGTTTGTTCCGATTTCCGTCGGGTTTATAAAGTCCTATTATTATGAAAGAAAAAAAAGGTAGAAAAGGAAAACTTACGGGTTTGGACAACGCTGGAGAGTGAGAGGAAGGTAGAGGGTTTGCCGGTACGTTGAATCGTCGTTGAGAGGTCCTAGCACGATCGCCGGGATTTCGCCGTCGATTTCGTCAGCGCTTCGCCTTTCGCTCGTTTTCTAACATACCAAGTTCTCTTGAGATTTTGGGAGAGTAGACTTAGAAAAAGTGATGAGAGGGTAGAGAGTATGGGGGGTTTATATAGGGTTAGGCTAGGGTTAGGGTTTTTAATAAAAAAAATATAAAATATATAAAAATCATATAAAATTCATTAAAACTCATTAAACCTAGAAGTAAAAGGGATTTATTGATCAATTGATAACCGATCCAGGCATTTAGAGTATGCAGGAGGGTTGACCACTTCAAGAGTCAACTTTTTCGTGTTGGCGACTCGGCCGTCCGGCCAAGTCCGGCGGACGGCACCGGACCGAGTCGGCCGGTTCGCCGGCCGGCGGCTCCGAGTCGGGCCGAGTCAAGGTTCCAGTGGCCGGGGATTTTCCTGGGGTATAATTTGGTATATTTACTTTTTGTTGCCCAGTACAAATTTTGTGAGTTATGGCGTTTTGACTGTTGACTTCCAAAAGAATTTAAAACAAAATAAATACAAAAATAATGTGGGGCATGGGATTTGAACTCTGGTGGCTTGGTTCAGCAGTGCAAGGTATTACCAATGAGCTACAAGCTCCTTCTTGTAATTATGGAGTGAAATAAATACTTAAAGAGATATCAGCCGCAATAAATACTCCAAGTATACATTGAATTTAAATCAATTCTTTGTACATTAAAAATGGAGTTGTTACAGTCTACCCTCCTTACAAAAATTTCGTCCTCGAAATTTACAACTTTTATTTGAGGACTAGTTTACAAAGAGGTGTGGATATCTAGTACGCATTTCATCCTCCCTTTCCCAAGTGGACTCTCCTGGAGTGTCTTTCCTCCACATCACTCGAACCAAATTAACTTCCTTGTTCGGAAGTGTCTCCACTTTCCTGTCCAGGATCTCCACGGGCTGTTGCTCACAAGACAAGTCGGGCTGTATAGTGAGCTCGGAATGATCGAGAACATGGTTGGGGTCACTCACATACTTTCTGAGTTGGGATATGTGGAACACATTATGCACTCCTTCCAATGAGGGTGGAAGCGCTAAACGGTATGCCACTTCACCGACTCGTTCGAGTATGTCAAACGGTCCAATATATCTCGGACTTAGCTTACCCCGTCTTCCAAAACGGATCACTCCGCGGTTCGGAGATATTTTCAAGAACACATGATCTCCTGGCTGGAACTCCAAGTGTCGTCTCTTTGCATCAGCCCAGTGCTTCTGTCGATCTTGGGCTATGCGCATCCTTTCCCTGATAGTACGAACCACATCAACAGTTGCTACTATCATTTCTGTTCCAAGAAGTTCCCTATCTCCGATGTCGTCCCAACTTAATGGCGATCGACACTTCCTTCCATACAATGCTGCAAAAGGTGCCATTCCTATGCTTGCTTGGTAGCTGTTGTTGTACGAAAACTCCACAAGATGTAGGTGATCTTCCCACGATCCTTTGAAGTCTAGCATACACGCTCTGAGCATATCCTCCAAGATCTGAATAGTTCGTTCTAATTGACCATCTGTTTGTGGATGATAAGCCGTGCTGAAGTTCAGACTTATTCCCAAGCTTGCTTGCAGACTCTGCCAAAATTGCGATCGGAACCTGGTGTCACGATCGGAGACAATACAGACAGGTACTCCATGAAGTCTCACAATTTCCTGTATGAGTTCATGGGTATCAGAGATAGTACATTATGAAGAGTTTAAATCTTAATTAGATTATTACCTCCGTGTAATTCTTCGCTAGTGTCTCAGTTGATTGGCCAACTCGAAATGGGATGAAGTGAGCCGACTTTGTGAGTCGGTCCACAATAACACATACGGCATCGTTACCCTTTGTGCTGTGAGGAAGAGCAGTCACAAAATCCATCGTGATGTGTTGCTACTTCCATTCTGGGATTGGTAACGGTTGAAATAATCCAGCAGTCCTGTGATGTTCAGCCTTTACTTGCTGACACACCAAGCATTTTGCGATGCTTCTGGCTACTTCACGTTTCATTCCATGCCACCAATAATTCTGACGTAGATCTTTGTACATTTTGGTACCTCCAGGGTGTACTGAATAGGGAGAGTTGTGAGCTTCTTTCATTAACTCTTCCCGAACAGGACCTTTTGGTACACACAATCTGCTGCCGTATCTCAAAGATCCGTCTTCATGGATGATGAAGTCCGTTCTGAGTCCATTCTCCACTTGTTCTCTGATCTTTTGCAACTTAGCATCACTTGCTTGAGCTGCTTTGATCTGATTGACAATGGTTGATTGAACTTGTAGATTCATCAAACTTGAAGTATTACCTGGCATGACTATTTCAATCTCCATCTGATGCAAGTCTTGTTGAAGCTTCCACAGAGCGGTGAGATTCATTGCTAATGGTTGGCGACTAAGAGCATCAGATACTACATTCACCTTCCTTGGGTGATATTGCAAGTTGATGTCAAAGTCCGCCATGAGTTCTAACCATCTTCTCTGCCGCATATTCAACTCCTTCTGAGTAAACACATACTTTAGGCTCTTATGATCTGTGTAGATGTTCACTCGTTCACCAAGTAGATAATGACGCCAAATCTTGAGAGCAAAGATGACGGCTGCCAATTCCAAATCATGCGTCGGATAATTGCGCTCATGAATCTTTAGCTGTCTTGAAGCATAAGCCACAACTTTACCGTGCTGATGTAGAACACATCCTAATCTCTTACCAGATGCATCGCAATGCACTTCGAATCCTCCAGATTGATCCGGTATGACGAGAATAGGTGCAGATGTCAATCTTGACTTGAGTTCTACGAAAGCTTGTTCGCATGCTTCTGACCACACAAATTCTTCATCTTTTCGTGTGAGCTTGGTCAGGGGTGTTGCTATCTTTGAGAATCCTTCAATTAACCTTCTGTAATATCCAGCTAAACCCAAGAAACTTCGAATATCCTTCACTGACTTTGGTGTAGGCCATTCGCTAACTGCCGAAACTTTCGCTGGATCCACAGAAATTCCTTCTCCTGATACGATATGTCCAAAAAAACCAACTTGATTTAGCCAAAACTTGCACTTGCTGTATTTGGCATAAAGCCGATGTTGACGAAGAGTTTCTAGGACAATTCGTAGGTGTTCTGCATGTTCTTTCCGACTCTTAGAATACACCAAGATGTCGTCGATGAAGATGACAACAAACCTGTCTAAGTACCTCCGGAAAACTTGATTCATTAGATTCATGAATATTGCGGGTGCGTTGGTCACTCCAAATGGCATCACTAGAAATTCGTAATGTCCATAGCGAGTTCTGAAAGCTGTTTTGTGAATATCAGCTTCCTTGACCTTCACTTGATGATAACCTGAACGAAGATCTAGTTTAGAGAAAACACAAAATCCACTTAGCTGATCGAATAAATCATCGATGCGCGGGAGTGGATACTTGATCTTTATAGTGACTTCGTTCAAAGCTCTGTAATCGATGCACATTCTGTATGAACCTTCTTTCTTCTTCACAAGTAGTACAGGTGATCCCCAACTTGAAGTGCTGGGACGAATCCATCATTTTGCCAGTAATTCGTCCAACTGTGTTCGGACTTCCTTCAAACCTTCCGGACTTAAACGATAGGGTGCTTTGATCACCGGTTGTGCTCCTGGTACTAAATCAATACTGAATTCAAGAGCTCGATCAGGAGGCAAACCTGATATATCGTCAGGAAATACATCGTCGAACTCTCGAACCACATCTGGTCTTGATTCTTCCTCCGCTTGAGTTGCTGCAACTACTGCTTCTCTTGGCTTCGCTTTGTAGGTACTTGGCTCCAGTGTACGGTCTCCGCTTTTGAAATAGAAGACCGGATGGTCTGGAATCTCGAATACTACCCTCCTTTGACGACAGTCGATGGTAGCATAAAAATTTCCAAGCCAATCCATTCCTAGAACCACATCGAAGTTCGGTATGTCCAGCACTTTGAAGTCAGCATAAAACTCTCAACTGCAGACGACGACTGGACACAAGCTGTATCCCATAGTAGCCTTTAGAACGCCATTTCCTGAACTAACATTCCAGCTGGATACAAGCGGTGAGACTGGAATCGCATGGGTTCGAACAAACCGTTGCGACATAAAGCAGTGTGATGCTCCAGTATTAAACAGGGCAAGTGCAGGGATTGAGGATACTAAGATTGTACCTAAGGTATATGGGATTTGTTTAAGGTATAGAAAATATGTAATTAAGTTGCAGGATAGAAAAGCAAAGTTTGAAAAGAAAAGTTTACCTGTGATGACTTGGCCAGTGGCCTCAGCTTCTTCCACGGACATCGTGAAAGCCTGGCTCCTTGGTACATTCCTCCTGGCCTGAGGAGCATTCCTCGGAACGTTCCTTTGAGCTTGATGGAACTGACGAGGAGGTGGTGCAGCTTGTGGTCCTCTGGGTGGTGCAGGTAGTGCAGGTCTGGGAGCAGGTGCCTGAAGAGCTGGTCGCTGCGGATAAGTAATTGCTGGCCTGGGTGCAGCAACTGGGTTCTGTCTTTGGGGACAAGACCCAATATCGTGAGTAGCTGAGCCGCAGACTAAGCAAAGACGGTTGGCTCGACGACAGTCCTTCATCATATGTCCAGTTCTCTTACAGTAGGTGCAAAAGGCTGGGCTGGGATGATGGTTCGGTACTCCGGGTCGCCTTGGCACGAAAGGTGGCCTGGACGAGGCTCCACCTGCCATCTGATTGGCATGGCGTTTGACTCCTGCAGACTGAGGTCTACCCCTTACTTTTATCACTGCCTCATAACTGCGGGCAGCTTCCAGAGCATCCTCATGAGTCAAAAATTTTCCCGTGGCCAGAGCAGCCTGAATCTCCATGTCCAGTCCTTGTTGAAAGCGACGGGCTCTGATCTCGTCCGTCGGTATCAAGTGTGCCGCGAATCTGTTTAAAGGTTGTGTTAGCTGTATAGTATATGATATTTAAAAAAAATTGAACTATTGTGACATATCTTACCGGCTTAACATGGTGAATTCAGCGTCGTATTCATCTACTGATTTGTCCCACATCGAACCCTGTTGTAGATAGATGAACTGCTGCTCCATGGCAAACTTGGTAGTCACAGGGAAGTATTTCGCGTCGAATTTCTCGCGAAAAGTCTTCCATTCAATAGGCTGTACCAGAAGGCTTTCTTCCGCCTTCCACCAGTTGCGAGTATTATCCGTGAGCTGTAGTTTCGCCACACGGACCCAAGCTATGTCTGGCACTTGTGCTGCTGCCAGATCATCTTCTATGCTTTGTGCCCATTCTTCCACTTCAAGAGGGCTTCCTTTACCAGAGAACTGCTTGGGATGTAAGGCCCTGAATTGCTTTACTCCAGGTGCGTCGGTCTCGGGACGGTTCAGGAGTTGTTGCTGTCCCTCGAGAAGGCTACGGATCGCCTCAAGTAGCACTGTTTGCTCGGTGGTTGGCGCAGGAACAGCTGGTGTGAGAGGTAGTGCTGGAGGTGTGTTGTTAACGTTGGTGCTGGTGTTGTTCGGAGAATCCATAACCTTGAAGAAAAATTTGGGTTAGGACAGATTCAGATATATGAAATGATAAGATTCAAGGAATAGAAATTTGTAAGATTCAAGAAACATGAATTGTAAAGAATGTTTTAGTTGCTGGTTCTTGTGTTATATTGCTTAGGTTGTTCACGCAGACCAGAACTGCATAGTATGGTTCTATACCGCTCATACCTGCATGAGCCACCAACAAAACCTGTCACGCCCCGCTTCCCGGTGTACGGCTAAGGGGACGCGACGAGGTCCGCTACGTATATACTTAGAAGTACATACGCTAAGCGTATCTAAGCAATATAAAAAATAAATCACAAGAGACAAAAGATATAGAAATAACAGCAACTTTATTAATAACATTCTTTTGTACAATGCATGGAAAGTAAAAACAACTGAAATGAAAAACGATACCTAAACAATGGCATAACAGGAAATGAAAATACTGAATAGAACAAGGTACAATGTCTAGAGCTCGGGGTCTTCGTGAAACTGATCCAAGTCTTCACCGGTGGGCTCGATCTCTACCGGGTCCAAAGCACCTGACGACATTCAAAGAAGAAAGAAATAGAATATCGTCAGCGAACAGGTCGCTCGGTAAGTCCCAAAGATAATGAAGAATTAGAAAAGACAGAATAAGAGGTATTTTCTAAAGTATAATGTTGTAGAATATTGTGTTAACGCTGTTGTTTGTAGCTTGGTACAGAAGGATACCAGTGTATACGAGAGAGGTCTCTATATGCTAGAGACCAGGGCAAACGGAATGTACAAGGAACCGTTAAGCCACGGTACAACAGCAACGAAATATAGGTTAGGTGTCTTAATCTGACCACCTCGTGCCACCTTTAACACCTTCCGTACCAATCTACCTCTTAAACCCCGTAGTGCTTTGATTGTATTATTGTCTTGTATTATGTAAGTTGGATGACTGACCAAAACCATGATATCAGTAAACAGATTGTAACTGCATGATTAGGTAAATGGAATAACGGAATAATGGATGTATATCCATGGTTTGATTCAGTCAAGTTGTATAGATTGTTAACTGGATTCTGGGATTCATGTGTTCATATTGAGTTGGAATATTAAAGAATATAGATTGACTTGAATCATATTCAAGTCAGAAATAATCAGACTCAAACCCGAGTCAGACTAAAAAGAATGTAAGTCGAAGTTCTATATTTGTTAGGGTCATTATTGTAATTTATAAAACTTGAGGGGGGTTTTATGTAAAAATACTTTTGTATAGTTTTCAAGGTACTCCTCAAGTATTTATTATTCGTATTTATAGTTATAATGAGTGTGATTTTATTTTGTCTTATTTCTAGGGAAAATATCCTAATTACATAAATAAAGATATTAATCTGTAATATTGATTTATTTGAAATTCATGTTTTTTTAATGTAACTGTTAATCTTGTAAGTTTTAGGAAAAGGTGGAAACTTTATCTTATAGTAAAATAGGTGTTTAAATGATAATTATACATATGTTTATACTAGAATAATTTTGAATAAATAGTTTGTTTTCCAAAAATCTCATTTTTCTTAAATGTCGTATTTTAAACCTTTCGAGACCGAATGCTCCTTGCGGAGATCTGAATATCGCACTACTAAGCCGAGGGTGCATGATAAACCGTACTATCCCTAACGAGTTCCCCAAAGGTGGGTTGTAGTGGCGCTTTGCAAAGATTTATAAATACCACACCTTTAGAATACAGTTTTATTAAAGTAAAAGGTATTTATTTGTAAAAGTCGTTTTTCCGTATTTTAGGTTTTAGGGTTTTATATTTCAACTAGACTAATTTTAAATGATCTAAACAATAAGTTGTTAGAAGCCTCAGATCGCCTCTTCACCGCCAATTGTGTCCAGGTAAGTACAAATGAGAAAATGAGGGATCCGTGAGACGAGCCTTGTAAAGTTACCTTTTCTCAATTGCCTAGCCTAGACACCACAAAGTCAGATTTAGATAAACGATCGATGTCCACAACTTATCGTATTTTCCTATTTAAAAGATATTGTTTTAAGAATGTATCAACCTAAAACTTTTAGAAAAGGTTTTATAAAGAAAATGGTATTTTAATGTAAAATCTTGTTTTAACGTATTCTAAGTTTTCAAGGTAGCGTGTTATGATTGCATATGAGTGTGTGAGGAGGTAGGTCATTACCTTGTGATCTATTTTAAGGTATAGCAATGTTAAAGGGTTAAATGTGATAAACTAAACATGGTGGTATTTAAGTGAAAGAATACGATATATTGCAAAAGCTATCATTTCATGTGTGAAAACTTATTCAAATTAACTTTTAAGTGATTAGTAGTCAACATGAAGATATTTAAGCATTATGGAATTGGTGATAAGTGAGATTTTATAGAAAACCGAATCGGAAATCGGTTTGTTCCGATTTCCGTCGGGTTTATAAAGTCGTATTATTATAAAGGAAAATAAGGGTAGAAAAGGGAAACTTACGGGTTTGGACAACGCTAGAGAGTGAGAGGAAGGTAGAGGGTTTGCCGGTACGTCGAATCGTCGTTGAGAGGTCCTAGCACGATCGCCGGGATTTCGCCGTCGATTTCGTCAGCGCTTCGCCTTTCGCTCGTTTTCTAACGTACCAAGTTCTCTTGAGATTTTGGGAGAGTAGACTTAGAAAAAGTGATGAGAGGGTAGAGGGTATGGGGGGTTTATATAGGGTTAGGGTTTTTAATAAAAAAATATAAAATATATAAAAATCATATAAAATTCATTAAAACTCATTAAACCTAGGAGTAAAAGAGATTTATTGATCAATTGATAACTGATCCAGGTATTTAGAGTGTGCAGGAGGGTTGACCACGTCAAGAGCCAACTTTTTCGTGTTGGCGACTAGGCCGTCCGGCCAAGTCCGGCCGGCGGCGCCCGACCGAGTCGGCCAGTTCGCCGGCCGGCGGCGCCGAGTCGGGCCGAGTCAAGGTTCCAGTGGCCGGGGATTTTCCTGGGGTATAATTTGGTATATTTATTTTTTGTTGCCCAGTACAAATTTTGTGAGTTATGGCGTTTTGCCTGTTGACTTCCAAAAGAATTTAAAACAAAATAAATACAAAAATAATGTGGGGCATGGGATTTGAACTCTCGTGGCTTGGATCAGTAGTGTAAGGTATTACCAATGAGCTACAAGCTCCTTCTTGTAATTATGGAGTGAAATAAATACTTAAAGAGATATCAGCCGCAATAAATACTCCAAGTATACATTGAATTTAAATCAATTCTTTGTACATTAAAAATGGAGTTGTTACAGTTTCTCATTTTCTAGATCTGTAGAACATCTCATGGCACACAGTATGCAACTTGAACGCGATTTTTCGCAAGTTTTTTCACACGAGGTGTACGGTAGTTATTTTGCAAACGAAATAGCGCATAGGGATTGGAACTATTTAATATACAATCACCCTAACGCTTATGCATTGCCGGAATTAGTCACTCGTTTTTACGAGTGTTTGGAGGATGGGTGTCTCACCTTATTTGGTTTTATTAAATTGCAATGGGTGATCGGGAAATTATAATCGATAGGGATATTTTACACGAAGTCACACTAATCCCTCGCATACCTACACATGACCAACCCTTGCAATTTGAGGATTACATGCCCTTGATAGGCAACGATTGCTCAAGGGAGCCGCGGAAGGGGATCCAAGCGAGAACCCTTTTCGCAAATGTTTTAACTGTGTGCCGGTGGGCACAAAATAATATTTTTGGAAGCTCTCACAACACTACATGTTTTACACCCTCATTGCATATTGTGCATACCCTCATGACAAGAAACCCACGTTTCGACATGTGCACAGTTTTGATAAACTCAATAGGTGCGGGAAAACGAGCCGCAAATTACCCTTGCCCCATGCTTGTTACACAACTCTGTCGATATTTCCTCCCCATGGAGGAGTTCGAATTTTACATGCATGGAGGCATACCTGTCAGGCCTCTTATTGAGGGTGTTTCTACGTCCTATTCACGATTGACAGATGTATGGTCGAAGACTGAACCGGCGGAGAACGTGCCCGCCCGCACACCTAGCTCTAGCTCGACTGCGAGCGAAGGAGAAATGACCCCTCTAGAACATGCACAATTGATGCGGAGAGCTGTGAAGGGCATGGAGGAGTTGAGGGAGACATTTAGGGTGACATCGAGGGAGCACGACCGTCGGTTGACGGAGGTAAAGCAGGGGATTCGAACCCTGTTGGGTAGGGATAAGGGCACTGCTTTGGTTAAGTTTGGAGGAGTTGGTGGTTGTATATAGTTATCTTTTGCATTGCATACTTTTTTTTTATTTTGTATATATTTTTTTCTTTTTCTTTTGCATGTTTAAATTCTGCATTGCATCCTTATATAAAAATCATAAAAATAAAAAAAATTGAAAAATAAAAAAAATATAAAAATATAAAAATCAAATAAAAACTGAAAAATTTGAAAAATTATAAAAATTAAATCATTCAATTTTAGCCATAATTGACTTGAGTTTGACAAAAAGGATAACTAGCTAGGAACAACTAAATCTTAGACTTAGTAAATTAAAAACCCTAAAAATAACCTTTCTTAAAAATTAACGGTAGAAAGTATATGTCTTTATAGTTTATTTAGAAATAGGCAAATTTCGAGTTCACTTCTTGGGCTAAGTTAAAACAAGGGAAAAGTATTGATATTTTTATTAAAGTATAAGTTTGAAAAATAATCCCTAAGCTTAAGTCTAAATTCTGAAAATATATACTCTACAAATTGCACAAACACGAACCTTGAACCTTGGAATAGTAGAAGAGACCTTGAAATGCTCTTGTCTATAGTCCTTAGTACGAAGAAAAATAAAATAAAAATTCTAGTGTGAATAAAGAGGAAAAAAAATGAACACTGGTTTTTGTAATTACTTAAGGCTGCATTAATAGAAAAAAATATTTAGCGAGGGTGCTTTATTACCTAGTGCCTTAGACCAACTGGTTTGGGAGTCACTGCTAAAAGCCTTAGGTGTTACAAAACTAGGAATTATGCTTTAATGTGCAAACACATTTTGTAATCGGTCGTTGGTACCTCAAGAAGTATTAACGGTCGCATGAAGGATGTGTGAGCAATTTCATCTAAAAATTCACCAATTGAGAAGTACTTTGGACGATGGACAAGAGTATAATAGCTTGATTTGAATTTCCAAGTGTAGGGGTGATATATACACACACGTAGGAGTATGTGATTGGGGTTTAGATAAGAGATATGAATGAAAAATAGGACTTGTATCTTTAGTAGAGAAGATAAAAATTCCTAAGTTGAGATAGAACCCTAGAAGGAAAACTCAAAAGATGCTAAAAGCTAAGTAAATCTACAAAACATATATAATCTTAAGTTAAACGATAAGAAAGCGTGAAAAATACGGGTGGATAATTTCTGAGTCGAAGATAATAGAATTCCTTGTTGGAAAACCTAATTGGAGAATAAAAGTCAATAGGCCGAATTGATTGGATTTTGTGGGTAGTATCCGCTGAAAACCCTCAGGAGACAACACTCCTCCTACTAGGGAAACCTAGAGGTTTAACGGCTTGTTGCACGAGCTCAGTGCAATCGCGTTTCCCTGCGAAAGTGAGGCTAGATCTTTTTCGAGAATAAAACTAGTTTTGCTCGAGGACGAGCAAAAGATAAGTTTGGGAGTATTTGTTCATGTCATAATTTTGCATTATTATATTCCCCATTCTTATTCATTTTACAAATAAACAGGTGCTTTTGATCCATGTCTGCTACATAGTTGCAGGTTACAGGTTCTCGGAACAAAACAGTGAAATTGATGAAAAGACGATACAAAAGTGAGACTACGACCAACAAATAGAAGAATCTTGATCATGCCTACAGTTTGAAGATCAATGGACAAGTTCACAAAGCACAAAGGCAGCGCAAGATTCAAGACTTCGACACGAAGAAAACGGTAAAAGTCCATGACATTATGCACTGTGGAAAACTGGAAGAAAACTAGATGACAATCTGAGAAACCAAGTGAAGAAACAGGAAGCCAAATGCAACCAGAAGCAGCACAGAAGAAATCAGACAACAAGCCCCCTATATGGCCGCGGATCCGCGGCCAAACATGGCTCTTGGCCGCGGTTCCGCGGCCATTATGAGCCCGTGTCGGTGCGAACTTTGACGGTGGATAGCGTGCGTTGACTAGGCTTCTTTAGGGTATATTTGTAAATGCAGATGTGAATCGAATGTAACCCTAGGGTTTCTATGATCTATAAATAGAAAACCTAAACCTCTCTTTGAGGTATGCCTCTTTTTATTCATCTATTCAAAATTTTAATTCGGTGTAAATGTTTGAAGAGAGCCATCAAATAAAGTAAGATTTTTATTTCTATGCCCTAGTTCTTAAATTCCTTTCTGCCCTAGTATAGATTTTATTATCTGCCTTAGTTGATTAGTTTAGCACTTTTAATTATTTGCCGTAGATAAAAATGTTTCTTTTAATCAATTCCCTAATGAGTGAGTAGTTCCTCGCTTGTTAGGGTTAGGAATAGGGAAAGTTTGAGAGATGAAAATCTCTCCCCGCTTTCTTGCCCATCACATATTTTTATAGGACTCCATGCATAAATACACACACCGCTCACTACGGCATCCTATCCCACGAGGTAGCGGTGATACTGCAGTTTAAAAGACCGGTTGTGCATGTTTTCCATGGAGGTTAGGGTAAGAATTAAGAAAGGAAGGATAAGAACTTAGAGGATGAAATATCGTTTCTTCCCGATAGTACCAATCCACTTTATTAATTATTACCATAACACCTAATAGATCTTAATTAGGGCATTGAAAGCGGTGAGGAATATTAACTTTCCAAACCTAACCCAAACCTAACCCTAGCAAGATTTTAATCCTAGTCTAGATCAACTTAGTTTTTAGTGATAATCCAATCCACCACAATTGGAATTAACTCGTTAGAACAATTAGAAAATACACAACATCCCTGTGGACCGACCCGTACTCACCGGCTAGCTACCAAGCGACATCGTTCTTGATTGCGCTAATTAATTCTTTGATCACAAAACATCGTACAAATCAACGCTGCTCATCACTTCATGCGGTTGAACACCGGCTCTCGCTTCGTGATTCCTAAGGCTGACTACATTCCTCGATGTGTGAGGGCTTTCACGGGCTGGTACCTCCACCGAGTCAGTCCTATTATTGTTGAAGAGAGGAGGATGCTCCTTGGATATAGGGCTCCCACTCCGATCCAGGCTACGGGTGTCCCGCCGCAACCGCGGGCAGTAGTTCGCCCTCCCCTGAGAGATACTGGTATTGTGCTTATTCCTGAGGCGGCGGAAGTGGATCTAACTCCCACAGATGGTATGCCGCTGCGAACTAGAGCTCAAACAAGGGCCAATAAAGCACCAGTAGCAGTATCATCAGCTGCGGCGTCAGCAATGGCAGTGTCGTCATCGGTAGCACCGCCGAGTGAGGATATTGAAGGTGAAGTGGGTCAACGTCGCACTAAAGCACCAAGGGGGAAGAAGCGATCGTCTTCTGGTGTTAGTTCTAGGTCCAAGAGGCGAAAGTAGATGGTCACCAATCTGCTCGACTTTTTAGTGGAATCCGAGCCTATTCTTCAGGACGAGCCAATAGCTACGCAAGAGCCAGATGGTGGTCTTCTTTTTCCCGGTTCATCTGCCGAGGAAGCCGCGCAATTGGCTGAGGCTATAAGACGCTCCTAGGATGAAGCTGAGAATGTAAAGGTCCCGAAGAGGCCTTATCCTGCCGTCATCTTCTATGAAGATCCTCTATCGATACATATTTATAGGTCCTCTGGAAGAGGGAGGCGAGAGAGCCCTTAAGCAGCCTATCTCGGTCGACGCCGAAGATGCGCTGTCGTTGTGGACTGGTGGCCACGAGTCTACCCTCGCACCCCGACGAGCACGCATCCTTGAGAAGGAACGCCGGCTTGAAAAAGCCATACTAGAGGCTCCTTTGCGCATTGGTATATTCATTTATCTTTTTGTAATATTTTGCACTGCTCATATATATATATATATATATATATATATATATATATATATCTTCGCGAAAACTTTGCAGGGACTTCGGCAATGGCAAAGGATCTGAGTTCGAGTCGCGCCTTGATTATGGACTCTACAAATATCCCTGGTGAGACACTAGTAAGTGTGGAGGGGGTCGATACAACTATTGTTCCTTCCACGGAGCTCCCCTCGGTGACTCCCGTTCCCCAAGTGCTTGCTCCCCCGGAAGAGGTATCTTCATTGGTCGCGGATTCAATGGATCTTTCTGGGGACGGCCCGGAGACTATGGGACAGGAGGTCGAGGCCACCGTCCTTTCATTGGACCCCGCAGCGATGGCCACTGCTCCTCAATCGGAAGTTATTATACCGGCCCACGTTCCCGATGATGTGCCTGGGGGCACGGAGGAGGCCGCCGAAGCTGCTATACCTCCAGTCCAGAGTGGGAGGAGCATCGAAGGTATTCTTCTATCTTTTATTTTAATGATCTCTTCATTATTTGAACCTTTCTGTCTTTTCAGATCTACGAGGATTGGCGGCATCCATCGTGGACTTGTCCCCCACGAAGTCTTTTCGGCGTCTGTTAGAGATGGCCGCTCCGCAGGCGATATCCCCTCAACGCATCGTCCTCTCTTCCGGGTAAGGTTAGTGTCATTTGCCCTCTCCTCACGGCATTATTATTATTTCATATAATAACACTGATGTCTTCTACAGTTCTGGAAGCCGATGACGAAGTTGAGATCCTTGACGGGCCTGGGGAGCCTTCAGACCCTTCTTGCATGACTGCGGGTAAGTAAAGTTTCGACACTGTTCCACCTGCTCTTTGCTTGCAAGTCTCGCTGATTTCTTTTTATGAATCTTAACAGCTTTGCCAGTTCTTACCACGTTAGAATCTCGCATCGTCATACCGCCCGGCCCCTACGCTCTACGTTCCTCGGAACGGATGGCAAAGTTAAGCCTTCACTCCTTGTCAGCTCTGATTGAAGACCTTCGTGCTGGCAGTCTGATCACGGCCGAAGCATTTGCCGCTGAAGCCAACGGTTCTCTTCCCTTTCTTGCTACTTACCATAGTGAAACATTAGTGCAACTCTGGATTGAGTTCTGTCGTCAAGTGGAGGCTTGCTTGCATAGTCTTGAACATACACGCCTTCCTTCAGAGGTTGTGGATGCAAAGGCGAGCTTTTGGGTATTGATTGAGCGTTGCACTGTGAATATGCTATCATGCGAGAAGAGGCTCAGCCGAAAGTTTTCGGAGGGAGCTGGCTTCCAAAGCCCTGAGCGAACTTCAAGCTAATCTTACGGCCAAGACCACTCAGGCATATGAACTTTGGCGGGTGCTTCAAGAAGCTATCAGGGAGGTGGTAGCCATTGATAAAGCCGTCATTTTCACTCACGAAATGGTCGAAGCCCATAAGGTTACCGAAAAGGAGCTTGAAAGTCGGCTTGCCTCGTACCAGGCCCAACAGGCTCAAGCGAAGGCTCGTCTCTTAACGATAATAAATCATGAAGCTGAGGCCCAGCGGAAAAAGGATGAACTGGCAAACCTATTAAATCGTCCGTCGGCTTGAAGAATTGTATATTTTTTCTATTCTTCTTTTGTACATACTCCTGAAGGAGAGTATATTTTTTTATTCTTTCATAAATTGTACTTTGTATTCATTTTGATTCATGAATAAAAGACATATTTTGCTTCATGATGGTGTGTCCCTTTTAGAAAATGCATTTTGTGGATAATCTATTTTGATCTCCTTGTAGGACAGCGATGGCTTAGGAGTCAGGTTCAGATCTGCATCCTAAGGCTTTCCAACTTTATGAGCCGTGAGGGTCTCATAAAGGTATTTCCCCTTACGAGTCGTGAGGATCTCGTAAGTGTGTTTTCTCTTGAGAGTTGTAAGAATCTCATGAGAGAGTTTTTCTTGCTTACAAGTCGAGAGGACCCGTAAGTGGTTATTTCTTTTCTTGTCGGAGAAGGTGGCCTGTAGAAAATCTACTTTGACCTCTCTGCGAAGCAACGATGGCTTGGGAGACAGGGTTAGGATCTGCCTCCTAAGATTTTTCAACTTTATGAGCCGTGAGGGTCTCATAAAGAATTTTCTCCCTACAGGTCGAGAGGATCCCGTAGGTGTAATTTCTCCTTAAGAATCGTAAGGATTCCTAAGTGCGTTTTCTCTTGAGAGTCGTAAGGATCTCACAAAAGAGTTTTCTCCCTTACGAGTCGTGAGGACCCGTAAGTGATGGATGAGGTTGACATTATCCGCATTTCATGGAGTCAGGGGTTGACTTTATCCGCATTTCACGAAGTCAGGAGTTGCTCTGGCCATTTCCCACGGGGTCAAGATTGACTTTAGCCGTGTTCTACGGGATCAGGATTTGCTCTGGATGCTTCCCACGGGGTCAGGATTGACATAAGTCGTGTTCCGCAAGGACCAGGATCCGCTCTGGACGCTTCCTACAGGGTCAGGATTGACATTAGCCGTGTTCCACTATACCAGAATTTGCTCTGGATGCTTCCCACGGGGTCAGGATTGACATTAGCCGTGTTCCGCAAGGACCAGGATCCGCTCTGGACGCTTCCAGAATTGACATAAGCCGTGTTCCGCAAGGACCACGATCCGCTCTGGACGCTTCCCACGGGATCAGGATTAACAGTAGTCGTGTTCCACTAGACCAGGATTTGCTCTGGATGCTTCCCACGGGGTCAGGATTTATATTAGCCGTGTTCCGCAAGGACCAGGATCCGCTCTGGACGCTTTCCACGGGGTCAGGATTGACATAAGCCGTGTTCCACTAGACCAGAATTTACTCTGGATGCTTCCCACGGGGTTAGGATTGACATAAGCCGTGTTCCGCAAGGACCAGGATCCGCTCTGGACGCTTCCCACGGGGTCAGGATTGATATAAGTCGTGTTCCGCAAGGACCAGGATCTGCTCTGGACACTTCCCACGGGGTCAGGATTGACATTAGTCGTGTTCCACTATACCAGAATTTGCTCTGGATGCTTCCCACGGGGTCAGGATTGACATTAGCCGTGTTCCGCAAGGACCAAGATCCGCTCTGGACGCTTCCCACAAGGTCAGGATTGACATAAGCCGTGTTCCGCAAGGACAAGGATCCGCTCTGGACGCTTCCCACGGGGTCAGGATTAACATTAGCCGTGTTCCACTAGACCAGGATTTGCTCTGGATGCTTCCCACGGGGTCAGGATTTACATTAGCCGTGTTCCGCAAGGACCAGGATCCGCTCTGGACGCTTCCCACGGGGTCAGGATTGACATAAGCCGTGTTCCACTAGACCAGGATTTACTCTGGATGCTTCCCACGGGGTCAGGATTGACATAAGCCGTGTTCCGCAAGGACCAGGATCCGCTCTGGACGCTTCCTATGGGATCAGGATTGACATAAGCCGTGTTCCACAAGACCAGGATTTGCTCTGGATGCTTTCCACGGGGTCAGGATTGACATAAGCCGTGTTCCGTAAGGACCAGGATCCGCTCTAGACGCTTCCCACGGGGTCAAGATTGACATAAGTCGTGTTCCGCTAGACCAGGATTTGATCTAGATGCTTCCCATGGGTCAGGATTGACATTATCCGTGTTCCGCAAGGACCAGGATCCGCTCTGGACGCTTCCTACGGGGTCAGGATTGACATAAGCTGTGTTCCAATAAACCAGGATTTGCTCTGGATGCTTCCCACGGGGTCAGGATTGACATTAGCCGTGTTCTGCAAGGACCAGGATCTGCTCTGGACGCTTCCCACGGGGTCAGGATTGACATAAGCCGTGTTCCACTAGACCAAGATTTGCTCTGGATGCTTCCCATGGGGTTAGAATTGACATTAGCCGTGTTCTGCAAGGACCAGGATCCGCTCTGGACACTTTCCACGGGGTCAGGATTGACATAAGCCGTGTTCCACTAGACCAGGATTTGCTCTGGATGCTTCCCACGGGGTCAGGATTTACATTAGCCGTGTTCCGCAAGGACCAGGATCCGCTCTGGACGCTTCCCACGGGGTCAGGATTGACATAAGCCGTGTTCCACTAGACCAGGATTTACTCTGGATGCTTCCCACGGGGTCAGGATTGACATAAGCCGTGTTCCGCAAGGACCAGGATCCGCTCTGGACGCTTCCCACGGGGTCAGGATTGACATAAGCCGTGTTCCACAAGACCAGGATTTGCTCTGGATGCTTTCCACAGGGTCAGGATTGACATAAGCCGTGTTCCGCAAGGACCAGGATCCGCTCTGGACGCTTCCCACGGGGTCAGGATTGACATAAGCCGTGTTCTACTAGACCAGGATTTGCTCTGGATGCTTCCCACAGGGTCAGGATTGACATTAGCCGTGTTCCACTAGACCAGAAGGGGTTGACTCTCGGTTGTCTATGCATCATCGAGTCATGGAACTGAGAATTGCCGCGGTTCTGCTTTACTGATGTTGCGTCTGTTGTAATGAGACGAATGTTGAGATGATCTCCAGGCTGTCTGTGAACCGTCGAGATTTGGCTTCTTTTTCTGTTGGAGCCTAGTGGGAAGGTATGGTTCCCTTTTTGTTTGTGCCCCTGGATTGTATACAGGGATCAATGTGTTCTTACCTGTAGGGCAAAAGTTTCATTTATATATTTTTCTTTCCGCGGTGCTCTATTATTTCAGCTTTTATATCGCGAAAGTTGCGATTGCCCGATCATTTCGGCTATTTTTCGTGGTGCCCAATCATTTCGTCTATTTGTTTTATTTACTCGCTGTTTTTTATTGCGAGTTGCCCAATCATTTCGGCTATTTGTTTTATTTACTCGCTGCTTTTTATTGCGTGTTGCCCAATCATTTCGGCTATTTTTCATGCATACATTTTTACTTACTGATTTGCAACTTGCCCCATCATTTCGGCTATTTCATATGCATTTGTGGCTCGCTGACTTTTCGCTGCGAGTTTGGGGTTTAATACCGATTTAGGCATCAGCATCGCTACAACTGGGATATTGTCAGGAGTGAATCATCATTTGCCTCTGTCGATGTCGAACAAAGGTGTCTTAGTAAACAGGGTTAGGATCCTGTTGACTAAGGCTTTTTGATTTTATGAGCTGTAAAGGTCTCATAAAAGTATTTCTCCCTACGAGTCGTAAGGATCTCGTAGGTGCATTTTCTCCTTATGAATCGTGAGGATTCCCAAGTGTATGGTCTCTTATAAGTCATAAGGATCTTAGAAAAGTGTTTTCTCCTTATAAGTCGAGAGAACTTACAAGGGTTGTTCACCGTGTGAGCATATCCCTAGTCGCTGATGGGACTTTGTTTGGGAAATGTTTATTCATGCCCGTGGATTGTATATAAGGGACAATATTGAACCGCTTGTAGGGCAACATTGGAGATTGTGATGGCTTAAGAACAGGTTCAGATCCCTGTAGTTTAAGGCTTTTGAATCCTATGAGCCGTGAGGGTCTCAAAGGGGAATTCTCCTTACGAGTCGTGAGGATCTCGTAAGTGTAATTTCTCCTTAGGAATCGTGGGGATCCCTAAGTGTGTTCCTCCCTTGTGAGTCGTAAGGATCTCACGCAGGTAGTTTCTCCTTATAAGGTCGAGAGGGCCTTGCAAGTGTCTTTTAACGAGATTGCGCCCTTTCGGGTTTTCACAAAACTCGCCGGTAGCCCTGCTGTTTTTACTCACAGAGCCCTTTCGGGTTTTCATCCGTGCTCATTTTGCTTATGGACATACCGTTTTCTTCTTTTTTTTATTTTTATTTATATTTTTTGTGTCAGCCTTGGGATGCTGCGGTCCGTAGTAGTTTATCGACGTCTCGGTCAACAGCCAGTTTTAGGACATAGTGGTCCATCGTTAGTTTAAGCACGTTTCGGTCCGATAGCCGGCCACTACTTATAGAGTTTGGGCTTAGGAAGATAGCGAGCGGACATAGGCGTCGTCATCTATCGTTGACCTAGGCCGTGACTCGTCAGGCATAGTATTTTTTCAAGAAGCGACTGTTTATTGTCCTGAAAGGTCTTTCACCATGCATGTCCATAAGTAGGTAGGCTCCACCCTGGTAAACTTTGTCTATGATATACAGGCCTTCATAGTTCGGCTCGAATTTTCCCCGCTTGGCACGATTGGGGATCATAGGTCTTTTGACCACTAGCACGAGTTCGCCTTGGCGGAATGTTCTCGGCCTAGTCAATCTCTCATATGAGCGCGTCATCTTTGATTTATAAGCCTCCAAATTTTGTTGCGCCATGAGCCGGGTTTCGTCGAGGGCATCAAGTTCCTCAAGCCGAAGATGAGCATTTTCTTCGTCTGTTAGCTCGTAGTGAACCGCCACTCGTAGAGAGGGTAACTCTATCTCGAGGGGGAATACCGATTCTGTGCCGAATACCAACGCATACGGCGTTGTGTTCGTGGCTGTTTTGAACGTAGTTCGATATGCCCAAAGAGCTTCATGCAGTCTCTCATGCCAGTCTCTCTTATTTCGAGACACCGTCTTTTTCATGATCTACGTCAAGGTCTTGTTGAAAGCCTCAGCTAGACCGTTAGCTCGGGGATTATAAACCGAAGAGTATCTCCAGTCTATATTATGTTGTTGTGCGAAGCGGCTGATCTTGTGGCTTCTATAAGCTGGCCCATTATCGGAGATAATCCGTCGCAGAGTGCCGAACCGGTAAATGACGTGTGTCTTGAAGAAATGGAGGATATTCTCAGTCTTCACTTCTCTTAGTGGTACTGCCTCCGCCCATTTGGAGAAGTAATCGGTTGTTGCCAAAATGAACCGATGTCCTATAGACTATGCTGGTTCGATGGGGCCGATTATGTCAGTTCCCCATATTTTGAACGGCCGGCTAGCCACCATTGGATGTAGTGGATTTGGATGCTGGTGGATAAAGTCCCAGTGAATCTGGCACGAGTGGTACCGTTTCGCGTATTCGAGGCAGTCCTGAATCATTGTGGGCCAATAATAGCCCATCCTTTTGATCTTCAGCTTCATCTTCGGCCCGGCTATGTGAGAACCGCAGAGTCCGTCATGAGTTTCTTGGACGACTCTCCTTGCCACTTCAGGTCCCAGGCATCTTAACCACAGAGAATCAAATGATCTCTTATACAGAGTATCATTGACGAAGGCAAAAGATAGAGATCGTTTCATGAGCTGATGTCTTGACGACACATCTTCAGGTGCTCGACGGGATTTGAAGTAATCTATAAAGACTTCCCTCCAATTCTTAGCCTTTTCCTGGTCTTTTATTTGTAGGGTCGCTTGCTCGGTAGCTCCCTTTTCTTTGGACGACTCCGGAGATATTTCTGCAGGCGCAAGAACCCGACGGCTTTGCACAACGATCCTCACGTCATCGAGGTTCTCATCGGCCAGCTCTTTAGCGAGTTTGGCCAATGCATCCGCTTTGCTATTTTCCGCATGTGGTATGCTTTCCAGAGCATAG
Organism: Agapanthus africanus; assembly: GCA_030015575.1. Lineage (NCBI taxonomy): Eukaryota > Viridiplantae > Streptophyta > Magnoliopsida > Asparagales > Amaryllidaceae > Agapanthus > Agapanthus africanus. The sequence continues at coordinate 518,862,827 of JASDDO010000001.1, read as the reverse complement.
GCGGGGATTTGAGTCAACAGTTGTTGTACTCTCTTGCCGTACTTTACCAACTCTGGTTTGCACGTTTGATAGTCGCCATTTACTTGACTAACGACCAGCTGGGAGTCTCCGTATATGAGGAGGTTCTCAATTCCCATGTCGACAGCGATCTCAAGACCTGCTATCAAAGCTTCATATTCGGCTTCATTGTTTGTCCTTGGCTCTGTCAAGGAAAAAGCAAAGCGCATTATCCCTCCTTGTGGGGTCACGAAGATGAGACCTACCCCTGATTTGATTATGGGGGCGCTTTGTTTGCGCTTCTTCAAGGAAGATGATCCATCGAAATAGAGTTCCCATTGGGTATCATTCTCTCTTCTCTCCCCATCGATCGTGTCAAATGTGTGCTCGTCTGGAAATTCGCAGTTCAAGGGAGAGTCGGAAGGTATCGGATGCTCAGCGAGAAAGTCGGCAATGGTTTGGCCTTTCACTGCCTTGAGAGGACGATAAGTTATCGAGAACTCCATCAAGAGCAGGGCCCATTTAGCGAGTCGCCCTGTTAATATAGCCTTTGACATCAAATATTTGAAAGGATCCACCTTTGATATGAAATGGACTTCATGTGCCAACACATGGTGTCTGAGCTTTCTTATCGCGAAGATCAACGCCAGGCAGTGTTTTTCAATGGGGGGTAGTTGTTTTCTGCCCCCAGGAGAACTCGACTCAAATAGTAGAGGGCTCTCTCCTTCCCTTGGTCGTTCTCTTGTGCCCATAATGCTCCTAGAGAACCCTCAAGGGTGGTTGTATACAGAATGAGAGGCTTTCCCTTGAATCGAGCGGTTAGCACCGGAGGATTCTGTAGATATTGCTTAATTTCGTCCAGCGCGCTTTGACATTTTCGATCCCAGACGAACGGGGTTCCCTTCTTCATTAGGTGACTGTAAGGACGGCACTTGCCTGAGAGATTGGCTATAAATCGCCGGATATACGCGAACTTCCCTTGGAGAGACCGTAGTTGTTTGAGAGTCCTTGGCGGAGGCATTTCCATAATCGCCTTGATCTTCGACGGGTCTATCTCGATGCCTCGGTGTCGGACGATGAATCCTAGGAACTTGCCCGAGAAAACTCCGAACGCGCATTTGAAAGGGTTCATCTTCAAGTTGTATTTCCGAAGGTACTGAAACACGATCTTCAGATGCTCTAAATGTTCCTCGTATAATTTGCTTTTAATTACGAGGTCGTCGATATAGCATTCGACGATTTTATGTATGAGTTCATCGAAAATCTTCGTCATGGACCTCTGATAGGTGGCACCAGCATTCTTTAGACCAAAAGGCATCACCTTGTAGCAGAATATGCCCAGAGGAGTCCGGAAAGCGGTATGCTTGGTCTTCGAGATGCATCTTTATCTGATTGTATCCTGATGAGCCGTCCATGAAAGAGAAAACTTCGTGAGTGGACGTATTATCTATCATCAGCTCAGTGACTGGTACTGGAAAGTAATCCTTCGGGCAAGCTTTGTTGAGATCCTGAAAGTCCACACATATGCGCACTGTCCCATTTTTCTTCATCATCGGGACGATGTTGGCGATCCAGTCAGGATACTGAACCTCTTGGATGAAGCCAGAGTCGATTAGCTTCTTGACCTCGGCGTTGCTGCTCATCTCAAGATCGAGCCGCATTCTTCTCGGCGCTTGTTTAATCGGCTTAACGTCTGAAGAAATCGCCAACTTGTGGACAGCAATCTCTAGATCGAGTTCCGGCATTTCTGAATAGTTCCATGCGAAACAGTCTTTATACTGCATGAGCACGCCTTTAAGCGTGGCCACCTTTTCTTCAGACAACAGTTCACTGACGAACGTCGGCCGCGAATCGTCTGCCATCCCCAAGTCAATTTTTCTGAGGTCATCTGCAGTAGTATGTATCCCATCTTCCAGCTCTTTTGGCACCGGTGGAAATTCTGAAATCAACTCATCTTCATTGTTTTCGAAGCACCAAGAAAGGTCATCCATATTCTCGGGTTCTTTTTCTGACAGCATTATCACGTAACAGGTACGAGATCGTTCTAAGACCGATGCTGATCTGGTTCTACTCTCATCGCATAAGTGGTTTTTGATTCATGCTTCCGTGGCGGACTTACCGTCCAACTGTCGGATAGAGCGAACCTGCCTTATTGATATTGGTCTTCGACCCAGTTCTTGAAGACGAAGCAGTCTTCGAGAGGATGTCCTATTGCTCGGTGATAGGACCAATAGTCTGGGTAAGAGACCTTGTTTACTTGCTCGGGGTGCTTGGACTCCGGGAGTGTCATCATCTGATGTTTTATGACAAGATCGAATATCTTCTTTGTCTTATCTTGGGGAAAAGAATATGCTCGACCCATCTTCTATATAAGAGATGGATCCCGGCTGCTCGATTCTTGATCGCGTGGCTTCTTAGATCCGCTACGCTGTTCTCGAACGTTTTTTCCGTCCTTTATTTTATTTTTGCCTCTGCGCCGGGCCTTTTGTATGACAGGTTGGCAACGAAGAGCATTGTCATTCTCCGTGGCCTGCTGAAGGAGGCGCTGCGTCCTGGCTTTCTCGTAAATGGCCATTTCGCGGCTATGGTCATCCCGTACCTTTTGGCTTGCTTCCCTTATTAGCCTGTCCATCTGTTCTTCAAACGACGGACTTGACATTTTCATGGCGGGGCCTCGTTTTGGTTCAGGGTTGGCATCTTCTAACAGAGCATTTCCTTCTTCATCAAAGTCATGTACAACGTAGCAGTCATGGAATCGTTCCCGTCTCTTGGATTGAACATATCCAAGCCTGATTGTTTCCATTTTCCCGTTAGGCAATTTTCGCTGAGTTCCGGGGACGTCCCAGATCCTGTTGTAGAACTGAGCTTGTCGAGCAGTCTGTTTGAAGGGTATGCCTTGACGCCTCAACAGCCTTTTTAGTCCTTCTGTGTAGTATCTGGGCAGACGGATGGGCTGGAGCTTGTCAAGTGTAGAATCGGCACCATGCCAAATTTATTTTTCCACTTTGGTCTCCGTTGATCGATAAAAGAGGATCGCCTTTTCATCTCTTCGCCTGGGAGGGACATAGAATGTCTGCAGTTCTTCCACACTGTATTTATTAAGTGCGTCGAGTTCTTTGTAATGCTCCTGCGGGACCATGGCGATTTGCAAACTCCGATCATCGCCAGCGAAGTCTTGTATCGATGGCCGTACAGAAAATACGGCATTGACCTCATCTTCCGAGTCGCTGCCAAAGATCAACATAGGGGTGAACGGTCCCGGCTTGTTGCATTGGGGCAGCCCTGAATAAACTATTTCTTCTTCCTCCTCAGTGTCACTCCCGAAGACTGGAATAGTGGTGATAGTTTTGTTCTTCGGCTTGTGGCATCTTTCCGTGTCTTCGAAATCTGGTAAGAAGTATTTTGCATCTTCGTACTTCTGGACTCCAATATTAATTAGGATGCACTTTATTAAACATGGAATGTTAATATCACAGTATTATGTCTTAATATGATCTATGTATGCAATTATCTATATTCTAAATGAGATGGATGCAAACGGGTATCCGAAACATTATAAAAACTATAAAATGGTAATGTGGGATATACAACTAAGCAATATGTGATATAAATATTGATATGGGTGTAGTATATTGTAATCTAGTATGCGACAAGATTAGTTTTCATGACCTAGATCTAAAATGATATAAACGGATGCAAACGGAACACCGAAATGTTATAAAATTAAACATGGAATACAAGATTTAAACTACAGGTATGTTATATTTTTAAATAGGTATATAATGAATTATATAGCATATAGCAAGATTAACTTGCCTCGATGGATCGCGATACGGATACGCACGGCAACGTCAAAAGTCTGTAAAAGTCTCGATGCACGCGCACACGTACAGAACAGAACCAGGAAAAGCAAGAATGTAACCGCATAGGTAAGGAACGTCCACTGGGTTCCTCGGATCGTCGGCAGCGGCACGGCTCCGGCGGTGATCAGAAACATGGATCAAGAAATAAGAAAGCAAGAAGAGAAGGAGAAACAAGAAGAAGAAGAAAGAGAAGAAAGAAGAGATGAAGGTTGTGGCTGTTCTGTGGTTTGGTATGGCTCGGGTCAGGGACAGAGGAGGCGAGGAGGCGTCGACGGGGGTTCTCCGGCGATGGGCAGTGAGGTGTGGGGAGAATAAGATGGTGGTGATGTTAGGGTTTGGCTGGAGTTGGGTTGCAGCGATTGGTGTATGAGAAGCACAGAGGAGAGGGGATGAGAGCGAGGTGGTTGTGATGAAGAGGAGGTCGCCGGCGACGGCGAGGCAAGGTGAAAGTGGGTTGCAGGCTCGGTTGGAGAGAGGAAGCTCGGGTTCTTGGGGAGAAGGAGAGAGGAAGGTGAGGAGGTGGTTGTGGAGAGGAGAGGCCGACGAGGGGTGAGGTGATGGTGGAGGTCGAGAAGGTCGCAGTCGGCAAGAATGGTTGCGCAGGCGATGATGGGTGCAGTGTGGGATTCGATGGAGGAGGCACCGAGAGGGGATGGGCTCGTTGGGGTTCTTGGGTGAGGCTGAGAAAAAAAGGATGCGGACGAGGGTGACGGAGGTGCCGTCGAGGGTGGAGGCGGCGACGGCGATGAGCGCGACGCGCGGGCGTGGGTTCTCGCGACGATGAGGCGGCGGTGAAGGAGGGAGGAGGAAAAGTAGAAGAGGAGAGAAGGCATGGAGGTTGATGGCGATGGCGGCGGCGACGATCAGAGGTGAGACAATGGTGCGCGCGTGGGTTTCCTCATAGCGACGAGGCAGGAGAAAAAGAAAGGAGAAATAAGAAGGGAGAGATATATGAAAATATAGGGTTTAATAATAAAATATATAAAGAATTATATATATATAAAGAAAGAGAGAGAGAGAATTGTGAGAGAGAGAGAGAAAGAGAGAGAGCAGGCGAGAGGAGAGAGAGAGGGAGAGAGAAAGAGATAGAGAGAGATCGAGAGGAGAGAGAGGTAATGAACAGTCAGGAGAGATAAAGTTGTCGTTTTGTGGGAGAGGGAGAAGGAGATAGCGCTGTGAACGAGAGAGAAGTGTGGGGTCAGGGCAGAGAGAGGGAGTGAGCTGGGTTAGTTAATTAGGTTAGGATTTTATATTTATAAAATTTTGTTAGTTTAAAAATCTTATGAACTGTTAGCTAAATTTTAAAGCTGTTGTTTTAAAAAAATAAAGATATTAATTTAAATTTGAATTTTGGCGGGATACAAAAATATTCCAAAACACGTCCGGATCGGGTCTAAAATTTCAGTTTTAAAATACGAAAAATAAATGCGACTTCCAAATTTTAAAATGAATGCTCAGGTAACAAAAATGCATACCCCTAAGAACGGATGCACGTACGTGCGTGTAGCCATCCAACCACGTCCGTTTCACTGAACGGGACGAGAACAAGATGCGTGGATGCTACCACGGGGTTAGGGGTATCATGCAGGCTAAGAAATGCAATTTTAAATTATATTACATGACCTAAAATATTATACGGTAAAAGGTGCAATGCCAGATAAAATGCCAGTATGCAGTATACATGAGATGCACGTGTCTATGTAACAAGTCAAGGTAATTCATAAATATGAATCAAACAGGTTCAAGCAAGCGGGTTGGGTCGAATGCAAAGTAAAATGTAAAATACCATTCGCACCCAAAACACGATAAATCAAGAAAATACTACAGATAAGTAAATACGGGAACTGGAATTGGTATAACTGAACTAGGTTGTTACATTATACCCAACTACAAAAAGAATTTCGTCCTCAAAATTTCAAGAACAAGAAAGGATAAACAATCAAGAAACTACGAGAATAGATGTGGAAACTTCTGTCGGATTTCATCTTCTCGTTCCCAAGTTGATTCTCCATGTGAGCGATTACCCCAAGAAACAAGTACAAGAGGGATAACCTTGTTCTTAAGAACATTTTCCCTTCGGTCCACAATCGATATCGGTCGTTTCTCAAAGGTCAAATCTTCACGTACAGTCAGCTCTGAATGATCCAGCACGTGTGTTTCATCTCGAACATATTTACGGAGTTGAGATACATGAAACATATCATGAACATATGCCAAGGATTGCGGTAAAGCCAATCGATACGCCACTTCTCCAACACGCTCCAAAATCTCGAAAGGCCCAACGAATCGAGGACTAAGCTTTCCTCGACTCCCAAAACGAATAACTCCTATAGTCGGTGATATCTTCAAGAACACCAAATCACCAACCGCGAACTCTAGAGGTCTTCTCGATGTATCAGCCCAACTCTTCTGTCGATCTTGTGCTGCCTTCATATGATTCCGGATAGTGTTAACTTTCTCCACTGTTTACACGATCAAATCCGGTCCCAACAGTCTTCGTTCTCCAACATCGTCCCAACAAACAGGTGAACGACACTTGCGACCATATAATGCTTCGAATGGAGCCATCTGAATAGTCGCCTGAAAACTGTTATTGTAAGAAAACTCCACCAAATGTAGATGATCCTCCCATGAACCCTTGAAGTCTAACATGCAAGCTCTCAACATGTCTTCAAGAGTTTGGATTGTTCTCTCCGACTGGCCATCTGTCTGAGGATGATAAGCTGTGCTAAACTTCAATCGAGTCCCCAAACTTTCTTGTAAGCTCCTCCAGAAGTGTGATAAGAAACGGGTGTCTCGGTCGGACACGATGCTCACCGGTACTCCATGCAATCTCACAATCTTCTGCATGTACCGTTCTGCCAAAGCTTCTGTTGATTGACCAACTCGAAATGGGATGAAATGAGATGCCTTGGTCAATCGATCAACAATCACCCAAACTGCATTGTTGCCCTTTGGACTCCGCGGTAAAGCCGTCACGAAATCCATGGTTATATGTTCTCACTTCCATTGAGGAATCGGAAGTGGTTGCAATAAACCAGCTACCCTTTGATGTTCAGCCTTAACTTGCTGACACACCAAGCACTTCGCTACAAAACGAGCAATCTCTCTTTTCATGCCTTCCTACCAGAAATGCTGTCTTAGATCGCGGTACATCTTCGTGCCTCCTGGATGTACGGAATATGCGGAACTGTGCGCCTCCTTCATAACTTCTTCGCGAATATCTCCTTTTGGCACACACAAACGGCTACCATATCGCAACGAATCATCTTCATGAATTAACAAGTCCGTACGAAGTCCAGCTTCAACCTGTTCTCGAAACTTTTGCAATCTAGGATCCTGTAATTGCGCTGCTTTAATATTCTCGATCAACGACGACTGTACATGCAGCTGCATCAACTGTCCTGAAGAATGCGGTAGCACGATCTCCAACTCGGATCTACGAAAGTCTTCCATAAGTTCCTTCTGTGTAGTCAACATCTGAATTGCTAGCAACCGACTAAGCGCATCCGGCACAACGTTAACTTTCCCCGGATGGTACTTAAGATCAAGATCGTAGTCAGCTATCAGCTCCAACCATCTACGCTGCCTCATATTAAGCTCCTTCTGTGTGAACACATACTTCAGGCTTTTGTGATCGATGAATACTTCGACCCTTTCGCCCAATAAGTAGTGTCTCCAAATCTTCAAAGAGAAAATTACAGCTGCTAGCTCCAAATCATGAGTTAGGTAATTCTTCTCAAGTGTCTTCAACTGTCTCGACGCGTAAGCTATAACCTTCCCATGCTGCATCAAAACACATCCCAATCCTTTCCCAGATGCGTCGCTGTGAATCACCAATCCTCCGAAACTGTCTGGTATGGTCAAAATAGGAGGGGTTATCAATCTCTGCTTCAACGCCTCAAAAGCTGACGCACACTTATCCGTCCATACGAACGGTACTTCCTTCCGCGTAAACTTGGTCAAAGGCTCAGCCAAATGAGCAAAATTCTCCACAAACCTTCTGTAATGCCCGGCAAGCCCAAGAAAACTTCTGATCTCTGCTACATTCTTCGGAATCGGCCAATCTTGAACTGCTGCAATCTTCTCAGGATCAACAGTGATTCCATCTCCGGATACGACATGCCCCAAAACTTCACTTCTTCAAGCCAAAACTCGCACTTGCCCATCTTTGCATATAATCTTTCTTGCCTCAATGTCTGCAATGCGATCTTCAAGTGTTCTGCATGCTCTTCAATGCTCCTCGAGTAGACCAGAATATCATCGATGAACACCACTATAAACTGGTCCAAGAATGGTGAAAAGATTCGGTTCATCAAGTCCATAAATATCGCCGGTACATTCGTGACTCCGAATGGCATCACTAAATACTCGTAATGTCCATACCGAGTTCGGAACGCAGTCTTGCAAATATCTTCTGATTTAACTCGGACCTGATGATATCCGGATCGCAAATCCAGCTTCGAGAATACCCTCGCGCCACTAAGCTACTCGAACAATTCGCCAATGTGAGAGATCGGGTACTTGTTCTTAATAGTCACCCGGTTTAATTCTCAATAATCGATGCACATCCTCCTTGTGCCATCTTTCTTCTTTACTAGAAGAACTGGAGCTCCCCAAGATGAATTACTGCTGCGAATCCAACTCTCTTCAAGCAATTCGGTAACCTGCTTCTTGACTTCTTCCAACTCCACTGGTGCCATTGGATAGTACGCCTTTGAGATTGGCGCTGCACCAGGAACAAGATCGATCGCGAACTCCACATCTCGTTTTGGCGGTAAACCCGAGATGTCCTCGAACACGTCCATAAATTCTCGAACTACCACTGGCGCTTCTTCTTTATCAACTTCCATTGACGAAAGAACGGTGTTTGCAGCCCTAAACTCGACTGGCCCGACAAAAATGCTTCCCCCAGTAAAAGCAAACTCCGGATGTCCGGGAATCTAGAAAATCACTTTCTTTGCCCGACAATCAATGTGAGCGTGGAAAGTGCCGAGAAAATCCATTCCTAAGACAACTTCATAACTGCCGGTATCAATCACCAAGAAATCTGCCAAACATGAACTGGTAAGCAATGAAACTGAGAGAACCAAGGTAATAGAACGACCATGAACAAGGAAATGAATCAAGACCAGGACTCCAAGTTACTTAAATAGAGTACCGCATTGTAACCATGCTGCGGTTCATAGTTACAATCACATAACTCCGTTCAAGTCGCCCAAATCCTAGTATTAGATAGAAAGAAACAATAGGGAACCAGAAGGTTTCAAGTCGAGATGCAAAGTTGTTTGCATATCGTCAAGACAGGGGTCAAGAGAAAGATATGATTCAAGAATCACGATAACCAAGTGGCAGGACATGTTCCTAATTACGGATCTTCCGATTCGTGTATTGGGTCCAATACCCAACTACAAAAGAATCAAACCCGATTAACTTAAATCCTATGGCTCTGATACCAAACAAACCCTGTCACGCCCCGCTTCCCAGAGTACGCTAAGATAGGCACGTAACAGAGCCAACCATGCTACCTGTGGATAGGAAATATCCTTCCACGGTCATATTACGGCTGTAGAGATATCAAGAACAATAATAAACTATCTAACACATGTCCGTAAGCCAGAATAATGAGTCAAGAATAAAATAATGCGGAAGCAAAAAGATCCAATACAATAATAAACTGGAATGTACGTCCCATAATGTGGGTTCACATCAGGAATGAAAATGCTAAAAAGAAAGTGAAATAAACTAATAACAGGTCCTCACTACTCGGCCCGTTCACTGAAATGCTCCTGCTCGGCCTGCAACAAAGGTAAAGAATCTGGGCCATGCAAAACACAGACGTCAGTGCGTCATAATGTCAAGAAATAATACATCAAGGAGTAGCAAGTCATGCAGGTATGAGTATGAACGGTAAAACAGGTACAACAGTAACATACTAAGGACGGTGAAGGGTGAGGCACAGGTGATGTGCAGTGAGTAATCTGAACTAGTTTACTGGGTCAACTACTCTCAAGTCTTTGAAACCAATTTGATGAATCGTCGATGTAACTCAATAGTATCCCGTGCATGCCCGGGACCATGGTCAAAGACTCTCGGGCTGAATCTGAGACGTGCCGCAAGGCAGTAAAAGATAGTATGTAACGACGAATGATGTCAGCAGCAGCATCCCGGGGCTGGCCTAGCTCGTAAGACTGATCAGTAAAGGCATCGAACTGTCGAGTTACAAGTCAGGTTTCATCATTGATTTCCCCATACCCCCAAGTTATGTGTTCAAATCAGGTATTGATAAATCTGAAGCTAATGCCAACACGGGATCAAGCAGGAACAGGTTTGTCTGAATAGACAACAGGAAATATCCGTAGGGACAACAGGTCAAGATTGTTGGCATTAGTAACAATATCAGGTAACAGGTCAAGCTGTGGTACATCAGGTCATGTCAGGTAGTGAACAAGTATCAATCATGTCAAGAAGTGCACGGTATCAAGTCGTGTCAAGCAGTAGTGTATCAAGTCATGTCAGGGGTGCACAAGTATCAAGTGGGTGATCATAATCAAACTGTAATAAGTATGGATACACAAAAACAAGTATGGGGTGCCAGTATGACAATAAAATGGAATAATGTGATGTGGTATGCAAATAGGTATAGATTCAAGCATATGGATGCACAATTATCGATTAGGGTTACATTTATAGTTCCAATATTAATTAGGATGCACTTTATTAAACATGGAATGTTAATATCACAGTATTATGTCTTAATATGATCTATGTATGCAATTATCTATATTCTAAATGAGATGGATGCAAACGGGTATCCGAAACATTATAAAAATTATAAAATGGTAATGTGGGATATACAACTAAGCAATATGTGATATAAATATTGATATGGGTGTAGTATATTGTAATCTAGTATGCGACAAGATTAGTTTTCATGACCTAGATCTAAAATGATATAAACGGATGCAAACGAAACACCGAAATGTTATAAAATTAAACATGGAATACAAGATTTAAACTACAGGTATGTTATATTTTTAAATAGGTATATAATGAATTTTATAGCATATAGCAAGCTTAACTTGCCTCAATGGATCGCGCTACGGATATGCACGGCAACGCCAAAAGTCGGTAAAAGTCTCGATGCACGCGCACACGTACAGAACAGAACCAGGCAAAGCAAGAATGTAACCGCGTAGGTAGGGAACGTCCACTGGGTTCCTCGGATCGTCGGCAGCGGCACGGCTCCGGCGGTGATCGGAAACATGGATCAAGAAACAAGAAAGCAAGAAGAGAAGGAAAAACAAGAAGAAGAAGAAAGAGAAGAAAGAAGAGATGAAGGTTGTGGCTGTTCTGTGGTTTGGTATGGCTCAGGTCAGGGACAGAGGAGGCGTCGACGGGAGTTCACCGGCGATGGGCAGTGAGGTGTGGGGAGAATAAGATGGTGGTGATGTTAGGGTTTGGCTGAAGTTGGGTTGCAGCGATTGGTGTATGAGAAGCACAGAGGAGAGGGGATGAGAGCGAGATGGTTGTGATGAAGAGGAGGTCGCCGGCGACGGCGAGGCAAGGTGAAAGTGGGTTGCAGGCTCGGTTGGAGAAAGGAAGCTCGGGTTCTTGGGGAGAAGGAGAGGAAGGTGAGGAGGTGGCTGTGGAGAGGAGAGGCCGACGATGGCCGAGGTGATGGTGGAGGTCGAGAAGGTTGCGGTCGGAAAGAATGGCTACGCAGGCGATGATGGGTGCAGCGTGGGATTCGATGTAGGAAGCACCGAGAGGGGATGGGCTCGTTGGGGTTCTTGGATGAGGCTGAGAAAAAAAAGGATGCGTACGAGGGTGACGGGGGTGCCGTAGAAGGTGGAGGCGGCGACGGCGATGAGCGCGACGCGCGGGCGTAAGTTCTCGCGACAACGAGGCGGCGGTGAAAGAGGGAGGAGGAAGAGTAGAAGAGGAGAGAAGGCGTGGAGGTTGATGGCGATGGCGGCGACGACGATCGGAGGTGAGGCGATGGCGTACGCGTGGGTTTCCTTGTGGCGACGAGGTGGGAGAAAAAGAAAGGAGAAAGAAGAAGGGAGAGAGATGTGAAAATATAGGGTTTAATAATAAAATACATAAAGAATTATATATATATATATAAAGAAAGAGAGAGAGAGAATTGTAAGAGAGAGAGAGAAAGAGAGAGAGCGGGCGAGAGGAGAGAGAGAGGGAGAGAGAAAGAGATAGAGAGAGAGATCGAGAGGAGAGAGAGAGGTAAAGAACAGACAGGAAAGATAAAGTTGTCGTTTTGTAGGAGAGAGAGAAGGAGATGGCGCACGAAGGAGAGAGAAGTGTGCGGTCAGGGCAGAGAGAGGGAGTGAGCTGGGTTAGTTAATTAGGTTAGGATTTTATATTTATAAAATTTCGTTAGTTTAAAAATCTTATGAACTGTTAGCTAAATTTTAAGGCTGTTGTTTTAAAAAAATAAAGATATTAATTTAAATTTGAATTTTGGCGGGATACAAAAATATTCCAAAACACGTCCGGGTCGGGTCTAAAATTTCAGTTTTAAAATACGAAAAATATATGCCACTTACAAATTTTAAAATGAATGCTCAGATAACGAAAATGCATACCCCCAAGAACGAATGCACGTGCGTGCGCGTAGCCATCCAACCACGTCCGTTTCACTGAACGGGACAAGAACAAGATGCGTGGATGCTACAACGGGGTTAGGGGTATCATGCAGGCTAAGAAATGCAATTTTAAATTATATTACATGACCTAAAATGTTATACGGTAAAAGGTGCAATGCCAGATAAAATGCCAATATGCAGTATACATGAGATGCACGTGTCTATGTAACAAGTCAAGGTAATTCATAAATATGAATCAAACAGGTTCAAGCAAGCGGGTTGGGTCGAATGCAAAGTAAAATGTAAAATACCATTCGCACCCAAAACACGATAAATCAAGAAAATACTATAGATAAGTAAATACGGGAACTGGAATTGGTATAAATGAACTAGGTTGTTACACCCACTGTTAGCGGGCCCGAGATTCTTTTCGGGAAACGTACGATTGTGCAGCTGAATATTCTCACAGGTCTTCATTTCTTCCATTTCGAATGTGGGTTCTTTAAAGAGAGGGCCAAGGGCTATTTCTTCATCGGAATCGCTCCCAAAGGTAAGAACTTGCGATCCCTCAGCGTCGACCATGTGACAGTTGCTGGTAGTTCTTTTGCGCTCCTCGGTAGTATTTCTTTGTTCCCGACAAGTTTTGTGTTTCATCCGCTTGAAATGTTGTCGGTGAGCAACATATCCTTGCCACCAATTTTTAAAAGCGTTGCACTCTTCGGTGGGGTGGGCAATCTTTCGATGATATAAGCAGTAGTTAGGATGTACATCCGCTTCATCAGGAGTGTTTCCTTCGGAGGGTGGCAGCTTCATTCCCATCGATATGGCTTTGGCGAACCTTTTCCTCGTCTTGAATCTGCTTTTATTTGCGGTGGATGTACTTTGATCTGGCGGGAATGTCTCGACCCTTTCATCCAGTCGCCGGCGTTTGGCCTTTTCAAATATGGCCATCTCGTACTCTCGATCAGCTTTGCTTTTCAAAAGAGCTTCATTTAAGAATGCATCAATCATCTCGTCAGATGGTCCTAGGAGCTCGGTTTCGGGATCTGCCCCCATTTTCTCTGCATCAGGAGCTTCTTCCTCGTCTATTGACGAGTGAGAGATCATATGGCAGCTTGCCACATAATTTTCAGGCTCATCCGACGAGTCTTCTCCATTGTCATCCTCTCTGTCCTCAAGGACGTGGTTGAGAAATTCCTGAAGCGTGACCGGGGTTCGCGCTTTCTGGTTATATTCTTCCAGGGCATCGATATATTTTTGCAGGTCCATGCGCTTGTCACCAGGCTTCATGGGCTTTTTAGTCTTCTTTTTCTTCTTCGGAGACTTTGACGGCTGGGTATGGGCTCTTTGACTATCACCACCAATTTTTGGAGTCGGGCGCGGCCTCAGCATTCCCTCGATGATCTCGGGCTCCAGTGGATTTTTCCACCTGATTGCTGGGCATGTTTGGAGATCCTTCAGCATTCTTTTCGTCTTGGCTGAAAGAACGACCTCCCATGGAGCTTCTTCTATAAAAGAGGACGATGCCCCCGGTGTTTCCCCCCTTTTAAGAGCGTGCGGTTGAGGTGGGCTCACTTTCCAATTCTCGGACAGGGCGAATTTGCCCTGTTGGTATTGATCTTCAATCCTTCTTTTACAGACGAAGCAATCTTCAAATGGATGGTCGATCGCTTGGTGATAGGGGCAATAATTGGGATTATTAGCCTCACCGGGTTGCATGGGCATTTTGGATTCGGCAAATTAATGAGCCTGTTGCGTACCGCCAGCTCGAACAATCTCCTCGTTTTGTCCCTGGGAAATGAATAAGGGCGCTTTATTTTCTCATTATAGAATCGTCGTCTCTCATCTAGGCGATCAGTTAATTTTGGACCACTGGGCTGCTGTTGAGCATTGGCGACAAAGGTCCCTTTCCCTTTTTCATTCCGTGGCTCCGGCTTCGAAGAGGAAGGCTTGTGGCCCATCTGGTCCATTTGGGCCAGCTTATCAATCAAGGACTGGAAAATGGTTGGCTTGAAAAACATCATAAATTGGGAGATGGTCACTTGAGGGTTGAGAGTACCCACAAACATGTTTACTATAGGCGCTTCTTCGATGCGCTACTCACATTTCGACCATAAATTCCACCATCGTATTGCATATTGAACCCATGTTTCTCCAGGCTTCACCCTGGCATTGATCAATGTCGTTATTAGGGTGCAGTCACTAGCACTCGCGAAACGCTGGGTGAATAGTAGCTCCATCTCTGCAAAAGTTTTGACGGAGTCGTTGGGAAGCTCTGAATACCACTCAAATGTTGTCTCTGACAAGCTACCAACGAATTGGCGAAGCAACAGTTTGTCGTCGCCTTCAGTGTTGCCGCACAAGGCCCTGAACTGAGCGACGTGCTGATGCGGATTGCCCGTCCCTTTATATACATGGAATTTAGGGATCGTATATCCTGGCGGGTACCTTATTTGGTCATACCAGCCCGGATAGGGTCGTCCAGTCTAAACGATATGCCCAGCCGTCTCGCTCGCCTGATGAGCTCGTATTTGCTGAGCGATGTAATCATCCAGAGCAGCCTTGGAGATGGTCTCCTCCTTGGCTGCTGAAAGAGCCGTAGGAGGGTTCGATGTCTCCCCTCTGTCGTCTTCAATGATAATCGGGGGGTCTCCAGCTGGAGGTTCCAGCTGTAATATCATCCCGGCCATGTCTTGGAACAAAAGAGTCATTTGTTTGATGTTGGCTGCCTGTTCCGCGGCCTCTTTTTCTTTCCTCTCGAGCATTCTTCGGAGGAATTCAGCATCAGTTTCTTGTTCCTGACGCTGCTCTGAGGTCTCTGGATTTTCTTTCGGCCCAGTGAGTGCGGCCATTGCAGTCAGCATCTCCTGAAGTTTTTACTGTTGTTGCTCCTTGATTTGTATGGATTTTAACGATCAAAAATAATATTACCGCAATCAAGAACGGCGTCGCTTGGTAGCTAACCGGTGAGTACGGGTCGGTCCACAAGGATGATGTGTATTTCCTAATTGTTCTAACGAGCTAATTCCAAATGGTGTTTGGATCTTTATCACTAAAACTAATTTGATTTAGACTAGGATTTAGGAAACTTGCTAGGATTAGGTTTAGGTTAAGTTTGGTAAAATAAAATTTCACACCTCTTTCAATGCCCTAAATTAGATCTTTTTAGGAGTTATGGTAATTATTAATAAAGGGGATTAGGACGATCGGGAAGAAACGATGTTTCTTCCTCTAGGTCCTTGTCCGTCCTTTCTTAATCCTTACCCTAACCTCCATGGAAAACATGCATATCCGGTCTTTTATACTACGGTATCACCGTTACCTCATGGGTAGGGTGCCGTAGGGAGCGGAATATGCATGTATGCATGGAGTCCTAATTATTAACTAGTGATTGGGCATGAAAGGGGTGAGAGATCTGCATCTCTCAAACCCTTCCCTATTCCTAACCATAACAAGCAAGGAAACAACTCGCTCATTGAGGGATCTATAAAAGACATAATTTTTATTTTGTTTTTAGAGTTAAGAGATTAATTAACTACTGCAGATTAATAAAAATTCTAATCTAGATTAAACTAAGGCAAATAAGAATTTATCTAGGGAAAAAATTGAAACTAAGAACTAGGGCAAAAATAAAAACTACTTACAAATTGATACTCTCCAAACTTCAAAGGAATTCTGAATTTTATTAATGAAAAGAGGCATGACCTAATACAAGTATTTGGGTCTCTATTTATAGGATATAGAAAACCCTAGGTTTACAATCACCGCATGTATGCTTTTACAAAAATACCCTTAGGAAGACTAGTCAACGCGCCGCCAGACGTTTGGAAATTTTTCGCCACTACAGGCTATACCCGGCCGCGGAACCGCGGCCATAGGCCAGGTTTGGCCGCGGTTCCGCGGCCAAGTAGGAGGCTTGTTGGGTGGTTTTTCCTTTGCTGCTTCTGGTCTTGTTTGTCTTCCTATTTCTGTCACGCCCCGCTTCCCAGAGTACGTTAAGATGGGCACGTGACATAGCCAACCATGCTACCTATGGATAGGAAAAATCCCTCCACAGTCATATTACGGCTGTAGATATATCAAGAACAGAAAAGTAAACTAAACTATCTAGTACATGTCCATAAGACAGAATAAACGAGTCAAGAAAATACTATAATATGCGGAAGCAAAAGATTAGATAAACACCTGGAAAGTAAGACTGGATACCAACAGGATTCTCACTGCTCGGTCTAGCAGCGGCAGTACTCCTAATCAGCCTACGACAAAGGTAAAGGATCTGGGCCATGCAAAACCCAGACGTCAGCGCGTCATAACATCAAGCAATAATATAAAAACATGGTAGCGAGATATGCAAGTATGATCATAAATGGTAAAGCAGGTGTAACAACAATATAAATCAGGGCAGTGAAAGGTAGTGTGCAGTGAGTAATCTAAACTGGTCTATTGGGTTAACTACTCTCAAGTCTTTGAAATCAATTTGATGAATCATCGATGTAACTCAATAGTATCCCGTGCGTGCCCGGGATCACGGTGAAGATTCTCGGGCTAAAACCGAGACATGCCGCTAGGCACTAAAAAGAAAAGGGTAACAATGAATGATGTCAACAGCATCATCCCAAGGCGGGCCTAGCCTCTAAAAGGTAGTGGCTAACGATGGATGATGTCAGCAGCATCATCCCAAGGCTGGCCTAGCCTCTAAAACTGATCAGTAAAGGTAGCGAACTGTCGAGTTACAAGTCAGGTTTCATCATTGATTTCCCCATACCCCCAGGTTATATGTATTCAAGTCAGGTATTAAATAATCTGGAGCTAATGCCAACACAGGATCAGGCAAGTACAGGTTTGTCTGGATAGACAACGGGAAATGTCCGTAGGGACAACCGGTAAAGTTTGTTGGCATTAGTAACAAGATCAGGTAACAGGTAAAGCCATGGTACATCAGGTCAAGTCAAGTAATGTATATAGGTGTCATGTCATGTCAAGAGTTGCACGGTACCATGTCGTGTCAAGTAGTAGATGTAACAAGTCATGTCAGGGTGCACAAGATGTCATGTGGGTGCTCATAATCAAACTAGCATAAGCATGGGTATACAAAACAAGCATGAGTACTAATAGAACAATAAACTGGAACATTGTAATGTGATATGCAAATAGGTACAGATTAAAATATATGGATGTACGATTATCGATTAGAGTTAGGGTTATGGTTCCAACATTAAGTATCATACACTTAAACGAATATGGAATATTAAAATCACATTAACATGTATTAAATGACCTAGTGATGCAATTATATATAAAAATAGGTTAAATGGATGCAAACGGGCGTCCGATAGGGTAGAAACTATTAAAAGGTACTGTGGGCTATGCAGATAATTATTATGTGATTTAAACACGTATGAGGGTACTACGTATAGTAAGATAGAATGCAACATGATAGGGTTCAAGTTGTAAATCTAAAATGATATAGCCGGACATCGAAATGTAAAATGGAAACTAATAGCCTTAGGTTTAATTTACAGATTTAATCATGAAATTAAATATGTATAAAATAATATCATAGCATGTAGCAAGTTTTACTTGCCTCGATTGGATCACGATACGGGATGCGCACGCAGCGTCCAATGTCGGCAATCGTTGCAACATCCATACGCGCACACGGGACAGGTCCAGGCACAGTAAGAAGGTGACCACACTGGCTGGGAACGTTCACTGGGTCGCCTGGATCGTCGGCGATGGCACGGCTCCGCCGATCACCAGAAAAATACGCGATCAAGAAAAAGAAAGAGAAGAAGAAAGAAGAAGGAAGAGAGTTGTGATCTGGTCTGGGTGCTTTGGAGTTGGCTCGGGGGTTCTGGGACAGAGGTGAGGGGGTGACGACGACAATGGGTCGTCGACGGCAAGGTCCACGGCAAGGCAGTGGGTTTTTTGGCGATGGGGCAGTGTGTGTGGGTTCTGTGCAGTGAAGAGTCGGGAAACGTAGGGATGGTAGTAGAGGTGGTGCGGTGATGAGGATGATGGGGTACGGTCGTCGACAAGGTCCCCGGCAAGGTAAGGTTGACTGTGATGACGACAGACGCGACGAGGGCTTGGGCATGGGTTTCTTGGGTTGCAGGGGGAAGTTGCAGGTGGCGGTGACGAGGGTGGTCGTGGTGTCGGGAGGAGAGAAGGAAGTGAGGAGAAGAAGGCGGTGACGAAGATGTGGAGGCGACGACGAGGTCGTCGGCGGTGATGAGAAAGATGGCGGCAAGGGTTGCAGGGTCGGGTGATGGGTTCTCGTGGGGTTTGCACCGGGGAGGAGACGAGCGAGGTAAGGTTGAGGTTGAGAAGTGGATCAGGTTGAGGGTGAGACGGCCACGGCGGGTGAGCGAGGGTGAAGACTAGGGTTAGGGTTAGGGTTTTTTTCGAAGTGAGGCGGCGGCGAAAATATAAAAGGAAGAAGAGAACTATGAGGGGGAGAAAATAATATTTAACATAAATTAAAATATAGAGAGAGAGAAGAGCGTCAGGAGAAAGAGAGAGAGAATAGACAGTTAATATAATATATATATATATATATATATATATATATATATATAAACTAAAACTGTTAGTATATAATGATTTAGTAATATATTTTAGTTAAAAGAATAATAATAGTTTATAAATATATAAAGAATATAATATTAGTCCGTTTTGAGATCTTGGCAAATACAAACTTACTCCAAAACATGCCCAGGTCGGGTCTAAAATTTCAGATTTAAAATATGAAAAATATATGCGACTTCCAAATTTCAAAAGGAATGCTCAGGTAACAAAAATGCATACTCTCAAGAACGGATGCACGTACGTGCGCGTAGCCATCCAAACACGTCTATTTCACTGAACAGGACAAGAACAAGATGCGCGGATGCTACCACGGGGTTAGGGGTATCAAGCAGGCCATGTTATGCAATTTTAAAAATATTTTACGTGACCTAAAATGTTATATGGTAAAAGATGCGATACTAGATAAAATACCAGTATGTACTAATCATGAGATGCACGTGTCCATGCAACAAGTCACGGTAATCTATAAATAAGAATCAAACAGGTTCAAGCAAGCGGGTCGGGTCGAATGCAATGTAAAGTGTAAAATACCATTCGCACCCAAAATACGTTAAATCAAGAGTATCACGAATAAAGAAATACAAGAATTGGAATTGGTATAAATGAACTCGGGTGTTACAATTTCTTTGGTTGGTTCTTCAGAATATCTTCTATTTCTCTTCCAGATCTCCACAGTAAGTAATGTAGTGGACTTTTACCATTCGCTTCGTGTCGAAGTCTTGAACCTTGTGCTGCCTTGTACTTTGTGAACTGATCTTCGTGTAGGCTTGATCTAGATTCTTCTATTTGTTGGTCGTAGTCTCACTTTTGTATCATCTTTTATCTTTTTCACTGTTTTTGTTCCGAGAACCTGTAACCTGTAACTATGTAGCAGACATGGGTCAAAAGCACCTGTTTATTTGTAAAATGCATAAGAATGGGGAATATAATAGTGCAAAATTTCGGTATGAACAAATACCCCCAAACTTATCTTTTGCTCGTCCTCGAGCAAACCTAGTTTTATTCTCAACAAAATCCTAACCTCACTTTCGCAGGGAAACGCGATTGCACTGAGCTCGTGCAACAAGCCGTTAAACCTCTAGGTGTCCCTAATAGGAGGAGTGTTGTCTCCTGAGGGTTTTCAGCGGATACTACCCATAAAATCCTATCAATTAAGCCCATTGACTTTTATTCTCCAATTAGGTTTTCTAACAAAGAAGTCTATTATCTTCGACTTAGAAATTATCCACCTGTATTCTTCACGCTTCCTTATCATTCAACTTAAGATTATATATGTCCTGTAAACTTACTTAGCTTTCAGCATCTTTTAAGTTTTCCTTCTAGGGTTCCATCTCAACTTAGGAATTTTTATCTCTATTAAAGATATAAGTCCTATTCTTCATTCCTATCTCTTATCTAAACCCCAATCACATACCCCTACATGTGTGTGTATATCACCCCTACACTTGCACTAGTAAAATAAGGGGTTGCCCCTACGGATAACAACATCCGTAGGGGCAGATAAAGTTTGGCCCTACGGATTAATCCATAGGGCCAAACGGTTGCCCCTACGGTCCTTAAATATTTATTTAAAAATTATTAAATCTTAAAGTGTTGTTTACCCCTACGGAGACGCAAACCAAGCACCTACGGGTATATCCGTAGGGGCATACAAATAGGGATTTAAGTGATCGATCCCTACGCTGATTATTTCTTATTCTCTTTATCGTTCGCGCGAATCCAAATCCCCAAACCGATTCAAGGGATCGTCGTCACCACCGCCCTGCAGTGATCTCGTCGTCGCCGAATCCAAGCCGAATCGTCGTCGCCACCGCCTGCAGTGATCTCGTCGTCGCCTCAGCCCTCCGTTCTCGTTGTCGCCACCACCCTCGTCGTCGCCGATTGCGTCTCCGTCGTCTCCTCCACCGCCTAGCCTACAGGTTAGTTAATTAAACATTATTTTAATGATGTTAGGGTAGCGATGAGGGTTAGGATTAGGTATCGGTTGGGGTTAGGGTTAGGATTAGGGTTAGGGTACGGGTTCGATCGGTTGGGGTTCGGCTGGTGTTGGGGTTAGGGTTAGGGTTAGGGTTCGGTTGGGGTTTGGTGTTGGGGTTGGGGTTCGGCTGGGGCTGGGTTGGGGTTAGGGTTAGGCCGGGTTAGGGTTTGGTGTTGGGTTGGGGTTCGGCTGGGGCTGGGTTGGGGTTAGGGTTAGGCCGGGTTAGGGTTTGGTGTTGGGTTGGGGTTCGGCTGGGGCTGGGTTAGGGTTAAAAAGGTGAAATTTTAGGGGATTGATCTGGAAAATAGTGAAAGTCGATACTGTTTATTTGTGAATAATACAGTCCATTGTTTTTATATGAGAAAAAGGTCCATGAAAGTCTATGGGATTTATCTAAAAAACGCTGAAAGTTCATGTATTTATTTGTAAACAACAAAGTTCATGGTATTTATCTGGAAAACGTTGGAAGTCAATGGTATGTATTTGTAAACAACAAAGTCTATGGAAATTATGTGAAAACGTTAAAACTTCATGGTATTTATTTGTAACAAACAAAGTCTATGGTATTTGTTTGAAAAATATTGAAAGACCATGACATTTATATGTAATGGGTCAAAGTCATTTGGGTTATGTCAATCTTATTGGCGATGCTTTCTTTTTGTGCATATCCAAAAAATTTGAAAGTTCTTGGTACCTATTAGAAAATATAAAGGGTTTTGTAGTGAAAGGAAAGAATTGGATTTAGAAAAACCGTGTGTAACTTTTAGAAATTCTATACACCCAAGTATATAGAAAAGGGTTAATTACGGATACAGCCTATATACTATGGGGGTCAAGCACTTATAACCTCTGAAGTATAATAATAAGCATTTTTGTTTGTTTTTCATTAGTGATTAATTTTTAGTTTGCTAATTATTCTTTTTCAGTATGGATACTTGATAAAATTACAATTGCTTTACTATTGTTTGCCTTTTTCCTTTTGTGTAGAAAATATATCCATTGTGTCATATGGACACTATTAATTTCACATCGATTCAAGGGAAAAATTGAGGAAGATTGTGTTTGTTATATCAAAAACCTTTTTGTTGAACCCAACAGGTGAAACTTTAGAGTTGTTATAGATAGCTCTTACATGTTTAATGCATGTACCATTGTTAAGAGAGTGCAAGGTGGAGAACAATAATTTGTTTCAACGGCACATTTTTCAAGTTATAACCAATATATGATATTCGATGATAATATGAAACCTTCATATTCTCATCGATACTCATATATGAAAGTAAAAGCGCCACTTAGTCCCCGTCTATCGGTTAACATACGTGCGATGCTCGTCGTGACCTAGAACTATACGAAGGTTGTTAAATATCGGACGGTATAGCTCGATACTAACAACCGTCATATAGTCTACGCGATGAGAAAATCCAATCGTATGGTAACCCATAGATTTGTCCCGTGTGGACAAGTTAAGAATGTATAAAGCAAATGCCTTCATTCACTTGTGTTTTCATCCGTTTCGAGATATTTCGTCGGTACCTTTCCGCTGGTTCTCCGTGTACAAAGATAGATTAGATGTTCATTTCAACGTTGTTTCACGGCTTTGAAATGATTATCTATTCTATTACAGTGTACTCGGAGAACAGCGGGGAGGTGCTGCCGAAATTTACTCGAAACGGTTGAAAGCACAAGTGATGGGCGTTCGCTCTATACATTCTTAATGGGATAGAAGCCTACCCCCGACAGCCAGAACACACACATACAACAAGAATACACAACAAACGTATAATTAGAGAGCGATTCGAGATGTTCAGGTTAAAACCAATATATGATATTCGATGATAATATGAAACCTTCATATTCTCATCGATACTCATATATGAAACTAAAAGCGCCACTTAGTCCCCGTCTATCGGTTAACATACGTGCGATGCTCGTCGTGATCTAGAACTATATGAAGGTTGTTAAATATCGGACAGTATAGCTCGATACTAACAACCGTCGTATAGTCTACGCGACGAGAAAATTCAATCGTATGGTAACCCATAGATTTGTCCCGTGTGGACAAGTTAAGAATGTATAAAGCAAACGCCTTCAATCACTTGTGTTTTTATCCGTTTCGAGATATTTCGTCGGTACCTTTCCGCTGGTTCTCCGTGTACAAAGATAGATTAGATGTTCATTTCAACGTTGTTTTACGGCTTTGAAATGATTATCTATTCTATTACAGTGTACTCGGAGAACAGCGGGGAGGTGCTGCCGAAATTTACTCGAAACGGTTGAAAGCACAAGTGATGAGCGTTCGCTCTATACATTCTTAATGGGATAGAAGCCTACCCCCGACAGCCGGAACACACACATACAACAAGAATACACAACAAACGCATAATTAGATAGCGATTCGAGATGTTCGGGTTAAAACCAATATATGATATTCGATGATAATATGAAACCTTCATATTCTCATCGATACTCATATATGAAACTAAAAGCGCCACTTAGTCCCCGTCTATCGGTTAACATACGTGCGATGCTCGTCGTGACCTAGAACTATACGAAGGTTGTTAAATATCGGACAATATAGCTCGATACTAACAACCGTCGTATAGTCTACGTGACGAGAAAATTCAATCGTATGGTAACCCATAGATTTGTCCCGTATGGACAAGTTAAGATGTATAAAGCAAACGCCTTCATTCACTTGTGTTTTCATCCGTTTCGAGATATTTCGTCGGTACCTTTCCGCTGGATCTCCGTGTACAAAGATAGATTAGATGTTCATTTCAACGTTGTTTCACGGCTTTGAAATGATTATCTATTCTATTACAGTGTACTCGGAGAACAGCGGGGAGGTGCTGCCGAAATTTACTCGAAACGGTTGAAAGCACAAGTGATGGGCGTTCGCTCTATACATTCTTAATGGGATAGAAGCCTACCCCCGACAGCCGGAACACACACATACAACAAGAATACACAACAAACGCATAATTAGAGAGCGATTCGAGATGTTCGGGTTAAAACCAATATATGATAATATGAAACCTTCATATTCCCATCGATACTCATATATGAAACTAAAAGCGCCATTTAGTCCCCGTCTATCGGTTAACATACGTGCGATAATTTATTCTTTTCAACGACAAACGCACACACAAAGCATATACACGGATTTTCTCCTTTGTCAGTAACTATCCCGTTCTTATATTTCTCAATATAGTCAGCATAACCTACAATTTATATGTTATACAGTCTAACATGGCCCATGAGTATGTCAGAGTTAAGGACTGGATGTATGTGGATTGGAAACAACGTATGCAACCTAAGTTTGTCGCAGGAGTTGCTGCTTTCCTTGAATTTGCACGCGCACATAATAAGATCATAATAGAGAAGATTCTCTGTCCGTGCGATAGATGTGGCAATAAGTACTGGCAGAAGGTAGAATTGGCAGAGCTTCATATTGTAAAACATGGGTTTACTAGACTTTATACAACTTGGAAATATCACGGGAAAGGAGAAGAATGCAGTACTGCGGCAGAAGAAGAAGGAGAACACGATAATGCGGCAGGAGAAGAAGAAGAATTCGGTAATGCGGCAGGAGACGGAAATTTATTTCCATCAGAAGAAATGGAGGATACGGTAGAGGCTGCCCTAGGTGAATCTATTCATACCGAAGATGAAATTCCTTCCGGTCAAGGACCGCGTGCGGATAAATATGAAAATTTCATGAATGATGCTAGGAAACCAATTTATGAGAATGCGAAGTATTCCACCCTCTCATGGTTCGTCCAACTTTTCCAGATTAAGTGCCTAAATGGATGGAGTAACAAGTCATTCACAATACTTCTTTCGTTCTTGAAAGATTCTATGCCTCCGGGAAATAATGTGCCCGTAAGCTGGTACGAAGCCCAGAAGATGATGTCTGATTAGGGTCTAAAGTGCGAGAAGATTCAAGCATGTCCTAAAAATTGCGTTTTGTACCGGAAAGAGAATTCAGATTTGAAAGAGTGTCCAACATGCGGAGAGGCCAGGTATAAGCCGAAAGATTCTGATAAGAAGCCTGATATACCTGTGAAGATAGCACGATACTTTCCCATAACACAGAGGCTACAGAGGCTATTCAGGTGCAAGAAAACAGCCGAGGCAATGATTTGGCATCACCGTGCTCCTCCAAGCAAAAATGAAAAAATGAGCCATCCAAGAGATTCACCGGCATGGAAGGATTTCGATAGGAGGCACGCAATATTCAGTAGCGATCCTCGCAATGTCCAGCTCGGACTGGCTACTGATGGCTTCTGCCCATTCAACTATATGGCTGGAAGTCACAACACATGGCCCGTTGTAATGATAATTTATAATCTGTCGCCTTGGTTGGTTATGGACCAATCATACTTTATGATGCCTCTTCTTATCGACGGACCAAACTCACCGGGGAATAATATCGACGTCTATCTCCGACCTCTGATCGAGGAGTTGAAATCTTTGTTCATTGATGGTGTAGAGACATATGATTCAAACATAAATACAACCTTCATACTGCGTGCGGCTTTAATGTGGACAATTAATGACTTTCCTGCGTATGGAATGCTATCAGGTTGGTCCGTACATGGTCACAAAGCATGTCCTCATTGCCATGAACACACAATATCAAAATTCTTGAATTTTAGCAGGAAGGTTTGTTATTGCGGCCATCGACGTTTTCTGCCTCCAGACCACCCCTATAGGTTAGATACGGTTCACTTTGATGGTCATCAGGAGCTTCTTGGACCTCCATCCCCATTGTCCGGAGAGGACGTGACGGCTAAATGGGATGGTTACAATAACGTGACCTTCAGGATGGATCCGACAAAACAGGTCAAACCACAATATTGGAACAAGTTAAGCATTTTCTTCGAGCTTCCGTACTGGTCTACAAATTCAGTGCGTCATTGTCTGAACGTCATGCATATAGAGAAGGGAGTATCAGAGCACATACTTAACTTGCTTCTTTGTAAAGACGGGAAATCGAAAGACAATATGAATGCTCGGATGAATCTACAAGAGTGGAGAATAAGAAGTGAATTGCACCCTAGACCGGTAGCGGGTAAACCGAGCAAGTTTATAATTCCCAATGCCGCTTATCATATGTCACAACCGGAGAAGAAAAGATTCCTGCAGGTGTTGCATGATTTGAAAGTCCCCACAGGTTTCTCAGGATCATTCAGCAAGAAAATAAAAATTGTGAAGGGCAAGATCGATGGGCTGAAAAGTCATGATCACCATGTTATCGTGGAGCACCTTCTTCCATTAGCCCTCAGGACTTCTCTCCCCGACTCGGTTGGTCTAGTAATCAACGACCTATGTTGTTTTTTCAGGGAATTGTGTGCTAAAACACTAGAGGTTGCGACGCTAGATAAACTAGAAAATTCTGTTGCGTTGATACTTTGCAAGTTTGAGCGTATTTTCCCACCGTCATTCTTCGATATCATAATACACTTGACGGTTCATCTTGCAATTGAGGCGAAGTTAGCCGGACCGGTACAATATCGATGGATGTATCCCGTCGAGAGGTACGTGTAATTTTTCGTTTCGCGCAATCTATAAATTTATTGTTGTCCTGTATGCCCGTATTTATTTATTCAACATATTCTCATTAGGTATCTCTACACTCTTAAGAAGTATATACACAATAAAAATCGATCAGAGGGTTCTATCATGCAAGGTTATCTTCTTGATGAAGCAACCACATTTTGTTCCCGCTATCTGGACGAGAACATTGAGACAAGGCTTAACCGACCACGAAGAATTCAAGACGGGCCATATGGTAAAGCCGAGTATAAGAGGGTAGACATTATGTTTATCAACAAGATATACCGGTTTATCTTGCTTAATTGCGCATGTCTTGAAAAAATTAGAGAGTAAGTTCTTTTGGATTAATTGTTATATCTGTGTTTGTGTGTATGAAATGATATAATATTAATGTCACAATTATTTGTCGAAAACAGAATTCATTTTAACGAGGTACGTGAGGGGCATCCTGATTGGAACGAAGAACGTTTGGAAAAATACCATCAGGATAATTTTTGTGATTGGGTCACAGATCATGTAAGTTATTCGAATAACATTTTATTGCTATCAGTTTTAATCTAAACTTATATCGTTATGTATTTGTCGTAAAATTTGTTTTGTTAGATCCACGATCCGAACTTGTCTGCATCATTTGAGAGTGATTTAAGATGTTTAGCTCAATTTCCTAGTATGGAGGTTGCATATTACAAAGGATTTGGTGTACTTGGATACAAATTCGAAGTTAAGGACATAGAAACATCTAGAACCACTCAGAATAGTGGGATTGCGACGGTAGGATCGGACGGTGTGATTTACTGTGGGTACTTAAATTGTATACTCGGCATCCACTATCCCGGACGATCAGAACCCTTTTATATATTCCAGTGTACTTGGTACGATCCGCGAACCGATACGGACAGGTGGAGAAGCAGTCTTGGGACTTGGAAAGATGAATATGGATTGACCAGTGTGAACACACTTCGATTTTACGGTCAGGACGATCCGTTTATCTTTCCGAACCAAGCGTTCCAAGTATACTACTCACAGTGTTTGAAGCATCCGGGGTGGAGTGTTGTATGCCGATGGAAACCCAGAGATGTGTACGATGTCCCAGAATACGAGGACAGCGATGAGGACGAAGAAGAGAGAAGCCTTAAAGTGCTCCGACCGTCTGTTACGAAGGACGAGTTGTCTTTGACCGATCATGAAGTTACGTGGGTTAGAAATGACATCAACGATGAAATCCAAGTAGATATGTATAATGCGCCCACAAAACGAAAAAGGTTATCAGTAACGTTATATTATTACTTCACATTTTACGCTCTATACATATATAGTCAATACTTTTAATGATTGTCTAATGTGTCCACGAACCGTTTATCTAGATTTGATGACGATGTCGGGAGCAGCGAGGGGCGGCAGGAGCTCCAGCCGCGGCAGAGGCAGAGCGTTTCTGCCGCCCGGAGAGCTCCGTAGGGAGCTTCAGAGGGCCGGTCTTGCACCCAGATCGGAGACCCCTTCGGATGCCTCCTTCCGTGTGGATTTTGCCACATCTCCAGGTATACTGCACGCATATCCGTTTTGAATGTAAAATTACAGATATTCATGCCTATTTATGTCAAAATTACTTATATTGTCAATGTTTGATTGTCTAGTTGTTGGTGATCTGTCCACATCTGGGACAGAGACCACCCCCGCTCCTCCAGGTATGTTTATATATCATATAGTGTATGTATATTGATTTAGAATGCTATATCATAAATACACACATTCCTTTTGCTCTTACTTAGCAATTTTTATTATTGTCTAGCTGTAGGTGGTAACACCACCACACCTGCGGGTATGTTTATATATCCTATAGTGCATGCATATTGATTTAGAACGTTATATTATTGATCTACACATTCTTTTTGCAATTACCTATATAATCTATTTTTAATTGTCTAATTATAGGTGGTGCGTCCACATCTTCCGCAGGGGCCACTCCTGCCGCTTCCATACCCTCCGCATCGTCTGCAGGTTAGTATGAATAAATTTAAAATATTTATTCATTTTACATATGCTCTATAGAATAAATATGAACTTCATGGAAATTTAGCGTCGATGTTTATTTTCTAGTTGGAGGGGATGCGTCCGCATCCGGGACCCTGGTTGTTCCTCACCGGAGGAACTATCGTCCCGCTCGTATTGCTGCCCGGGCCCAGGCTCGTGCGATAGTCACCGAAGGTATATATCACACTTGAATTTTTGTTTAACCTTGATTTCTTAATACAACTATGTTTTATTATTGATTGTCTTGATATTTCGTGTAGACGCAGGGCCTCCCCATCCCCAGAGGGGGACTCGAGGCCCGAATCAGTCCCATAGGCTGATGACTGACAGAGCTAGGGGGGAGGCAGCATTCCCCCCCTTTTTTTACCCTTGACTATCGCTATACCGGTCCTCATGCCGAGAGGTTCGGCCGGTATTTGGGGGACGAGAGCCGGCTCGTGAAGAACTATCCACTTCACATTGAGTGGGGCGAACAGCACCAGCGCTCATTCGCCCTCTTCTTTGATCAGGCTCGGGTATGTATTAATATATATTTTCATTTGATCTATCTAATATATTTATTATTAACACTTGCAATCTAATAATAATGTTTTTTTGTATTTTCAGTTGGATTATGATTTTCAGCTTGTAGCCGACCCTGATCACCCGGGGAGGGTGCTCGACCTTCATGCTCTGTACAATGGCCTGATGAAGAACATGCAGGCCAAGGTCCGATACAACAGGAATGAGCTGAAGGCCTACTGCTACTCCCTTGTGATGGCGACCCCTGAGGCAGAGAGAGCGGCCCTCCTATCTACTCCGGCGTTTGTGAGAGTCGACGTAGAGACATGGCCTCTATTGTGCGCTTATTTCGACTCCCAACGCAAACAGGTATGTATTTTAAATGTAATTCATTATTTATGATATAATTTATTTCTTTGTGTTTCTTAATTAGAAAACTAAATGTTAATGCGTTGTGCAGAAACAGGCCGCTCAGAATACAGAGAACAGGAAGTCGGCGAAGAGGGGTCGCCCCACTTACATAGGTGTCTCGAGGAACATTACTCGAGCCATGGAGTTATCGGTAAATTACAATAGACCGACCTTTGTGATATTCTGCAATATTAAGAGTTATTTTCTAATATTTCTAATATTAAGAGTTACTTTCTAATATTGCAGACATCTCGGACCGTGGCGTCAGGTGGTACACCGAGCGTGCTGTCCGCATATCTTGCCGTCCATGGCATCTCGACAGATCCCGCCACGGGCGAGCTTCGATATCCCGACGTCGCTACCCAGGAGTACTGCGTAAGTGTTAATATTTTTTCTAACCAAATTTGAAATTTTAGTTTTGGAAGGTTCAAGTTTAAATTTTATACTTATACTTTACTGCTTAATGTGGGTGTAGGAGCGGGTGGTTGAGCAGGCCCAGGCCTCGGGGATCGATTTTACCGGACAGAGCGATCCGAGGCTGTTGACCCCAGTTCTGGACGCCGCACACGGAGGGCACCACGGAGGTTGGGAGAGAGGCCGGGGACTGGGCCCTAGCAAGGCCCATATGAGGTTGGACTCCACCTCGGCGGTTACTTCCTCCGTCTCCAGTGACCGACGTGTCCATCAGGAACTGGAGAGCTTGAGGGCCACCGTTCAGGAGTTGAAGGAGATGCTGGTATGTACACTGCTTTATAGTAAAATATCATGTCATATTATATAGATATCAACATATTCATAATTAGTACGTAGCTTGAGCTTATTTGGTTTTAGACTTAAGTTTGATTAATCATACATACAGATGTAATTAAAATAAACAAAAAACTAGATATCCAAACGGGGTTTCGAAATAACTTAATAATGATACGAATTCGAATAATACACAGTTCTTACATGCTTATTACACACGTTAGGTCCAGACGCGACAGGGTACATCGGCCGAGCCTCCACATGCATCTCCTTCGGCTGCGGCTCTGCAAGCCACTACATCGGCTGCGGTTCCGCAGACAGCTCCTGTAGCTCCACCGCCCACTCAGACTCCCGCAGCCGCGGCTCCGCAAGCGACTACCTCGACGGCGGCTACGCAGACCACATCGCCAGCTCCACCTGCCACTCAGACTCCCGCTCGCGCTGAATTGCAGAGTTTATTGACCGAGGAGCAGGCGCGCGTTATAATATCGTTATTCAGAGGTGGAGCTGGACCGAACTAGGGTAGCTTTTTGGTTCTTATTTTTTGAAACATGTATTTATTTATATCATACACATTGTACTACATTTTGAAACGATATTGATATTGGTTTATATTTTTATCATATTCAGTTTTTGGGTTTCTTTTGTATATTATATATATGCGTGAGATGTGATTATGAATACTGCGATATATGTTGTGTGATGTATATATTATTGTGCACAGGGCGGGAAAAAATCAGGCATCCCATTTTTTTAAAAAAAAATACAGATAATATGTACCTACGGATTAATCCGTAGGTACACATGTTGCCCCTAAGGCTATGTCCGTAGGGGCAAAATATCAGCAGTAATTGATATTTCCCCCCTGATTTCAGTACCAGGAGGTTGGGAGTGCCCCTACGGACATATCCGTAGGGGCCAGGCCTCTCCCCTACGGCGTTATCCGTAGGGGCAACATATCAGGATTTCTGATATTTTGCCCCTACGGATAGGTACCTACGTTGATATCCGTAGGGGGTTTTACTTGGACCTACGGTCATGTCCGTAGGTACACTTAATTTATTAAAAAAAACCGTAAATAATATAAATTTTTTTACCCTACGGCCTAGTCCGTAGGGGCAACAGGACCTACACAGAAATCCGTAGGGGCAAGAATTAGCCCGTAAGGGCAAGTTCAGGGCTTCAACTTGCACCTGTGGCCTTTGCACCTACGGGGTCTTTTTTTGCCCCTACGCACATATCCGTAGGGGCAGTGGGTTGCCCCTACCGATAAATCCGTAGGGGCAACCCTTATTTGTAGTAGTGTTGGAAATTCAAATCAAGCAATCATACTCTTGTCCGTCGTCCAAAGCACTTCGTAATTGGTGAATTTTTAGATGAATTTCGCTCACACATCCTTCATGCGATCGTTAATACTTCTTGAGGTACCAAAAACCGATTACAAGATGTGTTTACACATTAAAGCATAATTCCTAGTCTTGTAACATCTAAGGCTTTAGCAGTGACTCCCAAACCAGTTGGTCTAAGGCACTAGGTGATGAAGCACCCTCGCTAAATATTTTTCTATTTTTGCAGCCTTAAGTAATTACAAAAACCAGTGTTCATTTTTTTCTTTATTCACACTTGTATATTTTTTTCTTCGTACTAAGGACTTAAGACAAGAGCATTTCAAGGTCTCTCCTACTATTCCAAGTTTCAAGGTTCGTGTTTGTGCAATTTTTGTAGAGTATATATTTTCAGAATTTAGACTTAAGCTAAGAATTATTTTTCAAACTTATACTCTAATAAAAATATCAATACATTTCCTTTGTTTTAACTTAGCCCAAGAAGTCAACTCGAAATTTGCCTATTTCTAAATAAACTACAAAGACATGTACTTTCTACCGTTAAACTCAAAGAAAGGTTATTTTTAGGGTTTTTAATTTACTAAGACTAAG
Organism: Agapanthus africanus; assembly: GCA_030015575.1. NCBI lineage: Eukaryota > Viridiplantae > Streptophyta > Magnoliopsida > Asparagales > Amaryllidaceae > Agapanthus > Agapanthus africanus. The sequence goes on along the minus strand of JASDDO010000001.1, from coordinate 518,830,609 downwards.
ATCTAGTTATTCCTAGCTAGTTAACCTATTTGTCAAACTTAAGTCAATTATGGCTAAAATTGAATGTTTCAATTTTTATAATTTTTGAAATTTTTCGATTTTTATGGGTTTTAAAATAAGTATGCAAATGCAAAAATATACACATGAATGCGAAGAAAGAAAGCTTACCGAGCATACCCCCAAACTTAAACTTGACAGTGTCCTCACTGTCACGCTACACCAAGATGGTCAAAAATGTCGGCACTCCCCTGTTTATTTATTTATTGTTTTTATTATTATTTTTTTTATTGTTAAAACAAGAAATATATATACAAAAAGTTTCCCCCCAAACTTAAGTGAAACAGTGTTTCCACTGTTTAAGCGTTTAAAGTTCAGAGTTAGGGAGGAGAAAATTCAAACTATACAAGGCCTTACACGGGTCAAAGGTTAGCACTAACCATTCAAAAATTTTATCGTTATAATGGTAGGGTTGGTGAAAGAATGGAGTGTAGAGAAATGAGATGAGAAGCACACGAGACCGTGTGGAGATAGAAGCAGTAGACGGTCTCGGTGGAGGAGAAGAATGGCGGAAGGGAAAAAGAAATGGTAGTAGTTCTACTTCTTCGAGTGGAGGTTGATTAATCACAAAATCCGTGTCTTTAAGAATGCGAGTTCGTCGGCGAAAATATCTTCGAAACTTTCATCGAAGGTCCGATTGAACGTTTCAATCTCAATAAGTGTCATGCCAGAATTCAACACAATTGATTGATAAAAAATTACGGAGGTAGGAGACTCGGAAAGCTCATCTACCTTATTCTTAAAAGATTCTAAATCAAGTTGTTTTTCTAAAATTATCGAACTCAAAATATCGGATTGTGAGTCATCAACACTCGGTATCATTAAAGGAAGATTAGAAGAACCAAAGAAAGTGAGAATACGAACTTGAGGGTGGGGATGGAGTGTATAAATTAGCACAATATGTAATGACCGATGTGTAAAAAGTGATTGTGCTAATCTATCAACCCGCGGAAAAATGAGATCAAATCCCTCAAGATTCATGAGCAAACATGGGTACGTCGAACTTGGTATTGGAGATGAAAGCGTAACGATCTCTTGCCATGTCGGAATGAGGACGGAGGGAAGTGAGTGAGGAAGGGTATCAGTTAAAGATTCAGGAGGGTGTACACAATCAGTGGAAGGGACATGATGAATTGGGAAATCCGACTCATCAAACAAAACTAGTTCATCCTCAATAATGTCCTCAATATTCTCCTCAAAATTTAGCTTATCCATGCCATTATCATCAAAATCAAGACGCATATGAAGTTCGGGAGAAACATTTAATGACTCGGTATGATGAATTGGAGATAAAATTTCAGTCAAATCAACGGGTTCATCATCCAAAATATTCCCGGCGTCAATATCCTCAATCAAGTGAAAATCAAATTTTTTAGACACCTCATCAAAAGCATGGAGATTTATCAATTCAGGTTCTAGATTGGAGGTGTAAAGATCGAAAGGATTAGGTGTGGTTTCACTCGAAAGGGACTCTTCACAATCTGGCAAATCAAGCACTACAAAGTTGCACAACTCATTAAATGTTTTATTTTCAACTGATGAATCATTTGGGACACTTGTTTGAAAACTGGAGGTGTGGAATTCAATTGGTAATGGATAGGTTTGATTTGGAAGGGTATTTAGCTCACTTTCTCCACTCAAATTCTCGATCTGTCCAACCGCCTCATCATACATTGGAATTTTTGGAGCTAGTTGGAAACTAGCTACCGGGTCACTAGGTTGTAAAAGGACGGCCATGGACGCATCCACATTCCTCATCATTTGGTTTGTCGCTACCATATAAGCTTCCAACGACTGTTCTAGACTAGACATGGGTTGTGAAGGGGTTTCAGTAAAATATTCAAAATTATTTGGATTCTGGAAACTCCCAAATGGCTGTGTAGAAGCAATGTCTAGGGAATGTGTGAAAGTTGGGTAGGACTAGTAGGAATTGAATGGTTGGACAGGAGTAGGATCAACATTTGGATACAAAGGTGAATGGACTTGTTGATCCCTAGAACTGGATATGTGGAGAGGAGTGAAAGATCGGCTACGAGATTGTTCAATATGCTCAGCAATAGACATGGGTTTTAGAGTTACAATAGGACTTGAAAAAGGAGTATCAACGTAAGAATGTGGTGAAGGTTGACACGGTTGACACAAAGTGGATTGCGGAGTCCAACTGTTTCTCCTAGACGCTTCTATTCGATCTTTCAAAGAAATTTTGGGCATGGAGAGGTCGTCCGTAATTCGACCAAAACAATTCGCGTATGAAGCAAAGTTTGGTTCAGGGTACCAAAGTTCGGCAAGAGATTTGTGAGGTGGGGTACCCATAATGTAAAAAGGAGAAGAAAAAGAAGGTGGGTGTAAGTAGGGTGCAAGGATTTCTTAGCGATATGTTGCAAGTTTTTGTAAAAAAATTTCCTTTTTTTTTATGTGGTGCTTTTTGCAAAAAGATTTTCGATAAAAGGCTTAGATACACGTTCAATCAACCACAAATGCACAATCAGGCCTAGATCTAGGGTCACCTAGGTCAGCTAGACAGCTCCTAACTATTCCAAAGGGCAAGAAGTAGGACCTCAAACCGCCTCTTCACCGCCAATTATGGCCAGGTAAGTGCCAGGTAAGTGGGAGGCTCTTCACCACGTAAGTAGTGGACCTAATTAAGTAACCACTTGCCTTAGACACACTTGCCTAGACACCACAAAGTCAGGTTAGGATCAACGGTCGATGCTTACAACTAGTCCTTTGTCCTATTGAGCGCGAAGTCCTTAGAGCTGAGTCTGGTATTTTTTAATTAAATAATGGTCAATACAATATGCCTTATGTGATTTCTGGGGTCCTGGGAAGGGTGATGAAATCCTCACCCAATCTGGATTGGTTTCAAGCCCCTTAAAATCCGATTAAAAATATGCAAAGCAGTAACAATCACTTGCAATCAATTTTTATTTTTAGCGCGGCACAAAGAATCCTACACAAGATCAATTATTGGAAGGGGGAGAGATTTTTTTTAGCGCAAAGAATCCTGCAGGAGATTTTACAGAGAAGATATTTGGCGTTGCAGAGGAAAAGAGAAGAAGCTTACAGAAGATTTTTATCTTGCTGACGTCACAAGAAGGCGGCGGTTCCGTGGCCAGAAGCAGGGTCTTGATCGCACGCTTTTAGCGTGTCGGATGTTCAAAGTTCTAAGGTATAACCGCGATCAGGACGGTGTCGCTTTGCAGCTAGCCGGTTGAGCACGGGTCGATCCACAGGGAGATGGTTGTATGTCCTTTCTTGTTTTAGACGAGTCAATAAAGAATGAGTATATATTTGTTCAATCTAACCTATGTGTATTATTTGCAAGTATAAAGTTGTTAAGAAAAAGATACGAAATTGTAAGCTAAAGAAATCCGCACTCAAAACCTTTGAGCCGAATCTTGACCAATTAAAGCTAGAGCAATCGGCAACAACGTGGATTAGGGGATGTAAGCGCGGTATTCGTGGAATCCGGCTTATTTACCCTTATCCTTCCATTCTTGTCTCTTGCTTTCGCCTCCGGCCAAACCGAACGCAACCGGTCGCGGTTAGGAATCACCGTTACCTTGTTAGGGTAGGGTGCCTAACGGAGCGCTTGCGTATCGTTTGGGCGGAGTTCAATGGAAAATAACGGGAAAAGGAAATGAGCAAAGAAAATCTTAACTTACAATACCGTATTTATTCTTAACAACAACAATAATTACAACCATTCACAAAGAGAACCAAGAAGAGCAAAAGAAAAGAACAAAGAAAAGAAAAGATTACAAGTAAATAAGTGCATGAATTTAAATTGCAAATAAGTAAAGCAAGAAAATAAAAAGCAAGTAATAAATAAGCAATAAAAAGAACTAGAAACTAGAACTCAAGACGAGCATGGGATCAATAGCCAACCCTTAAACTTGCAAGCTCAATCAAGAGGTTGCAAGATCAAGAGAAGGGCAGAGAACGCATGTGAAATGAAGCGCTAATTCCATAAGAAAAATACGACCCTTGAGATCAATAACTAACCCTTAACCTTTCAAGCTCAATGAAGAGGTTGAAAGATCAAGAGGAAGCAAAAATCTCAAGGGGAAGTTAAACTAACAAGAAAGATACAAAAACCCTCATCTTCATTAACATCCACTCAATGCTGTCACTACATTTCCATGGAGGAAGAATGAAGAAGAAGAAGAAGAACTACACTAAAACCTACAAAAGAGGAACAAAGAATGAACACAAAATTAGACCCTTGGCTTAGCTCAGTTCTGGGGTATTTATAGGAGGAGGGTTGAAGACCTAGGGCAAGAATCTGCCACTATATGAAGTCCCCAAACTACCCCCAAAACACGACAAAGTGAGGAGCCCATACGGCCACGGATCCGCGGACTAGACCTCCTATTGGCCGCGGATCCGCGGCCCTATGGTGGAGTTGGGTGGTCGGGTTTTAGGTGCTTCCCTGGTTTCATGTTGTCTGCTATGTGGTATATGACTTTTCTCATAAACTCTTCACAATTATTCCAGAATTTTAGTAGAACAAAAGGTGATGTGATGTGGATCTTTTGCCATGATTTCCTCGAGCTCCGCGTAGATTTCTTGGATCTTGTGTTGCCATTGAGCCTTGTGCATGACATGACAATCGATTTGCCATTTTGTCCCTTAACTGGTATGTGGCAACACACGGATAGAGAGCGGAGACCGTGTTTTATCTGTTGTTGGCAGTAATCCGGAATTTGTCGTACTTTTCCATGGATTTCACTGTTTAGAGTTGAGAACCAGTATTCTGCAAATATGTAGCAAACACTGATTAAAAGCACCTGCCTATAAATAAACGAGCGTAAGAATGGGCGGTATAAAATGCAATATTCTGGTATGAACAAATACCCCCAAACTTAACTTTTGCTCGTCCCGAGCAAAACCAATTATTCACAAAAAAGTATAAGATCCTAACCGCACTTTCGCAGGGAACGCGATTGCACTGAGCACGTGCAACAAGCCGTTAAACCTCTAGGTGTCCCTAGTAGGAGGAGCGTTGTCTCCTGAGGGTTTTCAGCGGATTACACCCATAAAATCCCGTCAAGCTAGTGTCATAAGTTAACATTGATTCTACTCCTACAGTTTAGTATTTATGTTAGAAACTCTATCATCCTAAGTTAGAAATATCCAACCCTTATGTTTCACACCCCCTATCTGTTTAACCTTAGATCATATACATTCCAAAAAAGTTTAGAAAGATGTTGGTTCTCCTGAGTTTTCCTTCTAAAGTGCAGCCTCAAATCAGGGATTTTTATCAACTTTACAGAAAACACAAGTCTTATTCTTTATTTCTATCTCTTATCCAAACATCAATTGTATACCCCTACGTGTGTGTATATTTGCACCCCTACACTCAAGAATTCAATTCAAGCTATAATACCCTTGCCTTAATACCTAATACTACTTCTTTTTATTAAGGATGGACGGATTTGCTCACACACTTTTCATGCGACTATTAATGCTTCTTGAGGCACTAACGACCGATTACTGAATGTGTGAACTTTAAAGCGTAAATAGCAGTTTCCAGGTCTTGACTTTATTCTATTTTTTTCTTTTTTTCTTTTTCTTTTTCTTTTTCAAGACCGGATATATTTTTCAACATGCTCTTTTGGTGTTTTAGCTTTAAATACCGTTTTTTCTTTCATATTAGGCTTTCAGGCAAGAGTATTTCAAGGTATCCTCTACTATCCCAAGTTTCAAGGTGCGTGTAAGTGCAGTTTGTAGGGTATATACTTTCTAAATTTGAACTCGAGAAAAGAAACTATTTTTCAGACTTATCCTTCAGTAAAGCATCAATACTTTCCCTTCATCTTGACTTAACTCAAGAACTGAACTCAAGATTTACCTATTTCTCAAAAAAAACTGTAAGGACGTATACTTACCAAAGTTAGACAGAATGAGGGTTATTTTTAGGGTTTTCAATCCCTAAGCCTAGAATTTAGTTATTTCTATCACATCAACTAAACTTTCGGAATAAAGATCTAAGTTACCCTATTAGCTAACTTGACGACAAAGTTTTTATATTTTTTTGGAAAATTTTTAATTTTTGTGGGTTTTTAATAAGGTATGCAAATGCAGAATATACAAATGAATGCGAAGGAAGAAAGCTTACCGAGCACACCCCCAAACTTAAACTTGACAGTGCCCTCACTGTCAGGCTACACCAAGAGGGTCAAAAAATGTCGGCGCTCCCTAGAAACAAATTATATACAAAACAAAAAGGAAAACAAAAAATATATACAAAAAAGAGTCCCCCCCAAACTTAAGTAAAACAGTGTTTTCACTGTTAAGTGTTGAAGTTCAGGATTAGGGGGGAAAGAGAATGGTATCAAGCTATACAAGGCCTTACACAGGCCAAAAGAGAGCACCAATCATTCAAAGATTTTATCTCTATAATGTGCCGGTTGGTGAAAAAACGTGGAGAGGTAAGAAATGGAGAATACGCGAGACCGTATGGAGATAGAAGCGGGATACGGTCTCGGTATATGAGAAGAAGAAGAATGGCGGAAGGGAAAAAGAAGTGGAGTACGAACTTGAGGGTGCAAATGGAGTGAATAGATTAGCACAATTTGTGATGAGCGATGTGTAAAAAGCGGTTGTGCTAATCTATTAACCCGTCGAGAAATGGGGTCAAATCCCTCAAGATTCGTAAGAAACCATGGGTACGCCGAACTTGGTAAACCAGACATATGAAATGAAAGTGAGACGGGTTCTTGCAAGGTCGGAACGATGGAAAGGATGGAGGAAAGTGATCAAGGAGGGGTATCGGTTAAGGTTTTGGGAGAGTGCACACAGTCAATGAAAGGAACAGGATGAATTGGAAAATCCGACTCATCAATTAAAACTGTTTCATCCTCAGTACTATCCTCAATATTCTCCTCAAAATTTAGCTCATCCATGCATATTTCATCAAAATCCAGACGCATATAGGGTTCGGGAAAAACATTTAATGACTCGGGATGATGATTTGAAAACTCAGCCAAATCTACAGGTTCATCTTCCAAAATATCCCCAGCGTCAATATCCTTAATCAAGTGAAAATCAATATTCTCAGACACCCCATCAAAAGCATGGATATTAATCGATTCTGGTTCTAAGATGGAGGTGTAGAGGTCAAAAGGATTGGGATTGGTTTCACTTGGAAGCGACCCTTCACAATCGGGTAAATCAAACACTACAAAGTCGCACAACTCATTAATCATTCTATCTTCAATTGATAAATCATGTGGGATACTCGATAGACTTTCAAAACAGGAGTTGTGGGATTCAATTTGGGATGGGTAGGTTTGATTTGGAAGGGGGTGCGGCTCACTCTCTCCACTCAGATTCTCAACCTGTCCTACCGCCTCTTCATACATTGGAAAATTTGGAACCAGTTGAAAACTAGCTACCGGGTCACTAGGTTGTATGAGGGCGGCTATGGACGCATTCAAATCCATCATCTGTTGGTACGACGCTACCCTAAAGTCTGCCAAAGACTGTTCCAGACTAGACATGGGTTGTGAAGGGGTTTCAGTAAAAGATTCAAAGTTGTTTTGGTACTGGAAACTCCCAAATGACGGTTCAGAAACAATGTCTAGGGAAGGCGCAAAAGTCGGGTAGGACTGGTAGGAATTGAATGGCTGGACAGGAGCAGGATCAACATTTGGATAGGAAGGTGAATGGAATTGTTGATCCCAAGAATTTGAAGTGGTGAAAGTAGTGAAAGATCGGCTACGGGATTGTTCAATACGTTCAGCGATGGACAAAGGACGACTTGCAAAAGGGGTATCAATATAAGCGGGTGTGGGAGGTTGAAAAGGTTGATACAAAGTTGAATGCGGAGGGCAAGTGTTTGTCCTAGACGCGTCTATGCGATCTTTCAATGACATTTTGGGCATGGAGGGGTCGTTCGATGTTCGGCCAAAGCAAGAACCGTAAGAAGTAATGTCTGGTTGTGGGTACCAAAGTTCGGCAAGAGTTTTGCGAGGTGGGGTACCCATGATATGAAGAGAGAAAGAAAGAAAGGCAGAGAAAAGGAGGGGGGAAAATGTTATTTTTTTTTTAAAATTTTTTTTTTAGGTAGATATTAACAAAAGAATGAAATATACACACAAAAAGAAACTGGACAAAAAATAATCAAGACACAAAAATACCACACACCTAATCGTTCTAGGGTACTCCTAGGTCAACTAGACCTGCTCCAGAACTTGATTGTCGAAGTAAAACTGTGTCGAGAAACGGGCTCAAGATACACTGATCACGAGGCCAGGTAAGTGCAGAGATAAGGGGAGGTTTTCCAACGCTTTCGCGAAGTTCCTTAATTAAATAACCCTTTCTCTTTTGGCGGTTTCGCCGTTAACACTTTCCTAGACACCCCGTAAACAATGTACCGTTAAGCGAGGTTCTAAACACGGTTAACTTCTCCTAATGAGCGCGAAGTCCTTAAGGCTTAAAGTCTAATTTCTTTTAAAATTTGTGCGGGTAAACGTTATGCTCAAGTTCGTGATTTGTGGGCCACGGAAAAGGTGATGAAATCCTTTACCGTATATTGTGGGGTTCGCTTGCCCTTAAGTCCGTATTAATTGATGCAATGCGCAATTCAATAAAAATTCTATAAAGAATCAAAAAATCGTTTTTTTAGTTTAAGCGCGGCACTGCAACAAATACGGGTTAGTCAATTTTTAGCGTTTGTTAGCGAACTTGCAAAGAATCCTGCAAAGAATAGTATATTGGATGCGTCGGATTTGAGAATAAGGTGTTAGTAAAGTACGTACCGTTAAGTTTTTGGGTTAGGAAACCCCCCGTTGAATCAAATCCGGTAAGCTTGAAAAGTTTGCTTGCGTGGGTCAAACTACCCAGATCTTTGGCACTGTACTTTGCAATCACCTTAGCCTTGAATGTACACTTTGCTCCCCACAATCGCAGTTTGCAAATCTGCAAAAATCTGCACTCTTGCCCACAAAAATGATCAAAAAAAACAAAAAGATTTTTTATATATATATATACAAAAAGAATATTAACCCGAATAACAAGAAAAGAAATACGTTACCGTCTCCCCGGCAACGGCGCCATTTGATCGCACGCTTTTGGCGTGTCGGATGTTCAAAGTTCTAAGGTATAACCGCGATCAGGACGGTGTCGCTTTGCAGCTAGCCGGTTGAGCACGGGTCGATCCATTGGGAGATGGTTGTATGTCCTTTCTTGTTTTAAACGAGTCAATAAAGAATGAGTATATGTTTGTTCAATCTAACCTATGTGTATTATTTGCAAGTATAAAGTTGTTAAGAAAAAGATACGAAATTGTAAGCTAAAGAAATCCGCACTCAAAACCTTTGAGCCTAATCTTGACCAATTGAAGCTAGAGCAATCGGCAACAACATGGATTAGGGGATGTAAGCGCGGTATTCGTGGAATCCGGCTTATTTACCCTTGTCCTTCCGTTCTTGTCTCTTGCTTTCGCCTCCGGCCAAACCGAACGCAACCGGTCGCGGTTAGGAATCACCGTTACCTTGTTAGGGTAGGGTGCCTAACGGAGCGCTTGCGTATCGTTTGGGCGGAGTTCAATGGAAAATAACGGGAAAAGGAAATGAGCAAAGAAAATCTTAACTTACAATACCGTATTTATTCTTAACAACAACAATAATTACAACCATTCACAAAGAGAACCAAGAAGAGCAAAAGAAAAGAACAAAGAAAAGAAAAGATTACAAGTAAATAAGTGCATGAATTTAAATTGCAAATAAGTAAAGCAAGAAAATAAAAAGCAAGTAATAAATAAGCAATAAAAAGAACTAGAAACTAGAACTCAAGACGAGCATGGGATCAATAGCCAACCCTTAAACTTGCAAGCTCAATCAAGAGGTTGCAAGATCAAGAGAAGGGTAGAGAACGCATGTGAAATGAAGTGCTAATTCCATAAGAAAAATACGACCCTTGAGATCAATAACTAACCCTTAACCTTTCAAGCTCAATGAAGAGGTTGAAAGATCAAGAGGAAGCAAAAATCTCAAGGGGAAGTTAAACTAACAAGAAAGATACAAAAACCCTCATCTTCATTAACATCCACTCAATGCTCTCACTACATTTCCATGGAGGAAGAATGAAGAAGAAGAAGAAGAATTACACTAAAACCTACAAAAGAGGAACAAAGAATGAACACAAAATTGGACCCTTGGCTTAGCTCAGTTCTGGGGTATTTATAGGAGGAGGGTTGAAGACCTAGGGCAAGAATCTGCCACTATATGAAGTCCCCAAACTACCCCCAAAACACGACAAAGTGAGGAGCCCATACGGCCGCGGATCCGCGGCCTAGACCCCCTATTGGCCGCGGATCCGCGGCCCTATGGTGGAGTTGGGTGGTCGGGTTTTGGGTGCTTCCCTGGTTTCATGTTGTCTGCTATGTGGTATATGACTTTTCTCATAAACTCTTCACAATTATTCCAGAATTTTAGTAGAACAAAAGGTGATGTGATGTGGATCTTTTGCCATGATTTCCTCGAGCTCCGCGTAGATTTCTTGGATCTTGTGTTGCCATTGAGCCTTGTGCATGACATGACAATCGATTTGCCATTTTGTCCCTTAACTGGTATGTGGTAACACACGGATAGAGAGCGGAGACCGTGTTTTATCTGTTGTTGGCAGTAATCCGGAATTTGTCGTACTTTTCCATGGATTTCACTGTTTAGAGTTGAGAACCAGTATTCTGCAAATATGTAGCAAACACTGATTAAAAGCACCTGCCTATAAATAAACGAGCATAAGAATGAGCGGTATAAAATGCAATATTCTGGTATGAACAGGTCTCGCGGCAGTTCCGCGGTAAAGGAGGTTGCACGGTTCCTGAGAAATTTTTGGAGATGATGATGTCACCTCCTGACCGCGGATGCGCGGTCAATGCCTGGTCAATGCGGCGGAAATGCGGTATAAAAGTCGATTCAGGTCTCCCAACTTCTTCTGTTGCTCTGTTGTGATTTTCCTCTATTGTGCAGATCTGCTATTTTCTGTTTCGATCTCTGGATTTTTCCAGATCTGAATTTGTTCTTCGGTCCTGCAAAACTCAAACAAAAATACCCTTCAAACAATAAAAGATGATAAAAAATTTTATATTTTTTAATTTTTCAGTTTTTATGATTTTTCAATTTATATTAACCCGAAATTACAAAAAGAAAATAACACGCCATCCCCGGCAACGGCGCCATTTGATTTGTATGGATTTTAACGATCAAAAATAAAAGATATGCACCAAAAAAGCTCAAGGAGAATAGGTTTTACCGCAATCAAGAACGGCGTCGCTTGGTAGCTAGCCGGTGAGTACGGGTCGGTCCACAGGGATGATGTGTATTTCCTAATTGTTCTAACAAACTAATTCCAAATGGTGTTTGGATCTTTATCACTAAAACTAATTTGATTTAGACTAGGATTTAGACTAGGATTTAGGAAACTTGCTAGGATTAGGTTTAGGTTAAGTTTGGTAAAATAAAATTTCACACCTCTTTCAATGCCCTAAATTAGATCTTTTTAGGAGTTATGGTAATTATTAATAAAAGGGATTAGGACGATCGGGAAGAAACGATGTTTCTTCCTCTAGGTCCTTGTCCGTCCTTTCTTAATCCTTACCCTAACCTCCATGGAAAACATGCATATCCGGTCTTTTATACTACGGTATCACCGTTACCTCGTGGGTAGGGTGCCGTAGGGAGCGGAATATGCATGTATGCATGGAGTCCTAATTATTAACAAGTGATTGGGCACGAAAGGGGTGAGAGATCTGCATCTCTCAAACCCTTCCCTATTCCTTACCATAACAAGCGAGGAAACTACTCGCTCATTGAGCGATCTATAAAAGTCATAATTTTTATTTTGTTTTTAGAGTTAAGAGATTAATTAACTACTGCAGATTAATAAAAATTCTAATCTAGATTAAACTAAGGCAAATAAGAATTTATCTAGGGCAAAAATTGAAACTAAGAACTAGGGCAAAAATAAAAACTACTTACAAATTGATGCTCTCCAAACTTCAAAGGAATTCTGAATTTTATTAATGAAAAGAGGCATGACCTAATACAAGTATTTGGGTCTCTATTTATAGGACATAGAAAACCCTAGGTTTACAATCACCGCATGTATGTTTTTACAAAAATACCCCTAGGAAGACTACGCGCCGTCAAACGTTTTAGAAATTTTTCGCCACTACGGGCTATACCCGGCCGCGGAACCGCGGCCATAGGCCAGGTTTGGCCACGGTTCCGCAGCCAAGTAGGAGGCTTGTTGGGTGGTTTTTCCTTTGCTGCTTCTGGTCTTGTTTGTCTTCCTATTTCTTTGGTTGGTTCTTCAAAATATCTTCTATTTCTCTTCTAGATCTCCACAGTGAGTAATGTAGTGGACTTTTACCATTCGTTTCGTGTCGAAGTCTTGAACCTTATGCTGCCTTGTACTTTGTGAACTGATCTTCGTGTAGGCTTGATCAAGATCCTTCTATTTGTTGGTCGTAGTCTCACTTTTGTATCATCTTTTATCTTTTTCACTGTTTTTGTTCCGAGAACCTGTAACCTGTAACTATGTAGCAGACATGGGTCAAAAGCACCTGTTTATTTGTAAAATGCATAAGAATGGGGAATATAATAATGCAAAATTTCGGTATGAACACTCCTAAGCCTTTGTTATCGATCGGGTAAGCGGTCGATGACCCGTAGAAGCATGGCTTTCCTCTTTTCCGGAAGCCATATAAACGGTATGTGTTACCATGCCCCCAGACTTGGGGCGTTTAGATCCAGCGTCCTTACGGTTCGCCGTGGTCACAGGGGCTTTCTCTGGCCTCCTTCTCTTGTGAGCGGTCGAAGTTGAGGGAGCCGTTGCAGCGAGCATCCAGACGGATGACGTCTTCTGCGATACCATGGGATGGCTTTTTTCTTGCCGAGCTTTAATCTTCTTTGGTCAGCGAGAGTAGTCCCGGTCAATCACCGATTCCTGGACCTGTCGCTAAAATTTTGGAGGACAGCCGCTGAGGAGGCTGCTCCGGCTTCTTTTCTGTAGCATTCTCCACAGGTGGAGGAGATCTCTTCAGCACGGCAGTCGGAGAGTTTTTGTGCACCCTCATTAGCTGTTCAAAGTTGTTCCTAGTCGGAACAGCAGCATCGATTTCCACTATGGGAGCTGGCGGAGTCAGTCCAGAAGGGGAACTGCCCCAGCCTTCCTTACTCCGCGCCAGTGACGACGGCGAGCATGTCGTGTAGATGGGATCATCTCAGCTGTAGGGGTGACTTCATCATGCCCCCTGTTTTGGCGAAAGGTTGTCGCCGGCGTCAGCCTCTTAAAGACCGATGTCCGTTGAGAAGCAATATATAATCTGTCAAAGATAGACCTCCGGGCAGGGGAAACAGCTTCGAGGACTTCGCCTGGAGCGGGAGCCGGAATGGCCAGCCTTGTGAAGACTGACTTCTTGGCAGAAGAATCCTCTCTGATGATTTCGTTCGCTTGAGCCGGGATGGCTATCCACTTTGGGATGGCTGCTTCAGGTATCGCGGGCTTGTTGGTGTTCTGGCCCAGTCTGTTGAAAACTGAGGCATTGAATTTGGGCGACCCGTCGAGAGGGGCCGCGGCAGTGGTAATTTGATCAAAGACCGACTTCTTTGGGGCTTCTTGCGACAGCAGCGGGGCATTGAAGTTCATGGGTGGGAGCATGGTCTCAAAGAACAGCCCAGTGGTGTCCTGAGTTACTTGCTCCACTGGCATCTTGAACAGGGAGGCCGCTTGGGGCCCATAGGTTACACCTCCAGATGAGGTGGAACGGGAGTTGCAGTTGCAGCTGGAGCAATTAGAGGGCATTTCTTTTTTTTTCTGCACGGGAGCAAAACCAAATCTTAGTTCCTCGAACCCAAAGGCAACCATATTAAACCGCGATTCGTTCGCGAACACGATACACGAAGTGTGGAGTGGAAAGAGGAAGAGGTCCCACCAGGCGTGCCAGAATCTGTTCCCCTCCGAACACAGAGACGCGACCGCGTAGATCCGTCTTACCTGAATTTAGGGCAGATGCTAATTGGTGCTATCCGTCCACCTTTCCGAAGATGCCAAGTTGATTTATGGCACCGTATATCGAAGGTTTAAACGGATGTGGCCGATGTAGCAGACTTCGTCAGATTCCCCCTCATTTGAGGGGGTTTTAATTGTGGGGACGCTCTTCCCTGCAGGCGCAATCCCCTGCAGTTAATTACGCTACCGCATCGCGGTAACCACTTTCTCCTTCTCCAGATGGTCACTTCGTGTCGTGTGTGTTTGTTTTGTTTTTGGTTGCCCATGGATTGTATACGGAGACTAATTTATGTTGTCGCCCGTAGGGCGTGGATTAGTCCAAATCCGTATCTTCTTAGATTTGGGTTTGGGGTTAGGTTTAAGGATACGTTGGTCTCATTTGAGACTAAGATCAACTTAAACGTATGTTAAGGATACGTTAGTCTAATTTCAGACTAAGATCAACTTAACGGGATCGTTTAGATCCAACAAAAGAGCATTCGGGCTCTATTGTTTAGTTTAGAGATATTGCGGTCGATTACCAGTTTAAGGACATAGTGGTCCAATGTTAGTTTAAGGACATTACGGTCCATGGGCTTAAGGACCCCACAGTCCGAGGTTAAGGACATCATAGTCCATGGGCTTAAGGACCCCACAGTCCGTAGTTTAAAGACGTCATAGTCTATAAAGTTTAAGGACATCATAGTCCATGAGTTTAAGGACCCTACAGTCCATTGAATGATTGGTTATCGAGACCCGTCACCTCTTTGAAGACGTTGAAGGATTACAACGACAAATATCTAAGGAATGAAGAGATGTACCCTTGAACCAATGTTGATTAGGAAATCTGTAGTCCAATTTGGGACTAAGATCAATTAATTGGATTATGAGCACATGGGCTCAGTTGAAACTGAATTGAGGACTTATGGCCAACTTGGACTAAGTCCAATTAAGTTTGAAATGTTGGCCCTTTGTTGGACTGTTGAATATTTGTCTGGGTTTAGTCCCCCATTATTTAGCAGTGCTAAACAGGGGTTTGGGGTTCTGACCATATTTTTATCTCTTACTGGGCACTGACCATTCATCATGGCTCTAGGATTTTATTTTGAATGACATATGAAATGGTCAAGTTTGGAAGAATGTAGTTGGGGTTCAATCAAAGGAGAGATCTTGTCTCTGGAAAACTTAGCTGATTTGGGCTAAGGCTGGTTTGAAAATAGTGTTAAACACTAAAGCATATTTGGTGATCACGTGTTCCCACATGATGTGCTTAAAAAAGTGTTAAACACTAGGGACAGAATACTCAAAATAGTGTTAAACACTAAAAATGAGGCGGTCACGTGGAGTCACGTGAGGCGCCAGAGAATTGGGCCAGACTTCCTTTATTTTACTCTCAAAATCGGCCGATAAGTGTTAAACACTTAATCTTTGTAATCACGGTTGGGCACGTGATAGTGTCAATGTATTGGGTATTAATTCTTCTGTTTCACCTCATTTGCCCTTTTAAAAAGGTGTTAATCAAAGGTCACGTGGGGACACGTGAGGCGCCAGAGAATTGGTGCTGCCTTTGGATTTGTTCCCTTTTTTTTAGGGTCACGTGTGAGCACGTGAGGCATTGCCTCCAAGCTTTTTCTTTCTCATTTTGAGGAGTCTGTTTAAAGGTCACGTGGGGGCACGTGACCATGTCTCATTCTTTCTTTTTTTACTTATTAAGGAGGAGGGTTACGTGTTATCACGTGATCAGGTTTACGTGCATGGAGAGTTTTAAGTCCCTTGTTTTAAGAATTAAATTCTTTTGTAGGGTTAAACCCTAATTTTGTTTAGAGGAATTAAATTCCTAAGTATTTGAAAGAATTAAATTCTTTAAACTCAAATCTCCCTCTAAGTTTTGGATCTTGATGGCAGAATCTCCCCGATGAGAATTAAATTCTCAACTTATGGGGAGATATGCTTCTGCAGATCTGTTGCCATGAAGAAAAACTAAGTTCTTATATTAAGGGTTAAACCCTATTTTGTCTGAAGGAATTAAATCCCTAATTGCTTTGATGTGAGAATTGAATTCTCTAAACTTAGATCTTCCCTTAGGTTTTAGATCCGCATGGCAGAATCTCCCCGATGAGAATTAAATTCTCAACTTATGGGGAGATCTGCTTCTGCAGACCTTCAACCAAAGGAAGAACTAAGTTCTTATTCAGAAGAGTTAAACTCTTAGTTTGAGGATTAAATTCTCTTTTATTTTGTGAGAGCTTGTAGAATGAACTTCTTCTTTTTCTTCTCACCTAGAGTTTTTTCTCTGAAGAGATCTTCTTTTCTCTCTTGAGAATTAAATTCTCCTCTCTCTTTTTTTCTCTCTGTTGTTGTGTATCTCTCCAAAAAAGAAGAAAAAGATCTCTCTCTTTTCTTCTTGGCTCCTATTTATAGGAGAAAGAAAAGAATCAGTTTGTTTAGTCAATCTTTCATTGAAAGATTTTAATTGATTTTGTAACCAACATGATCTTTTAGATCACTCGGTGAATTTTATTCACCATTGGATTTTTAATCCAAAAGATATTCTGTTTGTTATTCTTGGTGAATTTTAGGGAAATCTTTCCTTGTATAGAATCTTTCTATAAATTGGTGATTTTTAATCACCATTGGATTTTTAATCCAACGGTGCTCCACTTTACAGAGCACAATCTTTTTTTGTTTGGAAAGATTTAGAGAAATATTTTTCCAGTTAGGGTTCTCGATTCCCTCTCAATTAGAATTTAATTCTATTAATTCAGAAGGCTTAAGAGCCTATCACGTGTTGGCACGTGATCCCACTGTTTGATCATTTAAATAGAATTTAATTCTATTAATTAAAGAGCCTAGGAACCCATCACGTGTCTGCATGTGACCTTTGGTCACGTATGGACACGTGATGCCCCATTGGGGTATTCCTTACTATTTTATTACACTTTTAATTCTTTTCAGTGGGTTTTTAAAGGCACATCACGTGTGGGCACGTGACTCTACTAATTGCTTGTTTGATTAGAATTTAATTCTATTTCAGCAGAATTCCCAGGAAACCATCACGTGTCAGCACGTGACCCATGGTCACGTGTGGGCACGTGATGCCCCATTGGGTTTTTTCCTGATATTTTATGAGGGAACGGATACCTTAGCTGGATCAGAGATTCCATCACCTGATACAATATGTCCGAGAAAACCGACTTGATCTAGCCAAAACTCGCAATTGTTGTACTTGGCATAGAGTTGATGCTGTCGTAAAGTGTCCAGGACAATTCGTAAGTGCTCGGCATGTTCTTTCCGAATCTTAGAATACACCAGGATATCGTCGATGAAGATGACAACAAACCTGTCTAGGTACTCTTGGAAAACTTGATTCATTAGATTCATGAATATAGCCGGTGCGTTGGTCACTCCAAATGGCATCACCAGAAACTCATAATGACCATAGCAAGTCTTGAATGCCGTCTTCGGAATATCAGACTCTTTGACCTTCACCTGATGATAACCCGAATGAAGATCTAACTTGAAGAAAATGCAAGACCCACTTAGCCGATCAAACAGATCGTCAATACGCGGAAGTGGATACTTGTTCTTTATAGTTACTTCGTTCAGAGCTCTATAATCAATGCACATTCGATATGAACCTTCCTTCTTCTTCAGAAGGTGAACTGGCGATCCCCAACGTGAAGTGATGGGACGAATCCATCCTTTCTTCAATAATTCGTCCAACTGAGTTCGGATCTCTTTTAAACCTTTAGGACTCAAGAAATGCGAAGCTTTGATCACCGGTTGTGCTCCAGGTACTAAATCAATGCTGAATTCAAGAGCTTGATCGGGAGGCAAACCTGATATGTCTTCAGGAAATACATCGTCGAACTCTCGAACTACCTCTGGCTTCGATCATTCCTCTACTTAAAGTGTTGCAACCACAGCCTTCTTCGATTTTGCTTTGTATGTGCTTAGCTCCAGGGTACGGTCTCCACTTTTGAAATAAAAGACCGGATGCTCTGGAATCTCGAACACTACCCTCCTTTGACGATAGTCAATGATAGCATAGAATGTTCCTAACCAATCCATACCCAAAACGACATCGAAATTCGGTATGTACAGCACCTTGAAGTCAGCATAGCATTATCTGCTGCAGACGACCACTGGACATAAGTCGTATCCCATTATTGCCTTTAGAATGCCGTTCCTTGAACTGACATTCCAGCTGGACACAAGTGGTTTGACTGGAATCGCATGAGTTCGGACGAACCATTGCGACATAAAGCAATAAGATGCTCCAGTATCGAAGAGTGCTAGTGCAGGAAGTGAGGCTACTAAGATCGTACCTAAGTTATGTGGGATAGGTTTTAGGTATAAGAAAAAGATATATGTGTATATATAAAGACTGAAAGAAAGTTTGAAAGGAAAAAGTTACCAGTGATGACTTGGCCAGTGGCTTCATCTTCTTCCATAGTCATTGTGAAAGCCTGTCGCCTCGGTACATTCTTCTTTACTGAAGGAGCATTCCTCTGTCCATTCCTCCGTACTTGAGGTAAGTTCCTTTGTGCTTGGTGGAACTGACGAGGAGGAGGTGCAGTCGGTCCACGAGGAGGTGGAGCTGGGAGAGCGAGTCGTGGAGCAGGTGCCTGGATAGCTGGCTGCTACGGATATGTAATTGCTGATCTGGGTGCAGCATTTGGATTGAGTCTACAAGGACAAGACCCAATATCATGTGTGGCTGAGCCGCAGACTAAGAAAAGGCGATTAGCACGCTTAAAATCCTTCGCCGGGTGTCCATCCCTCCTGCAGTAGGTGCAAAAAGCTGGGCTGGGCCGGTTGAATGGTACTCCCGGTCTCCTGGGTACAAAAGATGGCCATGAAGAGGCGCCTCCTACCATCTGAGTGGCAGGGCGCTTCACTCCGACAGATTGGGGTCTACCCTTCATCTTCACTACTGCCTCATATCGACAGGCAGCTTTCAGAGCCAGTTCTTGGGTTAAGAAATTCCCTGTAGCTAAAACAGCTTGGATCTCCTGATCTAACCCTTGCTGAAATCATCTGGACCTGATCTCAACAGTCGGAATGAGGTGTGCCGCAAACCTGTTACGGTCTTGTGTTAGCTGTGTAGTATGTGATATTAGAAAATCAAATATTTGAGACATATCTTACCTACTGAGCATGGTAAACTCAGCATCATACTCATCCACAGATTTGGTCCACATCGAACCTTGTTGCAGGTGGATGAATTGCTGCTCCATATCAAATCGGGCAGTCTCTGGAAAGTACTTCGTGTCGAACATGTCGCGAAAAGTTTTCCATTCAATAGGCTGGGCAAGACGGCTTTCTTCCGCCTTCCACTATACTCGGGCGTTTTCGGTGAGTTGCAGCTTCGCAACCCGTACCCAAGCGATGCCTGGCACTTGCGTTGCTGCCAGATTGTCCTCAATGCTCTGAGCCCACTTTTCAGCTTCTAAAGGGCTCTCTTTCCCAGAAAATTACTTCGGGTGCAATGCCCGGAATTGCTTCATTCCAGGTGCTTCCGCTTCTGGGTGGTTCAATAATATAGCAGTCTGCAGCTGCTGTCCTTCCAGGAGGCTTCGGATTGCCTCAAGCAATACCATTTGCTCGTTGATCGGAGCTGCAACGGTAGGCGTAAGTGGAAGAGGAGGTGGTGTGTTGTTGGAGTTTGTGCTGGTATTGTTTGGAGAATCCATAACCTTGAAAGAAAAAATAGGGTTAGGATAGATTCAAAGAATATGAAATTGTATGATTCAAGAAATATGAAATGTAAAGAATGTTTTTAGTTGCTGATTCTTGTGTTATATTGCTTAGGACTTCATGCAGAATTCACCTGCATGTCCATGCAGAACTGACCTGCATGGGCCGCCAACAAAACATGTCACGCCCCGCTTCCCAGTGTACGGATAAGGAGACGCGACGAGGCCCATTATGTATTTACTCAGAAGTAAACATGCTAAGCGTAACTAAGCAATATAATGTAAATATACATAAGAAGACATGAAATGTAAATGAACAGCAACTTTTATTTATTAAACATTTCTTTACAATACAACTGAAAAGTAAATACAATGATGAAAGCAATGCCTAAACAATTGCATGAATATGAAAGTAAAGTATATACAAGAGTCTAAAGCTCGGGGTCCTCGCTGAACTGATCCAAGTCCTCTGGACTGGACTCTATCTCCAGTGAGTCGGATCCACCTGACAACATTCTAAAGAAAGAAAAGAGAAGGAATGTCGTCAGCGAACAATCGCTCAGTAAGTCCCAAAGAAAAGTAGGAATAGAATAGACAGATGAATAGACAGATATGAGATTATAACTGGTGTATTGTGAGTTTGTTATGTTAACGCCGTTGTTTATAGCTTGGTACAAAATATGCCAGTGTATACGAGAGGAGTCCAACTATTCCGTGGACTAAGATATACGGAGCACAAGGAACCGTTAAGCCACGGAACAACAGCAATGGATATTCAGGTTAGGTGTATTAAAGTGACCGTCTCGTGCCACTTCTAACACATTCCGTACCAGTCTACCCCATTAAAAAAACCGTAATGTATTTTGTATTGATTTTTATTGTTTAATAGATGCACGGCTTGCCGAAACCATGATATCATATAAACGGAATGGATATAAATGGATAGTCATGTAATCAGAGTATATCCGTGGTTCGGTTCGGTCGAGTCATGTTGATATAGATTGAATTCTAGTATAAATGGATTCATGTTGAATAGGTGTTATACTTTAATCATATTCAAGGATAGATCGTTTGATTGATTTTAGATTAGACAGACTCTGTCTGAGTCAGACACTTTAAAACGAATTGAAGTTCTGAATTAGTTTTGATGTTATCGGTAACTGCTGCACATGGACGGCGGGATTTGTGTCTTTTTCCAAGACAATTACCGTATTGATAACACCGTTTTTAGTTTGTCTACCTTAGATAGGAAAGCATCCAAATTCTCCGACTCCCTGAGGCTCAAGAGAACCAGTCCCACTTAAACCTATGTTTACTAGGGTCCTTATTGTAAATTAGTATAACTTGAGGGGGTTTTATGAAAAATAGTTTTGATATATTTTCAAAATAAATCTCAAGTATTTAATTATCGTCTTTAGTGTTTTCATAGTTGTAATTTTTATAAAAATGAAATATTCTAGTGGATATAAACCTAACTTTGAATAGTATATGGTATTTTCTTGTAATTTGACTTGTACTGAAATGTGATGGTATTTTCATGATCTTTTGTGATTCTTTTCTTTTGATTAGAAAACATGGAATATATATTATATTTAAAATAGATATTTATATATATATATATATATAATTATAAAAATAGAATTTATTTATTAAATAGAAATCACGTTTTCTTAAAAATTGTAATAAAAATTCCATCGAGATCGAATGCTCCGTGAGGAGGTCTGCATCTCGCTCTACTAGTCCCGAGGACGTGCGATAACCCGCACCATCCCGATCGGGTTCCCCAAAATGGGTTGTAGAGGCTTATTTGCAAGAAATTAATTAAAACAATTTAAAGAATACGGGTTTTTATAGTTTAAGGTATTTTAATGTAAATTGTGTTTTGTCCCTCAAAAGTTGTTGCAAAACCCATCGTGCTATGTCAAGATGAGTGTTGTGATGAGATAGGTTATTATCTCGTGAGTTTTCTAAAGGTAATATGAGCCAAACTATTAAGTAATGTCGCATGTAAACTAGATGGTATTTTACCGTAAAAGTTAAATAAAAGTTGTTTAAGATTATATTTTGAATTGAAACTTGTTCCAAATGTTATTTAATGTTTAATAAACAATATGTAAAAAGATGGTAAATTTGTTATTAAGAAAAATTGCGTTTTTGATGAAATTAGAATCGGAAGTCGGATTAACTCCGCTTCCGACGAGTTTTAATAGATTATTGTTTTAGACTAGAAAGAGATGAGAAGTGAAGGGACTTACTGATTGAAAGAAGAGGGAAGAGGTAGAGGGAACTTTCGAAGGCATCGTGGAGTCGTTTCGTCGCCGGATTTGTCCCGAAACGCCGCCGGAACTTTGACTTGAGCTAACTCCACTTGTACAACTTTTGGACTTGGAAAATTTAGAGAGTTTTGGCAATGGAATTTTGAATGAGGAGGGCTATGGTGTAGTATGGTATTTATAGGAAAAATTAGGGTTTTGAGAATTGAAGAATGGATTAAAAATATGCATTAAAATGGATAAAGAGAGGATTTATCATTCTCTGGATAAATGCAGAGAAATCAAATAGCATGGGGGTAGTAGGATAGGCCAAGGGGTGCTAGGGTTAAAATTTGGGAGCATTCCCTACAGATATACCCGGCAGTGCCGGTCTTTTCCTTTATCTCGCCAGTCGGATCCGAGGGGATGGGGCTTGGATCTTGGCCACATGTCCTCGGCTGCTTAATTAAAATTTTCCACATGTTTGTTTTATGAGACTATTCATTTTTACGTGCAGTGCACGTATAAACTTTTGAGCTTCCAAAAGTTTTAAAGAAAAATCAACAACAATAATCGTGGCTGAGGGGATTTGAACACAGGGGCTATGTCACAGCAATGCAAGGCTTTACCAATGAGCTACAAGTTGTTTCTTGCTGTTCAAAAGTAAATTAAATACTTATAGCATACACAGGATTGCAAATACTCCATTTGTACATTAACTTTTAAACAAATTTTCTGTACACTGAAACAGAGTTTTTACACCCACGCAGAGGGTTTTCCCGGTTTAGGCGGATGTAGGAGCCGTACGTTGGTATGTGCAAGGGTCCGATTAAATACGTATACGGGATACACGAACTTTAATCGGACGGTTAATAATACTAGTCGTCTTTGGATTAAACCGGATTATTAAATCAGGTTTTGATTTAATAATTTATATATATATATATATATATACATATATATATATACATATATATATATATATTGATATATATATTTTAGTATTATTGTTCACTATTCATTTTCTCTCTTTGGTGCTATCCGTATTTTTATACGGATACGCGTATATGCAGCGATACGTATACCGGGTGAAGTATTCCGTATTTATACGGGAATACTTCTAGAAGAAGGACGCCTCATATTTGATTTCTTTTTAGAACATTAAATGGAAGTGAGGTGTAGGGTGAGGTAGCATGAAGTATAGTTGTAAACATGTAGATGAGTATGGCATAGCTATTTAATGTTGATATGATTTGATGCACTATTGATGCATGGTTGAAAAAGCAAAACCATTCACTATCTACACTTAGATTTTTCTTTCTCCACATTCTTGAGTTCATGCTTCATGTTGAAAACACTTAGCCATTTTTCTCACCTCCTTCTCCTTCTTCTTGCTCTCTTTTGAACATGGATTTTTGAGAGAAAAATTAGTGAAAAAATTTCTACATAACCCACAATCCATCCTTACCAAGTTTGGATCGTCGGTCGGAGCCTCTTCCGGTTTCCCTTGGGTGGATCTTCTTCGGCGAGGGTGGTCGCTTTTCAAGCATGTTCTCGGCCTCTACGAGCTTGGAGGGGTCTTCCATAATTAGGCGGACATGCGTCGAAGGTTGTATTTACATACCCTTGTTTGTTTGTGTTTCCTAATTTTAGGTGTTTGGATCGATTTCTTGGGTTGGTGTATTTGGTACTTACATAAAGTTTTTGTTTTTACTTCCGCCTTATCCGCTCAAACATCTTAAACTAGTAGTAGACGATGTTTTAGTTTCAAAACCGAAAAACTCTGATTTTCAAAACCCGGTTTCTGTTCGAAATTTTTTCGGTCTCTGAAATTTTTTTATACATGTGCAGAGGCTTAATCTTGATAAGATAGTGACACACAATGAAAACGAGAGGATTCCATCCCAAGAAAACCACCAGAAATGTTGATTTGCACGCTATAAGCTGTTGTCCTGTATCATATGGTCCCCGTTTTCATCCAGTGTCTTGGGTTTTGAAAATTTGTATTTTTGGTCTTGTTTGTTTTTCTCCAGATTTCATTTAGTGTTATCTTAGCTTTGGGGCAACTCGAGAGTTTGGAACTCGAAACTTTTACATCGTTGGTATCTGTGATGTGGTATATGTATTGCTAAACGTCGTCTAATTACTATATGTTCATTTAGACGGGTTGCACACATTGTGGTGTTAGTTGTTTATGTGGTTATATATATCTGGTTATGGTTCAGTCGGATTGTCGTGTTGGATAGCCCAAGTGCAATGGTAGTTGTACGGTTTTGATTCAGTTTATATATTCATTATTACGGGGCGAGCGTCCGACATGTGGATTGTCGTTTCTGCCAGTTTTTATATTCTTTCATTGGGGCATGGCCTGGTTTAGGTCGATATCACCACTTGTATGTATATTTTCTTTTCTATACTAAGATTACCCTACGGAGGAGTGCTCGAATAGCCGGGTTCTAGAGGGCAACGGGCCTGCATCTCATGGCGTTGAGATCGAGGAGGCCTTACTCTAGAATTGGCAGGCTATTCACCGCACTCGTAGGGGGTATAGGATGACCCACAGAGGGGTGCTCAAGTTATCGGATTCCGTGAAGTGTTGAGTGGCCCATTCACTTCGTTGATTCTGGTTGCCTCACTTCCGGGATTAGCGGGTAACTTGCCGCACTCGTAGGGGTCTAGGTTCTTCATTGCACAGGCTATCCACACGATCAGGGAACGTCGAGTTTCATTTGCGGCTCAAATGAAATACAGGGCTTCTAGATTATTCGTTGTTCCATATTGTTGTTCGCATACCTTTGATGATTTTTTATCTTCCTGTGATGACTATTATCTGCCTGCGATGTTGATATATATATATATATATTTAGTAGATACTTCTATATGTTTTGCATCCGCGCTAGTCATGCCCACGCTCTGCCGTTAGTTAAGTAACCTAACGGTGCATGGCGGGGCCCCGTGGCGAATGCGGATGGCATATAAAAGCATGCTATTTTAGTTGTTTCTTTTGTGGCTTGGAAACTTAAAATGATGGGAACACATTATATGAATAATGCAAGGAAAATAAACCTAAATGATATTGTCGAAACCAATTTTAAAACTACTCGGTTTTCTTCAAAACTCATAGTCATGTTCTTTTTCTTTGCATAGAAGTATTCGGTTAGGAATATCCCGCACCTCATTCTATGAAGGAAGAGCTTTGATCCCTTCACTGGGAGTTCGCTCTTAAGCAAAGGTTTATGTTATTAGTTTTAAAAAGCGGAGCTTAAACCACTCCATTTCAAAGCCACTCGAGTTCCTTCAACGATATCAAGTTCATTACGTTAAGATTTTTCATCAAAAACCAGCCGCAGCCCTCCGTCATTTCAGACGGGTAGCGCCTAGTATTCATGCTATGTTTGTTGGTTTTCGTCAAGATATAGTGTATGGTAGCTATGTGTTACTTTTCTGTAGCATAGAGATGCATTAATCTAGAACAGTCATACAGCCTTATTGGCCTTTGTCAAAGGCGAGTATGGGTGGGTTTAGATTAATCAGGACAATGACGGGTAGAACTTGATTTGCAACTTATGACCCTTCGTCAAGGTCATAAGATGCTTGGGGCAAAAACCATATCGGGAGTTTCAAATATACGAGAAACTTGCCAAGTTTGCACATACCTTTTGGAATGTGGTAATTTTGGTCGGCTTCCGTCAAAATTATCACACAATAATAGTTGGGTCCTGATTCCCACTGATGAGTATGTATTACTTCTCGGGAGATTTTCACTTCACAGCTAACTAACCTATTAGGTGTCTAAAAAGTGTTAACGAGGTTATGGCTCTGCGAAAATGAAGTAATTAATTGGGTCCGTGCGAAAGCACGGGGGACCTCCCTCGGAGTACCAACACTGGCCTGGCTGAACGATTAGCAAACTTATAAAGTGTACATGATCCCGGCTAGTTCTCCTTTTAGGGTTTGAAGGAGAATTCGAAGAAACAGTGTGAGCCATCCTGATTAGATAAAGTCATAACCAATCTAATCTTGATAAAGTGCATGCTGAGTGTTTCTTTTCTCTCTCTTTGGTACAACGACCCATGACTTACTTTAAACTAAAAACTCATGAACCAAGTTAACCAAACTTTCTTACACACTTGGGCTTTAGATTATCAAGATTCACGACAAAGTCGCACATATCCCTGCCACTCCTACTTTACCATTTACATTTCTTCAGAACACTTTGTATCACAATGATGATCTATATTGCTTGGAACGACCATCGTATAGTTACATACGAACTCGAAGAAGTTATTTCAGTCGAGAATGACCACTGGTTCTGGAGAAATTGAATAGGATTATTCGGTTGTCTCTTCTCTTTACCTTCTCTCAGATTGTGAGAGCTTCTTATATTAAGAGAGTACACCTATTACGCTTATTGGATAGTCTTCTTTCAAACCTTAGGCTGGTGCCGAAAGGTAGGGAAGGAAGAAAATCAATTAGCGTAAAAGCGGTGTGCGGAAGGTAAGATGTAGAGACATATGAAGGGATTGAAGTGAGGGCAAAAAAAATTATGACTACGGTCATGAATCTTGTAACGACTCTGTTTTTAATGTACAAAAATTTGTTTAAAGTTAAAGTACTAAATGGAGTATTTACAACACTAAGTATGCTATAAGTATTTAATTTGTTTTAGAACAGCAAGAAAGCACTTGTAGCTCATTGGTAAAGCCTTGCACTGCTGTGACGTAGCCCCTATGTTCGAATCCCTCAGCCACATATTATTGTTAATGATTTTTCTTTTAAACTTTATGGAAGCCCAAAAGTTTACACGTGCAATACACGTAAAAATGAAAAGTCACTAAAATCAAACATGTGGAAAATGTCATATGAACAGATAGGGACACGTGGAAAACATCCAAGACCCCGACCCCCTAAATTGACGGGCGAGATTGGCTAAAATTCCGGCGGCGCCGAACCCCCCTGGGGAATGCCTCCAATTCTTGAACCCTAGTCTCTTGGCCTCCCCCCTTAACCCCAGTACTGTTTGATTTCTCTGTAAATTTACAGAGAGATTAAATTCACCTCTTTAATCCATTTTAATTCATTTTTAATTCTCATTTTTAATTCCCTAAACCCTAATTCAATCCTATAAATACCCCATACCTAGCCCTCTCTATTCTGAAATCTATCATCAAAACTCTCAAATTTTTCCAAGTCAAATTAGTTGTACAAGTGGAGTTAGCCCAAGGTCATCTTCCAGTGACAACTCGGGACAAATCCGGCGACCCCGCGACTCCACGAAACTCTCAAACCTTTCCCATACCTCCCCTCTCTCTTTTCAAACTGTAAGCCCCCTCTCCTCTCTTCTTTTACTATTCTAAAGAGATCTCTTTTCAAAATTCGTCGGAAGTGGAGTTAATCTGACTTCTGATTTAATTTTGTTAAAAACATAACTTATCTTAATAACCAAACACCCATATTGTTGCAACTTGTTTAGTAATCATAAACAAATATTTAGAGCAAGTTTCAATTCAAAATATAATGCTATGCAACTTTTATTTCACTTTTACGGTTAAATACGACAAACTTTCTATTCGACATCTTTCATCATATTTGGTCATATTACCTTTAGAAAACTCACGAGGTAATGACCTATCTCATCACAGCACTCATCATGATATAGCACGATGGCTTTTGGAACAGTGTTTTGTGGGATAAATACAGCAATAAAATACCTTAAGCTAATAAAACCGTATTCTTTAAGATTGTTTTAATTAAATTCCTTGCAATTAAGTCTCTACAACCCATTTTGGGGAAACCGATTTGGATGGTGCGGGTTATCGCACATCCTCGGTACTAGTAGAGCGAGATGCAGACCTCCTCACGGAGCATCCGATCTCGATGGAATTTTTAATACAATTTTTAAGAATAATGTGATTTTCTATTTAATAAATAAATTATATTTTTAATAATTATATATATATATATATATTATCAAAATATCTATTTTAATTATATATAATAAATTCCATGTTTTCTAAACAAAGGAATCACAAATTTCATGAATATACCATCACAAATCCAAACAATTCCAATTTACACTAAAATACCATATACTATTCAATATAGGTTTATAATCATTAGAATACTTCACTTTTAAAAATTACATTCATGAAAACCCTAAATACGACTAATAAATACTTGAGGTTGATTTTGAAATTATATCAAAACCATTTTTTCATAAAACCCCCTCAAGTTTATTAATTTACAATAAAGACCCTAGTAAATATAGGTTTAAGCGAGACCAATTCTCTTGAGCCTCAGGGAGCCGGAGAAAGTGGGTGGTTGCCTATTTAAGGTAGAAAACTAAAACGGGGTTATCAATGGTAATTGGCATGGAAAAATTCATAAATCATGCCGTCCATGTGCAGCAGTTATCGATAACTCCAGAACCTAATTCAGGAAACAAATTCTGTTAAGTGTCTGACGGGGTCTCAGTCTAATCTGAAAACAATCCATACATGAATACAATCCAAATATAACTCAAATACAACATGAATCCATATATACTGAATACTATCAAATATCAACATGACTTGAACTGACCGAACCATGGATATACATTGACTTGATTACATGACTATCTGTTTACATCCTTATCCGTTTACATGAGCAATTGATATCATGGTTTCGGCAAGTCTTACATCTATAAAACAACACAATAAACATTATAGGGTTTTTAATGGGGTAGATTGGTATGGAATGTGTTAAAAGTGGCATGATGATGGTCACTTTAATACACCTAACCTGAATATCCGTTGTTGTTGTTCCGTGACTTAACGGTTCCTTATGCTCCGTATACCTTAGTCCA
This sequence comes from Agapanthus africanus, assembly GCA_030015575.1. Taxonomy (NCBI): domain Eukaryota; kingdom Viridiplantae; phylum Streptophyta; class Magnoliopsida; order Asparagales; family Amaryllidaceae; genus Agapanthus; species Agapanthus africanus. The sequence goes on along the minus strand of JASDDO010000001.1, from coordinate 518,801,753 downwards.
CGGAATAGTTTGACTCCTCTCGTATACACCGGTATATTCTGTACCAGGCTACAAACAACTATATTAGTATAACAAACATACATTATACAGTTATATTCTCTCTTATCTGTCTATTCTATTTCTATCTCTTTGGGACTTACCAAGCGATTGTTCACTGACGACATTCCCTTTCTATTCTTTCTTTAGAATGTTGTCAGGAGGACCCGACTCTTTGGAAATCGAGCCCAGCTCAGAAGACTTGGAGCAGTTCATCGAGGACCCCGAGCTCTAGTCACTTGTATATATTTTTACTTTCAGTTCATGCCATTATATAGGAATTGCTTTCCACATTGTATTTACTTTCAGTTGTATTGTAAAGAATGTATAATAAATAAAAAGTTGATGTTCATTTACATCTCATGTCTTTCTTGTGTACATTTATATTATATTGCTTATTTACGCTTAACGTGTTTACTTCTGAGTAAATACGTCGCGGGCCTAGTCACGTCTCCTTATCCGTACACCGAGAAGCGGGGCGTGACAGGTTTTGTTAGCGGCCCATGCAGGTCAGTTCTGCATGGAAACCTAAGTAATATAATACAATAATTATAAGACTCAGCAACTAAACATTCTTTATATTTCATATTCTTTAAATCTATCCTAACCCTATTTTTCTTTCAAGGTTATGGATTCTCCGAACAATACTAGCACCAACGTGAACGGCAACACCACACCATCACCTCTTCCATTTACGCCTACCGTTGTAGCTCCGATCAATGAGCAGACGGTACTGCTTGAGGCAATAAAGAGCCTCTTAGAGGGACAGCAGACTGCTATCCTAATGAACCGCCCAGAAGCTGAGGCACTTAGAGTGAAACAATTCCGGGCACTGCATCCTAAGCAATTTTCTGGGAAAGAGAGCCTTCTGGAAGCTGAAAAATGGGCTTAATTCATTGAGGACGATCTGACAGCAGCACAAGTACCAGACATTGCTTGGGTAAGGGTTGCGAAGCTGCAACTTACGGATAACGCCCGAGTATGGTGGAAGGCGGAAGAAAGCCGTCTTACTCAGCCGATCGAATGGAAAACTTTTCGCGACATGTTCGACGCAAAATATTTTCCTGAGACTGCCCGATTTGACATGGAGCAGCAATTCATCCACCTACAACAAGGCTCTATGTGGAGCAAATCCGTGGATGAGTATGATGCTGAGTTCAATATGTTGAGCAGGTAAAATATGTCTCAAATATTCAAATTTTCTGATATCACATACTACACAGCTAATATAAGACCGTAACAGGTTCGCGGCACATCTCATACCGACCGCTGAGATCGGGGCCAGAAGATTTCAGTAGGGGTTAGACCAGGAAATCCAAGCTGCTCTAGCTACAGAGGATTTTCCAACCCATGACCTAGCTCTGAAGGCTGCCCGAAGATATGAGGCAGTGGTGAAGAAGAAAGACAGACCTCAATCTGCCGGTATGAAACGCCCTGCTACTCAGATAGCAGGAGGAGCCTCTTCCAGGCCACCTTTTGTACCCAGGAGACTGGGAGTACCTTTCAACCGGCCCAGTTCAGACTTTTGCACCTACTGTAGGAGGAATGGACACCTGGCGAAGGACTGCAGGCGTGCTAATCGCCTTTGATTAGTCTGTGGATCATCCACACATGATATTGGATCTTGTCCTCGTAGACTCAATCCAAATTCTGCAACTAGACCAGTAATCACCTATCCACAGCGGCCAGCTATACAGGCACCTACACCACATCTTGCTCTCCCAGCTCCACCTCCTCATGGACCTATTGTGCCTCCTCCTCGTCAGTTCCATCAAGCACAAAGGAACCTACCTCAAGGACAGAGGAACGGACAGAGGAATGCTCCTCCAGCAAGGAGGAATGTACCAAGGAAACAGGCTTTCACAATGACTGTGGAAGAAGCTCAAGCCACTGGCCAAGTCATCACTGGCAACTCTTTTCTTTCAAACTTTCTTTCAATCCTTATACATATCAAATATCTTATCATATACCTAAACATATTCCACACAACTTAGGTACAATCTTAGTAGCCTCACTACCTGCACTAGCACTCTTCGATACTGGAGCATCTCATTGCTTTATGTCGCAACGGTTCGTCCGAACTCATGCGATTCCAGTCAAACCGCTCGTATCCAGCTGGAATGTTAGTTCAGGGAACGACGTTCTAAAGGCAACAATAGGATACGACCTATGTCCAGTGGTCGTCAGCAGCAGAGAATTTTATGCTAACTTCAAGGTGCTAGACATACCGAACTTTCATGTAGTTTTGGGTATGGATTGGCTAGGAACTTTCTATGCTACCATCAGCTGTCGTCAAATGAGGGTAGTGTTCGAGATTCCAGAGCATCCGGTTTTTTATTTCAAAAGTGGAGACCGTACCCTGAAGCCTAGCACATACAAAGTAAACCGAAGAAGGCAGTGATTGCAACTCTAAAGGCGGGAGAAGATAAGCCAGAAGTAGTTCGAGAGTTCGATGATGTATTTCCTGAAGACATATCGGGTTTGCCTCCTGATCGAGCTCTTGAATTTGGAATTGATTTAGTACCTGGAGAACAACCGGTGATCAAAGCACCATACCGATTAAGTCCAGAAGGTTTAAAGGAGGTTCGTACTCAGCTGGACGAACTTCTGCAGAAAGGATGGATTCATCCCAGTACTTCAAGTTGGGGATCTCCAGTGTTGCTTGTGAAGAAGAAGGAAGGTTCATACAGAATGTGCATTAATTATAGAGCTTTGAACGAAGTCACGATAAAGACCAAGTATCCACTACCGCGAATCGACGATCTGTTCGATAGCTAAGTGGGTCTTGTGTTTTCTCAAAATGAGATCTTCGTTCGGGTTATCATCATGTGAAGGTCAAAGAGTCTGATATTCCAAAGATGGCATTCAGGACTCGCTATGGAAATTATGAGTTTCTCATGATGCCATTTGGAGTGACCAATGCACCGGCCATATTCATGAATCTGATGAATCAAGTTTTCCGAGAATACCTAGACAGGTTCGTTGTCATATTCATCGATGACATCCTGGTGTATTCTAGGAATCGGAAAGAGCACGCTCAACATTTACGAATTGTTCTAGAGACTTTGCGACAGTATCAACTCTATGGAAAGTACAGCAAGTGCGAGTTTTGGCTAGAACAAATTAGATTTCTCGGACATATCGTTTCAGGTGAAGGAATCTCTGTGGATCCAGCTAAAGTATCAACAGTAAGCGAATGGCCGAAACCAAAGACAGTGAAGGACATTCAAAGTTTCTTGGGTTTAGCAAGATACTACCGAAGATTTATTGAAGGATTTTCGAAGATTGCAACACCCCTGACCAAACTCACACGTAAAGATGAAGAATTCGTGTGGTCAGAAACATGCGAACAAGCTTTCGTAAACTCAAGTCAAGATTGACATCAGCACCTATTCTCGTAATACCGGACCAATCTGGAGGTTCGTAGTGCATTGCGATGCATCTGGTAAGGGATTAGGATGTGTTCTACACCAGCACGGTAAAGTTGTAGCTTATGCATCAAGACAGCTGAAAGCTCATGAGCGCAACTATCCGACGCATGATCAGGAGTTGGCAGCCGTTATATTTGCACTCAAGATTTGGCACCATTATCTTCTTGGAGAACGGGTAGATATCTATACAGACCATAAAAGTCTGAAATATGTGTTTACTCAGAAAGAGTTGAATATGCGGCAGAGAAGATGGTTAGAACTTATGGCGGACTTCGACATCAACCTACAATATCATCCAGGGAAGGTGAATGTAGTACCTGATGAACTTAGTCGTCAACCACTATCAATGTATCTCACTACAGAGTGGAAGCTACAGCAAGATTTGCACCAGATAGAGATAGAAGTGGTCATGCCAGGTAACGCTTCAAGTTTGATGAACTTACAAGTTCAGTCTACTATTGTCAATCAGATCAAAGCAGCTCAAGCAAGTGATGCCAAGTTGCAAAAGATCAGAGAACAAATAGAAAGTGGACTTCGAATAGACTTCATCATCCACGAAGACGGATCTTTGAGATACGGAAGTAGATTGTGTATACCACAAGGTCCTGTTCGGGAAGAGTTGATGAAAGAAGCTCACGGCTCTCCCTACTCAGTAACCCTGGTGTTACAAAGATGTACAAAGATCTACGACAACATTACTGGTGGCATGGAATGAAGCGTGAAATAGCCAGAAGCGTAGCCAAATGCTTGGTGTGTCAGCAAGTAAAAGCTGAACATCACAGAACTGCTGGTTTACTTCAACTGTTACCTATTCCAGAATGGAAGTGGCAACACATCACCATGGACTTCGTGACTGCTCTTCCTCGCAGCACAAAAGGTAACGATGTGGTATGGGTTATTGTGGATCGACTCACAAAGTTGGCTCATTTCATCCCATTCCGAGTTGGCCAATCTACCGAGACACTAGTAAAGAAGTACATGGAAAAGATCGTGAGATTACTTGGAGTACCGGTTTGCATTGTCTTCAATCGTGACACCAGATTCCGATCGCAATTTTTGCAGAGTCTGCAAGCTAGCTTGGGAACGAGTCTGAACTTTAGCACAGCTTATCATCCACAAACAGATGGTCAGTCTAAGCGAACAATTCAGATTCTTGAAGATATGCTAAGAGCTTGTATGCTAGACTTCGAAGGATCATGGGAAGATCACCTATATCTTATGGAGTTTTCATACAACAACAGCTACCAAGCGAGTATTGGAATGGCACCATTTGCAGCGCTCCATGGAAGAAAGTGTCGTTCACCATTAAGTTGGGACGACATCGGAGATAGGGAACTCCTTAGACCTGAAATGATAGTGGCGACTGTCGATGTAGTTCGCACTATCAGGGAACGAATGCGCATAGCCCAAGACCGACAGAAACACTTGGCTGATGCAAAGCGCCGACACTTGAAGTTCCAACCGGGAGATCATTTCTTTCTGAAGATTTCTCCAAACTGTGGAGTGATTCATTTTGGAAAGAGGGGTAAGCTAAGTCCGAGGTACATTGGACCATTCGACATACTCGAACGAGTCGAAGAAGTGGCATATCGTTTGGCACTTCCACCATCATTGGAAGGAGTGCACAACGTATTCCACATATCCCAACTCCGAAGGTATATGAGTGACCCTAGCCATAACCTTGATCACTCCGAGCTCACTATACAGCCAGAATTATCTTGTGAGCAATAACCCGTTGAAATCCTGGACAGAAAGGTAAAGTCACTTAGGAACAAGGAAGTAAACTTTGTCCGAGTAATGTGGAGGAAAGACTCATCAGGAGAATCAACATGGGAAAGTGAAGACGACATACGTGCAAAATACCCTTTCTTATTTGTAAATTAGTCCTTAAATATTTGTAAATTTCGAGGACGAAATTTTTATAAGGAGGGTAGAATGTAAAGACTCTGTTTTTAATGTACAGAAATTTGTTTAAAGTTAAAATACTAAATGGAGTATTTGCAAGGCTGAATATGCTATAAGTATTTAATTTGCTTTAGAACAGCAAGAAAACACTTGTAGCTCATTGGTAAAGCCTTGCTCTGCTGTGACGTAGCCCCTATGTTCGAATACCCCAGCCACATATTATTTTTAATGATTTTTCTTTTAAACTTTATGGAAGCCCAAAAGTTTACACGTGCAATACACGTAAAAATGAAAAGTCGTTAAAATCAAACATGTGGAAAATGTCATATGAACAGATAAGGACACGTGGCAAACATCCAAGACCCCGACCCCCTACATCGACCGGCGAGATTGGCCAAAAGGCTGGCGGTGCCGGCCCCCTATGGGGAATGCCTCCAATTCTTGAACCCTAGTCTCTTGGCTTCCCCCCTTAACCCCAGTACTGTTTGATTTCTCTGTAAATTTACAGAGAGATTAAATTCACCTCTTTAATCCATTTTAATGCATTTTTAATTCCCTAAACACTAATTTTATCCTATAAATACCACCCCATACCTAGCCCTCTCTATTCTGAAATCTATCATCAAAACTCTCAAATTTTTCCAAGTCAAATTAGTTGTACAAGTGGAGTTAGCCCAAGGTCATCTTCCAGCGACGACTCGGGACAAATCCGGCGACCCCGCGACTCCACGAAACTCTCAAACCTTTCCCATACCTCCCCTCTCTCTTTTCAAACTGTAAGCCCCCTCTCCTCTCTTCTTTTACTATTCTAAAGAGATCTCTTTTCAAAATTCGTCGGAAGTGGAGTTAATCTGACTTCCGATTTAATTTTGTTAAAAACATAACTTATCTTAATAACCAAACACCCATATTGTTGCAACTTGTTTAGTAATCATAAACAAATATTTAGAGCAAGTTTCAATTCAAAATATAGTGCTATGCAACTTTTATTTCACTTTTACGGTTAAATACCACAAACTTTCTATTCGACATCTTTCATCATATTTGGTCATATTACCTTTAGAAAACTCACGAGGTAATGATCTATCTCATCACAGCACTCATCATGATATAGCACGATGGCTTTTGGAACAGTGTTTTGTGGGATAAATACAACTTTACAATAAAATACCTTAAGCTAATAAAACCGTATTCTTTAAGATTGTTTTAATTAAATTTCTTGCAATTAAACCTCTACAACCCATTTTGGGGAAACCGATTTGGATGGTGCGGGTTATCGCACATCCTCGGTACTAGTAGAGCGAGATGCAGACCTCCTCACGGAGCATCCGATCTCGATTGAATTTTTAATACTATTTTTATGAATAATATGATTTTCTATTTAATAAATAAATTATATTTTTAATAATTATATATATATTATCAAAATATTTATTTTAAATATAAATAATAAATTCCATGTTTTCTAAACAAAGAAATCACAAATTTCATGAATATACCATCACAAATCCAAACAATTCCAAGTTACACTAAAATGCCATATACTATTCAATCTAGGTTTATAATCATTAGAATACTTCACTTTTCAAATTACATCAATGAAAACCCTAAATAGGACTAATAAATACTTGGGGTTTATTTTGAAATTATATCAAAACCATTTTTCATAAAACCCCCTCAAGTTTATTAATTTACTATAAGGACCAAGGTAAATATAGGTTTAAGCGGGACCAATTCTCTTGAGCCTTAGGGAGCCGAAGAAAGTGGGTGCTTATCTATTTAAGGTAGAAAACTAAAACGGGGTTATCAATGGCAATTGGCTTGGAAAAAGTCATAAATCCTGCCGTCCATGTACAGCGTTACTGATAACTCCAAAACCTAATTCGGGAATCAAATTCTGTTTAAGTGTCTGATGGAGTCTCAGTCTAATCTGAAAACAATCCATACATGAATACAATCCAAATATAACTCCAATACAACATGAATCCATATATACTGAATACTATCAAATATCAACATGACTTGAACTGACCGAACCATGGATATACATTGACTTGATTACATGACTATCCATTTACATCCATATCCGTTTACATGAGCAATTGATATCATGGTTTCGGCAAGTCTTATATCTATAAAACAACACAATAAACATTACGGGGTTTTTAATGGGGTAGATTGGTACGGAATGTGTTAAAAGTGGCACGATGATGGTCACTTTAATACACCTAACCTGAATATCCGTTTTTGTTGTTCCGTGACTTAACGGTTCCTTATGCTCCGTATACCTTAGTCCACGGAATAGTTTGACTCCTCTCGTATACATCGGCATATTCTGTACCAAGCTACAAACAACTACGTTAGTATAATAAACATACATTATACAGTTATATTCTCTCTTATCTGTCTATTCTATTTCTATCTCTTTGGGACTTACCGAGCGATTGTTCACTGACGACATTCCCTTTCTATTCTTTCTTTAGAATGTTGTCAGGAGGACCCGACTCTTTGGAGATCGAGCCCAGCTCAGAAGACTTGGAGCAGTTCATCGAGGACCCCGAGCTCTAGTCACTTGTATATACTTTTACTTTCAATTCATGCCATTATTTAGGCATTGCTTTCCACATTGTATTTACTTTTCAGTTGTAGTGTAAAGAATGTTTAATAAATAAAAAGTTGATGTTCATTTACATCTCATGTCTTTCTTGTGTACATTTATATTATATTGCTTATTTACTCTTAACGTGTTTACTTCTGAGTAAATACGTCGCGGGCCTAGTCACGTCTCTTTATCCGTACACCGGGAAGCAGGGCGTGACAAATCTGGATAATGGAAAAGGCATTACTAGGAATACCTGGCCACCTCTATGAAACATTTTCATATTTCAGATTTTCTGTGTATTTGTAAAAGAGAACCGTTTTCCCAATTAATTCTGACTCCAGGGTATGTATTTACCGGATTTGGATCTCACATCTGTACAGTGTTACAGATGATGAGTAGGAGTAGAATATTGGGAAATGGGTGATTTGATCCTCAATATCGGAATTTGTTGCAATTGATGATATTGGATTAAATCGCCTACCTTTGCCTAACAATAAATTATTTGGTTTCGAATAACCGTTGTTATGCACGAAATTTTAAAATGAAATATCTGTACCTTTATTTTATAAAATAAGATATACATTTTGAAAATTATGTTGTATACATTTACCTTTATCGGTTGAGGATAAGGTAAGGTGTATTGAATAACAGTGTAAGACATTCTTAACCAAGATACAGTTTTCAACTTATAGTACACGGAGTTTGAGTTAGTATACTCTTGGGACTTATATGTGAAAATGTATGTTGTCCAGTGTATTTCGGGATAAGGGGTTGGTACTCTTACTTCATTCAGGTTTACCTATGAGTTCTCTAGTTTTAGACATGCATTCGTTGTAATGCAAGGTCCAAAGATTTTGAGAAATTTATAGGTATAAGAATAAAGTAGAGAACCATACGTTGGAAGTATCAGAATTCTTCGAGGTGATCGAAAATGTAGATACTTATGCTAGGTGTTCCATCATAGCAATATTGAGAACTTAATTATCTCATAGGTTACTCATCCGTGGATGCGCTCCATGATGAGTAATGATGTATTGGCATTTTCCCATTAGGTGGTATGCACTGGAAACAGCTGCATGATTTTTTAATCTGGTTTCATCTAAATTTGTTCCTTGATTCTATTTGGACATAGAATGGTTACATATCTTGAGGTTGTTGAGATATGGAGTTATCCGATTTCTGTTTAAAAGAAGAATAGGACAAACTCAAGGCACGCTTCGGTAATGGCGGTTTGTGGATTATCCCAAGCATTCGCTAAGATTTTGCTTCAACCATTTTCAAGATCAGTAGTTATATTGTTCTTGGCTCGCCACCTTTTTATAGAAGGAATCTTTTTGCAAAAGAAACTAGTGGGAGTATCGTAGAATTGGAAGTGATTCTAGAACCAAAAATGGTTACCAAAAATTTAGTAGAACCTAAATATTCAATTGGACTTGACAAACCATTAGCCACTCCGCAGATTTTAGTAGGTGACCTCAGACAGCCAAGAGATACTTCGGTTTTCTCGTAGACGGTGACAGGGAGGTCAGCTTCATGGTGATGATAGCCCTACTAGTTATCAGCAGGTCATAGAAAGTGGTAACTTCAAGATGACCACATACTTTATATCCAAGATGGACTCCACACACTTCAGCAAATTATAGATTTTGGACTTTGCTGGGTGCTTGTCACGCCCCGCTTCCCAAAAGAAAGAGAAGGATGACGTGGCATGGTCCACAACCTAACTGTATTGAAGATGGTCTGTTCAATACAGTTACGTTAAGCGTATGAATATTTAACATGCAAGGTGTGTACCAAAAAAAAAATAATAAAAGCGAAAAGCATTTATTTCTATTAACCAAACTTTATTACATCCCAAAAAGAAAGAGTAAAGTAAACTAAGTAGTTTAATTACATCGAGAAGAAACAAAAGCCCTAAACATGTGGGCAAACAGCAAAAATTAAATCTAGCTAATCTTCCATCGTCCAGTCTGCATAATCTTCATAAGTTGGCTTCACACCTTGATCTTCGCTATAATACTCATTCTTATCTGACGGGCATTCCAAAGATAGAGGAAGAAAAGGAAGGTCCGTCAGCGAGTTATACTCGGGTAGGATTGCCTCATAAGGAAATAGGGGTATAAAAATGAACAAGTGTATATAAGAGTATGATGTGTGCATGCAGACATAAAGTAAGGGGTGTAAATGCACAAACTTTAGACGTTTTGAAGAGGGGTATATATGAGCATGAGTATGTTGTAAGTTATATGTAAATGAGTAGGTTGTGTGAGGTATATGTTTGGTAAAGATTCAAGTCAAGTCAAACGGACATTCAGTCTAAGAGTTAGATCAGGTTAAACAAGGTGTGTATTGATGGAATTGACTGGTGAACATACTCGTATCCTTGAGGTATCCCATGACTAGCTGGAAGTAGTATGAGCTGGTGCTCGTGCCTGGGATGGCAATCAATGTGGTAGCGTGAACATCCCCGAAAGGTATCTCATGACTACGATGGAGCTTTGTCTAGTGTGAATATCACTCAAGTGCACGGGTATTACCACCCTTCAGTTCCATAATAAACAACAAGTCTAAATTGGTAAAATATCCACATCCAAGATACTGAATAACTCGTATCTCAGAAAGAAAGATAGATGAGATAACAGGTAGGTATAGCATATGATGTGAGTTTGGTGTTGAGTATCATTAGGTATTGTAAACATTTTAGTTTGTTAAATAAGGGTCCGGATACTCGCGATTATTCCGTTGTGGCTACGGAACAACAACTGGAGAAGTGAAATGTACCGTTTCACTTTCCGGGATCATGATCGAGTAGTAGGGGAATCCGACTTCCGAATTTCCTTGCCTAATCAAACTACCCATCCCCGTGGTTCAGTATAAGGGTTTTGACGAATTAGAGTTAGTGCGTATACCTCTAGGCATGGAATTTCCACATTGTATAGTCGTCCACTCTTTGGACTGTTCACTCGGAATATCGGGATTTTCATATTTGTATAGTCGTCCACACTTTGGACTGTTCACCCGGAATATCGGGGTCTTCATAAGTATTCCATACCTAGGTCCGCGCATTCTAACCCTAACCGTATCATGTTTTGTATATGTCATGTTGTCATAAACTGGAAATTTTAAAAGTATTGATCTCGTTTAATATGGTCTTCCACAACCACTCGTTTTATTTTCTAAAGTTCGAATAGTACTTCGTGTCATCTTAGGGAAAGCTTAGTTAAAAAGAATAATAGTGTTTAATTATCTTTTATTACTTCTAAGAAAAACCATGATATTTGGGATATTTATTTCGGAAAAACATAATGTTTTATGGAAAATATCCTTTCGATAAAAGGTTGTGGTGTTTATTTGAAAATCTTTTGCAAGAGGTTTTTATTTGAAAATCTAGACTACTCCTAATGTTCCAAAAGGACAAGTTGTGAGGTCCTCAAATCGTCTCTTCACCGCCAATTGTGGCCAGGTAAGCACAAGTAAGGAAAGGAGGGATCCGCTCACGAATCACCGTGAGACGGGCCTTTTAAAATTACCTTTCTCACTTGTCTAGCCTAGGCACCACAAAGTCTGGTTTAGATAAACGACCGATGCTTACAACCTTCCTTTGTCCTAGATTGGTGTTATTTTAAAATTGCCTTTTAATAAGATACTAAATATTCCTTTTGAAAAGATATCTTTAATTAAATTCAGTATTTTCTTCTTTAAAAAAGTTGAAGGGGATTTAACAATATTATAGTAGTTGATGAAAAAGTGTAAGTAAAATATACGTATGTCGTATCTAAAATATTTATTTCACATATCTTATCTCTTATGGATATTTTAAACCAATATAATATTTTAATTAAACGAGGGTATTTAATGGAAGTAACCTATTTCGAGATCATTTTTATAGTATGGGTATGTCAGAGGTGAAATGACAATTCATGGGTTATGACATTAAGTATATCAGATTCCAGGTATTATGGGTGTGGAATATACTTTTGTGTACAGAGGAAATTAAACACCGTTTTAAAATATGGGTTAATATTATCATTATTGAGGGTATAAGGAATAGGTATGCACAAATATTATAAAAACTTTTTAAATAGGGGTTGATGACTATAAGTTGGAACTAGACTAATGAGAAAGAAAGTGACAGGAAAAGGGGAGAGAGGCGGATCCTACCTTGTGTTTGAGTCGGATGCCGAAGGGTTGAAAACGTAGGTGTGTACAAAATCCTCAATAGCTCCGTGCTCAGATTTTTCCTCGGTGATTGGGTGGAGTCGTAGCGTCGGCGTCGTTAATCCGAAGGCACCGGTATTTTTTTCCAGAATTTTTGGAGTTCTGAGGTGTGAGAAATCAGTATTTGAAGTGCCTATTTATAGGTTTTCATTTCTAACCAAAAAAATCCAAAATCCGTTAAATCAACAAAAAAAATCTGCGCTGCCAATGATTTACGAATCATCAGCTCGTGATTGCGCCCGCCGCCTTTCGTCTCAGCCGTTGGATCGAGATCCAACGGGCTGGATCGTGCCGTCTGTCCACCGCCGCCTGCCACGCGTCGCCTCGTGCCCGCGCGTGTGGGGATCACGCATTTTCGCGTGGTCCCCACCACGTGGGCGCCGCCGCGCTTCCTGGGCCGTTGGATCTTGTATCCAACGGTCCAGATCAAAGGGATTTAATATATATATATATATTATATATATATATATATAATAATAATAATAATAATCTGTTTATTATTTTAAAATCTGAACTTGGTTTTAAAAAAATTGTTAAAAATAGTTTAAAATACGGGAAAATTATGGAAAAATTTCTGAATTTATATTTTATTGTTATCTTTAGTATAAAAATAATTTTGGGCTAAAAACAAATAATATATCCATTTCTAAATTGTTAGCTAGTTATTATAATTATATAATATCTAGTTTATCTTTAAAATATGTTTAATTACAAATTAATTACTTTAATTGATAATAAAAATATGTAGATTATTTTAAGGCGTTATAAAATTTTATTAAAACATTTTTAAGCCTGTAAAAACAATAAATAGGTTTTAGAAAATTCCTTTAACCATATTTCGATGCTTTGAAAATTATTAATATTACTTTAAAAATTATTCTTCTATTAACGAAACACATAAATAATTATTTGATAGTAGAAATTTAAATAAAATATATTTTATTAGGTATTAGAAAACACGGTCGTTACAATCTACCCTCCTTAAAATAATTTCATCCTCGAAATTTCAGAAGGTAGGTCAAGGAAAGGAAGAAATCACTAAGAAGGGATTATCACGGTTAAATATTTTGGGTTTCGCTCTCTCGTCCCGTCTTCTCGCTTCCGCGTATACCTTGCCTGGTAGTTCCTTCCCCACATAACTCTAGCCAGCTGGATTATCTTATCCCTCAAGGTTTCATCCTTCTGGTATCCCGACCGGTTGCTGCTTGTAGATTACGCCAACCTTTCCATAATCTCGGAATGATTAAAATTATGACTAGGGTAGCCAGCATACCCTCCATAGAAAATAGCAAAGCCAGTCTATACACAAACTCACCGTCTCCTTCCAAGATGTTAAACGGCCGATGAGTCGTGGGCTGAGCTTTCCTCGCTCCCCAAAACGTATCACTTCCCGGTTAGGAGAAATCTTCAGAAACACGTGTTCTCCTGGTTGGAACTCTAGTGTCCTTCTCTTCGTATCTGCCCAAATCTTCTGCCGATCTTGTGCTATGCCTAATTGTTCTCTGATGGTTCTTATCACCTCCACTGTCTCGACAATCATCTCGGGGCCTAGAAGTTCTCGATCCCCAACATTGTCCCAATTTAACGGTGACCTACACTTTCGTCCATACAAAGCGGCGAAAGGCGTCATGCCGATACTAGACTGGTAGCTATTGTTGTAAGCAAACTCTACCAAGTGCAGGTGATCTTCCCAAGATCCTTTAAAACCCAACATACAGGCCCGGAGCATGTCTTCGAGAATTTGAATAACCCTTTCTGATTGGCCATCGGTCTGAGGATGGTAGGCGGTACTGAAACTCAGATTCCTGCCCAGACTCTCTTGTAGGCTTTGCCAAAACTGAGATCTAAAACGTGTATCCCGGTCGGACATGATGCAAATCGGTACGCCGTGCAATATGACAATCTCCTCCATATACCTTTTTTTTGTAAAGCTTTCGGTTGATTGACCCACTCAAAAAGGAATGAAATGCGCCGACTTGGTGAGTCGGTCCACAATCACCCCTACAGCATCGTTTCCCTTAGAGCTGCGAGGGAGTGCAGTCACAAAATCCATAGTAATGTTTTGCCATTTCCATTCGGGTATTAGTAACGGCTGTAATAGACCTGCCGTCCTGTGGTGTTCGGCTTTTACTTGTTGGCAAACAAGACATTTGGATACACTCTTGGCTATCTCCCGCTTCATCCCATGCCACCAATAGTTTTTCATGAGGTCCTTGTACATCTTTGTTCCTCCCGGATGAACAGAGTATGGAGAACTATGTGCCTCTTTTAATAATTCCTCTCTCATCTCCCCCTTTGGTACACAGACTCTGCATTCATATCTCAAAGAACCATCTTCGTGGATGATGAAGTCCGTCCGCAGATTTGCGTCCACTTGTTCTCTGATTTTTCGGAACCTTGGGTCCTCCATTTGAGCTGTCTTGATCCGTTCGACTAATGTTGAGTGAATTTGCAAATTCATGAAGGATGTAAGCATTCCGGGCATTATCAACTCGGTCTCTAGTTCATTAAGATCTTGGCGATTCCTCCAATGAGTAGTCAGACTCGAAATCATTGGTTGGCGACTCAAAGCGTCCGGGACTACATTCACCTTTCCCGGATGGTATTGTAAATTTACGTCGAAATATGCCATTAATTCCAGTCATCTCCTCTGCCTCATATTGAGTTCTTTCTGGGTGAAGATATACTTCAAGCTCTTGTGATCGGTGTAAATATCTACCCTCTCACCCAATAAATACCGCCTCCAAATCTTGAGTGCGAAAACAACCGCGGCAAGTTCTAAATCGTGCGTTGGGTAGTTTCGCTCATGCACCTTTAATTGTCTTGACGCATATGCGACTATCTCTCCGTGTTGATGCATCACACCACCAAGTCCCTTCTCCAAAAAATCGTTGTGGATGTTTAAAGCTTCTGGGTTTGCTAAGAATTGTAAGAATGGTTGTGATAGTTACGAACTACCCTCCTTAGAATAATTTCATATTTGAAATTTTCAAAGGAGTGGCCACTAGTAGGCACAGAAATCAGTAACGCTGTCAGGAATCCTCTTTGTTGCATGTGTCTCTCCCGTGAGTTGGTGTATCACTTGATGCATGGAAAGTCTTTGAAGGGTTTAGGTACAAGGAATTTGGAAAATGCAAAATCAGTAGTTGCTTCCAGATAGAAAATTTTGGAAGTTGAAGGGAGGTTGTGAATTGATGGAAAACTTGCGAGATATAACATAAAGGCAACTGGTCGAAATTACGAAAACTAGAGGAATTATAGTGAGTTTAACTAAGACTTGCATCGAAGGATAAATAAGCACGGTATCAAAAGAAAGGCTGAAAAATAAAAGAGTATCTCTGCTGTCTTTCCACGTGGTATCAGCCATCTCGGCTGTCATGGTGAAGGTCTGGCGTTTGGGTCCATTCCTCTGTGCTTGCTGAAAAACACGCTCATGTGATGACAAGGGTGGTCCCTTTGGTGATACCCCTTGACTGGATGGTTTAGTGGCGGAAAGTGGCCGGTTTCCCGGTGTTGGTGCCACATAGTTAGCTGGCTTGTTGACGGGGTCTGATTGTCTCCCTCTATGAGGACAGTCCCCAATAGCATGATCCGGAGACCCACAGACTGTGCAAAGTTTGTTCAAAATGCGACAGTCTCTCCTGTAGTGTCCGGTCCTACCACAATGGTTTCATATACGGCTGGTTTTTCCGAAGATAGTTGGTCCTGCTGGTCTCTTAGGTTGTTGTCTTCCGTTGAATCTGGAAGATGATCCTCCAAGAATTTGATTGGCTGGTTGCTTAATGCCAGACAAATGGTCATCCTTCCTCATGCGTCTCTGAAGGTCTTCAAAGTTTCGTGTCGCCTTTAAGATTTCTTCATAAGTCGAAAGGGTGGCAGAAGACATGGAGGACTGTGTCTTCAGGTCCAATCCTTGCCGGAATCTCTTATCATAAAGTTCTGGGGTTGTCACCAGATGATACGCGAACCGACTTAACCTTGCGAACTCTGAAGCGTACTCATCCACCGACTTATCCCACATCTCTCTTGTTGGAAATGTATAAACTCTCTTTCCATCCTTAAGTGTGCCATGACTGGAAAATACTGGGTATCAAAACACTGTTTGAACGTTTCCCAGTCGATGGGCTCCTTCAATGTACTTTCCTCTGCCTCCCACCATATCCTGGTATTATCCGTAAGTTGTAGCTTAGCGATGTTCACCCATGCGTCCTTCGGAATTTGGGCGGCACCGAAATCGTTGACTGTTCCCTTGAGCCACTCCTCAGCTTCAAAGGGAGTTTCCTTCCCCGAAAAAGTCTTGGAGTGATCTGAACTGCTTCACTCCCGCTGAACCTTGAGGAACTGGGGTTAGTGCCTCACTTAAAATCTCTGCTTGTTGCTGCCTACTTTCTCGTAGCTCCTGATGAAGGGCGGTTGTCTGCTGCTGCTGTTGTTCTAGTGGTCCTTACATCCTTTGTAGCATAGCTGCTTGTTGAGCAGTGGCTTCATTGTCTTCATTTCTCCTTCGGTTGCGTGATGGTGTCGTCCGGCCATTGATGATCCGAATCAGAATAAGTTAGGTTACAAACAGGCTGAGGGATGAGACAAGATAATAACTTGCATGGAAGAACAACAATTAATGCAAGGGAGAGACTAATCAGAAGAGCAAGAGACACAAGAGAGATTTTTGGCTCGAAACTAAGATTTTATTATCCAACTTCAATAAGGAGAGTACAACCGAAAAGTAAGGACATGCATCGTTTCATTCGGCCAAAGAAAAGGAAAAGACTTATTAATCTCGATTATGGAAGCTCAACAAGTGGTGATAGGTCCTCACACTAAGAAAGGTATGGCCATTCCCACGGTGCCTTATGGGGACAACTGCCCGAGTTTCTTCTGTCTCGAGTTCCTCCTCACTCGAAACTTCGTCCTTCGACTCATCCTCGGCAGGAGCCTCGCCCTCCGTTTCCCCCTCTATAGGGTCTTGTTCCTTTGCAGGAACATCCTCATCCGGATCATATTCCATAGGATTCTCTTCCGCCGCAGGAGCTTCTTTTTCTGGCCCTTCCTCTATATGCTCCTCTTTCATAGGATCTTCTTCATCTTCGGAGTCGTTGGCCGTCATAGACTCCGGAGTTGCAGCATCGACTTCTTCGTCTTCCGAGGCGCTGTCGGAAATGACCGCCTGAGATTCTACGACGTCATTGTCTGAATCTCCAGATGTAGCTTCAAAAGTAATATCAGACATGTCATCCTCGTTGGAAAGATTTACCATGACCAGAAGGAAAGGTCATGGTCAGGGTACAGAATGTCAAGGAAGGGACAAGGGACATAGGAGAATTATGAAATCGGTATAAATAGATGAGATTCACAAATATAATAAGTCAGTTAATGGTTTCATTTTAGTACACAAGATGACCTGCATGGGCCACCACAAAAACCTGTCATGCCCCGCTTCCTAAAAGAAGGAGAAGGATGACGTGGCATGGTCCGCAACCTAAATGTATTGAAGGTGGTCTATTCAATACAGTTACGTTAAGCGTATGTGTAACAACCATAATTTTCCTATACACATTTTATATACAAATTTTTTTTTAAATTTTTAAAAATCCATAAAGGAGTACTTTAACCTGAGCACAATATATATATAAGTAATTATTTTGTTTTTAAATAACTCCATTTTTAATGTACAAAGAATTGATTTAAATTCAATGTATACTTGGAGTATTTATTGTGGCTGATATCTCTTTAAGTATTTATTTCACTCCATAATTACAAGAAGGAGCTTGTAGCTCATTGGTAATACCTTGCACCGCTGAACCAAGCCACCAGAGTTCAAATCCCATACCCCACATTATTTTTGTATTTATTTTGTTTTAATTTCTTTTGGAAGTCAACAGTCAAAAGGCCATAACTCACAAAATTTGTACTGGGCATGAAAAAGTAAATATACAATTAAATACCCCAGAACAACCCCCGGCCCCAGAGACCCTGACTCGGCCCGACTCGGCGCCGCCGGCCGGCGAACCGGCCGACTCGGTCCGGCGCCGCCGGCCGGACTGGGCCGGACGGCCGAGTCGTCAACTGAGAAAAGTTGGCTCTGGACTTGGTCAACCCTCCTGCACACTTGATATCCCTGGATCGGTTATCAAATGGACAATAAATCCCTTTTACTCCTAGGGTTAATGAGTTTTAATGAATTTTTATATAATTTTATATATTTTTTATATTTTTATTAAAAACCCTAACCCTAGCCTAACCTTATATAAACCCCCTATACCCTCTACCTTCTCATCACTTTTTCTAAGTCCACTCTCTCAAAATTCCAAGAGAACTTGGTACGTTAGAAAACGAGCGAAAGACGAAGCGCTGACGAAAATCCCGGTGATCGTACTAGGACCTCTCAACGACGATTCGACGTACCGGCAAACCCTCTACCTCCCTCTTACTCTCTAGCGTTGTCCAAACCCGTAAGTCCCCCTTTTCTACCTTTCTTTTCTTTCATTAAAATACGAACTTATAAACCCGACGGAAATCGGAACAACCCGATTTCCGATTCGGTTTTCTATCAAATCTCACTTATCACTAATTCCATAATGCTTAAACATTTTCATGTTGACTACTAATCACTTAAAAATTAATTTGAACAAGTTTTCACACATGAAATGATAGCTTTTGCAATATATCGTATTCTTTCACTTAAATACCACCATATTTAGTTTATCACATTTAACCTCTTAACATTGCTATACCTTAAAGTAGATCACGAGGTAATGACCTACCTCCTCACACACTCATATGCAATCATAACACGCTATCTTAAAAACTTAGAATACGATAAAATAAGATTTTACATTAAAATACCATTTTCTTAATAAAACCTTTTCTAAAAGTTCTAGGTTTTATTAAAAACAATATCTTTTAATAGGAAATATGATAAGTTGTGGACATCGATCGTTTATCTAAACCTGACTTTGTGGTGTCTAGGCTAGGCAAGTGAGAAAAGGTAACTTTAAAAGGCCCGTCTCACGATTCGTGAGCGGATCCCTCCTTTTCTCATTTGTACTTACCTGGCCACAATTGGCGATGAAGAGGCGATTTGAGGCTTCTAACGACTTGTCGTTTAAACCATTTAGAAATAGGCTAGTTGGCTTAGAAAACCCTAGAATCTAAAATACGGAAATTTACACATTTTACAAATAAATACCTTATCTTTATAAAACCGTTTTCTAAATGATTAGTATTTATTAAATCTTTGCAAAGAGCCACTACAACCCACCTTTGGGAAACTCGTTAGGGATAGTACAGTTTATCGTGCACCCTCAGGCTTAGTAGTGCGAGATTCAGACCTCCGCAAGGAGCATTCGGTCTCGAAAGGTTTAAAATACGACATTTAAGAAAAATGAGATTTTTGGAAAATAAAATATTTATTAAAAATTATTCTTGTATAAACATATGTATATTTATCATTTAAACATCTATTTTATTATAAGATAAAGTTTTCATCTTTTCCTAAAAATTACAAGATTAAAAGTTACATTAAAATACCATGAATTTCAAATAAATCAATATTACAGATTAATATCTTTATTTATGTAATTAGGATATTTTCACTAGAAATAAGACAAAATAAAATCACACTCATTATAACTATAAAGACGAATAATAAATACTTAGGGTGTATCTTGAAAACTATACAAAAGTATTTTTACATAAAACCCCCTTAAGTTTTATAAATTACAAGAAGGACCCTAACAATTATAGAACTTCGATTTACATTTCTTTTGTCTGACTCGGGTTTGAGTCTGACTATTTCTGACTTGAATATGATTCAAGTCAATCTATAATATTCCAACTCAATATAACACATGAATCCCAGAATCCAGTTAACAATCTATACAACTTGACTGAATCAAACCATGGATATACATCCATTATTCCGTTATTCCATTTACCTGATTATCCAGTTATAATCTGTTCACTGATATCATGGTTTTGGTCAGTCATCCAACTTATACAAGACAATACAACAATACCATCAAAACACTACGGGGTTTAAGGGGTAGATTGGTACGGAAGGTGTTAAAGGTGGCACGAGGCGGTAAGATTAAGACATCTAACATGAATCCAATTGCCGTTGTTCCGGGTTGTATAACGGAGCCTTGTACTCTATATTCCGTTTGCCCTGATCTCTAGCATATAGAGACCCCTCTCGCATACACTGGCATTCTTCTGTACCAAGCTACAAACAACAGCGTGAACACAATACTCTACAATATTATTCTTTAGAAGATACCTCTTATTCTGTCTTTTCTAATTCTTCCTTATCTTTGGGACTTACCGAGCGACCTGTTCGCTGACGACATTCTATTTCTTTCTTCTTTGAATGTCGTCAGGTGCTTTGAACCCAGCAGAGATCGAGCCCACCGGTGAAGACTTGGATCAGTTTCACGAAGACCCCGAGCTCTAGACATTGTACCTTGTTCTATTCAGTATTTTCATTTCCTATTATGCCATTGTTTAGACATCGCTTTTCATTCCAGTTGTATTTACTTTTCATGCATTGTACAAAAGAATGTTATTAATAAAGTTGTTGTTATTTCTATATCTCTTGTCTCTTGTGATACCTTTTATATTGCTTAGATACGCTTAGCGTATGTACTTCTAAGTATATACGTAGCGGACCTCGTCGCGTCCCCTTTGCCGTACACTGGGAAGCGGGGCGTGACAGTATGAATATTTAACATGCAGGGTGTGTACCAAAACAAAAATAATAAAAGTGAAAAGCATTTATTTCCATTAAACAAACATTATTACATCCCAAAAAGAAAGAGTAAAGTAAACTAAGTAGTTTAATTACATCGAGAAGAAACAAAAGCCCTAAACATGTGGGCAAACAGCAAAAATTAAATCTAGCTAATCTTCCATCGTCCAGTCTGCATAATCTTCATAAGTTGGCTTCACACCGTGATCTTCGCTATAATACTCATTCTTATCTGACGGACATTCCCAAGATAGAGGAAGAAAAGGAAGGTCCGTTAGCGAGTTATACTCGGGTAGGATTGCCTCATAAGGAAATAGGGGTATAAAAATGAACAAGTGTATATAAGAGTATGATGTGTGCATGCAGACATAAAGTAAGGGGTGTAAATGTACAAACTTAAGATGTTTTGAAGAGGGGTATATATGAGCATGAGTATGTTGTAAGTTATATGTAAATGAGTAGGTTGTGTGAGGTATATGTTTGGTAAAGGTTCAAGTCAAGTCAAACGGACATTCAGTCTAAGAGTTAGATCAGGTTAAACAAGGTGTGTATTGATGGAATTGACTGGTGAACATACTCGTATCCTTGAGATATCCCATGACTAGCTGGAAGCAGTATGAGCTGGTGCTCGTGCCTGGGATGGCAATTAATGTGGTAGAGTGAACATCCCCGAAAGGTGTCCCATGACTACGATGGAGCTTTATCTAGCGTGAATATCACTCAAGTGCACAGGTATTACCACCCTTCAGTTCCATAATAAACAACAAGTCTAAACTGGTAAAATATCCACATCCAAGATACTGAATAACTCGTGTCTCAGAAAGAAAGATAGATGAGATAACAGGTAGGTATAGCATATGATGTGAGTTTGGTGTTGAGTATCAATAGGTATTGTAAACGTTTTAGTTTGTTAAACAAGCGTCCGGATACTCACGATTATTCCGTTGTGGCCACGGAACAACAACTGGGGAAGTGAAATGTACAGTTTCACTTCCCGGGATCATGATCGAGTAGTAGGGGAATCCGAGTTCCGAATTTCCTTGCCTAATCAAACTACACATCCCCGTGGTTCAGTATAAGGGTTTTGACGAATTAGAGTTAGTGCGTATACCTCTAGGCATGGAATTTCCACATTGTATAGTCGTCCACTCTTTGGACTGTTCACCCGGAATATCGGGATCTTCATATTTGTATAGTCGTCCACACTTTGGACTGTTCACCCGGAATATCGGGATCTTCATAAGTATTCCATACCGAGGTCCGCGCATTCTAACCCTAACCGTATCATGTTTTGTATATGTCATGTTGTCATAAACTGGAAATTTTAAAAGTATTGATCTCGTTTAATATGGCCTTCCACAACCACTCGTTTTATTTTCTAAAGTTCGAATGGTACTTCGTGTCATCTTAGGGAAAGCTTAGTTAAAAAGAATAATAGTGTTTAATTATCTTTTATTACTTCTAAGAAAAACCATGATATTTGGGATATTTATTTTGGAAAAACATATTGTTTTACGGAAAATATCCTTTCGATAAAAGGTTGTGGTGTTTATTTGAAAATCTTTTGCAAGAGATTTTTATTTGAAAATCTAGACTACTCCTAATGTTCCAAAAGGACAAGTTGTGAGGTCCTCAAATCGTCTCTTCACCGCCAATTGTGGCCAGGTAAGCACGAGTAAGGAAAGGAGGGATCCGCTCATGAATCACCGTGAGACGGGCCTTTTAAAATTACCTTTCTCACTTGTCTAGCCTAGGCACCACAAAGTCTGGTTTAGATAAACGACCGATACCTACAACCTTCCTTTGTCCTAGATTTGTGTTATTTTAAAATTACCTTTTAATAAGATACTAAGTATTTCTTTTGAAAAGATATCGTTAATTAAATTTAGTATTTTCTTCTTTAAAAAGGTTGAAGGGGGTTTAACAATATTATAGTAGTTGATGAAAAATTGTAAGTAAAATATACGTATGTCGTATCTAAAATATTTATTTCACATATCTTATCTCTTATGGATATTTTAAACCAATATAATATTTTAATTAAACGAGGGTATTTAATGGAAGTAACTTATTTCGAGATCATTTTTATAGTATGGGTATGTCAGATGTGAAATGACAATTCCTGGGTTATGACATTAAGTATATCAGATTCCAGGTATTATGAGTGTGCAATATACTTTTGTGTACAGAGGAAATTAAACACCGTTTTAAAATATGGGTTAACATTATCATTATTGAGGGTACAAGGAATAGGTATGCACAAATATTATAAAAAAATTTTAAATAGGGGTTGATGACTATAAGTTGGAACTAGGTTATTGAGAAAGAAAGTGACAGGAAAAGGGGAGAGAGGCGGATCGTACCTTGTGTTTGAGTCGGATGCCGAAGGCTTGAAAACGTAGGCGTGTAAAAAATCCTCAATAGCTCTGTGCTCAGATTTTTCCTCGGCGATTGGGTGGAGCCGTAGCGTCGGCGTCGTTGATACGAAGGCATCGGTATTTTTTTCAGAATTTTTGGAGTTCTGAGGTGTGAGAAATCAGTGTTTGAAGTGCCTATTTATAGGGTTTCATTTCTAACCAAAAAAATCCAAAATCCGTTAAATCAACAAAAAAATCTGCGCTGCCAATGATTTGTGAATCATCAGCTCGTGATTGCGCCCGCCATCTTTCGTCTCAGCCGTTGGATCGATATCCAACGGGCTGGATCGCGCCGTCTGTCCACCGCCGCCTGCCACGCGTCGCCTCATGCCCGCGCGTGTGGGGATCACGCATTTTCGCGTGGTCCCCACCACGTGGCCGCCGCCGCACTCCCTGAGCCGTTGGATCTTGTATCCAACGGTCCAGATCAAAGGAATTTAATATATATATTTATATATATATATATATATAATAATAATCTTTTTATTATTTTAAAATCTGAATTTGGTTTTAAAAAAATTGTTAAAAATAGTTTAAAATACGGGAAAATTATGGAAAAATTTTAGAAATTATATTTTATTGTTATCTTTAGTATAAAAATAATTTTGGGCTAAAAACAAATAATATATCTATTTCTAAATTGTTAGCTAGTTATTATAATTATATAATATCTAGTTTATCTTTAAAATATTTTTAATTACGAATTATTTACTTTAATTGATAATAAAAATATGTAGATTATTTTAAGGCATTATAAAATTTTATTAAAACATTTTTAAGCCTATAAAAACAATAAATAGGTTTTAGAAAATTCCTTTAATCATATTTCGATGCTTTGAAAATTATTAATATTACTTTAAAAATTATTCTTCTATTAATGAAACACATAAATAATTATTTGATAGTAGAAATTTAAATAAAATATATTTTATTAGGTATTAGAAAACACGGTCGTTACAGTGCTCCTGAAGGGGTAAAACCCATTAGGAGCAAGTAGATCTTTCGAGATCTGTGCAGGTGGAAATGTACTAACCTAATAAGGCTAGACTTGTTATAAAGAGTTTCATCAAATACCCGTTTTGGATTATGATGAGATTTTTACTTCAGTGTCTATGCTGAAATATATACGGATATGACTTGGCACTGCTATTCCCCCTACTTGTTATCAGCAGGTCATAAGAAGTGGTAACTTTTAGGTGACCAAATGCTTCATACCCAAGATGGACTCCACGCACTTTAGCAAATCATGAATTTTGGACTTTTGTGGGTGCTCCTTATGGGGTGAAACCCATTAGGAGCAAGTAGATCTTTCAAGATCTGTGCTGGTGAAAAAGGTACTAACTTAATAAGTCTAGACTTGTTGTAAAGAGTTTTCATCAAATACTTGTTATGGATTGTGATGTGACTTTTACTTCAGTGTTTACACTGAAGTCCATATGGATACGACTTGGCGCCGATGCAGTTCTTGGCTATGATATCTGGCAGGTGGATGGCTATAACGTCTTTCCAAATGGGATTTTGGAAGTGCACGCGTATATGACTCTGCCAGAGGGTTATCATAGTCAGTGGGAGCAGCGGAAAGTGTGCAAGTTGCTTATGTCTATTCATAGATTAAAGCATGGATAGCGGAGACAGATCTTCTGTTTTTTATGTGACAGTCAAGGTGATTGAATTCATCAAAATAATAGATGAACCTAGTAAGAAGGATGTAAGGAGTATTGTCCTGGGATTTGGATGGCATACTCCAAATAGAAAGTGATGATCTATACTACAATCGGTCAAACTTTGGTTGCCGCATAATGTTTTCTCCGTGTTGGATATAGATAATATATCAGGAATTCTGGTGACTAGATTTATGGTTTTAGATCTAGATTTGGGAAGTTCCCCAATCGGGTAGTTAGACAACATTCTAAAAATATTTTAGAATGGATGACTCTTGGCGTGGTGATGTACCCACAGGTGATGGAGTCACCCTCTCTAAAAAGGATGTCTTCTAGACTGATGAGGAGAGGGACTGGCATGAATGACATATCATTTGCTTAAGCAATTGAGTCAATTATGCAATGTCTTGTACAACACCAGATATTGCTTTTGCACTAGTTGCAATAAACATATATTAATCCAATCGTGGAGAAAATTGGGAAGCAGTAATGAACATAAGTGGATGTTCTTCGTATAAGGTAACGGCGGCCTCCTCCGAAAGGCAATTATCGGTTCAGGCTTCCAAGGTGACCTAGTTGACAAGATGTTGTCGGAGTTTTAAGTTAGCCTCTTCTGAGGATCAGGGTATTGGATAGTGTTCCAATAAGAATACTGAGGTAATCATGGTGCAAGATGTTGGTTATGACTCAATAGAGAATACAGCCCAAGAAATTTGTTGGATGGAGTTGTTCATTTATGAACTTGGTCCCATCAAGTATCGAGACAAATTCTTGAGGCGGGGTATCGCTCAGTTTAGAAGATTGTTGATCTCCGCAAAGTTGAGATATAGAGAGATGAAGTTGGAACATTGTAGTGGATCCACTCACTGAGGCTGTTTCTCAAACACATTAAGTTTCACAAACATAGTTTGCGAAATTGATTAGTAGAGAAGTTAGGTATTCGGTAGCACACGAGCTGTGGATATGTGATACCGTAATAATTGGCCTTAAGTGCAAGTGGGAGATTGTTGGATATAGTGCCCTCAAGGCAATTATTGTGATTGTAAGTAGGCGTTTATGATAATTGAGGGAGGACTTATACAGGTATAACAGTCTTACTCGAGATGATAGTATACTATCTGGTTTGTCTTCATTATTGATGAAGCCCGTAGGATTGTTGCTTGACAACCAGCATTATGATAGAGATCATATATGTGGGAGCTGGATTGTCCATAAGCACATCCTTAAATGTGTCTAGTCGTAGGAGTATCGATACTGGGCATTGATATTCCAGAGTAGACTAGTGTATACGTTTCTAGACCCCGACGAGGGGCAGTGGCCGGTCTCACAAGCCATTGGTGTTGTGTCACCTAAGATAGTATAGAGGTGCTCACTGGAGGTGAGTACACCGGACGAACTCGCCGAAAAGTTCTATATGGTATTATATCTATCGTCAGATGGAAGTTCTCAGGTGGCATGAGTGCAGGTTAGTCCTTTGACCTGAGATCGTCGTTTGTCTCGTGTGAGTTCCCAATGTACTTTGATTACTACCCTACCACGGCTCAAAGGAGTCGTGTAAACAGGTTTTAGTTGGGTACAGCCCCGAGCCACGTGGAGGCAGTGGTCGATTGTTAGGGATTTGTCACTCCTCATATTAGGAGTCGATGCCGCGCTGTGTTCAGTTGGTTATCACCTTAAATCCATGGCCATGGTGGATGAGGTTTATTGATAGTTGATCAGTAGTATCTCTTTTGGTGATGAGCTTGACTCAGACATGATTTATCGGGTTAGTAAGGGTCTGACGTTATCCACCCCTAGACCCAATATGCGATACTCTTTGACGAAGAGACCGGACTGTACGGAGATTGTCACATTCAGGCTCAGTAGGGTAAGGACGTACTTGATTGTCGCCCCCTCTTTCGGCAAGTACCTGGGTAACCGTTACGTACTTCTAGTGTCGCTGACTTGCAGAGGGTTTTTAGAGTCACTGCCGGCGTATTGTCGAGTCTTTAGAGTCCCGCGCAGAGGGTTTTCCCAGTTCAGGCAATAGATGTAGGAGCCGTATATTGGTACGTGTAGGGGTCCGATTAAATACGTGTACGGGATACATAGACTTTAATCGGATGGTTGATAATACTAGCCGGCTTAGGATTAAGCCGAATTATTAAATCAGGTTTTGATTTAATAATTTATATATATATATATATATTGATATATATATATTTTTTAGTATTATTGTTCACTATTCATTTTCTCTCTTTGGTGCTATCCGTATTTTTATACGGATACACGTATATGTAGCGATACGTATACCGGGTGAAGTATTCCGTATTTATACGGGAATGCTCCTAGAAGAAGGACACCTCATATTTGATTTTCTTTTTAGAAAATTAAATGGAAGTAAGGTGGAGGGTGAGGTGGCATGAAGCATAGTTGTAAACATGTAGATGGGTATGACTTGGCTATTTAATGTTGATATGATTTGGATGCACTATTGATGCATGGTTAGAAAAGCAAAACCATTCACTTTCTACACTTAGATTTTTCATTCTCCACATTCTTGAGTTCATGCTTCATGTTGAAAACACTTAGCCATTTTTCTCACCTCCTTCTCCTTCTTATTGCTCTCTTTTGAGCATGTTTGGTGCTTGCGTAAAGTTTTTGTTTTCGCTTCCGTCTTAGCCGTGGCCTCCACGGCGCGAGCACCGAACACCAATAGATATTCCTTCTTGTTCCAGCAAGATGCAGATGCAATGTCAACAAAGGACAAAAAGGTCAAATCAAAGATAGAGTAAAGGCATATTCCAAACTCCAAGTCTCGATGACAATATATGCGACCTAAAAACTAATTTGACGTTCTTCTTACTCAGCAGAGTACAGACGTGGTGTCAATAAAGCTTTAAGAAACCAAAGCAAAAGTGAAGTGATGACAAAATCCTAGCTCCAGATCTCGATGGAAACATATACAGCCTAGAGATCATCTCGACATTCCTCCTCATGCCAGCAGGATGCGAACGCAACGTCAACATGGACCAAAAGGTCAGATCAAAGTGGAGCAATGGTATATTCCTAGCTCCAGATCTCGATGGCAATATCTACAGCCTAGAGATCATCTCGGCATTCCTTCTCATTCCAGCAGGGTGCAGATGCGACGTCAACATGGACCAAAGGGTTAAATCAAAGCGGAGTGATGGAATATTTCTAGCTCCGGATCTCGATGGCGATATATAAAGTATAGAGGTCATATGGATGTCTACCCCTCTTTAGTGAAGAATAAGCGTGACATCATAAAAAAAAACGAAGTGATGGAATATTCCTAACTTCGAGTCTTGATGGCAATACATACAAAGCCTAAAGATCATTGGATATCATCTCACCCTAGAGGGGTGCGGTCATGATTCATCGGGGCTCCAAATAGAGCCTAACTTCAAGTAAAGAGCCATAGTGATACCTAACGCTGGATCTTCCGATGTTAATGAGGATATTCCAACCTAAGAAAATTATTTGAAAACGTCTTGTCCAGACTTGAAAGGGGTCAGAGACACGGCAGATGCATGGCTACTCAAGCCACAATCTAAGGGACTATACTTCGAGAATATATCAGCAAACGGACGGTACGATGAACTTAACCCAGTACCACAAATCTAACGGACTCCTATATTGGAAGGGGTTATCTATATTTCATGCTAGGCTACACCTGCGAGATCCTCTCAACTCGTAGGGAGAAACATCTTTATAACACCCTCACGGCTCATAAAGTTGAAAAGCCTTAGACGACAGGGATATAAACCCGTTTTCTAAGTCATCGCTGCCCTATAAGTAAGTCAATACTGACTCTTGTATACTATCCACAGGACACATTCAACAAAGTTGCATTCAAGACATCCTTCATTGGTTAACCAAAATATTAATGAAGTGAAGAAGCCACTTACGGGTCCTCTCAACTCGTGAGGAGAAAATACCTTCGTGAGATTCTTACGACTCATGAAAGCTATAGACACTTAGGAATCCTCACGACTCCTAAGGAGAATATGCACCTATGAGGTCCTCTCGACTCATAGGGAGAAATACATTCATGAGACCCTTATGGCTTATGAAGATGGACAAAACCTTAGTTAGCAGGGATCTAGACCTGTTTTCTAAACCATCAAACATGTGGCGAGGTATTACTTTGCACTACTTAACCCACGTACATATTTTACATGGGCAAAGTAGTGGCGGGCATTTGTTCTCGTAAAAAATTTTGGCTCAAAGAGTACATTTGTTCCTATTCAAGTTGTGCGCACCTATACAGGCACACATGGTAAGATTGCCAAGTTAAATTACATGCACAACGTGCAATGAACGCGTGCATGAGTTAAATGACTAGGTCCAGGTTGTGTGCATCTATACATGCGCACTTAGCAAGATTGCCAAGTTGAATCATATGTGCAATGTGTAATGCACGTGTGCATGTGTCAAAGGTCACAAGTGCGCATGTACATTCCTTGAAGCAAACACTTCTAATAAGAAATAGATTTTGTTAATAAAAAATCAAGTCCTTAGTTAGAAGAGAAATCTTCTGTTAAGATCCATGATCTCCATCCAACAGTGATTAAAGATCGCTACTTGATTATGAAATCAATTGAGATCTCTAAATGAGATATTCTCTCAAATCAATTGATATTTCTCATGCCCTATACAAAGGACTCATGAGATTAAATCAAAGAGTCCCTACATAAGCTTGAGAAAAATTCCAAGTCTTTTTCTTCCTCCGCGAATAAGTACGCAAGGTAGAAATAAAGAGAAAAAACTTCTCTGTTCCTCAAAAAAAATCTTTTGCTTTATACAAAAGGTTTTGCTTCTTTTTGAATCCATTGATTCACCATAAAAGATCAGATGATCTTAGAGCCCGTCCCTCGTTCATAAACTATATATTTTTGTGAGAGATTGATCCTAAGATCCAAGAAAATAAGATGTGCACCATGAAACGTATATAAATAACTTGGAAAAGATAAAGATCCCGGTTTTTACTTCTTTGGAAATAAAAGAAGGAAAAGAACATAGAATAAAAGAAACAGAAGCCATTGTTTCTCTGTGAAAGCTGTTGCTTTTTGATCGAAATAAGTGCGTACCCAAATAGTGCGCACTTAGTTTAAAAATTGCTGCCCATGAAAAAACAATCCCCGGGAGATGTGCGCATCATGTGCTACCCACGTGTGCGCACTTGTTGGATGTTGTCCATAAAAGCATGCGCATCACGTAATATGCACGTGCGTGTACTTGTTGAAAATGGTCCATGAATGTGCGAGCGTCATGTGCAATGCACATTGACTTGTTAAATACATACACACCTACATACATACGCGCATACATAACTGTAACGAATCTGATTTTACTGTACAAATTTTTTTAATTTAATGTACAGAACGGAGTTTACAAGCCTGAGTACAATTTATAAGTTATTTTTTGTTTAAGAACAGTAAGAAAGCATTTGTAGCTCACTGGTAAAAGGCTTGCACTACTGTGACGTAGCCCCTGTGTTCGAATCCCATCAGGCACATTATATTTTTTCTGATTTTTATTTTAAACTTTTTAGAAGCCCAAAAATTTACACGTGCAATGCACAAAAAATGAAAAGTCTGGAAAAATAAACATGTGCAAAATGATATAAATACAAACACAGACACATGGCAAAGATCCATCGGCCCCAACCTACAAAATGACCAGCAAGATGCCCTTTATGGCCGACGCCGATGGGTCATCCGTAGGTAAAGGTGCCCGGGTTTTGCACACGAGTCTTTTCCTATACCCCCATCACCCCTGCACTGTTTGATTGCTCTGCAGTCAAACAGAGACCCCTCAATTCCCCAATTTATCATATTTTAATGCATTTTAATTCGTTCTTTTAATTCCAAAACCCTAATTCCACACTATAAATACTATCCCATGCCCTAGCCCTTCCTCATTCTGAAAATTATAGCCAAAATTCTCAAAGTTTTCTAAGTACAAGAAGAGTACAGGTGGAGTTAGTAAGAGATCGACTTACAACGAGGATCGAAGCAAGTTCCAGCGACCTCGCAACGCCACGAAGATCAACACTCCCTCGTCTACCTTTCCTTAGGATAACTAGCTAGTAAGTCCGTTCCTATCCCTCTCTTTCTTCTTGAAAAAATCTCTTTTTTCAAAACATGTCGATAAGTGGAGTTAACACCGACCTTTTATTCTAAACCCTAAAAATTTAACTTTTTCTTATATATTTTTCATCCATATTATTACAACATGTTTGTAATCATATAACTAATTTTTAGAATAATTTTCACTCAAAAATATCATGAAACATAACCTTAATTTAACTTGTACATTAAAATACCATGAACTTCACATACATCTCTTTTAGTATTTTTTTTGTTAATCATACCTTTAGAAAAATTCACGAGGTAATGACCTACCCCTCACAAACACACATGATTCCATAGTGTTAGTTATATGTATGCCCTAGAGGCCATTACTGTACATACGATATATATTGTAATGGATGCTTGGACATATATAGGGAGGACTTTCTTGCTCGACATGATAGTATGCTATCTGGTTATACTTTATCTTAACATGTATTCTGATTGTCTCTATATTACATGTTGATAAAGCCCTTAGGATATGTACTCGACTACTGGGACTCTGATGAGATCATACTTGTGGGGCCACGGTAGTCAGCGAGTACATCCTATAACTGTTCCTAGTCGAGGGTGTATCGAGACAGGGCATCGATACACCAGAGTAGACTAGCGTATACGCATCTTGACCCATATGATGGGCGATGGATGATCCCATATCCATCGGTGTTTGACATCAAGGATGGTGTACGGGTGCTCAGTAGAGACTGGGTACACTGGACGGACTCGCCGAGAACTCCCAGATGGTATTATACCTCACGTCAGATGGCAGTTCTCCGGTGACACTGGTACAGAGTAGTCTGTTGACCCGAGATCGTCATAGAGTCTTGTGTGATTCCTACTGTGCTTTGATTTCCATCATACCACGTCCAAGAGGGCGTGCAAAAAGGTGGCTTTTGGGTACAGTCCCGAATCATATGGAGGCAATGAGCGATAGGAGGGGATTCGTCTCTCCCAGTATAGGGAGTTGATGTTGTGCTGTGTTCGATTGGCTATAACTGGAAATCCCTGGCCAGGGTTGCTGAGATTTACTGGTAAGTGTTATCAGTAGTTTCTCGAACTGTTATAGATCTCATATCAACACGACTTATCAAGCTACTGGGGTCTGACGTTTACCACCCCTAGGCGAGATATGCGACATATCAGACGACGAGACCGGACTGTACGGGAGTGTTACTGATTGGATTCACAGGAGAATGTACAGGCTTGCTTGTTGATCTTCTGAGCGCTCAATACCTGGGTAGCTGTTACATTTAGCTGACCGCTTGCAGCTTGTGGGTGTTTGATATGATCATCACCTACTGCCGGCGTATTGACGATTCTTTAGAGTCCTACACAGAAGTTTCTTGACTCAGGCAAAACGGAGTAGGGGCACATATGTGATATGTGCGGGACCGAGGATAATGCGATATGAGATACCGTATTCTATTCTCGCGATATTTGATATCAGCCGGGTCATCGGATCAAGTGTTGATTCGATGAATCGGTAAATGAGATATTAGTCGGTTATATACGATATAGCCGGATTGTCGGATCAAGTGTTGATTCGATAATTTCATGTATAATAATATATATGATATTTTAAATTACATTAACTAATATTAGCTCACCAAAAGATTCTTTTTCTCACTCGGGTAATACATTGATATATATGTGATATATGTTAATTGTATTATTTTCTTTTGTTACAATAAATATTATATATGTGATATATAATATTGTAACATGATATGATAACTAATGCAACATGTTTAGTAGAGATTAAACAAGATTAGGGTTTGATTTGGGTTAATGCTTTCTAGATGATTCTAGAAGGTTTAGTTTTGTTTTGTGAAGATATTTTGTTATGACTCATTCCTTAACCCAACCCAAACCCTAGCCCTTGGTTAATTCTCTACAAAGGTTTACCAACCATGGTTGAATTATTCATCATTATCTTCTTTACATTATTCATCACAAAAGGATTCTAATGATATTCTTTTTCTTCTTCCTTCTTCTTTCTTTCATGGAAAAAGCTTTCTAGCTTTTTTCCAAGTGATGAAAATGAGTGAGAATAAGAAAATAAAAGAGAGCAAAAATCCTACTTCATCATTCTCATCTATCCTTGCCCTTTAGATGAGAGTGTTCACTTCATTTAGTGAGTGTTAGCTTGTGTTAATGAAACTTCAAGGTAGATCATCTTTGTTATCGAAGATCGGAAGCAAACTTGTGCCTTTCTCTTCGCGGAGCCTCTCGAGAGTCCGGAACACGATGATCGCAGCGAAGGGAACTCAACACGGAGCTTAAGAAGTGAAGGACCGGATCTACAAAGGTTGTAATCCTTCTCACTTAGTGTTAAAGTGTTTAACATGCTAGTTTTCGCCTAAACCCTAGTTTAAAGATCCGGCTTTGGGTTGTTCGGCACGGCTAAAATTTTAATCGGGCATGGTTGATACCTCGTAGACCCTTGTGCGTGTGCCTAGCAACCCTACAGTGGTATCAGAGCCAAGCTAGAGCTTTAGACGAAGTTTAATGTCCGATCGAACCCGGAAACCCCGACGAATACCCTTCTCTGGATATTTTTTTAAAATATGATTTTTTATGAATTAAAAATGCTCAGAAAATAGAGCAGGGAAATCTAAGAATAACTGTAGAATACAACTTCCTAACTCCACTGTAGCGCCGCGGAACCATGGCCGTACCCTGGTTTTGGCGGCGGTTCCGCGGCCGTATGTGGAGATTAGGGCCTCGTTTTTCTACAGTTACCTCCGTAGGTGATTCCTGATTCTTTTGGGAGTGCTCAAGTGTTGAGTTTTCTGGGTTGTATTGGGGACTTGTTGATTCGATCGGATACTTTAACTTTGTTTAGTTTTTCCGGATAATTTTAGAAACTGTTAAAAAGTTCGAACGGATATCAATAACTCACTTTTTCCCCAGTCGGAAAATTTTTCAAAAGTTGGATTTTTTCTCGAGTTTGAAACTTTCTAAGTCGTGCAAGTAACGCGGTGGACCCTCTAGAAGACAACAAATCTTAACTCGATTATGTGACCATCTTGAACTGCCTCTAAACCTTAGGGTTTGTGGCAGTACGGCGTGCCACATGTGAGGCATTGGCTTGACCCTTCTACGGCTGGACCATCGGTACTGTGGCATGTGATGGATATTTTTGAACTCCGCTCAAGTGTTGGGCTATTTGGGAAATCTTGGGTGTTTGATTATTCGATCGGAAAGTTTAACACTGTCTTTTTATCTGGAATGTGATACAATATGTGGAATCCACAGGTAATTATGAGATAACTAAATTGAATGTTATAAATCTAGCAGTTCGGTCTCAATTGATCGGTTGCCATGGAATTTTGATGTAATCAAAAGTCCGTCGCAATCACGTAGCGTACGCGGATACTTGCCGGGTAAACTTAATAGATAGCCACACCCCATAGCCACGACCAAGTGACTGTAGGAGAACCCCGTCGCCAAAAGCATCCGTTCGGGTGCTCGCGGCAGCGGTGTTCCGCCTTAGTGCACTTCGTCGACGGCATTCGGGGGTGCGGCCGTCTACTAAAGTTTGCGACGAGCATTCGATCAGGTTGTCGGGAATCTTGTTGAATTGCCCGACTTAATATTGAAAAGAGTTTTCGATGATGAGAATAAAATGCGGGGTTTATAATAGTTAGGCATGCGATGTCTAAGGAATTCATTTGGTTAGGCATGTGATGTCTAAGGAGGTTGCGGATTCCAACTGTTGTAGTTTTACACTTTCTTTTCTGTGACCGTAAGCGTAGTATGTGGTGTATCGCCGGCTTCGTTGCTATACATCAACGACAATCGGGATACGCATACTTGCTTACGTTGATGATATGAGATATTATGTGTTGCTGTGATATGTTATATTGGATCGTCGCGTTAAGAATAGCCGGGGGTTTTATGTGAGATGAGGGTTTTTATTTTCATTCATGTAAATTCATTTGTATGTAATATTCTTTTATTGGGGCACTTCCGAGCTGAGGATGATGTCACCATTGTATATTATTTACTTTTCCGCATTAGGTAGACCCAAGGAGGGGAGCACAAGTAACCGGGTTCTAGGATACAGTAGGAGGCCATCTCGAGGAGTCGAGACCGGGTCTCCTAACCCTAGAATTGGCAGTGTTGCTTGCCGCTCTCGTAGGGGTCTAGGGATGTGGGTTTGGCTATTCATCGCGACCGTGGAATCCGTGTTTTATACAGGCTCGTATTAAAAACACGGACGTCCTAGTATATCCAATATTTCATATATGTTCTTCTGCTGCAATGTTCTGTGATGAGATCATATTACTGCCTGAGACGAATGTTTATATTATATATATGAGATATATATTATATATTGTTGATTTCGTTTCATATCTGATGCTTGTGAAGCATAATAAAATGGGACTTCATTAATGAGATTAATGAAATAAAAGAAACCTAAGATGTTGTAGAAACTTGTTTAAAAACTGGTAGCTCTAGTTCTTGCTTTGCATAGCGGTGTTCCTTGTAGAATATCCAGCACCTTATTCGATAAGGAAAGAGCCGAGATCCCTTCACCGGGAGTGACCTCTTTAGTGAAACTAGCAGATGCTACAAACTCGGTTTGTCTTTTGATTGCTTCTATAGTTCTTGCTTTGCATAGTGATATTTGTGAAATATCCTGCACCTTATTCGATGATGAAAGAGCCGACGATCCCTTCACTGGGAGTGACCTCTTTAGCAAAACTAGAAAAGGCCTAAAAAAAACACTCCATTTAAAATCACTCGATTCTACAACGATATCAAGTTCATTTACGCTCATGGTTTTCTTAAAAACCTGCGTAGCCCTCCGTCATTTCAGATAAGTACTACTTAGTATTCGTGCTGCGGTAGTTTGGCATGCGTCAAGGCGTAGTGTACGGTAGCTAACTAGTGCTTATCTGCTAGCATACGATGCGATTGGATTAGGGTATTCGTACGGCGTTGTTTGGCATGCGTCAAGGGTCGTGCGGATGGGTTTAATTCAATCAGGAAATGCACGGGTTGACTTGACTAGCGGACTATGGGTTGTTTGGCATGCGTCAAGGTCATAGCACGCTAGGGGTAAAAGAATTATCGGGAATTTCAAGTGTTGGAATTTGCAATGAGATTGCATACCTTCTATGAGATAGTTGGATCCCGATACCCACTGCGAGTAAGAGTTACTCCTGGGAGAGTTTTACACATTACAATTAGCCGATCAAGTAGGTGTCTAGAAAGGTGTTAACGGGGTTACGCCCCTGGGAAAACGAGGTTTACTTTAATTAGGTCCGTACGAAAGCATGGGGAACCTCCCTCAAATAACCGGCACTGGCCTGGATGAAAGATTGGCGAACTTGTAGAGTGTAATTAATCCCGGCTAGTCTTTCCTTTTGGGGTTTGAAGGAAGATTTGACTAAAACAGTGGGAGACATCCTGATTAGATAAATTGATAACCAATCTAATCTTGTAAAAGCGCACGCTGAGTGTTTTCTTCTCTCTCTCTCTCCAGGTAGCGACCATATCATGCCGTAATCAAGATAATAATACGGATGTATTGACCGAACCCGCTTGTTATACTGAGCTGGGAAACGTTGGTCCCGCTCCAACTTATAATTGTTATAAGAAAGAGCAGGAAATTAGGGATTACCAGAATTTCCGTGCCGCCCAAACGAAGAAAGTGCATGTTGATGCATCATCTTCGGGTGTGTTCATTACAGAGAACTGTTTCTCAGTGTCCTTTACGTCCTGGGTATTTGATACCGGATCAGGATCCTATATATGTAATTTGTTACATGGGCTACAGATAGGTAGAGAACTGAGAACGAGTGATAAGTTTCATGAGATAGAAACGGTGCAAGTGTTGCAGCCAAGTCTGTTGGTCACTATCACCCTATATTACAAGAATACATTGATTCTGAACGAATGTTATTAGATACTGTAACACCCGAGCCCAATACTACTATTTTCTATTACTGGTTGAGCATTAGATAGTACTCATTTCATTTAGCTTGCCTGTTTGTCACTTACTGCAAAATTTTATCTGGAAAAGTCATTTCTGCATATAACAAATTTTAGCGTCTAAAATGAAATTAAAAATATCCATCTTGGCCTACTCGACACCCCTAGCCTCGTGGTAGCGTCCGTGCGTTGTGTTCTCGTCCCGTTCAGTGAAACGGGCGAGTTTGGACGGCTACGCGCGCGTACGGGTGTCCGTCTTGGGGGTACGCTTTTTAATCATAAAACACCTCATTTTAAAATTTGGAACCTGCTTAAAATCCTATTATTTAAATTTCAAATTTTTGGACCCAACCCGGGCGCGATTTGGAAATGTTTTTTTTAGCGCCAAAATCCCAAATTTCTATAATCTTAAACCTTATAAATATTTCGTTACAGATCTTCACTGTGAAGATTAATATTTAAATCTTTAATATGTATCTTTTCTTTAACCACTTATTACTCTCTCAGCCAATCAGCGTAGGCATTTTACCCGTGGGCCCCCTCCATTATCCTCCTCTCTCTTTCTCTGTCTCTCTCTCTACCTTTCTCTATCTCTCTCTCTCTAACTTTCTCTCTCTCTTATATATATATATATAATCTTCCTCTCCTCTCTTTCTTTAACCATGAGCAGAGAAACCCCCGAGAACCTAAACCCTAGCCGCCTCGTCACCGTCGCCGCCGCAGCCCCGACGCCGGCGTCAACGTCACCGTCGCCCTCGCCTCCGCCTCCTCCTCTCTACCTCAACCTTCTTCCTTCAACCCCGCGCATCTTGCGCAGCCGCGATAGCTGCAGAAGTTCCCTGCAGTCGCCTGATCGCCGGCGGCCTTCGTCGTCGCCATCCGCGCCACCTTCAGCACCTCCTCACCACCTGCGCACTCCAGCACCCCGACCACCTCCTCTCCCTCTTCGTTTTCTTTTCCCTGCACCGAAGTCCATACCCGAGCTATAACCCTAACAGCTGCAACCTCCTCGCCGGCGCCTCACCGCCGTCGACCCCATCGCCGTCACACCCTCTGCAACACCAGTAAGCCTTCTCTCCTCTTCCTCCTTCCATTTTTCCCCCGGTTTATCCTTTGGCTGTGCATTAAATTTCTGGATTTTGTTGTCGCTGTTCACCGGAATCCGGCCATGCCAGTGACGTGTCCCGACGATCCAGCGGAGTGCTCTGACCCGTGAGGTCCCTTGGTTCGTTGTTTGGGTTCAGACCGTGAACCGTGCGTCCGTCGCGTGTTTCCCCACCGACGTTACGTTCCGTTTTCCCGGTTCGCGACCCGTCGAGGCAAGTATCCCTTGCTACATGCTATACAATATATTTATATATGTTTTGACACACTAAACCGTAAAACTTAACTTGGTATAGTCGTTTTCACATTATGGTTGCAATATGGCATTATATCATTTTACAAATAACATAGAATTTACCGTTTGCCAATTTAAACCTAATAACCAAGTTTACCTGTTAATCACATTTTACTGTTTAATAGATGGTAGCACTTACCCATGTAGTTCTATTACATTCGGACATTCGTATTCAAAGGCTTGATATAACTGTATTGCATCAATATCTAAACGATTGCACCGGTAAGGGTTCTCAAACCTGTTAATAAAATAAAACGGCTGCACTGTATTACTGCACTCTTGAGATTGAATGAAACATGCTTATTATTTAGCTCATTGCTCATTCCATGTTGTTAAATACCCTGTTCGATTTTATATCTGTTCGTGAGCACACCCACGATATTGTTACATCTTGACTTGACATTGTCACACATGGTATTTATATGATACACCTGACATGGTACCGTTTACTATTGACTTGACCTGATGTACCATGACCTGACCTGTTACCTGATCCCGTGCCTAATGCCAACAAACCTGACATGTAGTCCTCATGGTCCGTTCCTGTTGTCTATCCAGACAAACCTGCTTTTACCTGATCCTGTGTTGGCATTAGTTCTTGATTACTGAATACCTGACCTGACATATATAACTTGGGGGTATGGGGAAATCAAAGGTGAAACCTGACTTGTAACTCGACAGTTCATTACCTGTTCTGGGTGTACACATTCTTGTTTTGTGCCTAGCGGCATGTCTCGGTTTCGGCCGAGAATATTGTGGCCGTGGTCCCGGGTATGTACGGGATACTATCGAGTGTACAAATTCCTGTTTTGTGCCTAGCGGCATGTCTCGGCTGCAGCCGAGAATATTATGGACGTGGTCCCGGGTATGTACGGGATACTATTGAGTTACATCGATGATTCATCAATTTGATTTCAAAGACTTTAGAATAGAGAACCTGATAGCACAGTTTAGTTTACACACTGCACACTACCCTGCACTGCTCTGATTCATATTATTGTCACCCTTGCTTTATTCATGTTTATATTCGCATTGCCTGTTTATTATGTTATTACTTGATGTTTTGACGCGCTGACGTCTGGGTTTTGCATGGCCCAGATTCTGTACCGCTGTCGCAGTCCGAGCAGGAGTACTTCAGCCGACAGGCTGAGCTGTGAGTGTTAGCAGTAGTTAGCTTTTCTTTCTTGCATTTTATTCCTGATGTGAGCCCGCATTATGGGACATACATTCCAGTTATTTTGTATTGGATCTTTCGCTTCCGCATTTATTTTTTATTGACTCATGTTATCTTGGATTATGGACATGTTTTAGATAGTTTATTTTGTTCTTGATATCTCTACAGCCGTAATGTGACTGTGGATGGATACTTCCTACCCACAGGTAGCATGGTTGGCTATGTCACGTGCCCATTTTAGCGTACTCTGGGAAGCGGGGCGTGACATGGTTCTTTTGGTATCAGAGACATAGGTTAGTTGGGTTGATTCTTTGTAGTTGGGTATTGTACCCAATACACGAATCAGAATACCCGTGTTAGGAAACATGTCCTGCCACTTTGTCGTTTACCATTCTTGAATCACATCCTTCCTGATTATATCTTTTACAACGTGCAAACTTACTTTGCAAGTCGACTCGAAAAACCTGATCTCTTGTTATCTCTAGGACTTAGGCTACTTGGGTGGAGTTAAGTAATTATGGCTATGATACCGCGGCATAGTTACAATGCGGTACTCTATTTAAGTATCTTGGAGTTCTAGCCTTGATCTATATTTTGAATCTATCATCATGCTAATGTTGGGTGTTTTGATTTCAGGACTATGGCCGGTAAGAATTTGAAGACGTACCAGAGACGTGTGGATGAAGCCGCCATGCTTGGAGTGATAAGGGGAATGCTGAAGAATCAAAAGAAACAGACCGAGCTGATCCAGCAGCAAGCGGAATCATTTCAGGAAGGTTTGCAGATCGTTCAGCAGTCTGTGAACAATGCTGGAGCTAAACCAGTTGACCGAGTAGGGACCGTAGCAGATTTCAGGCGTTTGGGTCCGTCTACATTTACTGGTTTGGAGGAGCCATTGCCAGCAGAGCAGTGGCTAGTTGACACAGAAAACTTGCTTATTGCGGCACAGATTCCAGATGAGAAAAGAGTTGATGTGGTACGCATTCAGTTAGTGGACTACGCCCGAGAATGGTGGCTTGTGGAGGAGAACCGTTTGCCCAAGCCGATCAAGTGGGCGGATTTTTCAAAGAGTTTCCTGGAGAAGTTCTTCCCGCAGACTGCACGGGAGGAAATGGAAGAGAAATTCATCGGATTAAAGCAGAATGGATCACCAGTGGATGTGCATGCAGCATAATGGACAAGACTCAGTAGGTTCGCTGGACCTTTAGTTGCCAACGATGCAGACAGGGCACGAAGGTTCATGCGCAGCTTGGATGTGGACATCCAGCGGCAGATTGTCTCCCTGGGTTTGACCACTTTCTCACAAGTACTTGCGGCAGCCCGAGAGCAGCAGAGTTTATCTGGGATGAAGGGGAGTTTGCAGCAAACAGCAGTTGCGGTAAGGAAGCCAGCATTTGTACCTAACCGATCTCATGGTCGCAGAAGTATTACAGTGGACCGTCGAGGTGTAGCACCCATGAAGAAGCCAGTGATCGTTGATCGAAGAAAGAGCATGACCTGTAACTATTGCAATTTACCTGGCCACATGCAAAAGGATTGTCGAAGGAGGCTGGGACTTTGTTTGGTTTGTGGAGCGGCTGATCACGCCGTTGGTGCTTGTCCGTCGAAGCTTCGTACGAGAGATGATCTTCAGAAGCCTCCGCAGAGGCCGTTCCAGGGACAGAAACAGCTAACTCAAGGACCTAATCTGGCTCGAGCTTTTACCTTGACAGCTGAAGAAGCTAAGGCGTCAGGAGAAGTTGTTTCAGGTACTCTACTCGTTCATGGTTTTCCCACATTAGCATTATTTGATTCTGGTGCATCCCATTATTTTATGTCATCCAAGTTTATAACTACACACTCGATTGACTGCACGACCCTGTCTAGTTTCTGGGACATACACACTGGGAATGGGAAAATCATATCTAGTAGGGAATGTAAAGATTGTACAGTTGTTGTGTGCGGACGGGAGCTTTTTGCAGATTTCTTGGTGATTGATACGGGCAGCTATGAAGTCGTCTTGGGAATGGATTTTCTTGGCACTTTCCACGCTCACATTGATTGTAGGGCAAAGAAAGTAATTTTCTAGATTCCCGGACATCCTGAGTTTACCTTCACTGGAGGAAGCAGTTCTGTCGGGCCAGTCGAGTTTAGGGCTAGGCCGACAAATGATATTCTTGCAGCAATGGAAGTTGATTTAAGTGAAGAGCCGGCTGTCGTTCGTGATTTTATGGACGTATTTGAAGATATATCGGGTTTACCGCCAAAGCGAGACGTGGAGTTCGCAATTGATCTTATTCCTGGTGCAGCGCCAGTATCCAAAGCGTATTATCCAATGGAACCAATAGAGTTGGAAGAAGTCAAAAAACAGGTTACTGAATTGCTTGAGAAGGGTTGGATTCGAAGCAGTAACTCGCCTTGGGGAGCTCCAGTTCTTCTAGTAAAGAAGAAGGATGGCACGAGAAGGATGTGCATCGACTATCGAGAATTAAAATGGGTGACTATTAAGAACAAGTACCCGATCCCTCGCATTGGAGAACTTTTTGAGCAGCTTAGTGGCGCGAGGGTATTCTCGAAGCTGGATTTGCGATCCGGATATCATCAGGTTCGAGTAAAAGCAGAAGATATTTGCAAGACGGCGTTTCGAACTCGGTACGGACATTACGAGTACTTAGTGATGCCCTTCGGAGTAACGAATGCGCCGGCAGTATTCATGGACTTGATGAACCGAATCTTTTCACCGTTCTTGGACCAGTTTATTGTGGTGTTCATTGACGATATTCTGGTTTACTCGAAGAGTTTTGAAGAGCATGCTGAGCATTTGAGGATCGCACTGCAGACATTGAGACATGAGAAGTTATATGCGAAGATGAGTAAGTGCGAGTTTTGGCTGGAGGAACTAAAGTTTTTAGGGCATGTGGTGTCTGGCAATGGAATTACCGTCGATCCAGAAAATATTGCAGCAGTTCGAGATTGGCCGATTCCCAAGAATGTTGCGAAAATAAGAAGTTTTCTTGGACTCGCCGGATATTACAGGAGATTTGTGGAGAACTTTGCTCGTCTGGCGGAGCCGTTAACCAAACTTACGCGCAAGGAGGTACCTTTTGTATGGACGGACAATTGTGTGTTAGCTTTTGAGACGTTGAAGCAGAAGTTGATAACCGCCCCTATTCTGACCGTGCCAGACAATTCCGGAGGATTGGTGATTCACAGCGACGCATCTGGGAAAGGATTGGGATGTGTTTTGATGCAGCATGGGAAGGTTGTAGCGTACGCATCGAGACAGTTGAAGACCCATGAGAAGAATTATCCAACTCATGACTTGGAACTTGCGGCTATGATTTTCGCTTTGAAGATTTGGAGACACTACATTTTGGGCGAAAGGGTCGAAGTTTTTACTGATCATAAGAGTTTGAAGTATGTGTTCACACAGAAGGAGCTTAATATGAGGCAGTGTAGATGGTTGGAGCTGATGGCTGACTACGATCTTGATCTTAAGTACCATCCGGGGAAGGTTAACGTCGTGCCGGATGCGCTTAGTCGGTTACCAGCAATTCAGGTGTTAACTACGCAGAAGGAGATCGTTGCAGATTTTCGAAGATTTGACTTGGAGGTTGTGCTACCGCATCATACGGGACAGTTGATGCAGCTGCAAGTACAATCATCGTTGATCGAGAGTATTAAAGCAGCACAATCGCAGGACCCTAGACTACAAAAGTTTCGAGGACAGGTTGAAGCCGGACTACGAACAGATTTATTGATCCACGAAGATGGTTCATTGAGGTATAGTAGCCGTTTGTGTGTGCCAAAAGGGGATATTCGTGAAGAGCTTATGAAGGAGGCACACAGTTCAGCCTATTCTGTACATCCTGGAGGCACAAAGATGTACCGAGATATTCGACAGCATTTCTGGTGGGAAGGCATGAAACGGGAGATTGCTCGCTTTGTGGCTAAGTGCTTGGTGTGTCAGCAAGTTAAGGCTGAACACCAAAGGGTTGCTGGTTTATTGCAACCACTTCCGATTCCTCAATGGAAGTGGAAACATATAACCATGG
Source organism: Agapanthus africanus (assembly GCA_030015575.1). Classification (NCBI taxonomy): domain Eukaryota; kingdom Viridiplantae; phylum Streptophyta; class Magnoliopsida; order Asparagales; family Amaryllidaceae; genus Agapanthus; species Agapanthus africanus. The sequence goes on along the minus strand of JASDDO010000001.1, from coordinate 518,758,053 downwards.
ATTTTGTGACGGCTTTACCGCGGAGTCCAAAAGGCAACAATGCAGTATGGGTGATTGTTGATCGATTGACCAAGGCAGCTCACTTTATTCCTTTCCGGGTCGGTCAATCAACAGAGACTTTGGCTGAGTGGTACATGCAAGAGATTGTAAGATTGCATGGAGTAGCGGTGAGCATCGTGTCCGATCGTGACACTCGGTTCTTATCACACTTCTGGAAGAGTTTACAGGAAAGTTTGGGGACTCAATTGAAATTTAGCACAGCTTATCATCCTCAAACTGATGGTCAGTCGGAAAGAACGATCCAAACTCTTGAAGACATGTTGAGAGCATGCATGTTGGACTTCAAGGGTTCGTGGGAGGATCATCTACACTTAGTGGAGTTTTCTTACAACAACAGTTTTCAAGCAATTATCCAGATGGCTCCGTTTGAAGCTTTGTATGGTCGTAAATGCCGTTCACCTGTATGTTGGGATGATGTCGGTGAACGAAGATTGTTGGGACCAGATTTGGTAGTGCAGACGGTTGAGAAGGTTAACACAATCAGAAAGCATATGAAGGCAGCTCAAGACAGACAGAAGAGTTGGGCTGACACGTCAAGAAGACCTCTAGAGTTCGCCGTGGGTGATTTGGTATTCTTGAAGATATCACCGACTAGAGGGGTGATTCGTTTTGGGAGTCGAGGGAAGCTTAGTCCTCGATTCGTTGGACCCTTTGAGATCTTGGAGCATGTTGGAGAGGTAGCGTACCGTTTGGCGTTACCGCAGTCTTTGGCAGGTGTGCACGATGTGTTTCACGTATCTCAACTACGAAGGTATGTTCGAGATGAAACACACGTTTTGGATCATTCGGAGTTAACAGTACGGGAAGATTTGACTTTTGAGGAGCGACCGGTTGAAATCGTGGATCGAGGGGAAAAGGTTCTTAAGAACAAGATTATCCCCCTTGTGCTTATTTCTTGGGGTAATCGATCGCATGGAGAGTCCACTTGGAAACGAGAAGATGAGATCCGGCAGAAGTTTCCTCACCTTTTCCTGTAATTTCTATCCTTGTATTCTTGGAATTTCGAGGACGAAATTCTTTTTGTAGTTGGGTATAATGTAACACCCGAGCCCAATACTACTATTTTCTGTTACTGGTTGAGCATTAGATAATACTCATTTCATTTAGCTTGCCTGTTTGTCACTTACTGCAAAATTTTATCTGGAAAAGTCATTTCTGCATATAATAAATTTTGGCGTCTAAAATGAATTTAAAAATATACATCTTGGCCTACTCGACACCCCTAGTCTCGTGGTAGCGTCCGTGCGTTGTGTTCTCGTCCCGTTCTGTGAAACGGGCGAGTTTGGACGGCTACGCGCGCGTACGGGTGTCCGTCTTGGGGGTACGCTTTTTAATCATAAAACACCTCATTTTAAAATTTGGAACCCGCTTAAAATCCTATTATTTAAATTTCAAATTTTTGGACCCAACCCGGGCGCGATTTGAAAATGTTTTTTTTAGCGCCAAAATCCCAAATTTCTATAATCTTAAACCTTATAAATATTTCGTTAACTTGCAGATCTTCACTGTGAAGATTAATATTTAAATCTTTAATATGTATCTATTCTTTAACCACTTATTACTCCCTCAGCCAATAAGCGTAGGCATTTTACCCGTGGGCCCCCTCCATTATCCTCCTGTCTCTTTCTCTGTCTCTCTCTCTCTCTACCTTTCTCTATCTCTCTCTCTCTCTAACTTTCTCTTATATATATATATATATATAATCTTCCTCTCCTCCCTTTCTTTAACCACGAGCAGAGATACCCCCGAGAACCTAAACCCTAACCGCCTCGTCACCGTCGCCGCCGCAGCGCCGGCGTCAACGTCACCGTCGCCATCGCCTTCGCCTCCTCCTCTCAACCTCAACCTTCTTCCTTCCACCCCGCGCACCTTGCGCAGCCGCGATCGCTGCAGAAGTTCCCTGCAGTCGCCTGATCGCCGGCGGCCTTCGTCGTCGCCATCCGCGCCACCTTCAGCACCTCCTCACCACCTGCGCACTCCAGCACCCCGACCACCTCCTCTCCCTCTTCGTTTTCTTTTCCCTGCACCGAAGTCCATACCCGAGCCATAACCCTAACGGCTGCAACCTCCTCGCCGGCGCCTCACCGCCGTCGACCTCATCGCCGTCACACCCTCTGCAACACCAGTAAGCCTTCTCTCCTCTTCCTCCTTCCATTTTTCCCCCGGTTTATCCTTTGGCTGTGCATTAAATTTCTGGATTTTGTTGTCGCTGTTCGCCGGAATCCGGCCGTGCCGGTGACGTGTCCCGACGATCCAGCGGAGTGCTCTGACCCGTGAGGTCCCTTGGTTCGTTGTTTGGGTTCAGTCCGTGAACCGTGCGTCCATCGCGTGTTTCCCCGCCGACGTTACTTTCCGTTTTCCCGGTTCGCGACCCGTCGAGGCAAGTATCCCTTGCTACATGCTATACAATATATTTATATATGTTTTGATACACTAAACCGTAAAACTTAACTTGGTATAGTCGTTTTCCCATTTTGGTTGCAATATGGCATTATATCATTTTACAGATAACATAGAATTTACCGTTTGCCAATTTAAACCTAATAACCAAGTTTACCTGTTAATCACATTTTACTGTTTAATAGATGGTAGCACTTACCCATGTAGTTCTATTACATTCGGACATTCGTATTCAAAGGCTTGATATAACTGTATTGCATCAATATCTAAACGATTGCACCGCTAAGGGTGCTCAAACCTGTTAATAAAATAAAACGGCTGCATTGTATTACTGCACTCTTGAGATTGAATGAAACATGCTTATTATTTAGCTCATTGCTCATTCCATGTTGTTAAATACCCTGTTCGATTTTATATCTGTTCGTGAGCACACCCACGATATTGTTACATCTTGACTTGACATTGTCACACATGGTATTTATATGATACACCTGACATGGTACCGTTTACTATTGACTTGACCTGATGTACCATGACCTGACCTGTTACCTGATCCCGTGCCTAATGCCAACAAACCTGACATGTAGGCCTCATGGACCGTTCCTGTTGTCTATCCAGACAAACCTGCTTTACCTGATCCTGTGTTGGCATTAGTTCTTGATTACTGAATACCTGACCTGACATATATAACTTGGGGGTATGGGGAAATCAAAGGTGAAACCTGACTTGTAACTCGACAGTTCACTACCTGTTCTGGGTGTACACATTCTTGTTTTGTGCCTAGCGGCATGTCTCGGTTTCGGCCGAGAATATTGTGGCCGTGGTCCCGGGTATGTACGGGATACTATCGAGTGTACACATTCATGTTTTGTGCCTAGCGGCATGTCTCGGCTGCAGTCGAGAATATTGTGGCCGTGGTCCCGGGTATGTACGGGATACTATTGAGTTACATCGATGATTCATCAATTTGATTTCAAAGACTTTAGAATAGAGAACCTGATAGCACAGTTTAGTTTACACACTGCACACTACCCTGCACTGCTCTGATTCATATTATTGTCACCCTTGCTTTATTCATGTTTATATTCGCATTGCCTGTTTATTATGTTATTACTTGATGTTTTGACGCGCTGACGTCTGGGTTTTGCATGGCCCAGATTCTGTACCGCTGTCGCAGTCCGAGCAGGAGTACTTCAGTCAACAGGCTGAGCTGTGAGTGTTAGCAGTAGTTAGCTTTTCTTTCTTGCATTTTATTCCTGATGTGAGCCCGCATTATGGGATATACATTCCAGTTATTTTGTATTGGATCTTTCGCTTCCGCATTTATTTATTATTGACTCATGTTATCTTGGATTATGGACATGTTTTAGATAGTTTATTTTGTTCTTGATATCTCTACAGCCGTAATGTGACTGTGGATGGATACTTCCTACCCACAGGTAGCATGGTTGGCTATGTCACGTGCCCATTTTAGCGTACTCTGGGATGCGGGGCGTGACAGATACCGAACCTGATATACAACATCATATCAGTTTTTTTATTAGTAAAGAAGGATATAATTTTGTATTGTTGGATAATGTTTTGAACATTTCCTATATCAAGAGTTGATCGGTTCAGGCACGTTATCTAAGAGCATTGACGTTCTAAATCAAACTACAGTTCTTAGTATACAGAACACACACAAGAGGAAGAGTTCAGAAATGAACGAATCCTTCTTGAGGCATTGTAGATTAGGTCATATCAATGCGACCCGACTAGCTGAAGTTACACAAAGATGCATATTTAAATTAGTTTGAATTTTCATCTTGTGAAACTTGCCAGTCATGTCACAAAGATAAGATGACCACAGCTCCGTTTATTGGAAACAGAGAAAGAGTTAGATGAACTCTTGGGATTGATACATGTTGATGTATGAAGGTCCCCTGTCTACACATGCCAAGACTGGTTCTTTGTACTTCATTACATTCACTGATGATCTCTCAAGATTCAGACATATGTTCCTGTTGAAACACAAGTCCGAAACTTTTGAGATAATCACAGAATATAAGTTAGAAGTAGAGAACCAAAAACGGGTAGAAGTATTATGTCCTTTGATGAGATCAAGGAAGAGAATACTTGAGCACGGAATTCCTGGACTATTCTAAAGGAGAATGAGATTCTCTCTCGGCATTACTCCTCCGTATACACCATAGCACGATGGTATATCGGGGCGGAGCAACAGCACCCTATGTGATATGGTGTGCTCTATTATGAGTACTACTGAGTTTCCTATTTCCTTTTGGGAGTTATGCACTTGAGAAGCTGCATACCTATTGAATAGGGTTCAAATCAAATCAATTGCCTACCACTTCATATGTGATATGGAAAGGGAAGAGCCCATATCTTAAGTTTGTTAAGATTTGGGGTTGTCCGGCCTATGTCTAAAAAGCAAAATCCGGATAAGCTCGAGGCAAAGTCAGATCTGTGGAAGTTTGTTGGATATCCCAAGAATAAGCAAGGGAATATCTTCTACCAAACCGAGGAACAAAAGATGTTTTGTTTCTCAGCATGCCACCTTTGTGAAAGGGAATTTCTTGAGAAGAAATTAGTGGTCATGAGGTAGAACTGGAAGGAGTTCCAGCTATACAAACTACAGCAGATGATTTGGTAGAACCAAAGGATTCAATAGTTTCTAATGAACCTCAGCCTCTCCCCCGATCTAGTAGGGTTCCTTACCCACCTGAGAGATACTTCAGTTTCTCTATGACGGTGGGAGCGAGGATTGCATCATGAGATGATGACCCAACTAGTTTCGAGCTGGCCATCAGGAGTGGGACTCTGTAAGAATGGCTGGATGCTTATCGATTTGAGATGGAATCCTTATACACCAACAAAGTATGGACTTTGGTTGCTTTATCTGAAGGATTAAATCCCCATCACGAGCAAGTATATCTTGAGAAGATTACTTGGTGTACATGGAAAAGTTGAGACTTTCAAAGCTATGCTTATGTCCATCCAGATCCTACCTGCTACGGCTACATAACATGACTATGATATCTGGTGGTTGGGTGTCATGACTGCTTCTCTAAATGATGATTTGGAAGAGAGCGTCTATAAGTACACAGCCAGAAGGCTTCGTAGACAGCGGGAGCAGCGGAAACGTGAGCAAGATATTTTATGTGATAAATCAGGTATCGCAGGGTTAGAACATCTGTTTTGATGTAGTAGTCAAAGAGTTTGACTTCATCAAAATGGTAGATGAACCTTGTATATACAAAAAGGTAGTAGAGAGTATGGTGGTCATCCTCGTAGAGTACGTGGATGACATACTCTTGATAGGGAAGGAGTGTCCTATGCTACGCTCGGTCAATCTCCGCTTATCACAAGGATTCTCCATATAGGATCAAGGTGATACCTCCTAAATCCTAGGTTTTATATCTATGAGATAGATCTAAATGGATGTTAGGATTCTCACTAGTTGTAGTGAGATGGTATCAATGGATCCTGGGGAGAATCACTGGAATGGTTCCAGGGTGATAAGGACGACTGAATGTCAGTCGCAGGCATTGTCTTTACCCTCAGTGGAGGGACGGTATGTTGGAAGAGTTCCAAGCTAGATACCGTGACTTACTAGACGATTAAAGACAAGATACATCGTTACCAAGGATGCTACCAAAGAGGAAGTCAGGATATATATAAGTTCATGAGATGAACTTCGTTCCTACTATTGTGTGACAATGGAGTTGTGGCTTTTGCCAAGGAACTACCGTCCCATTAGAAATTCAGATATAATTCTTAGGCAGTATCACCTGATCATGGAGATGGTAGATCTCCAGGGAGATCGAGGTTAGGAGAGTAGACACAGAGGACAGCAGCGCGGATCTACTCACAAAGGCCTTTTTCTCAGTAGAGACTTTTATGGGATGTGGTTGAGTATGAGATACTTCAACCGCAGCTAATTGTTGGGTATGCGATACCACAACAAATGGCCCTAGTGCAAGTGGGAGATTGTTAGTTATATGTATGCCCTAAAGGCCATTACTGTACATACGATGTATATTGTAATGGATGCTTGGACATATATAGGGAGGACTTTCTTGCTCGACATGATAGTATGCTATCTGGTTGTACTTTATCTTAACATGCATTCTGATTGTCTCTATGTTACATGTTGATAAAGCCCTTAGGATATTACTCGACTACTGGGACTGTGATGAGATCATACCAGTGAGGCCACGGTAGTCAGCGAGTGCATCCTATAACTGTTCCTAGTCGAGGGTGTATCGAGACAGGGCATCGATACACCAGAGTAGACTAGCGTATACGCATCTTGACCCATATGATGGGCGATGGATGATCCCATATCCATCGGTGTTTGACATCAAGGATGGTGTACGGGTGCTCAGTAGAGACTGGGTACACTGAACGGACTCGCCGAGAACTCCCAGATGGTATTATACCTCACGTCAGATGGCAGTTCTCCGGTGACACTGGTACAGAGTAGTCTGTTGACCCGAGATCGTCATAGAGTCTTGTGTGATTCCCATTGTGCTTTGATTTCCATCATACCACGTCCAAGAGGGCATGCAAAAAGGTGGCTTTTGGGTACAGTCCCGAATCATATGGAGGCAATGAGCGATAGGAGGGGATTCGTCTCTCCCAGTATAGGGAGTTGATGTTGTGCTGTGTTCGATTGGCTATAACTGGAAATCCCTGGCCAGGGTTGCTGAGATTTACTGGTAAGTGTTATCAGTAGTTTCTCGAACTGTTATAGACCTCATATCGACACGACTTATCAAGCTACTGGGGTCTGACGTTTACCACCCCTAGGTGAGATATGCGACATATCAGACGACGAGACCGGACTGTACGGGAGTGTTACTGATTGGATTCACAGGAGAATGTACAGGATTGCTTGTTGATCTTCTGAGCGCTTAAAACCTGGGTAGCTGTTACGTTTATCTGACCGCTTGCAGCTTGTGGGTGTTTGATATGATCATCACCTACTGCCGGCGTATTGACGATTCTTTAGAGTCCTACACTGAGGTTTCTTGACTCAGGCAAAATGGAGTAGGGGCACATATGTGATATGTGCGGGACCGAGGATAATGCGATATGAGATACCGTATTCTATTCTTGCGATATTTGATATCAGTCGGGTCATCGAATCAAGTGTTGATTCGATGAATCGGTAAATGAGATATTAGTCGGTTATATGCGATATAGCCGGATGGTCGGATCAAGTGTTGATTCGATAATTTAATGTATAATAATATATATGATATATTAAATTACATTAACTAATATTAGCTCACTAAAAGATTCTTTTTCTCACTCGGGTAATACATTGATATATATGTGATATATGTTAATTATATTATTTTCTTTTGTTACAATAAATATTATATATGTGATACATAATATTGTAACATGATATGATAACTAATGCAACATGTTTAGCAGAGATTAAACAAGATTAGGGTTTGATTTGGGTTAATGCTTTCTAGATGATTCTAGAAGGTTTAGTTTTGTTTTGTGAAAGATATTTTGTTATGACTCATTCCTTAACCCAACCCAAACCCAAGCCCTTGGTTAATTCTCTACAAAGGTTTACCAACCATGGTTGCATTATTCATCATTATCTTCTTTACATTTGTAACACCCGAGCCCAATGCTACTAATTTCAGTTACCGTTGTTTGGAGTGTGGCCTTATTTCATTTATCTTGCTTGATTGTTACTTATTGGAATTTTTACCCCGTCAATTCAATTCTGCATATAACAATTTATGGCATCTGAAATAAAATTAAAAATATTCATCTTGGCCTGCTTGACACCCCTAACCCCGTTGTAGCGTCCGTGCATCGTGTTCTCGTCCCGTTCGGTGAAACGGGCGAGTTTGGACGGCTACGCGCACGTACGTGTGTCCGTATTGGGGGTATGCTTTTTGACTGTAAAATACTTCATTTTAAATTTTGGATCCCGCCTAAAATCTTATTTCAATTTCAAATTTTTGGACCCGACCCGGGCGCAATTTGGAAATGTTTTACTTTGCGCCAAAATCCCAAATTTCTAATATTTTAAACCGTCGAAATATTTTAAACCATACACTATATTTTCCTACCTTTAAAATCTTTAATTAAAAATCGACTCCTAAACAAACGAAATCTCCCAACCAATCAAATTCCTTTTAAATCCCGTGGGCCCCATTTCCTAACTCTCTCTGTCTCTCTCTCTCTCTCTCTCCCCCCCATATTTACCTATCCCCTATATTTTCTTTTTCTCATAACACGAACCCAACCCCCACGAGAACCCTACCGACGTCTCCCTCGCCGCCGCAGCCCCAACACCGACACCACCATCATCGGCCTCGTCGCCTCCTCGCCCTCGACTGATCCACCGCACCTCCCTCCTCCTTTTCCCTTCTTCCCGTGCACCCTGCACCAGCACCGCGGCCACCTGCACACCCTTGCACGCGTCTGCGCCGCCGTGAGTCGCCGCCGGTGACCTCGTCCCCGTGTTCCCGGTCCTCGCGCACACCCCTCCGTGAGTGATGCTTCCCCTCCTCTTTTCCTTTCTTCTTTTCCTTCTCTGTTAAGGTTTCTTGATCTGCAGCTTTTGGTCGCTGTCGTCGTAGGCCACCGCCGGAGCTCCGTCGACGAGGTCGACCATCACCACCCGTCCCACAGACCATTATAAGCCTTCCCTTCTCCATCCTCCTTCCCTTTCTTCTTTATTTTTCCTTTCTTTTCTTGTTGCAACTCTTGACATTCGCTGGTTTTGCATCTCGTCGGAATCCGGCCGTGCCGGCGATGTGTCCCGGCGTTCCAGCGTGGTACCCTGACCCGTGTGGTTCCACTGTTCGTCGTTTGGGTTCATTCCGTGAACCGTGCGCCCGTCGCGAGTTTTTCCCGCCGACATTTTACGTTCCGTTTTCCCGGTTCGCAACCCATCGAGGCAAGTACCCCTTGCTACATGCTAAATAATATTTACATATTCATTAATGTCACCCTAAACCTGCTATTTAACTTTAGTATTATAATTTCCCACTTTCATGTCAATATTGTTATATGTCATTTTAACTTCCAAACGTGAAACCTACTATTTGCAATTACTGTATGGAACCTAATAACCACAGTTACATGTTTTAATTACATTTTCACTAATGACGTAGCCTATGGTACTTTATTTATCGTTTTACTTCATTCGGACACTCGTGTACATTTAACCTGCTTAAACTGTGATTTCATCCATGGAACTTATATATATATATATATCATTGCATCCATGAAGTCTTAAACTTGTTAACATGATTAAATGGCTATAATTGTCTTACTGCATTCTTATAATGTTGAAATCATCTCTGTGACACAATTCATAACTGTACTGCTAATTGAATGAATCTGCCTATTGCTTAATTCATTGCTTGGATCATGTTGTTAACCATGCTTGATTATGTAACTGAGTATGAGCACAACCACGATATCATTTACATCTTGACATGACTTGCTACATATATATTGATTGACCCGACATAGTACTGTATACTGCTTGACTTGACCTGATGTACCATGACCTGACCCGTTACCTGATCTTATGTCTAATGCCAACAAACCTGACATGTAGTCCTCATGGACCGTTCCTATTGTCTATCCAGACAAACCTATTTACCTGATCCTGGGTTGGCATTAGTTCTTGATGTCGGGATACCTGACTTGACTTACACATATAACTTGGGGGTATGGGGAAATCAAAGGTGAAACCTGACTTGTAACTCAGCAGTTCGCTACTTGTTCTGATCAGTTTTAGGCTAGGCCAGCCTTGGAATGATGATGCTGACATCATTCATCTGTACACATTCCTGTTTGGTGCCTAGCGGCATGTCTCGGTTTCAGCCCGAGAATATTGAGGCCGTGGTCCCGGGTATGTACGGGATACTATTGAGTGTACGCATTCCTGTTTGGTGCCTAGCGGCATGTCTCGGTTTCAGCCCGAGAATCTTGAGGCCGTGGTCCCGGGTATGTACGGGATACTATTGAGTTACATCGATGATTCATCAATTTGGTTTCAAAGACTTTAGAACAGAAAACCTGATAGAACAGTTAGTTTACCCACTGCACACTACCCTGCACTGCTCTGATTCATATTATTGTTACCCTTGCTTTATTCATGTTTATATTGCATTGCCTGTTACCCTGTTTATATTTTATTACTTGATGACATGACGCGCTGACGTCTGGGTTTTGCATGGCCCGGATTCCGTACCGTCGTTGCTGTCCGAGCAGGAGTACTTCAGCCAGCAGGCTGAGCTGTGAGGTGTCAGTATCAGTTAGTTTTTCCTTCCTGCATTTTATTCCTGATGTGAACCCGCATTATGGGACATACATTCCAGTTATTTGTATTGGATCTTTCGCTTCCGCATTTATTATTCTTGACTCATGATATATTGGATTATGGACATGTTTAGATAGTTTTATTTTGTTCTTGATATCTCTACAGCCGTAATGTGACTGTGATGGATGCTTCCTACCCACAGGTAGCATGGTTGGCTATGTCACTTGCCCATTTTAGCGTACTCTGGAAGCGGGGCGTGACATGGTTCTTTTGGTATCAGAGCCATAGGTTAGTCGGGTTGATTCTTTTGCAGTTGGGTATTGTACCCAATACACGAATCAGAATACCCGTGTTTAGGAAACATGTCCTAACACCTTGCCGTTTTACCATTCTTGAATCACATTCTTCTTGATTATATCTTCTATGATGTGCAAACTTCCTTTGCATATCGACTCGAAACCTGATTCCTTGTTATCTCTAGGACTTAGGCGACTTGGGTGGAGTTATGTAATTGTGGCTATGATATCGCGGCATAGTTACAATACGGTACTCTATTTAAGTAACTTGGAGTTCTAGCCTTGATCTATATTTTGAATCTATCATCATGCTAATGTTGGGTATTTTGATTTCATGAATATGGCCGGTAAGAATTTGAAGACGTACCAAAGACGTGTGGACAAAGCCGCCATGCTTGGAGTGATAAGGGGAATGCTGGAGAATCAAAAGAGACAGACCGAGCTGAAGCCGACGTCTGCACTGAAACAAACATCCGTACGTAGAAGTGTTCCGGTGAACAGACGCAGCATAGCACCAATGAAGAAAACAATTGTGGTTGATCGGAAGAGGAGCGTGATTTGTAACTACTGCCATGTACATGGACATGTGCAAAAGGAGTGTCGAAGGAGGCTTGGACTCTGTTTGGTTTGTGGAGCGGCAGATCACACTGTTAGTGCTTGTCCGTCGAAGCTTCGTACGAGGGATGATATTCAGAAGCCTCCGCTGAGACCGTTCCAGGGACAGAAACAGCTGACTCAAGGACCTAATCAGGCTCGAGCTTTTACCCTGACAGCTGAAGAAGCTAAGGCCTCAGGAGAAGTTGTTTCAGGTATTCTACTCGTTCATGGTTTTCCCGCATTAGCGTTATTTGATTCTGGTGCATCCCATTGTTTTATGTCATCCAAATTTATAACTACACACTCGATTGACTGCACGACCCTGTCTAGTTTCTGGGACATACACACTGGGAATGGGAAAATCATAGCTAGTAGGGAATGTAAAGACTGTACAGTTGTTGTGTGCGGACGGGAGCTTTTTACAGATTTCTTGGTGATTGATACGGGCAGCTATGAAGTCGTCTTGGGAATGGATTTTCTTGGTACTTTCCATGCTCACATTGACTGTAAGGCAAGGAAGGTAATTTTCCAGATTCCCGGACATTCCGAGTTTAGCTTCACCGGAGGAAGCAGTTCTGTCGGGCCAGTCGAGTTTAGGGCTAGGCCGACAAACAGTATTCTTACATCAATGGAGGTTGATAAAAGTGAAGAGCCGGCTGTTGTTCGCGATTTTATGGACGTGTTTGAAGATATATCGGGATTACTGCCGAAGCGAGACGTGGAGTTCGCAATTGATCTTATTCCTGGTGCAGCGCCAATATCTAAAGCGTATTATCCAATGGCACCAGTGGAGTTGGAAGAAGTCAAGAAACGGGTTGCTGAATTGCTTGAGAAGGGTTGGATTTGAAGCAGTAACTCGCCTTGGGGAGCTCCAGTCAAGAAGAAGGATGGCACGAGAAGGATGTGCATCGACTATCGAGAATTAAACCGGGTGACTATTAAGAACAAGTACCATATCCCTCGCATTGGAGAACTTTTTGAGCAACTTAGTGGCGCGAGGGTATTCTCGAAGCTGGATTTGCGATCCGGATATCATCAGGTCCGAGTGAAAGCAGAAGATATTTGCAAGACGGCGTTCCGAACTCGGTATGGACATTACGAATACTTAGTAATGCCCTTCGGAGTAACGAATGCACCGGCGATATTCATGGACTTGATGAACCGAATCTTTTCACCATTCTTGGACCAGTTTATTGTGGTGTTCATTGACGATATTCTGGTTTACTCGAAGAGTTTTGAAGAACATGCTGAACATTTGAAGATCGCACTGCAGACGTTGAGACAAGAGAAGTTGTATGCGAAGATGAGTAAGTGCGAGTTTTGGCTCGAGGAAGTAAAGTTTTTGGGGCATGTTGTGTCGGGCGATGGAATTGCCGTCGATCCCGAAAAGATTGCAGCAGTTCGTGATTGGCCAATTCCAAAGAATGTTGCTGAGATAAGAAGTTTCCTTGGATTGGCCGGATACTACAGAAGATTTGTGGAGAACTTTGCTCGTCTGGCGGAGCCGTTGACCAAGCTTACGCGCAAGGAGGTACCTTTTGTATGGACGGATAAGTGTGCGTTGGCTTTTAAGACGTTGAAGCAGAAGTTGATAACCGCCCCTATTCTGACCGTGCCAGACAATTCCGGAGGATTAGTGATTCATAGCGACGCATCTGGGAAAGGACTGGGATGTGTTTTGATGCAGCATGGGAAGGTTGTAGCGTACGCATCAAGACAGTTGAAGACCCATGAGAAGAATTACCCAACTCATGACTTGGAGCTTGCGGCCGTAATTTTCACGTTGAAGATTTGGAGACATTACCTTTTGGACAAAAGGGTCGAAGTTTTTACTGATCATAAGAGCTTGAAGTATGTGTTCACGTAGAAGGAGCTTAATATGAGGCAACGTAAATGGTTGGAGTTGATGGCCGATTACGATCTTGATCTTAAGTACCATCCGGGGAAGGTTAATGTCGTACCGGATGCGCTCAGTCGGTTACCAGCAATTCAGATGTTGACTACGCAGAAGGAACTCGTGGAAGACTTTCGAAGATTTGATTTGGAAGTTGAGCTACCGCGTTCTTTGGGACAGCTGATGCAGCTGCAAGTACATTCATCGTTAATCGAGAATATTAAAGCAGCACAATCGCAGGATCCTAGACTGCAAAAGTTTCGAGAACAGGTTGAAGCCAGACTACGAATGGATTTATTGATCCACGAAGATGGTTCGTTGAGGTATGGTAGCCGTTTGTGTGTGCCAAAGGAAGATATTCGTGAAGGGCTTATGGAGGAGGCACACAGTTCAGCTTATTCTGTATATCCAGGAGGCACAAAGATGTACCGAGATATTCGACAGCATTTCTGGTGGGAAGGCATGAAACGGGAGATTGCTCGCTTTGTGGCAAAGCGCTTGGTGTGTCAGCAAGTTAAGGCTGAACATCAAAGGGTTGCTGGTTTATTGCAACCACTTCCGATTCCTCAGTGGAAGTGGGAACATATAACCATAGATTTCGTGACGGCTTTACCGCGAAATCCAAAAGGCAACAATGCTGTATGGGTGATTGTTGACCGATTGACCAAGGCAGCTCACTTTATTCCTTTTCGGGTTGGTCAATCAACAGAGACTTTGGCGGAGCGGTACATGCAGGAGATTATGAGATTGCATGGAGTACCGGTAAGCATTGTGTCCAATCGGGACACTTGGTTCCTATCACACTTTTGGCGGAGTCTACAGGAAAGTTTGGGGACTCGATTGAAGTTTAGCACTGCTTATCATCCTCAAACGGATGGTCAGTCGGAGAGAACAATCCAAACTCTTAAAGATATGTTGAGAGCATGCATGTTGGATTTCAAGGGGCCTTGGGAGGATCATCTACATTTGGTGGAATTTTCTTACAACAACAGTTTTCAGGCAACTATCCAGATGGCTCCATTTGAAGCTTTGTATGGTCGTAAATGTCGTTCACCTGTTTGTTGGGACGATGCCGGTGAACGAAGATTATTGGGACCAGGTTTGTTTGTGCAGAAGGTTAACACAATGAGAAATCATATGAAGGCAGCACAAGACCGACAGAAGAGTTGGGCAGACACGTCAAGAAGACCTCTAGAATTCGCCGTGGGTGATTTGGTATTCTTGAAGATATCACCGACTAGAGGAGTGATTCGTCTTGGAAGTCGAGGAAGGCTTAGTCCTCGATTCGTTGGACCCTTTGAGATCTTGGAGCGTGTTGGTGAGGTAGCGTATCGTTTGGCGTTACCACAGTCCTTGGCGAGTGTGCATGATGTGTTTCACGTATCTCAACTACGAAGGTATGTTCGAAATGAAACGCATGTTTTGGATCATTCGGAGTTAACAGTACGAGAAGACTTGACTTTTGAAGAGCGACCGATTGAAATCGTGGATCAAAGGGAAAAGGTTCTTAAGAACAAGGTTATCCCTCTTGTGCTTGTTTGTTGGGGTAATCGCTCGCATGGAGAGTCCACTTGGGAACGAGAAAATGAAATCCGGCAGAAGTTCCTCACCTTTTCTTGTAGTTATCTATCTTTGTATTCTTGGAATTTCGAGGACGAAATTCTTTTGTAGTTGGGTATAATGTAACACCCGAGCCCAATGCTACTAATTTCAGTTACCGTTGTTTGGAGTGTGGCCTTATTTCATTTATCTTGCTTGATTGTTACTTATTGGAATTTTTACCCCGTCAATTCAATTCTGCATATAACAATTTATGGCATCTAAAATAAAATTAAAAATATTCATCTTGGCCTGCTTGACACCCCTAACCCCGTTGTAGCGTCCGTGCATCGTGTTCTCGTCCCGTTCAGTGAAACGGGCGAGTTTGGACGGCTACGCGCACGTACGTGTGTCCGTCTTAGGGGTATGCTTTTTGACTGTAAAACACTTCATTTTAAATTTTGGATCCCGCCTAAAATCTTATTTCAATTTCAAATTTTTGGACCCGACCTGGGCATAATTTGGAAATGTTTTACTTTGCGCCAAAATCCCAAATTTCTAATATTTTAAACCGTCGAAATATTTTAAACCATACACTATATTTTCCTACCTTTAAAATCTTTAATTAAAAATCTATTCCTAAACAAACGAAATCTCCCAACCAATCAAATTCCTTTTAAATCCCGTGGGCCCCATTTCCTAACTCTCTCTCTCTCCTCTCGCTAACTCTCTCTCTCTCCCCCCCATATTTCCTCTCCCCTATATTTTCTTTTTCTCATAACACGAACCTAACCCCCATGAGAACCCTACCGCCGTCTCCCTCGCCGTCGCAGCCCCAACACCGACACCACCATCACCGGCCTCGTCGCCTCCTCGCCCTCGACCGATCCACCGCACCTCCCTCCTCCTTTTCCCTTCTTCCCGTGCACCCTGCACCAGCACCGCGGCCACCTGCACACCCTTGCACGCGTCTGCGCCGCCGTGAGTCACCGCCGGTGACCTCGTCCCCGTGTTCCCGGTCCTCGCGCACACCCCTCCGTAAGTGATGCTTCCCCTCCTCTTTTCCTTTCTTCTTTTCCTTCTCTGTTAAGGTTTCTTGATCTGCAGCTTTTGGTCGCTGTCGTCGTAGGCCACCGCCGGAGCTCCGTCGACGAGGTCGACCGTCACCACCCGTCCCACAGACCATTATAAGCCTTCCCTTCTCTATCCTCCTTCCCTTTCTTCTTTATTTTTCCTTTCTTTTCTTGTTGCAACTCTTGACATTCGCTGGTTTTGCATCTCGCCGGAATCCGGCCGTGCCGGCGATGTGTCCCGGCATTCCAGCGTGGTACCCTGACCCGTGTGGTTCCACTGTTCGTTGTTTGGGTTCATTCCGTGAACCATGCGCCCGTCGCGAGTTTTTCCCGCCGACATTTTACGTTCCGTTTTCCCGGTTCGCGACCCGTTTAGGAAAGTACCCCTTGCTACATGCTAAATAATATTTACATATTCATTAATGTCACCCTAAACCTGCTATTTAACTTTAGTATTATAATTTCCCACTTTCATATCAATATTGTTATATGTCATTTTAACTTCCAAACGTGAAACCTACTATTTGCAATTACTGTTTGGAACCTAATAACTACAGTTACATGTTTTAATTACATTTTCACTAATGACATAGCCTATGGTACTTTATTTATCGTTTTACTTCATTCGGACACTCGTGTACATTTAACCTGCTTAAACTGTGATTTCATCCATGGAACTTATATATATATATATCATTGCATCCATGAAGTCTTAAACTTGTTAACATGATTAAATGGCTATAATTGTCTTACTACATTCTTATAATGTTGAAATCATCTCTGTGACACAATTGATAACTGTACTGCTAATTGAATGAATCTGCCTATTGCTTAATTCATTGCTTGGATCATGTTGTTAACCATGCTTGATTATGTAACTGAGTATGAGCACACCCACGATATCATTTACATCTTGACATGACTTGCTACATATATATTGATTGACCCGACATGGTACTGTATACTGCTTGACTTGACCTGATGTACCATGACCTGACCCGTTACCTGATCTTGTGTCTAATGCCAACAAACCTGACATGTAGTCCTCATGGACCGTTCCTGTTGTCTATCCAGACAAACCTATTTACCTGATCCTGGGTTGGCATTAGTTCTTGATGTCGGGATACCTGACTTGACTTACACATATAACTTGGGGGTATGAGGAAATCAAAGGTGAAACCTGACTTGTAACTCAGCAGTTCGCTACTTGTTCTGATCAGTTTTAGGCTAGGCCAGCCTTGGAATGATGATGCTGACATCATTCATCTGTACACATTCCTGTTTGGTGCCTAGCGGCATGTCTCGGTTTCAGCCCGAGAATATTGAGGCCGTGGTCCCGGGTATGTACGGGATACTATTGAGTGTACGCATTCCTGTTTGGTGCCTAGCGGCATGTCTCGGTTTCAGCCCGAGAATCTTGAGGTCGTGGTCCCGGGTATGTACGGGATACTATTGAGTTACATCGATGATTCATCAATTTGGTTTCAAAGACTTTAGAACAGAAAACCTGATAGAACAGTTAGTTTACCCACTGCACACTACCCTGCACTGCTCTGATTCATATTATTGTTACCCTTGCTTTATTCATGTTTATATTGCATTGCCTGTTACCCTGTTTATATTTTATTACTTGATGACATGACGCGCTGACGTCTGGGTTTTGCATGGCCCGGATTCCGTACCGCCGTTGCTGTCCGAGCAGGAGTACTTCAGCCAGCAGGCTGAGCTATGAGGTGTCAGTATCAGTTAGTTTTTCTTTCCTGCATTTTATTCCTGATGTGAGCCCGCATTATGGGACATACATTCCAGTTATTTGTATTGGATCTTTCGCTTCCGCATTTATTATTCTTGACTCATGATATATTGGATTATGGACATGTTTAGATAGTTTTATTTTGTTCTTGATATCTCTACAGCCGTAATGTGACTGTGGATGGATGCTTCCTACCCACAGGTAGCATGGTTGGCTATGTCACGTGCCCATTTTAGCGTACTCTGGGAAGCAGGGCGTGACATGGTTCTTTTGGTATCAGAGCCATAAGTACGGACTTACGGCTTCAAGCAATCACAAACAAGATATGCACAATCACACCTAGATCTAGGGTCACCTAGGTCAGCTAGACAGCTCCTAACTGTTCCAAAGGGCTAGAAATAGGACATCAAACCGTCTCTTCTCCACCAATTGCGGCCAGGTAAGTGCCAGGTAAGTGGGAGGTTCCCCACTATGTAAGTAGTGGTCCTAATTAAGTAACCACTTGCCTTGGACACACTTGCCTAGACACCGCAAAGTCAGGATAGGATAAACGGCCGATGCCTGTAACTAGTCCTCTGTCCTATTGAGCGCGAAGTCCTTAGGGCTGAGTCTAGTATTTTTTAATTAACAATAGTCAATGCATATGCTTTTTGTGATTTCCGGGGTCCTGGGAAGGGTGATGAAATCCCCACCCAATCTGGATTGGTTTCAAGCCCCTTAAAGTCCGTATTAATAAATGCAAAGCAGTAACAATCAACTGCAATCAATTTTTATTTTTTTTAGCGCGGCGCAAAGAATCCTGCACAAAAACAATTTATTGGAAGGGGGAAAAGAGTTTGCGCAAAGAATGCTGCAGAAAACACAATTCAGAGGAGTTCAGAGGAGTGAGGAAGAAAGAAGAAAGACTCACAGGGATTTTGGCACCCTGAATGCACCAAGTGGCCGCGGTTCCGCGGCCTAAGCCAGCTTATGCCGCGGTTCCGCGGCAAGATAGTGGAGTTGGGGCTCTGAAATTTTTGGGTGTGCTTCTGTGGCTGTCCTCTTCTTGTTTGGAGCTCCTGAATCTTGATTTGCTTACTGGATCTGCTCCAGAATCTTTCAATAGACCGTCTTTTCCGTCTTGTTCACCCGCGGTGTAGCCGCAAAGATATGGGTCTAACTTCCCACGTCTTTGGCACTGAACTCGAACTTCGTTTTATCCTGCACACTTGCACAAAAACTAATCAAAAAATAACAAGATGGTTTTTTACAATGTATATTTTTTTGTTTTGTTTTTCGGTTATATTTATATTCACAAATTAACCCGAAATTACACAAAGAAATAAACTACCGTCTCCCCAGCAACGGCGCCATTTGATTGGTAGAGTTTTTGCGTGCTATGTTTGTTACCGCAATCAAGACAGTTTCGCTTGTAGCTAGCCGGTTGAGTACGGGTCGTCCGCAGGGAGATGGGAATCTTTTTCTATGTGCTTTAACGAGTTAAGTCCAAAAGTCCAGATTTGTTTGTGATTAACTAAGTGTTAAAATGATATGTAAAGAGAGCTTGTTAGGGTTAGGATTAGGTTAGTTTGAGTTAGGAGTCGCTCACTTCTTTCGTTGCCACTCTTAATATCGGTGTTACGGTAATCGGCAACAACGGGGATTAGCACGACTAGGAAGGAACTTGCGAGTCTAAGCTAGGCTTTCCAACGCATAAGTTCTTCCTTTTGGTGCTTGTCCGTCCGTTCTTGGCTCTTAGCCTTAACCTCCGGTTAATTCAACCACAACCGGTCTCACTACGGAATCACCGCTATCATGTAGGATAGGGTGCCGTAGGGAGCGGATTGTGGTTCAATTAATGGGAGTTCGATTTAAGATGTTGGGCAAGGAAAGAGTGAGAGAGATTTCCTTCTCTCAAACTTCCCTTATCCTACCCTAACAAGTATGGAAACTACTCACCCATTACAAGAAGAACGAAAAATAAAACAAAGGAGGAAGATAGAAAGAAGGAGATTAGAAGATAACAACTAGCTATTTGCGACCTCACCTTGGCAAGGATCAAACGTAAGCATCATGGTTGTTTAAGGATAAAGGAAAAGAGAATATGAAAGAAACAACAATAAATAACAACAACTAAATTATCAATTGAAGATTACAAGCAATTAACATAACAAGAGCAAGACAAGTATAATAACAAAAAGAACTTCTTTATTCATCATTCTTCACTCACAAAAGCTCACTACAAGTTTTTTAATGGAGAAGAGATGAGAAGAGGAAGAAGAATAACAAGTATTCTAAAACCTAAAATACAAGATTATGCACCCTTGGCTTTGGCAAGTTCTGGACTATTTATAGGCAGGCAACAGAAATTCTAGGGCAACATTCTGAACCATCATGAAAAGACCAATCTACCCTTGAAAACCCATCAACTGCGGCGCCAGTACGGCCGCGGATCCGCGGCCTAGACCCCCTATTGGCCGCGGATCCGCGGCCCTATAAAGGAGTTAGGTCATGGACTCTTGTGTACTTCCCTGGTCTGCTGTGCCCATTACTCTGGTATATGTTTTTTCTCAGATTTTCTTCACTATTTTTCCAGAATTTCTGTTGAACAAAAAGGTGATGAATGTGGATCTTTTTGTCATGATTTCCTCGAGCTCCGCGTAGATATGTTGGATCTTGTGTTGCCATTGAGCCTTGTGCATGAAAATGACATTGATTTGCCATTTTGTCTCTTAAACTGGTGTGCGGCAACATACGGATAGAGAGCGGAGACCCGTGTTTTATCTGTGGTTGGCAGTAATCCGGAATTTGTCATGTTTTTCCATGAATTTCACCGTTTAGAGCCGAGAACCTGTATCCTACAATTGACTAACAAACACGGCTCAAGAGTACCTACCGATAAGCAATGTGATAAAAATTGGGCGGTATAAAAATGCAAAAATCTGATATGAACAGGATGCCCCTAGACGCATGTCCATTGCTGAGCATATAGTTAGGGCTAAAGGCCAAAGTTTTAATCCGGACCAATATCAACCATCACCTCCACTTTCTAAAGAAGAATTTCATAATCGATTTGTGGCATGTATGATGTCCAATAGCCAACCAACCAACCAATATCAATATTCTTCTTATCACAATGTTGACCCTACTCCTGCCCAATTTTCACAACCATTCTGTTCCTATCAATCCAATCCGACTTTTCCACCTTCTCTAAATGGTCCTTCTAATCAGTCATTTGGGAGTTTTAATTGTTCACAAGAATTTCAATCTTATACTGAAACTCCTTATCAACCCAAGTCTAGTCTTGAGCGGACATTAGAAGAAGGTTTAGTGATGTTGAACCGCATCAAAGAGGAATGGAAGGGAAGCATGGCTAAATATGAAGGAGCGACTAGTTCCGAACCAGCTAAAAAAATTTCAATGTCTAATATGGCCATAGGAAAAAGTGAGAACTTGGGTAGTGAGAGAGAACTATACACCTTTCCTAATCAAACCTTCCCTTTCCAAACTAAAATCCACAACTCCAGTTTCACAGATTCATCGAGTACACCAAATGATCCACCAATTGATAAGTTGTGTGACTTTGCAGTGTTTGATTTACCCGACTATGAAGGGTCCATTTCAAGTGAAACCATGCCAATCCTTGTGGTCTCTACACCTCCACTCTTGAATCAAAATTGATTGCAAATGAGGTGTTTGAGAATTTTAACCTTCACTTGAATGAGGTGATTGACGTTGGGGATATATTGATTGATGAACCCGAAATTTTGGATGAGTTTGTCCCACCAATTCATCAGATCCTTTCACTTCCTTGTGGTCATCATCTTGAGCCTTTAATTCTTCCCGAACCCCAAATGCGTCTTGAAGTTGATGATAATTGTATAACCGAAGAGCAGACCGAAATTCAGCCTCCATCTCCCACATCTGGTTTATCGACACTCGACACATCAATAGGTTTACCCATTTCATCTTCCACTTTCTCTGGTTCTTCTTCTGTTCCAGTAATTTCAATGAGTGTTGATGAATCACAATCCGTTAATTCAAGTTCAATAATACCATAAAGCTAACTTGATTTGGATACTTTTGAAAATAAGGTAGATGAGTTTTTCAAGTCTTCTACCTCCATAATTTTTGACAAATCAAGTATGATAAATTCTGGCACAAAACTTAATTACAGCAAACTGTTCGATCACACCATTGATGAAAGTTTTGAAGAACTTTTTGCTGATGAACTTGCATTCCTAAACACCACGGATTTTGTGATTAATCAACCTCCACCTATAGAAGTTGAACCGCCGCCACTCCTTCTTCCTAATCATTCACATTCTCGATGTCATTCATCCTCATTCTTTCATTTCTATAATTTAAGATTCAAACCCTTTCCAGACCATCGCTTATCTCTTCCCCACTTCTTCCTGACTCTATACAATATGTTCTTCCACCGACCTATACGTTACATTGATAAAATCTTTGAATGGTTGGTATTAATTTTTGGTCTTTGCAAAGTCTTATATTGACCAAATTACTTTACCCCATCCTAAAATGCTTAATATTGTTTAACTCAAGTTTGGGGTTTTTTTTTTATATTTTTGGCTCTTGAAAAATAAAAGTTGTCCTCAAAATTGTGAGCCAAAAATAAGTTTGGGGGAGGATTTTCACGATCATATTTATTGCCCCCGTTAATAAATTTCCTCCCAAGCCTACAGGTTTTCAAGATTTAACGGATGGCAACAGTAAGGACACTGTTCTAAACAAGTTTGGGGGAGGTTTGTGCTCATTTACGCATCACTTTGCATCATACTTTCCATAAGCACAAAACATATAATAAAAAAATTGTAAATAAATAAGATAATAAAAGATTAGATAGTGAAAAATTACATCCAAAAGATTAGAAAAATTTAAGAAAACCATGAAATTTAGAAGTTTTCTTAAACTAAACTAGTAATAAGTAGTTATGAGCCGTTGTCCCAAGGGTTTGTAAGATGAAAGATTTCACTAATCTGCGGATAAAAATAAGTCTGAAAAATAGTTCCTATTCTGGAAGCCAAACATTTGAATGTTGATACCCTACTATATGCACTTATACACGTCTTGAAACTCGGGATTGTAGAGAATACCTTGAAATGCTCTTGTCTAAAAGCCAAAGTATGAAGAAAATAAAAAATGAAGAATAAAATATAAAATGGAGTAGAAAAATGAACACTGGTTTTGTAATCACCAAGGAAGCAATAAAAAAATATAGCGAGGGTGCTTCATCACCTAGTGCCTTAGACCAACTGGTATGGGAGTCACTGCTAAGCCTTAGGTGTTGCAAGACGAGGAAAATACTAATACGCCTAATCTGCGAGCACATGAGTAATCGGTCGATTAGTACCTCAAGAAGTATTAACGATCGCATGAAAAAATGTGTGAGCAATTCCATCTAAAATTCATTAATTAAAAAGTACTGAGGTAGATGGACAAGAGTATGATAGCTTGAATTGAATTCTCCGAGTGTAGGGATGTCCAGTACACACACGTAGGGGTATATGATCGATATTTGGAAGAAAGATAGGAATGAAAAATAAAGACGGTGTTTTATTGAGAGATGATATGATTTCTAACATCTTTTCATGACTATTAAGATATGGCTCATAACAACCGAAAAGCTAATGTAGTTGGAAACTCTAATTTTCAAAAGTCTTTTTTTTACAATTCTTATCTTTATATGTAACTTTCACACTCTTCCTTTTATTACAGGATTTTGTGGGTGAAATCCGCTGAAAACCCTCAGAAGACAACACTCCTCCTACTAAGGATACCTAGAGGTTTAAAGGCTTGTTGCACGTGCTCAGTGCAATCGTGTTGCCTACGAAAGTGTGCTAGTTAGTTTTTCTTTTTCTTATATTTTCTCCTTCTCTTGAATAAAAGATGTTTGCTCGAGACGACAAAAATTAAGTTTGGAGGAATTTGATCAGTCGAAAATATTGCATTCTTAACACATCAATTTCCCTACTCTTTTTAATTATCTAAAGGTATTTGGTATAAATATAGCACATATTAGCAATTCGTTTGCAAAATATCAAATAACATGTGTTATACATTATAACCGGCATTTTGAGGGAAATTGAGTGTTTATTACTACATGCATGATTTTATATATCTCAATACTTTCATCAAGATTGTGTGCAGGAAATTCTTCAGGTAAACGAACTGGAATCGCAAAAGTGCCGATAAAACGCAGCAAGTCAAAGACTTGAAATCTGGCAGTAACCAAGAAAGGATTATAAGATTCAAGACATTAAAAGAACATCCTAAAACCAACACAAGAATTACCCCTGTGAAATAATGCAGAAAGCTCCTCAAATGGCCCCGGATCCGCGGCCGATCCAGGCCGAGTTGCCGTGGTTCTGCGGCCGTGTTGACTCATCAGCGCTCGAGACTTTTCCAGAGCCTTCCTTGTAACGGCCTAGCTTCCTCAAGACGCTCCATTTCCACGTGGCATCTTCTGGAAGGCTCTACATAACTACCAATCTTTGGAGGGAAGATTCATTTGGAAATTATAAAAGGGGATCTAAATCTAAAATTTAGGGGTTGTTCAAGAGTTGTTCAATTTAGGGTAAAATAAAGAGCCATTGTTCCCTCCTAAAATATCAGGAAAAACCCCAATGGGGCATTACGTGCCCATACGTGACCAAGGGTCACGTGCTGACACGTGATGGTTTCCTGAGGATTCTGTTATAATAAAATTGAATTCCAATCAACAGGAGTCACGTGCCCACACGTGATGGGCCTCTTAAACTCACTAAAAGGGATTAAAAGGTATAACAAAACAGCAGGGATGTCACGACCCGAAATGGCACGTGACTGGCCCTTGAATCATATGAAGTCTATAGGACCCCATCTAATTCAAGTAAGCCAAAAGCCCAGAAATCTAAAACCATTTTAAATAATAAATAAAGGAAAACTTGTTTAAAAGAAAGTGGTTTTAATAGCATAAGCCGAATTATGCGTTTTTAAAATATCAAGTCATTTCTGAAAATTTCGGCAGAGTTTCCTTTGTAGATACTGGCCCCAAACGGGATACAACATGAATAATATATGCACAATGAAAAAGGCATCCCCAAGCGGGAGCTAGCTCTTCGTCAATCGACGGTCACAACCATGCAAGCAACAAAATATACAACGCCGAAGGGCGAGGATCAAAACTTAAAAGGAAACTCAAATCAACATGAAAACCCATAATAATACAAGCGCGACTCTACGGTCGAAATAATATACAACTGGTCTCTAAGTCAAATACATATACAAGTCTGGTTGATGGAGTTTCTAGATACAACTGAAATAAATAAGTACAATGGTGGTCACGATGCGAGTGAACCCACCTACCAAAGCAATCACCCGGAAAGGTAGCAGTGTGCCAGAAAGCCGCAATGAAACCTATACGGCAAAACCTGCAAGGAACTGTGGCACAACGGGGGTGAGTTGCCAACTCGTGAGTAGAAAATATCACAGAGCAGAAATTGTATGTATGACGCAATCCTAGGTCAATACGATCAGTAATATACATATCCTCAATATGATAAAGTCTGAAGTATGAAAAGGTGGCAAGGGTAAACATCTATACCAAGTGTAATACCAAGTGCTCGTGTCAGTGCCTCAGGTAGCAACATATCATAAACATGAGGTGTGATCAATGTAATCATAATGAAATCAGTGTCAACTATATCATGAAGTCTATAAGTATGTGGATATCATCCAACTAAGAAATCAATGCCTGTATGCATGTGGATCTCGTCCACGTGTTAACCAATGACACAAAAACATCATGCATGTAAATATCATAAAGCATATGCATGGAAGTATGAGGATATAAATCAACGTGTATCCCTCGCGACACATCAAAATCACGAAACCTGAGTGTCCAGTATCGACACTCGAAAACATCATGAAACCTGTGCCCCAGCATCGGCACGTAAATCCTCATATATCGGGCTCCGTCAGTCTGGATCGGCCCGTATCATCTCTCTACTCCGGTCGGTATCCTCCGGATATCCGCCGAGCTCAAATACTATCACCGGTAGGTAGTAGTCCCTCTGCCAGGCTCACCGTCTATATACACAGCATCCCTTTCTTGTCCCGGGGTACCATACCGGGCCCCACCATGTACCCGCACACGGTCCACGACTCCTCCTCGCATGGGGTATATATATATCAGAACCGATAAAACTCATGGTGGACGCACTGAAATATCATATCAAGAGAAACAGGGTTTTTAAACAATACATACTTTCTTTCGAAATAGCCACGGTTCTCAAATCCAGAAATCTCATGAAAACAACATATCTCAATGCGTATAATCACAAAGCATGATGTATGCGATATATAATAGAAATGTAAGCATATCTGTATATCATGCAACATAAAATAGTAATATGCACATATCGAGGGAAAACCGCTCTTTAAAATGAATCCAGTTTTTTTAAAATGTCTTGCGGTTCCCAAATCTCCAAAATCAAGCCAGAATCATCTATGTACGTGCAAAAACGTATGTATGCAAGTATAGGTGTACAATATGTGTGTACGCAAGTATGGGTGTACAATATGTATGTATGCACGTATGTCATGCAAGGAGTCATATCCTGATGCAACAATCCTACTGTGTAGTGACATGGCAATTATCGATGATGAAGTGTATGAGCCAGCAAGAAGGTGTACGTGGAACATACGCATCATCGATAATGGTGCTGGTGTCCTGACAGCATGGGTTTAATATAACAATAAACGCATTTAAACATGCAACGCGATGCGAATAGCAAGAATATGCGGAAAATGAATAATAAAAACAATAGTGAAGAATCTACATCAATATATATATATGTCATACAGTTTTGCCATTTGAAATAAGACGAATCGTAGGGTTTAGAAAAAAATAAGGGCTACAGTGTTTTTAAGAAAGATGCGTCTTTTGAAAATATCCGTAGAATCTCTTGGCCTGTTTTTAAAATACTCACGATTCGTTAGTTTTGAAAAAGGTATGACTCGAGTCTAGTCTAATATCTATAAGTACTACAGGACTAAACGAACAGTCTAACCGAAAGGGTAAGGGAAAACCACCTAAATCTGAGTCGATATATATATATATATATATATATATACATATATAATAGTCGGTGATCTCGTATCAATAGTACCACATACGATACAATATATCATATGACATCCTCGAGTCAAGAGTGCGGATCTATCATCAATATATAGCTCGTACGTAAATCCTGTTAGTGTATATGCCCTAGAGGCCATTACTGTATCATACTAGTTTGTATATTACTTAATGGAAGCTTGGGATATTCACCTTGTATAAACAATCTTGCTCAATATAGTAGTATGCTACTTGGTTTGTTTCTACTTCAATGTGTACATGTGTTTATTTTGCGATATCACCTATACGCATTAGTGGAGCCCTTAGGATCTTTGCTTGATTACCAGCGTTGTGATGGCAGTCACACTAGTGGGGGCTGGGTAATCTGTAAGCACATCCTTATACAGGTCCCTAGTCGCAGGACTATCGAGACAGGGCATCGATACTCCGGAGTAGACTAGCGTATGCGCTTCTCATCCCAGTGTGGGAGATGGTCTGTCCCACAGCCATCAGTACGTCGTACTGAAGATAGTATACGAGTGCTCGTTAGGTTACGAGTACACTGGACAGGACTCGTCGGGAACTGACAGGTTGGTATTATACTTATCGTCAGTTATCAGTTCCCAGGTGACATGAGTACAGCTTAGTCCGCTGACTTGACACTGGCACTTCGCCTCGAGTGTGTTCCCACTGCACTTTGATCACTACCCTACCACGGCTCAAAGGAGTCGTGCAAACAGGTAGTGGTTGGGTGCAGTCCCGAAGCACTTGGAGACAGTGACGGTTAGACAGGATTCGTCTCTCCCGGTATTGGGGGTTGACATCGCGCTGTGTCTAGGAGAGCCATTACACGAGTAGTCCCTGGCCAGGGCAAGCGAGATATACTGGTAGGCTTCCAGTGTTATCTCAGGGTGTTTTGGGCTTCACTCCGACACGACTTGTACCGCTATTGGGGGACTGACATTTTACCGCCCCCTAGGCCCGACATGCGATGTATCAGACGGACAGACCGGACTGTACGGAGAATGTCACATTCAGACTCAGTAGGAGTTCTGATGGGGTTCACCTCGTCAGCCTTCTTGTCGGCATCTACCTGGGGACCATTACGCACAGCTAGTGCCGCTTGTGGTCTGTGGTTAAACCCACTTCCAGCGTAGTGTCGAGTCTTTAGAGTCCCACACAGAGGGTATTCGCCTTTGGGCAAAACAGAGTAGAGGTTGCATGGTTTTGCGGCAGGGTTCGTTCTCATCCGCGCACTTGTGCACGTTTGGAGTCCGGACGGATTATACTGGCAGGCTCTGGTTTGAGCCAGATACTGGTATAAGTTTTGGGGTTGCTTTTATATCTTGGTATTCTTGTTCCTCGGAACGAGAATGCAGGTGTGTATGCACAGTTGCTTGAGGCGGAGGATGAGGTATTTCATTAGGGTTTCGGAACGGGTGCGTATGCACAGTTGACAGTCGTCATTTTCCAAACCCTAATAGATTTATGAAATATCAATTAATAATAGTAATTAAATGAAATATTGTTATGATTGATTTTGTGGACTTGTTGACCATGGTTGACTTATTGACCATGGTTGAATGTTGACCACCATCATGCTTTGAAAGGATTCTCCTTGATTCATGCTTACACTCATTTATTGAAAGTTATGATAGTGGTCATTCCAAATACAACCATCAACTATTTCATTTTTGATTTATTATTATTAATTAGATAATTCATTTTCTTTTAGTTATGGTTGCAAAAGAAAAGAGCTCATTCTTTCATAACCATTCTCTCTCCTCACTTCATCTTCTTCTTCCTCAAGCTCAAGGTGATTCCTTCTCATGTGTTGAGAATCCCTCACCTTGAAAAAGAAAGCACCCCATAGATACTCTCTACTCTCTCTAGGGTTCAAGGTTTGGCAAGCCGGAGATCCTAGTTCACTCAAAGTTCGAGTAAGAGCCCGAAGGTTGAACCCTCAGGTGGATCCATCTTCGACGGAAGAAGGCGACGAGGAAAGAACCATCAACCTCTACAAAGTTTGAAGAAGAAGGAGTTCAAGTTTAGGTATAACCATCTTTCCGAGTAGCTAACTCTCTTTAGCAAGTTTGCTAGTTTTAGTTTAGGAAAAGATCCCGACTTTGTTAGTCCATGTTGCCCCATGCGCTAAAAATTTGATTTTTATACCGTTTCCGCCACCCCGTAAGAACCGGGGGTCGCAACGTGGACTTACAGTGGTATCAGAGCCTAACTAAACTTAAACTAGCTTGGTAGTGAAGTGTAACAAAGTTCGGAACCGTAAAAATCCAAAAACCAAACTTTTACAAAACCCTAGTTTCTGTTAAAAAAATTTCTGGTCAAAACAAGATTTGTTATACACCTAAATTCGGCTCAGGGTTTTGTGTGAACACCCAAGAAAAACGATCCCCTGATTCATTCAAACCGCCGCGGTTCCGCGGCATGAGGTAGGCATTTGCAGCGGAACCGCCGCCGTTTGGAGTCCTCTCGTGATCGGGTTTTGTGCAGTGTTCTCCTGGTAGGGTTTTGGGATTTTTAAGATATATTATATGTTCCCAGATTTTCCAGAACAGAAATTTACTTTTGGGGTCCTATAATTCCGTATTTTTTCCGAACTTCACTGCACTTTGACTATGATGGTTATATCTGTGATGTTTGCATGTATTGAACGTCGGCTAATCGCTATAAGTCGATTAGTCGGGGTTATACATCTCTGTGATCTGTGCTTGATATTGGAATGTGTATATGAATCTGTTGGACTGTCGCGGGTGAATAGCCGGGGTGGATGTGAGATGAGCTTTTGTTTTTCTTTCATTCATTTGTAAATGTAAATTGATGTAATATTATTATTTGTATGGCCGCACAACCGGGTCGGGGTTGTAGCCGTCATTGTATAATTCTTTTTACTGTTTTTGCTCCTAGGATTGACCCATGGAGGGGTGCACAAACTGCCGAGTACTTGGCGGGTAGTTTGCCGCACCCGTAGGGGTCTTGGGTGGGGTATTTGCTATTCACCGCAACCGTGTAATCCGCTTTTCGTTGCAGGCTCGAACGGATTGCGGATTGCTAGTATATCCAATGTATTCATCTGTGATCTGTAATGTCTATCATTGCTTTATATTTAGGTGTTGCTTATGTTTTACAGCCGCGCTAGCCCAGCCCCCGCTCTGTCGTTAGTTAAGTAACCTAACGAGTGATGACGGGACCCCGTAGCGAATGCGAATGGCATAAGCGTACGTCATATTTTGGTTGTTTTCTGCAATGGTAGGATTAAATGATGGTACGCATTAAAAGAACTAATGCAAGAATATCACGCATTAAAAGAACTAATGCAAGATAATAAACCAAGCTAAAGTCGTTGGAACACTTTCGAAAAACCAATCGGTTCTTTTCAAAACTAACTTTTAAATGCGGAGCTTGAGCCACTCCTTCTAAAAGCTATCTCGTTCCATCGATTATATCAAGTTCACTACGTTCACGGTTTCGCCAAAACCATTCGTAGCCCTCCGTCGTTTCGTATGAATATTCAATAGTATTCAAGCTATGTTTGTTGACCTTCGTCAAGACATAGAGATTGGTAGCTGTTGGGTGTTCATATGTAGCATAGATAAATGCGTTGGTTTGGGACAGTCGTATTGCCTTGTTGACCTTCGTCAAGGGTATATACGGGTGGGTTCAAATTAACCTGGATAATGACGGGCAGAACTTGACATGTGACTTATGATTTGTTGACCTTCGTCAAGATCATAAGAGCATGGGGCAAAAATCCACATCGGGAGTTTCATAAGTACTGAAACTTGCTAGATTTGCATACCATTTGGAGTGTGATGATTATGGTAGGATTCCTTCATTTTCGTCACGCGATGATATTTGGATCCCGATCCTACTGTGAGTATATGCTACTCCTCGGGAAATTTCTCACTAAACGATCAATGCTATAAACCTAGTAGGTGCCTAGAAAGGTGTTAGCGGGGCTACGCCCCCAGGGAAAAGAGGTTCTTAAATTAAGGAACTTCGCGAAAGCATTGGAAAACCTCCCTCGAAGTACCGACACTGGCCTGGCTGAACGGTTAAACAAGTATTGTGCGGTGGGATTGATCCCGGCTAATTCTTCCTTTGTGGTTTGAGGAGGGATTCGAGAGACAGTGGGAGCCATCCTGTTTAGACAAATTAAAAACCATTCTAAACTTGCAAGAGCATCATGCTAAAGTGTTTCTTCTCTCCCCCCTGCAGCGACCAAATCGAAATGACTGGACTTAAGTTACTTCTAGATAAAAACATACTGACAGGGCCAAACTACAAAGATTGGCTCAGGAATGTAAAATTGGCAATCACTTACGACAAGCTGGGGTATCTTCTTACCACCAAAGCTCCCCCCGTCCCAGGTCCTACCTCCAGCGTCGCGGATAAGGAAATCCGTAAGACTTGGGAGATTGATTGCGCGAAGGCCAGGTGCCTCGTGCTTGCCTCTATGGACAACGAACATCAGAGGAGGCATGAGAATATGGACCTCGAGTCCATATTTCTCCATACAAAAGAACTGTATGGAGAGCAGTCTCGTATCGCAAGATACGAAGTGTCGAAGAAGTTATTTTCGACAAAGTTGGCCGTCGGATCATCGGTAGCGGACCACGTGCTTAAGATGATTGGCTACACTGAGGAGCTCGCGGAACTTGGGACCATGTTGGACAGTGAACTTTATACGGATTTAATTCTCCAGTCCCTTCCATCCACTTACGCCCAGTTCATACTGAATTTCAACTTGCAAGAAAAGGAAGTTGAACTTTCAGAACTCCTCAACATGCTGAGGAGCGCAGAGGGCACCCTACAGAAGGGTAGGGAAACACCCGCTTTGTTTGTAGGAGGATCTTCTTCCTCTAGGTCCAAGGCGAAAGCCAAGGGAAAGAGGAAGAAAGCCCCCGCCAAACCAAGAGGCGGTGTTAGTAAAGTGGGTACGAAGGGAAAGGAAAAGGCAACAAAGATTGCGGGGAAGCTTGTTGGTAAAGAGGAATGCTTCTATTGTCACAAGAGTGGACACTGGAAGAAAGATTGCAGGGCTTGGAAAGCCAGGACACAGGAACTGAAGCAGGTTGCGGCTTCAGCTTCAGGTGTGTATGTTATTGAAAACTGTCTTTCTATAAATTCTACTTCCTGGGTATTGGATACCGGATCAGGATCTCATATCTGTAATTCTTTGCAGGCGTTGAGAAACCGTAGGGTTTTGAAGGCAGGTGACATGACCCTCAGAGTTGCGAACGGAGCTAGCATGGATGCTAAAGCCGTGGGGGACTATCACCTGGGAATGTCAGATGGGCATGTTTTGGTTTTGCGTAATTGCTTTTTTGTACCCAACGCAACTTGTAATATCATTTCTGTATCTTTGGTTTCTAAAGAAGGTTATGAATTTGCGTTTGTAAGTAATGTTGTAAACATTCACCTTAATCAAGTTCTGATTAGGTCAGGTACACTGAGCAATGGTATATACGTGTTAAACCAACCACAGATTTTCAATATCCAGAATACACACAAAAGAAAGTCTCCAGATATCAATCAGGCTTTCTTATGGCATTGTAGACTGGGTCACATCAATGAGACACGGTTGACTAAGTTACATAGAGAAGGATACTTGGATCCGTTCGAGTATCAGTCTTATGCCACTTGTGAATCTTGTCTCATGGGAAAGATGACAAAGACTCCGTTCACTGGACACGGAGAAAGAGCGAGCGAGCTCTTGGGACTCATACACAGTGACGTGTGTGGTCCAATGTCTACACATGGGCGAAGCGGTTATTCATACTTCATTACTTTCACAGACGATTTCTCTAGGTATGGACATGTCTTCTTAATGAAGCACAAATCCGAGGCCTTTGAGAAATTTCGGGATTACAAGAATGAAGTTGAAAAACAAACAGGCAAAAGTATTAAGATTCTAAGATCGGATCGAGGTGGTGAATACTTGAGTGCCGAGTTCCTGGACTATTTAAAAGAGAATGGAATTCTCTCTCAGCGTACTCCTCCATACACTCCGCAACATAACGGTGTATCGGAAAGAAGGAATCGAACCCTATTGGATATGGTTCGTTCCATGATGAGTAAGGCTGAGTTACCGCGATCTTTCTGGGGCTATGCACTAGAAGTAGCTGCATATCTCTTGAACAAGGCTCCCACCAAGACTGTGCCTACCACTCCATATCAGATGTGGAGTGGGAAGAAACCCTGTCTTAAGTACCTTAAGATATGGGGATGTCCAGCTTTTGTAAAAAAGCAGCATGCGGAAAAGCTCGAGGCACGTTCAGTACAGTGTAAGTTTGTGGGATACCCAAAGAACTCCAGGGGGTATCTGTTCTATTCCGCTGAGGAACAAATGGTTTTTGTTTCTCAACATGCCCGCTTCTTGGAAACTGAGTTTTTGGAAACCCAGATAAGTGGGAACGCAATAGAACTGGAAGAAATTCCAGAACCACAAGCTATTACTGAAAGCTTGGAAGAGCCAGTAAGTTCAAAAGAACAGGACATTCCTATGCCGCTCCGCAGAAGTAGTAGGCAGTCTCATCCGCCCGAGAGATACTACGGTTTTCTCATAGACGGGGATAGAGAGGATTGCATCATAGACTATGATGAGCCTACTAGCTTCCAGCAGGCCGTTCAGAGCGTTGACTCGGTAAAATGGCTGGATGCAATGCGGACCGAAATGGAGCCCATGTACACCAACAAAGTATGGACGTTGGACATTGCTCCAGACGGGGTAAAACCCGTAGGATGCAAGTGGATCTTCAAAAGGAAGATTGGTGTAGATGGACAGGTTGAGACCTATAAAGCTAGACTTGTAGCAAAGGGTTTCCGTCAAAGACCTGGCTTGGACTATGATGAAACCTTTTCTCCAGTGGCTATGCTGAAATCCATTCGGATCCTTCTTGCCATTGCTGCCTTCCACGATTATGAGATCTGGCAGATGGACGTAAAGACCGCTTTTCTAAATGGAAATTTAGAGGAGTGTGTCTATATGGATCAGCCAGAGGGTTTCATTCAGAGTGGGAGCAGCGGAAAGGTGTGCAAGTTGCTTAAGTCCATCTATGGACTAAAGCAGGCATCGCGGAGTTGGAACATCTGTTTTGATGAGACGGTCAAGGAATTTGACTTTATCAAAAATCCAGATGAACCATGCATCTATAGTAGATTTGTAGCGAGAACTGTAGTATTCCTTGTTTTATACGTGGATGACATTCTCTTAATAGGAAATGACATTCCTATGCTACAATCTGTCAAGGGTTTCTTGTCACACGGGTTCTCCATGAAAGACCTGGGTGATGCCTCATACATCCTGGGGATCCGGATCCATCGTGATAGATCCAAGAGGATATTAGGACTTTCACAGTCCAGGTACATCGACACCGTACTGAAAAGATTCAGCATGGAAGATTCCAAGCGCGGTAACCTACCGGCTTGTCACGGGATCACCCTCTCTAAAGAGATGTCTCCCAAGACTGATTTGGAGAGGGATCGCATGTCTATTATACCCTACGCTTCTGCGGTAGGCTCTATAATGTATGCGATGTTGTGTACCAGACCGGATGTAGCTTATGCACTGAGTGTAGTAAGCCGGTATCAGTCAAACACTGGGGAGAAACACTGGATAGCAGTAAAGAACATTCTCAAGTACCTGAGAAGGACTAAGGAGATGTTCTTGGTGTATGGCGGAAAAGACCTCCAGATCGAGGCCTTTGCTGACTCCAGTTTCCAGAGTGACAAGGATGATTCCAAGTCCATGTCGGGTTTTGTCTTTACCCTCAATGGAGGGGCGGTGTGTTGGAAGAGTTCCAAACAGGAAACCGTTGCAGACTCGACGATGGAAGCGGAATACATTGCTGCATCTGATGCCGCAAAAGAAGCTGTCTGGATAAGGAAGTTCTTGAAAGAACTTCAGGTGGTTCCGTCCATTGTTGATCCAATACCTCTGTATTGCGACAACAACGGGGCTATAGCTTTAGCGAAGGAACCCAGGTCCCATCAGAGATCCAGGCACATCTTGAGGCGGTATCACCTGATCAGGGAGATCGTGGATCGCAAGGAGATCGAGGTTCGGAGGGTTGCTTCAGAAGAAAACACTGCAGATCCATTCACCAAGGCCCTACCCCAGACTCAGTTCGAGCGGCTGATCGAGATGATAGGTCTTCGATACGCCAGTACATGGCCTTAGTGCAAGTGGGAGATTGTTAGTGTATATGCCCTAGAGGCCATTACTGTATCATACTAGTTTGTATATTACTTAATGGAAGCTTGGGATATTCACCTTGTATAAACAATCTTGCTCAATATAGTAGTATGCTACTTGGTTTGTTTCTACTTCAATGTGTACATGTGTTTATTTTGCGATATCACCTATACGCATTAGTGGAGCCCTTAGGATCTTTGCTTGATTACCAGCGTTGTGATGGCAGTCACACTAGTGGGGGCTGGGTAATCTGTAAGCACATCCTTATACAGGTCCCTAGTCGCAGGACTATCGAGACAGGGCATCGATACTCCGGAGTAGACTAGCGTATGCGCTTCTCATCCCAGTGTGGGAGATGGTCTGTCCCACAGCCATCAGTACGTCGTACTGGAGATAGTATACGAGTGCTCGTTAGGTTACGAGTACACTGGACAGGACTCGTCGGGAACTGACAGGTTGGTATTATACCTATCGTCAGTTATCAGTTCCCAGGTGATATGAGTACAGCTTAGTCCGCTGACTTGACACTGGCACTTCGCCTCGAGTGTGTTCCCACTGCACTTTGATCACTACCCTACCACGGCTCAAAGGAGTAGTGCAAACAGGTAGTGGTTGGGTGCAGTCCCGAAGCACTTGGAGGCAGTGACGGTTAGACAGGATTCGTCTCTCCCGGTATTGGGGATTGACATCGCGCTGTGTCTAGGAGAGCCATTACACGAGTAGTCCCTGGCCAGGGCAAGCGAGATATACTGGTAAGCTTCCAGTGTTATCTCAGGGTGTTTTGGGCTTCACTCCGACACGACTTGTACCGCTATTGGGGGACTGACGTTTTACCGCCCCCTAGGCCCGACATGCGATGTATCAGACGAACAGACCGGACTGTATGGAGAATGTCACATTCAGACTCAGTAGGAGTTCTGATGGGGTTCACCTCGTCAGCCTTCTTGTCGGCATCTACCTGGGGACCGTTACGCACAGCTAGTGCCGCTTGCGGTCTGTGGTTAAACCCACTGCCAGCGTAGTGTCGAGTCTTTAGAGTCCCACACAGAGGGTATTCGCCTTTGGGCAAAACAGAGTAGAGGTCGCATGGTTTTGCGGCAGGGTTCGTTCTCATCCGCGCACTTGTGCACGTTTGGAGTCCGGACGGATTATACTGGCAGGTTCTGGTTTGAGCCAGATACTGGTATAAGTTTTGGGGTTGCTTTTATATCTTGGTATTCTTGTTCCTCGGAACGAGAATGCAGGTGTGTATGCACAGTTGCTTGAGGCGGAGGATGAGGTATTTCATTAGGGTTTCGGAACGGGTGCGTATGCACAGTTGACAGTCGTCATTTTCCAAACCCTAATAGATTTATGAAATATCAATTAATAATAGTAATTAAATGAAATATTGTTATGGTTGATTTTGTGGACTTGTTGACCATGGTTGACTTGTTGACCATGGTTGAATGTTGACCACCATCATGCTTTGAAAGGATTCTCCTTGATTCATGCTTACACTCATTTATTGAAAGTTATGATAGTGGTCATTCCAAATACAACCATCAACTATTTCATTTTTGATTTATTATTATTAATTAGATAATTCCTTTTCTTTTAGTTATGGTTGCAAAAGAAAAGAGCTCATTCTTTCATAACCATTCTCTCTCCTCACTTCATCTTCTTCTTCCTCAAGCTCAAGGTGATTCCTTCTCATGTGTTGAGAATCCCTCACCTTGAAAAAGAAAGCACCCCATAGATACTCTCTACTCTCTCTAGGGTTCAAGGTTTGGCAAGCCGGAGATCCTAGTTCACTCAAAGTTTGAGTAAGAGCCCGAAGCTTGAACCCTCAGGTGGATCCATCTTCGACGGAAGAAGGC
Organism: Agapanthus africanus; assembly: GCA_030015575.1. Taxonomy (NCBI): domain Eukaryota; kingdom Viridiplantae; phylum Streptophyta; class Magnoliopsida; order Asparagales; family Amaryllidaceae; genus Agapanthus; species Agapanthus africanus. Next base: position 518,720,956 of record JASDDO010000001.1, on the reverse strand, counting down.
GACGAGGAAAGAACCATCAACCTCTACAAAGTTTGAAGAAGAAGGAGTTCAAGTTTAGGTATAACCATCTTTCCGATTAGCTAACTCTCTTTAGCAAGTTTGCTAGTTTTAGTTTAGGAAAAGATCCCGACTTTGTTAGTCCATGTTGCCCCATGCGCTAAAAATTTGATTTTTATACCGTTTCCGCCTCCCCGTAAGAACCGGGGGTCGCAACGTGGACTTACAAATCCGTCGTACGACATCCCAAATCTGGGTACGGGTCGAAAAATCACATTCATCTCATCATTTATCTGGTATCCTTATCATCATATCTCATGAACTGGGGTACTGATCTAAGTCTAATACCAACTGATACCATATATATATATATATATATATATATATATATATATATATATATATATAAATGCATGTATGAAACACACGTCTAAAGGCCCGCTAAAATCTCATGTCGTATCTCATAATACGAACCACATCATATCACCGATCCCATGGCACCATGCCCAATCTCATCGATTCATCTCCAAATACCATGTACAATCCTCATCATCCATGTGTAGGTATACGTATATATATACATAGTCCCATACCTATGTGTGTGTGTATACGTATCCCCATATACGCATCCCCATATACGCACAAGTAATAATAATGCATGCAAGGGTGTGTGTACGTGTGTGCAAACCTATTCTATGGTTCGCGACTAAGAAATCAACCACGACACTATCATCCAAAATCACAACACATATGTAAATATATAACATATCATCAACTACACTACGAACTGCAGGGGTGCTATACGCCATCCACCCGACTTCCCCCGTAGATATAATCTACTCATCTTGCTCTCGCTTGCCGTTGCCGACATCGCCACGCGTTTGCTTGTCGTCTTGAAGTCCTCCTGGGGGTACCTACACATCATAACGTATCGTGCCGTATTAAAACTCAATTCAAAACCAAAACGACATGCTAAAAGCCTATAGGTTAGAACCTACGGACTACGCCTTTCAAACCACCAAACAACCCTCGATATCGTCGTACAAACATCAAGTGATCGAAGTAAAACGCAAATACTAAAATCCAGAATCCAAAATACGAAAATATAACCCCGATTCAAAACAGCAACTCATGAATATAGTCCCAGATTTTACCCTAGGTGAAATTAGACAAAGTTGCATATGTCAAGGGTCTAGTTTAAAGGACATAGAGATACCAACCAAACACCAACCCCAAACCTCCTGATCTAGCTGCAATTTGCGGCCAGAAAGCTTTTATTTGCGGCCTCAGTAGGGTGTTAGGGGCTCGGGTCTCTAGGGTACACTCCAGGTTGCCTGCACACTCCTCTGTGTTTGCTAAATAATTTTCAGGTCACCCCGGTGTTAGCAGATTTCATTATACCCTCACAGAATCCACAATTCTCCGATATCGGGTTTTCTAAGTTCATAATCCGAGGTTTAGGTCTCAGGTTCAGTCCACTAAATCATTACAATAGGGGTTGTATAGCCTCTACTAATCTCAATTATGCTTTTGGAATCAATTCAAACCCTAATCCTTTTCTAGGAATTCCAAAATCCCACTAAATATCGCCTAATCATTTCTAAACATGCATGGAAGCTAAAGTAAACCAAATTCTACACTAATGGTTCAGAATTTACCTCATTTTGCACTCATGAATCCCGTAGGGCACCAAAATACAAACTTTCTTGGTCCAAAGTGAAGCTTGTGAGCTTGAACGCATATTTTTGTGAAGAGGGATGGACTTTTGATGAGTTTTTGGATGTGAAAATGGGTGTGTAGTGAGGAGGGGAAAGAGGTGCTGCCATGGTGAAAGAAAAGAGAAGAGAGAATGATGAGGATGATGAATGAAAATAAATAGCTCTTGGTCAAGGAGACCCCTCACCTCACTCTCTCTCTTATCAATCCCTCCATTGTTTAATATTTTTCTTTTTCTTTTTCTTTGGTTTAGTTTTCTTTTCTTCTCTTCTCTCTTAATAAACCCAAAACATGCATGAAGGAATAAAGAAAAGCCATGTAGGAAAATGTAACACAAGTGTAAAAATGATATGGTGCATGTTTTGCACAAAACAAGCTTAATGCGCGATTAGCGATATTTAACCGCGATTAGCATTAAAATAGTGTGTAATAAATCATAAAATTTCATAATTTGCTTAAATCCAATAAAGCACCCTCATCTCAGTAATTTCTGTAATTTTCCAAATTTTCCCCAATTTATCGGTATTAATTATACCGCCTTATTAAAATATTCAATATAATATTATTTAATTATAAAAATTCCCAAAAATAATATTTTATTTTTCTAAAATGTTACAAGGGAATACCCCAATGGGGCATCACGTGCCCACACGTGACCACAGGTCACGTGCAGACACGTGACCACGGGTCACGTGCAGACACGTGATGGGTTCCCAAGTTCTCTGGTTAATAAGAAATAATTTCTAACAATGGAGTCACGTGCCAACACGTGATGGGCCTTTAAACTCACTGAAAAGAATTAATAGTATAATAAAACAGTAAGGAAAAATCCCAATGGGGCATCACGTGCCCACACATGACCAAGGGTCACGTGCTGACATGTGATAATTCCTGAGTTCTTGAAAACAACAGAATTAAATTCTGGTCAAATGCTTAATCGAGGGGGTCACGTGTCAACACGTGATGGGATCCTAAGATCTCTGAAATAATAGAATTAAAATTTAATTAAGAGGGAATCGAGAACCCTAACTGGAAAAATATTTCTTTAAATCTTTCCAAACAAAAAAGATTGTGCTCTGTAAAATGGAGCACCGTTGGATTAAAAATCCAATGGTGATTAAAAATCACCAATTTATGAAAAGATTTTATACAAGGAAAGATTTCCCTGAAATTTGCCAGGAAAAACAGACAAAATATCTTTTGGATTAAAAATCCCAATGGTGAATAAAAATTCACTGAGTGATCTAAAAGATCATGTTGGCTACAAAATCAATTAAAATCTTTCAAGGAAAGATTGACTAAACAAACTGATTCTTTTCTTTCTCCTATAAATAGGAGCTAAGAAGAGAAGAGAGGGATCTACTTTTTTTGGAGATATACAACAACAGAGAGAAAAAAGAAAGGAGAATTTAATTCTCAAGAGAGAAAAAGAAGATCTCTTCAGAGAAAAAACTCTAGGTGAGAAAAAAGAAGAAGTTCATTCTACAAGCTCTCACAAAATAAAAGAGAATTTAATTCTCAAAACCAAGAGTTTAACTCTTCTGAATAAGAATTTAGTTCTTCCTTTGGTTGAGGATCTGCAGAAGCAGATCTCCCAATAAGTTGAGAATTTAATTCTCATCGGGGAGATTCTGCCATACAGATCCAAAACTTAAAGGGAGAATTGAGTTTAAGAATTTAATTCTTCCAAATTCATGGGAATTTAATTCCTCCAAATGAAACTAGGGTTTAACCCTACATAAGAATTTAATTCTTCCAAATACATAGAAATTTAATTCCTCAAAATGAAACTAGAGTTTAACCATATAAAAGAATTTAATTCTTAAAACAAGAGACTTAAAACTCTCCATGCACGTAAAGATCAAGTATCCAATATGATCACGTGGTAACACGTGACCCTTCATCCCAACGAACAAAAAGGAATGAATAAGGCATGCTCACGTGCCCCCATGTAACTCTTTAATGGACTCCTCAAAATAAGAAGGAATTAGCCCAGAGGCAATGCCTCACGTGCTCCCACGTGATCCTCAAAATAAAAGAGAACAAAGCCAAAGGCAATACTGATCCAGGGCGCCTCACGTGTCCTCACGTGACCCCTAACAAACACCCTTTTCAAAAGAATAAAATAAGGGAAGACAGAGGAATTGATGCCTAACGCAGAGGCATTGTCACGTGTCCACACGTGATGATTTCAAAGACTAAAAGTGTTTAACACTTATTTGAATATTCGGAGAACAAAATAAAGGAAGTCTGGCCCCATCTTCAGATGCCTCACGTGACCCCACGTGACCAATTCAATTTTAGTGTTTAACACTACTTTAAGCGATTCGTCCTTAGTGTTTAACACTATTTTCAGCACATCACGTGGGAACACGTGATCTCCAAATATCCTCTAGTGTTTAACACTATTTTAAAAACCAATCTTAGCCTAAATTGGCTAAGTTTTCCAGAGGCAAGTCTCCCCTTCAACTGAACCTCAAAATTGAGCAGTTCATATGATATGCAGAGCAAAACCCAGAGCCTTTCAACCAACTTTGGTTCAAGAGTACATCTCTTCACATCTCTGATACATGTCGTTGTAATTCTTCAACGTCTTCAGAGAGGTGGTGGATCCCAATGACCAATAACTATCTGGTGCATTTCCAAACCCATGTTTGCATCTGAACTTGGACCACAATGTCCCTAAACTAAACAATAGAGCCCAAATGCTCTTTTGTTGGATCTAAATGATCCTTTTAAATAGATCTTAGTCTAAAATTAGACTAACGTATCATTAACAAACATTTAAGTTGATCTTAATCTCAAACGAGATTAACGATCCTTAAATCAATCCAACTACAGATTCCCCAACCAATATTGGTTCAAGGGTACATCTCTTCACTCCTCTGATATTTGTCGTTGTAATCCTTCAACGTCTTCAGAGAGGTGACGGGTCCCGACAACCATACATTCCATGGACTATGATGTCCTTAACCTCGGACTGTGGGGTCCTTAAACCCACGGACTATGATATCCTTAACCTCGGACTGTGGGGTCCTTAAACCCACGGACTATGATGTCCTTAACCTCGGACTGTGGAGTCCTTAAACCCATGGACTATGATGTCCTTAACCTCGGACTGTGGGGTCCTTAAGCCCATGGACTATGATGTCCTTAACCTTGGACCGTAATGTCCTTAAACTAATCGACCGCAATGTCCCTAAACTAAACAATAGACCCCAAATGCTCTTTTGTTGGATCTAAACGATCCCGTTAAGTTGATCTTAGTCTAAAATTGGACTAACGTATCCTTAACAAACGTTTAAGTTGATCTTAGTCTCAAATGAGACTAACGTATCCTTAAACCCAACCCCAAACCCAAATCTAAGAAGATACGGATTTGGACTAATCTATGCCCTACGGGCGACAACATAAATTAGACTCATTTTACAATCCACGGGCAACCAAAAACAAAACAAACACACACGACACGAAGTGACTATATGGAGAAGGAGAAAGTGGTTATCGCAATGCGGTAGCATAATTAACTGCAGGGGCTTACGCCTGCAGGGAAGAGCGTCCCCGCAATCAAAAACCCTTCAACGAGGGGGAATCTGACGAAGTCTGCTACATCGGCCGCATCCGTTTAAACCTTCGATACATGGTGTCATAAATCAACTTGGTATCTTCGGAGAGGTGGACGGATAGCACCAATTAGTATCTGCCCCGAATTCAGGCAAGACGGACCTATGCGGTCGCGTCTCCGTGTTTCGAAAGGGAACAGATTCTGGCACGCCCGCTGGGACCTTTTCCTCTTTCCACTCAACACTTCGTGTGTCGTGTTCGCGAACGAATCACGGTTTAATATGGTTGCCCTTGAGTTCGAGGTACTAAGATTTGGTCTTGCTCCGTGCAGAAAGAAGAACATCGATGGCTTCAAACTGCACTAACTGCAACTGCAACTTTCACTCCGTCCCTGCCGGAGGAGTAACCTACGGGCCCCAAGCGGCCTCCCTATTCAAGATGCCAGTGGAGCAAGTAACTCAGGCCACCATTGGGATGTTCTTCGGGACTATGATCCCACCAATGAGCTTCAATGCCCCGTTGTTGTCGTAAGAAGCCCCAAAGAAGTCGGTCTTTGATTGACTTACCACCACTGCAGCCCTCCTCAACGGGTCGTCCAACTTTACTGCCTCAGTTTTTAACAGACTGGGCCAAAGCTCCAACGGGCCCATGAAGAAGCCCGCAATACCAGAAAGGGTTATTCCAAAAAGGATAGCCATTTCTGCTCTCGAAGTCGTCAAAGCGGCTTCTCCTGCCAAAGGGTCGGTCTTCACATGACTAACTATTCCGGCTCCCGCTCTAGGCGAAGTCCTCAAAGCTGCTTCCCCTGCCCAGAGGTCTGTCTTTGACAGATTGGACACTGCTTCTTAACGGACATCGGTCTTCAATAGGCTGGCACCAACGACAACCCTTCGCCAACACAGGGGGCATGAGGAAGTCACCCCTACAGCTGAGACAATCCCAACGACTCGACATGCTCGACGTCGCCACTGGCGCTGAGTAAAGAAGGCTGGGGGCAACTCTCCTTCTGGACTGACTCCGCCGGCTCAAACGGTGGAAATAGATGCTGCTGTTCCAATTGGGAACAGCTTCGAACCGCTCAGGAGGGTCCGCAAGAACTCTCCAACTGCCACGCTGAAAAGATCTCCTCCACCTATGGGGAATGCTACAGAAAAGAAGCCGGAGCAGCCCCCTCAGCGGCTGTCCTCCAAAATTTACAAAGTCTTACGACAGGTCCAGGAATCGGTGATTGACCAGGACTACTCTCGCCGACCAAAGAAGATTAAAGCTCGGCAAGAAAAGAGCCATCCCTTGGTACCACAGAAGATGTCATCCGTATGGGTGCCCGCTGCAACGGCTCCCTCAAAGTCAACCGCTCACAAGAGAAAGAGGCCGGAGAAAGCCCCTGTGACCGCGGCGAACCGCAAGGAAGCTGAATCTAAACGCCCCAAGTTTAGGGTCATGGTAACACATACCGTTTATATGGCGCGGAAAATAGGAAAGCCGTGCTTCTACGGGTTATCGACCGCTTACCCGATCGATAACAAAGGCTCAGGAGCAACAGCAGCAAAAACTTTAAGAGATGCTGAGTGCAATGGCCGCACTCACTGGGCCGAAAGAAAATTCAGAGACCTCAGAGCAGCGTCAGGAACAAGAAACTGATGCTGAATTCCTCTGAAGAATGCTCGAGAGGAAAGAAAAAGAGACCGCGGAACAGGCAACCAACATAAAACGAATGGCTCTTTTGTTCCAAGATATGGTGGGCATGATGATCCAACCAGACCCTCCAGCTGAAGACCCTCTGATTATCATTGAAGACGATAGAGGAGAGACATCGAACCCTCCTCCGGCTCTTTCAGCAGCCAAGGAGGAGACCATCTCCAAGGCCGCTCTGGATGATTACATCACTCAGCAAATACGAGCTCATCATGCGAGCGAAACGGCCGGGCAGATCGTTAAGACTGGACGACCCTATCCAGGCTGGTATGACCAAATAAGGTACCCGCCGGGATATACGATCCCTAAATTCCATGTATATAAAGGTTCAGGCAATCCCCACCAGCATGTCGCCCAGTTCAGGGCTCTGTGTGGCAACATGGGAGGTGACGATAAGTTGCTGCTTCGCCAATTCGTTGGCAGCTTGGCGGAGACGGCCTTCGAATGGTATTCGGAGCTTCCCAACGATTCCGTCAAAACTTTTGCAGAGATGGAGCTACTATTCACCCAGCGTTTCACGAGTGCTAGTGAACGCACCCCAATAACGGTATTAATCAACGCCAGGGTGAAGCTAGGCGAGACATGGGTTCAGTACGCAATACGATGGCGGAATTTATGGTCAAAATGCGAGCAGCACATCGAAGAAGCGCTTGCGGTAGGCATGTTTGTGGGTACTCTCGACCCTCAAGCGATCATCTCACAATTTATGATGTTTTTCAAGCCCACCATCTTCTAAGCCCTGATTGATAAGCTGGCCCAAATGGACCAGATGGGCCACAGGCCTTCCTCTTCGAAGCCAGATCTGCGGAATGAAAAAGGGAAAGGGAAGGCGACCTTCGTCGCCAATGCTCAACAACAGCCCAGTGGTCCAAAATTAAATGATCGCCTAGACGAGAGACGGCAATTCTATAATGAGAAAATGAAGCGCCCTTATTCATTTCCCCGGGACAAAACGAGGAGATTGTTCGAGCTGGCGATGCGCAACAGGCTCATTAATTTGCCAAATCCAAAAAGCCCATTGCAACCTAGTGAGGCTAATAATCCCAATTATTGCCCCTATCACCAAGCGATAGGCCATCCGATTGAAGATTGCATCGTCTTTAAAGGCTGGATTGAAGATCAGTACCAACAGGGCAAATTCGCCTTGTCCGAGAAGTGGAAAGTAAGCCCGCCTCAGCCGCACGCTCTTAAAAGAGGGGACACACCGGGGGCATCGTGCTCTTTGGTCGAAGAAGCTCCATGGGAGATCGCTCTTTCAGCCAAAACAAAAAGAATGCTGAAGGATCTCCAAACATGCCCAACGATCAAATGGAGGAGTCCGCTGGAACCCGAGATCATCGAGGGAATGATGAAGCCGCGCCCAACTCCAAAAATTAGTGGTGATAGCCAAAGCGTCCACACCCAGCCGTCAAAGTCTTCGAAGCAGAAGAAAAAGACCAAAAAGCCTGTGAAGCCTGATAACAAGCGCACGGACCTGCAAAAACATATCGACGCGCTGGAAGAATATAACCAGAAGGCGCGAACCCCGGTCACACTTCAAGAGTTTCTCAGCCACGTCCTTGAGGACGGAGATGATGACAATGGAGAAGACTCGTCAGATGAACCTGAGGATTATGTGGCAAGCTGCCATGTGATCTGTCACTCGTCGATAAACGGTGAAGAAGCTTTGGATGCAGAGAAACTGGGGACAGATCCCGAGCCGGAACTTCTAGGACCATCGAACGAAATGATTGATGCATTCCTGAACGAAGCTCTTCTGAAAAGTAAGGCTGATCGAGAGCGCGAAATGGCCATTTTCGGAAAAGACAAACGACGGCGACTGGATGAAATGGTTGAAGCGCCCCAACCAGACCGAGGCATGCCCGCGACAGACAAGAGCAGGCTTAAAACGAAGAAAAGGTTCGCCAAAGCCATATCGATGGGAATGAAGCCGCCACTCTCCGAAGGAAACACTTCTGATAAGATGCACCTTAATGAAGAGGATGTGCGTCCTAATTACTGTTTATATCATCAGAAGATTGCGCACCCCACTGAAGAGTGCAACGCCTTTACAAATTGGTGGCAAGGATATGTCGCTCACAGGCAACACTTCAAGAAGATGAAGCGTGAAGCTCGTCGACAGCAGAAAAACGCGACAGACGAACGTGTAAGAGCTGTCGGCAACTGTCACATGGTTGATAGCAGGGTATCGCAAGTTCTCACCTTCGGGAGTGATTCTGAAGAAGAAATGGCTCTTGGCCTTCTCTTCAAAGAATCCACCTCAGGAAAAGAGGGAGAACCGAAGAGCTGTGAGAAATTCAGCTGCGCAATCGCACATTACCTGAAAAGAATCTCGGACCCGTAAATAAGGGCTCGAACAAAAAGGATAAGGGAAAAGAAAAGGTCCCTGAGGATATCACCCTCGATGACCAAGCCGTCAAAGAGCTGACAGCCAAGGATCCGCCCAAGAAAAACAAGGTGGATTACAACGTTCTGGCACACCTGAGGAAGATACCCTCACAACTAAGCATTCTCGACGCCCTTCTGCTATCCAAAGAGGCGAAAGATTCTTTGATCAAGGCGCTACAAGAGCCTGAGCAGTTCCAAGCTTTCCTCGCCGAAGAAAAGATGAAGGACGAGCTGGAAAAAGTGCACACAGCTGATATCACCTTCGGCGATGAAGATCTCCTCCTCGGGACCTGGGAGCATAACCGTCCCCTTTATGTCTCTGGATACTGGCATGATATTAAGATAGGCAAGATCCTGGTTAACAATGGGTCCTCCGTCAATCTCCTCAATGTAAGAGTGTTGAAGGAAATCTGCATGAGCGTTCAGCACCTTGCTCGTGATAAAATCTCCATCTTCGGGTTCGACTCCCAGTCATCACGGACGCTCGGGTCTGTGATACTAACGTTACGCTTTGGGCTGCTCGTCATGGACATTAAATTTCACGTGATTGACGCCAAGACATGCTATAATGCTTTGCTTGGCAGGCCTTGGTTACATGAGTATAACATCATCCCTTCTACACAACATCAATGTATGAAGTATTTCAAGGATGGTCTCGAATATACCGTGACAGGGGAATTGAACCCATTCTCTGTGAATGAAGTCAGAAAGTACGAAGACGTAAAATATTTCTTGCCAGAGTTCGAAGACACGGAAAGATGTCACAAACCGAAGAATAAAGCTATTACCACTATTCCAGTCTTCGGGAGTGACACCGAGGAGGAAGAAGAAATAGTTTATTCAGGGCCGCCCCAATGCAACAAGCCGGGACCGTCCACCCCTATTCTGGTCTTTGGCAGCGACTCAAAAGATGAGGTCAAGGCCATATTTTCTGTACGACCATCGATACAAGCCTTCGCTGGCGATGATCGGAGTTTGCAAATCGCCATGGTTCCGCGAGAGCATTACAAAGAGCTCGACGCACTTGATACCTATAGTGTGCAGGAACTGCAGACATTCTACGTCCCTCCCAGACGAAGAGATGAAAATGTGATCCTCTTTTATCAATCCACGGAAACCAAAGTGGAGAAAGAAGTCTGGCATGGTGCCGATTCGACACTTGACAGACTTCAGCCCATCCGACTGCCCAGATATTACACAGAAGGATTGAAGAGGCTGTTGAGGCGCCAAGGCGTACCCCTTAAGCAAACCACGTGACAAGCCCAATTCTACAAAAGGATCTGGAGCGTCCCTGGAACTCAGCGAAAATTGCCCAACGGGAGAATGGAAACGAGTGGGCTTGGATATGTTCAATCTAAGAAACGGGAGTGATTCCATGGCTGCTACGTTATACATGACTTTGACGAAGAAGGAGATATTCTGTTAAAAGACGCTAACTCTGAACCAAAACGAGGTCCCGCCATGAAAATGCCAAGTCCGTTGTTTGAAGAACAGATGGACAAGCTAATAAGGGAAGCGGGTCAAAAGGTCCGGGATGATCATAGTCGCGAAATGACCATCTGCGAGAAAGCCAGAACGCAGCGCCTCCTTCAGTAGGCTACAGAAAATGATGATGCTCTTTTTCGCCAGCCCGTCAAACAAAAGACCCGGCGCAGAGGCAAAAATAAACCAAAGAACGGAAAAAACGTTCGACAGCAGCGTAGCGGGTCTAAGAAGCCACACGATCGAGAATCGAGTAGTCGGGATCCGTCTCTTATAAAGAAGATGGGTCGAGCATATTCTTTTCCCCAAGACAAGACAAAGAACATATTCGATCTTGTCATAAAACATCAGATGATGACACTCCCGGAATCCAAGCACCCCGAGCAAGCAGACAAGGTCTCTCACCCAGACTATTGCTCCTATCACCGAGTAATAGGACATCCTCTCGAAGACTGCTTCACCTTCAAGAACTGGGTCGAAGACCAATATCAACAAGACAGTTTCGCTCTATCCAGTAGCTGGAGGGTAAGTCCGCTACGGAAGCATGAATCAAAAACCACTTATGCGATGAGAGTAGAACCAGATCAACATCGGTCTTGGAAACGATCTCGTACCTGTCACGCGATAACGCTGTCAGAAGAAGAGCCCGAGAATATGGATGACCTTTCTTGGTGCTTCGAAAACAATGAAGATGAGTCGATCTCAGAATTTCCACCGGCGCCAAAAGAGCTGGAAGATGGGATACATACTACTGCAGATGACCTCAGAAAGATCGACTTGGGTACGGCAAACGACCCACGGCCGACGTTCGTCAGTGAACTGTTGTCTGAAGATAAGGAGGCTAAGCTTAAAGTCGTACTCATGCAGTATAAAGACTATTTCGCATGGAACTATTCCGAGATGCCCGGATTGGATCCAGAAATAGCCGTCCACAAATTGGCAATATCTCCGGACGTCAAGCCGATCAAATAAGCACTAAGAAGAATGCGGCTTGAGCTTGAGATGAGCATCAACGCTGAGGTCAAGAAGCTAATCGACTCCGGCTTCATCCAAGAAGTTCAGTACCCTGATTGGATTGCCAACATTGTCCCAGTGATGAAGAAAAATGGGACGGTACGCATCTGCGTGGATTTTCGGGACCTCAATAAAGCTTGCTCGAAGGACGATTTTCCTATACCGGTCACTGAGCTGATGATAGATAATAAGTCCACTCACAAAGTTTTCTCCTTCATGGACGGCTCATCAGGATACAATCAGATAAAGATGCATCCCGAAGACCAGAAATATACCGCTTTCCGGACTCCTTTGGGCATATTCTGCTACAAGGTAATGCCTTTCGGTCTAAAGAACGCCGGTGCCACCTATTAGAGGGCCATGACGAAGATTTTCGATGACCTCATACATGAAATCGTCGAATGCTATATTGACGACCTCGTAGTGAAAAGCAAATCATACGAGAAACATTTAGAACATCTGAAGATCGTGTTTCAGCGCCTTCGGAAATACAACTTGAAGATGAACTCTCTCAAATGCGCGTTCGGAGTTTCCTCGGGCAAGTTCCTAGGATTCGTCGTATGACACTGAGGCATCGAGATAGACCCGTCGAAGATCAAAGCGATCACGGAAATGCCTCCGCCAAGGACTCTCAAGCAACTGCGGTCTCTTCAAGGAAAGCTCGCGTATATCCGGCGATTTATAGCCAATCTCTCTGGCAAATGCCGCCCCTACAGTCACTTGATGAAGAAGGGAACCCCGTTCGTCTGGGATCGCAAATGCCAAGGCGCACTAGACGAAATCAAGCAATACTTACAGAATCCTCCAGTGCTGACCGCTCTAGTCAAGGGAAAGCCCCTCATTCTGTATACAACAGCCCTCTAAGGTTCCTTAGGTACGCTGTGGGAGCAAGAGAACGACCAAGGGAAGGAGAGAGCCCTCTACTATTTGAGTCGAGTTTTCCTGGGGGCAGAAAGCAATTACCCCCCATCGAAAAACACTGCCTGGCGTTGATCTTCGCGATAACTAAGCTCAGACATTATGCGTTGGCGCATGAGGTAGTCTTGTAATTTCATGTATGGATCAGATGTAAAACCTAGGGTTTCTCCTATCTATAAATCGGAAAGCCGAAAGCCTAATTAGGCATGCCTCTTTTTAATTCTAGATCTAAATTTTAATTTCATTGTAATCGTTGAGGAGGTTTCAATAAAGTAAGGTATTTTTATTTTTATCTCGCATTCCTTTTCTGAATTTTATTCTTGCATTTTTTTTATCTGTTCTTTTAATATTTGCAATTTAGTTTTCTAATATAAATTTATTTTATAAAAAATGAATTCTATTGTTAATACCCTAATGAGTGAGTAATTCCTCACTTGTTAGGGTTAGGATCGGGAAGGTTTGAGAGAAGGAAATCTCTCACTCCTTTCCTTGGCCCTATAATTTTAATTAATACGGACTCTATTTAAATAAACCACACACCGCTCACTACGGCACCCTATCCCACAAGATAGCGGTGATTCCCTAGTTAGACCGGTTGTGGTTAATTTAAATAGAGGTTAGGGCTAAGAGTTAAGAAAGGACGGATAAGGACCAAAAGGAAGAAACTAAGTTTCTTCCTAGTCGTGCTAATCCCCTTTGTTGACTATTACCCTAACACCTATATTCTTAACTAGGGCAAGGAAAGCAGTGGGTAGAATCCCTTTTCCAAACGAACCTAATCCTAACCCTAGCAAGACTTTTAATCAATTTAATCTCATTCTTAGATCGTAAATCAAAGACACCATTTCTTCTGGACTTAACTCGTTAGAACTTAAAGAAAAGAACACGATTTCCCTGTGGACCGACCCGTACTCAACCGGCTAGCTACCAAGCGACACCGTCTTGATTGCGTTATTCTTTAATTTAAAACGCACACGCAAAAACGCGAACAATCAAATGGCACCGTTGCCGGGGAAACGATAGTTATTTTCTTTTTGTAATTTCGGGTTAATTGAAATTGAAAAGATTTTTTTCTTGAAAAACAAAATAAAAATACATTAAAAAATCATCTTGTTATTTTTGATCGGTTTTTGTGCGAATTGTGCAGGAAAAGAAGACGGGCTGATTCAGATCTGGAGCAAGCCCAGTGAACAAATCAAGAAACAGAAGATCTGAACAGACAGAGGAGAATCACAAAAGAACAGAGAAAATTTTTGAAGCTCTGAACCGATTGAACCACTGCGGAAACGCGGCATAATCATGCATTTGACCGCGGTTCCGCGGTCAACCTATGACGTCAGCAACCCATTTTTCTCTCTGTGAGTATATTTTTTCTCCTCCTACCCCTTAAACTCCACAGAAATAATTTTCCTGCGGCTTCTTTGCACAGATTCTCTTTCTCCTATAAAATAAATTATTTTTGTGCAGGATTCTTTGCGCTGCCAAATAAAAAAAAAATTTGCAAGTGTTTTAGATTTTTGGTGTGTTAACTGCTTTGCATAATTAATACGGAATCTAAGGGGCTATAACACCAATTCAGATTGGGTGGGGATTTCATTACCCTTCCTAAGACCCCAGAAATCACAAAAAGCATATGCATCACCCTTGAGCTAATTAAAAAATGTCTAGACTCAGCCAATTAAGGACTGTCGCGCTCATTAGGAGAGAGGAAGGTTGTGGGCATTCAGTCGTTTATCTAAACCTGATTTTGTGGTGCCTAGGCTTGACGAGTGAGAAAGGTAACTTTAAAAGGCCCGTCTCACGGTGATTCGCGAGCGGAACCCTCCTTTCTTCATTTGTGCTTACCTGGCCACAATTGGCGGTGAAGAGGCGATTTGAGGGATATCTCACAACTTGTCGCTTTGGAACAGTTAGGAGCAGTCTAGTTGACTTTGGAGACCCTAGCTCTAGGTTTGATTGTGCATGTTTAAACTATGGTTGTTTGAAATTGTGCCGTAGTTCTGTACAAATTTTTGCAAAACTCTTTCTAAAAAAAATAACACTTTCAAAATATTCAAAACTCCAAAAACAAACAATTTTTTTTTAAAAAAAATCACATTCTTTTTCTTCTCCTTTCTCTCATCACATCATGGGTACCCCACCTCGCAAAACTCTTGTCGGACTTTGGTACCCTCAACCAGACATTACTTCCTACGTTTCTCATTTTGGTCGAATTTCGAACGACCCCTCCATGCCCAAAATTTCTTTGAAAAATCGAATAGATGCGTCTAGGACAACCAGTTGGACTCCGCAATCCACCTTGTATCAACCATTTCAACCTTCACCACCTTCTTACGTTGATACTCCTTTTTCGAGTCCTATTGTAACTCCGAAACCCATGTCTATTGCTGAACATATTGAACAATCTCGTAACCGATCTTTCACTCCTTTCACCATTACGAATTCTTTCGATCAACAATTCCATTCACCTTCTTATCCAAATATTGATCCTACTCCTGTCCGACCATTCAATTCCTACCAGTCCTACTCGACTTTTGCACCTTCCCTAGACATTGCTTCTACACAGCCATTTGGGAGTTTCACGTATCCAAACAACTTTGAATCTTTTACTGAAACCCCGTCACAACCCATGTATAGTCTGGAACAGTCGTTGGAAGACTTTATGGTCGCGTCATGCCAACAGATGAGGGATTTGAATGCGTCCATGGCCGCCCTCATACAACCTAACGAACTGGCAGCTAGTTTCCAACTAGCTCCACATTTCCCAATTTATGATGAGGCGGTAAGACAGGTTGAGAATTTGAGTGGTAAGAGTGAGCTGTACACCCTTCCAAATCAAACCTACCCATCCCCAATTGAATCCCACAACTCCGGTTTTGAATGTCTATCAAAACTCCCAAATGATTCACCAGTTGAAAATAGAACGTTTAATGAGTTGTGCGACTTTGTAGTGTTTGATTTACCTGATTGTGAAGGGTCCCTTTCGAGTGAAACCATCACCAATCCTTTTGACCTCTACACCTCCACTCTAGAACCTGAATTGATTGATATACATGCTTTTGATGAGGTGTCTGAGAAATTTAATTTTCACTTGATCGAGGATATTGACGCTGGAAATATTTTGGATGATGAACCCGCAGATTTGACTGAATTTTTCTTTCCAATTCATCATCCCGAGTCATTAAATATTTCTCCCGAACTTCATATGCGTCTTGATTTTGATGAAAATTGCATGGATAAGCGAAATTTTGAGGAGAGTATTGAGGAAATTATTGAGGATGAAGCAGTTCTACTTGAGGAGTCGGATTTTCCAATTTATTCTATCCCTTTCATTGACTGTGCACACCCTCCTGAATCTTTAACCGATACCCTTCCTCAATCACTTCCCTCCATCCTCGTTCCGACCTTGCAAGAAACCGTTACACTTTCATTTTCAATATCTGGTTTACCAAGATCGACGTACCCATGTTTTCTCACGAATCTTGAGGGATTTGACCCCATTTCTCGACGGGTTGATAGATTAGCACAATCGCTTTTTACACATCGGTCATCACAATTTGTGCTAATTTATTCACTCAATTTACACCCTCAAGTTCGTACTACACCTCTTTCTCTCTTCCGCCATTCTTCTTCTAATATACCGAGACCGTATTCCACCTATCTTCCCATACGGTCTCGCGTATTCTCCATTTCTTTTCTCTCCGCATTCTTTCACCAACCAACACACTACAAAGATAGAATATTTGAATGGTTGGTGCTCGCTTTTGGCCTGTGTAAGGCCTTGCATAGATTGATACTGTTATATTTTCCCCTCTAATCCTAAACTTCACCGCTTAAACAGTGGAAACACTGTTTCAAATAAGTTTGGGGGTATGTACCACTTGTATTTATATAATAAAAAAATAAAAAAAAATATAAAAATAAAAAAAAATTCAAAAAAAATATTTGGGGGGTATCTTTGTAAATTTTCAGTTTTAATAAATAAATAAAAAATTATTTGCAAATAAATTCCTCTTTTTAAGACTGCCTTTTGGCAAACAACCAAAACACCCCCTATAAAAAGAACCCGATCCCTCTACTGTTTTTACCAAACCCTAATTATTCCTTTCTGAAAACCCTAGCCGCCGCAGCAGCAAGAGCAAAGCGGTCTCTTCTTTCCACCGCGGAACCGCCGCCCAACCTCCTCTGTGCCGCGCTTCCGCCGCTTCTTAGTGTCGTCTCCCTCTGAAAACTTCAAAAGAGGTTTGCAATCTCTGATTCTCTCTGTTAAAATTTTTTAGAAATATTCTGCACTTTTCTGTGATGGCACCCACTTTGCAATTTGAAAGAGACTTTTCACAAATGTTTGCACACATGGTCTATGGTAGCTATTTCGGTGACGAGATCCGAAGGCGTGGGTGGAACTTTTTACTTTTCAACCATCCAAATTCCTTCGCGCTTCCGGATCTTGTCACCCGTTTTTACGAGTGTATGGAGGAAGGTTGCCTCTCCCAAAACGGATATATTAGATTAATTTGGGGGGATAGGGAGATCATAATCGATAGGGACTTCATTCATGAAGTCACCTTAATACCTAGATTACCAATTCATGACCAACCCCTCCAATTCGTGGATTACCTACCCTTGATGGGTACTGATTGTTCGAGGGAGCCACGTAAAGGCATCCAGTCGAGAACCCTCTTTGCAAATGTCTTAACTGTGTGCCGTTGGGCACAAAATAACATTTTTGGTAGTTCCCACAATACGACATTTTTCACACCATCACTTCATATCGCGCACACCTTGATGACTAGGAACCCCAGCTATGATATGTGCACGGTATTACTTCATTCCATTGGTGCGGCAAGAGGGTTGCCAATTACCCATGCCCTATGTTGGTGACACAACTGTGTCGCCATTTCCTCCCTATGGAGGAATTTGAGTTTTATATGTATGGAGAGATCCCCATTAGACCTCTTCTCGAGGGCGTATCCACGTCCTACACACGGTTAAATGATGTATGGCCGCGCACTGAGCTGGCCGAGGACGTGCCCGCTAAGACACCCAGCTCCAGCTCGACCGCGAGCGAGGAAGAGCTTACCCCTACAGCACAAGCACGTTTACTTAGGAGAGCAGTTAGAGAGATAGACAGATTGGTAGGGATGGTGACCAACCTGGACCACCGAGTGACAGAAATAGAGCACGGCATGACTACCCTGATGGCGAGAGAGGCGCGTTCCCGTTCACGTTCGAGGGGACGGCGGGGCCATGAGCAGTGAGGGCACTGCTTTTGATAAGTTTGGGTGTGGAGGTGGTTTGTAAATAGTTATCATTGCATTGCATATTTTAATTTTTGTACATATTTGTTTTTCTTCTTTCTTTGCATATTTAATTCCGCATTGCATCTTTATAAAAAATATAAAAATGAAAAATGAAAAATAAATAAATAAATAAATAAATAAAATAAAAAATTGAAAAACTTTAAAAATTATAAAAATTGAAAAATTCAATTTTGGCCATATTTGACTTAAGTTCAACATGACGGTTGAATAGAAGGAAATAACTAGATCTTAAACTTAGTAAATTAAAAACCCTAAAAATAACCTTTCTTAAAAGTTTAACTGTAGAAAATATATGTCATTATAGTTTAATTAGAAATAGGCAAATTTTGAGTTCGGTTCTAGGGTTAAGTCAAAATAAGGGAAGAGTATTGAAATTTTTATTTGAAGTGTAAGTCTAAAAAATAAATTCTGAACCTTTATTCTAAATCCTGAAAATATATACCCTACTACATACACATACACGCACCTTGAAACTTGGGATAGTAGAGGATACCTTGAAATGCTCTTGTCTAAAATCTTTAGTATGAAGGAAAATATAAATAAAAAGTATAAGTGGTGAATAAAGAGACATAAAAAAATGAACACTGGTTTTGTAATTGCTTAAGGCAGCATAAAAAAAAATATAGCAAGGGTGCTTTATCACCTAGTGCCTTAGACCAACTGGTTTGGGAGTCACTGCTAAGCCTTAAGTATTACAAGACGAGGAATTACGCCTAAATGCGTAAGCACATTTTGTAATCGGTCGTTTAGTACCTCAAGAAGTATTAACGGTCGCATGAAGAATGTGTGAGCAATTTCATCTAAAATTCACCAACTAAAAAGTATTTTGGACGATGGACAAGAGTATGATAGCTTGAATTGAATTTTCAAGTGTAGGGGTGATGATTACACACATGTAGGGATATATGATTGGGGTTTGGATGAGAGATAGGAATGAAAGACAGAGCTTATACCTTCAATAGAGATGATAAAAATTCTTGAGTTAAGACTGCAACTAAGAAGGAAAATTCAAAAGAAGCTGAAAACTTTATAATTGTGAAACATATACGATCTTAAGTTAAATGAAAAGTGAGTGTGAAAAAAGTGGGTTGATGATTTCTAAATTGAAGATAATAGAATTTCTTGCTTGAATACCGAATTGAAGAATGAAAGTCAACAGGACAAATTGATCGGATTTTATGGGTAGTATCCGCTGAAAACCCTCAGGAGACAACACTCCTCCTACTAGGGACACCTAGAGGTTTAACGGCTTGTTGCACGAGCTCAGTGCAATCGCGATTCCCTTCGAAAGTGAGGTTATGATTTTTCCGAGAATAAATTGACTTTGCTCGGAACGAGCAAAAGATAAGTTTGGGGGTATTTGTTCATATCAGAATTTTGCATTATTATATCGCCCATTCTTAATCATATTACAAATAAA
Organism: Agapanthus africanus; assembly: GCA_030015575.1. NCBI lineage: Eukaryota > Viridiplantae > Streptophyta > Magnoliopsida > Asparagales > Amaryllidaceae > Agapanthus > Agapanthus africanus. The sequence continues at coordinate 518,701,441 of JASDDO010000001.1, read as the reverse complement.
TAGGTGCTTTTGATCCATGTCAGCTAAATAGTTGCAGGTTACAGTTTCTCAGAACAATACAGTGAAATGCATGAAAAGACGTTACAAAAGTGAGTCTACGACCAATAATATATGAATCCGTATGATGCCGCCTAACAGTTCAAGGAACAAATGAAGATCAGTAAACAGTTCAATGCACAAAGCACAAGGGCAGCATAAGATTCAAGACTTCAACGTGAAGCTTACGGTAAAAGTCCACATAATTCGGCATTGTTGGAAATCCGGAAGAAAGTAGAAAAGATTCTGAGAACCAAGTGAAGAAAACAGAAGGAAAAAACAACAGGAAGCATCACTGAAGAATTGAGCCCAAAAGCCCACCATATGGCCGCGGAACCGCGGCCAAACATGGCATTCTGCCGCGGTTCCGCGGCCGTGCAGTGCACGTGTCGGTGGGTGTCGGTGCTTTGACTCCGCTTTCTTAGGGTAGTCTTGTAATTTTATGTATGGATCAGATGTAAAACCTAGGGTTTCTCCTATCTATAAATCGGAAAGCCGAAAGCCTAATTAGGCATGCCTCTTTTTAATTCTAGATCTAAATTTTAATTTCATTGTAATCGTTGAGGAGGTTTTAATAAAGTAAGGTATTTTTATTTTTATCTCGCATTCCTTTTCTGAATTTTATTCTTACATTTTTTTATCTGTTCTTTTAATATTTGCAATTTAGCTTTCTAATATAAAAAAAATTTATAAAAAAATGAATTCTATTGTTAATACCCTAATGAGTGAGTAATTCCTCACTAGTTAGGGTTAGGATCGGGAAGGTTTGAGAGAAGGAAATCTCTCACTCCTTTCCTTGCCCCTATAATTTTAATTAATACGGACTCTATTTAAATGAACCACACACCGCTCACTACGGCACCCTATCCCACAAGATAGCGGTGATTCCCTAATAAGAGTTAAGAAAGGATGGATAAGGACCAAAAGGAAGAAACTAAGTTTCTTCCTAGTCGTGCTAATCCCCTTTGTTGACTATTATCCTAACACCTATATTCTTAACTAGGGCAAGGAAAGCAATGGGTAGAATCCCTTTTCCAAACGAACCTAATCCTAACCCTAGCAAGACTTTTAATCAATTTAATCTCATTCTTAGATCGTAAATAAAAAACACCATTTCTTTTGGACTTAACTCGTTAGAACTTAAAGAAAAGAACACGATTTCCTTGTGGACCGACCCGTACTCAACCGGCTAGCTACCAAGCGACACCGTCTTGATTGCGGTATTCTTTAATTTAAAACGCACACGCAAAAACGCGAACAATCACTGGCCGTTCGAAATGTGGGGAACCGACATAATCGGGCACATCGAACCAGCATCGTCCAGAGGACATCGATTCATTTTGGCGACAACTGATTACTTCTCCAAATGGGCAGAAGCAATACCACTGAGGGAAGTCAAGACGGAGAATATTCTCCATTTCTTTAAGACACACGTCATTTATCGGCTCGGCACTCCGCGACGAATTATCTCCGATAACGGGCCGTCCTACAGAAGCCATAAAATCAGCCGCTTCGCACAACAGCATAACATAAACTGGAGATACTCTTCGGTCTATAATCCCCGAGCTAACGGTCTAGCTGAGGCTTTCAACAAGATTTTGACGAAAATCGTGAAAAAGACGGTGTCTCGAAATAAGAAGGATTGGCACGAGAGACTGCATGAAGCTCTCTGGGCGTATCGAACTACGTTCAAAACGGCCACAAACACAACGCCGTATGCATTGGCATTCGGCACAGAAGCTGTACTCCCCCTCGAGATAAAGTTAACCTCTCTGCGAGTGGCAGTTCATTACAAGCTAACGGACGAAGAGAATGCTCACCTTCAGCTTAAGGAGCTCGACGCCCTTGATGAAGCCCGTCTCATGGCGCAACAAAATCTGGAGGCTTATAAAACAAAGATGACGCGCTCATATGAAAGATTGATTAGGCCGAGATCATTCCGCCAAGGCGAACTCGTGCTAGTGGTCAAAAGACCTATGATCCCCAATCGTGCCAAGCGGGGGAAATTCGAGCCGAACTATGAAGGCCCGTATATCATAGACAAAGTTTACCAAGGTGGAGCCTATTTACTCATGGATATGCATGGTGAAAGACCTTTCAGGCCAATAAATGGTCGCTTCTAGAAGAAATACTACGCCTGACGAGTCACGGCCTAGGTCAACGATAGATGACGACGCCTATGTCCGCTCGCTATCTTCCTAAGCCCAAACTCTATAAGTAGTATCCGGCAAACGGACCGAAACGTCCTTAAACTAACGATGGACCACTATGTCCTAAAACTGGCTGTTGACCGAGACGTCGATAAACTACTACGGATCGCAGCATCCCAAGGCTGATACAAAAAAACATAAAAAAAAGAAAAGAAAAGAAAAACGGTATGTCCATAAGTAAAATGGGCACGGATGAAAACCCGAAAGGGCTCCGTGAGTAAAAACAGCAGGACTACCCGGCGAGTTTGTGAAAACCCGAAAGGGCGCAATCTCGTTAAAAGACACTTGCAAGGCCCTCTCGACCTTGTGAGGAGAAACCCACCTGCGTGAGATCCTTACGACTCACAAAGGAGCAACACACTTAGGGATCCCCACGATTCCTAAGAAGAAATTACACTTGCGAGATCCTCACGACTCGTAAGGAGAACCCCCCCCTTTGAGACCCTCACGGTTCATAGGATTCAAAAGCCTTAAGCTACAGGGATCTGAACCTGTTCTTAAGCCATCACAACCTCCAATGCTGCCCTACAAGTGGTTCAGTATTGACCCTTGTATACAATCCACGGGCGTGAATAAACATTTCCCTAACAAAGTCTCATCAGAGACCAGGGATATGCTCATATGGCGAATGACACTTGTAAGTCCTCTCGACTTATAAGGAGAAAATACTCTTGTAAGATCCTTACGACTTATAAGAGACCATACACTTAGGAATCCTCATGATTTCTAAGGAGAAAACGCACCTACGAGATCCTCACGACTCGTAGGGAGAAATACCTTTATGAGACCCTTACGGCTCATGAAGTCAAAAGCCTTAGTCAACAGGATCCTAACCCTGTTTACTAAGCCACCTTTGTTCGACATTGACAAAGGCAAATGATGGTTCGCTCATGGCAATATCCCAGTTGTAGCGATGCTGATGCCTAAATCGGTATCAAATCTTAAACTCGCAGCGAAAAGTCAGCGAGCCACAAATGCATACAAAATAGCCGAAATGATGGGGCAACTTGCAACAAAATCAGCAAGTAAAAATGTATGCATACAAAATAGCCGAAATGGTTGGGCAACTCGCAATAAAAAGCAGTGAGTAAATAAAACAAATAGCCGAAATGATTGGACACCGCGAAAAATAGCCGAAATGATTGGGCAATCGCGACTTTCGCGATATAAAAGCTGAAATGATAGAGCATTGCGGAAAGAAAAATATATATAAAATTAAACTTTTTGCCCTACAGATGAGATCACATTGATCACATTGATCCCTAAAGCTGAAACAAAGAGGGAATTATACCTTCCACCAGGCTCCATCAGAAGAAGAAGCCAAATCTCGACGGTTCACAGACAGCCTGGAGATCATCTCAACATTCGTCTCATTACAACAGACGCAACATCAGCAAATTGGAACTGCGGCAATTCCCAGTTCCATGACTCGGCGGTGCACAGACAACCGAGAGTCAACCCATCCTGGTCCTTGCGGAATACGGCTATGTCAATCCTGACCCTGTGGGAAGCGTCCAGAGCGGATCCTAGTCCTTGCGGAACATGGCTAATGTCAATTTTGACCCCATAGGAAGCATCCAGAGCAAATCCTGGTCCTTGCGGAACACGGCTTATATCAATCCTGACCCCGTGGGAAGCATCCAAAGCAAATCCTGGTCTCGTGAAACACGGCTTATGTCAATCCTGACCCCGTGGGAAGCGTCCAGAGCGGATCCTGGTCCTTGCGGAACACGGCTTATGTCAATCCTGACCCCGTGGGAAGCATCCAGAGCGAATCCTGGTTTAGTGGAACACGGCTTATTTCAATCCTGACCCCGTGGGAAGCGTCCAGAGCGGATCCTGGTCCTTGCGGAATACGGCTATGTCAATCCTGACCCCGTGGGAAGCGTCCAGAGCAAATCCTGGTCTCGTGGAACACGGCTTATGTCAATCCTGACCCCGTGGGAAGCGTCCATAGCGGATCCTGGTCCTTACGGAACACGGCTATGTCAATCCTGACCCCGTGGGAAGCGTCCAGAGCAAATCCTGGTCTTGCGGAATACGGCTAATATCAATACTGACCCCGTGGGAAGCATCCAGAGCGGATCCTGGTCCTTGCGGAACACAGCTATGTCAATCCTGACCCTGTGGGAAGCATCCAGAGCGGATCCTGGTCCTTGCGGAACACGGCTAATATCAATCCTGACCCCGTGGGAAGCATCCAGAGCAAATCCTGGTCCTTGCGGAACACGGCTTATGTCAATCCTGACCCCGTGGGAAGCATCCAGAGAAAATCCTGGTCCTGTGGGACACGGCTATGTCAATCCTGACCCGTGGGAAGCGTCCAGAGCAAATCCTGGTCTTGCGGAACACGGCTTATGTCAAGCCTGACCCCGTGGGAAGCATCCAGAGCGAATCCTGGTCTAGTGGAACACGGCTTATGTCAATCCTGACCCCGTGGGAAGCGTCCAGAGCGGATCCTGGTCCTTGCGGAATACGGCTATGTTAATCCTGACCCCGTGGGAAGCGTCCAGAGCAAATCCTGGTCTCATGGAACATGGCTTATGTCAATCCTGACCCCATGGGAAGCATCCAGAGCGGATCCTGTTCCTTGCGGAACACGGCTATGTCAATCCTGACCCCGTGGGAAGCGTCCAGAGCAAATACTGGTCTTGCGAAACACGGCTTATGTCAATCCTGATCCCGTGGGAAGCATCCAGAGCGAATCCTGGTCTAGTGGAACACGGCTTATGTCAATCCTGACCCCGGGGGAAGCGTCCAGAGCGGATCCTGGTCCTTGCGGAACACGGCTATGTCAATCCTGACCCCGTGGGAAGCGTCCAGAGCAAATTCTGCTCTCATGGAACACGGCTTATGTCAATCCTGACCCCGTGGGAAGCGTCCAGAGCGGATCCTGGTCCTTGCGGAACACGGCTATGCCAATCCTGACCCCGTGGGAAGCGTCCAGAGTAAATCCTGGTCTTGCGGAACACGGCTAATGTCAATCCTGACCCCGTGGGAAGCGTCCAGAGCGGATCCTGATCCTTGCGGAACACGGCTATGTCAATCTGGACCCTGTGGGAATCGTCCAGAGCGGATCCTGGTCCTTGCAGAACACAGCTAATGTCAATCCTGACCCCATGGGAAGCATCCAGAGTAAATCCTGGTCCTTGCGGAACACGGCTTATGTCAATCCTGACCCCGTGGGAAGCATCTAGAGCAAATCCTGGTCCTGTGGGACACGGCTAATGTCAATCCTGACCCCCGTGGGAAGCGTCCAGAGCGGATCCTGGTCCTTGCGGAACACGGCTTATGTCAATCCTGACCCCGTGGGAAGCGTCCAGAGCGGATCCTGGTCCTTGCGGAACACGGGAAGTGTCCAGAGCAAATCCTGGTCCTTGCGGAACACGGCTTATGTCAATCCTGACCCCGTGGGAAGCGTCCAGAGCAAATCGTGGTCCTTGCGGAACACGGCTTATGTCAATCCTGACCCCGTGGGAAGCGTCCAGAGTGGATCCTGGTCCTTGCAGAACATGGCTAATGTCAATCCTGACCCCGTGGGAAGCGTCCAGAGCAAATCCTGGTCCTGTGGAACACGGCTTATATCAATCCTGACCCCGTGGGAAGCATCCAGAGCAAATCCTGGTCCCATAGAACACGGTTAAAGTCAATCTTGACCCCGTGGGAAATGGCCAGAGCAACTCCTGACTCCGTGAAATGCGGATAAAGTCAACCCCTGATTCCGTGAAATGCGGATAATGTCAACCTCATCCATCACTTACGGGTTTTCACGACTCGTAAGCGAGAAAACTCTTTTATGAGATCCTTACGACTCTCAAGAGAAAACACACTTAAGTATCCTCACGATTCTTAAGGAGAAATTACACCTACGGGATCCTCTCGACCTGTAGGGAGAAAATTCTTTATGAGACCCTCACGGCTCATAAAGTTAAAAGTCTTAGGTGCCAGATCCTAACCCTGTCTCCCAAGCCATCATTGTCTCGCAGAGAGGTAAAGATAGATTTTCTACGGACCACACTCTCCGACAAGAAAGGAAACAATCACTTACGAGTCCTCTTGACTCGTAAGCAAAAAAAACTCTCTTATGAGATTCTTACAACTCTCAAAGAGAAAATACACTTAAGAATCCTCACGATTCTTAAGGAGAAATTACACTTACGAGATCCTCACGACTCGTAAGGAGAAATACCTTTATGAAACCCTCACGGCTCATAAAGTTGGAAAGCCTTAGGAGGCAGATCTGAACCTGACTCCTAAGCCATCGCTGTTCTACAAGGAAATCGAAATAAATTATCTACAAGATGCATTTACTAAAAGAGACACACCATCATGAAGCAAAATATGTCTTTTATTTATGAATCAAAATGAATACAAAGTACAATTTATGAAAGAATCAGAAAAAAATACTCTCATTCAGGAGTACGTACAAAAGAAGAATAGAAAAAATATACAATTCTTCAAGCCGGCGAACGATTTAATAGGTTTGCCAGTTCATACCTTTTCCGCTGGGCCTCGGCTTCATGATTTATTATCGTCAAGAGACGGGCCTCCGCTTGAGCCTGTTGGGCCTGGTACGAGACAAGCCGACTTTCAAGCTCCTTTTCGGTTACCTTATGAGCTTCGGCCATTTCGCGAGTGAAAATGACGGCTTTATCAATGGCTACCACTTCCCTGATAGCTTCTTGAAGCACCCGCCAAAGTTCATACGCCTGAGTGGTCTTGGCCGTAAGATTAGCTTGAAGTTCCCTCAGCGCTTTGGAAGCCAGCTCCCTCTCCGAAAACTTTCGACTGAGCCTCTTCTCGCATGACAGCATGTTCGCAACGCACCGCTCAATCAGCCCCCGTAAGCTCGCCTTTGCAGCCACAACCTCTGATGGAAGGCGTGTACATTCAAGACTATGCAAGCAAGCCTCCACCTGACGACATAACTCAACCCAGACTTGCACCAATGTTTCACTATGGTAAGTAGAAAGAAAGGGAAGAGAACCGTTGGCTTCAGCGGCAAATGCTTCGGCCATGATCAAACTGCCAGCACGAAGGTCTTCAATTAGAGCTGACAAAGAGTGAAGGCTTAGCTTTGCCATCCGTTCCGAGGCACGCAGAGCATAGGGGCCGGGTGGCATGACGATGCGAGATTCTAGCGTGGTAAGAACTGGTAAAGCTGTTAAGATTCATAAAAATAAATCAGCGAGACTTGCAAGCAAAGAGCAGGTAGAACAACGTCGAAACTTTACTTACCCACAGTCATGCAAGAAGGGTCTGAAGGATCCCCAGGCCCGTCAAGAATCTCAAACTCGTCATCAGCTTCCAGAACTGCAGAAGACATCAGTATCGTTATACAGAATAATGATAATGTCATGAAGAAGGCGAACAATACTAACCTTGCCCGTAAGATAGGACGATGCGTTGAGGGGATATTGTCTGCGGAGCGGCCATCTCTAGCAGATGTTGAAAATATTTCCTGGGAGACAGATCAGCAATAGACGCCGCCAACCCGCGCAATTCTGAAAAGACAGAAGGGTTCAGATAATGAAGAGATTATTAAAATAAAATATAGAAGGCTACCTTCGATGCTCTTCCCACTCTGGGCTGGAGGGATAGCAGCTTCGGCGGCCTCCTCCTTGCCCCAGGCACATCATCGGGGACATGAGCCGGTATAATAACTCCCAATTGAGGAGTAGCAGCCACCGCTGCAGGCTCCAATGAGAGGATGGTGGCCTCGACTACCTGTCCCACAGTCTCCGGGCCGTCCCCAGAAAGATCCATTGAATCTACGGCCAATGAAGATGCCTCTTCCGGGAGGGCAAGCACCGGGGGAGCGGGAACCACCAATGGGAGCTCTACGACAAGAAGAATAGCTTTATCAACCCCCTCCACACTTACTAGTGTCTCATCGGGGATATTTGTAGAGTCCATAGTCAAGGCGCGACTCGAACTCAGATCCGCTGCCGTTGCCGAAGTCCCTGCAAAGTTTTCACGAAGATAAGAATATATATATATATATATCAAGCAGTGCAAAATACTACGAAAAGAAATATAAATATACCAATGCGCAAAGGAGCTTCTAGTATGGTTTTTTCAAGCCGACGTTCCTTCCTGAGGAAGTATGCTCGCCGGGGTTCGAGGGTAAACTCGTGGCCACCGGTCCACTGTTAGTGTATATGCCCTAGAGGCCATTACTGTATCATACTAATTTGTATATTACTTAATGGAAGCTTGGGATATTCACCTTGTATATACAATTTTGCTCAAGATAGTAGTATGCTACTTGGTTTGTTTCTACATCAATGTGTACATGTGTTTATTTTATTATATCACCTATACGCATTAGTGGAGCCCTTAGGATCTTTGCTTGATTACCAGCGTTGTGATGGCAGTCACACTAGTGGGGCTGGGTAATCTATAAGCACATCCTTATGCAGGTCCCTGGTCGCAGGACTATCGAGACAGGGCATCGATACTCCGGAGTAGACTAGCGCATGCGCTTCTCATCCCAGTGTGGGAGACGGTCTGTCCCACAGCCGTCGGTATGTCGTACTTGAGAGAGTATGTGGGTGCTCGTTGGGTTACGAGTACACTGGACAGGACTCGTCGGGAACTGACTAGTTGGTATTATGCCTGTCGTCAGTTATCAGTTCCCAGGTGACATGAGTACAGCTTAGTCCGCTGACTTGACACTGTCACTTCGCCTCGAGTGTGTTCCCACTGTACTTTGATTACTACCCTACCACGGCTCAAAGGAGTCGTGCAAACAGGTGGTAGTTGGGTGCAGTCCCGAAGCACTTGGAGGCAGTGATGGTTAGACAGGATTCGTCTCTCCCGGTATTGGGGGTTGACATCGCGCTGTGTCTAGGAGAGCCATTACACGAGTAGTCCCTGGCCAGGGTAAACGAGATATACTGGTAGGCTTCCAGTGTTATCTCAGGGTGTTTTGGGCTTCACTCCGACACGACTTGTACCGCTATTGGGGGACTGACGTTTACCGCCCCCTAGGCCCGCCATGCGATGTATCAGACGAACAGACCGGACTGTACGGAGAATGTCACATTCAGGCTCAGTAGGAGTTCAGATGGGTTTCGCCTCGTCAGTCTTCTTGTCGGCATCTACCTGGGGACCGTTACGCACAGCTAGTGCCGCTTGCGGTCTGTGGTTAAACCCACTGCCAGCGTAGTGTTGAGTCTTTAGAGTCCCATACAGAAAGCTATTCGCCTTTAGGCAAAAGAGTAGAGGTCGCATGGTTTTGCGACAGGTCGCATGGTTTTGCGACAGGTCGCATGGTTTTGCGACAGGGTTCGGTCACATCCGTGCACTTGTGCACGTACAGTGTCCGGACAGTTCACACTAGCGGGCTTTGGTTTAAGCCAGATCCTAGTGTACCTTTTGGGATTGGATTTATCCAGTATGTATTCATGTTGCTCGGAACGCGGATGCAGGTGTGTATGCACAGTTGACGGAGAGACAGAGGCAGAGGATTCTCATTAGGGTTGTTGACCGTTGACAGTTGACCATTGACTTTTTGCTCAACCCTAATGAGAATATGATATGTGATTAACAATTATATTAATTAAGTATTGTGATGACATGGTTGTTGAGAGGTTGACTTTGTTGACTTGTTGACTTTGTTGACCGGTTGACTAGGTTGGACTCGTTGACCATCATGATGACTATGGCTATCATTTCATGGCAAAGACTTTTTACTTGCTTATTTCTTTTGTGAGAAATGAGTGCATGAAATGATTTAGCCATTTTGACTTGAACCATTTTACACAATACTTGATTATTATTTTTGTGATGATGGTTTTGGATTATGAGTGCCAAATGAGAAAAGTCTTCTCTCATTCTTTCATGCTCATTCTCTCTCTTGTTCTTGAGCTCTCATCTTCCTCCTCTTGCTCTCCCTCTCTTGATTCTATGGTTCACTTGTCTCATGAGTTGAGAACCAAGAACCATAGATAAAATCCCATATAAACTCTTCTCTACTCACTCTAGTTCACAAGGTTTAGCAAACCGAGTGAACTAGTTTCTTCAAAGATCGAAGAAGGAGCCAAAGGTTGAAGCTTTCAGGTGGATCTATCTTCGGCGTAAGGAGACGACGGGAAGAAGCCGATCCAGACCACCATCGAGGTTTGAAGACGAAGGAGTTCAAGACAAGAAAGGTATAAACCCCCTAACCGAGTAGTTAACGACTCCTAGTTAGGTTGTTAGTTAGATGTTTAACAAAGATCCGGGTTTTAGGTCCATGTTACCACGTCTAAGAAAATCGTTTTTCATCAAATTCCGCATGCCCGAAAGTACCGGGAGAGGTAGCATGGACTTACAGTGGTATCAGAGCCTAGTTAAACTCTATCTAACATGTTAGCAAAGTAGCTAGAAGATCGATCAAAGAAAAAGTCCCGAAATGAACCCCGTTTTCCAAGTTGCTGTCGATTTTTTATGTTCTGTAAAAATAATAAATCATGCATCAAAAATCGACTCAGGGTTTTTACAGTGCACTGTAGAAAGACGGTCCCACGATCTCATCATTTCACCGCGGAAACGCGGCAATAGCTTGCTATTGCCGCGGTTCCGCGGCCTTCTTGGCTCCTCTCTCGTTGTTCTTTGCTACAGTGTGCTTATAGGGGTATTTTAGGATTTTTGGAATATATATTTTCTGCCCAGATTTTCCAGAACGAAAATTTATTTTTTGGGGTCCTGAAAATCCGTATTTTTGATCGAACTTCTAAAAGACTTTAGCTGACGGATTTTTTCTGTAATGTTTTATTTGTATTGAACGTCTGCTAATCGCTATATGTCGATTAGTGGGGGTTATACAAATCTGTGATCTGTAATGTTGCTGGAATGTGTATATGAATATGTTGGATTGTCGCGGGTGAATAGCCGGGGGTTGTGAGACGAGAGTTTTCTTTTATTTCAATTCATGTAAATTTGTAAATTGATGTAATAATTATTTGTATGGCCGCACAACCGGGTCGGGGTTGTAGCCGTCATTGTATAATTTCTTTTTACTGTTTTTGCTCCTAGGATAGACCCATGGAGGGGGTGCACAAACTACCGGGTATGCCGAAGTGCCGAGTGGCCTACTCACGGAGTTGAGGGAGGTTGCTTCGCTTCGGGTACTTGGCGGGTAGTTTGCCGCACCCGTAGGGGTCTTGGGTGGGGTTTTGGCTATTCACCACGACCGTGTAATCTGCTTTTCGTTACAGGCTCGTACGAATTGCGGATTCCTAGTATATCCAATATGTTCATCTGTGATCTGAAATGGCTATCATTGCAATATATATATATATATGATATTATTTAGGCGTTGCTTATGTTTTACAGCCGCGCTAGCCCAGCCCCCGCTCTGTCGTTAGTTAAGTAACCTAACGGGTAATGACGGGGCCCTGTGGCGAATGCGAATGGCATAAGCGTACGTCATATTTTGGTTGTTTTCTGCAATGGTAGGATTAAATGATGGGACGCATTAAAAGAACTAATGCAAGAATATCACGCATTAAAAGAACTAATGCAAGAAAATAAACCAAGTTAAAGTCGTTGGAACACTTTCGAAAAACCACTCGGTTCTTTTCAAAACAAACTTTTAAAATGCGGAGTTTGAGCCACTCCTTTTAAAAGCTATATCGTTCCATCGATTATATCAAGTTCTCTACGTTCACGGTTTCGCCAAAACCATTCGTAGCCCTCCGTCGTTTCACATGAATAGTCAATAGTATTCAAGCTGTGTTTGTTGGCCAAAGTCAAGGCATAGTGATTGGTAGCTATTGGGTATTCATGTGCAGCATAGATAGATGCGTTGGTTTGGAACAGTCGTACTGCCTTGTTGGCCAAAGTCAAGGGTAGGTACGGGTGGATTCAAATTAACCTGGAGAACGACGGGTAGAACTTGACATGTGACTTATGATTTGTTGGCCAAAGTCAAGGTCATAAGAGCATGGGGCAAAAATCCACATCGGGAGTTTCAAAAGAACTGAAACTTGCTAGTGTTGCATACCATTTGGAGTGTGATGATTCTGGTAGGATTCCTTCAGTTTCGTCACGCGATGATATTTGGATCCCGATCCTACTGTGAGTATATGCTACTCCTCGGGAAATTTCTCACTTAACGATCAATGCTATAAACCTAGTAGGTGTCTAGAAAGGTGTTAGCGGGGCTACGCCCACAGGGAAAAGAGGTTATTTAATTAAGGAACTTCGCGAAAGCGTTGGAAAACCTCCCTCGAAGTACCGACACTGGCCTGGCTGAACGGTTAAGCAAGTATTGTGCGGTGGGATTGATCCCGACTAATTCTTCCTTTTTGGTTTGAGGAGGGATTCGAGAAACAGTGGGAGCCATCCTGTTTAGACAAACTAAAAACCATTCTAAACTTGCAAGAGCATCAAGCTGAGTGTTTCTTCTCTCTCCTAATTGCAGCGACCAATCAACATGACTGGACTTAAGTTACTTCTAGATAAAAACATACTGACAGGGCCAAACTACAAAGATTGGCTCAGGAATGTCAAGATGGCAATCACTTACGACAAGCTGGGGTATCTTCTTACCACCAAAGCTCCCCCTGTCCCAGGTCCCAAAACCAGCGTCGCGGATAAGGAAATCCGTAAGACCTGGAAACTAGACTGCGCGAAGGCCAAGTGCCTCGTGCTTGCCTCTATGGATAATGAACATCAGAGGAGGCACGAGAATATGGACCTGGAATCCATATTTCTTCATACAAAAGAACTGTATGGAGAGCAATCTCGTATCGCAAGATACGAAGTGTCAAAGAAGTTATTTTCGGCAAGATTGGCCGTCGGATCATCGGTAGCGGAACACGTGCTTAAGATGATCGGCTACATTGAGGAGCTCGCGGACCTAGGGACCACGTTGGAGAATGAGCTCTATACGGACTTGATTCTCCAGTCCCTTCCTTCCATTTACGCCCAGTTCATACTGAACTTCAACTTACAAGAAAAAGAAGTTGAACTTTCAGAGCTCCTCAACATGCTGAGGAGCGCAGAGGGCACCCTACAGAAAGGTAGGGAAACATCCACTTTGTTTGTAGGAGGATCATCTTCTTCTAGGTCCAAGGCGAAAGCCAAGGGAAAGAAGAAGAAAGCCCCCGCCAAACCAAGAGGCGGTGTTAGTAAAGTGGATACGAAGGGAAAAGTTAAAGCAACAAAGAAAGCGGGAAAGCTTGTGGATAAAGAAGAATGCTTCTATTGTCATAAGAAAGGACACTGGAAGAATGATTGCAGGGCCTGGAAGGCCAGAACACAGGAATTGAAGCAGGTTGCGGCTTCAGCTTCAGGTGTGTATGTTATTGAAAACTGTCTTTCAATAAACTCTACTTCCTGGGTATTGGATACCGGATCAGGATCTCATATCTGTAATTCTTTGCAGGCGTTGAGAAACCGTAGGGTTTTGAAGACATGTGACATGACCCTCAGAGTTGCGAACGGAGCTAGCATGGATGCTAAAGCCGTGGGGGACTATCACCTTGGAATGTCAGATGGACATGTTTTGGTTTTGCGTAATTGCTTTTTTGTACCCAACGCAACTTGTAATATCATTTCTATATCTTTAGTTTCTAAAGAAGGTTATGAATTTGCGTTTGTAAGCAATGTTGTAAACATTCACCTTAATCAAGTTTTGATTGGGTCAGGTACATTAAGCGATGGTATATACGTATTAAACCAACCACAGATTTTCAATGTCCAGAATACACACAAAAGAAAGTCTCCGGAAGTAAATCAGACTTTCTTATGGCATTGTAGACTAGGTCACATCAATGAGAGAAGGTTGACAAAGTTACATACAGAAGGATATTTGAATCCGTTCGAATATCAATCGTATGCCACTTGTCAATCCTGTCTTAAAGGAAAGATGACAAAGACTCCGTTTACTGGACACGGAGTAAGGGCGAGCGAGCTCTTAGGACTCGTACACAGCGACGTGTGCGGTCCAATGTCTACACATGCGCGAAGTGGTTATTCTTACTTCGTTACTTTTACGGATGACTTTTCAAGGTACGGTTATGTCTTCTTAATGAAACATAAGTCCGAAGCCTTTGGAAAGTTCCAGGAATATAAGAATGAAGTAGAAAAACAGACCGGCAAAAGTATCAAGATCTTAAGATCGGATCGAGGTGGTGAATACTTGAGTGCCGAGTTCCTGAACTATTTAAAAGAGAATGGAATTCTCTCTCAGCTTACTCCTCCATACACTCCGCAACATAATGGTGTATCGGAGAGACGGAACCGAACCCTATTGGATATGGTACGATCCATGATGGGTAACGCTGAGTTACCGCGATCATTCTGGGGGTATGCGCTAGAATCAGCTGCGTACCTTTTGAACCGAGTTCCCACTAAGACTGTGCCTACCACACCATATGAAATGTGGTGTGGGAAGAGACCCTATCTTAAGCACATTAAGACATGGGGATGTCCAGCTTTTGTTAAAAAGCAGCATGCGGACAAGCTCGAGGCACGCTCAGTACAGTGTAAGTTCGTGGGATATCCAAAGAACTCCAACGAATATTTCTTCTACTGCGAAGAGGAACAAAAATTTCTTGTTTCTCGTCATGCCTACTTCTTGGAAACTGAGTTTTTAGAAACCCAGATAAGTGGGAGCACAGTAGAACTGGAAGAAATTCCAGAACCACAGACTATTACTGAAAGTTTAGTGGAACCAGAGGGTTTAAAAGAATAGGACATTCCTACGCCGCTCCGCAGGAGTAGTAGGCAGTCTCATCCGCCCGAGAGATACTACGGTTTTCTCATAGACGGGGATAGAGAGGATTGCATCATAGATTATGATGAGCCTACTAGCTTCCAGCAAGCCGTTCAGAGCGTTGACTCAGTAAAATGGCTGGATGCAATGCGGACCGAAATGGAGTCCATGTACACCAACAAAGTATGGACGTTGGACATTGCTCCAGACGGGGTAAAACCCGTAGGATGCAAGTGGATCTTCAAAAGGAAGATTGGTGTAGATGGACAGGTTGAGACCTATAAAGCTAGACTTGTTGCAAAGGGTTTCCATCAAAGACCTGGCTTGGACTATGACGAAACCTTTTCTCCAGTGGCTATGCTGAAATCCATTCGGATCCTTCTTGCCATTGCTGCCTTCCACGATTATGAGATCTGGCAGATGGACGTAAAGACCGCTTTTCTAAATGGAAATTTAGAGGAGTGTGTCTATATGGACCAACCAGAGGGTTTCATTCAGAGTGGGAGCAGCGGAAAGGTGTGCAAGTTGCTTAAGTCCATCTATGGACTAAAGCAGGCATCGCGGAGTTGGAACATCTGTTTTGATGAGACGGTCAAGGAATTTGGCTTTATCAAAAATCCAGATGAACCATGCATCTATTGTAGATTTGTAGCGAGAACTGTAGTATTCCTCGTTTTGTACGTGGATGACATTCTCTTAATAGGAAATGACATTCCTATGCTACAATCTGTCAAGGGGTTCTTGTCACACAGGTTCTCCATGAAAGACCTGGGTGATGCCTCATACATCCTGGGGATCCGGATCCATCGTGATAGATCCAAGAGGATATTAGGACTTTCACAGTCCAGGTACATCGACACCATACTGAAGAGATTCAGTATGGAAGATTCCAAGCGCGGTAACCTACCGGCTTGTCACGGGATCACCCTCTCTAAAGAGATGTCTCCCAAGACAGATTTGGAGAGGGATCGCATGTCTATTATACCTTACGCTTCTGCGGTAGGCTCTATAATGTATGCGATGTTGTGTACCAGACCGGATGCAGCTTATGCACTGAGTGTGGTAAGCCGGTATCAGTCAAACCCTGGGGAGAAACACTGGATAGCAGTAAAGAACATTCTCAAGTACCTGAGAAGGACTAAGGAGATGTTCTTGGTGTATGGCGGAAAAGACCTCCAGATCGAGGCCTTTGCTGACTCCAGCTTCCAGAGTGACAAGGATGATTCCAAGTCCATGTCGGGTTTTGTCTTTACCCTCAATGGAGGGGCGGTGTGTTGGAAGAGTTCCAAACAGGAAACCGTTGAAGACTTGACGATGGAAGCGGAATACATCGCTGCATCTGATGCCGCAAAAGAAGCTGTCTGGATGAGGAAGTTCTTGAAAGAGCTTCAGGTGGTTCCGTCCATTGTTGATCCAATACCTCTGTATTGCGACAACAACGGGGCTATAGCTTTAGCGAAGGAACCCAGGTCCCATCAGAGATCCAGACACATCTTAAGGCGGTATCACCTGATCAGAGAGATCGTGGATCGCCAGGAGATCGAGGTTCGGAGAGTCGCTTCAGAAGATAACACTGCAGATCCATTCACCAAGGCTTTGCCCCAGACTCAGTTCGAGCGGCTGATCGAGATGTTAGGTCTTTGATACGCCAGTACATGGCCTTAGTGCAAGTGGGAGATTGTTAGTGTATATGCCCTAGAGGCCATTACTGTATCATACTAGTTTGTATATTACTTAATGGAAGCTTGGGATATTCACCTTGTATATACAATCTTGCTCAAGATAGTATTATGCTACTTGGTTTGTTTCTACTTCAATGTGTACATGTGTTTATTTTATTATATCACCTATACGCATTAGTGGAGCCCTTAGGATCTTTGCTTGATTACCAGCGTTGTGATGGCAGTCACACTAGTGGGGCTGGGTAATCTATAAGCACATCCTTATGCAGGTCCCTGGTCGTAGGACTATCGAGACAGGGCATCGATACTCCGAAGTAGACTAGCGCATGCGCTTCTCATCCCAGTGTGGGAGACGGTCTGTCCCATAGCCGTCGGTACGTCGTACTTGAGAGAGTATGCGGGTGCTCGTTGGGTTACGAGTACACTGGACAGGACTCGTCGGGAACTGACTAGTTGGTATTATGCCTATCGTCAGTTATCAGTTCCCAGGTGACATGAGTACAGCTTAGTCCGCTGACTTAACACTGTCACTTCGCCTCAAGTGTGTTCCCACTGTACTTTGATTACTACCCTACCACGGCTCAAAGGAGTCGTGCAAACAGGTGGTAGTTGGGTGCAGTCCCGAAGCACTTGGAGGCAGTGACGGTTAGACAGGATTCGTCTATCCCGGTATTGGGGGTTGACATCGCGCTGTGTCTAGGAGAGCCATTACACGAGTAGTCCCTTGCCAGAGGCAAACGAGATATACTGGTAGGCTTCCAGTGTTATCTCAGGGTGTTTTGGGCTTCACTCCGACACGACTTGTACCGCTATTGGGGGACTGACGTTTACCGCCCCCTAGGCCCGCCATGCGATGTATCAGACGAACAGACCGGACTGTACGGAGAATGTCACATTCAGGCTCAGTAGGAGTTCAGATGGGTTTCGCCTCGTCAGTCTTCTTGTCGGCATCTACCTGGGGACCGTTACGCACAGCTAGTGCCGCTTGCGGTCTGTGGTTAAACCCACTGCCAGCGTAGTGTCGAGTCTTTAGAGTCCCACACAGAAAGCTATTCGCCTTTAGGAAAAAGAGTAGAGGTCGCATGGTTTTGCGACAGGTCGCATGGTTTTGCGACAGGGTTCGGTCACATCCGTGCAGTTGTGCACGTACAGTGTCCGGACAGTTCACACTAGCGGGCTTTGGTTTAAGCCAGATCCTTGTGTACCTTTTGGGATTGGATTTATCCAGTATGTATTCGTGTTCCTCGGAACGCGGATGCAGGTGTGTATGCACAGTTGACGGAGAGACAGAGGCAGAGGATTCTCATTAGGGTTGTTGACCGTTGACAGTTGACCATTGACTTTTTTCTCAACCCTAATGAGAATATGATATGTGATTAACAATTATATTAATTAAGTATTGTGGTGACATGGTTGTTGAGAGGTTGACTTTGTTGACTTGTTGACTTTGTTGACCGGTTGACTAGGTTGGACTAGTTGACCATCATGATGACTATGGCTATCATTTCATGGCAAAGACTTTTTACTTGCTTATTTCTTTTGTGAGAAATGAGTGCATGAAATGATTTAGCCATTTTGACTTGAACCATTTTACACAATACTTGATTATTATTTTTGTGATGATGGTTTTGGATTATGAGAGCCAAATGAGAAAAGTCTTCTCTCATTCTTTCATGCTCATTCTCTCTCTTGTTCTTAAGCTCTCATCTTCCTCCTCTTGCTCTCCCTCTCTTGATTCTATGGTTCACTTGTCTCATGAGTTGAGAACCAAGAACCATAGATAAAATCCCATATAAACTCTTCTCTACTCACTCTAGTTCACAAGGTTTAGCAAACCGAGTGAACTAGTTTCTTCAAAGATCGAAGAAGGAGCCAAAGGTTGAAGCTTTCAGGTGGATCTATCTTCGGCGTAAGGAGACGACGGGAAGAAGCCGATCCGGACCACCATCGAGGTTTGAAGACGAAGGAGTTCAAGACAAGAAAGGTATAAACCCCCTAACCGAGTAGTTAACGACTCCTAGTTAGGTTGTTAGTTAGATGTTTAACAAAGATCCGGGTTTTAGGTCCATACCACCTCTAAGAAAATCGTTTTTCATCAAATTCCGCATGCCCGAAAGTACCGGGAGAGGTAGCATGGACTTACATCCACAACGAAAGCGCATCTTCGGTATCGGCCGAGATAGGTTGCTTAAGAGCTATCTCGCCTCCCTCTTCCAAAGGGCCTATGAATATCCGCCGTATCGATGGAGGATCTTCGTAGAAGATGACGGCAGGATAAGGCCTCTTCGGGATCCTTACATTCTCGGTCTCATCTTGAGAGCGTCTTATAGCCTCAGCCAATTGTGCGGCTTCCTCGGCAGATGAACCCTGAAAAACAAGGCCACCACCCGACTCTTGCATAGCTAGTGGTTCGTCTTGGAAGATAGGCTCTGATTCCACTAGAAAGTCCAGCAGATTAGTGACCGTCTTCTTTCGTCTCTTGGACCCAGAATTAACGCCAGAAGACGATCGCTTCTTTCCCCTCGGTGCTTTAGTGCGACGTTGACCCACTTCGCCTTCAGTGTTTTCTCCCGGCGGTGCTACCGATGAGGACACTGCCATTGTCGACGCCGCAGCTGATGATACTGCTACTGGCGCCTTATTGGCCCTTGATTGAGCTCTAGTGCGCAGCGGCATACCAGCTGTGGGAGTTAGATCCACTTCCGCCGCTTCAGGAATAAGCACGACACCAGTATCTCTCAGGGGAGGGCGAACCATTGCCCGCAGTCGCGGCGGGACTTCCATAGCCTGGATCGGAATGGGAGCCCTATATCCAAGGAGCATCCACTTCTCCTCAACAATAATGGGACCGACTCGGTGGAGGTACCAGCCCGTGAAAGCCCCCACACATCGAAGAATGTAGTCAGCTTCAGGAATCACGAAGCGAGAGCTAGTGTTCAGCCGCATGAAGTGATGAGCGACGTCACGAAAAACTTCCGACAACGGGCTGGGCTCCACTGTAAATGCCTCAAAGGGGACACCCTGGTCATATCCCAGTTGCCGAGCAAAGCGGTGTGGGTTGTACCGCATAAAAAGGGCCGCACCATTTTAACGAAACACCAGATAACCCGGTCTGATCGAATATAAGTGCGCGGCTTCCTTGGGCTTCAGGGAGGGTGCTCCCTCTTTCGACGAGTCAAAAAGCTGTTGAATCGGTCCTGAAGGGGCAGAGAGGACTCGATCGTTAAATACCATCCCGCCCATATTGGCATAGGGACTAAGCACCACACGAATAGCTCCGGACTGAGTCGAATCAGGAGCAGAGGCGTCCACCAACCTCATAAGCCGCGGAAAAGTGTAGGCATCATAAAAGCTGGGTCTCTGATGCGCGGCAAATGCCCCTAGCATGTGCATCTCAATCCATGACGTAAAGTAATGAAGAGAGAAATTTACCACATTCACGCCTGGGGTTGAAGTATTGGCTGCGGCACTTATCCCATGATACAGATGCGCTAGCCCCGCAATTCCCACAGCTAGTCGCGTCCCTTCGGCAATGCGATGGACAGGGTAAATGACCGAGGCTCTCATGAAACGACGGTGCGTGGGAACGGCGAACCAGCTGAGCCAGACGCTAATAAAGCCCATGAAGAAAGTCTCTTCATCTATGCCAGGGGCTGCGATCGACTCAAAAGATACAGCCGACAGGATTGGAATGTAGAACTGCAACAAATCCTCTTCTTTAGCCGGTAGCTTATTTAGACCGAACCCGAAAGGGTCGTTGATATTTGCGAACTTCGAAGCCGTCTTTAATAGAACGTCTCCGCGAAGGAAGCAGGCAATAAAGCTTTTGAAAGTGACACCCTGCTCATCTGATTCTGCGAACAGCTTTTCAAAAATGCCCAGAGCCTTGATTAGACTTGGGTGCTTGTGGCGGACGGCATTTTCAGTCGACAAGCCGTCAAGCATAGCAGGCTTAACTTCAAAAACATATTCATCAGAAGGCAGCAGTTCTTCATAGAGCGTCCCCCTGATCGGCAACCCCAAGATCTCGCGAAACTCTTCTAGAGAAATTGAAACTTCACGGTCCCCTAGCAAAAAGGTGTTGGTGGGAAGATTCCATTGATTAAGGAAAGCCTTAACCCACCAGACATGGGGGGACTGATAGTGGAAAAGAGATGCATACACTGCCTGATAAAGCCCGACCCTCTGTAGCCGCACACGATGGGCAGACAGGATATAGCGAGCCCACAGAAGGTAGCCCGTGGGATGTCGAGGAGTAAGCCCTATTTTGTAAACCTGTCCCCATGGCTGGGCTTCACCTTGGCAGATACGACGCCCTAAGATGTCTATAGCTGGCATAGGGTGGTTTGGAATCCCAGTTGTCGACGGCTCGAGCCGTCCCGTAGGGGTCCAATTCGACATCTCCACAGCAAAGGCGGTCCGTGGACGCTCCATCAGCAGAAATGGGTAGGTAGGCTCCGTTGGTACCTCGCAAAGAAAGCTGCGGCGACCACGGATGATATGACCATACCAGGTCCCCCATAAAAGTAAATTGGTGCAATCCGGGTCATGGGCCCTGATCATCGCCATCACCTCTTCATACGACGGTGATTGAGGAAAAGCCGCTTCCGAGCGAGTAAAGGGAAAGTATGGGAGAGAATCCATTACTCCTGACACAAAAGAAAGGAAGCTGTTAGAGAAGCCCACTCGTGTGTATGTGTGTGTGTGTGTATAAGACAGTGGAGGAAAACGAGGAAAACGACAAAGAACTTATTTTATGGGACCATTGGTTACAAAACACAGGGGCCCACAAAATCAAGACGGCGGCTCACTAATGATGAGGCAGGGTAATCATTATGAGGACAAAAGGAAGATTCTCAATAAATGAACAATGGATTTCAAACAACTCTACACATTCCCCAAAGAGGAAAACCTACTGCAGAACTCTATGCAAATCAAGAAGGATCTCTCTGATTTTTTTTTGTTTTTTGCAAAGAACAACTCAGGGCAAGAACATCCCAAGAAGTTCTCTGTGAAGAACTAAGTTCTTTAAAGGAATTAAATTCCCAAAAAATTGGCAGAGCTAAGCTCTTGGAAATGGAATTAAATTCCAGAGAGAAACAAAGGCCGTCATCAAACCCCTAAGATCAGAAAAATGCCTAACAATGGGGTTTGCTACCCAGAGATTGTGCACTCCTAAAGATTAGAAGAATGGGTTCTTTGAAGAAAAAAAACCCTTAGTGTGGATTTAAAATCCAAAAAGAGTTCTTTTATGTATAAAAGTTCTTCGGCTGCTCAAAACCATTACCTGAAGAAAGGATTCTTTCTTGGACAGAGTTAAACTCTGAAAAAAATTTGGGACAGAGAACTAAGCTCTGAGAGAGAGAATTAAATTCTCAAGGCAAGAACAAGCAAGGAAGAAGATGAAAGGTGGAGGCGCTTCCGAAGAGACCCCTGCATTTATAGGATGTGATGGGAAACGGTTCATCTACCCCCTTCCCTAGGAAAATCCAACGGCCACAAAAGTTACAGCGTTGCACTCACGTGCAAACACGTGAGAACAACACTGTGGGGGCATTTGTTCCCTCCTAAAATATCAGGAAAAACCCCAATGGCGCATCACGTGCCCACACGTGACCAAGGGTCACGTGCTGACACGTGATGGTTTCCTGAGGATTCTGTTATAATAAAATTGAATTCTAATCAACAAGAGTCATGTGCCCACACGTGATGGGCTTCTTAAACTCACTAAAAGGGATTAAAAGGTATAATAAAACAGCAGGGAATACCCCAATGGGGGATCACGTGCCCACACGTGACCACAGGTCACATGCAGACACGTGATGGGTTCCCAAGTTCTCTGGTTAATAAGAATTAATTTCTAACAATGGGGTAACGTGCCAACACGTGATGAGCCTTTAAACTCACTGAAAAGAATTAATAGTATAATAAAACAGCAAGGAAAAATCCCAATGGGGCATCACGTGCCCACACGTGACTAAGGATCACGTGCTGACACGTGATAATTCCTGAGTTCTTGAAAACAACAGAATTAAATTCTGGTCAAATGCTTAATCGAGGGGGTCACGTGTCAACACGTGATGGGATCCTAAGATCTCTGAAATAATAGAATTAAAATCTAATTAAGAGGGAATCGAGAACCCTAACTGGAAAAATATTTCTTTAAATCTTTCCAAACAAAAAAGATTGTGCTCTGTAAAATGGAGCACCGTTGGATTAAAAATCCAATGGTGATTAAAAATCACCAATTTATGGAAAGATTCTATACAAGGAAAGATTTCCCTGAAATTTGCCAGGAATAACAGACAAAATATCTTTTGGATTAAAAATCCCAATGGTGAATAAAAATTCACTGAGTGATCTAAAAGATCATGTTGGTTACAAAATCAATTAAAATCTTTCAAGGAAAGATTGACTAAACAAACTGATTCTTTTCTTTCTTCTATAAGTAGGAGCCAAGAAGAGAAGAGAGGGATCTACTTTTTTTTGGAGATATACAACAACAGAGAGAAAAGAGAAAGGAGAATTTAATTCTCAAGAGAGAAAAAGAAGATCTCTTCAGAGAAAAAACTCTAGGTGAGAAAAAAGAAGAAGTTCATTCTACAAGCTCTCACAAAATAAAAGAGAATTTAATTCTCAAAACCAAGAGTTTAACTCTTCTGAATAAGAACTTAGTTCTTCCTTTGGTTGAGGATCTGCAGAAACAGATCTCCCCATAAGTTGAGAATTTAATTCTCATCGGGGAGATTCAGCCATGCAGATCCAAAACTTAGAGGGAGAATTGAGTTTAAGAATTTAATTCTTCCAAATTCATGGGAATTTAATTCCTCCAAATGAAACTAGGGTTTAACCCTACATAAGAATTTAATTCTTCAAAATAAATAGGAATTTAATTCCTCTAAATGAAAGTAGGGTTTAACCTTACAAAAGAATTTAATTCTTAAAACAAGAGACTTAAAACTCTCCATGCACGTAAAGATCAAGTATCCAATATGACCACGTGGTAACACGTGACCCTTCATCCCAACGAACAAAAAGGAATGAATAAGGCATGCTCACGTGCCCCCACGTGACTCTTTAATGGACTCCTCAAAATAAGAAGAAATTAGCCCAGAGGCAATGCCTCACGTGCTCCCACGTGACCCTCAAAATAAAAGAGAACAAAGCCAAAGGCAGTACTGAACTAGGGCGCCTCACGTGTCCTCACGTGACCCCTGACAAACACCCTTTTCAAAAGAATAAAATAAGGGAAGGCAGAGGAATTGATGCCCAACGCAGAGACATTGTCACGTGTCCACACGTGATGATTTCAAAGACTAAAAGTGTTTAACACTTATTTGAATATTCGGAGAACAAAATAAAGGAAGTCTGGCCCCATCTTCAGATGCCTCACGTGACCCCACGTGACCAATTCAATTTTAGTATTTAACACTACTTTAAGCGCTTCGTCCTTAGTGTTTAACACTATTTTCAGCACATCACGTCGGAACACGTGATCGCCAAATATTCTCTAGTGTTTAACACTATTTTAAAAACCAATCTTAGCCCAAATTGGCTAAATTTTCCAGAGGCAAGTCTCCTCTTCAACTGAACCTCAAGATTGAGCAGTTCATATGATATGCAGAGTAAAACTCAGAGCCTTTCAACCAACTTTGGTTCAAGAATACATCTCTTCACACCTCTGATACATGTCGTTGTAATTCTTCAACGTCTTCAGAGAGGTGGTGGGTCCCAATGACCAATAACTATCTGGTGCATTTCCAAACCCATGTTTGCAACTGAACTTGGACCGCAATGTCCCTAAACTAAACAATAGAGCCCAAATGCTCTTTTGTTGGATCTAAATAATCCTTTTAAATAGATCTTAGTCTAAAATTATACTAACGCATCCTTAACAAACATTTAAGTTGATCTTAATCTCAAACGAGATTAACGATCCTTAAATCAATCCAACTACAGATTCTCCAACCAATATTGGTTCAAGGGTACATCTCTTCACTCCTCTGATATTTGTCGTTGTAATCCTTCAACGTCTTCAGAGAGGTGACGGGTCCCGACAACCATACATTCCATGGACTATGATGTCCTCAACCTCGGACTGTAGGGTCCTTAAACCCACGGACTATGATGTCCTTAACCTCGGACTGTGGGGTCCTTAAACCCACGGACTATGATGTCCTTAACCTCGGACTGTGGGGTCCTTAAACCTACGGACAATGATGTCCTTGTTTCGCCCAATCAGAGCAAAGCTCTGTTGAAATTCAAATTCAAAAATTCTGAAGCAACGCTTCAAATCTCGGGCGCAACGCGCCACATGTCAGGCGCTGATATGTCAGCGCAGCGCCCAGGAAGGCGCGCCCAATCAGAGCAAAGCTCTATTAAAGGAAGCAACGCTTCAGTTGCGCAGGCGCTGCGCTGCGCGACATGTGTCGGCGCAGATGCGCTAGCGCAGTTGCGCTGCGCTGTGCGCTGCGCGACACGTGTCGGTGCAGATGCGCTAGCGCAGTTGCGCTGCGCTGTGCGCTGCGCGACACGTGTCACACGCTGGGGCATCTGCGCCAAACAGAATTAAAATTTTAAGAAATCTTTTCTGTTCTTGTTAAAACAAGAAGATTTTCTTCTGCAAAGCAGAAGCCCTTGGATCAAAGATCCAACGGTGGGGAAAATTCCCCAAATCACTCAGAGAAAGATCTCTTTAACAAATTTAACTAATTTATGGGCACTATAAAACGGACCCTAGGCCTCAATTAAAAGGAATCAACATCTTTCTAAAAAAAAAGAGAGAAGAGAACTCCTGAGAACTCCTCAAGAACAACAGAAGGTAAAAACCTTTAGGAAAAAGAGAAAATTCTCTTATGGACAAACTATTGATCTAAGAACAAGATCAATAATCTTAAGTAAAAAGAAAAAAATAAGTAATAGTAGTGCTTTGCACTTTCTTATGAACCATTGGTTCTTTGAAAACAAAAGAAAACTTGTTTTCTTTGATTTAAAATCAACCAAAATATAAAACAGTGCTTTGCACTTGAAAAATAGCGCTGTTGCGCTTCTTCGTTGGCGCAACTCACCAGAGCGCGCCACGTGTCAGCAGCGCAACAGCGCAGCGCACTGCGCTGTTGCGCTTGCGCTCGCCAGAGCATGACACGTATCCTCACCACAAGCGCTTGCACTCAGTGATTGGCGCAAAGCGCCTGACAAATGCAACGCATTTCATTTCCTGAAAGGCCAGGACCAATTAAAAGGCTTAACAGGCCTAATAAATAAAATGCTATGCATTATTTAAAAGGGCAGAGCCCAATTGAAAGGTCCAGTGGACCAAAACAAATGATCTGCATCATAATAAAAAGGGCAGAGCCCAGTCAAAATGGGCACAAATGGCCTGAAGTAACGCAATGCATTATTTAAGTGTGGGCAAAGCCCTAGCACAGGCCTAATAGACCGGAAACAAATAAAGGTGTTGAATATTCTCTACTGGACTTAGCCCAATTTTGGCCGTAAGTCCTTAAATAAAATTGACTGAGCACAACTCTCTCTTAAATTAATTTATATCCGGTTCGAGGGTACATCTCTGAACTCCTTTGACGACTGTCGTTGTAATCCTTCAACGACGTCAGAGAGGCGACGGGTCCCAATGACCACACATGGATATCGGACTGCGGGGTCCTTAAACTCGTGGACCGAAACGTCCCTAAACTAATATTGGACCGAAACGTCCTTAAACTAATATTGGACCGAAACGTCCTTAAACTAATGGTGGACCACCACGTCCTTAAACTGGAACATGGACCACTACGTCTCTAAACTGGAACAATAGAGCTCCCAAATGCTCTTTTGCCGGATCTAAACGGTCCCGTTTAAGTTGATCTTAGCCCCAAATACGGCTAACGTATCCTTAAACATTTAAATGGACTATAAAACTCCAAATCGACTTTGGTTCAAGGGCACATCTCTGAACTTCTCTGACATTTGCCGTTGTAATCCTTCAACGACGTTAGAGAGGTGACGAGTCCCGATAGCCAGAGATTAAATGGATTATCACGTTAGGTTGATCTTAGTCCCGAACAGGACTAACGTATCCTTAATGAACGTTTAAGTTGATCTTAGCCGCAACGCGACTAACGTATCCTTAAACTAAAAACACCAAACCCAAATCTAAGTAAATACGGATTTGGACTAATCCACGTCCTATGGGCGACGGCACTACTCAGTCTCCATATACAATCCACGGGCAACCACAAACAAAACAAACACCCACGACATGAAGTGAAATTCTGGAGAAGGAGAAAGTTGTTATCGCGATGCGATAGCGTAATTAACTGCAGGGACTTGCGCCTGCAGGGAAGAGCGTCCCCACAATCAAAAACCCCTCACCCTGAGGGGGAATCTGACGAAGTCTGCTACATCGGCCGCATCCGTCTAAACCTCCGATACACAGTGCCATAAATCAATTTGGCATCTTCGGAGAGGTGGACGGATAAAACCAAATAGCATCTACCCCGAATCTCAGCGTCAGGATATCGCGGTCCTGTGCGCCGTCTTTCGGAGGGGAACAGATTCTGGCACGCCCAGGACCTCTTCCTCTTTCCACTCCACACTTCGTGTGTCGTCTTCGCGAACCAATCGCGGTTTGTTAAATGGTTGCCTTCGGATTTCAAGTTACTAAGATTTGGTCTCTTGCCTAGCGCAGAACTCAAGATTCAATGGCCTCTAACTGCACCAACTGCTCGAAGTGCCACTGCAATGGACGCTCCACCTCCCCCGGAGGTGTAGCATATGGGCCCCAAGCGGCTTCCTTCCTCACTCTGCCAGTAGACCAGGTGACTCAGGCCGCCAGTAGCCTGTTTTTCGGGACCATGATCCTTCCTACAAGCTTCCCTATGCCAATACCTGCACCGGAAGTGAACAAGAAGTCGGTCTTCGACCGGCTCACTGCCACGACGGCCCCTGTCAATGGGTCGCCCACTACCAAACCAACAGCCTCTGTTTTCGCCAGGATGGATCAGAACTCTAAATTGGCTGTCCTAAGGAAGGCAATAACTGCTGCTCCAGAAGTCGTCAAGACGGCTTCCCCTGTCAAAGAGTCAGTCTTTTCAAGACTGACGATTCCTGCTCCTGCCCTTGCTCGAGGATCCGTCTTCGACAGGTTGAATATCACCCCTCAAAAGACAAATTCAGTCTTTAAAAGGTTAACGCCGGCGGCGCCCCATTCAGACAGGGGGCAAAAAGAAGATGTCTCAATCTCCGAGCCAGTCCCAACGGCTCGTCATGCCCGACGTCGCCATTGGCAACGAGTGAGGAAGGCAGGGGGCAACTCTCCCTCAGGGCTGACTCCACCGGCTCCAGTGGTGGAAGTCAACGCTGCTGTCCCAACCGGGAACAGCTTTGAACTGCTGAGGAGGGTACGGAAGAACTCTCCAACCGCTACACTGAAGAGATCTCCTCCACCTGCGGAGAGAGTTTCAGAAACAAAATGAGAACAGCCCCCTCAACGGCTGTCCTCAAGAATTTATAAAGTTTGGAGGAGGGTTCAAGACTCCGTTATCGACACGGATCACTCCCGTCAACGAAAAAAGGCGAAGGTGGAAAAAGACGAGGACCGTCCCATTAAACAACGGGGGACAGCAGCTGCTAGGATGCCCCCTTCAACGGTTCCTTCAACCTCAACGGCCCACAAAAGAAGGAGGCCAGAGAAAACTCCCGCGTCAGCGGCAAAAGTTAAAAATAGTGAACCTAAACGCCCCAAGTCAGGGGGCATAACAGTTCATACGGTTTACATGGCATCGGGAAAAGAAGATAGCCGCATATCAACAGGTCATAGACCGCACACGAGGTCAGTGACCAAGGCTCAGGAGCAGCAGCAGAAGCTCCAAGAAATGATGAATGCTATGGCCGCGCTTACAGGGCTAAAAGAAACCCCTGAAACATCCTCGGACGAGCGTCAAGAACAAGAAACGGACGCCGAATTCCTTCGTCGCGTACTAGAGAAGAAGGATAAAGAGGCTGCGAAGCAGGCAGCCAACATAAAGAAAATGGCCCTCCTGTTCCAGGATATGGTGGGTATGATGATTCAACAAGATCCATCTGCTGAAGATCCCCCAATCATTCTTGAAGACGATAGGGGAGAGACGTCGAATCCTCCATCAGTTCTGTCCACAGCTAAAGAGGATACAATTTCCAAAGCTGATTTACGGGTTCATCATGCAACCGAAACAGCCGGCCAGGTCGTGAAAACGGGGAGGCCATATCCGAGTTGGTACGATCAAATCAAATACCCGCCAGGTTATACGATTCCCAAGTTCCATGTCTACAAGGGGACGGGCAATCCTCACCAGCATGTTGCCCAGTTCAAGGCACTCTGCGGCAATACCGGTGGAGATGACAAGCTTTTACTTCGCCAGTTTGTTGGAAGTTTATCAGATACGGCGTTTGAGTGGTACTCTGAGATCCCGAACGACTCTATTAAAACCTTCGCGGAGATGGAGCTGTTGTTTACTCAGCGTTTTGCAAGCGCCAGTGAACGTACCCCGATGACAGCACTGATTAACGCCAGGGTAAAGCCAGGCGAGACGTGGGTTCAGTACGCTATACGATGGCGGAACTTATGGTCAAAGTGTGAGCAGCGCATTGAAGAAGCTCCCGTGGTGGGTATGTTTGTGGTAACCCTCGATCCACAAGCAACCATCTCGCAGTTTATGATGTTTTTCAAGCCGACTACCTTCCAGGCCTTGATTGACAAACTAGCGCAAATGGATCAAATGGGCCATAAACCCCCTCTTCCAAGGCCAGACACCCCGAAATGACAAAGGGAAGGGAAAAACGATCGTCGTCGCTAATGCTCAACAACAACCGAGCGACTCGAAGCCGGTTGCTCGTCAAAATAATATGCGACCGTACGTGCCCCTTGAGGATTGGATGGGACGTCCTTATTCCTTTCCCCGCGATAAAACGAAGAGGTTATTCGAGCTGGCGTTGCGCAACAGACTCATAAATCTGCCGGATCCAAAACGTCCGTTGCAACCAAGTGACGTCAGCGAGCCCAACTACTGTCCTTATCATCGAGTACTAGACCATCCAATCGAAGATTGCTACGTTTTCAAAAATTGGCTTGAAAACCAGTACCGACAGGGCAAGTTCGCGTTATCTGACAAATGGAAGGTGAATCCCCCGCAGCCCCACACCTCTAAGGGGACGAATACGCCGGGGGGCAACATGCTCCGTCATTGAAGAAGCTTCTTGGGAGGTTGTATTATCAGCCAAGACAAAGAGGATGCTAAACGATCTTCAGACATGTCCAGCGATCAAGTGGAAGAATCCGTTGGAGCCGCAGGTCATTGAAGGGATGTTGAAGCCACGTCCAACTCCAAAGACCGATGGTGGCGGTTCAAGCACTTGCAGCCAGCCGTCAAAATCTTCGAAAAAGAAGAAGAAGAAATCTAAGAAGCCCGTGAAGCCTGGCGGCAAACACACGGACTTACAAAGGCAAATTGACGCGTTGGAAGAATACAACCAAGAGGCACGGACTCCCATTACGCTCCAAGAATTCCTCAATCACGTTTTTCAAGAAGAAGATGAGGAAGGAAGTTCATCGGATGAATCCGAGGGATATGTGGCGAGCTGTCATATGATTTCCCATTCGGTCACAAACGAGGAGGAGACTCCTTGCACTGAAAAGCCGGGGGCAGATCCTGAACCAAAAGTTCTGGGGCCATCAGATGAAGTAATTGACGCACTCCTTAATGAAGCTCGGTTGAAAGGTAAAGCTGATCGGGAGCGCGAGGTGGCTATATTTGAAAGGGCCAAGGGCCAAGCGCCAGCGACTTGATGAAGGAGCTGAGACGATCCCGTTGGAGCTGAACACCTCCGCTACCGACAAAAGCCAATTCAAGATAAAAAAGAAGTTTGCTAAGGCCATGTCCATGGGCATGAAGCTGCCATCCTCCGAAGAAGAAATTACTGGTGAGGCGAAAATGCACCCGTCTTATTGCTTATATAATCAGAAGGTTTCGCACCCCACTCAGGAGTGCAAAGCTTTCGATAGATGGTGGCAAGGATACGTTGCTCATCGACAACGCTTTAACCGGGAAAAGCGTAAAACTCGTCGAGAGCAAAGAAATATGACCGAAGGGCTTAAAACAACTACTGGCGATTGTTGCATGGTTAACACCGGTAGATCACAAGTGCCCACATTCGGGAGTGATTCTGATGAAGAGCTAGAACTTGCCCCTCTCTTTAAAGAGTCCGCTTCGAGAAAAGAAGAAGAACCGAAGGTTTGCGAAAATATCCGGCTACGTAATCGCACGCTACCCGAAAAGAACCTCGGACCCTCGAACAAAAAAGATAAAGGGAAAGGAAAGGCCACTGAAGATATCGTCTTAGATGACCAAGTGGTGGAAGAGCTAGTTGCCAAAGACCCACCAAAGAAGAATAAGGTGGATTACAACGTCTTAGCACATCTAAGGAAGCTACCCTCACAGCTCAGCATTCTTGACGTCCTTTTGCTATCAAAAGAGGCGAGAGATTCGTTGATTAAGGCGCTCCAAGACCCAGAACAATTCCAAGCATGCCTGGCCGAGGAAAAGATGAAGGATGAATTGGAGGAAGTGCACACGGCCGATGTTACTTTTGGCGATGAAGACCTTCTACTTGGGACGTGCGAACACAATCGCCCTCTCTATGTCTCGGGATACTGCCATGATATAAAGATAGGCAAAATCCTGATCGATAACGGGTCGTCTGTTAACCTACTCAACGTGCGGGTGTTGAAGGAAATCTGCATGAGCGTCCAGCACCTTGCTCGGGACAAGATCACCATCTCCGGGTTCGATTCCCAATCGTCAAAGACTCTTGGATCTGTGATACTGACGCTACACTTTGGGCTACTCGTCACGGATATTAAGTTCCACGTCATAGACGCCAAGACATGCTACAACGCTTTGCTCGGCCGACCATGGTTACACGAGTACAACATCATCCCTTCTACACAGCATCAGTGTATGAAATATTTTAAGGATGGTTTCGAGTATACCGTGACGGGAGAACTGAACCCGTTCTCTGTAAACGAGGTCCGCAAATATGAAGACGCCAAATATTTCTTACCGGATTTCGAAGATACGGAG
Organism: Agapanthus africanus; assembly: GCA_030015575.1. Lineage (NCBI taxonomy): Eukaryota > Viridiplantae > Streptophyta > Magnoliopsida > Asparagales > Amaryllidaceae > Agapanthus > Agapanthus africanus. The sequence continues at coordinate 518,669,688 of JASDDO010000001.1, read as the reverse complement.
AACTGTCACAAGCCGGAGAATAAAGCTAATGCCACCATCCCTATCTTCGGCAGTGATACCGAGGAGGAAGAGGAGAGAGTTTATTCGGGTCCTCCTCAATACACCAAGCCGGGACCATCGGCTCCTGCATTGATCTTTGGTAGCGATTCGGAAGATGAAGTCCATGCTGTATTCTCTGCTCGACCTTCAATACAAACGTCCGCTGACGAAGAGCAAAGTCTACAAGTCGCCATAGTGCCGCTTAAACACCATAAAGAAATATATGCACTTAATATCTACAGTGTAGAAGAGTTGCGGACATTCTATATCCCTCCCAGGCGAGAGAGCGAGAAAGCAATTCTGTTTTACCGCTCTAAAGAAACCAAGGTGAAAAAAGAAATCTGGCATGGCGCGGATGCTGCGCTCGACAGGCTTCAGCCTATCCGTCTTCCCAGATATTATACAGAGGGTTTGAAAAAGCTACTGAAACGCCAGGGGATATCCTTCAAACAGACCGTTAGAAAGGCCAAATTCTATGACAAGGTCTGGAATGTTCCCGGGACTCAACGCAAACTGCCTAACCGGAGAATGGAAACAAAAGGGCTTGGATACATCCCGTCAAAGAAACGAGAGTTACTACCCAGCTGTTACGTCGTGTATGACCTCGATGAAGAAGCGGATGCTCAATGGGAGGACGCTAATCCTAAGCCAGTGAAAGTTCCAGATGCAAAAGAGCCCAGTCCGTCGTTCAAGAAACAAATGGACAAACTTATAAAGAAAGCTGGTCAAAAAGTCCGAGATGATCACAACCGTGAGACGGCCATCTATGAGAAAGCCAAGACGCAACGCCTTCTCCAACAGGCCGTAAAGAATGAAAATACCGCTCCTTGTCAACCTGTTATAAAGAAAGCTCGGCGCAAAAGCAGAAATAAGTCGAAAGGCCAAAAAGACGCTCAACAACAACAAGACGGGGCTAAGAAACCACGCAAACGGAAGGCGAGCATTATTGATCTATCCCTCATGAAGAAAATGGGTCGAGCATACTCTTTTCCTCGGGACAAGACGAAGAAGATACTTGATCTTGCTCTAAAACATCAAATACTTACACTGCCGGAGTCCAAAAACCCCGAACAGGCAGGCGAAGTCTCTCACCCGGACTATTGCCCTTATCACCGAGTTATAGGGCATCCTCTTGAAGATTGCTTCACCTTCAAGAATTGGGTCGAAGATCAGTATCAGCTTGGCAAGTTCGCTCTATCCGACAACTGGAGGGTAGCACCGCCACAGAAGCACGAGCCCAAGGCCACAAAAGGAGAACCGGTTCCACATTAGGATTGGAAACGAATTCGCACCTGTCACATGATTACAATATTAAAAGAAGAGCCCGAGGACATAGAGGAGCTCCCTTGGTGCTTCGAAAACAGCAGCGACGAGATAATCTCAGAATTCCCACCAGCGCCAAAAGAGCTGGAAGATGGAATCCATACCACTGCAGATAACCTTAAGAAAATTGAGCTGGGATCGGCAGACGATCCGCGACCGACATTCATCAGCGAGCTACTATCTGAAGAAAGGGTAGCTGCGTTAAAGGATGTGCTTCTGCAGCATAGAGATTGCTTCGCGTGGAACTATTCCGAAATGCCGGGACTAGATCCAGAAATTGCTGTACACAAATTGACGATATCCCCGAACATCAAGCCAGTCAAACAGGCGCCGAGAAGAATGCGACTCGAGCTTGAGATGAGCATCAATGCCGAGGTCAAGAAGCTGATCGACTCTGGCTTCATCCAGGAGGTTCAATAACCTGAATGGATCGCCAACATAGTCCCGGTGATGAAGAAAAACGGGACAGTGCGTATATGCGTAGACTTCCGGGATCTTAATAAAGCTTGTCCGAAGGACGATTTCCCAGTGCCAGTCACCGAGCTGATGATAGACAACACGTCCACTCATGAAGTTTTCTCCTTTATGGACGGCTCATCAGGGTATAATCAAATAAAGATGCATCCCGAAGACCAGAAGCACACCGCCTTCAGGACTCCTTTGGGTATATTCTGCTACAAGGTGATGCCCTTCGGTTTAAAGAACGCCGGTGCTACTTACCAGAGAGCCATGACGCAGATATTTGATGACCTTATACATGAAATCGTCGAATGCTATATCGACAATCTCGTGGTTAAAAGTAAATCATACGAAGAACATCTCGAGCATTTGAAGACCGTATTTCAACGCCTTCGGCAATACAACTTGAAGATGAACCCTCTTAAGTGTGCATTCGGAGTTTCCTCGGGCAAATTTTTAGGATTCATCGTCCGACACCGGGGTATCGAAATAGATCCGTCCAAGATCAAGGCGATCATGGAAATGCCTCCGTCGAGGACTCTTAAACAGTTGCGGTCTCTCCAAGGGAAGCTCGCATACATACGGCGATTTATAGCCAATCTCTCAGGCAAGTGTCGCCCTTACAGTCACCTGATGAGGAAAGGAACTCCATTTGTTTGGGATCACAAGTGCCAAGGCGCACTGGACGAGATCAAGCAGTACCTGCAGAACCCTCCAGTTTTGGCTGCTCCGGTTAAGGGAAAGCCTCTCATTCTTTACACAACCGCCCTTGAAGGTTCTTTAGGCGCGTTATGGGCACAAGAAAATGACCAAGGGAAAGAAAGAGCACTCTACTACTTAAGTCGAGTTCTACTGGGGGCAGAAAGCAACTACTCCCCCATTGAAAAACACTGCCTGGCGTTGATCTTCGCAACAACAAAGCTTAGACATTACGCGTTGGCGCATGAAGTCCGTCTTATTTCAAAGGTGGACCCTCTCAAATATCTAATGTCAAAGGCTATATTGACGGGATGACTCGCTAAATGGACCCTGCTCTTGATGGAGTTCTCGATAATATATCAACCTCTCAAGGCAGTAAAAGGCCAGGCCATCGCCGACTTCCTCGCTGAGCATCCGATACCAGCCGATTCTCCTTTAAACTGCGATCTTCCAGACGAACATGCGTTTGATACCGTCAACGGTGATGATACTCGATGGGAGCTTTATTTCGATGGCGCATCTTCCATGAAGAAGCGCAAACAAAGCACCCCTATAATTAAATCGGGCGTAGGGCTCATCTTTGTAACTCCACAAGGAGGGATAATGCGCTTTGCTTTCTCCCTAACAGAACCGAGGACAAACAATGAAGCCGAATACGAAGCTCTGATAGCAGGCCTCGAGATCGCCATTGACATGGGAATTGAAAACCTCCTCATATACGTGGATTCTCAACTGGTCGTTTGTCAAGTAAACGGCGACTACCAAACATGCAAACCAGAATTGGTAAAGTACAGCGAAAAAGTGCAACAACTGTTGACCCGAATTCCCTCCTATACTTTGGAGAACATACCGCGCGCGGAAAACAGCAAAGCAGACGCATTGGCCAAACTTGCTAAAGAATTGGCTGACGAGAACCTCGATGACATTAGAATCGTAGTACAAAGCCGTCGGGTGCTTGCCCCAGCAGAAATATCTCCGGAATCACCCGAGGAAAAAGGAGCGAGCGAGCAAACGACCCTGCAAGTAAAAGACCGGGAAAAAACCGTGGATTGGAGAGAAGTCTTCATAGGCTACTTTAAATCCCACCAAATGCCCGAAGATGCGTCCGCAAGACATCAGCTCATGAAACGAGCTCTGTCTTTCGCCTTCGTCAATGATACTCTATACAGGAGGTCGTTTGATTCTCTGTGGCTGAGATGTTTAGGACCTGATGAAGCGAAAAGAGTCATTCAGGAAGTTCATGATGGACTCTGCGGTTCTCACCAAGCGGGCCCAAAGATGAAGTTGAAGATAAAACGGATGGGCTACTACTGGCCCACGATGATTCATGACTGCCTCGAATATGCGAAGCAATGTCACTCATGCCAAATTCATGAGGACTTCATCCATCAGCATCCAAACCCATTACATCCAACGGTGGCTAGCTGGCCGTTCGAAATGTGGGGAACTGACATAGTCGGCCCCATCGAACCAGCATCGTCTAGAGGACATCATTTCATCCTGGCGACGACTGACTACTTCTCCAAATGGGCAGAAGCGGTACCGTTAAGAGAAGTGAAGACGGAAAATATCCTCCACTTCTTCAAGACGCACATCATATATCGGTTTGGAACGCCAAGAAGGATCATCTCCGATAACGGGCCAGCCTACAGAAGCCACAAGATCAGTCGCTTCGCGCAACAACACAATATAGATTGGAGATATTCCTCGGTTTATAATCCGCGAGCTAACGGTCTAGCTGAGGCCTTCAACAAGACCTTGACGAAGATCATGAAAAAAATAGTGTCGCGAAATAAGAAAGACTGGCACGAAAGACTGCAAGAGGCTCTCTGGGCATATCGAACTACGTTTAAAACGGCCACGAACGCAACACCATATGCGTTAGTATTCGGGACAGAAGCAGTACTCCCCCTCGAGATAGAGTTACCCTCTCTACGAGTGGCAGTCCATTACGAGCTGACGGACGAAGAAAATGCTCACCTTCGGCTTGAGGAGCTTGACGCCCTTGAAGAAACACGACTCATCGCGCAACAAAATCTGGAGGCCTATAAAGCAAAGATGACACGCTCATATGAAAGACTGACCCGACCAAGGACATTCCGCCAAGGCGAGCTTGTGCTAGTGGTCAAAAGGCCTATGATCCCCAATCGCGCCAAGCGGGGAAAATTCGAGCCAAACTATGAAGGCCCGTACGTCATAGATAAGGTCTACCAGGGCGGGGCCTATCTACTCATAGATATGCACGGTGAAAGGCCTTTCAGGCCGATAAATGGTCGCTTCCTAAAGAAATGCTATGCTTGATGAGCCACAGCCTAGGTCAATGATAGATGACGACGACTGCGTCCGCTCGCTATCTTCCTAAGCTCAAGCTTTATAAGCAGTAGCCCGTCTCTCAACGACGAACCGAAATGTCCTTAAATTAATAGCAGACCGAAACGTCTTTAAACTACTACCGCAGCATCTTTAGGCTGATAAGATATAAAAAAAAACATATAAAAATAAAATAAAATAAAACGGTATGTCCATAAGCAAAAAGGGCACGGATGAAAACCCGAAAGGGCTCCGTGAGTAAAAACAGCAGGGCTACCGGCGAGTGTTCGTGAAAACCCGAAAGGGCACGACCTCGTAAAAAAAATAATATAAAAATAAAAAGAATAAAAAAACGGTATGTCCATAAGCAAAATGGGCTCGGATGAAAACCCGAAAGGGCTCCATGAGTAAAAACAGCAGGGCTACCGGCGAGTGTTTGTGAAAACCCGAAAAGGCGCAACCTCGTTAAAGAACACTTACAAGATCCTCTCGACCCTGTAAGGAGAAACCACCCGCGTGAAATCCTTACGACTCACAAGGGAGCAACACACTTAGGGATCCCCATGATTCCTAAGGAGAAAATACACTTGCGAGATCCTCACAACTCGTAAGGAGAATTCTCTTATGGGACCCTCACGGCTCATAAGAGTTGAAAGTCTTAAGTTACAGAGACCAAAATCTGTGCTTAAGCAACCCCCACAACTTTCGATATTGCCCTACAAGTGGTCCAACACGGGCTCTTGTATACAATCCACGGGCGCGAATAAACATTTCCCTGACCAAGTCCCATCCGTGACTGGGGATATGTTCACATGGTGAACAACCCTTGTAAATCCTCTCGATTTATGAGGAGAAAATCCTCTTGTAGGATCCTTACGACTTACATAGAAACAAAACACTTAGGAATCCTCACGATCCCTAAGGAGAAAATACAACTACAAGACCCTCACGACTTGTAGGGAGAAATACCTTTGTGAGACCCTTACGGCTCATGAAGTTAAAAGCCTTAGACCACAGGACCCTAACCCTGGTCGCTAAGCCACCTTTGTTCAACATCGACAGAGGCAGATGATGATTCGCTCCTGGCAATATCCCAGTTGTAGCAGTGCTGATGCCGAAATCGGTGTCTAATTCCAGGTTTACGGCGGAAAGCCAGTAGGCCGCACATGCATATGAAATAGCCGAAATGATGGGGCAACTTGCAATAAAAAGCAGCAAGTGAAAATGTATGCATGAAAAATAGCCGAAATGATTGGGCAACTCGCAATAAAAAGCAGCGAGTAAAAATAAAATAAATAGCCGAAATGATCGGGCACCGCGAAAAATAGCCGAAATGATTGGGCGATCGCGACCTTCGTGATATAAAAGCTGAAATGATAGAGCATCGCGGAGATAAAACAAAAAAATGATGACAAAACTTTGGCCCTACAGTTAAGATCACATCGATCCCTGTATACAATTCAAGGGCGTAAACAAATAGGGAACCATACTTTCCCAACAGGCTCCGCCAGAAGACGAAGCCAAATCTCGGCGGTTCAGTCCAATTCCGAAGAAACCAATGTCTTCAGCAAATTCCTCGACTCACGGATACAAACACTCCTTGACGAGAGCCTCCTGATCCGCGTCGACTCACAGAGCCACCAGTGCCTCCGTGGGAAATCCTCGACTCGTTTCAAACCCCAAGGAAACAAATAATCCTTGACGCTTGGGAAACAAATAATCCCTAGCAAATTCCTCGACTCAAGGATACAAACACTCCTTGACGAGAGCCTCCTGATCCGCGTCGACTCGCAGATCCACCAGTGCCTCCGTGGGAAATCCTCGACTCGTTTCAAACCCCAAGGAAACAAATAATCCTTGGCTCTTGGGAAACAAATAATCCCTAGCAAATTCCTCGACTCACGGATACAAACACTCCTTGACGAGAGCCTCCTGATCCGCGTCGACTCGCAGAGCCACCAGTGCCTCCGTGGGAAATCCTCGACTCGTTTCAAACCCCAAGGAAACAAATAATCCATGGCACTTGGGAAACAAATAATCCCTAGCAAATTCCTCGACTCACGGATACAAACACTCCTTGACGAGAGCCTCCTGATTCGCGTCGGCTCGCAGAGAAACTGTGTCTCCGCGGGAAATTCCCGATTCGTCTCAACATGCAAATAAAGCCTCAGGCAGTAGGGACTAAAAAACTTGCTTCCTGAATAATGGGACCCTGCAAATCAATCCAAAATGGTCTCTTGCATACTATTCACGGGTCTCACTCTCCAAAGTCGAATTTCGACGAGGAGGGAAACAACCACTTGTGGGTCCTCTCGACTCGTAAGAGGGAAAAATTCTCTTATAGGATCCTTACGACTTGTAAGAGAAAACAACACTTAGGAATCCTCACGATTCCTAAGGAGAAAGCCCACCCACGAGATCCTCTCGATCCGTAGGGAGAAGAATCTCTATAAGACCCGCACGGCTCATGGAGTTGAAAAGTCTTAGGCAGCAGATACGAACCCGCGGCTTAAGCCATCACTATTTCTTAAGAAAGTCAGGATACTCGTTCTAATCATCCGTCAACCATGTTTGCTAAAGTGATATGCTGATAGTAAAAGAAAGAAAAGACGGAGAAAATGACACATTACAAAAAAGGTGTATCTTTTATTCATAAACCTGATTGGGTACAGGATACATTATGTCAAAGAATAAAAAAATATATATATACATTCTTTTATTTACAATTACAAACGATACAAAGAAGGATAGCTACTGAGGAAGAAGTGTCTTTAGTAAATCCACAAGTTGCTCTCGCACTTCCTTCAGCGCCTCCTCCTGAGCGGCTGCCGCGGCCACCTCCGCTTCCACCCGGGCTCGCTGCTGCAAGAAAGATGAAAGTTGCTCCTCTGCCGCCTTCTGGGCTGCTTCCTGGCTGGGTGCATCTCGCTCGACAACATCAAGGTGTTGCCTCAATGATAACCCTTCAGAAAGACATTGCAGAAGGCCCTCAAAGACAACCTTCAGCCGTGCGGCGTTGGCCTCCACCCGAGCATGCAGTTGGGCAGACTTGCTCGAAGTCTCACCTCGCTCCTTACGCCTTGAAATGACTTCTTGTTCGAGGTGGTGGAAGTAAGGAGCGCTCTTCTCAATCCACGCTGTTCTTTGATTACTGGCAGCCAAGGCCTCGGGAGCGGGACGCGGCGACTCCAACTGATGCAGGCGGGCCTCGATCTCCCTGCAATGGTTAACCCAAGATGCGATGATACCCTCGTCATAAAAGTTCATGAGTATCACCAGCATCGGGTTAACCGCTATAGCAAAATCCGCAGCAGAGGTAGGGGTCTCGACGTCGAGCTCCTCAATGTAATCGCTCAACATACGTAAGCTGTTCACGGCGCCTTTCGAAGATGGACGTCTCAGGTAAGGACCTGCTGGCATTATGATGCGAGATTCGAAGGGCGCCAAGACCGGAACGACAGCTGAAAAGAAACAAGATGTGATCAGATAACAGTTCAAAAAATAAAAAGGGGGATTTATCAATGTGATAGTCGCTGTACCAGCTGAGGCAGACGGCAGGGCCGGAAGGGTCGGCAGCGCAGCCGATCTTTCATCCCCTCCTTCGATTTGTAACACTGCAGTCGAAATGAAAAAAAAGGGGGGGGTTTAGAAGTAATTCCTTCAATCAAGAAAGAAGGATATCAATGGAAATCTTACTCACCAACGCCACCAGAGGAAGAAGCGAGTTCGGATGGGAAGGAGAAGTGTGGGAGCAATATCTGGTAAAGATGGTCAAAAAGCACTCCTGAAAGACACAATAGTATAACTTTAGTACACAAATTATGCGTCTGGAAGATAAGATTAATAAATTACAAACCCATACCTTCCAACATCTTCGAGGGTATGAGAGAGGGTTGAGAGGTGACCACCGCCAAGGCAGTCGTTGAAGGCGCTCCCTCGAGCAGTGGGGCATCGGCACTGGTTGCACCTGCATTACAACAAATGCGAATTTGTCAGAAAGGATTGTAAGATAAAAAAAAAGGGTAGCAACTTGGGATTTACCTGATGAGCTGCCAGCTGAAACGGAGGCGATTCCCTCCTCTATTGACATGAGACCACCGCCCGTGGCCTCATCACCTGACTCAATGGGAACCGTCGTGGTGCTCGCGATCCCTGGAGACGGCGGAGGACCATAGACGGGGAGGGCTATGACTGGAGTATTGCCAGATTCCAGAGAAGGAGCGGTTGACTCGTCCTCGGGAATCATGGCTACCTCACCCACTACTCTCTCAGGTTCAGTAGTCGCGGTTGTATCGCCCACCATCACCACGAGGTCGCTGGCCTCAAGCGCCTCATCCACCACCACCCTCGGTTCAGTTATAAGGATCATATCATCTGCCACCGCTTCAGGTTCGGCATCAATGACCTTCTCGGCTGCAGGCCCCTCGACCTCCACTTCAGGCTCCAAAGCCACAACGACGTTGCCCACCGTCGGCTCGAGTTCGGCAGGTACCGCCTCCTCTGTTTCTTTGGGATCAACGGTTTCCGCCTCCCCCTCGATCGGACTCGGCCCTGCAAGATAAGGGATATAAGGACCAATGACATTAAAAACCCTTATAATAAAAACTCTGAGAGAAATATTACCTGAAGCGGATTTACCGTTTGCACTCCGAACTGCGCGCGCCACCTCTCTGCGGGCAGTGGATAGGGCGACAGGGGCCTCTTCAGATGGAGTATCAGTACGAGGGACGGTGCTGGGACCCGCTCCTATAGCCAAGGCAGCCCTGCGCACTTTCGCCTCACGCCTCAGCCGCTTCCTTTCCTCCCGGGCTGTCGCGATGGACATTTGTGACGCCTCCTTCAAGGCGTCGTCATCCTCGTTCAGGGATGCCTCCAGAGCCTTTAAGGCATCCTCCATCGGCTCTTCAAGACGAACCTCCTGCGGTGGTCCAGAGAAAGCGGGAACATCGGCAGCTGGTAAAACATCTGCGTCGCTTGGTGGGAATGGCATTGAGGTTTCTGCAATAAAAGGGGAGAGGTTAGATCGACCATAACACGAGATAGATGGAGACTTGATGGATTAAAACTTACTAAGGCCCATAGATGCTCTAAGACGTTCCTCCTCCTGGAAAGTCTTCAGAGAAGCGGCAATAGCTTCTTCGTCAGTGATGCCTGTTGAAAGGAAAGAAAGAAAAAGCGTTAATCAAAGGCAATGAAGAGGATATGTTGCAATAAAGAAAAGGCGACTAATAGTTACCTGATTGCGCAAGCTTAGCTAGCCACGCGTCACGCCTCGCCAACCATGCTGAAGCTTCGAGAGCGGCCTCCAAGTCTGTATCGTCTGGCGGCGGCATCACTAATCCTTCGTTAGTCCTGTATTCGAGCAGACCCTCGGCATAAGGAGCATGGGGTTCCTGACCGAACACGACGTCCGCAGCGAATAGCGACTTCTTTTTCTTTTGCCCTCCGACCCTAGGCTCACGGGGGATCGACTTCCGTTTAGCAGCCACTTTGGGACGACGGGTCCCGATGTCCGCACCCACGCCAGACTCCGGCGAGGGTACAACCACTGTCTCCACTGGAGCACAGGGTGCAGGAGGTGCATCTGTGATATCAGGGAGCGGCAACTCACGTGGAGGACTTTGTGCACGTGAGGGTCCGGCTTTGGCATCTTTTAAAGGGGGGATTACCGGGGTCCTTGGCACCAGAGGAGCGTTGCGATCGCTACCTGGAGGTGCACCCTTACGATCGATCAGCAACCACCTTTCCTCCTTTATGACCGCCCCCGTCGAATGACTATACCATTCTGTGTATACCCTAAGAAGTCGGGGGGCGCAAGCCGGCTCACTGATAAAGAAGTGAGAGCCCGTGTTTAGACGCATGAAGTGATGCAGTGCCCTCTCCATCCCTTCTTCAGTCGCGGCAGGTTCCGATAAAAAAGCCTCCAGCGGTACCCCTTGATTATAGCTCAGCTGTTGGGCGAAACGATGCGGGTTATATCTCATGAAGATCGCTGCCCCGTCCTGCCTAAACACCAAGAAGCCCGGTCTGATGGAATATAGGTGAAGGGTCTCCCAGGCCGTTAAAACTGAAGCTCCATCCTTGAAAGTGTCTTGCAATGGCCGCACTGCGGTGGTGGACGTTTTTCCAATAATCAACACCTTGTCAATAAAAGACACACCGGTTCCAACGGTGTGGGAGCGAAGGAGTAAACACCTGGCATCTCGTGGTGATGGATTTACAATTGATGCGCCGATCAACTGTAGAATGCGAGGAAAACTGCACCTTTCGTAGAACGAGGGCCTTTTATGCATGCCGAAGACACCCACTGTATGTAGCTCGAGCCACGACATAAAGTAGTGCATCGGGAAGACCACGTGCAACACCCCAGGCTCATTAGCATCCGCTGCTCGACTGAGGCCATGATATAAGTGCGCCAAACCGGCGATCCCAACGGCCACCTTTACCCCGATAGTCATTCGGTAGGCCGGGTAAAAAACAGAGGGCCGCATGCGGTGAGAGTGCATTGGGAGCGCAAACCAAATCAGCCAAAGCCCAAGAAATCCTAAAAAGAAGGCCTCCTCGTCCATCTCGGGGGCTGCGACTTCTGCAAAAGACATGGTTGGGGAGTTAGGAAGAAAAAAGTTCTTTTGGTCTATGTCTTTCGCTGGCAGGTTATCCAAACCTAAACCAAAAGGGTCCTCAAGGTTGGCAAACTTGGCAGCTTCTGCCGAGAGGACGTTTGGATGAAGGAACCGAGCAATGAAATCCTCAAAATTAACTCCGCGGCTCCCACGCTCAATGAAAAGGGCCTCGTATATGTTCAACACCTTGATCAGACTTGGAAATTGATGTTGAACAGTGTTCTCCGGCGTGAGCCCTCTTATCACCGGCTTAGCACCAAAGACGTACTCATCCGGTGGGAGCAACTCTTCATAATGTTCCCCCATGACCGGTAGACCGGATACCTCCGTAAACTCTTCCAAAGAGATTGACACTTCCCGATCCATGGCAAGGAAAGTGTGGGTAGGAATGTTCCACTGCTCCAGGAAGGCCTTGAACCACCAAGTGGGAAGCGTGGGATACTGGAAGAGGGAAACATAAACTGCGGTATACAATCCTAACCTTATCAACTGCGACTTCTTCGTCGACAGGATATACCGGGCCCACGGCAGATAGCCGATTGGGTGGCAGGGGATCAAACCAATATTATATGATTGCCCCCAAGGTCGCGCCTCGCCTTGACAGATGCGGCGTCCCAGGATATCCAAAACCATGGGACGCTGAACCGGAATCGCATCTATGGCGGGATGTAGGAAACCCTTTGATGTCCAATCAACCATCTCCACGGCATACTGCACCGGGGGTGGGCTGGCGTAATGAATCGCCGTTATGGGTTCCGACGGCACCGCGCATGTGAAGCTCCGGCGGCCCATGATGATCTGATTATACCACGACCCCCAAAGGTGGAGACTCTTGTATTCCGGGTCATACTCCTTAATCATGGCCAGGACTTCACGGTCCAAGGGCGCCTCGGGAAATCCCTCCTCCGAGCGGACGAACGGGAATGAAGTGTCTAGAGACATGATCGCTGCAAAAAGAACAATTTAGCCTTTAGTATTGTAATTCCAACGTTTGGCATCTAAAAAAGAAAATGCATTAATTAAATTAAAATTAATTAATTACACCACACAGCAGTGCAGTGAGTGGGAGACCAAAGGGGGACCCATAAAATCCGGATTCTCAATACGTCAGACAACCTCATCATTGGATGAGATTGTCAGTTGGTCCCCAGGAAAACATTCCCATTTATAAAAAGGGGGGTGGTGAGAATCCCTAGAGGCAAGGAGAAAATCTCCTCTTTCAGAGCAAAGCTCTGTCACAGAGTGACACTTGTCAAACTCTGGTCCCAGGGAAATAAGATTCCTTAAAAAGAGCACAGCTCTATGGTAATAATGGAAAGGTCCATCAGAAAATGTCTACACCTAAAAGAATTAAAATTTTTGAAATCTTGGAAAATCCACGAAAAACTTATGAAAATTTTTCATTTATCAGATCTAAAAGATCCACAGATGATCTATGAGCAAAGCTCTGTTCATGGGTTAAAACCTATGAACAAGATCCCTGTAGATCTGCAAGTTTTTGAGAGCGAAGCTCTGTTTATGAAATCCCAATGGGGATCTCTTTAGATCAAAAGATCTGTAAGAGCAAAGCTCTATTAGTTAATTAAAATATTTAACTAAAGATTAATTTTACCTAAAATTTTCTAACTTGGAAAATGAGAGCAAAGCTCTAAAGTTCTGGAAACGAGAGCAAAGCTCTGGAGTTCTAAGCAAGAGCAAAGCTCTGGAAATCAAAATCTAGAAAATGGTGAGATTTTTCTAAGGGCCAGAGGTCCTATTTATAAGGCGCTTGCGCCCCTTGAGCTCACCCCTTGATCCAACGATCAGGAGCTTGCCACCGCTGCACTCACGTGTGCGCCACGTGAGCGCAACGGTGGGAGGGCATTTGTTTCGTCCAATCAGAGCAAAGCTCTGTTGAAATTCAAAATTCAAAAATTCTGAAGCAACGCTTCAAATCTCGGGCGCAACGCGCCACATGTCAGGCGCTGATACGTCAGCGCAGCGCCCAAGAAGGCGCGCCCAATCAGAGCAAAGCTCTATTAAAGGAAGCAACGCTTCAGTTGCATAGGCGCTGCGCTGCGCGACACGTGTCAGCGCAGTTGCGCTGTGCGCTGCGCGACACGTGTCGGCGCAGATGCGCTGCGCTGTGCGCTGCGCGACACGTGTCGGCGCAGATGCGCTAGCGCAGTTGCGCTGCGCTGTGCGCTGCGCGACACGTGTCACGCGCTGGGGCATCTGTGCCAAACAGAATTAAAATTTTAAGAAATCTTTTCTGTTCTTGTTAAAACAAGAAGATTTTCTTCTGCAAAGCAGAAGCCCTTGGATCAAAGATCCAACGGTGGGGAAAATTCCCCAAATCACTCAGAGAAAGAACTCTATAACAAATTTAACTAATTTATGGGCACTATAAAATGGACCCTAGGCCTCAATTAAAAGGCATCAACATCTTTCTAAAAAAAAAGAGAGAAGAGAACTCTTGAGAACTCCTCAAGAACAACAGAAGGTAAAAACTTTTAGGAAAAAGAGAAAATTCTCTTATGAACAGACTATTGATCTAAGAACAAGATCAATAATCTTAAGTAAAAAGAAAAAAATAAGTAATAGTAGTGCTTTGCACTTTCTTATGAACCATTGGTTCTTTGAAAACAAAAGAAAACTTGTTTTCTTTGATTTAAAATCAACCAAAATATAAAACAGTGCTTTGCACTTGAAAAATTGCGCTGTTGCGCTCCTTCGTTGGCGCAACTCACCAGAGCGCGCCACGTGTCAGCAGCGCAACAGCGCAGCGCACTAGCACTGCGCTGTTGCGCTTGCGCTCGCCAGAGCATGACACATGTCCTCACCACAAGCGCTTGCGCTCAGTGATTGGCGCAAAGCGCCTGACAAATGCAATGCATTTCATTTCCTGAAGGGCCAGGCCCAATTAAAAGGATTAACAGGCCTAATAAATAAAATGCTATGCATTATTTAAAAGGGCAGAGCCCAATTGAAAGGTCCAGTGGACCAAAACAAATGATCTGCATCATAATAAAAAGGGCAGAGCCCAGTCAAAATGGGCACAAATGGCCTGAAGTAATGCAATGCATTATTTAAGTGTGGGCAAAGCCCTAACACAAGCCTAATAGACCGGAAACAAATAAAGGTGTTGAACATTCTCCACTGGACTTGGCCCAATTTTGGCCGTAAGTCCTTAAATAAAATTGACTGAGCACAACTCTCTCTTAAATTAATTTATATCCGGTTCGAGGGTACATCTCTGAACTCCTTTGACGACTGTCGTTGTAATCCTTCAACGACGTCAGAGAGGCGACGGGTCCCAACGACCACACATGGATATCGGACTGCGGGGTCCTTAAACTCGTGGACCGAAACGTCCTTAAACTAATATTGGACCGAAACGTCCTTAAACTAATGGTGGACCACCACGTCCTTAAACTGGAACATGGACCACTACGTCTCTAAACTGGAACAATAGAGCTCCTAAATGCTCTTTTGCCGGATCTAAACGGTCCCGTTTAAGTTGATCTTAGCCCCAAATACGGCTAACGTATCCTTAAACATTTAAATGGACTATAAAACTCCAAATCGACTTTGGTTCAAGGGCACATCTCTGAACTTCTCTGACATTTGCCGTTGTAATCCTTCAACGACGTTAGAGAGGTGACGGGTCCCGATAGCCAGAGATTAAATGGATTATCACGTTAAGTTGATCTTAGTCCCGAACAGGACTAACGTATCCTTAACGAACGTTTAAGTTGATCTTAGCCGCAACGCGACTAACGTATCCTTAAACTAAAAACACCAAACCCAAATCTAAGTAAATACGGATTTGGACTAATCCACGTCCTACGGGCGACGGCACTACTCAGTCTCCGTATACAATCCACGGGCAACCACAAACAAAACAAACACCACGACACGAAGTGAAATTCTGGAGAAGGAGAAAGTTGTTATCGCGATGCGGTAGCGTAATTAACTGCAGGGGCTTGCGCCTGCAGGGAAGAGCGTCCCCACAATCAAAAACCCCTCACCCTGAGGGGGAATCTGACGAAGTCTGCTACATCGGCCGTATCCGTCTAAATCTCCGATACACAGTGCCATAAATCAATTTGGCATCTTCGGAGAGGTGGACGGATAAAACCAAATAGCATCTGCCCCGAATCTCAGCGTCAGGACATCGCGGTCCTGTGCGCCGTCTTTCGGAGGGGAACACTCCTTAACCTCGGACTGTGGGGTCCTTAAGCCCGTGGACTATGATGTCCTTAACCTTGACCGTAATGTTCTTAAACTAATCGACCGCAATATCCCTAAACTAAACAATAGATCCCAAATGCTCTTTTGTTAGATCTAAACGATCCCGTCAAGTTGATCTTAGTCTAAAATTGGACTAACGTATCCTTAACAAACGTTTAAGTTGATCTTAGTCTCAAATGAGATTAACGTATCCTTAAACCCAACTCCAAACCTAAATCTAAAAAGATACGGATTTGGACTAATCCACGCCCTACGAGCGACAACATAAATTATTCTCTGTATACAATCCACGGGCAACCAAAAACAAAATAAACACACACGACTCGAAGTGGCTATATGGAGAAGGAGAAAGTGGTTATCGCGATGCGGTAGCATATTTAACTGCAGGGGCTTGCGCCTGCAGGGAAGAACGTCCCCACAATCAAAAACCCTTCAACGAGGGGGAATCTGCCGAAGTCTGCTACATCGGCCGCATCCGTTTAAACCTTCGATACATGGTGTCATAAATCAACTTGGCATCTTCGGAGAGGTGGACGGATAGCACCAATTAGCATCTGCCCCGAATTCAGGCAAGACGGACCTACTCGGTCACGTCTCCATGTTTCGGAGGGGAACAACCACAATTCAAATTCAAGTTGAGTGACACAACTTGAGATCCAAACCCTAACCCAAATCCAAATCCAAAGCCAAATCAAGATCCATTGAGAAGCAAATCAAGCGAGCAATCAACGATCCTTTATTCGCGAAGCAAATCTTCATCAAAAGCGCGAGATCTACGACGATCCAAGTCTCACGGAGATCGAGCGGAGCGAACTTTGACGGATCTAGTTACCTCTTCAAAAGGAGCGATCGAGAGCAACATCTTGTAACCTCGAATAGAGGGAAGTAATTAGTCGTCGATTGAATAAAGGTGATAATTGTAATTCTTTCTTTCTTTACATTCTTGCGTTATGAAACTTCTTGATTCTTGATTCATTAATTTTCATGATGTGTGAGTGAAATCTCCGCTTGTAAAGGAATCGAGAGAATCGGTAGATCTAATGATGATGAAATCCTTTTACTAATTTTAAGTCTTATGAGAATTGTTAACTCTAGGAAAAAGAATAATCGATGACCTAAATTAGAGCGAGATAACTTTCTTGATTATTTTGTTGTAAATTAGGGATCAAACGATTGATGATTTTCTTTGCTAGAGATTAGATTTGAATGATGATTAATGAAAAGACAAAGGGTAGAAGGAGAAACCCTAGTTTCTTCAATAGATCCCTAATCTTCATTCATCATCATCTTTCTAGCTACAATCCATCAATAGATAAAATTAGTTATAATTAGTATTCATCATGGCTACCAATTTGATCGATTCCTACAAGCTATTCTACAAATCTTGATTACTAAATTGATTGGGACATTTCTTGATTCTTTATTCTAGATCTTTATTTTCTTTATATTTCTTGAAATTAAAACTCACAAATCTTGAATCAATTTTCTTGCATTTTCTTTTATCTTTTCATTTCGACTCATCTAAAACAAGATCGATCAAAACACACATCTCAGTGGACGATCCGTATTCATTAACGCGCTACATCGACACCGTTAATTGATTGCGGTATTGTGATACATTTTATAAAACACAACTTAGATGATCAATCAGTGACGCTCACTAAGGGGCCCGCACCTTAATCCAGAAGGCATTGCTCAAGGGGTACTACTGGCCAACAATTCATCAGGACGCCCAGAAGCTCGTCATGAGATGCAAAAGCTGCCAACTCCACGGAAGCATACCTCGCCTTCCGGCTACCGAGCTAACCGCCCTAACCTCCCCGTGGCCGTTTGCCCAGTGGGGAATGGACATGATAGGCCAGTTCCCTACCGGTACGGGCGGGCACAAGTACGTCCTCGTCGCAGTAGACTACTTCACGAAGTGGATCGAGGCCATTCCCATCAGGAAACCGGACGCCACCACGACTATCAAGTTCCTGCAGAACAATGTGATACTCCGGTTCGGCATCCCGAGGTGTATCATCACCGACCATGGGACAAATTTCGAAAACGAAAAAGTTAAGGAATTATGCAGCGAATATCGTATCCTCATGAAGTTTGCCGCGGTCACACATCCCCAATGCAACGGGCAAGCCGAGGTCGCTAACCGGGACGTCCTCCGAGGTCTTCAAACACGGCTAGAAGGATGCCAAGGAAGTTGGGTCGAGAAATTACCCCGGGTCTTATGGGCCCTGCGCACGTCGAAGAAAACCCCCACCGGGGAGACCCCTTTCAGCCTCTGCTACGGTACCGAGGCAATGGTCCCAGCGGAGATCAGGCTCCCCAGTCACCGGGTTGAGCACTTCAACGATGAAGCGAACACCTCGGCCCTCCGAACTAACCTGGACATCTTGTTAGAGAAACGAGACCGGGCTCATGTCAGAGCTGCCGCCTATCAACAGCAAACCGCCCGCTACTACAACACGCGAGTCAAGCGTCGCTTCTTCAAGACCGGAGATTTAGTCCTAAGGAGGAACGAGTTCATCGATCAAGGCAAGCTGCATAAGTTTTCCCCAAAATGGGACGGTCCTTTTCTCGTCTCCGAGTCCTGCCCAGCGGAGCCTACCACTTGCAAGACGCGGATGGTCGCAAGTTTCCACGGCCTTACAACGCTGAGAAGCTCAACCTGTACCTCTGAAAATAATATCTACGAATGTATATTTCTACTTTCGCAAAGGCGATGTAAACCTTTCTAAGGTTCTTTCTATTTAAATAATAAGAAGGGAACAATGGGGCATCGCAGAAAGGAGAATTTTATTTATTCCCAAGGGTATTATGGGCTCCTCGGCCTTACAGAAAAATAAAGAAGAAACATTTACAGCAGAGGGGGAACGGGATCGAGGTTGTACTCCTGGTGATACTCAGAGTAGATTTCCGCTAGCCGAGCCCTAGCCTCTACAGCTCGCTCCCGCTGATGCTGCACACAAACCCGGGACGCCACGGAGGCACCCAGCGCTCCGCCCTCTGCGCCTTGGCTCACGATGTATCTCTTTTTGAAGCACTCCAAAATGAGGGCCAAGGATCGGCCGTGCCTGGCCTTCGAGATGAGGCCGAGCAGGAAGATCGAGTGCACCTTGTCGAGCGCCTCGTCCAGCAGCTCCTCGGAGAGAGAGTTGTACAACCCGGGGACCTCCTCCAAATTGCGTACATCAGCAACTACAGGAGGGACGACCGCCGAGGGAGAAGCCGGCCGACGTGACCCTTGAGGCGCTGAACCACTCTCCGGTACCCATTCTCAGCCAGGGATTGGTCATACACGGAGACGTCGCCGAAGGTGATGATCTCTTCGATCGAATACATGCGCTCAGTCATCTCAAAGGGCGATGCCGAAGAAGTTGCCGTCTCCTTCTCTATTTATAACCTCAAACAGAATCCTTAAGGACCCAGATTCGCGCGCATGGGCGCAAATTATAGGATCCACCAAGATTACTCCAATACCGCGCCCCACGTGGAAGAACTGACGCGGCTCCCCAAAACGTTACGCCTCCCCAAGCATTCCTGACACGTGCCGCCTGCGAATCCGCCGAGCAGCTACCCTGCTCGGTCCATCCTTGGCTGGTAAACTCTTACCCCACGACGCCATAGATCAGAGCCCTCATCAAGAGGCCACCGAGCAGCTACCCTGCTCGGTCCTTCCTTGGCAGGCCACTACTTGGGTTCTTTAACAAAGCGATGTAAATTCTTCTAAGTTCTTTTTACTTAAATAATAAGGACACAATAGAGCACTGCAAAAGGAAGAATTTTATTCATTCAGAGGTATTGTAGGCTCCTCAGCCGTACATTGCATAAAAAAATTACAGCAGCGGGGGAATGGGGTGCAAGAAGCATTCCTCGTGATACTCCGAGGAAATTTCCGCCAGCCGAGCCCTTGCCGCCTCGGACCTCTGCCTCTGATGCTGTCCGCAAACCCTCGTGGTCACGGACGGGCCAGGAAGCTCCACGGGTGGCCACCCATCGGCGAGATGCCTCAATTGGTAACACTCGAGGACGAGTGCCACCGAGCGATCCCGCCGATTCTTCGAGATCAGGCCGAGACGACATAACGACCTCAGCTTGCCAACCGCCTCGTCCTTCAGTTCTTTGGATAAGGGGTTGTGCAGCCCCGGCGACGCCCTCCAGATCGAGTACATCAGCAGCTGGAGAAGAGGTGATCGTCGGGGGAGCAGGCGGCCGATATGATCCTCAATGCGGCCGCTCACCGCCTGCCGCGTCTCCTTGGAGCACAGCTGGTCGTACAGGTATACGTTCTCGAAAGAGATGATCTCAGGGATGGAGAAAGGGAATTCATCCATTCTTGCGTTTTGGGGATGGAGAAAGGAGTGATCAATACATCCTCCGTTTTTTTGCCCCACAGCGCCTCCAAGAGTCCAACAGTCGCTCGTTTCTTCCACTACTGTACCGCCACGCGGCGGATATCC
Organism: Agapanthus africanus; assembly: GCA_030015575.1. NCBI lineage: Eukaryota > Viridiplantae > Streptophyta > Magnoliopsida > Asparagales > Amaryllidaceae > Agapanthus > Agapanthus africanus. The sequence continues at coordinate 518,649,545 of JASDDO010000001.1, read as the reverse complement.
CGTCTTTCTCGGCGAACCGAAATCGGAATGACGCGACTCTTACGCTTCGCCTCCCCCCACGCGTTCGTGACACGTCTCACCCGCGACGGTCGCTCTTCCTAATGCTCACGAACCACGGAAGGTTGGACAGAACCTCACAAAACCGAGCAGCTACCCTGCTCGGTCCATCCTTGGCTGGTAACTCTTACCCCATGACGCCAAGGATCAAAGCCTTCACCAAGAGTCCCCCGGGCAGCAACCCTGCTCGGTCCATCCATGGCTGGTAGTTCACTACCCACCGACGCCAAGGATCAAAGCCCTCATCAAGAGGCCACCGGGCAGCAACCCTGCTCGGTCCATCCATGGCTGGTAGTTCACTACCCACCGACGCCAAGGATCAAAGCCCTCATCAAGAGGCCACCGGGCAGCAACCTTGCTCGGTCCATCCATGGCTGGTAGTTCACTACCCACCGACGCCAAGGATCAAAGCCCTCACCAAGAGGCCACCGAGCAGCTACCCTGCTCGGTCCATCCATGGCTGGTAGTTCACTACCCACCGACGCCAAGGATCAAAGCCCTCACCAAGAGGCCACCGGGAAGCAACCCTGCTCGGTCCATCCATGGCTGGTAGTTCACTACCCACCGACGCCAAGGATCAAAGCCTTCATCAAGAGGCCACCGGGCAGCTACCCTGCTCGGTACATCCATGGCTGGTAGTTCACTACCCACCGACGCCAAGGATCAAAGCCCTCATCAAGAGGCCACTGAGCAACTACCCTGCTCGGTCCATCCATGGTTGGTAGTTCACTACCCACCGACGCCAAGGATCAAAGCCCTCACCAAGGGGCCACCGGGCATCAACCCTGCTCGGTCCATCCATGGCTGATAGTTCACCACCCACCGACGCCAAGGATCAAAGCCCTAACTAAGGGGCTACTGGGCATCAACCATGCTCGGTCCATCCATGGCTGGTAGTTCACTACCCACCGACGCCAAGGATTAAAGCCCTCATCAAGAGGCCACCGGGCAGCTACCCTGCTCGGTCCATCCATGGCTGGTAGTTCACTACCCACCGACACCAAGGATCAAAGCCCTCACCAAGAGGCCACCGGGCATCAACCCTGCTCGGTCCATCCATGGCTGGCAGTTCACTACCCACCGACGCCAAGGATCAAAGCCCTCACCAAGAAGCCACCGGGCATCAACCCTGCTCAGTCCATCCATGGCTGGTAGTTCACTACCCACCGACGCCAAGGATCAAAGCCCTCATTAAGAGGCCACCAAGCAGCTACCCTGCTCGGTCCATCTTTGGCTGGTAGTTCACTACCCACCGAGCGGCTTCCCTGCTCCACTCCCTACCCGTCTTTACTAAGCGATCTCCACCTCGACTTTGGGGCCACGGAGATGCCGACCTTTCACCGGTCTTTGCACACTTGGCAAATGGTCGAATTCAACTCGACGTGCGATCGCTAGACGAAAAACCAACCTAACATGAAAGCAGTACCGTGCAAATAAAAATGTTTACCACAAACTAAAGGAAAATGCGCATGCAAAGAACACTGCAAAAAGAAGAATTTTATTCATAAAATCGAAAGTCTTAACAGAGGTATTATGGGCTCCCCAGCCTTACAAAAACGCCCGGAGGCTTACAAAATTTTAGTGCGAAGAAAATAAGGAGGCGAGAAAGTTCAGGCCTCGGGTCCGGGGAGGACCCCAATGAGCTGCGCTCCCACTGCGACAACCGAAGTGACATCTTGAAGGTCGGCGCCCACGGCGGGAACCTCGGCGCCGGTAGCCGGGACGACCGACTTATCCCCAATGCTCCCACCAGGAGCCTCTTCCCTTGCAGCACTTCCGGGGGCATCCCCCTGTGCCTCATCCCCGAGGGGGTACTCACCCCGGAGCTCGCCGTCAGGGAACTCCGGCATCAGGGCCTTGACAGCGTCGAGGGCGTCGTGCCAAATGACGGTAGCGGCTCCAGCGAGGTCGATGCAGTACTGATCCGACTTCTTGTAGCTCTCCACCGCCTTCGCAGCTCGGAGCTCGGCACGCCTCACCCCCTCCTTCGCCTCCTCATTCTCCATCCGGAGGGTGTTCGCCGTCTTCTTCAGGATGGCGGCAAGCACCCTGGAGTCTTCTAACTTGGCCTCGACGGCTCGGGCGGCCTCCCGGTACTTGCCGATCTCCCGATCCCCGGTCGCCACCCTGTCTTCAAGAGCAGCGACCCTCTCCATCGCCGCCTCCAACTCCAGCCTTGAGCTCTCCTCCCGCGGGGAGAACTCGCCCGCGGCCCGCATCGCCGGGGCAATTTCCTCGTCCTCCATGTTGACGACGAGGGCGACGTGCTGGAGGACCTGAAGAAGACAAAAGAGGGTTAAAAAAATAAAATGGGGGCATCCAATCTCGCGAACGAAAAACCGAGTGAGGTGAGAACACTAACCTACACGGACTCTTAAGCTATGGCCTCCATTTGGGCCTGGAGGGTCCCCAGAGGGATTCTGCCCCCGGCCGACCTTTCCATCTCCGAGAGCAAGCTGTCGGCGACGGAAAGCCCCGAGGGCACCTCGAAGCGAAGCTCCCCATCGTCCACGATGATCGGGGAAGCCGAGGAGTGGGGCGCCGTCCTATGAAACCTCTTGAGGAGCGACGCAAGGGAGCCAGTCTCAACTCCCACCTCCGGAGCCCGGGGCTTTTGCTCCCGAGCACGTTTTCGGCTCGGTGCTTGGCTGGACTCCGGGGCCCAGGGCACGCTTGAACGCCTGGATGGAATGGTTGCCGGTGGAGCCGGAGCCGACGACGGGCGAGAAGGGCCGGTGCCTCCGGCCTTCTTCCCCTTCTTTTGTTCCACTAGGGCTGACCGAAATTTTTCTAGGTCCATGGGTTCTGCATAAGACAAAAGTACAAAGGAGTAAGCAATGCCAGAAAAGGTGAAAGCATACACAAGTCTAAACAGGTCGCCTGAAAAAACTCCTAACTTACCCGCGAACTGGGCGGGACTGAGCCCGGCCCAACTGAGGGCCCGCTCAGACAGCAACACATCAGCCCGGGGGAGGGGCTCCCACTCCGACACCGCCACTGCGTCGGGATCATTCAACCGCCCCACCCGCGGGCAGTTGGCCCTGTGCCACTGGATGGGCACAGGCCAATCCTCACCCTCGGGCGGCCCAACAAACAAAAACTTCTTCTTCCATTCGTGAATGGAAGAAGGTACTACGACGACCCCCGACCCGGCAACACCTCCCCGGTGTTTTCTAAAGGAGATGTATACCCAGCTCGGCTCGCCCCTGTGAGTGTCGGGATGGTTTTTGTAGCAAAGAGAAGAAACAAGAAGGCTCCGGCAGAAAAGGATCAGACGCAATTTCAACCGGACCAGGAACCCAAGGAGAATCCTCCAAGAGTTCGGCACTAACTGTCCCGGGGCTAACCTAAAACAATTCAACGCCGCACTCACCTCGGGGGAGAAGGGCAGGCGCATCCCGGCCCAAAAGGCTTCCAGGTATAAGGCAATCTCCTTGCCCCGTACCTGGTCTGCCCTCTCCCCCTCCTCGGCCAAACGAAGCGAGTAGCCGGGAGGAATATGGAAACGAGTCCGGATGGTGGCGAGCTCATCCGCATGCCTCAGCGTGGATGACGCGCCAAGAGCATCCATGACATGCGCTCTAGGGACCGCCCCCGTCGCATGACCCCGGGAAGCATGACTAACCCTAACTCCCCAGGGAGACTCCGACTCAGACGAGGAAGAGGAAGAAGCAGAAGAAGAAGAGGAGGAGGCTACAGAGGACTCCCGAGACTCTTCCCGGACTATTTCTACAGACTCCTTGTTTCCCCCAATCAGAGAAAAGCTCTGTTTGAATTTCAAAAATTCAAAAATGAAAGCAACGCTTCAGATTCATTGCGCTGCGCGCAACGCTTCACGTGTCAAAAGCAGACACGCCAACGCTGCGCCCAAGACAGCGCACCCAATCAGAGCAGGCTCTGTTTTAAAATAAAAATAAAGGAAGCAACGCTTCAGAGGACTTGCGCTCTGCGCTGCGCGACACGTGTCAAGCGCAGGTGCGCTTGCGCCAACTGTGCCAGCACTAAATCAGAATTAAAATTCTAGAAAGATCTTTCTAATCTTGTTAAAACAAGAAGATTATTTTCTGTAAAACAGAGACCCTAGGATCAAAGATCCAACGGTGGGGAAATATCCCCAGATCAATCAGAGAAAGATCTCTGTAACCAACCTAACAAACTCATTGGCCCTATATAAAGGCCCCTAGACTCCAAGTCTAAAATACAGAGAGATAGAGATAAAGAGAGCTCTTCTAAAAAACTTTGAGAAGAATTCAAAGAGAAAGAAAAAAGGTAAACCTTTGAATAAAAGAAGAATTTCTTCTAAAAAGATCAATGATCTAAGAACAAGATCAAGATCTTGGATAAAAAAAGAGAAAAAAGATCAAAAAAAAAAGATCTAATTGAAAAAAGATAAAACATAAGTAATTTACTTCATTGATTAGATCTTTTGATCTATATAAAGGCATTGCCTTTTGATGAACCATCGGTTCTTGAATCTTGAGGTAGAACCTCTAAAAAGATTCTTTTCTTTGATCTAAATTAGATCAAAATGTGCTCTGCGCTACTGTACAGTTCCCTACACTCCTAATTTGCGCTGTTGCGCTCTTGAATTGGCGCAAGTCACCAGAGCGCGCCACGTGTCAGCAGCGCACTGACGCAGCGCGCTGTACTAACAGACTTGTGCTCACCAGAGTGTGACACATGTCACCTCTACATCAGTTTGCGCCTTGCGCTCCTCAATCGGCGCAAAGCGCCTGATAGGCCATGTGGCGTGCTGTCAGACCATTGAATGCTCTGCATTATTAAAGAAAAGGGATGGAGCCCAATTAGAAAGGCCTAATAGGCCAAAATAAATGCCATGCATTTAATTAAAAAGCCCAATGCTGCGCATTATTTTAAAAAGGGGGCAGAGCCCAAGCAAAGGCCTAAACAGGCCAATCATGAACAAAATGTCAAACATTTTCAAATGGACTTAACCCAATTCTGGCCGTAAGTCCTCAAATTAAATTGAACTGAGAACGACTGCTCTTTCAAATCAATTTACACCCGGTTCAAGGGTACATCTCTGAACTCCTCTGATATATGTCGTTGTAATTCTTCAACGTCATCAGAGAGGTGACGGGTCCCGACGGCCATACATTCAACGGACCACCATGTCCCTAAACTGGCAATGGACCACTATGTCCCTAAACTGGAACAATAGAGCGCAAATGCTCTTTTGTCGGATCTAAACGATCTCGTTGAGTTGATCTTAGTCTCAAATTAGACTAACGTATCCTTAATAAACGTTTGAGTTGATCTTAGCCTCAAATATGGCTAAAGTATCCTTAAACCAAAACCCCAAACCCAAATCTAAGAAAATACGGATTTGGACTAATCCACGTCCTACGGGTGACAACATAAATTAGTCTCCGTATACAATCCACGGGCAACCACAAACAAAACAAACACCCACGACACGAAGTGAACATCTGGAGAAGGAGAAAGTTGTTACCGCGATGCGGTAGCGTAATTAACTGCAGGGGCTTGGGCTTGCAGGGAAGAGCATCCCCACAATCAAAAACCCCTCAAGCGAGGGGGAATCTGACGAAGTCTGCTACATCGGCTACATCCGTCTAAACCTTCGATACACGGTGCCATAAATCAACTTGGCATCTTCGGAGAGGTGGACGGATAAAACCAAATAGCATCTGCCCCGAATCTCAGGCAAGGCGTCTCTACGTCATGCCGTCATTCGGAGGGGAACAGATTCTGGCACGCCCGGAGGGGAACAGATTCGCGAACGAATCGCGGTTTGCTATGGTTGCCTGTGGATTCGAGGTACGTAGATTTGGTGTCTTGCTCCGTGCAGAAAATAGAAGATTAATGGCTTCAAACTGCACTAATTGCAACAACTCCCACTCCGTCCTCGCCGGAGGAGTGACCTATGGGCCTCAAGCGGCCTCCCTTTTCAAGATGCCAGTGGAGCAGGTAACTCAGGCCACCACTAGGCTATTCTTTGGGACCATGCTCCCACCAATGAGCTTTAATGCCCCTCTGCCGTTGCAAGAAGCTCCAAAGAAGTCGGTCTTTGATCGGCTTGCAACTACTGCGGCCCCTCTCAACGGGTCGCCCAAATCCAGTGCATCGGTTTTCAATAGACTGGGTCAAAACTCCAATGGGCCCGTGAAGAAGCCCACAATACCAGAAGGTGTTATCCCCAAGCGGATAGCCATTCCTTCTCCTGAAGTCGTCAAAGCGGCTTCTCCGGCTAAGGGGTCGGTCTTCACAAGACTGGCCGTTACAACTCCCCATCCAAGCGAAGTCACTAAGGCTGCTCCCCCCACTCGAAAGTTTGCCTTCGACAGGCTGGCCATTCCCTCTCAACGGACGTCAGTCTTCAAGAGGCTCGCACCGGCAGTAACCCTTCACCAAGACAGGGGGCATGACAAAGCCATCCCTATAACTGAACCAACACCATCTGCGCGGCATGCTAGCCGTCGTCACTGGCGCCGAGTACGGAAGACTGGGGGCAGCTCTTCGTCTGGATTTACTACACCAGCTCTAACGGTGGAGATCGATGCTGCTGTTCCAACCGGGAACATCTTTGAACTGCTGAACAAGGTGCGTAGGAACTCTCCTACCGCAGTGCTGAAGAGATCTCCTCCGCTCATGAAGAATGCACCGAAGGCAAAGCAGGAGCAGCCCCCTCAACGGCTGTCCTCTAAAATTTACAAAGTCTGGCGATGGGTCCAGGAGTCGGTGATTGATCAAGACTATCCTCGCCGACAAAAGAAGCTGAGGGTTCAGCAGGAAGAGAACCGTCCTGTCAAACCACAAACAAAACAAACACCCACGACACGAAGTGAACATCTGGAGAAGGAGAAAGTTGTTACCACGATGCGGTAGCGTAATTAACTGCAGGGGCTTGCGCCTGCAGGGAAGAGCATCCCCACAATCAAAAACCCCTCAAGCGAGGGGGAATCTGACGAAGTCTGCTACATCGGCCGCATCCGTCTAAACCTTCGATACACGGTGCCATAAATCAACTTGGCATCTTCGGAGAGGTGGACGGATAAAACCAAATAGCATCTACCCCGAATCTCAGGCAAGACGGATCTACGCGGTCGCGTCTCTGTGTTCGGCGGGGAACAGATTCTGGCACGCCCGGTGGGACCTTTTCCTCTTTCCACTCCACACTTCGTGTGTCATGTTTTTCCCGCGATCAAATAATCGTGGTGCGTATGTTTTTGGTTGCCATTAGGGGAGTGAATATTGAAGCCGGCATTTCGTCTCTATGAAGAATGGCATTTGCTCCCACTTTAGCAATACAGGCTCTGTCATATCTGGTGGAGTCAAGTACGGGCCACTTGCAGGCTCAAATCTCTGCAATCCGGCTCTTCAAGAAATCAACGGGCTTCTCTTTGGGTCAATTCTTCCACCTCCCACCCTCGGTGCCTCAACGTCGATGGAGGAAGCCCAGAGGATGTCTGTCATCCACAGGCGGGCTCCCCAAGCAGCAGCTTTGTCGACGGAATCGGTCTTCAAACAACTGGCACATGCCAAAGACCAAGGTCAACGCAGGGGGCAGAATATTCAAGCTCTTCAAGAAATCAATAGCTTCGAACCGCACTAACTGCAACAGCAACTCTCGCTCTGTCTCATCTGGAGGAGTAACCTACGGGCCCCAAGCGGCCTCCCTTTTCACTATGCCAGTGGAGCAGGTAATTCAAGCCACCACTGGGCTATTCTTCGGGACCATGCTCCCGCCAACGAGCTTCACCGCTCCTGTGCCAACATCGGAAGCTCCCAAGAAGTCGGTCTTCGATCGGCTTGCTACTACCACGGCCCCTCTCAAGGGGTCGTCCAGCTCCAGCGTCTCAGTCTTCGCTAGACTGGGCCAAAGTTCAGGTGGGCCCATGATGAAGCCTGCACCTCAAGAAAAGGTATTCCGAAAAGAGTAACCAACCCTGCTCCCGAAGTCGTCAAGGCGGCTTCTCCTACCAAAGGGTCAGTTTTTATAAGACTGACTGTTCCGGTTCCCATTACGGTTCCTGTCCCTGCTTAGAAGTCTGTTTTTGACCGGCTGGATACCGCTTCTCAACGGACATCAGTCTTTAAGAGGCCGACACCAGCAACAACCCCTCACCTAGATAGGGGCAAGACAAAGCCATTCCCATCGCTGAACCAACACCAACGGCTCGACACGCCCGACGTCGCCATTGGTGCCGAGTGAGGAAGGCTGGGGGCAACTCCCCCTCTGGGCTAACTCCACCAGCTCCAACGATGGAAGTTAATGCTGGTGTTCCAACCGGGAACAGCTTTGATCTGCTAAACAAGGTGCGCAGGAACTCGCCTACCGCCGTACTGAAAAGATCTCCGCCACCAGTCGAGGCTGTCATAGAAATAAAGCCGGAGCAGTCCCCTCAACGGCTGTCTTCTAAAGTTTAGAAAATCTGGCGACAAGTCCGAGAGTCGGTGGTTGATCAAGACTATCACCGCCGGCAGAAGAAGCTAAACGTCCGACAGGAAGAAAACCGTCCTGTTAAGCCACAAAAGATGACGGCTACTTGGGTGCCCACTGCAACGGCCCCCTCAACTTCGACCGCTCATAAGAGGAGAAAGCCGGAGAAAATCCCCATGCCTTCGACAAATGTCAAAGGCACTAAGCCCAAACGCCCCAAGTCTGGGAGCATGGTAGTGCATACCGTCTACATGGCATCTGGGAAAGAGGATAGCCGCGCTTCTACGGGCCACTGACCACTCACCCGATCCATCACGAGAGCTCAGGAATAGCAGCAACAGAAGCTTCAGGAGATGCTGACTGCAATGGCCGCACTCACCGGGCCAAAAGAAAGCCCGGAGACATCATCGGAACAACGTCACGAACATGAGACTGATGCTGAATTCCTTCGGAGAATGCTTAAAAAGAAGGACAAAGAGGCAGCGGAACAGGCGGCCAATATAAAGCAAATGGCCCTTCTATTCCAGGATATGGTGGGCATGATGATCCATCCGGACCCTCCAGCCGAAGATCCTCCAGTGATAATTGAAGATGATAGAGGAGAAACATCAAACCCTCTGCCGTCTCTGTCAACAGCCAAGGAGGAGACAATTTCCAAGGCCACCCTGGACGATTATATCGCTCAGCAGATACGAGTTCACCAGGCGAATGAAGCGGCTGGGCAAATTGTTAGAACTGGGCGACCATATCCAGGCTGGTATGATCAGATAAAGTACCCGCCGGGCTACACGATCCCGAAATTCCATGTGTACAAAGGGACAGGCAATCCCCATCAACATGTTGCTCAGTTCAGGGCTCTTTGTGGCAACACCGGCGGCGATGATAAGCTCTTTCTTCGCCAATTCGTCGGCAGCTTGTCGGAGACGGCGTTTGAATGGTACTCCGAGCTTTCGAACGACTCCGTCAAAACTTTCGCTGAAATGGAGTTGTTGTTTACCCAGCGTTTCGCAAGCGCCAGCGAGCATACTCCAATAACAGCTTTGATCAATGCAAGAGTAAAGCCGGGCGAAACTTGGGTTCAATATGCAATCCGATGGCGGAACTTATGGTCAAAATGCGAACAACGCATTGAAGAAGCGCCGACGGTGGGCATGTTCGTGGGCACCCTAGACCCTCATGCAACTATTTCACAGTTCATGATGTTCTTTAAACTGACCACGTTCCAGGCTTTGATCGACAAGCTAGCCCAGATGGACCAGATGGGCCATAGACCGTCTCCTCCAAAGCCGGACTCTCGAAATGAGAAGGGGAAAGGAAAAGCGATCGTCATCGCCAATGCTCAACAACAGCCGAGCAACTTGAAGCCGGTTGTCCGTCAAAACAACATGCGTCCACGCATATCCCTCGAGGAGAGGCTAGGACGTCCTTACTCGTTTCCTCAAGATAAAACGAGAAGACTGTTCGAGCTAACAGTGCGCAACGGACTCATCAATCTGCCGGATTCAAAACGTCCGTTGCAGCCAAGCGACGTCAATAATACCAATTACTGCCCCTACCATCGAGTATTGGGTCATCCGATCGAAGATTGTTACGTCTTCAAAAACTGGATTGAAGACCAATACCAACAAGGCAAGTTCGCATTGTCCGAAAAATGGATGGTGAACCCGCCGCAACCTCATATCCCTAAAAAAGTGAATATGCCAGGGGCAACGTGCTCCCTTGTCGAAGAAGCTCCGTGGGAGGTTGTGCTATCAGCCAAAACCAAAAATATGCTGAATGATCTCAAGACATGCCCGGCGATCAGGTGGAAGAACCCGCTAGAACCCCAAATCATCGAAGGGATGCTGAAGCCGCGCACAACTCCAAAGATCGGTGGTGATGGCCCAAGCACTTGTACCCAGCCGTCAAAATCTTCAAAGTAGAAGAAGAAAAGATCCAAAAAGCCTGTGAAGCCTGGCGACAAGCGCACGGACCTACAGAAACAGTTCTACGCGCTGGAGGAGTATAATCAGAAGGCGCGGACTCCCATTACGCTCCAAGAGTTCCTCAGCCACGTCTTTCAGGAGGAAGATGATGGAGAAAGCTCGTCAGATGAATCTGAAGGTTACGTGGCGAGTTGTCATATGATCTCCCACTCGTTTACAGACGATGAGAAAACTCCTTGCACTGAGAAGCTGGGGCAGATCCTAAACCGGAACTTCTGGGGCCATCAGATGAAACAATTGATGCATTCCTCAACGAAGCTCTTTTGAAAAGTAAAGCTGATCGGGAACGCGAGACGGTCATATTTGAAAGGGCCAAGCGCCGGCGACTAGATGAAAGAGTCGAGACACCCCCGTCAAATCAAAAGACATCCGTTGCGGATAAAAACAAATTCAAGATGAGGAAAAGGTTGGCTAAAGCCATATCAATGGGGATGAAGCTACCACCCTCTGAAGGAAACATTGCCGGCAAAGCAGAAATGTACCCTTTCTATTGCTTGTATCATCGGAAGGTTTCGCACCCCACCGAAGAGTGCAAAGCTTTCAATAGATGGTGGCAGGAGTATGTTGTTCACCGACAACATTTTAAGCGGGAGAAGCGCAAAACTCGTCGGGAGCGGAAAAGTACGACCGAGGAGCTCATAAGAACTACCAGCGATTGTCGCATGGTTAACGCCGGGGAAGCGCAAATTCTCACATTCGGGAGCGTCTCTGACGAGGAAATGGCTCTTAGCCCTCTCTTTAAAGAGTCCACCTCGGGAAAAGAGGAAGAGCTGAAGGCCTGCGAAATTATCCGGCTGCGTAATCGTACGCTACCCGAAAAGAATCTTGGACCCTCAAATAGAAAAGATAAGGGAAAAGAAAAGGTCTCTGAGGATATCGCCCTAGATGACCAAGTCATGGAAGAGCTAACCGCCAAGGACCCGCCGAAGAAAAATAAGGTGGACTACAACGTTCTGGCACACTTGAGGAAGTTACCCTCGCAGCTCGGTATTCTCGATGCCCTCTTACTATCAAAAGAAGCAAGGGATTCATTGATCAAAGCACTACAGGAGCCGGAGCAATTCCAAGCTTTTCTCGCCGAAGAAAAGATGAAGGACGAGCTGGATGAAGTGCACACAGCTGATGTCACTTTCGGTGATGAAGACCTCCTCCTTGGGACGTGCGAACACAATCGTCCCCTCTATGTCTCAGGGTACTGCCACGATATAAAGATAGGCAAAATCTTGGTTGACAATGGGTCTTCCGTCAATCTCCTCAATGTACGAGTATTGAAGGAAATCTGCATGAGCGTCCAGCACCTCGCTCGGGATAAGATCACCATCTCCGGATTTGACTCTCAATCATCACGGACTCTTGGGTCCGTGATACTGACGTTATGCTTTGGGCTACTCGTCACGGACATTAAATTCCACGTCATAGACGCCAAGACATGCTATAATGCTTTGCTCGGCCGACCCTGGTTACACGAGTACAACATCATCCCTTCTACACAGCATCAGTGTATGAAATATTTTAAGGATGGTCTCGAGTATACCGTAACAGGAGAGTTGAACCCATTCTCCGTAAACGAGGTCCGTAAGTACGAAGATGCAAAATACTTCTTGCCAGATTTCGAAGACACGGAGAGGTGTCACAAGCCGGAGAACAAAGCTATCACCACCATCCCTGTCTTCGGGAGTGATACTGAGGAAGAGGAAGAGATGGTTTATTCGGGTCCACCCCAACACAACAAGCCGGGACCGTCCGCTCCCATGTTGATCTTTGGCAGCGATTCGGAAGATGAAGTGTTCCCCTCCGAACGGCGGCCGGGACATGGACGTCTCGTCTGAGGTTCGGGGCAGATGCTAATTGGTGCTATCCGTCCACCTCTCCGAATATGCCAAGTTGATTTATGGCACCGTATATCGAAGGTTTAAACGGATGCGTCCGATGTAGCAGACTTCGTCAGATTCCCCCTCGCACGAGGGGTTTTTGATTGTGGGGACGCTCTTCCCTGCAGGCGCAAGCCCCTGCAGTTAATTACGCTACCGCTTCGCGGCAACAACTTTCTCCTTCTCCAGAATTTCACTTTGTGTCGTGTGTTTTTGTTTTATTTTTGGTTGCCCGTGGATTGTATACGGAGACTGAGTTATGTCGTCGCCCGTAGGACGTGGACTAGTCCAAATCCGTATTTATCTTAGATTTGGGTTTAGGGGTTTGGTTTGAGGATACGTTAGCCATATTTGAGGCTAAGATCAACTCAAACGTTTGTTAAGGATACGTTAGTCTAACTTGAGACTAAGATCAACTTAACGGGATCGTTCAGATCCGACAAAAGAGCATTTGGGGCTCTATTACTCCAGTTTAGGGACATAGTGGTCCATTGAATGTATGGCCGTCGGGACCCGTCACCTCTCTGACGACGTTGAAGGATTACAACGACAAATATCAGAGGAGTTCAGAGATGTACCCTTGAACCGAAGTTGATTTGGGGGATTCATAGTCCAGTCTGTTTGAAGGTTTAAGGATACGTTAGCCATATTTGAGGCTAAGATCAACTTAAACGGGATCGTTTAGATCCGACAAAAGAGCGTTTGGGCTCTATTGTTCCAGTTTAAGGACATAGTGGTCCATTGCTAGTTTAAGGACATTGCGGTCCGTAGGTAGTTTAAGGACATTGCGGTCCATTGTTAGTTTTAAGACATCTCGGTCAAGGTTAAGGACGTCGTAGTCCATGGGTTTAAGGACCCCACAGTCCGTTGTTAGTTTTAAGACATCTCGGTCAAGGTTAAGGACGTCGTAGTCCATGGGTTTAAGGACCCCACAGTCCGTTGTTAGTTTTAAGACATCTCGGTCAAGGTTAAGGACGTCGTAGTCCATGGGTTTAAGGACCCCACAGTCCGTTGTTAGTTTTAAGACATCTCGGTCAAGGTTAAGGACGTCGTAGTCCATGGGTTTAAGGACCCCACAGTCCGTATCAATATGTGGTCATCGGGACCCGTCACCTCTTTGAAGACGTTGAGGGATTACAACGCCAAGTATCAAAGGAGTGAAGAGATGTACCCTGGAACCGGAGTGGATTAAATAGTCTCTGGCCCAATTTGGGATCAAGACCAATTGATTATGTTATGAGCCCATTAGCCCAGTTAATTACGAATTGAGGACTTATGGCCATCTTGGGCTAAGTCCAATCATATCTGGAATATTGACTTCCTGTTGGTCCCTTGAAGGAGAGGCTTTGCCTCTATCCATTCGGCCAATTGGGCCAGTGTCTAGTGTTAAACACTAAAGACGAATCAGTGTTGAACACTGGGAATAAGATTGATAAGTTAGTGTTTCAACACTAAAAGATAGTTGGTGTTAAACACCAGCAACCAGGCTTTCAGATTAGTGTTGAACACTAAAACAGTCCAGTGTTAAACACTGGCAACAGGAGTCCCAAACTAGTGTTGGACACTACGGTAATCAGTGTTGAACACTGCAAATATAGTTCTGTGCTTAGTGTTACACTAAGGCCAAACAATGTTTTGTCACCGAATTCAGGGGTTCCGTTTTAGTGTTCAAACACTAAGGCAAGAGGGGTCACGTGACAACACGTGAGAGCGCCCTCCCTTCACTTGTTCTTCTGAGACTATGCATCTTTTAGAGCATCACGTGCCATCACGTGACGGGGATTCAAGCGCTTATGTGTTAAAGCTTCTGTCAAGAGTCACGTGAGTCACGTGAGGCACTGCCTCCAGAGGGCTTTCTGTAGATCTTTTGGGGGGGAGGGTCACATGGTGGCACGTGACCCTGCCTCTATGTATGTTGTTTAGAAGATCTGTTAATCTTTTTTCAGGAATTAAATTCCTCGTAGGGTTAAACCCTAATAAAAGCTTTAAATTCCAGAGGAATTAAATTCTTACTTCCTTTTGAAGATTTATATTCTGGAATAGAGTTGAACTCTGAATTTTCTGTAGGAATTAAATTCCTCATATATGTGAAGAACTGAATAGGGTTAAACCCTAATAAAAGCTTTTAAAGAATTATGATTAAGGGAATTAAACTCCCGTTGTTTCAACAGAACTAAGTTCTTAATTAGGGTTAAACCCTGTTTCTTTTTGTTCTGAAGGAATCAAATTCCCATTACACAGGGTCAAGCCCTAGTTTTATTTTAAAGGAATTAAATTCCTATAGTTCTGTGAGAATTGAATTCTCGTGCTTCCGTTCCCCCTCTATGCTTTGGATCTGCATGGCAGGATCTCAACCCATTGAGAATTAAATTCTCAACTCAAGGGGAGATGTGCACTTTACAGATCCTGTCACGCCCCGCTTCCCAAAATACGGAATACGAGGGGTAGACAAGGCCAGCCATGCTCCTACGGTCAAGGAATGTCCTGCCGTAGTCACACTTCGGCTTCTAGTTTTTCATGGTAAACAGTAAATGACGCGCAGGTAATGAGAAATGCAGTAACTGAAAGATACAATAATATAAACTGACCTGAAGTGGAACAAACGAATGAATCTCGGAATAGCAAGTCAAGAAGTCTGTGATGCACGTCTAGTTCTGATCCAAGCTAAATCTTCTCTTCACACTGAGCATGCATACTCAGGTCGTCAGAGCGACACAATAGCAATATGACGTATATATAATCATGTGACAGTTCTAACAGTGGTAATAGATATGAACAACAGTAAATCAATGACAGCATGAATATGAGTGTGCAGTAATCAATGCAGCGGAACAGTAAATCAGTATAACGATATGTCACGTATGCCACACAGTATATAAGGAATAAAAATGCCAGTATCCCTATCAGTCTCTAAGTCTCACAGTACAGGTCACTAAGCCTATCGTCAGTCCAAGTGTGAGAGTCAACCACTCGCGAGTGTCCTCCACCCAAGGGCAAGGGACCACGGGCCCAACATGTAACAAGAATATCACGGTGTATATATCACGTACCCTGTAAATCTCCATATAACTCCCTAAATATATAAGACGGCATGGGACTCCCGAGATTCTGTTGAACTCACACTTAAACTACCCCACACCCCGTGGTCTACATCAAACGCTAACCATCAACCTAGATACTAATCGATCCGTGACAAGTCTGCGCGAGAACTGGAGGCAGGACCTCCATCAAGCACGTCCCGACTAATACCTAAGATAAACGGTAGTGTCTGGTGTCTTATCTGTGACACCCGTGCAACGCTTCCATAAATGTCCCATTCCACTTATAGTCACACGTGCACGCATCTCACAGACGTCGACAATGCAATGAAATAATAGGATCGCTGATTGTGCACCAGTACGTATCACTTTCACTTAATCACGGATACACAAACACTGAC